>CM077149.1:31277966-32555338 GCA_039583875.1 Platanthera guangdongensis | reverse complement strand
CCAGTCTGTGTAGCCATTTCCACTTTCCAAGTGGTGGGTCCTTCTCAAGTTGAGCTCCCCTGCACCTGAGCACCATCTGTAGGGTCTTGTGCTGGAATGTCTTGTGCTGGAGATTTTTCAGGGAATCTCTTGCCTCTCCTCTTCAGGCATGTCCTTTGTTAGGACCTATCTCCATCTGGATATTATCCTGATAATCCTTTTCTCATATTATTATTTTGGTTCTAACGGCCTGCTCCATTATTTTTGGAATTCTTCTATAGCCAAGTATAATCTCATTATCCTTCCAAGTTTTAGCTTCTTAATACTTTCCTTAATCTTTTCTAAAAACTTCTCCTGACCATTCAGTGTTTATTCTTGTAGATAATCTTGTCTTCTGGCTGAACATATAGCAGATAAATCATTCATGTCCCCTGGTTGAAGAGAATGACTTTTCCCATACTTCTGATATGGGGGAATTTGCCTTGTAGATTCATTCCTTTTCTATACATTGTTGATCCAATCTTCAAATAAATACTCCTCCAAAAAAAAAAAAAAAAAAGGTGGGATCCAATCACACACCATTGAAGGCTTTCCCTAGTTTTTGATGAGGGTACTCTTCTTCTTCTTCTTGTGTTCTTGGAAGTTGAAGAGTTTTCCTCAAGCTCTTCAAGGTAAGTTTACCTTAGTTCCCTGAACTTTAGACTTGATCTTAAGTCCAGTAGAATCTATAGTAGCTTCGCCATAGATTTCTAGTATTTCTTTCTTCCAAATCTTTGTTGGTTCAGATACCAGAAATTCCAGCCCATTTTCTGCAATTTGGTTTACTACAGCTTTAATGCCGGGTTCCGCATAATCAAAGGACTTGCGTACCATCTCATAGCCTTCATTGACATTGTCTTCTAGCTTCAGCGCCATTAGGGTTGAGTGAAAGCTTGGATTAAGAAGAGAGAAGTTGTCGACACAGGGTTTTGGTCTCGAAAATATGGAGAATGTGTCGACAGAATATGGTGTTGACCTATTTATACCTTTCTAAGTAATGAAGGTCAAAAGTCATGTCAACAATCTCTTAATGTGTCGACACTGTTGAAAAGTGTCAACACAGACTTCTAATGACTCGACATCAATTCTATTTGACTTTGTAGTGTTCGACGATCGGAGGTCGATGAATCTGCGTGTTTACTCTAAGTGTCGACACCAATTCTCTAGATGTGTCGACACCACTTTTCTGGAATGTCGACACCAACTAATATGTGTCTACACCACTTCTCTGGAATGTCGACAAAAACTACTATGTGTCGACACAGACAACTTCTTGTGTTGACACAATTTTACTTAGCCAAATTTTGTAAACTAATTTATGTTCAACATACCTATTTCAATTTTGAAATTGTTGAATTTAGTTTCATCTAAGGCATAGTAAACATGTCTGCTAGTTGTAAATCAGTACTAACAAATTCTAAAGAGATATCTTCTTTCTCTACATGGTCTCTAAGAAAATGGTATCTTATTTTTATATGCTTTATTCTACTATGAGAAACAGGATTGTGAGCAATAGAAATAGCACTAGTAGAATCACATAATAATAAAGTTCTACTTACATGAATACCATAGTCTTCTAACTGATGTTGTATCCACAATAGTTGTGCATAGCAGCTTCCAGCAGCAACATACTCAGACTCAGCTGTGGATATTGCCACACTAGTCTGCTTCTTACAGCTCCATGACACCAGTCTTCCTCCAAGAAATTGACCCGTTGTCTGTTGTGCTTTTCCTATCTACTTTGCAACCTGCAAAGTCTGCATCTGAATAGCCTATTAGTAGAAAGTCTCTATTCCTAGGATACCAAAGTCCTAGATTAGGGGTGCCCTTAAGATATATCAAAATCCTTTTGACAGCAATAAGATGAGATTCTTTAGGGCAGGATTGGTACCTAGCACAGACACATGTAGCATACATGATATTGGTCTACTAGCTGTGAGATATAGGAGGGAGCCAACTATTCCTCTATACAAAGTTTCATCTACAGGTTTCCCTGCATCATCTTTGCTAAGAGATACACTTGTCCCCATTGGAGTTCTCATGGTAGTGGATGACTCCATACCATACTTCTAATTAACTCCAGGGTGAACTTAGACTGGGATATGGACAAGCCATCTTCAGTCTGTCTTACTTGGAGACCCAAGAAGAACTTAAGTTCTCCCATACTGCTCATTTCAAATTTCCCTTGCATAAGTTTTGCAAACTTTCTACAAAGGTTACTTTCAGTAGACCCAAATATTATGTCATCAACATATATTTGGACTTGGATAATCTTTCCTTTGGATTCCCTAAGGAATAGAGTCTTCTCTATTTTCCACCTTGAGAATTTGTTCTCAATGAGGAAAGTAGATAGGGTTTCATACCAAGCCCTGGGGCTTGTTTTAACACATACAAAGCTTTCCTAAGTCTATAGACATAAGTAGGATTGAGTGGATCAACAAAACCTAAGGGCTGCTCTACATAAACCTCCTCTTTTAAGTCTTCATTTAGGAAGGCAGACTTAACATCCATCTGGAACACTTTGAAGCCTGATATGATGCATAGGCTAAGAATAGTCTGATAGCTTCTAATCTAGCCACGGAGCAAAAGTTTGATCAAAGTATATGCCATCCTCCTGTATGTATCCTTTGGTAACTAATCTTGCCTTGTTCTTCACTATGATCCCACTCTCATCAAGCTTGCTTTTATATATCCATTTTGTCCCAATGACATTATGGCCCTTTGGTTTTGGAACCAAATCCGGACCTTGCATCTTCTGAACTGATTTAACTCCTCTTGCATGACATCAATCCAGTGTGGGTCCTTAACAGCTTCTTCAATCAATTGGGTTCCACTTGAGATAAGAAGCTAGAGCAAAGAACTGTATTCAAGTTCATGCTCCTTGTTTGTACTCCTTGCCTTGGATTACCAATGATCTAGTGTGCAGGATGATCCTTCAACTGTCTAACTGCTGGAGGTAATCTATCAGCAGTTTGGCTTCTCCAATCTCTTCATCATGCAGCACCTCATGTTCTTCATCAGCATCTTGAGTTTCTTGTACTCCCCCTGGACAGCAACTACCATTTTCCTCATCCAGCTTTGCAGTTGGATCTTCTCTGATAGTAAGTTGGTCCATCTTCTGCTGAATACCTGTGGAGCTACAAGAACCACTTGGCAACTCACTGTTAATATGTCTAGTTTCATCAAAAATGACATGAACTGACTCTTCTACAACATGAGTAGCCAATTTGTAGACCCTATAGGCCTTACTATTGTTGTTGTACCCAACAAATATCCCATCTTGGGATTTGACAGCAAACTTAGAAAGGTGAGATTTGCCATTGTTAAGAACATAGCACTTGCAACCAAAAATCCTAAAATATGATAAGTTGGTTTTTCTGCCTTTCACAACCTCATAGGGTGTCTTTTTGTGGCTTTTGGTGATGGAAGACCTATTGAGCACATGACATGCAGTGTTAACTGCCTCAGTACAGAAATATTCTGGGATAGAAGTATCACTCAATATTGTTCTTCTAGCCTCAATCAATGTCCTATTCTTTCTCTCAGCAATACCATTTTGCTGAGGTGTTCTAGGTGAGGAGAATTCCTATAGAATCCCAAACTCTTCACACAGCCTTGTCATACTTTCAGATTGGAATTCAGTTCCATGATTACTTCTGATTTTGACCACTGAACTATTTAATTCATTCTGAATTTGTTTGACAAAATTGTAGAAGACCTTTGGAGTTTTAGATTTCTGTCTCAAAAAGAATACCCATGAGAATCTAAAATAGTCATCTACAACCACAAAAGTGTAGACCTTCCTTCCTAGGCTCTGAACTGGCATAGGACTAAATAAATCCATATACAAGAGGTACAAGCACCTCACTGAATCCTTAGTTTCAAGGCTGTGAAAGGAGGATCTAGTTTGCTTGCCTTTTTGACAAGCATAACATATTCCATCCTATAACACTTAACTCGAGGACCATTCCTCACTAAGTCCTTGCTAAAGAGTTGGCCAATGGTCTTGTAGTTAAGATGGGCTAGCCTCTTGTGCTATTTGACACAATGAGAGACTTTTCTCATCAGCTACAAGACAGATAGGAGAATTTTTATTCTCACACACAAAGTCTAGGCAATATACATTTCTTTTTCTATATCCAGCCAATATGACCTCTTGATCACTTGATCTCTTGATATGACAACCATTCTTGATAAATGAGATGTCATAACATAAATCACTCAGCTGACTTATGCTAATTAGGTTGTTTTTTCAAACCTTTACATAGGCCACTTGAGTAATTGTAATTGAGTTATTAGAAATGTTACCAAAACCTTTGATGATTCCCTTTTCAGAACCACCAAAGATTACTTTATGCCCATTCAGCATAGGTGAGTAGTGATTCAGCAATCCCTTATTCCAGTCATATTCCTGGAACATTCACTGTCCAAGTACCATATAGGGGCATGACAACTTGGACTCACCTGCAACACAGATTACTTAACCTTAGAACCCAAATAACTTTTGGGTCCTTGGTGCAAGTTAGTCTGAAACTTAACAAATCTGCCTGCAGCTCTTCTAACAGGCAGACTACTACTCTCATTGACAATGGTATTGTGCCAACAGTCTAAGGCATAATGGCCTATCTTACCACACCACCAAGCACTCAAACTTATTGTACCTCTTTTTAGGTATAACCTTAGATGTACTGTTCGCAGCAGGTCTCTGGTTTTGTGCTGCGGCTTTGCCTTTTTTATTGGACTTAGCAGCCCATGCAGTTTTCTTTATAGCGTATTCCTGCCTTACCCTTTTGAGACATAAACTCATCAATCAAGGGTAATACAGATTTTGGCTTAGAAAAACTAACCACTATCTCCTTCTCTTTTTGAAGTCTGTTTTCCAGACTTTTAATCTGATCATTCTTAAATGTGATTGTTCTCATTTGAATAACAGTTATGTTTTTCAATCTGGTAATCTCATTCAACTTTTGATCCAGCATCGTTTCTGAATCAGATGCAGCCAACTTAAGAGCTGCAATTTCCTTACCCTGATTCTTGGCCAGGTTTTTACTTCTCTTAAGTGTCTGCAATAAATCTCCATATTCATCTATCAGCTGATGAATATCTCCTTCGGATTCAGACTCATCTTCATCTCTTGATGGAGATGCTTCTGATTCTGACCCAGTGAAATAATCAGAATCTACAGATACACATTTTACCTTACTGTGGCCAGGCTTATCCTGGCACTGATCTTCTTCAGACACTGCCATCAGTCCTTTACACTGATGGTCTTCCTGCTCATAGATAGAGTCCAGTAAATGCATGAACTCATCCTCTTCTTCTGCAAATACACCAATATATTCCTCAGCCTCATATTCTGATTCTGAAGTTGATTGATCTGTCAAGCTTTTCTCTTTCTCAGCAACAAGGATTTCTCCTTCTTGCTCTTGTACTGTGACTTCTTTCTAATAGCAGACTCCTTTCTCTTATCTAGACTGTCAGCAACAACATGTCCATCTTTATTGCAATAGTAGCATATAATCTTGGAAAAAGTTGACTTACCAGGCTTTGTCTCATTCCTGTCCTTCCTGGATGATTTCCCCTTCTGATAATAATCATCCTTGGACTGAGATGTGGAAGGCTTAGATTTCCACTGTTTCTTCTTCAAGAATCTCTGGAACTGCCTTGTAAATACTGCAAAGTCTTCATCTGAATTGCAGCATTCTGAACTGGGATTATCTGAATTTTCTGAGATAATTTCTGCATCTCTCTCTAGGAAAAGATGGAGACATTCTCCTATTCTTCCTGGTGGCTTCAACCTTGAAGGCCACTGACTTTTCTTTAGAGTCAACCTTTGTATGTTTCTCTTCCTCTTTTCTGGTCATCAGCTGCATCTCATAAGACAGCAGTTTGCCAAATAGTGTTGGAGGAGAAATCTCAGCCAGTCTGGCCACTTCCCTTATGGCACATATTTTTGTATCTCAATCCTTAGTCAAAGACCTAAGGAATTTATCATTTAACTCATAAGTACAGAAAACTATTTCCATAATACATAAGTTCATTGACAATCCTATAGAACTTCTTATAGCATTCAGTAATACTTTCAGACTTGGCTTGTCTGAAACTCTCATATTCTTGATTAAGCATAAATTTTCTATCTTGCCTAACCTCTTCAGACCCTCCATGTAGACTATCAATGTGTCCCACATTTCCTTGGAGGTTTTGCAATGAATTAGATTCTGGAATGTTGAATCATCAATGACACTTACTATAATATTCTAGGCTCTTTTATGCATTGTTGCCAAGATGATCTCATCTCTAGTCATCTCAGAGAAATCCTTTGGAATTCTTTGATTGGCATCAAGAACCAAAACTCTTCATGGGAACATATGGTCCTTCCTTAACTGTTATGTAGATTCTAGGATCAGATGCCTCCTAAACAATCTGACCTTTTCCTTCCATATTCCAAATATATCTTTCATGTAGATGGGCAATTTCATTGAACCAAGTTCTTTATGTTTTCTCCTCTCCTGAAACCATCTTCTTGATCTTAATTCTGCCATACAGATCTCACTCAGACTGTTAAGTCTAACTTTGAGGAACCTCCCTCTGATACCACTTGAAAGAATTAGTACCTAACCACCTAGAAGGGGTGAATAGGTGTAATTCCTTTTTCTTCTAAGGCAGAATATATATTCAGCTAATTAATCTGAAACAGCTAGTTCTACAGCTAACACAGCACAGAATTCACAGAATCATTCAATCACATAGTGCAAACAGTTTTTATAGTGGTTCCCCAAGGTCTGGCTACATCCACTTTCCCCTTCGCCGATCTAGCAGTGTGCTAGATTCGGCCTAACTTCTTCTCTTCATCTCAGATCCTCAGATCTTACAACTCAGAACCCTAATCAAGGTTCCTACAACTCAGAGTGAGTCCACACTCCTACACAGCTCAGGCAATCTGCCCTACCTCAGCCTTCAACAAGGCCTACAACTCAGAGATAATAATCTCCTATAACTCAGGCTCACAGCCCTACCACTCAGAGATCTAAATCTCTACAACTCAGCCTTTATAAAACATGCATACAGCTCAAATCTTAAACAGATCCTACAGAAAAATAAATTTCACAATGTATTTTAACACCACCAGATAGAGAGAGAAAGGATGGATGGCTTCTTGATCAGTTCTTGGAAGAATCTGATGATAGAGAACAACCACTTTTATCTTTCTTCAAAGCTTCTTGAATCTGAACTCAGTAGGGTTGAACTCCTGTGAAGTTGATCTTCAATCAGCTTCTTTCTTGATATTTAGATCTCAATCTGAATCCTTCTTGGCAGCCTGGTTCAGCAACTGCACTTCACTTCAATAGATGGAGCTCTCTCTCCCCAACTTCTTCTTAGATCTTCTCACGAAAATCTTCTTCTATTTTTTATTTATACTCCTTTTTTTATCAGTTCCTCAATCTGTCATCATCTATTGAAGGAGAATGCCTTTATATAGACTTTATCCATGATAACCGGCTGATCCGATTTCTAACAAACTTCTGACAGCTCTGATAGTTGCAGTAGACCGGTTGGTTATGGCAGCTGTCAAGTCATCCAGTCACTTATTGAAACTCTTGTCTCTATCAGCAAAGTGTCGAGACTGAACTTCTTCATATGTCGACACAAGTAGACTAAGTGTCGACACAAGTGAACTAAGTGTCGACATAAGCCTTGGTGGTGTCGACACATCTCCTTTGTTGTTGATACTGCTTCTCGACACAACTTCTGTAGAATGTGTCGACACTAATTCTGTGTGTCGACATAATCACTTCTTTTCTTTAACTTAGTTGAAACTTTGCTGTGTGTCGACATAAGTCCTGTATGTCGATGCAGTTGATGTCGACAAGGTCTTTTGTGTGTCGATACTGCCTCTGTGTGTCGACACAGTTTCTTCTGGTGTCGACACAAACCTTTCCAAGTGTCAACACAATTAAATCCAACTGTCGACACAGCTTTTCTCCAGTGTCGACACAAGCTTTCATAAGTGTCGACACAGCTTCTTCTGGTGTCGACACATGGACTTAGAAATTTTTCTGCATTCATGCATTTTCTTAACCTGCACATATAAACTCAAAACAACATCAAATACACCTTGATGCATATCATTGAGTAAGGTGAGGATTCTTCAAATCTGGTACACAATTTCCAATGTACCCAACAAAGATTTGGCGAGCAGCAAACTCTTCATCTTGATGTCGCAAAGGAGCTGCAGGCCCTTGCGGGAAGGTTGCTGAATAAGGAGGATAGACCGGCAAGCATGCTGGAGGACAAGCTTGCTGATGCTCCAAAGTTGGTGCTGGATTGATCGGAGCAGCTGAAGCAACTGGAGCTGCGTCAGGTTGAGAGTCTAGTCACTGCGTGATCATAGCGAGCATTTGGTTGATTTCTTTGAATTACTGAGCATTCTCACGGCATGATTGCTCAAAGGCCTCCCAGAGAGGATCATCTCTAGGACTTGGAGCAAAGCTCTAGGCTAGCTGACGATCTGACATGGCTAACTATCACGGTTCACCGTCTGTTCGGATCTCAAGGTTTCGTGTTAATTGTTGATGCGCGAAAACGGCACCACCTAGTTAACACGGAGGGAGTGTTCGATCTAACAGGCTAGGAGAGGAAGAGGATGAAGGCTGCGGGGAAAAGGAAGCTTCTGAGTGCTCGAGAGTGGAGCAAGCGCTTGTCAAAGGGGTTGCGAGGATAGAGGAGAGGTTTGCTGAGAGCATCTGAGGAGGTTGATCAGGAGCTGTCGAACAGGCGATTACTTGGACAGTTGTGCTTGCAGGTTGAGTGCCGAGGGAGCTGAGCTGAGCTAAGAAGAAGAGAGAGGGGCAGCTAGCAGTGGCAACAACAGTATTCGCCCCGCCGCGGCTTAAATGCCACTATTGCGTCAGGCTTTCCTTTGATTAATGTTGAAAGTTACAGCTTGCTAATACACCTTTACAAGAAAGCAATAAAGGGGTACAAAAAGGAAGTTGGCGGCTAAGGAAGGACTGCCAGCAGAGACCGCGCGGATTGAGGAGCTAGGTCGGCAGGCCGTGCGGTTAAGGGAAAAATGGAGACCGCGCAGACTGGGTACAGAGGCCGGCAGGCCGTGCGACTAAAGGCAAAGAGGGGCTGTGGACTGAGAAACGGAGTTCGCAGAAGTGGGTTTGCTATGGGATGTCTTCGAGCGTGAGCACCTTGGCTATGATGAGACCCCGGGGTGTCTGAACTTGGATCCCCCCATATGAGAGGTATGGTGGTCTATTTATACGCCCGAGGAGGAAACGGCTTGTGGTGACGTTACCCCCCGGTGAGACGGTAACTTGGGCGAGAAGAAGACGGAGTCCGCCGAGTCCGCAACAAACTGGGCGGAATAGGGCTTGCTTTTGGTGCTGGTGCTGTTGATGGCGAACTGAGAGACTGAGTGGCGGGCTGCAAAGGAGAGTCCGTCGAGTCCGCTGCTGATGAGCTGAGGTAGTCCACCTGCTGCTGGGGAGGCGGACGCTAGAGGATACGTGGCGGACTGCGAGGAGAATCCACAGAGTCCGCCGCTGCTGAACTGTGCGACCCTACACCAAGGGTGTAGGCTGAAAACTAGTCGCTGAGTCCGCAGAGTCTGCTCGGGGCTATGCTGCTTGGGACAGCCTTGAGGAAGTTCTACTGCCTGGAGGACTGCGAGGAGAATCCGCGGAGTCCTCCACAACTGATCGAGCCTGCGCCAAGACTGCGGGCTGGGGAAGGAGTTGACCCTGCAGCTGCCGAGAAGCGGGTGCTAACATGGTGGGCTGTACAGAGAGTCCGTCGAGTCCGCAGAGTCCGCCTCTTCTGGCGAGCTGAGTCTGCTTATGTTTGAATGGAGAGCCTGGTTGTTGAAGCTGTTGGGGTTCACCGCACTTCGAGTCCGCCGAGCTCGCGATGAACAGGACGTTGCTGTTGGTCTTGGCGGGTAGCCGGAGAGCGCTTGTCTGCGCTCTGTAGGCGGTCTGGAGGAGTTGGCTGCCCATGCTGCTGGTGGCAAGGACTGATCGACCTGCCGAACTTGACGAGGCAGGCCACGCATGTTGGCGAGGTGGAAGTCGAGGTAGCTGGCTGGCGGCCTGGGGGTAGGTCGCCACTCTGGTTCGGCGCGGTTTGCGCGGTCTGGTGTTCTCGAAGAGCGACCTGCAGGAGCGAGTTGGAAGAGTGGCTAGTTCCTGCACAAAGACGCGACCTATTGCCGGCCTGGGCGGACAGGGAAACCGAGTCCGGCAAAGGGAGACACCTGGGGAGATAAGCTTGCGGTTATGCTGAAAAGGGGGCGGCATGCAGAGGAGAACTGCAGGAGAGCAGTCTGCGGCCCCTACCGACCAAGGGAAGTCGTGCGGCCTGAGCAGTCAGGCCACTGAGACCGCACAAGCCGTGCGGCCTGAGCGGATAGAGAATTCTGTCTGCCCACCCTAGGGCATCGCGGCCTCCAGGAGGAACCCGTGGCAGGCCGCGACGAGCAAGCTGGCTGCCTTGGGAAGGATCGCCGATTTCGGGGTTAAATTTGTCGGAAGAATTAAGCAGGTGCTTTCCCCTCAAGTCATAGACACCCACGATCAGTGGTGCGCATAAAGCCCGGCGGGCCCGGGCTTTTCCGAACCGGGCCCGGTCGGGCTTAATAATGTAACCGGGCCAGGTCGGGCCGGGCGATGCTCCCCCTGGGGGGCCTGGTAAGGCCCCCCAGGCCGGCCGGGCCGGGCCCAAGCTAAGCCCGACCCTGTTTTTTTTTAATTTGTTTTTTTTAATTCATAAAAAAATCAAGTTTTGATTTTTTAAAAAAAAATTAAAAAATTGAGTTTTTTATTTACAAAAAAATAAAAAAACACAACATCGCAATATTAAAAAATAAATTTTTTATTAATGTAACGAAATTATACAAATTTAGAAATGTGCAAATATACAAAAATTTGGAAGTTCTAAATTATTTAAAATTACAAATGAAAAAGTTCTAAATTATTAAAAATTACAAAATTTCAAATGACAAAAATACAAGAAGTTGTCTGATTTAAGTTGATCGCGTTCATCTCGTCTTCCATGTCCGACGAGCTATCCTCGATCGCTGAAATATGTTGCTTCCTCTTCATCGCATCCAAGTGGTCCTTGTAGCATATGCAGATCTTAAGCGATTCTTAGCTTAGTGGACTTCTCCGCTCATTCAAAACCCTGCCACTAAGAGAAAAAGCAAACTCCGAAGCTACCGTGCTAGCTTTGATCGTTAGTAAATCGCGTGCCATATAGGCCATAATAGGATAGGTATTTACTTTATCATTCCATCATTTTAAAATATCGAAATTTCTAATTCGTCCGTGGACATAAAATCATGAAATTGTGTTTTTGTGTACAATCCTAATTCATTTAAACTACTAGATGTTGTGCTCGCTTTTTTCCTAGAGGCTAACTCTAACATTTTATTTTAAAAACTACTAGATGTTTTTATTGCGACACATTCTCTCGGGTCCACGATCTGTATAAAATATCGTAATAATTATAACATACAGTAAAAAAAGTGTTAAAATTTAAAATACTCAGATTATCTAAATCTGAATCACTTAGGCTCCGTTTGGGAGGACTTATTTTCACCGGTCAAGCGTTCACGACCGCATGAACCGGGACTTAATTAAGTCCCGGTTCATGCGGTCGTGACCGCTTGACCGGTGAAAATAAGTCCTCCCAAACGGAGCCTTATATTTATGTCTATATTGTTATTTATTTTTTCAATAAAAGTTTCTACGCCGTGTACGCCGAAAAGTGCATTCAAAGCGGCGGAGCATGAAAACATAACTGGAATTTCTCTATAATATTTTAAAATTTTTTTTTCATTATTTCTATTAATTCGCTCCATCCGGCGTGTTGTTTAAAATAATTTAATTTTTGTGAAATATTAACAATATTTTCAATAACTAGCGGGCTAGTAGGATAATATACGCCCGATAAACTATTTGACGTCATATAAAAAACTTCTAATAAATGCATGTAATGTTCTAAAATTGTCCAATCGAACTCGGTTAATTCATGTTGACCTAACAAAGTATAAAATTCCATTAGTAGTGTTTTTTGGCGAATCGCTCGTTTTAACATTATATACGTAGAGTTTCATCTAATTGACATGTCAAATAGAGGTTTAAAAATTTTTGACCTGCCCGGTTACGAATTTTTAAAATCTTGACGTCGTTGTTTAGAACTATAAATAAATTGTAACATTAAACGTATTTTATTAGTGTATGGTTCCATATACGACAAACTATCTGTACTACTAAATTTAAAACATGACACGCGCAACGAGTATGAAAAAAAAACGTCGTTTAACATAGCTTTCAAATCACGTTTTAACCACTCAATTGAGGTGGTATTATTTGTGGCGTTATCAAAAGAAATACTCATAATTTTATCTTTTATTTTAAATTCGCGCACACATTTTGAAATTATTTGATAAATCGCCTCACTGGTGTGCGGGACTTCGAAACTTTCAAAACAAATTATTCGCTTATTCAGATCCCAGGAAACAGGATCGACTCAGTGACACGTTATAGACATATACGATAATTCTAATTTTATACTACTTGTCCAAACGTCACTCGTTAAACTCACTCGACCCTCAAATTTTTCAAAAAAATTAATTAAAGTTGTTTTCTTCTAAATAATATTTAAGTGCGTCGCGCCTAATTGAAGATCGACTAACTTGGTGATATTTGAGTTGTATCCCTTGGTGGATGTACTCGGTTTCTTCTTCGTTGTCGTAGTGGCTGAACAGCAACCCACATCTGATGATGTTCTTCACCTGCAACTCCCGCTCCCGACCTAGATCGTACGTCCAGATTTGTCCGGATGCCGATAATTGCGCCTGGGTCGACTCGGGAGGAGCTTGTTTGGCTGCGCAAGACTTAACGTGTCTTGCAAGTGTCGAGTTGCCAGCGATCGAAAGTAATTTCGAGCACTATTTGCACCACGCCTTTTGCTCCGCGCTGACTTGCACTAAGTCGAAATATTCCCAAACCGGCGTCGTACGCTTGTGCTCCACCACTTCGTGAGCGACGGATGATGAAGAAGACGCCTGCGTTGACACACATATTCGAGAGAATACAGATTAGAGAGAGAGGGTGGGGGATGAGGGGGTAGAAGAGGGAAAGAAGGAGGGGGGGGGGGGGGGGTTTATAGATTTTTTTTAAAAAAAAAAAAATTAATTAAAAAAATTAAAAAAAAATAATAAAAAAATGACATGCCAGCATGCCCAGTGGCATGCTGGCAGCCAACAGCTCTTAGAGCCGTTGGAAACCAACGGCTCTAAGAGCCAGTCGAAGCTAAGCCCGGTAACCAGGCTTTGCCCGGCCCGACCCGGCCGGGCACCGGGCCGGGCATTTTTCCTATAATGGGGCCCGGAAGGGCCCCATGGCCCGGCCTAGGCCCGAGGCGGGCTTGGCCCGGGACGGGCCTGTCGGGCTTTTCATCGGGCCTGGCCGGTCCGGCCCGGGGGCCCGGTTTTTTAGGACACCTCTACCCACAATGAATTCTTCATTATTGAACTCTCCTTCAATAAACTAGTTTTCCCTCTCGATCATTCTCCATATGTCTTCGGCTTTTTCTCACTGATCATAAACTTGAAAAGTCCAAACCAGAGGCCATTAGTAAAGACATTCCTATAGACCTGAGGGTCCACGTCTGGCATTTCCATGATCAAACTATGGAAGTGAACAACGTACTTCCCCAAAGTCTCCCTTGGTCCTTGTCGGATCTGTAATAGAGTGTCAACATCCACCCTTCGGCGTTTGGAGGTGGCAAACTTTTGCAAGAAATGTGTCTCAGCTCTTTGAAGGAAGTGATTGAATTAGGAGGGAGGCTATAGAACCAAGTTAGAACCCGCCAACCCATTAGTTCATCTCAAAACCCAGGTGTTGAGATGAAGGGTGGCGGGGTACATGAACACAAAGGGGAGAAGTCTGCAGGCGGTGTGGGATTAACCCCAACCACATGACCGCGGGGATATTCCGCCACACAAGGGGGCCCACCGGGGTCAACACCCATACCTGGAACGCGATGGGGAAAGCCCAAACATGCGGTCCCACACACACGTGTCATGCTGGCTAATATAATCTCAACACACCCCCCTCAGCATGACAACCTCCTCTGATACCAAGTTAGAACCCCGCCAACCCATTAGTTCATCTCAAACCCAGGTGGTGAGATGAAGGGTGGCGGGCATGAACACAAAGGGGGAGAAGTCTGCAGGCGGTGTGGGATTAACCCCAACCACATGACCGCGGGGATATTCCGCCACACAAGGGGGCCCACCGGGGTCAACACCCAGACCTGGAACGCGATGGGGAAAGCCCAAACATGCGGTCCCACACACAAGTGTCATGCTGGCTAATATATCTCAACAAACCACTCCCTCGCTTTCGCATTGAAGGTGGTGGAAAGCAGTTGCAGCGCAGACCCTCAAGAAGTGGTTGTAGAGATACTGTAACATTGAATGCCTATAAGTAAGAAGCGAGATGCTCCTTCCCTGAGAAGCGGGGAAGTCATGGCTTCATAATGCCAATGGGGTTGTTTCCCCCTCGATTCGTGGGACAAATGACGAGTAAACCTCTGCCCCTATGACTGGCTCCTAGTCCTCAAAGTTCAGAGCCCATCTGGGATGATCCTAGACGGCTTCTCAGAAAAGTTGACGGAGGGCGCGTGCTCCCTCCTCTTGCGTCTGGAGCTGGAAAATTCCTTAGCTGTGGAGGTGGTAGATGAGTGGGGGTGACGAGCTCTCCCAGATGCTCAACTCCATGTGATTGTTGATTCCCCGGGTTAATAGTTTATTAACAATGTCGAGTAGGCGCTCGAACGCGGCGCGAGTGACGGCCGGATGGATGGTATCTGAATTTTGCGAGGGTAAGCACTACCGCTATTCTTCGACGACAAGGGTTGTTTCACCAATCGCTTGGTTCCACGCTCACTGCACAAAATTCGGTTGGAGCAAAAAATGTCACCAATTCTCTGTGCGCTATCCCTTGGTCAGGTGGTCGGGAGAGGAGAGAGAGGTTCGCAAGCGCTCGGTTATTAGCCATGCGGATGGTTTAAGGGAGTAAGAAAGGAGCGTGAAAAGGAGATGTCGTTGACAGCGGTGAACAACAGATTTGACCCGCCGCGGCAAATGTCGTCCTTACGACGGGCATCTTGATTAATTGTAAATGGATTGCAAGAGAGTATTTGCGAGTACAAGGAAGAAGAGAGCTGAATGGTCTTAGTGTCCGCACCAGCTACTAGGCAGGTTCTGGACTAAGTCCGTGTGTCCCATCCAAGCACCCCTGGTCCCCTATTTATAATTGAGGTTAGGTTGCTTGGACGATTCACGAACTGACAGGCTTTTAACGTCTCTTTAACTACGACATTAAATGCACAGTCGTACGAGGTACACAAAGAGTCGGGCGGCGGAGGTTGAGAGAAGACCGCAAGAAATTGCGTGGCGCCACCGAGGTTGATGTTGAAAAGACGAGTCTGTGCAGGCTCCAAGAGATGTGCTCGCCGCGACCTCTGGGCTAGATCTACAGAGCTGTTCTGTGGGAGACCACCCGCCAAGTGCAGGTGTCGGGGTCGCCTGAAGAGTGTTCTTGTCGAACACTGGAATGTTAAAGCTACAGATCAGATAACGCCCGCGGACATCCAGAATATCCGCTTGAAGACCTCGCAAATTCTAGGAGTGGAAGTCTGGTTAGTTTTCCCCGCTTGTTTGATGCTCGTCTGAGCTATCGCAGGATTTGGGTTAACAGTTTATTTGGCTACATAGATTTTTACATGCATGCAGAGTGTAAACAGATAATTTGTGATCGCACATATGGTTAATTACATGTGCGGTTTCCATTAACTATTGGCTTCTGCTTCTGCCATTGAATTTAGAAGTCGTTTTTGGTACGTATGCGTCCTTATTTTTCTGTGTGTGGGAGCAGATCCGGCCGTATGATCTCTGATTTTAACAGCACAGATCATTTCCCGCAAAATAGAACCATATTTTTCAAATATGGCTGTATTAAAAAGTGACGGTCCAAACAAATTTAGATGAATGATCTAAAAATTACGCAGCTAGATATGCTCGGGCGCAATTCTAAAGCACGCACACCTACCAAAATATTTTGCTTGAATTTAAGCATTAGGTTCACGTAACTATTGCGTACAATCATAACTTCGCTTTATCCTATTTTGCGCAACAATCCACATAAAAAAGTTAAACTCCAATAATTCGCATCCTGAAAGGAACGAACCAATCACTATAGGGAACGTATTAATTAATATTTTTAAATTATTATGCACATATTATAATAAACGAGCATGTTACACAACATTGCATAAAAAAATCTAAAGCAAATTTTGTGTAAAGATGCACACAGTAGTTAATTTGTAATTATTATTACGTTATTTACTAATGCATACAGAATCATCAATGTACTATGCACAAATTATTATACCTACACGTGCAATTCTTTTCAAAACATTAGTTTTTTTTTAGAAAAGTAGGAGCATGATACAAATGTCTCTCAAGTAGGGGCCACGGTATTTGGAGAGAGGAGGAGGAAGAATCGAGAAAGTACCTAAGAATGAGGCAGAGAAATCTCGCAAATGGGTGGGAATGTAGTAGGGGTGCCTATAAAAAACCGTGCCCGGGGGGGGGGGGGGGGGGGGGGGGGGGGGGGGGGGGGGGGGGGCGGGCCCGGCACGGAAACAGCCCGGCTAGGCCCGGGCCCGGGCTAAGCCCACCCCGGGCCCAGGCCGGGCCATGGGGCCTAACAAGGCCCCATATATAGGCATTTGCTTGGCCTGGGCCGGGACGGGCAAAGCCCGGTTTCCTAGGCTCGGGCTAAGCCCAGGGCCGGGCTGGGCAAAGCCCGGTTTGTAGCCCCGGGCTAATCCCGTGGCCGGGCCGGCCCTTTACCAACGACTGTAAGAGCCGTTGTTTAACCTATAAATTAATAAAATAATTTTTTAAATTTTTTTAAAACCTATAAATCCCCCCCCCCCCCCCCCCCACACTCCCCCCACTCTCAAATTTCCCAATCTCACATCTCCTAAGTCCCACACTTCCTCCCTCCCACTATTTTTTTACGTCGAATATGTCATCGACGATCGCGTCATCATCATCATCAGGTGGAGTACAAGCATACATCGCTAGTTTGGAAATATTTCGACAAAGTGAAAGTCGGTTCCGAGCATAAGGCGAAGTGCAATCAATGCTCGAAATTACTTACTCTCAGTGGCAACTCGACACTCGCAAGACACATTAAATATTGCACTGCCAAACAAGCTCCTCCCGAGTGCAACCAGGCGCAATTATCTGCATCTGGACAAATATGGACGTACGATCATGGTCGGTAGCGGGAGTTTGCAGTGAAGAACGTCATCAAACGTGGGTTGTCGTTCAGCCACTACGGTGACGAGCGTTGCGTCAGTCACGTTTTAAATTTGGTCGTACTTGATAGTTTAACATATATGTAACCATACATTAATAAAATACGTTTAATGTTACAATTTATTTATAGTTTTAAACAACGACGACGAGATTTTAAAAAATTCGCAAACGTTCAAGGTCAAAAAATTTTGAAACATTTATTTGACATGCTAATTAGATGGAACTCGACATTTACAATGTTAAAGCGAGCGATTCGTCAAAAACCACTACTAATGGAATAATATACTATGTTAGATCAACATGAATTAACTGAGTCAGATTGGGCTTTTGAGAAAATTATATGGATTTATTAGAAGTTTTTTATACGACGACAAATTCTCTATCTGACATATATTATCCTAGTAGCCCGCTAGTTATTGAAAATATTGTTAATATTTCACAAAAATTAAATTATTTTAAGTAACACGCCGGATGGAGTGGTTTAATAGGAATAATGGAAAACAAAATTTTAAAATATTATAGAGAAATCCCGGTCATGTTTTCATGCGTTGTTGCTTTGAATCTTCTTTTCGGCGTAGACGGCGTAGAAACTTTTATAGAAGAAATAAATAATAATTTAGACGTAAATCTCAGTGATTCTGATTTGGATAATCTTAGTATTTTAAATTTTAACACTATTTTTACTTAATGTTATAATTATTATGATAATTTATACGCATTGCGGCCCATGAGAGGATGTGTCGCAACCAAAAACACGTGATAGTTTTAAAAATAAAATGATAGAGTTAGCTTCAAGAAAAAAGCGTGCATCACATCTAGTAGTTTTAATGAATTAGACTTGTATACAAAAACCCAATATTGTGATTTTATGAGTACAGACGAAATAGAAAACTTCGATATTTAAAAATGATGGAAAGGTAAAGTAAATACCTATCCTATTATGGCCTATATGGCCAGTTGTTAGGTACATTGGAATATATGTATCTGATTTGAAGAAGCCTCATCTTACTCAATGATATACATCAAGGTGTATTTGATGTGCTTTGAGTTTCTTTGTGCAGGTTAAGTAACTGCAGGTTTGCTGGAAAAGCTTCTAAGTTCATGTGTCGACACCTAGAAGAAAAGTGTCGACACTTAAGAAGGCTTGTGTCGACACCTAGAGAAGCAGTGTCGACACTTGGAGTAATTGTGTCGACACTAGGAAAGGCAGAGTCGACATCAGAAGGAAAGTGTCGTCACATACAGGCTGTAACGGTCCAGGCCCATCCCATGGAAACCCGCTGGACCGTCGGCCTACCAGAGTCCAGACCCGGGCCCACTCATAGTAGTTAGCCTATCACATTCAAGCCTGCAGGCCATGCACCCCAACCCCTCTCCGGCCTGTTTATCAGCACGGTAGGATGTTGCCACTGGGTCTCGAACCCAGGACCTTGATAAGAGAGCTTTCCACCACTCCCTCATCACCAACTGAGCTGTAGTTGGTGATGTGGGAGTGGTGGAAAGCTCTCTTATCAAGGTCCTGGGTTCGAGTCCCAGTGGCAACATCCTACCGTGCTGATAAACAGGCCGAAGAGGGGTTGGGGTGCATGGCCTGCAGGCTTGAATGTGATAGGCTTACTACCATGAGTGGGCCGGGTCTGGACTCTGGTAGGCCGGCGGTCCAGCGGGTTCCCATGGGATGGCCTGGACTGTTACAAAAAAGTGCAATTTTTGTAACGGTCCAGGCCATCCCATGGGAACCCGATGGACCGCCGGCCTACCAGAGTCCAGACCCGGGCCCACTCCTGGTAGTCAGCCTATCACATTCAAGCTTGCAGGCCATGCACCCCAACCCCTCTCCGAACTGTTTATCAGTACGGTAGGTTGTTGCCACTAGGTCTCGAACCCAGGACCTTGATAAGAGAGCTTTCCACCACTCCCTCATCACCAACTGAGCTGCAGCTCAATTGGTGATGAAGGAGTGGTGGAAAGCTCTCTTATCAAGGTCCTGGGTTCGAGACCTAGTGGCAACAACCTACCGTACTGATAAACAGTTCGGAGAGGGGTTGGGGTGCATGACCTGCAGTCTTGAATGTGATAGGCTGAATACCAGGAGTGGGCCCGGGTCTGGACTCTGCTAGGCCGGCGGTCCAGCGGGTTCCCATGGGATGGCCTGGACCGTTACAAAATCAGAGCCAGGTTTCGATCCTGGTACCTGTGGGTTATGGGCCCACCACGTTTGCCTTCCCTGGATGGTAGTGCATCTCATACTGATAATCTGCAAGGAACTCCACCCAGCGCCTCTGCCTGATGTTCAGTTCCTTCTGCGTGTCCACGTATTTTAGGTTCTTGTGGTCGGAATAGATGTCGCAGTGGACTCCATAAAGATAATGACGCCAGACCTTCAAAGCAAAAACGACCGCCCCCATCTCAAGGTCGTGCACCGGATAGTTCTGCTCGTGCTTCTTTAACTGGTGAGATGCATATGCAATCACATGGCCCTTCTGCATCAGTACAGCTCCCATACCCTGGTAGGAAGCATCGGTGTAGACCTGAAATCCTTCCCTCCCCGAGGGGAGAGTATGAATGGGAGCCGAGGTTAGCCGATCCTTCAGCTCCTAGAAAGCTGCCTGGCACTGCGGGGTCCACACAAACGGTACCTCCTTCTTCGTCAAGGATGTGAGCGGGAGGGCAATTCGAGAGAATCCCTCCACGAAATTCCGGTAGTAACCGGCAAGTCCTAGAAAACTCCGTACGTCGGTGGCTGTCTTCAGCTGGGGCCAATCCCGAATAGCCTGAATTTTTGCCGGATCCACTGCCAATCCGGCTCCACTGATGATGTGGCCTAAGAAGCCCACCTCCTTCAGCCAGAACTGACATTTACTAAACTTCGCAAATAGATGATTCTCCGCAGTCGATGTAGGGTCAGTGTCAGATGGCGCGTGTGCTCCTCCTCCGTCCTCGAGTAAATGAGAATGTCATCGATAAACACAATGAAAAACACATCAACATATTCCCTGAAGACTTGGTTCATGAGGGTCATGAACACTGATGGTGCATTGGTGAGCCCGAAGGGCATCACCGTAAACTCAAATAAACCATATCTGCTACTAAAAGCAGTCTTCTGAATGTCCTCCTCTCGGATCCGAAGCTGGTAGTATCCCGACCTCAAATCTAATTTCGAAAAGAACTGCGCTCCCTGCAGCTGGTCGAACAGCTCGTCTATCCTTGGTAGTGGATAGGTGTTCCGGACTGTCAGCCGATTTAGTGCTCGGTAGTCGATGCACAATCTGAGGGTCCCGTCTTTCTTCTTGACGAACAACACCGGGGCTCCCCAAGGCAAAGAGCTTGGCCGGACAAATCCGGCTTTCACTAACTCCTAAAGCTGGCTCCGGAACTCTGTCAATTCCTTTGGGGCCATCTGGTAAGGTGCCTTGGATGCTTGCCTGGCCCCCGGCACAAGCTGTATCTGAAAGTCCTGCTCCCTGCGCGGGGGTAATCCGGGCAATTTCTCTGGAAAGACGTCCTCAAACTCCCGCACCATCGAGATATTCGATATAGCATCCGTGGCCTCTGCCATCTCAAACAGCACCTCGAAGACCTCCTCCCCCTGTAAATGGGCCTTAAAGGCCTGTACTGAATATAAGGGTATACGTGAGACGGGTCTTATACCTTCGATGGTGATGACCGAGTCCTCGTGCCTCACGGTGATCCTCTTCGCTTGACAATCGATCTGGGCATGATTCCACTGTAACCAAGTCATGCCCAGGATCAGCTTGAAAACGGGCATCCTCACGACCGTTGCCGGAACTTCGAATGACTTTCCCCCAATCTCCGCCTCCATACTGCAGTGGGCTGAGGTGAGTATCTCTAATCCGTCGGGTAGACGCAACCTCCTCATCCGTCCTGTGAACCGCTCCACTCCTTCCAGCCCTTCCAGAAAGGCCTCCGACACAAACGAGTGCGAGGCACCCGTGTCGAACAGAGTATAGGCGGGCTTGCCGCTGATGAAGACTATACCTGGGACGATTAAATGTCTTAGTATATAAAATGCGTTTTCTTTATTTGTTGAAGCCAAAATTTGACTTCGACGAATGTTCACAAAATAGGGGCGTAGCCGGCTCCTACTTGGCCCAAGCTCCGACCTCCGACCGGTCGTGAAGGATTAGAAAACTGGCCCAAAGCTGCAGCAGGGAGGTCCCACCGCTTACCCGGAAGGTCACAGAGAGCTTCCCCTTCAAAGCCAAAAGCTGGGCTTGGAGTTCCTCAGAAGACTGTACCAATGAATCCTCTTCCGAGTCTCAAAAAAAGTCCCTTCTGAAGAACCCCTATGGGCTTATTTATAGGTTTCAGAATCTGAACTGCCAATAACAAAACTGCGCCGGTCTGAAATTACCGGGGTACCCTTGGCTGGGTCTGCCAACAGCCAAACTCCGCGGTTCTGAGGAGCTATATGCAGTCCACTAAGGGTAAGAGGGTAAAAGTACCCGGGGTAGAAGAGTAAAAACCACTGTTTGACAGGGAAATATAATATATAATACAAAAAGACCTCTTCTCGCCCTGGCTAGTGGAAAGGCACCTGCCGGCGAGAGGGACCCACCGCCCGTCTTGCCGGCGCCTCTCGCCCTGTACTGCGAGACCTCCTTGCTGATGGAGACTCTCTCGCCCCAGGAGGTCCTCTCGCTCCTGGAGGCCCTCTCGCCTCTGGATGGGGGTATTTTGCCCATTGGAGAGTCCATCGTCTCGCCTCTTGCGAGTGGGCCCCCCTGGCCCCATCTGCCCATCTCGACCTATTTGCTTCTTGAGGGCTCTTTACAAGCCCAAGGTTGTACACAATCCCCGCTCTTTTTGAGATTACTCTAAGCTCAAAACGAATGTTCAATCGAGGCTCGTTATTTGAGGCGCATTAAAAAACGTATTTATGAGGAATCTTCTGAGGCCTCCACCGGTGCCTATAAATATATGACTCCTGCCCCGCACACCTGGCGCCCCGCTCTGCATATTCTTCTTCTTCCCTATTCTTGAGTCTTTTGGAATGACGCACAGTCAAAGTTTTCGCGAACGTCTCGCACTGATGCGAGAGCAACAGAAGGCCAACGTGGCTTCTTTTACCTCTTCTCTGGTTCGCCCTCTCGCCCCGTCGTCTCGCCTGAAAAAGACGAAGGCTGGGGGCCCATCACCTGCCGCAGGAGATCTATCTCGCGTTGCTTTGGAAACCATCCCACTCCCCATGCGTCTTCCAAGGAAAAAGAGGTGGGTACTCGTTTTTACCACTGTTATCTCCGCGACCGGGTGCTTTCTTTTGTTGACTAGTGCTTTTTCAGGGGGTTCTTGTGGTTCCGCAGCCCCCGAAGAGTCCGCGAGATGGTTCTGCTGCCCGCTGCGAGGAGTTCGATTCGCATCCCTCATCTACTCCCCCAACTACTCCCAGCGAGAGGAGGGACTGTAAGACCCCCCCCCCCTTACCAAGGAGGGCTACCGGATCTTATGCCCAGAACCGCCGTCTTACGGTGGCACTAACTCACGGGTTAGTCGACACCGCAACACGCCGATTCTGCCGGCTAGTACGATCATAAACCTGTAGGCCAATATGAGAAATAAGAAGTAAAACTGTGTATATAAAAAAAACCATCAGTCCACAAGTCACAGTACAATCATATAAAGGAAACGAATAGTACAATAGTCCACAGAATAGTACAGAAGAAAGAGTAAAAAGGGCTTATGCCCAGTACATCAAATCTCTCTCTCTCACAAAATAGTAAATGCGGAAGCTAAACTAGAACATCAAGACTCGTCCCACCTGAGGACGCACAGTAGTAGTGGTAGCCTGCTGAAGTGGTATCTGCTCCTCATGCCCTGCCTCCTCGACGTGCTGGTGCTCCATCTCCACGGGCTCCTAAAAATAGTTGGTCACCGACCATTAGTCAAAAAGACTAAGTCGTTTCCTCCGCACCTCGCCCCGCAGCTCCTAGGCACCGAGCGGGAGGACGAAGCGGAGGACAACAAGGGGTAGCAAAATGGAAGCAGGTGACAATATCTATCTAAAGTGGTACTAAGTAATGAAATTCTACATTAGCAATGCTAAGTACAGTACAAGTAGTAAGTAAGTAAGTACGGTGCAGTAAAGGAAAGTAAAGCAACAGCAGTATGTACAAAATAAGCTAAGCTACCACTAAGCTATCATCACAAACGTACCCTAACTTATATAAATGCCCATACAAATATATAAGTTAGGATTTCCAGGAAATTTAACTTATCATATAAAAGAGCCCATACTAATTTATATGATAAGGATCTATGAAGCGTATGACCTAATATGAATGAATGATATGATGCAATTTTATGCGCATGCAAGTGCAACTCACACACAACGACTCTGTGATCACAGACCTTTAGTTCCCACTTTTTGAGAGCTAGCATCACTCTCGGGTACCACCGCTGTGGCTACGGCAGCAGCGGAGCGGGCGTCTCCGCTTCTAGACCGGTATGCACACTACCAAGCCTTAGACCCCTCTCATACGCCTCTGTACACGTCCAAGGTGCACTCTAGAGTCTCGCGTACGTACTTTGCTGACAAACCCGTCAGTCTTGTTGGGTCGGATGTGTGTTATCGGGGGTCGTCCTCCAGACCGCAGTGTAAAACAACCCACTGGCCCCTCTAACTCCCACAACCGCCTGGTGCACCGTACTGCCATCGGTGTGACGAACGGCCAGTACCGCATGCCCCGCCACGATATTTATGCACATGCAAGTAATTCACACCGAGCCTTCCGCTCGCAGGACCAAAACCCGTCCTGAATCCCTCAAACCCAAACCTGGGTGAGAACGCACATTAGTGCCTTTATGTCAATTCCCTCCAACCCTAAACGGGTGAGCATATATCATGAAACTCTCCAACCCAAACACGGGCGAGAAGGTACAACCATGTCCTAACCTATTAAGCTACTCTTGTCTACGGTTTATTATACTTAGAGATTTAAGGTTAATCCCAGGACTGCCCCCGGTATTCCCTGTGAAGGGCTCTCAAGGGGCACTAGGAACTGTGTTGGGATTACGCCCAGCGTTCCCTTTCGCAAGGATACTTATTTTAGTTGATGACTACCCATGTATCCCCCAGCTCTCCTTATTGCTTAAGTATAACCCTAGTGACTTAAGGTGTTACCGGGTACCGACGGTCTTCCGCCGATCCCCCACTCCAGTTGATGACCAAGACTTGCACTTTTGATCCCTCACTAAGACAACTCTACCCACCAGGGTTACTCGTGTTGAACTCTCTCTTATTTCTGCCGATAATCAATCCCCTGGTAATTCCCTAAGGCAAGACCTATTTGTGTTATATGCAGACCATGACCTATGTTTACCCTAGAAATGTGATCTTCCAAAACTTAAGGCATCTTGCCTCTAAATATTTATCCTATGGTATTATGGACTAAGGGAACTACCCTAAAGATTCTCATAATTTTTCCTGGCCAAATGGTCTTTTAATTAATTCTTTTAATTTAAATGCTCGGCCACTTTACACATGAAGTGATTTAATTAATCATCCTCTGACTTAGGAAATTTTTCCTGAGATGTATATTAACCAAATGTCACTGCCTTCAGAATTTCATAATTTTCCTTAAATTATTTATTGTCATTTTCTATTTAATAACAATCCCGTATAAATTCCATTTTACACATGAAGTATAAGCATTATATTCTCAAAAATTCCAGAAAAATTACAGATCCTTTAAGACACTAAATTATGGCTATTGGCAGAGATTCATCAAAGTTGAATGTAAGATGGCCTATGGGGTTCCATTATAAGTTATTTACCAAAATGCCATTGTACTAATTTAACACAAGTAATGTATCCAATAAATTCTGAGAAATTCATGATAAACTAATAACAATATTGTATGACAGTAGAATAAATCCCAAATTTTTCAGAGGAATATATATATCATTTCAAGAATTATCATGATAAGGGTAAAATGGGAAATTTAGGGTATCTACTCCAAGGTTCTTCAAAACAGAGAAATCATAATTTTCCTAGGTCAAGTGTGATGTAATCTATGCCTTGGTAATGTTGTTTGGATTTGTTCTTGAATAAATTCTATTTTCCAATTTTTAATTCCAAAATAGCTATTTTTAAATTAAATTCCAATAAATGGAATTTTGATTCCAAAATTCCATCATTAATTTGAGGGGTGAAATTTACCCTAATGAACCACTGGAAATAATTTCATGACACTTGCATGTCACCATTGGACTAAATACACAAATTTGCATTTTTGCTATTTGCACACCAAGCCTTAACATAGGCTAGCACATGCAAGTGGATTCTCCCACATGCAGTGATCCCAAGGTGCTGAAAATTTTATCATGCACCAAGGGTGACCCCACTGACCCACCACCAAAATTTGGGGCCATGGGGAGGAGTAGAACTCCACATATGCCATTAATTTAAATTTTGATATTTTCCAAAAACTATAGGAAAATGTTTTCTACAAATTCCTAAATTTTGGCAGGAGGTAAGTTAGCCCTAATAATGCATGTGCCCAAAATTTGGGATCATGGTGACTAATATTGAGACTAGGGCATCCAATATAATTTTTGACCTAGTCTAGGACCAGTCCTAGGAGAAAGGTCCTACAGGGCTGTACCCTACACCAAAATGTATGTTTAGGGTGGCATTTTAAAGGTAAGACCCTAGGCTACAATTTTCATTAAGGGCCTAAGCTCTGGAAATGCCTCTAAGAGGCCTAAATTAACTTGCAAGAAGGCTGAATACATGTGACAGAAATATTACTATTCATTTATTAATCCTGATTTATATTAAAATCGGCGCACGAATCTTAAAGCAAGAATGGACGGCATCGGGTTATCGTCTACCTCCAGCCAACGGCTGAGATCGAGCCGACCTGGAGCGATTTTGCCGGCGGTTTCCGGCCAGCTGAGGCGTCGCCACCTCCGGCCAATGGTGTCATCACCTTCACGATGGTGGTGGCTATCATTTCCCGGCGATGGGGCGGCGGGAGACGGCGGCGACGGCGATCCCGAGCGGTTTCAGAAACTTAGGATTTTCTAGATTTTCTCACATGGCATCGGGCTCAATTGAGCCCGATCTCTCGCCTATTTGATCTAAGAGGCTAGTACGGGTAGAGGTGAAGTGAAACGCACCATAATCGGGGCTTGGCTGCGGGTCAGGCGGCGGTTTGCCGTGGTGGTGGTGCGCCGGCGAGCTCCTCCCCGAAAGTTGCATTCTTCACCGTTCTCCATGTGTAAGTAGTCGAATTCCACTCCTCTGGACCTTCTGAAGCTAATGGAGGGGTTATTTGGGGCTGATAGAGGGTATATGGGGAGATAAGCCCAATGTGAGCTCGGTTTGAGCTTTGGAGGCTTCACCCATGGTGCCATGTGGCTCTCAGCTCTGTAATTCTGCTGGAATGAAGAGGGGAAGTCAGCCACCTGGTTTTGGGCAGCCAAAACCAGCTGATGGGGTGGCCATGTGGCCACCATTCCTCTTCATCCTCTTTCTCTCTCCACTTCTCCTAAAAATTTCCAAATTTACCCCCTTGCATGCATTCTCTCTCCTGATTTAGAGGGGTAGGGTTGGTCTTGTTCACTTGGGCTGACTTTGGGCCAAGTTTAGTGGGCTTGGTCCAAGGGAACTTGACTTGGCCTTCATTTCACTCTTTAGGTCAATTTGTTGACCAAATTGACTTTTAGGGTTGACTGGTCAACTATGGTGGGTGGACTGACCCCACTTGGTGGAAATGGGTCTAGTGGCACCACCCAACTTGGTTTGGGTCAAGGGGGTGCCCCACTTAGGTTAATTAGGCCTATGAGTGTGGGTTTGACCAGATTAAGCCCAAGGTTGACCTTGGTCAACTGGGGTCAAAATGTTGACCCAGTGACATACCCTAGGGTCCACTTAGATTGTTTTTAGGGTTAGGGCAATGTGGTGGGGTCATGGTGTGGCTAGGGTCCTTAATTAGGCTAGTCTGACCTAGTTTGACTTGGTCCTATAGTGGGCTCCACATGGCCACCACCCACTATCTAGGGTCAAACCTAGTTGATCCTCTTAGGTCTCACCTCATGCCTAACCCAATCTAAGTTGAGGGGTCCAGAAGTAACATGGGATGTTACAAATTCCAATAAACAAGAAAATAATTTCGTCCCCGAAATTTAAGTTCGGGTCTACGGGGTTCTATTTGCAAGAATTATCAAGAATCTTAAAAGCATAACTTAAATGTACCTGATGCGAATAGCTCCGGGTGTTGCTCCAGCATCAGATCTCTCGGCTCCCAAGTGTGCTCCTCCCGTCCATGGTTGGACCACAGCACCTTCACAAGGGGACCTTCTTCTTCCGCAACACTCGGATGGCTGTATCGTCAATCCGGATCGGCTCCAATCTCACTGACCTGTCAGGCTCTACCGGTCCGGCTGTAGTAGTAATGTGCTGCTCCGGCCGAAGAAGAGCCCTCCGTAAGGAAGAGACATGAAAGACGTCATGTAATGCACCCAACTCCGGTGGCAGCTGCAGTCGGTAAGCCAAGGGGCCGATCCGCTCCAGGATCAGGTATGGCCCCATGTATCGTGGACTGAGCTTCTTGTGCCTCCGCACCCGTGAAACACCGTGTACCGGACGTATCTTCAAGAATACCCTGTCTCCAACCTGGAACTCCACCTGCCGGTGCCGAGCATCATAATACTTTGCCTGCCTGCTCTGGGCCTCCAGTAGCCGATCCCTGATCAATCGAATCTGAGCCTCTGTGTCCTCTATATAATCGGATCCCAGAGCCCTGGTGTCCACATCCTGTACCCATGATAGCGGAGTCCGGCATCTCCTCCCATAAAGCGCCTCGTACGGAGCCATCCTGATGCTAGCCTGGTGGCTGTTATTATACGAGAATTCGATCAATGGTAACAGCCTCTCCCAAGGCCTCCCCGTATCCAATATGCATAATCTGAGCAGGTCCTCCATGGTCCGGATGGTCCGCTCGGTCTGTCCGTCGGTCTGCGGGTGGAAGGCGGTACTAAAGGTAAGCCGAGATCCCAAGTGAGCATGCACGGCCCTCCACTCGCTCGAAGTGAACCGACCATCACGGTCCGAAACAATAGTCCTGGGGATACCATGATACCTGATGTACTGCTCCACAAATAGTCTCACCAGAACTGCAACTGGGGCATCCTTCTGAACTGGGATAAACCGCGCGACCTTGGTCAATCTGTCCACTATAACCCATATAGAATCATGTCCGGAGTGGGAGCGAGGCAATCCGTGTACAAAGTCCATAGCAATGTCCTCGAACTTCCACTCTGGAACTGGCAGTGGCTGTAATAAACCTCCCGGGCTCTTGCATTCCGCCTTCACACGCTGGCAGGTCTCGCAATGGGTCACAAAATCCGTGATCTCCCTCTTCATCCCGGGCCAATACATAGATCTCCGCAAATCTGCCCACATCTTGGTAATGCCGGGGTGCACTGAATATCTCGAGCAATGTGCCTCTCGGAGAATGTCATCTCGAATATTGCCCCCTGCTGGTATGTAGATGCGCCCCCGGAACCGAAGAAGATCATCCTGTAGTGTGTAGTCCTCGACCTTGCCCCTCTCTAGGGCACTGAAAATCGGCTGTAACGCGGCATCCAGCCTCTGATGTGCCCGGATGCGCTCCTGTATATCATCGCAGCTGATCACTGAGCTCAAATACTCTCTATATACCACTGGCTCGGTCTCGGACACCACGGTAATGTGCATGTCCTCCATCATCTGAAGCAGCTCTATGGACATCAATCGGGGCTCCGGTCCAGAAGTGCCGGCCCTCCTGCTCAAAGCATCCGCAACCGTGTTCGCTTTCCCCGGGTGATAGTGGATCTTGTAGTCATAATCACAGAGGAACTCCAGCCACCTCCTCTGTCTCAGATTTAAGTCCTTTTGCGTATCAATATACTTGAGATTCTTGTGATCTGAAAAGATGTCACAATGAATCCCGTATAGGTAATGTCTTCATATCTTTAGGGCGAAAACCACAGCCCCGAGCTCTAGATCATGTACTGGATAGTTATGCTCATGCTTCTTCAACTGTCGCGAAGCATAAGCGATAACGTGTCCGTGCTGCATCAAGACTGCACCCATCCCCTGATAAGAGGCGTCCGTGTAAATCTGGAATCCTTCGCTCCCGGATGGAAGCGCAAGAATAGGGGATGAGATGAGCCGGTCCTTCAGCTCCTGAAAAGCCGTCTCACACCGCTCTGACCAAACAAAATCAGCATCCTTCTTCGTCAAGGACGTGAGGGGGAGTGCTATCCTTGAGAACCCCTCCACGAACTTGCGATAATAGCCTGCTAGTCCCAAGAAACTGCGGATGTCAGATGCGGTCTTCGGCCGCGGCCAATCCCTCACTGTCTCTATCTTGGCCGGGTCCACAGCTAACCCAGCCCCGCTGATCGTGTGCCCCAGGAATGCCACCTCCTGCAACCAGAACTGGCACTTCGAAAATTTTGCGTACATCTGTGTCTCCCTCAACCTCTGCAGGACCTGTGCCAAGTGCTCCGTATGCTCCTCCTGAGTCCGAGAATATATAAGGATGTCGTCGATGAATACTATCACAAAGCGATCCAAGAAAGGCTCGAAGACACGGTTCATCAGACTCATGAATGCAGCAGGAGCATTCGTGAGCCCAAAAGGCATCACCGTGAATTCGTATAGCCCATAGCGCGAACTGAAAGCCGTCTTCGGTATGTCTTCTTCCCTGATACGGAGCTGATAGTAGCCGGATCGCAGATCTAACTTGGAGAACCAGAATGCTCCCTGTAGCTGGTCAAATAACTCATTTATCCGAGGCAGAGGATAGGTGTTGCGGACCGTCAACCGGTTCAGCTCCCGGTAATCTATACATAATCGCAGTGATCCGTCCTTCTTCTTCACAAATAGAACTGGCGCTCCCCATGGCGATGAACTAGGCCGTACAAATCCTGACTCGACTAGCTCCTGCAGTTGAGTTCGGAACTCTGCTAACTCTCTAGGAGCCATCCTGTAGGGTGCTCGGGACACCGGCTTCGCTCCCGGCACTAGCTGAATCCTGAAATCCAAGTCTCTAGCAGGCGGTAGCCCGGGCAATTTCTCCGGGAATACGTCGGAGAAATCCCGAACCACCGGAATATCTGAGATAGTCGCCTCTGTCCCCACCATCTCGAAGCAGACAATATAGACTTCTTCACCCTGCTCATGGGCCTTCACAGCCTGTATAGAAGATAATAGTAGGTGGCAGACAGGCTGGATACCTTCAACGATAACATGAGAGTCGCCATGTCTCAGCGTGATCCTCCTGGACGGACAATCTATCTGGGCATGGTTCCGGTGCAACCAGGCCATGCCCAAGATCAAGTCAAAGTCCTGCAGCTTCAGAATAGTCGCTGGCGCCTCAAAAGCCTTGCCGCCAATCTCGGCCTCCATGTCGCAATGTGCAGTAGTTCGCAGCTCCGACCCATCGGGTAGGCGTACCCTCATCTCTAGTCCAGGGAACCTCTCCACGCCTTCGAGTCCGTCGATGAAGGCCTCGGATACGAACGAGTGTGAAGCACCCGTGTCGAAAGAGTATGAGCGGGCTTGCCGCTGATCATGACTATGCCTGAGGTTTGTTTATGTGAAGGTTAATGGTTATCCTATGGTTCCAAGTACTATATATATATCATTGGGAAAATTTAAGGAAATTCAAAATTAACTTCAAGTACCTGTAATGACCTCCTCGGGATTTCTCGGCTCTGTGAGGTCCAAGGCGTATATCTGCTCCTGCTCGCGCCTCCTGCCATGATATCCCCGGCCTCGGCCTCGTCCTCGGCCTCGTCCTCGGCCCTGCTGTACTGGGGCCACTGGAGGTGGAGGAGGAGGAGGGGGATGGAATCGGTGCGGGCACTCCGACCTGATGTGCCCAGGCTGGCGGCATCCATAACAAACCACTTGTCGGTGGCCTCGGTCATCCTGTCTCCTCGGATCATGTATCTGTAGAGGTGGGGGAGCCAAAGCTGGAGGAGGCCCCTGCTCCTGCCTGAAGTTGGGACGACGACGTCCCCCACCCCTCCTGTATCCAATGGTCCTGCCCCTCTGAGAGCCCCTACTGCTCTCACCTGACGTCGATCCATCAAATGGTCTCTTCCCTCCGGCTCGCACCATCAGCTGGTCAGCCTCCAGCTTCTTCGCCATCTCGATGATCTGTCTGGATGTGCCATGAGAAATGAATAACAGAGCCTGCCTCAGATCATCCCTGAGGCCCCGGTAGAACCTCTTCGCATACCTCCTATCGTCGGTGTCCTGAATCCCCGCGAACCTGGCCAAGTGGGAGAACTCCCTCTGGTACTCTATCACTGATCTAGTCCCCTGCTTGAGGTTCAAAAACCTCTCCTCCAAAGCATCCCTGTCCGTAGTAGAGACGAAGTGCTCCAGGAACACATCGCCAAACTCCTCCCAAGAAATCTCTGACAACTCAAAGTCCGCATAAGTAGTCTCCCGGACTGACTTCCACCATCTCTTCGCGTGGGCCTCTAGCACGGAGGTGGCTAGAGGTACTGCCTGGCCGACTGGGCAGCTGATGCCCGCTAAGATCTCGTGTATGGCCTCCAGCCATTCTTCTGTCTTCACTGCATCCTCTGTCCCACGGTATGTCGGTGGGGACAGGCTCTTGAATGCGCTCAGCCAGCTTGACCCCGGATTTGGCTGTGGAGCCGGGACTTGCTGGGCTCTAAAGGCATCCAAAATCGCCGTCAGGGTCTGCCCCATCTCCGTATGTAGGAATGGAGTGGCAGCTGGAGGGGGAGGAGCCGCATTTTGCGGCGCCGCGACCTGTGGAGGTTGCATAAAGGTAAGGTTAAAGCAAAATTGGCCTAACAAATTGTACTTCGTGGACCATTTCTGTGACTTTTGTACATGGGCACACCACTGCTTCCGCTGCATAGTTTGTCCGCAAACTAATGCTGGGGCGGGGGTGCTCAATTGGTGATGAGAGATGAAAGAACTCCATAGTTAAGCGTGCTCGGGCTGGAGAAGTCCTGGGATGGGTGACCTCCTGGGAAGTCCCCGTGCTGTCCGCTTAACGGGAGAATTTCACTCATCAAAGGGAGGCTACGGCCACCAACAACCCGCCTGTGGAGGGAGAGGGGTTGGGGTGCATGGCCTGCAGGCTTGAATGTGAAAGGCTGACTACCAGTGGTGGGCCCGGGTCTGGACCCTGGTAGGCCGGCGGTGCCAGCGGGTTCCCATGGGATGGGCCTGGACCGTTATAAAAAGTGCACTTTTTATAACGGTCCAGGCCATCCCATGGGAACCCGCTGGCACCGCCGGCCTACCAGGGTCCAGACCCGGGCCCACCACTGGTAGTCAGCCTTTCACATTCAAGCCTGCAGGCCATGCACCCCAACCCCTCTCCGGCCTGTTTTATCAGCGCGGTAGGTTGTTGCCACTGGGTCTCGAACCCAGGACCTTGATAAGAGAGCTTTCCACCACTCCCTCATCACCACTGAGCTGCAGCTCAGTTGGTGATGAGGGAGTGGTGGAAAGCTCTCTTATCAAGGTCCTGGGTTCGAGACCCAGTGGCAACAACCTACCGCGCTGATAAACAGGCCGGAGAGGGTTGGGGTGCATGGCCTGCAGGCTTGAATGTGAAAGGCTGACTACCAGTGGTGGGCCCGGGTCTGGACCCTGGTAGGCCGGCGGTGCCAGCGGGTTCCCATGGGATGGGCCTGGACCGTTATAGGGACGACCCCTCCCCGGCCGCCGATACCTCTCGCCATCCTGGTAAGGGACCTTCCCTCGCCATTTTGAATCCCCTTCGCTACTCCCACTCCCTTCTGCGAGTGCCTCTTCCACCTTGCCTCTGCACCCCTTGCGCAGATTCTCGGGTCAACTCTCCTGTTGAGGAGCAGCCAAAGCGACTCTCCGTCTCGCCTCCTCCTATAGACGGGATTGAAGACTATCTGGGTGACTCTTCAAATCCAGTGGAGATGAAGCGGAAGACGGCTGAGCTCTTCCGGAAGCACGTGCGCCTCATCCACTCCTTGACTCTGGACAAGCAGGCCGCGGAGAAGCACATCGAGTCGCTGGAGGGCGAGTGCGCTCGTCTATCTTCTGGAGCTAATGCCGAGCTAGATGTCGACGACACTGACCCTGAGGCCATCATCAATGAGACCGATATGCAGCTCCGTCTCGCGTGCCGTGGTCTTGAATCCATCCGCTCCTTCCACTCGCAGAGTAGACCTCCTCGCGGGGGAGCTCGCGGTGGCCGCTGGGAATGGCGCCCGTACTGAAGGATGTCCGTCTCGCTATTCTTCTTTTTCTTCTTCTCGCAAAAGTTATAATAATGGTAGTCTCGCCAAAGTATGCAGAGAGCTTGGTCCCCTGCGGGACGATTTCTGGACATATATTTTTATGGCTTAATTTTTCATTCCCTTTTTAATACTCCTTTTAATTTATGCTAAATATTTATATATATTTTTTCCTGATTGTGATTGGTCGCGCCGATCGAGGTTTACGAGAGAGAAAAGACATCGACCCTTCCCCTCCCCCCATACTTTCCCGCCCATTTAATCATTGGCTATGTATCAGTTATAAATATGCCTAGTCCGGGATTAGATGCCGCACTTTCCGCTTCTGCCATTACCCGAGTTCTTGGCTTTCTGACCTTTCCGTCTCGCCGGACCCTTCTCGCCTTCCTCTCTTAGATCTCTCGCCTATTTCTTCCTTTGTCTCGCCGAAGACCATTTCGCCAAAGAAGATGGGTGATGAACTGTAAATATACGTTTTTTTATGCACATTAATTTAGTCATTTTCATTTATTTTCGTCGTTTTTACTTATTTTTGTTCAATAAAATGTTCCTATTCTTGTAAATTTGCTTCTAACTTGTTTTATTTTATTTTGCAGAAAAATTCCAAAATCTGCCAAAATTTGGGAAGTATACGCCCGTGACACATGGGTCACGCCCGTGACCGGGCCGTGACTTTGCATTTCCCGTGAAATTACAAAATTTCTGAAGTTAAAGCTTGACATGCCTGGCGACACGCCCGTGTCACCAGACACGGGGCGTGACCCAAGCCCGTGTCCTCTCCTCTCGACGAATTCATCTCGACGATCGTCGAGTGTCGACACCAACAGTCACGCCCAGTGTCACGCCCGTGACCTGGGGCGTGACTCAATTTCCGCTCGACGATTTCGACTCAACACTTTCCACTCGACATTCGTGAGTGTCGACCCCAACTGTCACGCCCTTAGTCACGCCCGTGACATGGGGCGTGACCTTTCCTGCTGGCCCGACAAGATGCTGCCGAGGACATTTGACGCAACCCGCGCCCGGTTCTACCTCCCCGACACGCCCAGTGTCACGCCCGTGACCTGGGCGTGACTGCTGCGAACTCAGCCCGAAGTCAACTTTGCTGTCCAATCGCCGGCCGCCTTCATGAATAGTACTGTCACGCCCCCCCCTACACGCCCGTGACCGAGGGCGTGTACATAGAATTTTTTTCCTATATAATAGCCCAGTTCTGTAAGGTCCAGGGTTCAGATTTTTGGGCCAATTTAGTGTCTTTTTGTGGGCTGCATCCGTGATTTTCAAGGCTATGTAAGGAGATTTCTCCCTTTTTTATTTCATTTCTTGTTTTGTCTTAGCTTTAGCCCTTGTAATAGCTTGTAATAGTTCTAAAAATCAATAAAATGTTAGTTTTTCTCTTCATATTTAGCTTTGGAATGAACCTTGTACCCACTTTCCTTCTCATTTTTATCCTGGTTTTATCTTTGTTCTTCATTTAGTTCTTCTTTTATGAAAAGTGTGTGTGTGTGTATGAGTGTAACTTATTTCCTTTACATGTTTTTTTTACTTGTTTTCATGCTTAGGGATGATAGGTTTTCCTCTTTACATGTTTAGTACTTTACATGTCTTTAATTTTTCTCAAGTTAGGTTTTGTTAGAAATTCATGAAATGATGAATTAGTTTTTTTTCTCCATGTATTCTTTTAATTTCTTCAACATCTTCACTCTATGTATGTGTAAAAGAGTTACTAAAGTTTCTTTTGATTTTTTTTACTTAGCTTTATTTTAGGGTGAAAACCTTTTTTCTTCTTTCTCTTTTATTTCAACTTTTTTAGCTCTTTTATGAAATCCTAGGAATGAAAATGTTGAAATTTTTATTTTCCAAAAACTTTGGTTTTTAATTTGTTTTGAAAAACTTTTGTCTTCTAAAATTATAATTTCTTCTTTTTATTTGTTTTTGGCAAAACCTATGCTTGAAATAGTAAAAATTTTAATTTTTAGGTAACTTTCATTTTGCTTTTTATTTGTGTGTGTGAGTGTATGAGCCTAAACCTCTCTTTTGTTCTTCTTAAATTATGTAGGGTGTGTGAGTGTAGGTGTATAATTTTTATGCTTTGTTCAAATTATGTAGAGTGTGTGAGTGTAGGTGTATAATTTTCATGCTTTGTTTTAATGCTTTCTTTTAAATGCTTTGTTCAATTTTGTAGAGTGTGTGAGTGTAGGTGTTAGCTTTATTGCTTTCTTGAAATTCATATGGAGTGTGTGTGTTTGTGTGCATTTATTTCCGCCTACTCGTTAAGAGTTAAATGGCGCATCGTTTTCATTTTCAGTCCTACTCGTTCGAGTAGGACTTGTAATTTTTCTTTCTTTATTTTTCTGCCTACTCACTTGAGTTTAAATGGTCGGACTTTATTTCCCGCCTACTCGTTTGAGTAGGAGTTGTAATTTTTCTTTCTTTATTTTTTTCCGCCTACTCACTTGAGTTAAATGGCCGGACTTTTTAGCACTGTAATCGCATTTATTTTCTCCAACTCATTCGAGTAGGACTCGCTTTCATTTCAGTCCTACTCGTTTGAGTAGGACTTGCTATTTTCAGCCTTTATTTACCGCCCCCACTAGTTTGAGTGGGACTCGCAAATTTGAATTATGCAAATTTCTTTTTTATGTGTAACTTAGTTCCTTTCTAATTTATAATTTGGAGTGTGCGTGAGTTCTTATTGTTAGCTAATTTTCCAGTTTTCTAAATGTTTGTTATTTTTCTTATGTCCCTTTCTTATAATCGTTTAGTGTATAATTTCGAACTCGCGCCTCACTAAATTATAAGCCGCCCCCATACCGATGTGTGGCTAATCGCTATTAGCCTCGGCATCGAAGAGCATTGGGACATTTAAAATGATTTATAATAATTAAAGCTCTTTATTTTCATTTTAATTTAAGCACTTAGGGTTTACCCCGGGTTTACGACGCGTAGGACCACATATCGATGTGTGGGCCCTATTTCCGTAGTCCATATACTAGCTAGCCGAGAGGACGTGCATATGGACCGATCACCCCTGGGTAAATAGAGTTGCGTGCATACCCTCGAGAGAGGACAAGCGTAATTCTACCGGATTGGGTTCCCCACCCAATAGCGGGGTTCTTAGCGTAAAGCGGGCGTTAAGAGGAATCCTTCGTCGGACTAACGTTCGGTCGAATAGTCTTAACGTTTAGGTGAGCGATATCCCTATAGCTAGGTGAGCTCACATTAGTGGAACCTCCACGGCCAAGTTGCCTTATTATTAATTTGAAAACTAAGTCTTTTTATTATTAAAAATTGTTTTAGTCTTAATCCGATTCGATGCCGAGCGTTAACCCTTCATCGAATATTGTCTAAATCGTTTTTTCGCTCCTTTGCTTTTCCGTCTTTTATTAAGTAAAAAATCAATCTTTCTTTCAGTAAAATAATAGTCCTCCCGGAGGAGTAAGAATAGTCAACGCGACCCCGAGAACAATACGACCTCGGTATTCCCCCGAATATCGAGTACTACTTGCGATAGGTGCACTTGCCTACCCGAGCGAGCCCGCGGCGATCGACTCACCGAACCAACCACAGTAAGAGTCTGTTCGCGGGCCCATCAAGTTTTTGGCGCCGTTGCCGGGGAAATCTCTTTTCGAGTTGCTATTTCGAATTCCGGAGTCTATTAATTTTACTTATTTTCTACAAAAAAAGAAAAACTAAAAACTTTATTTTAAAAAAACAAAAAAAAGGGTTTATTTTTGTTTTATTTTTGTTTGGGTGTATGACCCGAGGACAACCCTCAGAGTCTGAAGATTTAGACTTCGACCCTGAGATCGAACGCTCTCTTGCGCGTATCCGATCTCATCGCCGAAATCCTTCTTTAGATCCCGAGGAATCTATCGGAGAACCTATTGTTGTAGTTATGGCCGCCCCTAACCTTCCCCCGGCGGCCGAGCGTACTATGTCTTATTACGCCCGGCCTAACCTGGATGATTCTGGGTCGAGTATTGTTCGCCCTGCGGTGGCCAATAATAATTTTGAAATAAAGTCAAGTGTCATTCAAATGGTCCAAAACGCCGTGCAGTTCGATGGACTGCCGGATGAGGACCCGAATGTCCACTTGTCCAATTTCTTGGAGATATGCGACACCTTCAAGATCAATGGCGTCACTGATGACGCCATTCGTTTGCGCTTATTTCCTTTTTCCCTTAAGTCCAAAGCCAAGGCGTGGTTGAATGCCCTCCCGCGAGGATGTATCACCACGTGGGCTGAGTTGACGGAACGGTTCCTAACGAAGTACTTTCCGCCCGCCAAAACTACAAAGTTGCGGGCGGACATTTCTTCGTTTGTGCAGAACGATCCTGAGTCTCTATACGAGACTTGGGAACGGTTTAAGGAATTCCTCCGCCGTTGCCCGCACCACGCGCTGCCAACGTGGTTGCAAGTTCAAATTTTTTATAATGGGCTGAATTTTCAGACGCGTCAAATGATTGACGCGGCTGCCGGGGGTACGCTTAACAACAAAACCCCCGAGGCCGCCCAGGCTTTATTCGAAGAGATGGCTATGAATGCCTATCAATGGAACGTCCCGCGGGGACGGCCAAAGCCGGCGGCTGGTCTTTTTGAAGTGGATGCCACTGCTCTCTTGACCCTTCAAGTTGAAAGGTTAACAAAGCAGGTGGCGGAGATGTCTGCTGCCTCCTCCACTCCGCCTTGTTTTATTCCACCTAATGTCTGCGTAGCTGAAGAGTTCGTGGACTTCATGGGAAATTCGGGTCGTCCTCCTTCAACCCCAACAACAACCCTTATAGTAATAACTATAATCCGGGTTGGAGGAATCACCCCAACTTCTCGTGGAGCAACCCGAATAATGCTCAGCGTCCCCCTATTTCTTATGCGCCCGGATTTCTTCCTCCTCCCTCCTCTTCCGAAACCCTCCCCGATGGAGGAAAATTTTTCGAAGTATATTGCGTCCAACGAGTCAAATATCCGGAACATCACCGGATCGCTAAAAACACTCGAACAACAGGTTGGACAGCTGGCGAGGATGATGTCCGAGCGCGCGCTCGGGGCACTGCCGGGAAACACGGAGCCCAATCCGCGGGAAAACGCCAACGCTATAACCCTCCGTAGCGGGAAGGAGGTGGTTGATCCAAAACGGACCGACCCTCAGGTACATATTTCACCTCCGACCCCTCTTCCCCTTTCTTCGCTTACACCGCCTTTACCTATTATAAAAGAAAAAATTATTTTAAACAAGGCTCTTCCGTATCCGCATAAGTTAGATAACGAGCGTCAGGACGCGCAATATGAAAAATTTATTTTATTATTAAAACAAATTCACATTAATGTTCCTTTTTGCGAGGCTATCTCGCAAATGCCCAAATATGCGAAATTTTTAAAAGAACTACTTTCTAATAAACGCAAATTAGAGGATATTTCGCATGTATCTCTCAACGCTGTCTGCTCGGCGGCCCTTACTAATAAATTGCCCGCAAAACAAAACGACCCGGGACGGTTTTCCATCCCGTGCCTTTTTGGCGATATATTAGTAAAGTACGCCTTAGCTGATTTAGGGGCTAGCATTAATCTGATGCCGTTCTCGCTCTTTTCGCGTTTAGGTTTGGGTACTCCTAGTCCTACGAATATGCGCATCCAATTAGCGGATCGCTCGGTTAAGTTCCCTATCGGGGTAGTGGAGGACGTCCTTGTCCGAGTCGACAAGTTTACCTTCCCGGTAGACTTCGTCATCTTAGATATCGAGGAGGACGCCGAGGTACCAATAATACTCGGTCGCCCTTTTCTCGCCACCTCCCGCGCACTAATAGATGTTAGTAATGGTAGCCTTCTCCTCCGAGTAGGCGATGACCAAGTTACTTTCTCTATTAATCCCTCGATGGACAATTTGTCATCGAGCGACGATTTTCTGCTATTCTTTAGATACCTTTTTCGGAGATCGTTCTTCTCCCATTTTCGAGTCCGTATTTTTAAATGACGATATTTATGCGCTCGAAAATTTCAACTGCGATGAGGATACGCCTATCGACTTGCCTTTCGAACCAATTGGTAAGAAAGACATAAGCATTAAAACCTCCCTAGAAGAACCGCCCATCCTAGACCTCAAACCCTTACCCGCCTCGCTCAAGTACGCTTTTTTGGGAAAAGGTGATACGCTCCCCGTTATCATTTCTTCGGACTTGAGTGATTCAGAGACTTCCGATCTATTGGAAGTTTTATTTAAACATCGCCACGCAATTGCGTGGCAAATCTCTGACCTATAGGGGATTAGCCCCTCCTTTTGCACCCATAAGATTTTCCTAAACGATAATTGCCGCAAAACGATTCAGCCGCAGCGTCGTCTTAACCCAAACATGAAAGACGTCGTTAAAGCCGAAATCATTAATTTATTAGATGCGGGGATTATCTACCCTATTTCGGACAGTGCATGGGTTAGTCCCGTGCATGTCGTGCCCAAGAAGGGCGGTCTTACCGTAGTGGCGAATGAGCATAACGAGCTTGTCCCAACTCGTACTGTTACGGGTTGGCGAGTGTGCATCGACTATAGGAAACTTAATGACGCCACCCGCAAGGACCATTTCCCTCTGCCATTTCTAGACCAGATTTTAGAGCGTTTATCCGGTCATCCGTATTATTGTTTTCTTGATGGTTTATCGGGGTTTTTCCAAATCCCCATTTCCCCCGATGATCAAGAGAAAACAACTTTTACTTGCCCGTTCGGCACCTTCGCATATCGAAGAATGCCATTTGGACTCTGCAACGCGCCAGCTACATTCCAAAGATGTATGCTAGCGATCTTTGGCGAGCTAGTAGAAGACATTATGGAAGTCTTTATGGATGACTTCTCTGTTTTCGGACGCTCTTTTCCCGATTGCCTTCATAATTTAGATCGTGTCCTTCAACGGTGCGAGGACACAAGTCTTGTTTTAAATTGGGAAAAATGCAACTTTATGGTTCGAGGAGGTTTGGTCCTCGGCCATATGATTTCGTCTAAGGGGATAGAGGTGGATAAGGCCAAGATAGAAATTATAGAAAAACTTCCGCATCCAACAAACGTAAAATCTATTAGGAGTTTCTTAGGCCATGCGGGCTTTTATCGACGCTTCATTCAAGACTTTTCAAAAATAACAAAGCCGCTAACTCACCTCTTGGAAAAGGAATCACGTTTCATCTTTAGTAGCGAATGCGAGTCCGCCTTTATTTAATAAAACAAAAACTTATCTCTTCACCAATTTTAGTGGCCCCTAATTGGTCCCTTCCGTTCGAAATAATGTGCGACGCTAGTGATATTGCCTTAGGTGTCGTTCTTGGCCAACGCGTCGAAAAACATTTTCATCCTATTTATTACGCTAGCAAGACGCTCACTTCCGCACAAATAAATTACACGACAACGGAAAAGGAACTCTTAGCCGTCGTTTTCGCTTTCGATAAGTTTCGCTCGTATATAACGCTATCTAAAGTTATCGTTTTTACCGATCACTCCGCGCTTAAATATTTATTAGCTAAAAATGATGCGAAGCCCCGCCTTCTTCGATGGATTCTCCTCCTACAAGAGTTTGATTTGGAGATCCGAGATAAGCGGGGAGCGGAAAATCTAGCGGCAGACCACCTCTCCCGTTTAGAAAATCCGGGTGCGGAAGCGCTCGTCGAATCTGAAATAAATGACAGATTCCCCGAGGAACGCCTTCTTGCCATTAATAAATCTTCGTCATCTTCGCCTTGGTTCGCAGATTTTGCAAATTTTTTAGTAGCGCGGGTCCTTCCAAAAGAGTTTTCCAGTCACCAAAAGAAGAAATTCTTTTCTGACTTGAAAAATTTCTTTTGGGAGGACCAATTTCTTTTTCGTATCTGCGCGGACCAAGCGGTTCGACGATGCGTTGTAGGTGTGGAGTGCTTGCAAATTCTTAAGCACTGCCACGAGGGTCCAGCCGGTGGGCATTATCAAGCCAACCAGACCGCTCGGAAGGCGCTAGAGGCGGGCTACTTTTGGCCCACTCTCTTCAAAGACGCGCATAATTTTGTGCGCGCATGCGATAGCTGTCAGCGGTCGGGTAACATCTCTCGTCGCGACGAGATGCCCCAAAACATGTTTTTAGAGTGCGAAGTCTTCGATTTGTGGGGCATAGATTTTGTTGGCCCCCTACCTCCGTCTTTCAAAAATATGTATATTTTAGTGGCGGTCGACTACGTATCGAGGTTGGCGGAAGCGCAAGCTCTCCCCACCAACGATGCGCGAGTCGTCGTTACATTTCTTAAAAAATTATTTTCTCGCTTCGTCACGCCTCGCGCAATTGTTAGTGATAGGGGAACGCATTTCTGTAACGCTCTTATGGCTAAGATGTTAGCTAAATACGGAGTCACGCACAAGCTTGCCACCCCCTACCACCCGCAAACAAGTGGCCAAGTCGAGGTAGTAAATCGAGAGATTAAGCGAATTTTAGAAAAAACCGTTTCGCTAAATAGGAAAGATTGGTCCGTTAAACTCGACGATGCGTTGTGGGCGTATCGGACGGCATATAAAACTGCTATCGGATGTACGCCGTTCCGGTTAGTCTACGGCAAAGCGTGCCATTTACCCGTAGAATTAGAACATCGCGCACTTTGGGCTTTAAAACTCTTAAACCTCGACTCCAACTTAGCCGCTCAAAATAGAAAACTGCAACTAAACGAGCTCGATGAATGGCGTGCGAACGCTTACGAGAGCAATAAATTCTATAAGGAGCGCTCTAAGTTCTATCACGATCGAAAATCAAGTCCCAAAAATTATTTTCTCCTGGCGATCTTGTCCTTCTTTACAATTCACGTCTTAGGCTTTTTCCAGGTAAATTAAAATCTAGATGGTCCGGTCCCTTCCTAGTTGAAGAAGTTTTTCCTTATGGAACCGTACTCGTCTCCCACCCGGACAAAGGCTCTTTTAAAGTAAACGGTCATCGGTTAAAGTCTTACATCGCGGGCGACCCAGTGATCGGTTTTAGCGAAACCATAACTTTCCTCCACATTATAAACCCGCCAAAATAGTCAAGCTACACGACTATAAACAAAGCGCTCCTGGGAGGCACCCCTCGCTTATCTTTTTCGCCCTTTCCTCATTATCTTTGCTGCTTTTTCTAATAAACGCAGGGTTTCTGATCGGCCTCCCCCTCCGCGTTTCAGGGAAGCTTCTACCCCCTTCCCTTTCTTTTCTTTGTACATATTGTCTTTCCTTTCTGTTCCGCATACTTACGATACAACATTGGGGACAATGTTGGACTTAAGTATGGGGGTATTTTCGTACTTTACTTTCTGCACTTCAATTTTTCTGCATTTCAAAAAAAAATACAAAAAAAATACATATAACATATAACAACAAAAACAAAAAAATTAAAAAACATCTTAAAATGAAACAAAAAAATTTTAAATGAAAAAAAAAACCAAATTTTTTTTTGTTTTGTTCTCTTTCTTTCTTTTTTCCAAAAAACTTAAAAACAATTAAAAAAACAAAAAAGAGAAAACAAAAAAATATATTTAGTTTCACTTTGTAAATATTTCTTGTACTTCCTCTTTTCTCTCTCCCCCTTCCTCATTCTTGTACAAACCTTTTTATTCCCTTATTTTTGTACATATTTTGAAAATTCTCAAAAAACAAAATTTTCAAAAAAATTGCGAAAAACAAAAATACAAAAAAAAAGATAATAAATGAAAAACACAAAAAAAATAATAACGAAATCTATAAAAATCAAAAATAAAAAAAAAATGTTTTGAAAAAAAAATAATAAATTAAATATTCCAAACTTAACTTTTCTGCTATCCAAAAATTCTGTTCTGAGTTTATTTATATGTGAATACCATTAATTCTCTGTTTACTACCCATTTGTTAATTATTGATTGAAACATTTAAATAGCCGGGGTTAAGTTTTAAAGAATTTTTTATGCTTTGTTAAAACTAGCGAACTCATTTTAGACACTACTTCTAATTTTTCATTAATAGGAGCACGTATATTATGTTAGGAAATAACGACTATAGAATTCAATTATTCTTACTTTTAGCTTTCTGAAACATTGGAACGTACAAATTATTAAGGTTGCTCTCAAAAAATTTTTAGGATTACAATCTAGTTTTTCTTTCTCCCCTTACTTTTTCATGACCTACTTGGCATGAAAAATTTTATCCTTAAAAGATCCTATGTCAATGGGAATAAGATTTCGTTCCGTAAACATAGGCACCCAATAATTTTAAAAGATTATATATGGAGTAAGAGGATAAAATTCATTACTCCTACAAATATACATTGGGTAAATTTTATTCTTATGAAGTTGAAAAACAAAAATCATATCAGGAAAATAAGATTTCATTTTCCTAATAATCCAAAAGAAAAAAAATGGAGGTTCGAGAAAAAATTACCTCACCTCAAATATCAAAACCCTCTTCATAAACCCACTACCCCCTTAGCCAATTACACGATTCTAGAATTAATTCAAAAATCTTTTTGAGAGCATAATTAGTAAATTGTATTATTTCCGGTAACACTCATATAAGCTAGAGTTCTTATAATTCCAAACTATTTTCGTTAATCTAACCATTACAAATGTTGTCTTCTATTTGATTACATCAAGAAGTCTTTTGGCCAAAACTTCTGCGCTATTTAAATCATCTACATAATTTTAGGACTTAACTCTTACACCCCGTATATTTATTTTGATCTCTCTTATAATTGATTAAGCGGTAGCTAAAACTTAGAGTTTTTTTATTCCTTATAAATTCACCTCAAACTTTTGCTCTGGAATAGCAAAAGCCTAAGTATGGGGGTATTTGATGAACTGTAAATATACGTTTTTTTATGCACATTAATTTAGTCATTTTCATTTATTTTCGTCGTTTTTACTTATTTTTGTTCAATAAAATGTTCCTATTCTTGTAAATTTGCTTCTAACTTGTTTTATTTTATTTTGCAGAAAAATTCCAAAATCTGCCAAAATTTGGGAAGTACACGCCCGTGACACATGGGTCACGCCCGTGACCGGGCCGTGACTTTGCATTTCCCGTGAAATTACAAAATTTCTGAAGTTAAAGCTTGACACGCCTGGCGACACGCCCGTGTCACCCGACACGGGGCGTGACCCAAGCCCGTGTCCTCTCCTCTCGACGAATTCATCTCGACGATCGTCGAGTGTCGACACCAACAGTCATGCCCAGTGTCACGCCCGTGACCTGGGGCGTGACTCAATTTCCGCTCGACGATTTCGACTCAACACTTTCCACTCGACATTCGTGAGTGTCGACCCCAACTGTCACGCCCATTAGTCACGCCCGTGACATGGGGCGTGACCTTTCCAGCTGGCCCGACAAGATGCTGCCGAGGACATTTGACGCAACCCGCGCCCGGTTCTACCTCCCCGACACGCCCAGTGTCACGCCCGTGACCTGGGGCGTGACTGCTGCGCGTAACTCAGCCCGAAGTCAACTTTGCTGTCCAATCGCCGACCGCCTTCATGAATAGTACTGTCACGCCCCCCTACACGCCCGTGACCGAGGGCGTGTACTTAGAAATTTTTTCCTATAAATAGCCCAGTTCTGTAAGGTCCAAGGGTTCAGATTTTGGGCCAATTTAGTGTCTTTTTGTGGGCTGCATCCGTGATTTTCAAGGCTATGTAAGGAGATTTCTCCCTTTTTATTTCATTTCTTGTTTTGTCTTAGCTTTAGCCCTTATAATAGCTTGTAATAGTTCCTAAAAATCAATAAAATGTTAGTTTTTCTCTTCATATTTAGCTTTGGAATGAACACTTGTGCCCACTTTCCTTCTCCTTTTTATCCTTGGTTTTATCTTTGTTCTTCATTTAGTTCTTCATTTATGAAAAGTGTGTGTGTGTGTATGAGTGTAACTTATTTACTTTACATGTTTTTTTACTTGTTTTCATGCTTAGGATGATAGGTTTTCCTCTTTACATGTTTAGTACTTTACATGCCTTTAATTTTTCTCAAGTTAGGTTTTGTTAGAAATTCATGAAATGATGAATTAGTTTTTTTCTCCATGTCTTCTTTTAATTTTTTCAACATCTTCACTCTTATGATGTGTAAAAGAGTTACTAAAGTTTCTTTTGATTTTTTTTACTTAGCTTTATTTTAGGGTGAAAACCTTTTTTCTTCTTTCTCTTTTATTTCAACTTTTTTAGCTCTTTTATGAAATCCTAGGAATGAAAATGTTGAAATTTTTATTTTCCAAAAACTTTGGTTTTTAATTTGTTTTGAAAAACTTTTGTCTTCTAAAATTATAATTTCTTCTTTTTATTTGTTTTTGGCAAAACCTATGCTTGAAATAGTAAAAATTTTTAATTTTTAGGTAACTTTCATTTTGCTTTTTATTTGTGTGTGTGAGTGTATGAGCCTAAACCTCTCTTTTGTTCTTCTTAAATTATGTAGGGTGTGTGAGTGTAGGTGTATAATTTTTATGCTTTGTTCAAATTATGTAGAGTGTGTGAGTGTAGGTGTATAATTTTCATGCTTGTTTTAATGCTTTCTTTTAAATGCTTTGTTCAATTTTGTAGAGTGTGTGAGTGTAGGTGTTAGCTTTATTGCTTTCTTGAAATTCATATGGAGTGTGTGTGTTTGTGTGCATTTATTTCCGCCTACTCGTTAAGAGTTAAATGGCGCATCGTTTTCATTTTCAGTCCTACTCGTTTGAGTAGGACTTGTAATTTTTCTTTCTTTATTTTTCCGCCTACTCACTTGAGTTTAAATGGCCGGACTTTATTTCCCGCCTACTCGTTTGAGTAGGATTTGTAATTTTTCTTTCTTTATTTTTTTCCGCCTACTCACTTGAGTTAAATGGCCGGACTTTTTAGCCCTGTAATCGCATTTATTTTCTCCTACTCATTTGAGTAGGACTCGCTTTCATTTCAGTCCTACTCGTTTGAGTAGGACTTGCAATTTTCAGCCTTTATTTACCGCCCCCACTCGTTTGAGTGGGACTCGAGATGGGACTCGCAATTTGAATTATGCAAATTTCTTTTTATGTGTAACTTAGTTCCTTTTAATTTATAATTTGGAGTGTGCGTGAGTTCTTATTGTTAGCTAATTTTTAGTTTTCTAAATGTTTGTTATTTTCTTATGTCCCTTTCTTATAATCGTTTAGTGTTTAATTTCGAACTCGCGCCTCACTAAATTATAAGCGTCCCCATACCGATGTGTGGCTAATCGCTATTAGCCTCGGCATCGAAGAGCATTGGGACATTTAAAATGATTTATAATAATTAAAGCTCTTTATTTTCATTTTAATTTAAGCACTTAGGGTTTACCCCGGGTTTACGACGCGTAGGACCACATATCGATGTGTGGGCCCTATTTCCGTAGTCCATATGCTAGCTAGCCGAGAGGCCGTGCATATGGACCGATCACCCCTGGGTAAATAGAGTTGCGTGCATACCCTCGAGAGAGGACAAGCGTAATTCTACCGGATTGGGTTCCCCACCCAATAGCGGGGTTCTTAGCGTAAAGCGGGCGTTAAGAGGAATCCTTCGTCGGACTAACGTTCGGTCGAATAGTCTTAACGTTTAGGTGAGCGATATCCCTATAGCTAGGTGAGCTCACATTTGTGGAACCTCCACGGCCAAGTTGCCTTATTATTAATTTGAAAACTAAGTCTTTTTATTATTAAAAATTGTTTTAGTCTTAATCCGATTCGATGCCGAGCGTTAACCCTTCATCGAATATTTTCTAAATCGTTTTTTTTTCGCTCCTTTGCTTTTCCGTCTTTTATTAAGTAAAAAATCCATCTTTCTTTCAGTAAAATAATAGTCCTCCCGGAGGAGTAAGAATAGTCAACGCGACCCCGAGAACAATACGACCTCGGTATTCCCCCGAATATCGAGTACTACTTGCGATAGGTGCACTTGCCTACCCGAGCGAGCCCGCGGCGATCGACTCACCGAACCAACCACAGTAAGAGTTGTTCGCGGGCCCATCAAGTTTTTGGCGCCGTTGCCGGGGAATCTCTTTTCGAGTTGCTATTTCGAATTCCGGAGTCTATTAATTTTACTTATTTTCTACAAAAAAAAAAACTAAAAACTTTATTTTAAAAAAAACAAAAAAGGGTTTATTTTTGTTTTATTTTTGTTTGGGTGTATGACCCGAGGACAACCCTCAGAGTCTGAAGATTTAGACTTCGACCCTGAGATCGAACGCTCTCTTGCGCGTATCCGATCTCATCGCCGAAATCCTTCTTTAGATCCCGAGGAATCTATCGGAGAACCCACTGTTGTAGTTATGGCCGCCCCTAACCTTCCCCCGGCGGCCGAGCGTACTATGTCTTATTACGCCCGGCCTAACCTGGATGATTCTGGGTCGAGTATTGTTCGCCCTGCGGTGGCCAATAATAATTTTGAAATAAAGTCAAGTGTCATTCAAATGGTCCAAAACGCCGTGCAGTTCGATGGACTGCCGGATGAGGACCCGAATGTCCACTTGTCCAATTTCTTGGAGATATGCGACACCTTCAAGATCAATGGCGTCACTGATGACGCCATTCGTTTGCGCTTATTTCCTTTTTCCCTTAAGTCCAAAGCCAAGGCGTGGTTGAATGCCCTCCCGCGAGGATGTATCACCACGTGGGCTGAGTTGACGGAACGGTTCCTAACGAAGTACTTTCCGCCCGCCAAAACTGCAAAGTTGCGGGCGGACATTTCTTCGTTTGTGCAGAACGATCCTGAGTCTCTATACGAGACTTGGGAACGGTTTAAGGAATTCCTCCGCCGTTGCCCGCACCACGCGCTGCCAACGTGGTTGCAAGTTCAAATTTTTTTATAATGGGCTGAATTTTCAGACGCGTCAAATGATTGACGCGGCTGCCGGGGGTACGCTTAACAACAAAACCCCCGAGGCCGCCCAGGCTTTATTCGAAGAGATGGCTATGAACGCCTATCAATGGAACGTCCCGCGGGGACGGCCAAAGCCGGCGGCTGGTCTTTTTGAAGTGGATGCCACTGCTCTCTTGACCCTTCAAGTTGAAAGGTTAACAAAGCAGGTGGCGGAGATGTCTGCTGCCTCCTCCACTCCGCCTTGTTTTATTCCCCCTAACGTCTGCGTAGCTGAAGAGTTCGTGGACTTCATGGGAAATTCGGGTCGTCCTCCCTTCAACCCCAACAACAACCCTTATAGTAATAACTATAATCCGGGTTGGAGGAATCACCCCAACTTCTCGTGGAGCAACCCGAATAATGCTCAGCGTCCCCCTATTTCTTATGCGCCCGGATTTCTTCCTCCCCCTCCTCTTCCGAAACCCTCCCCGATGGAGGAAAATTTTTCGAAGTATATTACGTCCAACGAGTCAAATATCCGGAACATCACCGGATCGCTAAAACACTCGAACAACAGGTTGGACAGCTGGCGAGGATGATGTCCGAGCGCGCGCTCGGGGCACTGCCGGGAAACACGGAGCCCAATCCGCGGGAAAACGCCAACGCTATAACCCTCCGTAGCGGGAAGGAGGTGGTCGATCCAAAACGGACCGACCCTCAGGTACATATTTCACCTCCGACCCCTCTTCCCCTTTCTTCGCTTACGCCGCCTTTACCTATTATAAAAGAAAAAATTATTTTAAACAAGGCTCTTCCGTATCCGCATAAGTTAGAAAACGAGCGTAAGGACGCGCAATATGAAAAATTTATTTTATTATTAAAACAAATTCACATTAATGTTCCTTTTTGCGAGGCTATCTCGCAAATGCCCAAATATGCGAAATTTTTAAAAGAACTACTTTCTAATAAACGCAAATTAGAGGATATTTCGCATGTATCTCTCAACGCTGTCTGCTCGGCGGCCCTTACTAATAAATTGCCCGCAAAACAAAACGACCCGGACGGTTTTCCATCCCGTGCCTTTTTGGCGATATATTAGTAAAGTACGCCTTAGCTGATTTAGGGGCTAGCATTAATCTGATGCCGTTCTCGCTCTTTTCGCGTTTAGGTTTGGGTACTCCTAGTCCTACGAATATGCGCATCCAATTAGCGGATCGCTCGGTTAAGTTCCCTATCGGGGTAGTGGAGGACGTCCTTGTCCGAGTCGACAAGTTTACCTTCCCGGTAGACTTCGTCATCTTAGATATCGAGGAGGACGCCGAGGTACCAATAATACTCGGTCGCCCTTTTCTCGCCACCTCCCGCGCACTAATAGATGTTAGTAATGGTAGCCTTCTCCTCCGAGTAGGCGATGACCAAGTTACTTTCTCTATTAATCCCTCGATGGACAATTTGTCATCGAGCGACGATTTCTGCTATTCTTTAGATACCTTTTTCGGAGATCGTTCTTCTCCCATTTTCGAGTCCGTATTTTTAAATGACGATATTTATGCGCTCGAAAATTTTAACTGCGATGAGGATACGTCTATAGACTTGCCTTTCGAACCAATTGGTAAGAAAGACATAGGCATTAAAACCTCCCTAGAAGAACCGCCCATCCTAGACCTCAAACCCTTACCCGCCTCGCTCAAGTACGCTTTTTTGGGAAAAGGTGATACGCTCCCCGTTATCATTTCTTCGGACTTGAGTGATTCGGAGACTTCCGATCTATTGGAAGTTTTATTTAAACATCGCCACGCAATTGCGTGGCAAATCTCTGACCTAAAGGGGATTAGCCCCTCCTTTTGCACCCATAAGATTTTCCTAAACGATAATTGCCGCAAAACGATTCAGCCGCAGCGTCGTCTTAACCCAAACATGAAAGACGTCGTTAAAGCCGAAATCATTAAGTTATTAGATGCGGGGATTATCTACCCTATTTCGGACAGTGCATGGGTTAGTCCCGTGCATGTCGTGCCCAAGAAGGGCGGTCTTACCGTAGTGGCGAATGAGCATAACGAGCTTGTCCCAACTCGTACTGTTACGGGTTGGCGAGTGTGCATCGACTATAGGAAACTTAATGACGCCACCCGCAAGGACCATTTCCCTCTGCCATTTCTAGACCAGATTTTAGAGCGTTTATCCGGTCATCCGTATTATTGTTTTCTTGATGGTTTATCGGGGTTTTTCCAAATCCCCATTTCCCCCGATGATCAAGAGAAAACAACTTTTACTTGCCCGTTCGGCACCTTCGCATATCGAAGAATGCCATTTGGACTCTGCAACGCGCCAGCTACATTCCAAAGATGTATGCTAGCGATCTTTGGCGAGCTAGTAGAAGACATTATGGAAGTCTTTATGGATGACTTCTCTGTTTTCGGACGCTCTTTTCCCGATTGCCTTATAATTTAGATCGTGTCCTTCAACGGTGCGAGGACACAAGCCTTGTTTTAAATTGGGAAAAATGCAACTTTATGGTTCGAGGAGGTTTGGTCCTCGGCCATATGATTTCGTCTAAGGGGATAGAGGTGGATAAGGCCAAGATAGAAATTATAGAAAAACTTCCGCATCCAACAAACGTAAAATCTATTAGGAGTTTCTTAGGCCATGCGGGCTTTTATCGACGCTTCATTCAAGACTTTTCAAAAATAACAAAGCCGCTAACTCACCTCTTGGAAAAGGAATCACGTTTCATCTTTAGTAGCGAATGCGAGTCCGCCTTTAATTTAATAAAACAAAAACTTATCTCTTCACCAATTTTAGTGGCCCCTAATTGGTCCCTTCCGTTCGAAATAATGTGCGACGCTAGTGATATTGCCTTAGGTGCCGTTCTTGGCCAACGCGTAGAAAAACATTTTCATCCTATTTATTACGCTAGCAAGACGCTCACTTCCGCACAAATAAATTACACGACAACGGAAAAGGAACTCTTAGCCGTCGTTTTCGCTTTCGATAAGTTTCGCTCGTATATAACGCTATCTAAAGTTATCGTTTTTACCGATCACTCCGCGCTTAAATATTTATTAGCTAAAAATGATGCGAAGCCCCGCCTTCTTCGATGGATTCTCCTCCTACAAGAGTTTGATTTGGAGATCCGAGATAAGCGGGGAGCGGAAAATCTAGCGGCAGACCACCTCTCCCGTTTAGAAAATCCGGGTGCGGAAGCGCTCGTCGAATCTGAAATAAATGACAGATTCCCCGAGGAACGCCTTCTTGCCATTAATAAATCTTCGTCATCTTCGCCTTGGTTCGCAGATTTTGCAAATTTTTTAGTAGCGCGGGTCCTTCCAAAAGAGTTTTCCAGTCATCAAAAAAAGAAATTCTTTTCTGACTTGAAAAATTTCTTTTGGAGGACCCATTTCTTTTTCGTATCTGCGCGGACCAAGCGGTTCGACGATGCGTTGTGGGTGTGGAGTGCTTGCAAATTCTTAAGCACTGCCACGAGGGTCCAGCCGGTGGGCATTATCAAGCCAACCGGACCGCTCGGAAGGCGCTAGAGGCGGGCTACTTTTGGCCCACTCTCTTCAAAGACGCGCATAATTTTGTGCGCGCATGCGATAGCTGTCAGCGGTCGGGTAACATCTCTCGTCGCGACGAGATGCCCCAAAACATGTTTTTAGAGTGCGAAGTCTTCGATTTGTGGGCATAGATTTTGTTGGCCCCCTACCTCCGTCTTTCAAAAATATGTATATTTTAGTGGCGGTCGACTACGTATCGAGGTGGGCGGAAGCGCAAGCTCTCCCCACCAACGATGCGCGAGTCGTCGTTACATTTCTTAAAAAATTATTTTCTCGCTTCGGCACGCCTCGCGCAATTGTTAGTGATAGGGGAACGCATTTCTGTAACGCTCTTATGGCTAAGACGTTAGCTAAATACGGAGTCACGCACAAGCTTGCCACCCCCTACCACCCGCAAACAAGTGGCCAAGTCGAGGTAGTAAATCGAGAGATTAAGCGAATTTTAGAAAAAACCGTTTCGCTAAATAGGAAAGATTGGTCCGTTAAACTCGACGATGCGTTGTGGGCGTATCGGACGGCATACAAAACCGCTATTGGATGTACGCCGTTCCGGTTAGTCTACGGCAAAGCGTGCCATTTACCCGTAGAATTAGAACATCGCGCACTTTGGGCTTTAAAACTCTTAAACCTCGACTCCAACTTAGCCGCTCAAAATAGAAAACTGCAACTAAACGAGCTCGATGAATGGCGTGCGAACGCTTACGAGAGCAATAAATTCTATAAGGAGCGCTCTAAGTTATATCACGATCGAAAAATCAAGTCCCAAAAATTATTTTCTCCGGGCGATCTTGTCCTTCTTTACAATTCACGTCTTAGGCTTTTTCCAGGTAAATTAAAATCTAGATGGTCCGGTCCCTTCCTAGTTGAAGAAGTTTTTCCTTATGGAACCGTACTCGTCTCCCACCCGGACAAAGGCTCTTTAAAGTAAACGGTCATCGGTTAAAGTCTTACATCGCGGGCGACCCAGTGATCGGTTTTAGCGAAACCATAACTTTCCTCCACATTATAAACCCGCCAAAATAGTCAAGCTACATGACTATAAACAAAGCACTCCTGGGAGGCACCCCTCGCTTATCTTTTTCGCCCTTTCCTCATTATCTTTGCTGCTTTTTCTAATAAACGCAAGGTTTCTGATCGGCCTCCCCCTCCGCGTTTCAGGGAAGCTTCTACCCCTTCCCTTTCTTTTCTTTGTACATATTGTCTTTCCTTTCTGTTCCGCATACTTACGATACAACATTGGGGACAATGTTGGACTTAAGTATGGGGGTGTTTTCGTGCTTTACTTTCTGCACTTCAATTTTTCTGCATTTCAAAAAAAAATACAAAAAAAATACATATAACATATAACAACAAAAAACAAAAAAATTAAAAAACATCTTAAAATGAAACGAAAAAATTTTAAATGAAAAAAAAACAAAATTTTTTTTTTGTTTTGTTCTCTTTCTTTCTTTTTTCCAAAAAACTTAAAAACAATTAAAAAAACAAAAAAAAAAAACAAAAAAATATTTTAGTTTCACTTTGTAAATATTTTTGTACTTCTCTTTTCTCTCTCCCCCTTCCTCATTCTTGTACAAACCTTTTATTCCCTTATTTTTGTACATATTATGAAAATTCTCAAAAAACAAAATTTTCAAAAAAATTGCGAAAAACAAAAATACAAAAAAAAGGATAATAAATGAAAAACACAAAAAAATAATAACGAAATCTATAAAAATCAAAAATAAAAAAAAAATGTTTTGAAAAAAAAATAATAAATTAAATATTCCATACTTAACTTTTCTGCTATCCAAAAATTCTGTTCTGAGTTTATTTATATGTGAATACCATTAATTCTCTGTTTGCTACCCGTTTGTTAATTATTGATTGAAACATTTAAATAGCCGGGGTTAAGTTTTAAAGAATTCTTTATGCTTTGTTAAAACTAGCGAACTCGTTTTAGGCACTACTTCTAATTTTTCATTAATAGGAGCACGTATATTATGTTAGGAAATAACGACTATAGAATTCAATTATACTTACTTTTAGCTTTCTGAAACATTGGAACGTACAAATTATTAAGGTTGCTCTCAAAAATTTTTAGGATTACAATCTAGTTTTCCTTTCTCCTTACTTTTCATGACCTACTTGGCATGAAAAATTTTATCCTTAAAAGATCCTTATGTCAATGGGAATAAGATTTCGTTCCGTAAACATAGGCACCCAATAATTTAAAAGATTATATATGGAGTAAGAGGATAAAATTCATTACTCCTACAAATATACATTGGGTAAATTTTATTCTTATGAAGTTGAAAAACAAAAATCATATTAGGAAAATAAGATTTCGTTTTCCTAATAATCCAAAAGAAAAAAAATGGAGGTTCGAGAAAAAATTACCTCACCTCAAATATCAAAACCCTCTTCATAAACCCACTACCCCCTTAGCCAATTACACGATTCTAGAATTAATTCAAAAATCTTTTTGAGAGCATAATTAGTAAATTGTATTATTTCCGGTAGCACTCGTATAAGCTAGAGTTCTTATAATTCCAAACTATTTTCGTTAATCTAACCATTACAAATGTTGCCTTCTATTTGATTACATCAAGAAGTCTTTTGGCCAAAACTTTTGCGCTATTTAAATCATCTACATAATTTTAGGACTTAACTCTTACACCCCGTATATTTATTTCGATCTCTCTTATAATTGATTAAGCGATAGCTAAAACTTAGAGTTTTTTTTATTCCTTATAATTCACCTCAAACTTTTGCTCTGGAATAGCAAAAGCCTAAGTATGGGGGTATTTGATGAACTGTAAATATACGTTTTTTTATGCACATTAATTTAGTCATTTTCATTTATTTTCGTCGTTTTTACTTATTTTTGTTCAATAAATGTTCCTATTCTTGTAAATTTGCTTCTAACTTGTTTTATTTTATTTTGCAGAAAAATTCCAAATTCTGCCAAAAATTTGGGAAGTACACGCCCGTGACACATGGGTCACGCCCGTGACCGGGCCGTGACTTTGCATTCCCGTGAAATTACAAATTTCTGAAGTTAAAGCTTGACACGCCTGGCGACACGCCCGTGTCACCCGACACGGGGCGTGACCCAAGCCCGTGTCCTCTCCTCTCGACGAATTCATCTCGACGATCGTCGAGTGTCGACACCAACAGTCACGCCCAGTGTCACGCCCGTGACCTGGGGCGTACTCAATTTCCGCTCGACGATTTTGACTCGACACTTTCCACTCGACATTCGTCGAGTGTCGACCCAACTGTCACGCCCTTAGTCACGCCCGTGACATGGGGCGTGACCTTTCCTGCTGGCCCGACAAGATGCTGCCGAGGACATTTGACGCAACCCGCGCCCGGTTCTACCTCCCCGACACGCCCAGTGTCACGCCCGTGACCTGGGCGTGACTGCTGCGAACTCAGCCCGAAGTCAACTTTGCTGTCCAATCGCCGGCCGCCTTCATGAATAGTACTGTCACGCCCCCCTACACGCCCGTGACCGAGGGCGTGTACTTAGAAATTTTTTCCTATAAATAGCCCAGTTCTGTAAGGTCCAAGGGTTCAGATTTTTGGGCCAATTTAGTGTCTTTTTGTGGGCTGCATCCGTGATTTTCAAGGCTATGTAAGGAGATTTCTCCCTTTTTTATTTCATTTCTTGTTTTGTCTTAACTTTTAGCCCTTGTAATAGCTTGTAATAGTTCCTAAAAATCAATAAAATGTTAGTTTTTCTCTTCATATTTAGCTTTGGAATGAACACTTGTGCCCACTTTCCTCTCATTTTTATCCTTGGTTTTATCTTTGTTCTTCATTTAGTTCTTCTTTTATGAAAAGTGTGTGTGTGTGTATGAGTGTAACTTATTTACTTTACATGTTTTTTTTACTTGTTTTCATGCTTAGGGATGATAGGTTTTCCTATGTACATGTTAGTACTTTACATGCCTTTAATTTTCTCAAGTTAGGTTTTGTTAGAAATTCATGAAATGATGAATTAGTTTTTTTCTCCATGTCTTCTTTTAATTTCTTCAACATCTTCACTCTTATGTATGTGTAAAAGAGTTACTAAAGTTTCTTTTGATTTTTTTTACTTAGCTTTATTTTAGGGTGAAAACCTTTTTCTTCTTTCTCTTTTATTTCAACTTTTTTAGCTCTTTTATGAAATCCTAGAAATGAAAATGTTGAAATTTTTTTTCCAAAAACTTTGGTTTTTAATTTGTTTTGAAAAACTTTTGTCTTCTAAAATTATAATTTCTTCTTTTTATTTGTTTTTGGCAAAACCTATGCTTGAAATAGTAAAAATTTTAATTTTTTAGGTAACTTTCATTTTGCTTTTTATTTGTGTGTGTGAGTTTATGAGCCTAAACCTCTCTTTTGTTCTTCTTAAATTATGTAGGGTGTGTGAGTGTAGGTGTATAATTTTTATGCTTTGTTCAATTATGTAGAGTGTGTGAGTGTAGGTGTATAATTTTCATGCTTGGTTTTAATGCTTTCTTTTAAATGCTTTGTTCAATTTTGTAGAGTGTGTGAGTGTAGGTGTTAGCTTTATTGCTTTCTTGAAATTCATATGGAGTGTGTGTGTTTGTGTGCATTTATTTCCGCCTACTCGTTAAGAGTAAATGGCGCATCGTTTTCATTTTCAGTCCTACTCGTTCGAGTAGGACTTGTAATTTTTCTTTCTTTATTTTTTTCCGCCTACTCACTTGAGTTTAAATGGCCGGACTTTATTTCCCGCCTACTCGTTTGAGTAGGATTTGTAATTTTTCTTTCTTTATTTTTTTCCGCCTACTCACTTGAGTTAAATGGCCGGACTTTTTAGCACTGTAATCGCATTTATTTTCTCCTACTCATTCGAGTAGGACTCGCTTTCATTTCAGTCCTACTCGTTTGAGTAGGACTTGCAATTTTCAGCCTTTATTTACCGCCCCCACTCGTTTGAGTGGGACTCGCAAATTTGAATTATGCAAATTTCTTTTTATGTGTAACTTAGTTCCTTTCTAATTTATAATTTGGAGTGTGCGTGAGTTCTTATTGTTAGCTAATTTTCCAGTTTTCTAAATGTTGTTATTTTTCGTATGTCCCTTTCTTATAATCGTTTAGTGTATAATTTCGAACTCGCGCCTCACTAAATTATAAGCCGTCCCCATACCGATGTGTGGCTAATCGCTATTAGCCTCGGCATCGAAGAGCATTGGGACATTTAAAATGATTTATAATAATTAAAGCTCTTTATTTTCATTTTAATTTAAGCACTTAGGGTTTACCCCGGGTTTACGACGCGTAGGACCACATATCGATGTGTGGGCCCTATTTCAGTAGTCCATATGCTAGCTAGCCGAGAGGCCGTGCATATGGACCGATTACCCCTGGGTAAATAGAGTTGCGTGCATACCCTCGAGAGAGGACAAGCATAATTCTACCGGATTGGGTTACCCACCCAATAGCGGTGTTCTTAGCGTAAAGCGGGCGTTAAGAGGAATCCTTCGTCGGACTAACGTTCGGTCGAATAGTCTTAACGTTTAGGTGAGCGATATCCCTATAGCTAGGTGAGCTCACATTAGTGGAACCTCCACGGCCAAGTTGCCTTATTATTAATTTGAAAACTAAGTCTTTTTATTATTAAAAATTGTTTTAGTCTTAATCCGATTCGATGCCGAGCGTTAACCCTTCATCGAATATTGTCTAAATCGTTTTTTCGCTCCTTTGCTTTTTCGTCTTTTATTAAGTAAAAAATCAATCTTTCTTTCAGTAAAATAATAATCCTCCCGGAGGAGTAAGAATAGTCAACGCGACCCCGAGAACAATATGACCTCGGTATTCCCCCGAATATCGAGTACTACTTGCGATAGGTGCACTTGCCTACCCGAGCGAGCCCGCGGCGATCGACTCACCGAACCAACCACAGTAAGAGTCTGTTCGCGGGCCCATCAATGGGTAAGAAGAAGGTGGAGGAGGGTGAGGGGCGCAGCCGCTGCGGGAAGAGGTTTACTGACCATGACTTCCCTCTCGGCCGGCTCCCTCGAGAAGATCATGATAAGTTTGCCCGCGAGTACCTGGGAGAAGGGGTCGAGTCGCGTCCCCCAAGGTCGGCGAGTGCAATCAACACTTATTATCCGGGGGAACTCGCTTTCCCCGTCTCGCATTTTCGAGGCGGGGCTGCGGCTGCCCCTTTGGCCTGAGGTGAAGCAGGTCTTCAAATACTTTGGCGTCGTCCCGACACAGTTCAACCCTAACGCCATCTCGGTGTTGATCGCGTTTGCCTGCTACATGCGCCGGGAGCGCATCGAGTTCAGCTTGACGGCCTTCCGCAAGCCTTTCATCTACCATGCCAACGCCGATGGCGTCTCGTATTTTACCGGGCAGGGGCTCAAGGTATGCGAGACGCCCAACAAGAACCATCACTGGCTCACCCGATTCGTCTTCATCCGGGGAGACCGTACTGACTTCGACAACATCCCTATCGCGCCGGTCTCTCCTCCAGAGAGCTTCTATGCCACCCCCCAAGTCAGTGGCCCAGAGAAGCTGCTGTGCGATTACCTAGTTGGCAAGAACTTCGAGGTCAACTTATTGCGGCGAGGTCTCGACTCGCTACTCCCAGTGCTCCCGGGCGAGGGTATTCTTATCTTATTCTTTCGTCCCTCTTTCCTCGCTGTTTATCGTCTCGCTTCTTCCTAACCCGTGCTCGCTTTTAGGTGAGCGAATTGTTCCAGCGTCCCTCCTTACAAGAGCAATATTCACCCCGCCAAGGGTCTTGATCTCGCCAATGCAGTGGCAGAGGCGGCGAGAGAGTCCCTGGCGGTCATCCCGCCGAAGCGGCCCGGAGACGACGCGGTTCCCTCTCGCTCCAGCCCTCCCAAAAAGAAGATGAAGAAGGTTGTAGTCATTTCTAAGGAAAGGAAGAAAGCTCCCCAAGGGAGCCCTATTTCTATAGGGGAGACTCCGCCGCCCCTTTCGCCTAATCACCAGGCTGTCTCACCTATCCGCGAGACGGTACTCTCTGATCAACCTGCTGCTACCTCCAACCTGCTCGCCACTGCTTCCATCCCGCGAGCTGCTGCTCCTGAACAGATGGCTGCCACCTCCTCCCACGAAGGCGACTCCTCTGGCCGTCCCGCTCCCTCCTCTCACATGAATTACAATCTGGGTCCCGTGGTTCATGATGTCGTCGGCGACCCGGTTCTATTGTATGGGCGGGAGGCCAACCGCGTGTCCATCTCCACCCTCCTTCCATCATGGAAGGAGCAAGAGGTCCCTTCCAGCCACGTCTTCGCCATAGGGTACGGCCTCTATGGCGGCCTTGACGCCACTTCGCCTGAAAGCGAGTCCACCAAGGACCTTGTGCTGAAAACTTGCCATCACCAAATGCGGGCCTTGGAGTTCTCGCACCGTTCCTCTCGCCGCCTCATTTATATTAATTCAAAGTGGAAGGCCAGCGAGGAGAATCTGGAGGCGGTGCGGGAGAAAATCCACCGGTCTAGCAAGAAGGTTATCAGATGCCGAGTCCCTACTCGCGAAGGCCCAAGGCGGCGTGGTAAGCCATGACTTTCTTTTCTCTTGGGTCTCTTTCCTTTCCCATCATTCTTGGCTAATTGCTAGGTCATTCCGCAGGATGCCGAGACGGCGGAACAACTGCGTTCGCGTGTGGCGGCTTTGGAGGAGGAGGTCCAGGTGTTGACAGCTGAGAACGCGCGCCTTCGGGCTGATGCTGCGTCGTCGTCTCGCCGCGAGCCCTTCCAGACGCCTCCGCCACATTATTCTTACGAAGAAGTCGCGGAACAATGCCGAGATGATGGCGTTCGCGCGGCAGAGCTGGTGCTGCAAATGATGAAAGACATGGGGGTTGTGAAGGACGATCTGAGACGGTGACTGTGCGTGACTTGGTCCCCGAGCTCTATAGCGAGGAGTGCGATGATTCTTATCTGGCGAGGAGGACTGATGCGCCGCCTCCAAGATTTAGAATCACTCTCTCCTCCTTTGATGTTGTAAAAACTTTTAAACCATATTTTTGTTGCATCTGCCGAGTGACGAGCGAGTGCTCATTTTTGTTATCTCTATTTTTATTTTCTATTTTGTGAAGTTTATCTCTGATTTGTTTTTGCCTGCGGGACGGCGCTACCGCTTCGTCTCGCCGCATAACCTTTATATTTCTGCCTTCGGCTATGTTCTACGGGGACGGCTTCTCGACGCGTTTTCGGCCGCGAGCTGACGCAATGCCTTGCCTCGCGAGTGCCCTTTCGCTACCGGGAGACGATCCTCAACAGCCATCCGCTGCGGTATGCACATGTCCTATTCCACACCCTTTTCCATTAGTTTATTTTTGTACTTTAGGACTAAGTTGAGATACTAAGGTATAATGTCGCTTTAAGGGATTTTTTACCCTATTCCGCCAAAGTGAATTCTCTTATGTCGTCGGTTTGATGCTGATGGAGATTGTCTCTGTCGAGCTCATAGCACGTCTGAGCGCGCCACTTGGGGAGGGATCCCGCTCGGCCGGATATGAGGTTGTACACAATCCCACTCTTTTCGAGGTTGGCACAAGTGGAAAGAAATGTCCAACCCCAAGTATCGGCGAGTGGGAGCCGACCCAAGAAAAATTTTGGGAGAAACTGAAAATTGCACTTATGCAGTTATGCCTAACTAATCTTTCATGCCCCTTATGATCTTGTTGAACCACTCGATACATTTTTTTTTCACTGTATTGGATTGCCCTTATACCTTTACTTACGATAAGTCTTTATTTATCAAGATATATGAAATAATGAGCAAAAATTTGCAATGTTTCTGAACACGTGGAGCTAATCCTTCCCCCAGGTGTACTATGACCCTTGCCAGCTAAGAGAGTCTGAGCAGCGAGTCTACCCGGGGACGCAGCGAGCAGGACAACTCGGGGGGGTCCCTTACCCCCACAGGCGAGTACGAGCCTACGGGGGGTCTTACCTGCCAGCGAGCTAGATCGCAAACCAAAACCTATCCCCCCATAGAGAGGGACCTGCCAGCGCAGCGGCGGGGTCTAACGGGGCCCCGAGCGCCTCGAGCGCGAGCTTACGGGGTGCCGATGACCGAGCTCGGGGTGCCAATCTCAAACCAAAACCTATCCACCACAGGTCATCTGAGGAGATGAGAGCTACGGACCTGTGGCCGAGCCGAGCTTAGCTAGATGAGAGCCTACGTCAGGGTCTCTACCTGGGGACGGAGCGAGCTCGGGGTGCCGACGAGCTGACGATATAAAAACAAAAACTATCCCCCACAGATCTCAAGACCAAAAACCTATCCCTCATAGGCGAGCCTACGGACCTGCCGAGCTAGAGATGGGAGCCATCTGCTGCAGCGGGTCTTACCTGGGTGCCGAGCCACCTCAAACAAACCTATCCCCAATAGAGCTCGGGGTGCCGATGACGACGATCTCAAACAAAACCTATCCCCCACACAGGCGAGCCTACGGACCTTGGGCCACTATGACGATGAGCGCCTGCTGCGCAGCGGGTCTACCGGGCGAGCGAGCTCGGGGTGCGAATGATGATCAGCTCAAACAAAACCTATCCATATCCCACAGGCCTGAGCCTACCGCGGGTCTACCGGGGGCAGCTAGATGAGAGCCCTACGTTGCAGCGGGTCTTCTAACCTGGGGCCGACCGAGTGGGGTGCCGGAGCCGGCGAGCTCGGGTGAGCTGATGACGATCTCAAACTAAAAACCTATCCCGGAGCCACTTGGTACGAGGCGAAGATCCTACGGTGATTCTGCCAGCTAGATGAGAGCCATGCGGCAGCGAGGTCTACCTGGGAGTCGGACCTGGGCCAGCCGAGCTCGGGGTGCCGATGATGATCTCAAACACAAAACAAAAACTATCCCCCAAAGGCGATGGCGAGCTAGCTTGCGCACGGACCCTGGGGTTCTGCCATGCTAGATTTGAGAGCCTGCGCAGCGGGTCTACCTGGGGCCGAGAGCCGAGCTCGCGGTGTGATAACGATATCAAACCAAAACCTATCCCCCAACAGGCGAGCCTACAGACCTGCCAGCTAGATGAGAGCCTGCGCAGCGGGTCTACCGGGGCCGAGCCGAGCTCGGGGTGCCGATGACGATCTCAAACCAAACCTATCCACCACAGGCGAGCCTACGGACCGTGCAGCTAGATGAGCGCCTGTGCAGCGGGTCTACCTGGGGTCGAGAGAGCTGAGGTGCCGATAACGATCTCAAACCAAAACCTATCCCCCACAGGCGAGCCTACGAACCTGCCATCTAGATGAGAGCCTGCGCAGCGGGTCTACCTGGGGCCGAGCCGAGCTCGGGGTGCCGATGACGATCTCAAACCAAAACCTATCCCCAATAGGCGAGCCTACGGACCTGCGCCAGCTAGAGAGAGCCTATGCAGCGGGTCTACCTGGGGCCGAGCCGAGCTCGGGTGCCGATGACGATCTCAAACCAAAACCTATTCCCCCACAGGCGAGCCTACGGACCTGCCAGCTAAATGAGAGCCTGCGCAGCGGGTCTACCTGGGGCGAGCCGAGCTCGGGTGCCGATGACGATCTCAAACCAAAACCTATCCCCCACATGCGAGCCTACGGGACCTGCCAGCTAGATGAGAGCCTGCGCAGCGGGTCTACCTGGGGCCGAGCCGAGCTCGGGGTGCCGATGACGATCTCAAACACAAAACCTATCCCCCACATGCGAGCCTACGGACTGCCAGCTAGATGAGAGCCTACGCAGCGGGTCTACCTGGGGCCGAGCCGAGCTCGGGGTGCCAGATGACGATCTCAAATCAAAACATATCCCCACAGGCGAGCCTACGGACCTGTGCAGCTAGATGAGAGCCTGCACAGCGGGTCTACCTAGGGCCGAGTTGAGCTCGGCGTTCCGATGTACGATCTCAAACCAAAACCTATCCCCACAGGCGAGCCTACGGACCTGCGCAGCTAGATGAGAGCCTGACGCAGCGGGTCTACCTGGGGCCGAGCCGAGCTCGGGGTTGCCGATGACGATCTCAAACCAAACCCTAGACATACCCCCACAGGCGAGCTATGGACCTGCCAGCTAGATGAGAGCCTACGCAGCGGGCTACCTATGGGGCCGAGAGCCGAGCTCGGGGTGCCGATGACATAATCTCAAACCAAAAACCTATCCCCACAGGCGAGCCTACAGACCTGCGCAGCTAGATGAGAGCCTGCGGAGCGGGTCTACCTGGGGCCGAGCCGAGTCGCGGGGTGCCGAATGATAATCAAAAAACAAAACCTATCCCCCACAGCAGAGCCTTCGGACCTGCCAGACTAGATGGGAGCCTGCCAGCAGCGAGTATACCTAGGGGCCGAAGCTCGGGGTGCCGATGAAGATCATCAAACCAAACCTATCCCCCACAGAGCGAGCCTTCACTGCCAGCTAGATGAGCCAGCCGGGCATCAGGTCTACCTGGGGCCGAGCTGAGCTCGGGTTGCCGAAGAAGATCTCAAACCAAAACCTATCCCCCACAGGCGAGCCTTCGGACCTTCCAGCTAGATGAGAGCCTGCGCAGCGGGTCTACCTGGGGCCGAGCCGATCTCGGGTGCCGATGAAGATCTCAAACCAAAACCTATCCCCACAGGCGAGCCTTCGGACCTGCCAGCTAGATGGGAGCCTGCGCAGCGGGTCTACCTGGGGTCGAGCCGAGCTCGGGATGCCGATGAAGATCTCAAACCAAAACCTATCCCCCACAGGCGAGCCTTTGGACCCTGCCAGCTAGATGGGAGCCTGCGCAGCGGGTATACCTGGGGCCGAGCCGAGCTCGGGTTGCCGATGAAGATCTCAAACCAAAACCTATCCCCCACAGGCGAGCTTTGGACCTGCCAGCTAGATGGGAGCCTGCGCAGCGGGTCTACCTGGGGCCGAGCCGAGCTCGGGGTGCCGATGAAGATCTCAAACCAAAACCTATCCCCACAGGCGAGCCTTCGGACCTGCCAGCTAGATGGGAGCCTCCGAGGGGTCTACCGGGCCGAGCCGAGCTCGGGGTGCCGGTGAAGATCTCAAACCAAAACCTATCCACCACAGGCGAGCTTCGGGACCTGCCAGCTAGATGGGAGCCTGCGCAGCGGGTCTACCTGGGGCCGAGCCGAGCTCGGGGGTGCCGATGAAGATTACCTCTTCCTATCATTAGGACTTCACGAGAAATAATGAACGAGAAATAATTTGAGAAGTACATTATATTAATTATGCTTTGAGTACATATCTTCTGCTCTCCCCTCTCATGGGTAGAAGCGTTTTAAGTCTATCCCCACTCTATGAAAGGATCAAATGTCCTACCCTCCACATCTTGGAGGTAGTAACCCCCGCTTTCAACACTCTCTCTACAATATAAGGTCCCTCCCAATTTGGATTGAGCTTTCCCACCGGGGCGGACCTCCCTGCGCACTCAACCTTTTTTAGTACTAGGTCTCCTTCCGCGAATTGTTTTATCCTGATATGCTTGTTGAAGTGCTTTGCCATTCGTCGCTTGATCTCTTCCTGTCTGATGGCTGCTACGTCTCGCCAGCTCTCTCTGCCAGGTCTAGTGAGAGGCGCAGGCCTTCCTCATTTTCCATCCTCCATGCCTCGTCTCCATCACCTGCAGCCGCAACTCGTGGGGATCAGACCTCGAACTCCACCGGTAGTACTGCCTCACAACCATGGAAAGCTTGAAAGGGGGTCTCACCAGTGGCCGTGTTCGGGGTTGTTCTCAGAGCCCATAGGACCGAGGGGAGCTGCTCCACCCAATTCCCTCTCAGATTCTCTACCTTCTTCTTTAGCAGAGTTAACGATAATCTTGTTTGCCGCCTCCACCTGACCGTTGCTCCTGGGGTGGTGGACGGAGGCAAAACTGAGGTCGATGCCCAGTGAGTGCAGAAGCTGATGAACTCTTCGCTAGCAAACTAGGGTGCCGTTATTCGTGACGATGGCCTGAGGCAGCCCGTGCCTACAGATGATCTCCCCAAGACGAAGTTCCTGATGACTTGGGAGGTCACCTTTGCTAGCGCCTTAACCTCCAGCCACTTGGAGAAGTAATCTATCATAACTAGGAGGAATCTTCTTTATCCATAGATGGAGGAAAAGGCCCAACTAGATCCATTCCCCAAATGGCGAAAGGCCATGGTGCTGTGATGCTTCGAGCCTTTGAGCTGTCAAGAGCTGGAGGGGGGCGCGAGTTGTTGCATTTTCGGCACTTCCTCGCAAACTCCGTCGCGTCCTTCTCAGGGTGGGCCAGAAGTACACCCTGCCCGACCACCCTTGCTTCCAACGTCCTCCCTCCGGAATGACTGCCACATTCCCCGGAGTGCACTCTCCAGAATGTGTCTGGTCTCCTCCTCTGTTACGCATCGAGCTAGGAGACCTGAAAGCATCCTTCGGTGTGTAGTCCTCCTTCATGCATGAGATAATGGGCCGCCTTATGGCAGAAGTTTCTTGCCTCCTTGACCCCCTCAGGGAGGGTTCCTGCCAGAAAGAAGGTAACGAAAGGATCTACCCACAGAGGGCCGCCGATCAACCTCCATTAGCTCCCCTTCTTCGATCGCTGGATGGAATAAATCAGTCAGGTCACCCCCTCCCAAGGTCCGAACTTAGCCAATCGATCAGCAGCAGTGTTCTCTTCTCTGGGGACGTGTTGGATGGAGAACGTCCGGAAACCCCCGATGATCGTCCTGACCTTGAAAAATATTTCACAAGGGTGGGCTCCTCGCGCCCGCTCTCGACCTCCACGTATTTGAGACGCCACCACCAATGAGTCCAGTGAAAACCTCAACGTCCTTGATCTCGAGCTCCTTAGTCAAGCGAAGGACGGCTATCACTGCCTCGTACTTACTTGGTTGTTGGTTGTGGGGAAATGCAAGACGACGGCTTGTTTTATGGTTACCCCCTGAGGATTTGTTAGTACCACCCCTGCTCCAAGGGAGTGCTTTCCCGACGCCCCGTCAACCATTATCTTCCATGCTTTCGGTGGCCGCGACTCCTCGGCCCGACCTCCGCGACGTAGTCTGCAAGAAGTCGGCCACCACCTGTGCCTTAATGGAGAGCCTTGGTACGAAGGAAATGTTGAATTCACTTAAATCGATAGACAACTTGGCCAGCCTACCCGAGTGCTCTACCCTTCAAAAATCTTTCGGAGAGGATGGTCGTCACCACCCTAACGAATGTGCCTGGAAATATGGCCTGGAGTTCTCTGGCTGAAACAACCAAGGAAGTTATTGCCAGTTTTTCTAGGAATCGGGTAACGAAGCTCCGCCTTTCTTCGGAATCCTGCTAACAAATAAATGGGCAGCTGCTTCTTTCCCTCTTCTCTGACTAGGACGAAGCTCACCACCTCTGCTCCCACTCCTAGGTACAGGGTCAAATCATCCCCCTCTTTTGGGCTTTGAAGCAGAGGAGCCAGGGAGAGTGTTCCTTCAGCTTTTGAAAAGCTTCTTCGCACTCCGCTGTCCATTCAAATCTCTGATTCCCTCGCAGCACTTTAAAGAAAGGTGAGCACTTCTCTCCTGACCTAGAGAGGAATCTGCTAAGGCCGGTCAACTTTCCTGTCAAGCGCTGCACCTCCTTAGCGTTTCACGGTGATTCTAGCTCCAGAATGGCTTTTACTTTATAAGGATTAGGTTCTACCCCCGCCGGGGTCAGAATGTGCCCAAGGAACTTCCCACGACTGGCCCCGAAAACACATTTTAAGGGGTTCAACCTCATTTTGAACTTCCTCAAGGTGGCGAACGTCTCCTCCAGATCCTGGAGATGCGAGTTCAACCCCTTGCTCTTTACCATGAGATCATCAACGTAGACTTCTAGGTTCCGGCCCCTCTGGCCCTGGAAAACTCGATCCATCATCCGTTGGTATGTTGCCCCCGCGTTTTTTAACCCAAAGGGCATCATGTTATAACTAAAGCACCCTTCCCTTGTGAAGAAGGAGACGTCCTTGACGTCAGGAGGGTGCATCCGGATCTGATGGTAACCTGAAAAAGCATCCAAAAAACTCATAACAGAAAAAACCAACGGCTGAATCAACCAGCGCGTCGATTCGAGGCAGGGGGTAGCAATCCTTAGGGCACGATTTATTTAATAACGAGAAGTCAATACACATTCTCCATTTTCCTCCCCCCTTCTTCACCATTAAAATATGGAGATCCAGCCTGGGTACTGGATCTCTGAGATGAAGCCCGCCTCCAGGAGCTTCTTGAACTCCTCGCGAATGGGCTCCTCCAGCTTGGTGGCAAGATTTCCAATGACATATCTTCGTTAGTTTTCAGTGAACTAATTTACGCCTGTAGATGTTAGATCTCGAGTCTACCAGTGGAATTAGCGATAACTCTTTAAAGATGTATCTAAGGTTTATATTCACTGTGTTAACCTATCCTTAGATGTGCACATATATAGTATATATATATATAAAGATATATATATATATATATATATATATATATATATATATATATATATATATATATATATATATATAAATGTCGATAGAAAATGACTCAAGTTTTGGGGCTGATGAAAAATACCTGTGATTATGAGAGTTATCGTTTAGCCTCTCTGACTAAAACATACCAGGTGCTCGATGTGAGTATGCCCATATAGATATCACTGCTGTTATTCCAGATGCATGTTCCATTTCAGTCTTGAAACATCTACTGTCTAGTTCCCATCATATTTACGGGAACCTAGACTACCCTGCAAGAAAGAATTACTTTACCTTAGGAACCCAAACCATATTGGGTCCTAGGTTCTTGTTAGTATAACCACTGGAATGCCTTCCCTCAGAAAACCTGTCAGGAAGACTACCTCTGCCTAGAAAATGTGGATAGGCCCTTGCCCTTGACACAGAGGGGTTGTGCCAACAGTCTACGGCAAAGTGTCCCACTTTGCCACAGCACCAACACGGGTGAATGTTGTATCGCCGTTTCTGACCTGATCTAGTGACTGAGGTAGTCATAGTCCTAGGTCTAAACGGGATAGGGCATGATCTCCTCACAAAATTTCCTCTTCCACCGTGACACGTGGAAGGGTGGAAGGAATGCATGTTGCGAGCGTCATGAGGCCGGGGAGGTGGTGCCTTCCTTTCAGGCATCCCCCTTCCTGAGGCCCCATGAAAACTTACAGCATGACTTCTAACCTCCCTGTCCTGTGTCCTCAGGTGGTGAGAAGTGTTCTGTGAGCTGATAAATGCAGATTCACATCGAGTTGAGGCAGTGGCAGTGAATACAAAGGGCTCAGAATGAGCCTTAGGTATTCTCTCACGGGTGGCCACGACGGCCCTTGCACTATGAGTGTCTCCACATGAGGACAGATCACCCTTACAGTGATCACGATTGTTCCTGTGATCATACTTGAAGGCATGATGAGTAGCCTTCTTGTTTGGAGTGGGGGGTCGGAATACCGTTTCCCCATTTCTCCATGAATTGATAATTCTGGAGATCCACCCATTTTCTATCTTTCTCTTCATAGCATCAACCTTGGAAAAATTAGCTACTATCCTTTTCTCATTCTCTAGACTACTCTCTAGAGCTGAGATTTTAGAGTCCTTGACCTTGTTGGATGCCAATTGGAGAACCAACAAGATCGTCAGTCGAGCAATCTCTTGAGCTTGCTCCTCAGCAAGTAGGTTGCTTTTCTGAAGGGCTCTCTTCAGGGAATCAGGATTTTCTGAAGGAAAGCAGTTCCTGTCTTCAGAAACTTCAAGAGAGACGGGGCAAGATGAGGAAGTTACCTGCTCATTAGAGTCATTGTCACTAGCGGCAGTGACCGTTGTGTCATCCTCATCAGAACTGCTTTCCTCACTGGCTTCTTCAGTCTCTGACACGGACACTGGAGCTCTGATGCTGTCCGATAGATCTTTGCCTTCATCTTCAGAGGCGAGGACCCCCACATAGGCTTCATCCTCTGGTTGACAGTAGATTCCAGCTTTCTCTGACCCCCCATCAGCTCTGAGATCATCACCCACAGAGATTTAGCCGACACACATTTTTCCAATCTAGAGCGAGAAGCTCCAGACCAGATATCCATGATAATTTGACGAATCCTCTTGTCCAAATTAAATAATGAAAGTTCCGTCTCCGACATCTCAGTAATGCACTTGGGCACTTGGATATTCTTTCCAGAGTCGGAGGTCTTCATAGGAATAAAAGGACCCTCTTCCAGGATGAAAGATTCTCGAGGATCGATAGCATCCAAGTGATACGACACTCTCATCCTCCAGACGGGATAAAACTCCTTTGTGTATGTGGGGAGTCTTAGTGGCGATATCTCATGATCCAGCTCCATGCTTCTGACACTGGTGGCAAGATTCTACTCAAGGTGTAAACCTTTTTGATGAGAAACCTGGCTCTGATACCACTTGAAAGTCCACCTTGTGTCAACTATCTTCACCTATGGGGGGGTGGGAATAGGTGACGTGCAGCGTTTTTGCGGAATTTAAAATAGTACCTGCACAAGAAAACAAAACACCACAACACAGAAGATACACAAGCAATTTATAGTGGTTCCCCGATTTGGGTACATCCACTTTCCCCCTTCGACCTATCTCCCAACAAGGGACGACTCGGTCTCTTCACCAACAGGATTGAAATCCAATCCTTGCACTATCGGAAGGAACTCTTCCACACGTAGGAGTCAACACTCCCACAACCCGGGTTGCACCCAACCCTTACAACTAGGAACCAACGTTCCGTTACAACAAAAATAAACTAGAATGTACAAGAGATACAAAACGTTTGGAGACTAAGGTGTCCCTCTTCATTGACGACGTGTTCTTGAAGTCCACGAAGAGTCCACAACCCTAGATCTCTCTTGGAGAGAATCTCCCCGGAACCGGCGGCGGCAAGATGAGTGGCGGCTTGGTTCACGGGATCGGCGGCGACACGGTGTGCGGCTGCTTTACTTTGGAGATCCAAACTTCGAAGCAAAGCTAGCTTCTTCCAACGGTCACACTAGGATCAGTCGTCTCGATCGATTCGGACGGGGAAGGTTTTCCCGATCAACAAATCAAGAGACAAGAGATCTCCGGTTAGACACGTGAGACGCTAAGCTTGACTAAGCTTCTATCGGCCGGAGATCTGGAAGAAACCACGATCAAGACCGGCGATCAACTCTCTCAAGCGGCGACGGCGGCGGTGGAGCGGAACTCGCGATCTAGGTCACGTCGCGGCCCGTGTTTCGTCTTTTTCTCTGTGTCTCCACTGTTCAAAAATAAGCTGTATTTATACTGTAGACAACTTCAAGATGACCGTTGTGGGTCCCACAAGAAGAAACCCTAAATCCGGTTCAAAATAGTGCTAGCGGCAGAATCCGGTCCAGCTGTTTCCAGAAAAATTGCCAAGTCAAAATCGGCGAGAATCGAAGGTGATTCTCGACGAATCGGCGAGAATCAGTTCGTGATTCTCGACGATTCGTCGAGAATCACTAGTGATTCTCGCCGAATCACTTGATGATTCTCGTCGAATCACTTGTAGATTCTCGACGAATATTACTTGGCCATGAACTGCTCAACGATGGGTTCGGCGAGAATCACTTGTGATTCTCGCCGAATCTTACTTGGCACCGCTTTGAGGTAGCCGGATAGAGTCGGCGAGAATCACTAATGATTCTCGAAGATTCGGCGAGAATCACTTGGTGATTCTCGTCGATTTATACTTAGACGATTTTTCGTCTTTCTACCCATGATGTGCTCCTTGACCCATCCTTGCTCCTTGTCTGCTCTTGCAAGATCACAGCCCTGTACTTGAAAGTAAGTGCACTCCAATAGAGAGAGTACACGTAGGCCAACACACTGATCTGCTCAACGAGGGATTACATCGTGCAGACCCGTGTATATTGACCTACTGCACCCTGACATTGGTGTGCACTTAGCGTGGAATAACTGCAAGCACAACTTAAGAGGTTTCATCAAATACATTGTGAATTCATCTTAGCTTGACAGGTGGCTTCCTCAAATCCAGGTAATTGTGGATACAATACCCAACACCAAGGAGATCAAACTTTCTGAAATCTTCTGATCTTTCTTATCTGAAGTTTTCAAGGCCAACATATTTCAAGACTCCAGAACCTAACATTTCAGCTGTTGCTGAAATCATCTCATGCTAGAGATCAACTTCTGAAGGCCTATCACCCTACAGCAAAGCTTCTTTTCCTGAACATCTCAAGGACTCAGGGGGAGCTTTGACACCATCAAATCCACATAGTCTTCTCAGCTGCTCTGAGAAAGAGAAGACTTCCATCACTCTCTCACCCCCATCTCTGTAAAGGGTTTCTCAAACTCCCTTCAAAAGTTTGAACTTGGTTTTTGAGCACCTTGTCAAAAGCTCATTGTTGGCAAGACACCTGATCAAAAAATCTGATTTGGTTTTTGAGCACCTTATCAAAAGCTCATTGGCGCCCAGGACACCTGATCAACTCATCCTACAGTGGATTCCTACCTAGGGTGGTAGAAGAGTGGATGTACCCAAGTTTAGGGGAACCACTATAGTTCCTTGTGTCATCTGGTTTGCTTGTCTTTATTTTTGTTTCTGGCTGTGATTGTTCTATGATTATCTTTTCATTAGTTTAGTTCTGTGATTAGATTTATTAATTGCTTCCCTGCTCACTCAGATTACAATAATTATTGTAAAAGCTTTCAAGCACCATATACTCTATTCACCCCCCTCTAGAGTATATCAGATCTAGCTGCACTTTCAATTGGTATCAGAGGCAGGTTGGTTAAACATACCACACCATGGTGGTTGTACAGGCTAACACCTGAACCCAAAGATTCCTAGTTAGATCTGTTTTCTTTTGAGTTTAGTATTAGACTTTGTTTTCACAAATCATGGCCCAAAACAAAGATTATGCTAGCACTAGACCTCCAGTGTGCAATCTATCCAAGTTTGCACTTTGGAAAGCAAGGATCAGATTATACATGAATTCTATTGATGAGGATATTTTCAACTATGTTTTGACAGTTTGTCCAAGACCTTTAGAGAACTCAAGTACAAATGTTGTTCCACCTCCATCAGGAACAGATGCTGATATCAAGAAATGGAAGGTAGCTGATGCCAAGGCTATGAACATCTTAGCCCAGACCATGTCTGATGACATCTTTCAAAGGTAGCTGAATGCAATTCAACAAAGGAAATCTGGGATAAGCTCTCTAAAATAGTCTCAGGCTCAGCTGATGAGAGAAAGGACAGGAGATCCCACTTATCTCAATATGAGAATTTCAAGAAGGGAGAAACTGAGTCAGTTGGAGATATGTACAACAGGCTCAGTCTAATAGTCAGTGAACTCAGGACCTTGGACAAAGAGATCTCACTAATTGAACTCAATGACAAAATTCTAATGTGCTTCCCTAGCACTTGGGATTCAAGAATCTGGCCAATCAAGGATGCCAGAAGTTTGAATGAGATCACCACAGAAGCTCTATTGGGTAAGATCAAATCTTATGAGCTACTCATCAAGAATAGAGAAGAAGAACAGAAGGCTGCCTCACCAGCCACAAGAAAAGAGAATACAATAGCCTTCAAGGCAACTAAAGATCAGCCTGAAGACAAAGTCACAGGCAATGATGAACTGCTCAGTCTGTTAGCCAAAAGATTTTACAAGATGGCCAGAAAGGACTTCAGAAGGAGATCATACAAGGAGCATGATAAGCCAAGGTATGATAAGTCAATTAATAATAAAGAAATTATTTGCTTTGGTTGCAGGAAAATAGTGCACATTGTTCCTGACTGTCCAGAAAACAAAAACAAGGACAGAAGGGACAAGAAAGAAAGAAGAAAGGAGAAAGACTCCAAGAGGAATTGCAATGGCAAACCCTCCTCAAGCAAAAAAAAACACACAAGAAAGGGGTTTGTTGCTGAATCCTGGAGTGAGACTGAAGAGGAGTCAGAAGCCTCATCCAGCTCCAGTGATGATGAAGATGATGCAGAGAGAAAGAGTTCTGCATGATGGAAATCAATGCCTCACAACATAATTCAGATGAAGAGGAGTCAGAGTCAGATTCAGAGACTCAACCTGAATAAGATCAAGTAATCAGTTCATTTGATTTTAATTCAGAGGACTTTAAATCTGAATTTAAAGCATTATGTTTAGACCTGCTAAAATCTGAGAAAGAAATTATCTCTCTCAAAAATCATTTATCTGAACATAATACCTTAAAGTCAGAAAACCTCAAACTCTATCAGTAGTTGGAGTGCTGTAGGGAGCAGATAGCTTCACTAAAAAGTGAGCTATCTGAGGCCAAGAAGCTTGAAGAATCCCTTAATGGAGAAGTATCAAGCTGATGGACATCACAAGCACAGTGAACTCCAGATACATTTAATAGTACATGGGCTTGGTGCTTCATCCAGCCAACCCATAGTTTTAACAACTCCAATCAAATTCATTTCTGATAAAGGAAAGGGAGTTGTAGAGGTAGCTAGGAAAAATTCTGATCTGCCCAAGAAAACTAAGCCCCACCAAAAATCGTCGAACGGAGATCGACGATCGCCGAACGCAGATCGACGATCTCAGGCAAAATCGTCGAACTTCGGTCGACGATCTCAAGTTCCTGAACTCTGCCATAGTCGACCGTCGAACGGAGCACGACGATCTGACCCAAGATCGTCGAACGCAGCTCTACGATCGTCGAACAGAGGTCAGAGCTCTGGAAATTCCTTCAAGGGCAAATCAAAATCCAATCCTAGGGCTCTTCATCCTAAATCTTTAACCCTTATACTGAATGGATTATACCTGCAAGGAGATATCATCCTGAAGGTTATAAGAGTCAACCTGGGATGTCTTTTATTTCAGAGTTTAAAGGTTATCAACCTAGGCCCAAGGTAAACTGGGTCAGAAACAAATGAATTATTTTATGTGCAGGTGAAGACCTATCCAACATCTAACCAGCAATGGTACTTGGATAGTGGGTGCTCTAAGCACATGACCGTAAACAAGGACAACCTCACATCCTTTAGAGTCAAGCTTGGACCCAAAGTTATCTTTGGTGATTCAAACTTTAGACAAACCAAAGGATATGGTGCAGTCCAGATTAGATCAGTAACATTCAAGAAGGTAGCTTTTGTGGAAGGACTGAAACACAACTTAATAAGCATCAGTCAGCTGTGTGATGAAGGCTACCAGGTGACCTTCAGCAAAGCATTATGCAAAATCAAGTCAGAGGACAAAACAACTGTGTTGACAAGTAAAAGGAAAGGTAACATCTATCTAGTAGATTTTCTCTCAACAGATGTAGATATTTGCCTGTTCAATTCTGTTTGTAGACCAAATATTTTATGGCATAAGAGAATAGGACACCTAAACCTTAGAACTATTGCTAGGCTATCCAAGGACAACCTTGTTAGAGGACTACCTTCTGGCCCCTACAAGAAGGAAGGACTCTGCAGGGCTTGTCAATTAGGCAAGCAAACTAAAAACAGCTTTAAGTCACTTAATAAGAGTGATTCACCTAGGATATTTTATTTGTTACACATGGATCTTTTTGGACCCATCACAGTACAAAGCCTAGGAGGGAAATCTTACACTTTAGTAGTCATAGATGACTTCTCTAGATTCACTTGGGTGTTCTTTCTAAGGAAGATGTCTGATAACTTTAAGTGTCTGACAGAGTTTCTCAAATGTATACAGATTGAGTTCAATACTCACATTGCCCTGATCAGAAGTAATCATGAGACAGAGTTTGATTCTCTTCTTATGAAAGAGTTCTGTCAGAGTGAAGGGATCAGACATACTTTCTCAGCTCTTAGAACTCCTCAACAAAATGGGGTAGCTGAAAGGAAAAATAGAACCCTTATTGAATCTGCCACTACACTGTTGTCAGATGCTCATCTTCCTCTATCCTTTTGGGCAGAGACAGTGAACACCTCCAACTATGTGCTGAATAGAGGTTTGATACATAAACTAAAGGGAAAGATTCCCTATGAATTACTCAAAGGGAAGAAACCTAAAGTTGATTATTTTAGAGTTTTTGGTTGTATTTGCTTCATACATAATAATGACAAGAAATATTTAGCAAAATTTCAAGCTAAAGATGATGAAGGGGTTGTTGATGCGCGGAAATGTCGCGGGGCACCAGCCAGCTAACACGGAGGGGGTGTTCGGTCTCACAAGCTAGGAGAGGAGGAGTGGAGGGAAGGAAGGAAGCCTCTGAGTGCTCGAGAGTGGAGCAAACGACTTGTCAAAGAGGGTTGCGGGGATAGAGGAGAGAAGCTTGATCAACAGAGCGGGTTGATCAAGAGAGGAGGAGGAGGTTGACCAGGAGCTGTCGAGCAGACGACTAATGTGATGGTTGTGCTTGCAGGTTGGTTGCCGAGAAGAGCTGAGCTGAGCTGAGAAGAAGCTTGCTGAGCAGAGGAGCAAGACTTGCTGAGCAGAGGAGCAAGGCTTGCTGAGCAGAGGAGCAAGGCTTGCTGAGCAGATGAGCAAGGCTTGCTGAGCAGAGGAGCAAGGCTTGCTGAGCAGAGAGAAGAATAAGGGGGCCGCTAGCAGCAGCAACAACACACTTCGCCCGCCGCAGCCTAAATGCCACTCCTGCGACGGGCTTTCCTTGGATTAATAGCGAGAGGTTACAAGCTTACAAGTACACCTTTACAACAAATCAATAAAGGGGTACAAGGAGAAGCTGGCGGCTAAGAGAGAAGAAAATGCCAGAAAGCAGAGGAGAGAAGCTGCCAGAGACTAAGTAAAAGAGTCTGCCAGCTTCTGGAGGACTGGGAAATTGAGTCTGCAGAGTCTGCTCACAAACTGCTGAAGAGTTATGGAGGACTGCGCGGACTGGAAAACTGAGTCCGCAGGGTCTGCTGGAAGCCTGATGACGGACTGTGCGGACTGGAAAACTGAGTCCGCAGAGCTTGCTGGCAAGACTTGAATCCCCCTTTCGGCCTCTGGAGCGATGCAGAATGAGAGGCACCATGGGCTATTTATAGGCCCAGGGGAGTTCTTCTAGAAGCGGGGGCCAGTGACGTCAGCATGACGACCTGCGCGGACTCCGTGGACTGAGATTTTGCGTCCGCCACACTGACTGATGAAGCAAGCAGAAGGAGGCTCCTGGAGAGAACTGGAGGCCACCCCTGGCGGGCGACCTGGGCGGACTCCGGGAGGAGTCCGCCCGGCAGGCCGGAGGCCGCCCCCTAGCGGGCGGCCTGGGCGGACTCCAGGGGGGAGTCCGCCCGGCAGGCCTGGCCGCCCCCTTGCGGGCGGCCTGGGCGGACTCCGGGGGGAGTCCTCCCGGTTGGGTGCCGGGGTCCGCCCCCTAGCAGGCGGCCTGGGCGGACTCCAGGGGGAGTCCGCCCGGCGGGCCTGGCCGCCCCCTTGCGGGCGGCCTGGGCGGACTCCGGGGGGAGTCCGCCCGGCTGGGTGCCGGGGCCGCCCCCTAGCGGGCGGCCTGGGCGGACTCTAGGGGGAGTCCGCCCGGCGGGCCTGGCATCCCCCTTGCAGGTGGCCTGGGCGGACTCCAGGGGGAGTCCGCCCGGCTGGATGCCGGGGCCTCCCCCTAGCCGGGCTGGCCTGGGCGGACTCCGGGGGGAGTCCGCCCGGCAGGCCTGGCCGCCCCCTTGCGGGCGGCCTGGGCGGACTCCAGGGGGAGTCCGCCCGGCTGGCGGGCAGATGCCGCCCCGGGTGGGCGGCCTCGGCGGACGGAGGCAGGAGGTCCGCCGCCCCTCGGACAGCAGGGAGGCCACCCCTAGTGGGCGGCCTCGGCGGACGGCGGCTGGAGACCACCGCCCCTTGGGCGAAATAGGAGGCCGCTCCTGGCAATGCTGTTGGCGGACTCCTGCAAGGAAAAGCACTGCATGATTAGTGGACCTAACCGCATGTCCCGCGAGGGTGAGCCATGGGAATAGCCCGTCATCCCGCAGGGCACGCGGTTGCTAGGAGACCTAGGCGGATAGGAAAAACTGTCCGCCTATGCTGGGACCCATCGCGATCAAAAGGGAGAATCTAAGGGTCACGATGAGCCAGCTGGCCACCTTGGGAAGGATCGCCGATTTCTGGGTTAACATAATCCCCGCACTTTTTCAAGTTCTGAAAAGAACTTCGAAAAAGTTGGAGACCCACGAAAATCATGATCCACCCCAACGGGAGAAGAGGAGCTAAGGAGAGACAGAACCTGAAGACTCTCCTTACAAGCCTGGCGCTTCCTGTCTATTTTCCTGCAAAAGGAAAGTTAGGGTTGTAGGGGTGGCACATCGAGTGTGTACCTGAATTTGTTTTTTGCAAAACAAAGAAGGCGTGTCTTCTGTAAATGTTCTGCAAAACAAAAGTGAGGAAAACAGAAAGGCATAACAACTCGCAAGTACCTGAAAGGGACCTGCAAGTATTTGCTGATCTCTGCAAGAAGAGAGTTAGGAATATGCATTGTATATAAAAATAAGCTGCAAGTACCTGGATGAGGCTTGCAGGTGTTTGCTAATCTCTGCAAGAAGAGGAGTTAGAAGCAAATAAGATATGAAGATAACTTGCAAGTACCTGTGAAGAGAAGGATTGCAAGTGTTAACTGTTGACTGTTAACTGTCGACAAGATAAGGCCGATATGACCAATTAGCAAGAAGAATGTCTTATGAATACTATTATGAAGCCCAGATCAATAAACTGAGTGTTGACTGCTGACAGATATGACTGGATTGCAAAAGCATGGCTGATAGCGCTTGATCAAACAATGTATAGGAGATGAGAGCAATAAAGCTTATATAGGCAGAGTGCGAGTCATCATCCGATAGAGCTTTGAATAAGCAATTCATATAGGATGAGCATGAGCAAAGTGATTGCTGGAAATCCTTTTGGTAGGTCGGATTAACCTGTTCACCTGTGAAAGAAGGCAATAGACGAAAAGGGGAGGTCTATACTCGGAATGACTAAAGAAGGTTGAATGCTGCCACAGGTGTTCCCCGTGGGCCTTATGCATCACTGGCCTGAGGAAATCACCCAGAGTATAGTCCTACTTAAAGCGGGCTTGCCGCGCATCCTGAAGGAGGGAAAAAGAAAAGGTCCATATTCGGAATGACTAAAGAAGATTGAATGCTGCCACAGGTGTTCCCCGTGGGCCTTATGCATCACTTGCCTGAAAAATCATCCCGAGTATGGTCCTGCTCAAAGCGGGCTGGCCGCGTATCCTCAAGGAGGGCACAAGAGAGAAAAGCAAGGGAATGTCCTGAGAAGGATCGCTAGAAGCTCTGCTCTCTTGCCTTGTGGCACAAGCATCACTGATCAACGAGACAGGTTGCGCCAAGAGGCCTATATTGTCTGTGTATTGATCAGTGGAGTTGTGAGAACCCGAGAGGCACGGATCGAAGGGTGCCGGAGAGTGCTCGGCCACCACAGTTGAAGGATGATCAAAGAGACAAGGCTACGCTTGATCGCCATTGCTTGTCCAGCGAAGATCATCCTAACCGTAGTGTTTCCTATAAGACGCACAACAGAGCTAACACATGGGGCCCCCCTAGCACACACTCTGTGTCAGATACCGGCTAGGATCCTAAGACTGAATCCTATAATCGTAGAATGAACTGCTCCCACTACACACATGGGTATACTCCCGCCATATGTGGTCGAAGCGGTAGTGCGAGAACAAACTACGGAAGGGAACGTTTCAGACTCGGCGAAATCTCATTGGCGTACTGATCCCAAAGAGAGAGAGAAGAAGAGGGAGGAGCAACACAAAAAAGGGAACTGTGTCAGTATGAGATCCCTAAATAAAAGCTTTGCTGGAAAGAAAGTAAAGAACACTGAGAAGTGTTGTAATGAAAATGTTTGAAAAGGAGAGAGTAAGGGTTGAGATAACCCCTGTAGGTTGCAAGGAGCTTTGGAGGACTGTGAAGTCCATTGCTAGCATTGAATCCTCCCCAGCACACCCTCGTCGTTGGCATCGAAGCATTCGACTTCTCTGTTGACAACGAGGAGAGGAAATTCTTCGACTTGGCTCACCCCTCTTGAAGGAGTGAGGAGCGTCTACAAGTTCTTTGCCCCTTGAAGTTGCTTGATCAGGGCGTTCTTCTTTAGGAAGCAGGTCATGCATCTTTCCCTGCCGGAGCATCCTTTGCACAAGCTGGCGGAATGCTCGGCAGTCTTCTGTTCGATGGCCTGACTCTTTGTGGAATTCACAATAAGGCTCTGAGTTTCTAGACCTCTGATCAGTCGGCCGATAGGGCTTCTTGTAGTTGGCCCTGTCTTTCATGATCTGGACTACTTCTTGCACGACGTCGTCGAGATCTGACTCATGCAAGTCATCGTCCTGCTGTTGTTGAACAGCTACTGTTTGAGAAGGAGCTAGTGGTAGCAATGGATCTTGAGCATCACGGCTCGGGAAGGAGTATCGCTGGCGATGAAGCCTTCTCTCCTTCCTTGAATGAGCTGGGAAACGATTGCAAGGAGACCTTGGAGGCTGCTTGCGAAACAGGATCTTTCTCTGATACGAGCTTGGAGATGAAGCCTGGATTGCTCTTCTCGCCTCGGATGTACGAGTTGGATAGAGCAATCAGCTCTTGGTATGTCCTTGGAGCACGGACATTGGCTTCAAATTTGAGAGGCCCTTCACGAAGACCGTGGATAAGAGCCACTCGGTACATTTCTTGAATCAACGATTTTGATGTCCAGAATCTCTCTCTGGAATCGATCAACAAATTGAGACCAAGTTTCATCACTGCGCTTGTCTGATCTCAAAGAGGGCTTCAGGACCGCCCTTTCTCTTGGAGGAGGTAGAGAATCTGAGAAGAAACTCCCTTCGAAGGTCGAGGAAGGAAGTGATGGAGTGAGGACGAAGGCCATAGAACCAGTCCCTCACTTGCCCATCAAAGGTTGTCACAAGGAGCTTGCACTTTGTTGCATCTGACAGAGTCCTTGAGAGCAACGGCTGATTCAAAAGCTTGAAGATGCTTGATCGGATCAGTCTCTCCAGTATAGATTGGCAGTCGAGGCTCTCTGAAGTTCGCTGGAGTAGGTTCAAGGCGAACGCTCTCAATAAAGGGCGATGGCTCTTCCTGCTCTCCCACAGCATAGGGATTAAAGGGAGTATATGGCTGCAGCTGCAAAAGAAGCAGGGGGGTAGAAAGGAAAAGTTGCTACAGGAGGAGCAGAGGCAGGAGCTGGGGGGCAAGGATGACTTCCTTGAAAGTTAAGAAATCTAGTAGGACTTCCCCGGGCTGCTTGCCGGAAGAAGTTTTGGCGAGCGGCAAACTCTTCATCTTGAGTTCGCAAAGGAGCAGCAGGACCTTGCGGGAAGGTTGGGGTGTAAGGCGGATAGAACGGCGGACAAGCTTGAGAATAAGCTTGCTTATGCTCCGATGTTGGCGTTGGATTGATTGGAGCAGCTGGAGCAGCTGGAGCAGCTGCTGGATGAGAGTCTAACCGCTGCGTGATTGCAGCAAGGACTTGGTTGATTGCTTGGAACTGTTGAGCATTCTCACGGCGTGACTGCTCAAAAGCTTCTCAGAGAGGATCTTCACTGGGACTTGGAGCAAAGTTCTCGGCTGATTGATCTGACATGGCTAACTGTCGTTGTTCACCGTCTGACCGGATCTGAAGGTCGCGTGTTAACTATTGATGCGCGGAAACGTCGCGGGGCACCAGCCAGCTAACACGGAGGGGGTGTTCGGTCTCACAAGCTAGGAGAGGAGGAGTGGAGGGAAGGAAGGAAGCCTCTGAGTGCTCGAGAGTGGAGCAAACGGCTTGTCAAAGAGGGTTGCGGGGATAGAGGATAGAAGCTTGATCAACAGAGCGGGTTGATCAAGAGAGGAGGAGGAGGTTGACCAGGAGCTGTCGAGCAGACGACTAATGTGACGGTTGTGCTTGCAGGTTGGTTGCCGAGAAGAGCTGAGCTGAGCTGAGCTGAGAAGAAGCTTGCTGGGCAGAGGAGCAAGACTTGCTGAGCAGAGGAGCAAGGCTTACTGAGTAGAGGATCAAGGCTTGCTGAGCAGAGGAGCAAGGCTTGCTGAGCAGAGGAGCAAGGCTTGCTGAGCAGAGAGAAGAAGAAGGGTGGCCGCTAGCAGCGGCAACAACACACTTCGCCCGCCGCGGCCTAAATGCCACTCCTGCGATGGGCTTTCCTTTGATTAATAGCGAGAGGTTACAAGCTTACAAGTACACCTTTACAACAAATCAATAAAGGGGTAAAAGGATAAGCCGGCGGCTAAGAGAGATGAAAATGCCAGAAAGCAGAGGAGAGAAGCTGTCAGAGACTAAGTAAAAGAGTCTGCCAGCTGCTGGAGGACTGGGAAATTGAGTCTGCAGAGTCTGCTGGCAAACTGTTGAAGAGTTGTGGAGGACTGCGCGGACTGGAAAACTGAGTCCGCAGGGTCTGTTGGAAGCCTGATGACGGACTGCGCGGACTGGAAAACTGAGTCCGCAGAGCTTGCTGGCAAGACTTGAATCCCCCTTCCGGCCTCTGGAGCGATGCAGAATGAGAGGCACCATGGGCTATTTATAGGCCCAGGGGAGTTCTTCTAGAAGCGGGGACCAGTGACGTCAGCATGACGACCTGCGCGGACTCCGCGGACTGAGATTTTGTGTCTGCCACACTGACTGATGAAGCAAGCAGAAGGAGGCTCCTGGAGAGAACTGGAGGCCACCCCTGGCGAGGCGACCTGGGCGGACTCCGGGAGGAGTCCGCCCGGCAGGCCGGAGGCCGCCCCCTAGCGGGCGGCCTGGGCGGACTCCGGGGGGAGTCCGCCCGGCGGGCCTGGCCGCCCCCTTGCGGGCGGCCTGGGCAGGACTCCAGGGGGAGTCCGCCCGGCTGGCGGGCAGAGGCCGCCCCGGGTGGGCGGCCTCGGCGGACGGCGGCAGGAGGCCGGCGCCCCTCGGGCAGCAGGGAGGCCGCCCCTGGTGGGCGGCCTCGACGGACGGCGGCTGGAGACCACCGCCCCTTGGGCGAAATAGGAGGCAGCTTCTGGCAATGCTGTTGGCGGACTCCTGCAAGGAAAAGCACTGCACGATTAGTGGACCTAACCGCATGTCCCGCGAGGGTGAGCCATGGGAATAGCCCGCCATCCCGCAGGGCACGCGGTTGCTAGGAGACCTAGGCGGATAGGAAAAACTGTCCGCCTATGCTGGGACCCATCGCGATCAAAAGGAGAATCTAAGGGTCACGATGAGCCAGCTGGCCACCTTGGGAAGGATCACCGATTTCTGGGTTAACAGGGGTGTTTCTGGGATACTCCAGGATCAACAAGGCTTATATGGTTTATAATAAATCATCTCTAAAAATTGAGGAATCTGTTCATATATCATTTGATGAATCTAACATGTCTTTCAAGGAGAAGATCTCTTCTACCATAGCACCATTGCAGGAACATTCTCTTGTTGAAGACTTGAACAAGTTACAGGTTTCTCAAAAGGATGAAAGCAGTGAAGATGAAGAAAGTGTTCTACATATTAAAGAACACTTGAAGAGCCAATTGTTGTACCACTAGAGGAAACAACAACACAGGTTGGTGAATAATCAACACCCCTGTTGATTTAGTAACATCGAGAGACCATCCAATTTCCCAAATAATTGGAGACATCTCAGCTGGTGTGCAAACCAGAAATCAGGTCAACCAAAACCTGTTGCACACCTGCTTCCTATCTCAAATTGAACCTCAGTCCATTCAAGATGCAGAGCAAGATCCACACTGGATCATTGCAATGCATGAAGAGTTGCATCAATTTGAAAGGAACAAAGTGTGGGAACTAGTACCAAAGCCTAAGGATCACTCCATTGTTGGAACAAAGTGGGTGTTCAGAAACAAACTGGATGATCAAGGAGTAATTATAAGGAACAAGGCAAGACTAGTTGCTCAGGGATATTTTCAAGAAGAAGGAATAGACTACGACCAGACTTTTGCACCAGTTGCAAGATTGGAAGCCATCAGAATCTTTTTAGCTTATGCAGCACATAAAGGATTCAAGGTATATCAGATGGATGTCAAAAGTGCATTTCTAAATGGAGACATCGAAGAGGAAGTATATGTCAGATAACCTCCAGGTTTTATCTCTCCAACTTATCCTGATTATGTTTTTAAATTGAAAAAGCATTATATGGTCTCAAGCAAGCCCCTAGAGCATGTTATGAGACCCTAGCATGCTTTCTTTTGGAAACTGGATTTATAAGGTGTAGAGTAGACCAAACTCTTTTCATTAGAACCCATAAGTCACATACCCTACTAGTACAGATCTATGTAGATGATATTATTTTTGGTTCTACTGACTCAAAATTGTGCAGAAGGTTTTCCAACCTAATGCATTCTAAATTTTAAATGAGTTGCATGGGTGAGCTATCCTTCTTCCTAGGATTGCAAGTCAAATAGCATGCTGAAGACATCTTCATTTCTCAAACCAAGTATGCAAATGAATTGGTTAAGAAATTTGGCATGTCTGAAGCATCTTGTATGAAAACACCTATTCCTACTAATGTTATATTGGATGCTGATGAACATGGGAAACCTGTTGATTAGACATCATATAGAGCAATGATTGGCTCTTTACTGTACCTTACAGCTAGTAGACCAGATATAATGTTTGCTACATGTATATGTGCTAGGTTCCAAGTAATCCCTAGAGAGTCACACCTAACACTAGTAAGAGGACTCTCAGGTATGTTAAAAGTTGTCCAAATCTATGTCACTGGTATCTAAAAGATTCAGTGTTTGATTTAACTGGATTTTCTGATGCTGATTATGATGGATGCAGAATTGACAGGAAAAGCACCAGTGGAACCTGTCAGTTCCTTGGTGACAGACTTGTCTCTTGGTTTTGTAAGAAACAAATCTCTGTGTCAACTTCAACTGCTGAAGCTGAATATATGGCTGCAGGCAGTTGTTGTTCACAAATCTTGTAGATTCAAAACCAACTCCTAGACTATGGCTACAACTTAGAGAAGTCTAAAATCTTTTGTGATAACACCAGTGCTATTTCTATAGCTCAAAATCCAGTCCTCCATAGTAGGACAAAACACATAGAGATTAGACATCATTTCTTAAGGGATAATGTTGAAAAGAATAAAATTGAACTGCAATATATCCTAACTGATTTACAAATAGGAGATATTTTCACCAAGCCCTTGGATGAAAAGAAACACACCTTATTCCTAAATCAGTTAGGAATGTTAGATGGAGGAAGTCTTAAATAATATCTAAGATTTTAAAAGCTTAAAAATTGACAAAGACTAGGCAAACATCTTGATTTTTCTCAGTGTGTAGAGCTTTTCTGGTCTCTGAACTGCGCTCGATGATTTTCCCCCAGATCGTCGAACGGAGATCGACGATTTCCGAAATCGTCGACCTGAGTTCAGCATTTCTCAGATAGTATGAACTATCTCTTCGGTCAACGATCATCGAACGGCGCTCGACGATTTTGTTCTCTGAACGATCGTCGAACAGAGCTCGACGCTCTCCAATATCGTCGAACGGAGATCGACGATGTTGCAGACTCTTCAGATTCCTTTAGCAGCCCCGATCGTCGAACTGAGTTCAATGATCTTTCCATTTCTGCGTCGAACCCTAATATAAAATTCATTTTTCACCGTCGTTCTCCTTTGCGCTTTCGATTTCTCTGCAAAAACTTTCTATACCTCCAAACATTTCTGCACTTGCTCATTTTGTTTGTTGAATCTTTGCAGGTAACTATGGTGTCTCTGTTTGCTGTTCTCGCCGCCATGAAATTTGATGCCGGCTTTGACATAGACATGGAATCCTTCAGCACAACAGACCAGGTTTTTCAGGATATCTTAGAGCTATTCAAAGAGCAGAAACTTGCTGCAATCATGACTACAAGGATTTAAGCTTGCTTCTGATGAAATTGAAGAATGGGTCTACACTGCACACAATCAGGATCAAAACACATTGTTGGATCCATCTCTAGCACTCAGGTACCCTTAACACCAGCAATTCTAACAGAGGTCTTTGAGTTAAGTACTGGTGGAGATTCTGCTGATTTATCTGGAGAAGAATATGCTGATTTGCTTGCCAGAATGGGTCATTCTGAGGCTAACCCTAGCAAGCTGTTGAAAAAGAATCTGTTGGGAATACAGATTCTTGGCTGATGTAGTTGGCAAAGTCCTATTGGCTAAGCACTCTGCCCATGATACAATTTCAAGCTATCAGCTGCTTAATGGGAGCCATAGTGGACAGGAAGAATCTGAACTGGGGAGAGGTCTTCTTTGACCTAATTAGAGAAGAAAATTAATAAAAGTTTTGTAAATTTTGGAAGGATTTTAGGATTATTTCTGCAGAATAGGTGCCCTGCATTGCTAGTATCCTCTGGGATACACATAAATGCTTCAAGAGACTGTCCTGTGCCCTATTTGGTAAATGGGACAGGCAGATCATCAAGCCTAGCAGGCCCTCTTCCAGCACTCCTTCAGGCACCAGGACTATCAGAGTCACTTCCCCTCAGGTCTCTGCCCTACAGATGACCTACCTGCTGCTGCCTCTCCTCCTCCTCCTCCAATTCCATCTCTTCCAATTCCATCCACCATTCAAACTCCATCCACCATCATCATCTCCAGCCCCTCTCCAACCTCTACCCATCCCCAATCCCTACTCTACCTACCACAGCAGAACAATTCCATCCATTATACTCCTACCCTCAACCAGATACTGCCACTTCATCACCCTCCATTCCCTCCTTCAACATCATTGATGATTCCTTATGGATGATTCACCATCCTCTCCTCCTGAGCTGCCCTTATCATCCACATCTACTACAAGATCTTCTGCAAGAAATCATTGATCAACCCACCTTCACACCTCTATCTCCATCCCAGTGTCCTCCATATCCACCTTACCCACACCTCAACCATCCTTCCCTTCCCCACTACACTAGCTCCACTACATCATCAATAGCTACACCTCCATCCTCTACCTCTGCTCCAATCACTACTGAGCAAGTAGATATTCTAGCCCTTGCTGACAGGATTTATGAATTGCTAGCCCCAGGCTATCTCTTATCTTGGAGACCTCATTGGCTCCATTACTCCTGTCAGTGGCAGCTCTTTCTGCCAGGCTCTCCTCTTTATTCCCCCAGGCAGCCCCTTCAACAGTGTGCCTTGATCCAGCCATGTCTGAATCTAGGCAGGGGGAGATGCCCTATGAATTGAGCCTGCCTGCTGCTGCTTTTGCTGTTTCTTCAGCTCTTGTTACTGCTGCTGCTGCTGTGTCTCAAGATCCAGTTCCACCCCTGCTGCAGTCTTTGCAATAGACCTCAGTCTTTGCTCTCAGAATTTGATTCAATATATTTCAGATGTCTTCCAGAGACAGTTGCTATCCAGCCCCAGAGGATTTGTCCAGGGCCCTTGTGCCCTTCTCTTTTATGACCCCAGCATCATCACTTCCTTTGTAAACTCAGTTTATGCTGCTGCTACTTCTGCTGAAAGCAGTATGGTTGTTTCTAATGTTGCTGCCCCTCCTGCTGCAAATTTTGTTGAAACTATTGCTGATACTGCTGATGAGCCAATTTCTAAGGAGATCCTTATGACAGAGGCACATGAGTTTGAGCTTCTGTATTTCTGATGATATTTCTGCTGATGATATTTTTGTTGTTAGTGAAAATGTTGTTGCCCCAACTGTTGTCATTACTACTTCAACCTCTGTTCTACCTCAACTCCAACTGCCCAACCTTCAGTATCTGTTGTTGTTGCTGCTGCTTCAACTCCTGTTACCAGTTCTGTATCTGCTTCAATCCAGCTCAAGCAAGATTTGATGAAAAAGATTGATGCTCTCCATGATGATCAAAGTTCTGAAAGTGATGAGTTCAGACAGATTCTGATGACTCTTCTACTACTATTGCCAGAAAGAGAAAGGCAAGGAGCATAGCCATGAAGAGAGTACCTCCTGCCAAGGTCAAGGACAACAATGCTATACCATATTATATCCTTCATGATTGCCCATAACTGAGCACTGGATGCAGTACTCAAAAATCAACTCAAAGCAATGAAGAAGAAAAGGAAATATGAAAAGGGCTCCTCTCAATTCCAACATTCTCATCCTCCTCCTGCACCTCCTCCTGATGCAGGTGCAGGTGGAAGTTCAGCTGCTCAACCCCCTGCTGGAAGTCAAACCCCTTATCAGCCACATGCCATATCCTATCATAGGGGAAGCCAGTCCAGGGATTCTCAATCCAGAAGAGGAGGCTATAGAGGCAATCAAAGAGAAGTCCAGGTTTACTCTAAGGATATTCTAGGCAGCATCCCTACTCCAGGGAAGGACAAACATCATATGACACAACCTCTGGTACTTTTCCCTATAAATTGAAGGAAACTGTTTCATCCAGGCTCCTCAAGATAACCCTTCAAATAAATATGAGCCACCAGTGCCATTTGAAGACTGAGAACAATCCAGCTGCTTGGACTGCAAGAATGAAAGAGCTTGCTGCATGCACTGCATCAGATCAAGAAAGCTAAAGAGCAAGGCAAAAGACTCATCCAACATCACTACAATGTCTGAAAAGAGAAAGAAAGAGTTGGAAAGATATGGGTCAAGCAAATTCTTTGATTCTGAAAGATACATGGAGCTGCATCCTGAAGCTGTAGTTCCAGGCTCAAATAACAAACATCTTTAGGTGCAGCAGATGATACAAGATCAAAGAAGGAAGCTCTCAACCCCAACAGAGAATTAAACTCATTAAGAGCAAGGAAAAGAAATGACTATGTAAGGTGACAATCTCTCTGATTTCTGATTATTATCTGGGATGATACATATATTTGTGGTTTTGCTATGTCCAGCTTTTTGCTTTTATGTATTATTGCTTGTATGTGTTATTTAATCTCTGTAAATAGTAATCCTAACCCAAATAGGGCGAGATTGTTGGAACACCCTATTACTGATTTGGGTCAGGATCAATATGTCTCTAGGAAACCAATGTTTGACCCCTCCTTATAGCTCAAAAGGTCAATTTAAATTGAGTATAAGGGTTAGAAGTCTAGGTTGGAAGCTGACCTCAAGACCCAGAATCTTTCAATTTGAGACTAAGTCATATCGTCGAGCTCAGCACGACGAGTCGTCGAACTCCGATCGACGATCGTCTAGCTCAACTTCGACAGATCGTCGAACTCCATTCGACGATCGCTGAGCTCAACTTCCACATATCGTCGAACTCCATTCGACGACCTGCGAGCTCAGTTCGACGATTTTGACTCAGTATTGGATCTCTATCTCTGAGCTCAGTGCGACGATCTTTGAGCTCATATCGACGATATTTTGTTGTAGTATAAGTCCAAATCGCTGAGCTCAGTTCGACGATAGCAGAACTCAGTTTGACGTTTTCTAATGACTTCAAGGATTTTTCAAAATTCAAATTCAGATCAGTTAAGGAGTTATTCTGCAATTAATTCAGAAGATTTTCTAGCCGTTTTCATTTATTTCTGGACCAAGTTTTAAGGAATTTTCAAGGAATATTTCTGTGGACTTTCCTCCAGAAGACATTTTGCAATTAAGGATGCAATTAATGCAAACCAACGGCTATTCTTGACAGAGGATGTTTTTCTATTCAGTACCAGAGAATAAAAAAATGAAGAATTTTTTTCTTGAATCTCTAAGAGAGACAGACATCATCAATCCTCAAAAAAAAAGACAAGAAGAACAAGCACAAAACATTCTCTCAAAGAATTCTCTGAAGAACACACATCCAAGGAGATCAAACTTTCTGAAATCTTTTGATCTCTCTTATCTGAAGTGTCAAGGCCAACATATTTCAAGACTACAGACACCTAACATTTCAGCTGTTGCTGAAATCATTCTTGCTGGAGATCAACTTCTGAAGGCTATCACCCTACAGCAAAGCTTTCTTTCCTGAACATCTCAAGGACTCAGGGGGAGCTTTGACACCATCAAATCCACATAGTCTTCTCAGCTGCTCTGAGAAAGAGAAGACTTCCATCACTCTCTCACCCCATCTCTGTAAAGGATTCTCAAAACTCCTTCAAAAGTTTGAACTTGATTTTTGAGCACCTTCTCAAAAGCTCATTGGTGGCAAGACACCTGATCAAAAAATCTGATTTGGTTTGAGCACCTTATCAAAAGCTCATTGGTGCCCAGGGACACCTGATCAACTCATCTGCAGTGGATTTCCTACTAGGGTGGTAGAAGAGTGGATGTACCCAAGTTTAGGGGAACCACTTATAGTTCCTTGTGTCATCTGGTTTGCTTGTCTTTATTTTTGTTTCTGGCTGTGATTGTTCTGTGATTATCTTTTAATTAGTTTAGTTCTGTGATTAGATTTATTAATTGCTTCCCTGCTCACTCAGATTACAATAATTGTTGTTAAAAGCTTTCAAGCATCATATACTCTATTCACCCTCCTCTAGAGTATATTATATCTAGCAACACTTTCATATTGCTTGCCATTTTTCCATGGGACAGTTGTGGAATAATTCAATGTAGTTTATTCTCAAGGCTGTCAGTATTGATTGCAGACGATTTAAAATTTCAAAGAGAATTTTCTTGACAGAAAACATAAAAAATAAATTTCCTCTCCTTTCTTGGAGAAGAAGACACACACAAGAGAAGATATACACACAGACATTCAGTAATACAATCAGTCTGAATCAAGGATTTCCCTACTCACTCTCAATACAGAACTCTGCAAAAGAGAAGAAGCCCTAGACCAGAAGATATCTGATCTGAAGAAGATGAACAATTAATCAAAAATCAATAGTCTTCATTCTCAATATCTCAGGACACTTTAAAGGACAACATCAATTCCATCTGTCAAGAAGTTCCTGAAGATCTTTTCTGGTCAAAGTATAATGATTGAAGGCCTATCACCCTGAAGCAAAGCTCCAGTTTTTCCTGAACCATTCTACATCTCAGGGGGAGCTATTTTGCAAACATCATATCACTAAGTCTTCTCAGTTGTAAATGAGAAAGAGAAGACACGATCATCTCTCACCCCCACTATATAAAGGGTTATAACTCCCTCAAAAGTTATTCCTGGTTGCAAGTCACCTGACCAAAAGACTTGAGGTTTGATTTTTGAGCACCTGATCAAAAGCTCATTGGTGTCAGACACCTGATCAAAAATTTGAGTGGATTCCTACCAGGGTGGTAGAAGGCCGATGTACCCAGTTGAGGAACCACTATAATTTCTTATGTTGTCTGGTTGCCCTTTCTTTTGTTCTTACTGTGTTTGTGCTAGCTCGGTCTGCTGTGTGTTTGTGGTTATTTATTTGTTATTCTGCATTTTTATTTACAGTAAAAGCTGTAAAGTTTTCTAAAGGATTTTAGGATACTCTATTCACCACCCCCCCCCCCACCCCTCTAGAGTATTTGAGATCTAACACATCACTTTCAGTAACACAAAACTAGGTTTTGAGAACTTGTCCACTAGCTCCCTCTCCTTTTGGAGACTAGTTCAAGATTCCTAATATGATTATTCTTAAAAGTAATGGTATTCATCTGAATAACAGTTATGTTCTTCAATTTACTAATTTCTTTTAACTTAAGATCCAATACTTTTGCTGAGTCTAATGCAGCCAACTTCAGACTGACATTCTCCTATGCCAGATGTTTGGCTAGGAGCCTACTTTCCTTAAAGGCTTGCAGGAGCTCTCCATAATCATCAATCAATTGATTGATGTTTCCTTCAGATTCAGAGCCATCTTCATCTCTTGATGAAGATGCTTCTGACTCTGGGCTAGTAACATAATCTAACACTGAAGGTGAAGACTATACCTTACTAGGACCAGGATGCTCTTGGCTGTGTCCATCCTCAGCTATAGCCATCAGCCCTTTGCATTGGTTGTCTTCTAATTTATTGATATCATCCAGCAACTGCAAGAATTCTGTTTCTCTAGAGTCTTCCTCAGTTGATAACAACCCAATGTAGGCCTCAGCATCCTCTTCATTTTCTGACTCTGACGAAGAAGAGTTAGTCCAGCATTTCTGCTTCTTGACCACAAAGGATTTCTCTTTCTTGCCTTTATGCTAGTGTTTCTTTTTCTCACCAGACTCCTTTCTTTTGACAGGACAGTCTGCTATAACATGCTCTGGCTTGCTGCAACAATAACAAATAATTTTAGTACAAGTTTGTTTACCAGGTTTAGAACCATACCTTTCCTCTTTAGAGGTTTTCGTCTTTCCCCTATAGCTGTCATCCTTGGAGTAAGAAGAAGTGTAAGGCCTTCTCCTCCAATTCTTTTTCTTCAGGAACCTCTGGAATTTCCTAGAAAAGGCAACAAGCTCATCATCAGAATTTTGGCCATCTGCAGTGCTTGTGTCTGAACTTTTTGAATCAGTATCAGCAACTTTTCTGGGAGGAGAAGGAGTCTTTCTCCTGCCCTTCCTTGTAGCTTCAACCTTGAAATCCACACACTTATATTTGCCAAAAGACCTGCTGCACTTTTCCTCTTCCTTTCTGGAAATTAGCTGCATTTCATAAGACAATAATTTTCCAAATAAGGTTGATGGAGGAGTATCTGCAAGTCTGGACACTTCTCTGATGTCATAGACCTTGGTATCCCAATCCTTGGTTAATGATCTGAGAAACTTGTCATTCAGTTCATAAGTGCTGAAGACTCTTCCATAAGTCATCAGCTCATTGGCAATTATGAAGAACTTTTCATAGCATATAGCTATGCTATCTATCTTGGCTTGTCTGAAACTCTCATATTTTTGATTGAGCATAGATTTCCTATCCTCTCTTACTTCTTTTGTCCCCTCCATGTAGACAATCAAAGTGTCCCACATTTCCTTTGAAGTTTTGCAGTGGACTAAATTCAAAAATATAGAATCATCTATAGCACTAACAATTATGTTTTGTGCTCTCTAATCCAAAGTGGCTAAAATTATTTCATCTTTGGTCATCTCAGAATAACTCTTTGGAGTTTTCAGATTTGCATCTAGAACAGATGTCTTCATAGGGATGAAAGGCCTTCTTGAACTGTGATGTAAATTCTTGGATCAGATACCTCCATGAATAATCTGACCCTCTCTTTCCATATGCCAAAGGTTTCTTTTCTACAAATGGGAAGTTTCATGGATCCAAGTTTTTTGTGATTTTCACCTGAACCCATCTTAGCTATCTTATTACTGCCTTGGAGATACACTCAGACTGTTAAGTCTAATTTTGAGCAACCTCCCTCTGATACCACTTGAAAGAATTGATTTCAAGATTATCTAAACACCTAGAGGGGGGTGAATAGTTTCAATTCCAATTCAACTTAGGTAGTTAATAAATTAATCACAGCACAGTTATAAATTCTACTGCAATCACAGTACACAATAATCCAATCACGGCATACACACAGATTTATAGTGGTTCCCCAAATGATGGGTACATCCACTTTCCCCCTTCTCCTATCTAGCAGTACACTAGATTCGGCCGAACTTCCTTCTACATTCTCAGATCCACAAATCTTACAATTCAGAACCCAAAGTAGTTCCTACAGCTCACGCTTCAACAAGTGCTACAACTCAGGCTCTTCCCAAGAATGCTACATCAGAGTGAATCCACACTCCTATCACTCAGGCAATCAAGCTCTACCTCAGCCCTCATCACCAGGCCTACAGCTCAGAGAACTTAATCTCCTACCTCATGAAAACAGCCCTACCTCAGCCTTTATAATTACAGGATTACAACTCAAAGATTGAAATCTCTTATACTCATATATAAAATAGATCCTACAGTAAACTTCAGAAACTGTCGACAAAGCTCTTTATTCAGTTCTCAACACTGCCTTTGTAGAATGTGTTGACATACTTCAGAAAATAGTCGACACAGCTCTTCATCAAGTTCTCGACATAGCTGTTTTAGAATATATCGACACAAGTCTTGTGTGTCAACACAGATTCTCCAAATGTCTACCCAAGTCCTGGATGTCGACATAGTTGCTTCTTTACAACTGTCAGTACAACAAGGTCTAAGTGTGTCGATATAAGTTATGGGTGTCGACATAGTTGATGTCGACTTAAACTCTAGGTGTCGACACAAGTCTTATGTAACACCCCTATCCGTCACATAGGATATAGCTGTAGGTCCGGCCGGGGCCCGACGCCATTTACCACAGACAGACCGAAGGGTTACGAAATGAAACCATCCTTCCAATAACACATGTCCTACACAGAGTACATTCTTGCGTAAGCATTTTAAGAGTTACAAAGAAAAGAACCCAAGCCAAAAACATGAATGTCCACTAAATACCCAAATTAGGAATGAGCGTACAAAATACCCAAAGTACTTGGCCTTATGTCCTTACAAGAGTTTACTTAAATAAACAGTGTCTTCCAAACCTAGGCACGGAGGCCGGTCACACATGAGTATAACAAGTAAACGTTTGCATTGGCCTTCTAGGGCCCACTCAGCAACCAGGGCTTCTGCCGCTATTTGCCACTAGGCTCCGCAGCAACTGCAAGCAACAATCCACCACAGCGGTGGCAAACAAATGCAAAGGTCAGCTAAAGCTGAACAAATTATAACGACCCCACCCCCTTAACTCGGGGCGGCGATGCTCCTTCCCTGTACTTTATTAGCATAGCCAAACAGTAGTGAAATTAGACTTCATCACAGGCATAGGCATGCACGGCCACACACTCCGTGCACTCTAGGCATATTCTCGGTGAACCCAGTCAAAATCTATGGTCTCACCACCGCCTCCAGGACGGTAAACCTTGTGAGCATTATAGTCATACCGGCCTATGCCTAAGACCCTCCATATATGCCAACGACAAGTACCACGTACCTTAGGTCACTTTAACCGAACGACATAGAGCGGGTACGGTTCCTCCTAACCCGTTGCTCACTCTGCAATGTCAATTTAAGCCATATGCATTGGTCAATCTTCCCTGAGTCCCAAATATATCACACAAATTTTACATAACCCAGTTACGTGCAAGTTGGCTCCCATGCCACCAAGATGGCAGAATCACGCTTCTGCCCGGTTTTCCGGGTGCACCATGGAGTTAGTCCCCAAGGTTCCCTGTTGCAATATACAGTGTATAAACCCAAAAACAAAAATCGGCGCGGAGTCTTCTTCGGCCATTCATGCATAATGAAACATCACCGATTCAGACCAACTTGTCCAGGTAGGCTTCATGTAACATCCCATTTCCAACTAGACCCCTAAGAGTGATTTTAGCCATGACTAGGTCATGACAAACCCTAGGAAGCCAGAAATGGGCCAAGAGATAGGAGGCCAAGGTGGGGATCACCATGGTCTGCAAATAGTAGAATTTTTGAACAATGGTCTAGAATGACAATGGGGCTTCACCATGGCCCCAAGACCCTACCACAACACTCCCAAACATTTTGGGAGACCCATTAGAGCCAAAAGGACCCATTAGGGCCAACCCAAGAGGCCCAGTTGACCAAGGTCAACCCTAGCCCTGAATGGGTCAACCTAGCCTACTTAGGGCCAATTGACCCACTCCTAGTCTAGAGGACCCCACCTATGCCCTCCTAACCCTAAAGTGAGGTCAATGGGTCACTAAGGACACATTGGGGTCAGCCCTAGAGGCCAGGTTGACCCAAGTCAACTCAAGCCCTAATCTGGTCAAAGTACCCTTACTAAGGGTATGTGACCTCCAAAGTGCAGGGTAACCCTACATAACCCTACCTAGACCCTAAGGGAAGTCAATGGGTCACCAAGGATCCATTGGGGTCAACTCAATTGGTCATGTTGACCAAGGTCAACTCTATTCTAGTGTTAGGTCAAATTAGCCTAAATGGGCTAACCCAAGCTCAAACCCATTTCCCCCACTTGGGCTAACCTCATTTTTATTATTAATATGGGTTATTGGGCTGCCTTTCGCTTGTGGGGTTGACTAGTCAACCAGAGGTGACTAGGAGAGAGAAAGGAGCTCCTCTCCATGATAATGGAGGAGAGAGAAAATGGGGAAGAGGAAAGGAAAGGGAGAAGCCGGCCAAGGAAGGCCAACAGCCACCACTGATGGCTGTAATCAACTCCTCTAGGGGAGAGGAGTTGATTCCAGCCGTTTCCCGGCCACCAAGGGGTGGGTTCAGCCCCCCTCCACACAACCCGAGCCACTCCATTAATGTTGATAATGGCCATTGAAGAACCAGCCTCTCCCCTCCCCCAATTGCCATTTAAACACCTTCAGGAAGCCGAGGGGATCATTTTGGAGCACTTACCTGGAGGAGACGAGCCTTTCCACTGTGCAGTTGCAGAAGCCGAGCGCCGCCGCCGTCGCCAATGGCATCCCGCCGCTCCTCTCGCATCCAGGCCGCCAAGAAGGTCCTCCTCCTCTCCTTAACTCGCGGGTAGATCCTAGGAATCCTTAGGCTTGAGTTTCGGGCTCAATTGAGCCCGATCGAATCCGGGATTTCTCCTGGTTTCGGCAAGAAAAATTCTTGCTTAATCCGCCGGAAAACGCCTCTCCGGCGGCGGAGCCGCCGCTTGACGATAGCCACCACCTCAACGGAGGTGTTGGTGGCGGTGGCCGGCCAGGGAAGGGGCTGGATCGCCGGCGGCAGGGCTTGGAAGTCGCTCCAGGCAGAACAAATCTCAGCCGTTGGCTCAGTGGGGACGATGACCGGATGCCGTCGATCTGCGCCAAGATTCGTGCGGCATCAGATCAAATACTATAGGAATTAAATAAGAATCATTTCATTTCTGTCACACTGGATGTATTTAATGTATTTAAGTTTTAAAAATACTTAGGGACCCTGAGTGGAAATTTGCCCAACATGAACATTGTAGCTTAGGGTGTCTAGTTTGCAGCAAAAATTGTTTGGACCCTTTTGGGTCATTGGTTAGACCAGGGCACCCATTTTGGTGGGACATACCCTTAGGGCTAGGCAGTCACTAAATTGAGTGCCCACTCTTCACCCCAAGCCCAAATTGGCTGAAATTTTGGCACAGAGTCTATCCTAGACATACCTAGGGCCTGCCAAAAAATGGGAATTTTTGGGGAAAATATTTCTATAGTTTTGGTAAATATTTAATAATCATTAGATAAATTAAATAGGTGCCCTAAACACCTCCAAACCCTCCCAAATTTTGGTGAGTGGTCCCTGGGCTCCAATTAGGTTCATGTATAAAATTTCATCTGATTTGGATGTGTGTTGAATAGGTTTTGACCCAACCCTATTTATACCCTATGAAGGGCATTTTGGTCAAAAGTGGCACTTTTGGTCTTGAGTGACCAAATCACCTCAACAGAGGCTGAAATTTTGGCCACTGATATAATTTGACTTTTTACACTCACTTATGGAGTTTGGAGTGGATTGGGCTAGGGTAGCCCTAGAAGTGTAGGGTAGGCCCTTTAGGGTAAATTTCTAGGGTTTGGAGAAATTGGGGTCAAAAGACCTTGGATGGACTTAAGACTTGGGAATGAAGCCCATAGGGTTGCTATGGTCCTGTGGTTAAAATTTTAGGGCTTTTGGAAGATTTAAGACCCCTTAAATCCATAACCCTAGTTTAGGGCACTAGCTTTGAAACCATAAGATCTAATACCAAAACTTTCGGAAAAGGCCTGAGATTTTGAATGGGTAGTTGTTTAGGGTGTACCTATCTCTGGAAATTTTATAATAAATTTTGGATGAATATTTTTGGTACTTTATTCACAAAGCCATATTTTACTATTTTCACTTAGGAATTTTTGCAGAAAAATATACCTGATTAAACCTGATGAAACTTAGCAAAGGGGCTTATAGTCATGATACCCATCTCTGTAAACTTTTATGAAATTATTGAAGAATGATATTTGGTAGCTGCTTCTTTAACTGTTTAATTCTATGAAACTTTGGAAAATTTATTAATGGCAGTTAGATTGTCTGAAAAATTATAATTTCCTCATCATGATGTTTCTAGTTCCTTATGAAGCCCTAGTAATTTTTACATAATTATTGGAGACATATCTGTGGCACTTCCTTCATGTTTATCTGATTTTAGGAATTACTTAATTAAATCCTTTAGAGGCCAAGAACTATCTGGAAAGTTATGAAAGTTGACAACCAATAATATTTCTCTGTTATTTAGTGAATACAAATTTTAGGAGGCCATTGCCTGAGAAAATCTTATGGTTCATGTTCAAATTGACTACGGCCTAGTTTTTGAGGAAAATTCAATAAATAGTAGATTAATTGGGAAAAACATGATTTTCTGAATTTAGTCTATATCTATCATAATAGACCTCTGATAATTATCATGAGGGTACTGGATGAGTATTTCATGTACTTCCCTTTTTACGGGTCACGTAGTTTAAGTGGTCTGCATATAGCAAAACTGCAGGATTTCATTTGGATATGAATTAGGGCACGTATGATGGGTCTTGATGGTTTGCTGTAAGGACAAGTGGAATGGGCTGCATTTTTGGAAGATGAGTGAGTAGGGTGTGGTTGTCTAGGGTTTAAAGGCGTTCGGGTCCGACGAAAGATCGTCCTACCCAAGGAGAGTTGGAGTCAAATTACCCTAGGATTAGCATATCGGAATATGAGAAACAAAGGGGAAGGGAATCAACCAATAATAAAATAAGTACCTTGCGAAAGGGAACGCTGGGCGTAATCCCAGCATAGTTCCTAGTGCCCCTTGAGAGCCCTTCACAGGGAATACCGGGGGCAGTCCTGGGTTAACGTAAATTGATTAACAAGCTGGAAAGAGTAACTTAGTAATTAGGGTTGCACAATCCACAAACACTGTTAGCACCAGAAGTCAGCTGGGAGCTTCGGCTCGGATGGTTAAAAGACGGACTTTTGGTCCGGGGAGCTTCGGCTCGGGTTTTGTTTACGCTAAATTTGCATGTGCATAAAGGAAAGGAAATTAAGGTGGTGGGTCTTCGGTATTGGAGGGTCGATGCACCGACGCCAATACGTTGACTCGGCAAGTGTGGTTAACACTTCGCCAACAGAAGTCCGGTGCGCCAGCCGGCAAGAGTACGCAGGAGTCCGCTTCGTGCACCAAGCGTTGAGGCGTACGATAGGTCTGACCAGTAGTGCTTTACTGGTTTAGAGGTGGGCGAGGCCCAACCCACCGCTTCCGTCTGCCACTACGGAGGTATCCTGGGAGGTTACGGCTCCAAAAAGGGGGAACTAAAGGTCTGTGTGCACAGAGTCGGGTGTGTGCGTTGCACTTGCATGTCCATCATACCCACTTGCATGTCATAGCATAATCGATTCACTTAACCCCTGACACCTAATGTATAAGTGGAATGGGACGCTTATACATTAGGACCTGCAAAACGACCCCTTAGTCTATAAGCTTGTGTGGGCAAGTTTATAAATTAAGGTTAATTTTGACATACTTAGTTACTGCCGTTTGACCACCGACACCCCAGCGTATAAATCAGTATGGGACTTTTTATACGATGGGAGCCTTGCAAAAGACCCCTTAGCTTATGTGTTTTTCACATAAGTGAAGGTTACATTTCACATTACAGCTTATTGTCTTTATATGTTATAGAACTTGCTAGAATAGGACCGCTGCCATCTGCTTTTGATATTCTCCACCTTCAAGTCCTCCCCTTTCTTCCTCTCCGCTCGGTGCCTAGGAGCCGTGGGGGAAGGGGAGGGGGATGATAGGACTTAGTCTTTTAGACTAACGGTTTTCGAACCGCATCATTTAGGGGATCGTGGAGACCAGCATGGAGGAGCAGCCCCAGAGACCGGTGCGCTTGGAGGTGGGGCAGTCTAGCTCCGGAGTTCATACAGCCGGGACTGTGAGTCTCGACCTTGAGTAGTTTTTCAGCTTTTGCTTCCGCATGAGAGATTTTGTAGTGAGGATATGTTGTACCGGGCATAATCCCGTATTTTGCTACTCTGATGTTATCTTCTGTGGACACTCCCTTCGTGGAGTTATATTTATATATGTCATGTGATTCTCTGTGGACAGATAGTTTCCATTTTACTTCATTATGCTACTTTTATGTGATCGAATTGGCCGGCAGAATCGGCGCTTTGTGGTGATGACCCTTCAGGGCGTGAAGGAGTCACCGCAAAACGGCGGTTCTGGGCCTAAGACCCCGGTGTCGAAAAAGAAAAAAAAAGGGGGTCTTACAAGTGGTATCAAAGCGAAACCTCGATCGAAAAGTAGCCGTCCACAACCCTGGGTCACCCCCGCGCGGGTTTAGTTTGGGGACAAACTAAGCAGCGGAAGCAGTGGTGTGCCCATACAGGGGAAATCACATGTAAACTGTCCACTTTCATTAGGCATTGAGTCGATTACCTACTAATGTAGTTCGTTTTGCAGCCCCCAGCTCAGCAGACTCCAGACATTGCACCACCTCCCATGGTCCCCACACCTTTCCTCCAGTCAGACATGGGGCAGACTCTTACAGCTATCCTTGAGGCCTTCCGAGCTCAGCAAGCCCCAGTCCAGCAGCCAAACCCAGGGGCCAACTGGATGAGCACCTTCCGAGGACTCTCTCCCCCATCTTACTTGGGGACAGAGTCGGCAGTACGAACAGAGGAGTGGCTGGATGTGATGTACGAGATGTTGACTGGGATACGATGCCCTTGGGAGGAGAGGGTGGCCCTAGTGGTATCTTGCTTGGAGTCACATGCCAAGCGGTGGTGGAAGACGCTGTTGGACACGACCTTTGCGGATAGAGAGATTGCAGAAATCACCTGGGAAGAGTTCAGGGCCACGCTGCTGGAGCACTTTGTTCCTCAGTCGGCCAGGGACGAGTTGGAGGAGCGTTTCTTGCAGCTGAGGCAGGGCACCAGGACAGTGGTGGAGTACCACCGAGAGTTCGATCATTTGGCCCGATATGCGGGCTCCTATCAGCTGGATGAAGCAGGTTACGTCAAGAGGTTTTATAAGGGCCTAAAAGAGGAGTTGAGAGAGGCCTTGCTTTTTGTCTCTGACGGGCCCATCTCCCGGATTTTAGAGATGGCGAAGAGGATTGAGGCCGACTGGCACACCACTCGCGGCCGGAAACGGCAAGCGGAGGACCAGGGCCGGAGGGCCCGAAATGATCAGCGGCGAGGCACCGTACCAGATGGAAGAAGGGCAGAGGAGAAGCCTCGTCAGGAGTTGAGGCAGGAGCCGAGAGAGCAGGTGGTCTTGGCCCCTCAACCTCTCCGGATCCAGGAGATGCAGAGACCTCGGGGTATGGCGTATCCCCCGCTGGAGTGCTTCCACTGTCACCAGGTGGGACACCTCCGGAGAGACTGCCCTATGAGGGGGGCACCACCTCCAGCACCACGGGGTGGCCCACCGGCCCAGCATTTCGGAGGCCGAGGACGCGGCCGAGGACGTGGTTACCAGGGAGGTGACCGCAGGCAGAATGGGGAGCAGATTTACGCTTTGGACTTAGCACAGCCCCGGAACCCGGACAGGGTTATTGCAGGTATGAGAGTATCTTAATTTTGGATTCATTCATGACTCATATTAAGTGTTAATAGAACTACTAAACGACCTAGGTTAGAAAACCTTACACCAGAATTTCTTTCAAACTGATTAGGAATGGTGATGGTGTGCGGCAAGCCTGCCCACACCCTGTTCGACACGGGGGCATCGCACAACTTTGTGTCGGAGGATTTCGTCAAGGACCTGGATCAGATTCGTTGTTATATGGGACTACCCAGGAGGGTGCGCCTCCCCAATGGGATGGAGATCCAGTCCACAGAAAAGTGCCTCCTGGAGGTTACCATAGACGGGTTGACACTCAAGGCCCCGGCGACGATCCTGAGGATGCCGGACTTCGACCTCGTCTTGGGCATGACATGGCTTGTCTGGAACCATGCCCAGATTGATTGCCCGGCAGGGAGGGTCGTGCTCAGCCACGGCGATACTTATGCAACGTTCGAAGGTACTACACCGGTCTCCCGTCGCTTGCTTTCATCTATTCAGGCCATTAAGGCTCACATGCAAGGAGACGAGGTATATCAGGTATTATTCGAGATGACTGAGGAGAAGGACCTGATCGCTAGCATTCCGGTGGTTCGTGACTACGCCGATATTTTTCCGGATAAGCTGTCAGGACTGCCTCCGCATAGGGAGAAGGATTTCCAGATTCAGTTGGTACCGGGGGCTAAGCCGGTATCCAAGGCCCCTTATCGGATGGCCCCGAAGGAGTTGGCAGAGTTTCAGACACAGTTACAGGAGCTGGTGGAAGCAGGATTTGTTAGGCCGAGCTCCTCATCATGGGGAGCTCCTGTCCTATTCGTGAAGAAGAAGGATGGCACTCTTCGCCTGTGCATTGACTATCGTGCACTAAACAGGCTGACCGTCCGAAATACCTATCCGCTCCCCAGGATAGACGAGTTGTTCGATCAGCTGGAGGGAGCCCATTACTTTTCGAAGCTGGACTTGAGATCAGGCTACTACCAGCTGCGGATCCAGGAGGAGGATATTCCGAAAACGGCCTTTAGTAGCCGATATGGATTGTATGAGTTCATCGTGATGCCCTTCGGGCTCACGAATGCTCCGTCAGCGTTTATGAGCCTCATGAACCGGGTCTTCGAGGCTTATTTGGATGTGTTCGTCATAGTGTTCATAGACGACATCCTTATCTATTCTAAGACGGAGGAGGAGCAAACACGACATCTAGCATTGACCCTGGAGAGACTGCGGGAGCATCGTCTTTATGCGAAGTTCAGTAAGTGTCAGTTCTGGCTGAAGGAGGTGGCTTTCTTAGGTCACATTATCAGCGGAGCCGGGCTGGCAGTGGACCCGCCAAAGATTCGAGCTATTTCGGAGTGGCCGCAGCTGAAAACAGCCACTGACGTACGGAGTTTTCTAGGACTTGCCGGTTATTACCGGAAGTTCGTAGAGGGATTCTCTCGAATCGCCCTCCCGCTTACATCCTTGACGAAGAAGGAGGCACCGTTTGTGTGGACCCCGCAGTGCCAGACAGCTTTCCAGGAGCTAAAGGATCGGCTAACCTCGGCTCCCATTCTCACTCTCCCCTCGGGGAGGGAGGGATTTCAGGTCTACACCGACGCATCATATCAGGGGATGGGAGCGGTGCTGATGCAGAACGGACACGTCATAGCTTATGCCTCCCGCCAGCTGAAGACCCATGAGAAGAACTACCCAGTACATGACCTTGAGATGGGGGCAGTTGTATTCGCACTGAAGATATGGCGACACTACCTTTATGGAGTCCACTGTGATATATATTCCGATCATAAGAACCTTAAGTACGTGGACACGCAGAAGGAACTGAACATCAGGCAAAGGCGGTGGGTGGAGTTTCTATCTGACTATCAGTATGAGATGCACTATCACCCGGGGAAGGCAAACGTGGTAGCAGATGCACTGAGTCGGAGAGCCGCCACAGCAGGAGCAGAGCCTCAGTTGATGTCTATGGAGCTGCTGCAGAGACTAGAGGACATGCACATTACTCTGGTATCGTCTGATGATCCTGAGCTCTATGAGGAGTACTTGGCCGCGATAGGCGTTACCGATGACATCAGAGACCGGGTCAGAGAGGGACAGAGGCAGGATGCCAAGTTGGAACCCATCTTCCAAGCTCTGAAGGCAGGCACTGCAGGAGATTACACACTGAGGGACGATCTGGTGTGCTTCAGAGGACGGGTGTATATACCGGAGTGAGGCCAGATCCGGGAGGATATTATGACGGAGGCGCACTCCAGCCGGTATTCTGTACACCCGGGGATCACAAAGATGACGGCTGACTTGAAGAAGACGATGTTCTGGCCGGTCATGAAGAAGGACGTCTCTTACTTCGTGACCCATTGTGAGGCATGTCAGCTAGTGAAGGCGGAGTGCAGGAACCCCGCAGGATTATTGCAGACACTCCCGGTGCCGGAGTGGAAGTTTGATGACATAGCCATGGACTTCATACATGGGCTTCCCCGGTCTCGGACAGGGAATGACTCGATCTGGGTAATCGTCGATCGGTTGACCAAGGTGGCTCGATTTATACCGATCAGGAAGGATGATTCAGTAGGAGTACTGGTGCGGAAGTTTGTGGAGCAGTTCATTCGTTATCATGGTGTGCCCAGGACGATAGTGTCAGATCGGGATGGCAGGTTCACCTCCAGGAAGTGGAGATCCGTGCAAGCTTACTTAGGCACGCGATTGACTTTCAGCACTGCATTCCACCCCCAGACAGACGGGCAGACAGAACGCACCAACCGGACGCTGGAGGACCTTTTGAGGCTATGCATCTTGGATCGCGGGGAACCGTGGGAGAAACTCTTACCCCTTGTCGAGTTCTCCTATAACAACAGCCACCAGTCCAGCATCAGGATGGCGCCTTACGAAGCCTTGTACGGGAGGAGATGCCAGACCCCGCTCTCATGGGTGCAGAACGAAGATCCGAAGGTATTGGGGTCAGAGTTTGTTGAAGACACCGAGGCACAAGTGAGGCTGATCAGAGACAGGATGCTTGAGGCGCAGAGTAGACAGGCTAAGTATTACGACGCCCGGCATCGGCAGGTGGAGTTCCAGGTGGGGGACCGGGTGTTTCTGAAGATCCGACCCATGCATGGAGTCTCGCGGGTGCGTGGTCGGAGGAAGAAGCTCAGCCCTAGGTACATGGGCCCTTACAGGATCCTGGAGCGGATCGGACCCCTGGCCTACCGGCTGGAGTTACCACCAGAGCTGGAAGCGCTGCACGACGTCTTCCATATTTCTTCTTTGAGGAGGGCCCTGCTACGCCCGGAGCAGCAGATTCTGACTACTGAAGGGCCGGTAGCTTCATACCGGTCGGTCCATTTGGAGCCTGTGAGGATCGACGACCGAGGAGTGCGGGTCTTGCGACGCAAGAAGGTCCCACTAGTCAAGGTCCTGTGGAGGAACCACGGCCAGGAGGAGCATACCTGGGAGCCACAGGACCTGATGCGACAAAGATACCCCGAGCTATTCAGTCAGGTATACCTCTCAGACCCCTCAAGATGTTAATTTATTTTTCCTGTTTTAAGTATACTAAGGGCTGCTCTAGGTAGATAGGGGCTTATCTTTGTTTATTGGGGGCTTAACTTTGTTTATTGGGATTTTGGTTCGCCGTTTGGGCGAAAGGGGTCTTAGATCTAAGTTTTCCCATAAAATCAAATTTAACAAACAAGGCGTCATAATGGGATGTTACAAGACTCTTTTCTTCGGTAATAAGACCCGTAGGTCCAACCTTGATTTCGGGGACGAAATCTTTGTTTTGTTTATTGGGATTTGTAACATCCCATTTCCAACTAGACCCCTAAGAGTGATTTTAGCCATGACTAGGTCATGACAAACCCTAGGAAGCCAGAAATGGGCCAAGAGATAGGAGGCCAAGGTGGGGATCACCATGGTCTGCAAATAGTAGAATTTTTGAACAATGGTCTAGAATGACAATGGGGCTTCACCATGGCCCCAAGACCCTACCACAACACTCCCAAACATTTTGGGAGACCCATTAGAGCCAAAAGGACCCATTAGGGCCAACCCAAGAGGCCCAGTTGACCAAGGTCAACCCTAGCCCTGAATGGGTCAACCTAGCCTACTTAGGGCCAATTGACCCACTCCTAGTCTAGAGGACCCCACCTATGCCCTCCTAACCCTAAAGTGAGGTCAATGGGTCACTAAGGACACATTGGGGTCAGCCCTAGAGGCCAGGTTGACCCAAGTCAACTCAAGCCCTAATCTGGTCAAAGTACCCTTACTAAGGGTATGTGACCTCCAAAGTGCAGGGTAACCCTACATAACCCTACCTAGACCCTAAGGGAAGTCAATGGGTCACCAAGGATCCATTGGGGTCAACTCAATTGGTCATGTTGACCAAGGTCAACTCTATTCTAGTGTTAGGTCAAATTAGCCTAAATGGGCTAACCCAAGCTCAAACCCATTTCCCCCACTTGGGCTAACCTCATTTTTATTATTAATATGGGTTATTGGGCTGCCTTTAGCTTGTGGGGTTGACTAGTCAACCAGAGGTGACTAGGAGAGAGAAAGGAGCTCCTCTCCATGATAATGGAGGAGAGAGAAAATGGGGAAGAGGAAAGGAAAGGGAGAAGCCGGCCAAGGAAGGCCAACAGCCACCACTGATGGCTGTAATCAACTCCTCTAGGGGAGAGGAGTTGATTCCAGCCGTTTCCCGGCCACCAAGGGGTGGGTTCAGCCCCCCTCCACACAACCCGAGCCACTCCATTAATGGTGATAATGGCCATTGAAGAACCAGCCTCTCCCCTCCCCCAATTGCCATTTAAACACCTTCAGGAAGCCGAGGGGATCATTTTGGAGCACTTACCTGGAGGAGACGAGCCTTTCCACTGTGCAGTTGCAGAAGCCGAGCGCCGCCGCCGTCGCCAATGGCATCCCGTCGCTCCTCTCGCATCCAGGCCGCCAGGAAGGTCCTCCTCCTCTCCTTAACTCGCGGGTAGATCCTAGGAATCCTTAGGCTTGAGTTTCGGGCTCAATTGAGCCCGATCGAATCCGGGATTTCTCCTGGTTTCGGCAAGAAAAATTCTTGCTTAATCCGCCGGAAAACGCCTCTCCGGCGGCGGAGCCGCCGCCTGACGATAGCCACCACCTCAACGGAGGTGTTGGTGGCGGTGGCCGGCCGGGGAAGGGGCTGGATCGCCGGCGGCAGGGCTTGGAAGTCGCTCCAGGCAGAACAAATCTCAGTCGTTGGCTCAGTGGGGATGATGACCGGATGCCGTCGATCTGCGCCAAGATTCGTGCGGCATCAGATCAAATACTATAGGAATTAAATAAGAATCATTTCATTTCTGTCACACTGGATGTATTTAATGTATTTAAGTTTTAAAAATACTTAGGGACCCTGAGTGGAAATTTGCCCAACATGAACATTGTAGCTTAGGGTGTCTAGTTTGCAGCAAAAATTGTTTGGACCCTTTTGGGTCACTGGTTAGACCAGGGCACCCATTTTGGTGGGACATACCCTTAGGGCTAGGCAGTCACTAAATTGAGTGCCCACTCTTCACCCCAAGCCCAAATTGGCTGAAATTTTGGCAAAGAGTCTATCCTAGACATACCTAGGGCTTGCCAAAAAATGGGAATTTTTGGGGAAAATATTTCTATAGTTTTGGTAAATATTTAATAATCATTAGATAAATTAAATAGGTGCCCTAAACACCTCCAAACCCTCCCAAATTTTGGTGAGTGGTCCCTGGGCTCCAATTAGGTTCCTGTATAAAATTTCATCTGATTTGAATGTGTGTTGAATAGGTTTTGACCCAACCCTATTTATACCCTATGAAGGGCATTTTGGTCAAAAGTGGCACTTTTGGTCTTGAGTGACCAAATCACCTCAACAGAGGCTGAAATTTTGGCCACTGATATAATTTGACTTTTTACACTCACTTATGAAGTTTGGAGTGGATTGGGCTAGGGTAGCCCTAGAAGTGTAGGGTAGGCCCTTTAGGGTAAATTTCTAGGGTTTGGAGAAATTGGGGTCAAAAGACCTTGGATGGACTTAAGACTTGGGAATGAAGCCCATAGGGTTGATATGGTCCTGTGGTTAAAATTTTAGGGCTTTTGGAAGACTTAAGACCCCTTAAATCCATAACCCTAGTTTAGGGCACTAGCTTTGAAACCATAAGATCTAATACCAAAACTTTCTGAAAAGGCCTGAGATTTTGAATGGGTAGTTGTTTAGGGTATACCTATCTCTGGAAATTTTATAATAAATTTTGGATGAATACTTTTGGTACTTTATTCACAAAGCCATATTTTACTATTTTCACTTAGGAATTTTTGCAGAACAATATACCTGATTAAACCTGATGAAACTTAGCAAAGGAGCTTATAGTCATGATACCCATCTCTGTAAATTTTTATGAAATTATTGAAGAATGATATTTGGTAGCTGCTTCTTTAACTGTTTAATTCTATGAAACATTGGAAAATTTATTAATGGCAGTTAGATTGTCTGAAAAATTATAATTTCCTCATCATGATGTTTCTAGTTCCTTATGAAGCCCTAGTAATTTTTACATAATTATTGGAGACATATCTGTAGCACTTCCTTCATGTTTATCTGATTTTAGGAATTACTTAATTAAATCCTTTAGAGGCCAAGAACTATCTGGAAAATTATGAAAGTTGACAACCAATAATATTTCTCTGTTATTTAGTGAATACAAATTTTAGGAGGCCATTGCCTGAGAAAATCTTATGGTTCATGTTCAAATTGACTACGGCCTAGTTTTTGAGGAAAATTCAATAAATAGTAGATTAATTGGGAAAAATATGATTTTCTGAATTTAGTCTATATCTATCATAATAGACCTCTGATAATTATCATGAGGGTACTGGATGAGTATTTCATGTACTTCCCTTTTTACGGGTCACGTAGTTTAAGTGGTCTGCATATAGCAAAACTGCAGGATTTCATTTGGATATGAATTAGGGCACGTATGATGGGTCTTGATGGTTTGCTGTAAGGACAAGTGGAATGGGCTGCATTTTTGGAAGATGAGTGAGTAGGGTGTGGTTGTCTAGGGTTTAAAGGCGTTCGGGTCCGACGAAAGATCGTCCTACCCAAGGAGAGTTGGAGTCAAATTACCCTAGGATTAGCATATCGGAATATGAGAAACAAAGGGGTAGGGAATCAACCAATAATAAAATAAGTACCTTGCGAAAGGGAACGCTGGGCGTAATCCCAGCATAGTTCCTAGTGCCCCTTGAGAGCCCTTCACAGGGAATACCGGGGGCAGTCCTGGGTTAACGTAAATTGATTAACAAGCTGGAAAGAGTAACTTAGTAATTAGGGTTGCACAATCCACAAACACTGTTAGCACCAGAAGTCAGCTGGGAGCTTCGGCTCGGATGGTTAAAAGACGGACTTTTGGTCCGGGGAGCTTCGGCTCGGGTTTTGTTTACGCTAAATTTGCATGTGCATAAAGGAAAGGAAATTAAGGTGGTGGGTCTTCGGTATTGGAGGGTCGATGCACCGACGCCAATACGTTGACTCGGCAAGTGTGGTTAACACTTCGCCAACAGAAGTCCGGTGCGCCAGCCGGCAAGAGTACGCAGGAGTCCGCTTCGTGCACCAAGCGTTGAGGCGTACGATAGGTCTGACCAGTAGTGCTTTACTGGTTTAGAGGTGGGCGAGGCCCAACCCACCGCTTCCGTCTGCCACTACGGAGGTATCCTGGGAGGTTACGGCTCCAAAAAGGGGGAACTAAAGGTCTGTGTGCACAGAGTCGGGTGTGTGCGTTGCACTTGCATGTCCATCATACCCACTTGCATGTCATAGCATAATCGATTCACTTAACCCCTGACACCTAATGTATAAGTGGAATGGGACGCTTATACATTAGGACCTGCAAAATGACCCCTTAGTCTATAAGCTTGTGTGGGCAAGTTTATAAATTAAGGTTAATTTTGACATACTTAGTTACTGCCGTTTGACCACCGACACCCCAGCGTATAAATCAGTATGGGACTTTTTATACGATGGGAGCCTTGCAAAAGACCCCTTGGCTTATGTGTTTTTCACATAAGTGAAGGTTACATTTCACATTACAGCTTATTGTCTTTATATGTTATAGAACTTGCTAGAATAGGACCGCTGCCATCTGCTTTTGATATTCTCCACCTTCAAGTCCTCCCCTTTCTTCCTCTCCGCTCGGTGCCTAGGAGCCGTGGGGGAAGGGGAGGGGGATGATAGGACTTAGTCTTTTAGACTAACGGTTTTCGAACCGCATCATTTAGGGGATCGTGGAGACCAGCATGGAGGAGCAGCCCCAGAGACCGGTGCGCTTGGAGGTGGGGCAGTCTAGCTCCGGAGTTCATACAGCCGGGACTGTGAGTCTCGACCTTGAGTAGTTTTTCAGCTTTTGCTTCCGCATGAGAGATTTTGTAGTGAGGATATGTTGTACCGGGCATAAGCCCATATTTTGCTACTCTGATGTTATCTTCTGTGGACACTCCCTTTGTGGAGTTATATTTATATATGTCATGTGATTCTCTGTGGACAGATAGTTTCCATTTTACTTCATTATGCTACTTTTATGTGATCGAATTGGCCGGCAGAATCGGCGCTTTGTGGTGATGACCCTTCAGGGCGTGAAGGAGTCACCTCAAAACGGCGGTTCTGGGCCTAAGACCCCGGTGTCGAAAAAGAAAAAAAAGGGGGGGTCTTACACTTCACACACCATGTCTATGTCCATTCTTCGATTTCGGACTCTACATGCAAAATAACAAGGACTATTCATGTCTACCCAAAAGAATACCTCACACTCACCGCATACTCGTGAGAGCGGTCTTCCTATGCAAAAAGGAAAGAGGACTTCACATGTTCAAGAAGTGAATCATTACCCTTGGGTTTCTCTTTGGCGCCATGAAGATCTAGATGGATGAAAAACACCGTAATGGCCACGCCTCCGTAGATCTAGACTCGGCTTGTGATTTGGGGCTCTGAAGCTCCACTAGCGGCCGGATCTCTCCTCCTCCTTCTTCTTTGCTCTCCCCTCTCTATAAAGCTTTAAAAAGAGAAAGTTCAAAGTGGAATGAGGGTTTCAAACCCTATTCCCGGCTTTAACTCAGCAAGGACAACCCTGGGCCCTTGGAACCCAAAAGAAGGAAACGGACGGCCACGATTCACAATTAAAATAATATTTCTGGACCAAACACGGCTTGTGACACGCCTGTGTCCAAGGTCGTGTGCCTCAATCGACGCTGAAATCGTCGCATCCTGAACAGGACACGGCCACTGGACACGCCCGTGTCACATGGCATGTGCCAGACACGGCCATGCACACGGCTGTGTTATAGGCCGTGCTCAATAGCCGACACAGCCGGCCAAACACACAGAGAAGTACAAGGGTTCATGACACGCCCGTGTCACTTTTGACACACCCGTGTCAACCAAAACACGCTTGAGCTCCAAGTCTTGTTCCTCCCCTGACACAGCCCGGCTAATAGCCCGAGCAAGATGCGGCCCTGGCCACGCCCGTATCTCAGTCCGTGTTCGCTATCTCGACAATTGTCGACTGCATTTCGTCGACCACTCGGAACGTTCGTTGAACCCAAGCACGACATGGCCCTGGACATGGCCGTGTCCCAGGCCGTTTGACCCTTACCAGGCACCAAACTTGGCTCAAAACGTTGTCCGTCACTCTTTTGAGTTTCAGGGAATTACAATTCTCTCCCTCTAAAAAGAATTTCGTCCCGAAATTATAGAAAGGAAGAGATACACAAAACTTAAACAGTACCTGATTGGAATAACTCCGGGTGCTCCTCAAGCATGGTCTACTCTCGCTCCCACGAGAGCTCCTCCCGACCGTAGTTGTCCCAACAGGCCTTGACCATCCTGATGTCTTTGTTACACAGTCACGTGACTTTCGAGTCCTCAATGCGAACGGGCTTGACCTTCGTCGTCAACCCATTATCAACTGGTACTTATTCGACCATAATAACTTGCAAAGGCTCTTGCACTGCCCTCCGCAACACCGAAATATGGAATATGTCATGTAGACCACTCAATTCTACTGATAGCTTCAGTCTATAAGCTGCTTCGCCAATTCGCTCCAGAATATCAAATGGTCCAAGGTACCTCGGGCTTAGCTTCTTCAATCGTCATACCCGTGAGACGCCCTTGAATGGCTTAATCTTCAAATAAACTCAGTCGACAACAGCGAACTCAACGTTCTGATGCTTGGTATTATAGTATTTATCCTGCATGTCCTGAGGGATCGGCAATCGTTCTCGAATAGTTTGTACCAATGAAGTTGCATCTTCCACTTCTTGCCACTTGTACAGCTTCGACTCACCCGTATCCAACCATGACCACGACGTGCAACATCTCCTACCAGAAAAGGCCTTGAAGGGCACCATTTGAAGCTTGCTTGTTAGTTGTTGTTATAAGCAAACTCAACCAAGTACAGGTGATCTTCCACTACTTTCCGAAATCCAAGACGCATATGTGAAGCATGTCTTCCATCATCCTGTTGACCCTCTCGGTCTGACCATCCATATGCGGATGAAAGGCCGTGCTGAAACTCAGCTTGGTTCGCAACATTTGTTGCAACAACCTCCAGGCTTCTAGCACTCCGCCTTCACTAAGGCGCATGTTTGACACTTCGCCACAAAAAGTGCCACATCCATCTTAAGTCCTGGCCACCAAAACAACTTCTTCATATCTCGTTACATCTTCATGCTCCCTGGGTGAATCGAGTACTTCGTATGATGAGCCTCGTACATTAATTTCACCCGCAATTTACCCACATTTGGGATGGACAGACGACTGTCCTTCCATAACAATCCATCTTTAACAATAAATTGGGAATTTCACCCATCCAAAGCCTCATCCATGATTTGCTTCATGTTGCTATCCATAACAATCCATGATTTGCTTCTGTTTAGTTCAATTGCGCTTCGGCACTAGTCTGCTTGTCAACACAAGAAATCTCCAATGCCTCCAACTCCTGAATCAAACGCTCGTCATGAACCGACAACCAGTTGGCTTGCGCAGGGGCCCTGCGACTCAACGCATCCGCAACTGCATTGCCTTTTCCAGGCACATAATGAATCTTGAATGGGTAGTCCCCCAGTAACTCCATCCATCTTCGTAGCCGTATGTTTATATCCTTTTGATCCAACCAGTACTTCAAGCTTTTGTGATCAGTATAAATATTGACCTTCACACCGTATAGGTAGTGCCTCCACAGCTTCAGGGAAAATATCACGGCCGCTAACTCCAAGTTATGGATCGGATAATTCATCTCATGTACCTTCATTTGACGCGAGCCATAAGCTATTACGCTTCCATGCTATAGTAGAACACAACCCAATCCACTTCCTGAAGCATCACTATAGATCTCAAAGCCTTCAGTCCCACTCGACGAACTTAGAATAGGCGACATGGTCAACCGACTTTTCAACTCTTTGAAAGCTTGTGCGCACTTAGGCATCCAAATAAACTTCTGCTCTTTCCTCATCAGAGTCGTGAGGGGTAATGCTATCCACGAGAAGTTCTCTACGAAGAGCCTGTAATAGCCAGCCAGCCACAGAAAACTCCGGACTTCCGCTACCGTAGACAACACATGCCACTCCCGCATAGCAACTATCTCCGTCGGATCCACCGCAATACTCTCTACTAACTATATATCCAAGGAGTGCTACTAAGGATAACCAAAACTCGCATTCAGAGAACATGGCATAAAGCTGATTCCTCCTTAATGTCTCCAACACCATATGCAGATGCTTGAAATGATCATACTTGCTTTGCGAGTACACCAATATATCGTCGATAAAGACTATCACGAACTTGTCCAAGTACTCCCTGAACGTCTTGTTCATCAAATCCATAAACATGGATGGTGCATTCGTCAGCCCAAATGGCATGACGCTAAACTTATAATACCCATACCTCGTACTGAAAGCTATCTTGGGGATGTCACTTTCTCTTATCCTTAGCTGATAATATCCAGATTTAAGATCCACTTTCGAGTACACCGATGACCCGACTAACTGATCAAATAGATCATCAATCCTTGGGATCGAGTACTTGTTCTTCTCCGTTAACTTGTTCAGCTATCGATAATGGATACAGAGTCGCAAGCTTTCGTCCTTCTTCTTAACAAAAAGGACCAGTGCGCTCCAAGGCAATGAACTTGGACGCACATAACCCTGTTCCAACAGCTCTTGAAGTTGAACCGTCAGCTCCGCCATCTCCTTAGGCTCTAACCGATACGCAGAGCATGACACAGGTTTAGCACGTGGCACCAGCTCAATAGTGAAGTCAATCTCCCGCTGAGGTGGGCCTCCAGGGAGATAGTCAGGGAATACGTAAGGGTACTCAGATACCACTGAGATGCTGTCCAAACCAGGTTTAGGCTTCGAAGCCTCCAATAACGTGAAGAACAGTTCTGCAACAGCACAAACTGCCTTAACTACCTGAAGAGCAGACATCAAAGTCTTGCTCGACCATTTCAAGCCCGCAAAAGTCTTCACACGACCAGTTCCAAATTTTACCTCCTTGCGGTTGCAATCAATGTATGACTGCTGCTCCGAGATCCAGTCCATACCAAAAATCATGTCGAATTCCACTAGCGGTTGTAACGACGCTTGCAAGTCGTACTCCTGACTCCCAATCTATATCTTCATGCCACAAACTCTATCCACGCGCATTGAGCACCCATTAGGCAATAACACATCCAATTTGTCCTTTGCCATCGAAGTAGGTACTCCGATGCGCGATACAAATCCTTCGGACAAAAAGGAGTGTGAAGCTCCCATATCGAACAGTGCTCTCGCCGGATTATCAAAAATCAAAACAATGCCTGTACAAGCAGTAATAAGCTAACATGCGTAAGGTAACAAGTATTTAAAGCTAACTTGCTATAAATTTAAACTGTACCTATCACCATATCAGCTTGCTTTATGGCCTCCTGTTGGCAAAGGTTATAAACTCTAGGTTGAGCTGGAGCATAGTGGGATGCGGTTGACTCCACCGCCTTGACCATCTCCTCATAGGTTGCTCCTGGCTTCCTCTCGGACTTTGGACGTCCGCTCCAACAGTCTCGGGAAAAGTGTTCCAACTTTCCATAGTTATAGCATGCGCCCGGGGTTCGGCCTGTAGTTGCCCCCAAAGCACCGAAAGAAGGGGCTGGACCCAAAGTCCTAGCCTTCTTATAGAACTTACGAAACACAGACATTGAGGTAGTCGGCAACTTGAACTCTATATTCTTAGCACTAGAGTCTTTCTTCGCATGTACATTCCTCAGATCCTTCTACAAAGACCGGGCCGTATTGACCAGGGTCAAGAAGCCCTGCGTCATAGGCCCCGAGAGTAGTAGCCTTAGGTTATCCCTCAGACCCTCATAGAAATGGTTTGTCTTACGCTCCTCATCAACAAATGTAGAGCTAGCGTACCGACCCAACCTTGTAAATTCGTGGAGGTACTCGTCTACGGTACACTCTCCTTGTGCCAACTTCTGGAATTCATTCTCCATCGCGATCCTCTAAGTCGAGGGAAGGTACCTTGCCAAGAACAGTCTCGAAACTTCTTCCATCGAGACGTCCGTGAGTTGTCTTCCCCTCAAGTGATGTAGATCTAAACCTTCCCACCACAGCCTTACATCTTCATCCAACAAGAAAGTAGCTATGGTGGTCTTCTTCCACTCCTCCGTCCCCGTAACTGTCAAGACTCTCTTTACTCGGGTGAGCCAATCCTCAGCTTGGGATGGGGTTACAGTCCCCGAGAACACCGGAGGATTGAAGCCCATAACATGCTTGAGCTGCTTTTTGGTCGCTCTTCTAGGTATCAATGAATTCACCACCACTTGCTCCACCATTCTCGGTTCCGCCGCTTAAAGCGGTACCTGCTTCACTACAGGGGCAGACTGCTGTATTTGCCTTGCAGGTTGGGCATTTATCATAGCGAACACCGCTTCATCTACCAATCTTATGGTTTCTGCCGAGGGAGGTGTTGCATGCACATCATTCGGTGCACTACTTGCCTTAGAAACCGGGTGTTCTAACGTCCCTACACCACACCTGGTCACTTATAGTCGTACAAAACACCAATAAGTGACCAAACAACATCGCAAAGAGTAATTATAGGAACACGCAGGTTAATCAATCATGTGTATTTCCATTCTTAAGTGGACATTCATAGGTTCTTTTTATGTTATAATGATGACGCACACATATGTGCTCACCACCCCTTAAAAGAAGTCATCCACGAATTCATTTAAGCATGACCGAAACCGGTTGTCGGATACCAAATTATAACACCCCTATCCGTCAAATAGTATATAGTAGTAGGTCCGGCCGGGGCCCGATGCCAAATACCACAGACAGACTGAAGGGTTACGAAATGAAACCATACTTTCTGTTGGATCCAGCTTTCTAGTTCCTCCTAAAGTTTGAAACAGGATGCATCACACACGTACTCTCCCTAAGCTATCCTCCTGACGAGAGTCGGAGACCTGAAAACAGACCGAGGGGTCTCAGCTCAGAGGTCCCACCTCTTTCCCGGAAGAACTAAAGATCTTCCCCTCCCTAGCCAATGCTGAGTTAGGTGCCTGTGAGGAAGATAGTGGAAAGGTTCAATGACCTCTCTCAGGCCCCTTATCAATCTATTTAAAGGCCTCTGAATCTGATCTGCAAATATCACTTCTGAATTAATCTGAAATGACCAAAACACTCTGGGCTGGGTCAGCCAACAACCAAACTCCGATGTTCTGGAGGGCTATATGCAGACCTTCAGGGCTAGAAATGTAAAACTACCTGGGGCACAAAGGTAAAATCCCCCTTGGGGCAAAAAAGGTAAAGACATCTGTTCTCCCATGCGGCGAGTGGGGAAGAGACTGACGGGTGAGACGACACTCTCTGTCCGTCTCACTAGCATCTCGCAATATAGGCCATCTCGCCTACCAGAGCCATCTCGCCAAGCTCAAAGAATCTCCCATCCCGCCTCGTACATGTGGGCCCCCCTGGTCTTACTCACCTATCATCTCGCCAGCCTCCGCTTCTCGCTTGCCAGGCCACCTCTCGCGAGCCCAAGGTTGTACACAATCCCCGCTTTTTTCGAGGTTACCCTAACCTCGAAAAGATAAGTCCAACCGAGGCTCGCGACATTGGGATTCACTTATGAGAATCTTTGGTGGGCCCCCCATGGGGCCTATAAATATGAGATCCCAGCTTTCATTAAGGTCCCTTTTTGTCTTCCTTCATTTCCTCGTCCTTCAACATGTCTCACAGTCAGGGTTTTCGTGAGCGCCTCGCGATGGTGCGAAAGCGAAATAAGGCCAACATGGCTGCCCTTTTCCCGGATCTAGGGTGTACTCCTCCCTCAGCCCCTCCGTCCTCTCGCCTGAAGAAGATGAAGGCCGCCTGCCCTCCCCTCTCGGCGGGCACGACCTCCTCCGACCCTTTGACAACAGATAATCTTCCCGTATCTTCCGGGGAGAGACAGGTAATTCCTCATTCTTCTCTCTCTTCTTTCATCCCGCCTACTAATCACGCTTTTTCAGGGAAACTCTGCTGATTCCCCTATGCCCGCCAATCCTCCTGACAATATCAACCAAACTCATCAGCGCACCGACTCGCTCGAGACGTCCTCCCCACCCCTCTCGCGGAAAGAAAGCCTCTAGCGGATTGTGGGGAACCCTCGCATCCCAAGTAAGAACTTACCCTTCTCGTTTTTCCTCCAATTCGCCTTCTTTTGTCCAACCCATGCGAGCTCATCCTTGTTTATGATTTCTCGCTCCCTGTGCAGGCATCCAATTTGATTCTGATGCTGAAGACGCTCCCGCGTCTCCCCGCCCCCCTCGCCTCTTCCTCGTCCTGACGAGATCGAGGACTACTTGGGTGATCCCATGGATACCCTAGAGCTAAAGCAGAGGACGGCTAGGATGTTCCGCAAATACACGCATATAATCCGCGAGACGGAGCTGGAGAAGTAGGCCTCTGACCGGCGCATGGACTGGCTAGAAACAGAGTGCCACCGCCTTTCTGTCGAGATGTAAGCCGACGGCGCAATGGATGGGATAGACCCCCCAAGCCATACTAAACTAGACGGATGAACACCTCCGTCTCACGCGCCGCGGCGTGGTCGCCGCTCGCGCTTTTCATCTTCCTGTCCGCCCTCCCTTTGCAGGAGGCCAAGATGGATGTTGGAAATGGGTCAGGAACTAAACTGTTGCGGTCCTGTCTTGCCTTCTCCAGGCCCCCCCTGTATTATTATTGCCAATTTAATTATGTTTAATTACTGATGCGTTGTATAAAACCTCTCTGGACGGGATTCCCCCGCCCAGCGGGATGAAATATTTCATCATTATGGTGATGTGTCTGTCATGTCATGCTAGGTTTTTCATCATTACTGTGATTAGCTTCTTTTCCAATTAATTAGTTCGTAATGATGGCTTTGACTTCGAAAAAGTCACCGCGGCGTTTTCACCCCTTGGGTTTAGATTGAGAGAGAGAGAGAGGCGAAGCGTCGGGCTGTCTCTTCATTTCTCGCCGCTTAATTTTCCCGCTCGATCTCCTCTCTCCTTCATTCATTATAAATACCTCTTAAATCCAGATATTCCCATACTTCTGTTATTCTTGCCTGTCTTTTCGATCAAGGCTTCCGCCTACCCCTCTTCTTTTGCCACTTCTCGCGTCCCGCTCTCCCTCTAAATCGCTCTATTCCCCTACTTCCGCCTTCTCGCCTGCTATGGGAAATAAAAGGGTGGAATAAGGTGAGGGCCGCAGCCGCTGCGTAAAGCGATTTGTGGATCACGATTTTCCTCTCGCAGACTGCGAGAGGAAGAATATACTCGCTTTGCCAGCGTGTTCCTTGCTGACGGATACCTGTCTCGCCCACCCAAAGTTGGCGAGTGCATCAATACTTTCTACCCCAACAAACTGGCCTTCCCCATCTCGCACTTCGAGGCGGGGCTGCGACTTCCACTTTGGCCAGAGGTCAAATTAGTCCTCAAGTACTTCGGGGTTGTCCCCGCCCAATTCAACCCCAATGCTATCTCTATGCTGATTGCTTTCGCCTGCTACCTGCGGCGAGAGCGCATCGAATTCAGCTTGACCGCCTTTCTCAAGCTGTTCGTCTATCACGCGAAAGATTATGGTATTTCTTACTTCATAGGCCAAGGACTAAAGGTGTGTGAGACACCGAATAAAAATCATCACTGGCTGACTCGCTTCGTCTTCATTCGCGGGTATTTGGGAGGCATTCCTCTAGCCCCGGTGTCTCCTGCTGAATGCTATTATGAAACCCCCAAGGTTGGGGTGCCGAGAAGGATCTCTGCGACTTCTTAGCAGGGAAAACTTTCGAGGTCAATTACCTCAGGCGAGACCTCGACTCGCTTTTAGCCGTCCTCCCCGGCGAAGGTATACTCCCATCCCCCTTTTAGCATTGTAAATTTTTGTTCTCTGCTGACTTTCAACCTGTCTAGGAGAGAGAACCATCCCTGTTCATCCTCCTTACCAGAGTAACAGGGGTCTCGCCTTAGCGAGTATGGTGGCGGAGGCCGCGAGGAATACGCTGACCCCCACCCTAAAGAAAAGGACCGGGGACGAGGGCACTTCACGGCACAGCCCAAAGAAGAAGGTGAAGAAAGCGGTGTCTTTCAAAAAGGAGAAAAAGTCTGCCAAAGAAAGGAAGGAGTATTCGGGATCCCTGTCTCCCATCTCTATAGGGTCTCCCTTGCCTCCCCAACTACCTGTCTCGCCTTCCCGCGGGACAGTCTTGTCAGAGCCAGCTGCCACCACCATTGTTCAGACTGCTGAGTTCCCTTCCGGCGAGGCTGGCTCCTCCAGCCGCCCGGCTCCCGCCTCGCACCCCAATTGTAATACGGGGCCTGTGACGGATGATACTGCAGGTGATCCGGTGCTCCTCTGGGACAAGGACGTTAACCGCATGTCGGTGTCCACTCTACCTCCTTCCTGGAAAGAGCAGGACCCCCCCACTAGTCACGCCTTCTCCCTAGGGTTCGGGCTATATGGTGGCCTTAGCTCTGAGCCTGCGGACAATGAGACGTCGCGAGATATCATCCTGAAGAGTGCCCACTCTCATCTTCACTCCCTAGAACTCACGAACCGGGTCTCGCGCCGCCTGGTCTTCAATAATAGGAAATGGAAGGAAGCGGATGCCGGTCTCGCCGCGGAACGGGAGAAGTCTAACGACTTTGAGAAGCTGCTAGCCGTCGCCGACAACCTCCTTGCGCAGAGTCAGGTTGGTGTGGTAAGTTTTCTTACGGCCACTTTGCTAGCCCTACTCGCCGCTCATTATGGTCCATTCATTAAATCTTCTTGCAGGATGCCGAGACCGCCGACCGGATGCGCTCGCGCATTAAGGAGTTGGAGGGAGAGAACAAGAAATTAAAAGCTGAAAATATCCGCCTTCAGAATAGCGCGACACCCCCCTCAGACCAATTTCCCGTTCCTTCTCACTACTCTGTGGACGAGGTGGATGCCCTCTGCCGCGATTCCAATATCAAGACAGCGGAGCTTGTTCTTAAAATGATGAAGGAGCTGGGGGTGGTGCGCGTTGATGCCGAGACAGTTACTGTCCGCGACCTAGTCCACCGCTTATTCGGCGAGACGGATGACAGTTCATCTTCCGGCAGCGAGGAGTAGGGAGACATCAGTGCCTGAGACTTCTCTCCCGCCCTTCTTTTTATCTTGTCTTGTACTTGTAATCATTATATAGACATTTTCGCAGGGATAGCGAGGTGTTCCTTTTTGTGCTGATCCAATGGATATTGTTATTAACTTTTTACATATTACTTTATGGTGTTTACCCTCCGCTGTTTCGCTTATTAGTTAGCCCCAAAACGCGAGACCTAGGGTCTCGTCTCTCCTTTACCACCCGCGAGATCTTCTGAGCCTTAGTGCTCGTCTCGCCGTAAGATAAACCTGCGCTGAAGACCTTGGAGACCAGCCCCCCCCCCACATGACAGGCCCCACCTTTTTACGCCAGGCCTGCGCCTTGGACAAGGAAGACCACTCTCTATGGGCGAGACCACCCATGCCGAGTGTTGGCCAAAAATCCTCCACCCTGGCCTAATCACCGATCCTTCCTTTTTCTAGGGGTTTTCCACCAATCTCTTGTTAAATATGGACATTTCTCCCCGTTAACTCTCACCACTTGACTTGCCCTCGAGCGAGCCTACAGCCCTATCAGGTAGATGAGATCCTGGTCAGCTTGTCTGCTCGAGGTCTCCTCTCCAAACCTCTAAACACCGAGTGAGCCTACAGCCCTTCCAGATACATAAGAGCCTGGTCAGCGGGTCTGCTCGGGGTCTCCTCTCCAAAACCTTCAACCACCGAGTGAGCTTACAACCCTGCCAGCTAGATGAGAACCTGGTTAGCAGGTCTGCTCGGGGTCTCCTCTCCAAAACCTCCAACCACCGAGTGAGCCTACAGCCCTGCCAGCTAGATGGGAGCCTGGTCAGCGGGTCTGCTCGGGGTCTCCTCTCCAAAACCTCCAACCACCGAGTGAGCCTACAGCCCTACCAGCTAGATGAGAGCCTGGTCAGCGGGTCTGCTCGGGGTCTCCTATCCAAAACCTCCAACCACCGAGTGAGCCTACAACCCTGCCAACTAGATGGGAGCCTACTCAGCGGGTCTGCTCGTGGTCTCCTCTCCAAACCATCTCCAACCAACGAGTGAGCCTACAGCCCTGCCAACTAGATGAGAGCCTACTCAGCGGGTCTGCTCGGGGTCTCCTCTCCAAACCACCAACCACCGAGTGAGCCTACAGCACTGCCAGCTAGATGAGAGCCTAGTCAGGGGGTCTGCTCGGGGTCTCCTCTCCAAAACCTCCAACCACCGAGTGAGCCTACAGCCCTGCCAGCTAGATGGGAGCCTGGACAGCGGGTCTGCTCGGGGTCTCCTCTCCAAAACCTCCAACAATCGAGTGAGCCTACAACCCTGCCATGTTATGAGAGACTGGTCAGCGGGTCTCCTCGGTGTCTCCTCTCCAAAACCACCAACCACCGAGTGAGCCTACAGCCCTGCCAGCTAGATGGGAGCCTAGTTAGCGGGTCTGCTCGGGGTCTCCTCTCCAAAACCTCCGACCACCGAGTGAGCCTACATCCCTGCCAGCTAGATGGGGGCCTGGTCAGCGGGTCTGCTCGGGGTCTCCTCTCCAAAACCTCCAACCACCGAGTGAGCATACAGCCCTGCCAGCTACATGAGAGCATGGTCAGCGGGTCTGCTCGGGGTCTCCTCTCCAAACCATCTCCAACCACCGAGTGAGCCTATATCCCTGACAGCTAGATGAGAGCCTGGTCAGCAGGTCTGCTCGGGGTCTCCTCTCCAAACCTCCAACCACTGAGTGAGCCTACAGCCCTGTCAGCTAGATGAGAGCTCGGTCAGTGGGTCTGCTCGGGGTCTCCTCTCCAAAACCTCCAACCACGGAGTGAGCCTACAACCCTACCAGCTAGATGGGAGCCTGGTCAGCGGGTCTGCTCGGGGTCTCCTCTCCAAAACCTCCAACCACTGAGTGGGCCTACAGCCTTGCTAGCTAGATGAGAGCCTGGTCAGCGGGTCTGCTCGGGGTCTCCTCTCCAAAACCTCCAACCACCGAGTGAGCCTACAGCCCTGCCAGGTAGATGAGAGCCTGGTCAGCGGGTCTGCTCTGGGTATCCTCTCCAAAACCTCCAACAACTGAGTGAGCGTACAGCCCTGCCAGCTAGATTAGAGCCTGGTCAGCGGGTCTATTCGGGGTCTCCTCTCCAAAACCTCCGACCACCGAGTGAGCCTACAGCCCTGCCAGCTAGATGGGAGCCTGGTCAGTGGGTCTGCTCAGGGTCTCCTCTCCAAAACGTCCAACCACCGAGTGAGCCTACAGCCCTGCCAGCAAGATGGGTGCATTGTCAGCGGGTCTACTCGGGGTCTCCTCTCCAAAACCTCCAACCACCGAGTGAGCATACAGCCCTGCCAGCTAGATGGGAGCCTAGTCAGCGGGTCTGCTCAGGGTCTCCTCTCCAAAACCTCCAACCATCGAGTGAGCCTACAGCCCTGCCAGCTAGATGGGAGCCTGGTTAGCGGGTCTGCTCGCGGTCTCCTCTCTAATCCATCTCAAACCACCGAGTGATCCTACAACCCTGCCAGCTAGATGAGAGCCTAGTCAGCTGGTCTGCTTGGGGTCTCCTCTCTTCCATCTCACCCTTGGTCATATAAAATGGTCACCCACACTCCCCTCACATCAAAAGAGCACATCAAAATTACAGGCATCATACAACAATAAAAAGTGCAATGAACAGAAAGTGTTACGGGTAAAAACTATTTAAATCATCACCACTTCAGGCTCGATCGAGGGATACCCTGTCCACATCCTGGAGGTGGTACCCTCCTGACTTCAAGACCTCTTTTACTACAAAAGGACCCTCCCAATTTGGATTGAGCTTCCCTATGGAGGCCCGTATACCTGCTGCATCTACCTTTTTCAGGACCAAATCTCCATTCTCGAACAACCTGACCCTTATATGTTTGTCGAAGTACCTTGCCATCCGGCGCTTTACCTCCGCCTATCGGATCATCGCCAAATCCCTGAGCTCTTCCGCGAGATCCAGAGAGAGTCTCTGCTATTCCTCGTTCTCCGCTCTCCATCCTTTGCCTCCTTCCCTTACAACGGCTACACTTGGTGATGTGACTTCAAACTCGATAGGTATGACAGCCTCCGAGCCATGAGAGAGCTTAAACGGGGTTTCTACCGTGGCGGTGTTTGGTGTGGTCCTCAAGGCCCACAGGACTGAAGGTAGCTGCTCCACCCAGTTCCCCCTCAAATTCTCCACTTTCTTCTTTAACAGATTGGCAATGACCATATTAGCTGCTTCTACCTGCCCGTTACTCCGTGGATGATGAATAGAGACAAAGCGGAGATCTATTCCCAAATAGATGCAGAAATTAACGAACTCTCTACTTGCAAATTATGGTCCGTTATCTGTTACAATGGATAGAGGTAACCCATGCCGGCAGATGATCTCCCCCCATACGAAATTCTTGACCACCTGCGATGTTACCTTAGCCAGTGCCTTCACCTCCAGCCATTTCGAAAAGTAGTCCACCATGACTAGCAGGAATTTCCTCTGGCCACTCGCTTGGGGAAAAGGACCCACCAGATCTATCTCCCATATAGCGAAAGGCCAGGGAGCTATGATTGTTCGTAACCTCTGGGTCGGAAGGAGCTGGAGGGGGGCGAACTCCTGGCATTTTTCACACCTTTTTACGAATTCCTCCGCATCTTTCCTGAGGGTGGGCCAGAAGTACCCCTATCTCAGCACCCTCCCTTCTAATGTCCGGCTCCCCGAGTGACTCCCGCATTCTCCCGAGTGAATCTCTTGCAGAACCTTTGGAAAATCTTCCTCTGACACACATCGGGCCAGCAAACCCGACAGCATCTTGTGATATAAAACCCCATCTTTCAGCAGGTAGTACGCTGATTTGTATCTAGTATGCTTCTTGTCGAGTTCTTTCGTGGGCAACTGCCCTGATGCCAAAAAGGTGATGAAGGGGTCCATCCAAGACCTATGCTGGCATATCCCCAAGAGTTATCCTTCTTCTATAGACGGCCTGATGAGCTCCGTCATTGATCCTCCAGCTCAAGGGCCATACTTGGCGAGTTGGTCAGCCTGAGTGCTCTCCCCCCTCGGGACGTGCTGAATTGAAAAGCTTCGGAACTGTCTGGCGATGCCCTTGACCTTTCCTAGATACAACTGGAGAGTGGGCTCCCTGGCCTCGAACTCCCCTTTAATCTGGCCTGCAAGCACCATGGAGTCGGTCGAGGCCTCGATATCTTGTATGCCCAACTCCTGGGCTAACCTGAGTCCCGCGATGATCGCCTCATATTTCGTTTGGTTGTTGGTGATCGTGAAATGAATCTTCAAGGCCTGCTCAATCCTGGTCCCCTCCGGACTTATCAAGAACATTCCCCCTCCGAAGGAATTTCTTCCCGATGCTCCATGTACTAACATCTTTCAGGTTGCTCGAGGGGACACTTCCGCCTCGTGGACCTAAACTACGTAGTCCACCAGGAAATCGGCCACCGCCTGTGCCTTAATGGCGAGCCGAGGAACGAAGGTGAGGTCGAATTCACTGAGCTCTATTGACCACTTGGCCAGCCTCCCGGAATGTTCTACCCCCTCCAAGATACGATGGAGGGGGTGATCCGTTACCACCTGAATAGAATGAGCCTGAAAATACGGTCTGAGCTTTCGGGCCGAGACGATGAGGGCAAATGCTAACTTTTCAAGGATGGGATACCCGAGCTCCGCTTTCTTCAAGACCCTACTCACGTAGTAGATTGGAAATTTTTTTCTTCCCTTCTTCTCGCACAAGAACAGAGCTCACAGCCCTAGTCCCTACCCCTAAGTATAAAAACAAGACCTCTCCTTCCTTTGGTCCATGGAGTAAAGGCGTCCGGGTGAGCTGTTGCTTTAGCGCCTGGAAAGCCTTATCACATTATGGGGTCCATTCAAACTTCTTGCCACCCCGCAGTGTCGGAAAGAAAGGCGAGCATCTCTCTCCGGCTCGGGAGAGAAACCTGCTTAGCCCGGCCAACTTGCCGGTGAGACGCTGAACCTCCTTAGCATTTCTAGGGGACTCCAACTCTAGGATTGCTTTTACTTTCTCGGGTTTGGGCTCCACTCCTGATGGAGTGAGAAGATGTCCGAGGAACTTTCCCCTATTGGCTCCGAAAACACATTTCAAGGGGTTGAGTCTCATTTTATATTTCCTCGGGTCTCAAAGGTCTCCTCAAGATCTAGTACATGAGCTTCAAGGTCCTTACTTTTGACCATCAAGTCATCCACGTACACCTCGAGGTTCCTCCCTCTCTGATTTCGAAAGATCCGATCCATCATTCTTTGGTAGGTTGCTCCCGAATTTTTCAACCCGAAGGGCATCATATTAAAACAGAAGCACCCATCCTCCGTGACGAAGGTGACGTCCTTAACGTCCGGAGGATGCATGTGTATTTGGTGATATCCGGAAAACGCATCCAAGAAACTCATAAAAGAAAAACCGACGGCTGAGTCAACCAGCGCGTCGATTCGGGGGAGCGGGTAACAATCCTTAGGGCACACTTTATTTAAAAGAGAGAAATCCACACACATTCTCCATCTACCCTCCCCCTTTTTAACCATTACAACATTACTTACCCACCCTGGATACTTACAGGCGGGCACAAACCCCGCCTTAAGTAACTTCTCTATTTCCTCTCTAATAGGCCCGACCATCTTGGAGGCGATGGCCCTCTTCTTTTGTTGTATGGGGCGAGTGTTCGGGTCGGGATTGAGGCGGTGACAAGCGATGTCCGCATCGACCCCAGGCATGTCTCCAGCGCTCCATGCGAAGACGTCAATATTTTTTCTGCATACAAGCCTTCATCCTCTCTCGGTCTTCCAGGCTGAGTTCGCCGCTAACCTTTATCTTCTCCTTTCTCCCTTCCTTGGTGTGGATCTCTACCTCGAGTACCTCCACGGCCGCCTTCAGCCTTGATGGCTCTTCCTCTCCTTCCTGCTCTTCCAGCGCACCCTATTCCCTGACTTCGTCTTCCGCGACAGCCATCACCATTTCTTCCCCAAGCTTTTCCATCTCCCAGTTGCTTGCGCCCTCTCCTCCCTACAGTGAGGCTGTTCTTTTTTCCAGTCGGGCCCCCCTCCTGGGCGACCCTCCCGCTTCCTCCATCTTCCACTTCCCTTTTTTCCCTCCATCTTCTTTGGGCTCTCCTTCCTCTTCCGCTTCCATCTCTCCCTCCTCCTTTCCAGCAATTTCTAGCTCTCCCGCAATGCCTCCAATTATCACTACTCCTTCTCCTCCAGCATCTTCCTCCTCTCTTTCTTCTACTATCCCCATCTCTCTGCGCTTCTCTCCCGCCATTTCTTGCTCCCCCGCAATGCCTCCAAACATCACTACTTCTCCTTCTCCTCCAGCATCTTCCTCCTCTCTTTCCTCAACTTTGCCCCCAGTTCCCGTTGCAATTGCTCCATCCTCTTCTCCAACTCTTCAGTATCTCCCTGCCAGGAGACGGTGTTTACTGCCGTTACGTAGCATTCCCTTGCGGCCTTTGGATCCCCCCGCACCCTGATTTGGGTACCTCCTGAGTTTAGTTTCAAGCACTGGTGAAACAATGATGGAACACATCTGAAAGCGCTGATCAAGGGGCGCCCAAAGATGGCGTTGTAACTACTGGGGCCATCCACTATGATGAAGCGGCAATTTCGGGATAGCCCTGCAGGGTTACTTGGAGTCCCACTCCCCCCCCCCTCGACTTCTTTCCACTCTCCTTAGAATCCAAACAATGGTCCATCCGCCACCAGCACCCTCCGGGCCTCCACCCTCATCTCATTGAATGCTTTCTTGAAAATCACGTTCACTGAGCTCCCATTGTCTATTAAGATTCATGACAACGTAAAGTTTTTGATGGCCGCTCGTATCACCAGTGCGTCACAAAAAGGGTCTTCATGATCTGGCATGTCCTTCCTTGAAAAGGTGATCTTTTCATCTGGGGAGGGGATTGTGACGTCGAGGCTACGCTTAGGCGGTACATAGTGTGAAGGCCCTCTTTTCGGGCCGCCTCTATCCCTACTCCTCCATGGATTACTCCAATTCCTCTGCGATCTCCTTCATCTGTTCGATCTACACATCGATCCTCCTCTCCCGTACCTGTCACTTCCTATATCCGCACCGGTCTGAGTTGCTCTCCTACTCCTCTAGTTCTTCTCATTTCCAAGAAATTTGGGCAGGTAGCCCTTGCGTGACCTTCCTCTTCGTGGAAGTCGCAATATGGCAACGCCACCTCCCCCTGCCTTCCTTCCTGAGGGTTTCTTCTTCTCCCAGCTCCTGCTCCTCTTCATCTCTCCCGTCCTCTACCTCTACCTCGGCCGATAGCCATAGCCTGCTGCAGAGGGGGCATGGGTGGTCTATGACCATACCCCCACCCTTGCTGGTGAAATCTTCCCAGTCCTCCTTGTTGGTTCCTCCCCCTGTGGGGAAATCCTCTACCTTGCTCGGGGGCTGGGCCCCCCCTGTTTCCTCCATCCCAGCTCTTGATATGCTGATGCCCTCGGCTCTTCTCTTCTCCTTGCTTCCTGCTGTCTCCCCCCCCCCGGACTCCCTCGACTCCACCTGTGTAAGTCTTGCCAACTTTTTTGAAAAAGCGGGACTTGCCGCCTCCATCTCTATTTCCTTTGCCGCCTTCTCCATCAAGCCTTCAAAAGACAACGACGTCTTCCGGGTGAGGCTCATTTTGAAGAACCCTTCCCGTAGTCTCACGGTAAAGGCCATCTGGAGGGCAAAACCCGACACCTCATGTATATCCAAGATCTCTTCTTGGAACCTATTCACGTACTGAGCCAGTGATTCATCTGCCCCCTGCTTAATCAAAAAGATCGACTCTGGGTTCCTCTTTCTCTTCTTAAAAGTGGAGAACCATAACTGGAAGCTTCTGCTTAGGTCCTCGAAGCAGTATATTGAGCCTATCAGGAGCTGATGAAACCAGTCTCTAGATTTGTCCTTTATAGTAATGGAGAAAAGACGACATTTAAACGCGTCCTTCATGGGCCTGATCGAAACCGCGTCCTCGAACCATTGCAAGTGATGAAGGGGATCATCATTTCCCACATAGTAGTTCATTTCGGGTTCCTGGAACCCTTCCGGGACGGGAGCTGACAAGATCAGCTCACAAAAAGGTGACCCTCTCGCCGCCGGTCTCGCTGCCCCCACTCGCGCGACGACCTCTCCTGGTGAGATGGTACTCGCCGGGCTTGGGAATAGCTCCCTTCCTGCCATGTCCCTCCCAGTTCCTTCCGCCATCACCTCATTCCCCGGTCTCCTCCCCAGGGCATCTTCTCCCACTCGCGCCGAGATGAGCTCTTCTTGTGGCGTGAGAGCAGGCACTTGAGGCAGTGGGGTTGAACAATCTCCTTGCCGCGAGATCCCTTGCAGCAAATCCATGATCCCCTTGATTCAAGCCATAAACTCCTCTCTTCCGACAAATCTTCTCGGGTTATCCGACCCTTCTCCTTCTCCTTCTCCGTGATCTCCCGCCATGAGGTTGCTCAAGGTTCTTCTTTGAGGGCTGCGCCCCACACTCACCGCACCAAATATGTTGGAACCAGCTTTCTGGTTCCTCCTAAAGTTTGAAACAGGATGCAGCCCACACGTACACTTCTTGAGCTATCCTCCTGACGAGAGTCGGAGACCTGAAAACAGACCAAGGGGTCTCAGCTCGGAGGTCCCACCTCTATCCCAGAAGAACTAAAGATCTTCCCCTCCCTAGCCAATGCTGAGCTAGGTGCCTGTGAGGAAGACAGTGGAAAGGTTCAACGACCTCTCTCAGGCACCTTATCGGTCTATTTATAGGCCTCTGAATCTGATCTGCATATATCACTTCTGAATTAATCTGAAACGACCAAAACACCCTGGGCTGGGTCTGCCAACAGCCAAACTCTGCTGTTCTGGAGGGCTATACACAGACCTTTAGGGGTAGAAATGTAAAACTACCTGGGGCACAAAGGTAAAATCCCCCTTGGGGGTAAAAAAGGTAAAGACATATGTTCTCCCATGCGGCGAGTGGGGAAGAGACTGACAGGCGAGACGACACTGTCTGTCCGTCTCGCTGGCATCTCACAATATAGGTCATCTCGCCTACCAGAGCCATCTCGCCAAGCCCAAACAATCTCCCATCCCGCCTCCTGCGGGTGGGTCCCCCTAGTCTTATTCACCTATCATCTCGCCAACCTCCCCTTATTGCTCGTCGGACCACCTCTCGCGAGCCCAAGGTTGTACACTTCCAATAACACACGTCCTACACAGAGTACATTCTAGCGAAAGCATTTTAAGAGTTGCAAAAAAAAGAACCCAAGCCAATTAAAATAATTAGTTCCTAAACACCTAGAGGGGGGGTGAATATGTGTAATTCCTTTTTATTCTAAGGCAGAAAAACTATTCAGTTAATTAATCAGAAACAGTTAATTCTGCAGCTAACACAGCACAGTATTCACAGAATCACACAATCATAGATTGCACACAGATTTTATAGTGGTTCCCCAAGGTCTGGGTACATCCACTTTCCCCCTTTGCCTATCTAGCAGTGTGCTAGATTCGGCCTAACTTCTTCTCTTCACCTCAGATCGACAGATCTTACATCTCAGAACCCAAACAAGGCTACTACAACTCAGAGTGAGTCCAAACTCCTACAGCTCAGGAAATCTGCCCTATCTCAGCCTTCAATAAGGCCTACATCTCAGAGATAACAATCTCCTACAACTCAGGCTCACAGCCCTACCTCGGCCTTCAACAAGGCCTACCACTCAGAGAAAATAATCTCCTACAACTTAGCCTTTATAAACATAGGCTTACAACTCAGATCTTATATAGATCCTATAGAAAATAGATTTAATAATATATTTTACCACCACCCTGGTAGAGAGAGAAAGGATGGATGGCTTATTGATCAGTTCTTGGAAGAATCTGATGGCAGAGAAAAACCACTCTTATCTTTCTTCAAAGCTTCTTGAATCTGAACTCAGTAGGGTTGATCTCCTTCGAAGTTGATCTTCAATCAGCTTCTTTCTTGAAATTCAGATCTCAATCTGAATCCTTCTTGGCAGACTGGTTCAGAATCTGCACTTGAGGAACTTGTTGATATAAGTCCCTTTATTCACTTCAAAAGATGGAGCTCTCTCTCCCCAACTTCTTCTAAGATCTTTTGACGAAAATCTTCTTCTGTTTTTGTAACTGTATATATTTTTCTTTTCTGTATTTCAGTATATCTTCTGTTGATGGAGAATGCCTTTATATAGTATTCCTCCATGGTAACCGGCTGATCTGGTTTCTAACAAACTTCTGGCAGCTCTGACAGTTGCAGTACATCGGTTGGTAATGACAGTGGTCAAGTCATCCAGTCACTTCGTGAAACTCTGTCTCTGTCAGCAAAGTGTCGAGACTGAACTTCATCATGTGTCGACACAGGTAGACTAAGTGTCGACACAAGCCGTGATGTCGACACAGCTTCCTTGGTGTTGACATTGCTTCTCGACACAGCTTCTGTAGATTGTGTCGACACTTATTCTATGGTGTCGACACAGTCACTCCTTTTCTTCACACAAATTGATTTTGTTGAAATTCTGTCATGTGTCGACACAAGTCCTGTGTGTCGACACAGGTAATGTCGACAAGGTCTTCTGTGTCTCAACACTGCCTCTGTGTGTCGATACAATTGATGTCGACTAAGCTTCTGTGTGTCGACACCGCCTCTGTGTGTCGATACAGTTGATGTCGATTAAACTTTCTCTATGTGTCGACACTGCCTCTATGTGTCGACACTGTTGATGTCGACTATGCTTCTCTGTGTGTCGACACTGCCTCTGTATGTCGACACAGTTTCTTCAGGTGTCGTCACAGCCTTTCCAGGTGTCGACACAATTAACTCCAAGTGTCGACACAGCTTTTCTCCAGTGTCGACACAAACCTTCATAAGTGTCGACACAGCTTCTTCTGGTGTCGACTCATGGACTTAGAAACTTTTTCCTGTATTCTTGCATTTTCTTAACCTGCACATATAAACTCAATACAACATCAAATACACCTTGATGCATATCATTGAGTAAGGTGAGGCTTCTTCAAATCTGGTACATATTTTCTAATGTACCCAACAATCTCCCCCTATTTGGAGAAGTCATAACCCTTAGTCAATGATATACACCATTCATAACAAACACATATTATGATGTATAAAAATATTATATGACAGGGTAGCTTATAAAAAAAACATATATAAAAAGTCATCACAGAATAATAATGCAACCAGAATGAGCATTAATCATGTTTTGTTTCAACTTCAAAAGTTTCTTTAATAATATTTTACATAAATTTTAAACACTAAAGTTTACAATATTATAAAATCTAGTGAATCTAATCTAAGGCTGCACTGGCTCCTTGATGACTATTCCTTTGCCTGATTGAATCTTGGCTTGAACTGGAGCATCAGTATCTTCAGCTGGCTTCTTGCCCTTCAGATCCTTCTTCTTTTGTTCTTCAGCTCTTATTCTTTGCCTTTCAAAATAGTGAAAAGGCTTAGGGAAATACTTGCTAGGCTCTTGAGCATTAGGAGGTAGCTTCCCAGCCTTTGCCTTTCTTCTATACTGTAGAATGGCTTCTTGTCTAGCTTCATACTTTTTCCATTCTTATTTTGTGTACCATTTACCCCTATCATGGGTCTTGTCCTTCACAGCCTTCCAAGCAGTCAATGTAATATTTCTGGAAGTTGGATTTAACTGTTCAAAATCAGGCTTTAACTCTGTCTGTTCTCTGAATCTCTTCTTTGATAGTTGAGCTTCTTGCTCCTTATTCACATCTGCCTCTGACATTACAACTTTCTCTATGATAACATTTTTATTACCCTCTGGAGGGCTATACATTGACTGTACTTCTTGGTGAATCATTTCAAAATCTGCTGGAGGATAAATGACCTGAGCAACTTCAGGTTGATCACCTCCAAAATAAGCAGGGTGTATACCTGACTCAGCTACATTGTCATCATCACAGAGGGGTGGATATCCATGGGTGGATCTGATGCTATTAGATATCCATTTAGCATGATCTGAGTCAGCTTTGACTAACACTCTCTCCCCCTTTATGACTTCTTTGGCAACATGATCCCTGAGGTCATCTTTCTGAAATCTGATTTGTTCATCAAGATAATTTACACCATCTTTATAGAATGACCTTAACTTAAGTAGCTGTGCAGAAATGGTCTTTTGAGATAGCTCAATAGATATTTGTACAGCAGCTAGGCCTTCATGTAATTGCTTATCAAAATCTTCCTTGGATGTAGCCCTTGCTTCAGTCTGGGCAGTAGCAATATTCTTCATTTCTGTAACCATCATATTATGTGATTCTGTCAGATTATCATTCATTCTAAGTTGATTCTCTAGGATATAGTCTTGCTTAAGAGCTATGTCATCAACTTGAGTCTTGAGTTTTTCTTGATGTGTTTTTAGGAAAATCACAGCATTGCCTCTTTTGTGGAAACAATCAGTCATTTCCTTCTTATTCTGATTAACTTCAAATCTTATAGATTTAATATCTTGTGCCAGGGAGAATTGTAGATCTTTGTGGGTCTCATCCATATATTTCTCCATGACAATCCTTTGTTCATCTAACTTTACTTGCAATGAGATCAACAAGGAACTATAATCAGTAGCTGGTGCAGATTGTGGAGCAGTTTGTAATGCCCTCTTATAGCTCTGGCTTCTTCTTTTGAATACCATTAGCTTTCTTTTCTTAGCTTGAATTTCTGCTTCCTCTTCAGAAGCTGAGGTACTGGCAATATCAACTCTTTCCTTAGGACTAGGAGGCAATTCCTGTGCAGTCCTAGGTAGCTTCCACTGAGTCCCTTGTACCTCCCCCACAGTACTTACTTGCTCCTCCTCAATGTTGATTTGCACCCCCTCAAAGTCTGCTTTCTCCCCCTCAAATTCAGCTTGCTCCTCCTCAGTTCTTGCTTGTACTATATCTGGAAACAACTCCTCACGGGTAAACTCTTGTTGAGTAGAGACTTGAGGCACCACCAACTCAGGAGCATCAGCAGCAGCAGATGTATCCTCCATGATAACATCTTGTACTTCACTTTGTAGATGTGTTGGCTGGTCAACATCAATCAAAGATTCAATTAGTGTTGCATCCTTATCAATGAGAATTGATTGATTAACCTCTTGAATTACCTCAATAATAGTTTGTGTAGCCATTTCACTTTCCAAGTGGGTTGGCACTTCCTCAAGTTGAGGCTCCCCCTGCACCTGAGTACTATCTGTAATATCTTGTGCAGGAGATTTTTCAGGAAGCTCTTACCTCTCTTCATCAGGCATATCCTTAGTTAGGACCCTATCCCATTTGGATATTATCCTGATATCCATTCTCCTCATATGGTTGATCTTTGAACCAGCAGTTTGTTCCATGACTTCAGGAATTGTTCTAGTCAAGTACAGACTCATAATTCTTACCATATTTGGCTTCTTAATACTTTCCTTAATCTTTTCAAAAATTGCTGCTGACCAATCTGTGTTTAGTCTGTAGATGATCCTGGTCATCAGGCTGAACATATAGGCTGAAATCCTATCACGCCCCCTTGCTTGCAGAGAATGACTTTGCCAACCACTTCTGAAAGAAATTTGTCTTGTGGATTCATTCCTTTTTTGTTCATTGCTGATCCAATCTTCAAGGTGGGATCCAATCCACACCATTAAAGGGCTTCCCTAGTCTTGGATGAAGGTACTTCTTCTTCTTCTTGAGTTCTTGGAAGTTGAAGAGTTTTCCTCAAGCTTTTCAAGGTAAGTTTAACCTTAGTTCCCTGAACTGTAGACTTGATCTTAAGTCCAGTAGAATCTATAGTAGCTACGCCATAGAATTCTAGTATTTCTTTCTTCCATATCTTTGTTAGTTCAGATACCAGAAATTCCAACCCATTTTCAGCAATTAGGGTTACTACTGCTTTAATTTCAGTTTTCGTATTATCAAAGGCGTTGCGTACCAGCTCATAACCTTTATTGACACTATCTTCTAGCTTTGGCGCCATTAGGGTTGAGTGAAAGCTTGGATTGAGAAGAGAGAAGTTGTCGACACAGGGTTTTGGTCTCGAAAATATGGAGAGTGTGTCGACAGAATATGGTGTTGACCTATTTATACCTTTCTAAGTAATGAAGGTCAAAAGTCACGTCAACAATCTCTTAATGTGTCGACATTGTTGAAAAGTGTCGACACAGACTTCTAATGTCTCGACATCAATTCTATTTGTTTTTGTCGAGTTCGACGATCTGAGGTTTACGAATCTCCGTGTTTACTCAAAGTGTCGACACTACTTCTGGATGTGTCGACACCACTTCTCTGAAGTGTCGACACCGATTCTCTAGATGTGTCGACACCACTTTCCTGGAATGTCGACACCAACTACTATGTGTCGACACCACTTCTCTGGAATGTTGACACCAACTACTATGTGTCGACACAGACAAATTCTGATGTCGACACAATTTTACTTAGCCAAATTTGTTAAACTAATTTATATTCAACAAACCTATTTCAATTTTGAAATTGTTGAATTTAGTTTCATTTAAAGACTTAGTAAACATGTCAGCTAGTTGTAAATCAGTACTAACAAATTCTAAAGAGATATCTTCTTTCTCTACATGATCTCTAAGAAAATGGTATCTTATTTCTATATGCTTTGTTCTACTATGAGAAATAGGGTTATGAGCAATAGAAATAGCACTAGTAGAATCACATAATAATGGAGTTCTACATACCTGAATACCATAATCTTCTAACTGGTGTTGTATCCACAATAGTTGTGCACAACAACTTCCAGTAGCAACATACTCAGACTCAGCTGTGGAGATTACCACACTGGTCTGCTTCTTACAGCTCCAAGACACTAATCTTCCTCCTAGAAATTGACAGGTGCATGTTGTGCTTTTCCTATCTACTTTGCAACCTGCAAAGTTTGCATCTGAATAGCCCATTAGTAAAAAATCTCTATTCCTGGGATACCAAAGGCCTAGATTAGGGGTGCCCTTAAGATATCTCAAAATCCTTTTGACAACAGTAAGATGAGATTCTTTAGGGCAGGATAGGTAACTAGTACAGACACATGTAGCATGCATGATATCTGGTCTACTAGCAGTCAGATATAGGAGGGAGCCAACTATTCCTTTATACAAAGTTTCATCTACAGGTTTCCATGCATCATCTTTGCTAAGAGATACACTTGTCCCCATAGGAGTTCTCATGGTAGCGGATGACTCCATGCCATACTTCTTAATTAACTCCAGGGTGAACTTAGGCTGAGATATGGACAGGTCATCATCAGTCTGTCTTACTTGGAGACCCAAGAAGAACTTAAGTTCTCTCATACTGCTCATTTTAAATTTCCCTTGCATAAGTTTTACAAACTTTCTACAAAGGTTATTCTCAGTAGAACCAAATATTATATCATCAACATATATTTGGACTAGGATAATCTTTCCTTTGGATTCCCTAAGGAATAAAGTCTTGTCTATTTTCCCCCTTGAGAATTCGTTCTCAATGAGGAAAGTAGACAGGGTTTCATACCAAGCCCTTGGGGCTTGTTTCAACCCATACAAAGATTTCCTAAGTCTATAAACATAAGTAGGATTGAGTGGATCAACAAAACCTGAGGGATGTTCTACATAGACCTCCTCTTTTAAGTCTCCATTTAAGAATGCAGACTTAACATCCATCTAGAACACTTTGAATCCTTGATATGTTGCATAGGCTAGAAATAGCCTGATAGCTTCCAGCCTTGCCACTGGGGCAAAAGTCTGATCAAAGTCTATGCCCTCCTCCTGTCTGATCCTTTGGCAACTAGTCTTGCCTCGTTCTTCACTATGATCCCACTCTCATCAAGCTTGTTTCTATAAATCCACTTTGTCCCTATGACATTGTGGCCCTTTGGTTTTGAAACCAAATCGCAGACCTTGAACCTTCTGAATTGATTTAACTCCTTTTACATAGCTTCAATCCAGTGAGGCTCTTGTATTGCTTCTTCAAATCTCTTGTGTTTCACTTGAGATAAGAAACTTGAGCAAAGAACTGTATTTAAGTTCCTGCTCCTTGTCTGTACTCCTTATCTTGGATCACCAATGATCTGATGTGCAGGATGATCCTTCAACTGTCTAACTGCTGGAGTTAATCTATCAGCAATTTGACCTTCTCCAATCTCTTCAATATGCTGCACCTCATGGTCTTCATCAGCATCTAGAGTGTCCTGTACTCCCCATGGACAACAACTACCATTTTCCACATCCTGCTTTGCAGTTGGATCTTCTCTGATAGTAAGCTGGTCCATCTTCTGCTGTATACCTGTGGAGATACAATAACTACTTGGCAACTCACTGTTAATAAGTCTAGTTTCATCAAGGATGACATGAACTGACTCTTCTACAACTTGAGTAGCCAAATTGTAGACCCTATAAGCCTTACTATTGTAGCTGTACCCAACAAATATCCAATCTTGGGATTTGGCAGCAAACTTTGTTATGGGTGAGACTTTGTCATTGTTAAGCACATAGCACTTTGCAACCAAAGATCCTAAAATATGATATGTTTGGTCTTCTGTCCCTTCATAACCTCATAGGGTGTCTTTTTGTGGCTTTTGGTGATGGAAGCCCTATTGAGCACATGGCATGCAGTGTTTACTGCCTCAGCCCAGAAAATATTTTGGGAGAGTAGTGTCACTCAATAGTATTCTTCCAGCCTCAATTAATGTCCTATTCTTTCTCTCAGCAATGCCATTTTGCTGAGGTGTTCTAGGTGAGGATAATTCCTAAAGAATCCCAAATTCTTCACACAGCCTTGTCATACTTTCAGATTGGAATTCAGTTCCATGGTCGCTTCTGATTTTGGCCACTGAACTATTTAATTCATTCTGAATTTGTTTGACAAAATTGTAGAAGACCTTTGGAGTTTCAGATTTCTGCCTCAGAAAGAATACCCATGAGAATCTAGAATAGTCATCTACAACCACAAAAGTGTAGACCTTCCTACCTAGGCTCTGAACTAGCATAGGACCAAATAAATCCATATGCAAGAAGTACAAGCACCTCACTGAATCCTTGGTTTCAAGGCTATGAAAGGAGAATCTAGTCTGCTTGCCTTTTTGACAAGCTGAACATATTCCATCCTTATAACACTTAACTTGAGGACCATTCCTCACTAACTCTTTACTAAAGAGTTGGCCAATTGTCTTGTAGTTAAGATGGGCTAGCCTTTTGTGCCATTTAACACAATGAGAGACTTTCTCATCAGCCACAGGACAGATAGGAGAATTCTTATTCTCACACACAAAATCTAGGCAATATACATTTCTTTTTCTATAGCCAGTCAACATGACTTTTTGATCACTTGACCTCTTGATAAGACACCCATTCTTGACAAATGAAATGTCACATCCTAGATCACTCAGTTGACTTATACTTATTAGGTTATGTTTCAAACCCTTTGCATAGGCCACTTGCGAGATTGTAATTGAGTGGTTAGAAATGTTACCAAAACCATTGATGATTCCCTTTTCAGAACCACCAAAGATTACTTTAGTCCCATTCAACATTGGTGAGCAGTCCTTCAGCAATCCCCTTATTCTAGTCATGTGCCTGGAACATCCACTGTCCAAGTACCATATAGGGGTATGGCAACTTGGACTCACGTGAAACAAAGATTACTTAACCTTAAAACCCAAATAACTTTTGGGTCCTTAGTTCAAGTTAGTCTGAAATCTAACAAATCTGCCTGTAGCTCTTCTAACAGGCAGACTGCTATTCTCCTTGACACTGGTATTGTGCAAACAGTCTAAGGCATAATGGCCTATCTTGCCACAGCACCAACACTCAAACTTATTATACCTCTTTTTAGGTATAATCTTAGTTGTATTATTTACAGCAGGTCTTTTGTTTTGTGCTGGGGCTTTGCCTTTCTTATTGGACTGTGCAGCCCATGCAGTGCTCTTAAAGCTTATTCCTGCCTTACCCTTTTGTGACACAAAGTCATCTATTAAGGGTAGGATAGATTTTGGCTTAGAGAAACTAGCCACAATCTCCTTCTCTTTCTGAAGTCTGTTTTCCAGACTTTTAATCTGATCATTTTTGAAATTGATTGTTCCCATTTGAATAACAGTTATGTTTTTTAATTTGGAAATCTCATTCATCTTTTGATCCAGCAGCCTCTCTGAATCAGATGCAACCAACTTAAGAGCTGCAATTTCGTTAGCCTGATTTTTGGCCAGGTTTTTGCTTCTCTTAAGTGCCTGCAATAAATCTTCATATTCATCTATCAGCTGATGAATATCTCCTTCAGAGTTAGACACATCTTCATCTCTTGATGGAGATACATTTGATTCTAACCCAGTGAAGTAATTAGAATCTACAGATACACTTTTTACCTTACTAGGGCCAGGCTGATCCTGGCACTGGTCTTCTTCAGACACTGTCATCAGTCCTTTGCACTGATGGTCTTCCTGCTCATAGATAGAGTCCAGTAATTGCATGAACTCATCCTTTTCTTCTGCAAACAAACCAATATATGCCTCAGCCTCAGATTCAGATTCTGAAGTTGATTGATCTTTCAAACTTTTCTCTTTCTCAGCAACCAAGGATTTCTCCTTCTTGCTCTTGTGCTGAAACTTCTTTCTATTAGAAGACTCTTTCCTTTTGTCTGGACAGTCAGCCACAACATGTCCAGCTTTGTTGCAGCAATAGCATATAATCTTGGATGTAGCTGATTTGCTAGGCTTTGTCCCATTCCTGTCCTTCCTGGATGATTTCCTCTTTTGATAATAGTCATCCTTGGACTGAGATGTAGATGGCTTTGATTTCCACTGCTTCTTTAATAACCTTTGGAACTACCTCGTGAATGCTGCAAAGTCTTCATCTGAATTACTACTATTTGTACTGTGATTATCAGAATTTTCTGAAATCACTTCTGCATCTTCCTTAGGAGATGATGGAGACATTCTCCTATTCTTCCTTGTGGCTTCTAACTTGAAGGCCACTGACTTTTCTCTGTAGTCACCCTTTGTATTTTTCTCTTTCTCCTTTCTACCTAACCGTTGCATCTCATAAGACAGCAATTTTCCAAACAGTGTTGGATGAGAAATCTCACCCAGTCTGGCCACTTCCCTTATGGAACAGATCTTAGTAACCCAATCCTTAGTCAAAGACCTAAGGAATTTGTCATTCAGTTCATAAGTACTGAATAATCTTCCATAAGACATTAGTTCATTGACAATCCTATAGAACTTCTTATAACATTCAGTTATACTTTCAGACTTGGCTTGTCTGAAACTCTCATATTCTTGATTAAGCATAGATTTTTCTATCTTGCCTAACCTCTTCAGAACCCTCCATGTAGACAATCAATGTGTCCCACATCTCCTTGGAGGTTTTGCAGTGAATTAGATTCTGGAATGTTGAATCATCAATGACACTTACTATAATGTTCTGGGCTCTTTTATCAATTGTGGCCAAGATGATCTCATTTTTAGTCATCTCTGAAAAATCCTTTGGAATTCTTTGACGGCATCAAGAACAGAAATCTTCATTGGAACATATGGCCCTTCCTTAAATGTTATGTAAATTCTTGGATCAGATGCCTCCATGAATAATCTGACCCTTTCTTTCCATATTCCAAATATTTCTTTCCTGCAGATGGGCAATTTCATTGAACCAAGTTCTTTATGGTTTTCTCCTGAACCCATTTTCTTGAACATAATTCTGCCTTACAGATCTCACTCAGACTGTTAAGTCTAACTTTGAGGAACCTAGCTCTGATACCACTTGAAAGAATTAGTTCCTAAACACCTAGAGGGGGTGAATAGGTGTAATTCCTTTTTCTTCTAAGGTAGAAAAACTATTCAGTTAATTAATCAGAAACAGCTAATTCTACAGCTAACACAGCACAGCATTCACAGAATCACACAATCATAGATTGCACACAGAGTTTATAGTGGTTCCCCAAGGTCTGGGTACATCCACTTTCCCCCTTCACCTATCTAGCAGTGTGCTAGATTCAGCCTAACTTCTTCTCTTCACCTCAGATCCACAGATCTTACAGCTCAGAACCCAAATAAGGCTCCTACAACTCAGAGTGAGTCCACACTCCTATAGCTCAGGCAATTTGCCCTACCTCAGCCTTCAACAAGGCCTACAACTCAGAGATAACAATCTCCTACAACTCAGGCTCACAGCCCTACCTCAGCCTTCAACAATGCCTACCACTCAGAGAAAATAATCTCCTACAACTCAGCCTTTATAAACATAGGCTTACAACTCAGATCTTATATAGATCCTACAGAAAATAGATTTAACAATGTATTATAACACCACCCTGCGAGAGAGAGAAAGGATGGATGGCTTCTTGATCAGTTCTTGGAAAAATATGATGGCAGAGAACAACCACTCTTAGCTTTCTTCAAAGCTTCTTGAATCTGAACACAATAGTATTGATCTCCTTTGAAGTTGATCTTCAATCAGCTTCTTTCTTGAAATTCAGATCTCAATCTGAATCCTTCTTGGCAGACTGGTTCAGAATCTGCACTTGAGGAACTTGTTGATATAAGTCCCTTTCTTCACTTCAATAGATGGAGCTTTCTCTCTCCAACTTCTTCTTAGATCTTCTGACGAAAATCTTCTTCTGTTTTTGTAACTGTATATGTTTTTCTTTTCTGTATTTCAGTATATCTTTTGTTGATGGAGAATGCCTTTATATAGTCTTCCTCCATGGTAACCGGCTGATCCGGTTTCTAACAAACTTCTGACAGCTCTGACAGTTGCAGTAGACCGGTTGGTAATGGCAGCAATCAAGTCATCCAGTCACTTCTTAAAACTCTGTCTCTGTCAGCAAAGTGTCGAGACTGAACTTCATCATGTGTCGACACAAGTAGACTAAGTGTCGACACAAGCCTTGGTGATGTCGACACAGCTTCCTTGGTGTTGACACAGCTTCTTGACACAGCTTCTGTAGATTGTGTCGACACTAGTTCTGTGGTTTCGACACAATCACTTCTTTTCTTCACACAAATTGATTTTGTTGAAATTCTATCATGTGTCGACACAAGTCCTGTGTGTCGACACAGTTAGTCGACAAGTTCTTCTATGTGTCGACACTTCCTCTGTGTGTCGACACAATTGATGTCGACTAAGCTTCTGTGTGTCGACACTTCCTCTGTGTGTCGACACATTTTATGTCCACTAAACTTTCTCTGTGTGTCGACACTGCCTCTATGTGTCGACACAGTTGATGTCGACTATGTTTCTCTATGTGTCGACACTGCCTCTGTATGTCGACACAGTTTCTTCAGGTGTCGACACAGCCTTTCCAAGTGTCGACACAATTAACTCCAAGTGTCGACACAGCTTTTCTCCACTGTCGAGACAAGCCTTCATAAGTGTCGACACAGCTTCTTCTGGTGTCGACTCATGGACTTAGAAACTTTTTCCTGTATTATTGCATTTTTTTAACCTGCACATATAAACTCAAAACAACATCAAATACACTTTGATGCATATCATTGAGTAAGGTGAGGCTTCTTCAAATCTGGTACATATTTTCCAATGTACCCAACACCAATAGCATGAATGTCCACTAAATACCCAAATTAGGAATGAGCGTAGAAAATACACAAAGTATTAGGCCTTATGGTCTTACAAGACTTTACTGAAATTTCTGATGAGGACGGAGTTGCTGAGGTACTCCCTCCTGTCCTAGAGGCTCAAGATCCAGCTCAATTGTTGAAAGACCATTTATCCCCAATGGCAGAGTTGTCCAGTGACTCTGAGGACAGTGCAAATCTACCCTCTCCTCCAAGACTTCTAATTGAAGACATTCCTAGTATTAATTCAGAAAATTCATTATTGGAGCCTATATAATCAATGATGGCCAAGCAACTGTTGAAATTTGTGAAGTGAAAGTGGTTGATGGGCAGGACGGGGGGCCTGAGCGGACATAGTCTGCAGACTGGGCGGACTGGGCGGAGTGGGCGGACTGGGAGGACGACTGTTATGCGGCCTGGTGATAGGCCTAGTTGGATCTTGCTGTTCTTTTGAGTGGCTTGTGCGGACTAAGTCCGCGGCCTGGGCGGACTGTTCTCTGCGGATAGGGCGTTAGCTGCCTTGCTGGCCTGGCCTTGTTGAGCGGCCTGAGCGGTCTGTGATGGTTAAAACTCCAAAATTTATTTACGGTCATGCGGCGACCCGGCGGTTTTATTTAAGTAGAAAAGCGGAATTGATTTTATTTAAGAAAACGGGGCGCGCGTATTTATTTATTTGGATATAAAACGGTTTAGATCGAGTTTTAACGAAAGGAGGCAAGTGCACCTATCGTGAGTAGTACATGATATTCCGGGTGGACTATCGAGGTCGTATTGTTCTCGGGGTCGGTTCGATTATTTCTACTCTTCCCTGGAGGGGACTATTATTTTACCGATGATTATCTTGTCGGGATATTTTATATATAATAAAAAGCAGAAAATGGCAGAAAGAAAATGAAAGCAAGAAGGTGGGCCGATGAAGAGCTTAGCTCGATGGCACCAAAAAAAAATAATTGAACTAAAATAGACTTTAAATAAAAAGAGCTCCTAAATTTCTAATTAATTAAGGCGGAGACTTGGCCTTGGAGGTTCCACTAAAATGAGCTCACCTATCTCTAGGACTATCGCTCACCTGAACGCTAAGACTATTCGACCGGGCTCTCGTCCGACGAAGGATTCCTCTTAACGCCTGCATTACGCTAAGAACCCCGCTATTGGGTGGGGAACCCAATCCGGTAGAGTTGGCGCGCCTCCTCTCTCGAGGGTTAGTGCGGAACTCTCTTTGCCAAGGGGTGATCGGTCCATATGCACGGCCTCTCGGCTAGCTAGCATATGCACTACGGAAATAGGGCCCACACATCGATATGTGGTCCTACGCGTCGTTAACCCCGGGCAAACCTTAAGTACTTTTAATTAATTAGAAAGATATGACCTTTAATTATTTTAAGCTATTTTATCTGTCTCAATGCTCTTCGATGCCGAGGGCTAAGAACGATTAGCCACTCATCGGAATGGGGACGGCTTGCGGGAAAAGCAGAAAATAAAGCAGTAAATGAAAGCAGGAAAATAAAGCAGAAAATTACAAGTCCTACTCAAACGAATAGGACTGAAGAAAGCTGTAAATTGCGAGTCCCGGCGCAAATGCGTGGGCGGGAGAAAGAAAGCGGGTCCTACTCAAACGAGTAGGACTAAATAAATGCAACACACGCACACACTCGACATAAAGTAAAACTCACGCACACACTCTCTCGACATAAATGAAAACACACACACACAAATTCTACTCAAATGAGTAGGGAAAATAAAGACCTGCCATTTAACTCGAATGAGTAGGCGGAAATAAAGAAAATTACAAACTCACGCACTCTACAGAAAGTAAAATAAGCAAGCGTCATTTAACTCTTAACGAGTAGGCGGAAATAAATGCGCATACCTGAAAAATTGCAAAAAAAACTAAGTTACCGAAAAATTAAAACAACTGCATTTCTACCGCTAGAATGCGTTAGAAATGCATAAAAAGTGAAAATAAAAATTAAATGAGCGAAAAAGTTTGCAAATAAAAATGAAAATGCAAGTGCTCGAAAAATAAAAATGAAAACATTTCTACCGCTAAAATGCGGTAGAAATGATTAAAATGAAGACAGAAAAATAAAAGGAGCAAAAGTTTAAACGAAAAATCAAAGTGCACGAAAAATTAAAACGACTATATTATCATTCCTATAACTCCGTAAAAATGATTAAAAAGTTAAAATAAAGCGAAAAGAACGAAAAAGTTTTACAATCAAAACACGAAAATCCAAGTTAGAAAAAATTAAAATCACTTTGAAAACATTTTTTACGGATCTATAGGAATGCAAATAAAGCTATAACAATTCTAAGTTAACAAAACTAAGAACATAAAATTATGAAGTTATACTCATACACACACACACCCATTACAAAAGAAGGAAAAAGAAGTTAAAACAAAATGAAATTAGATTGCATAAGAGTAGTGTTTAGATGAAATCCAAAACCATATAAAGGGAGAAAATCTACAATTTTATTAAGCTAAAAATGAAGATTACAAAGCTATGAAAATAAAGGAGAGAGGGAGAAATTTCCCTTACATAGCATTTGGACTCATCCGAGCAGCATAACTCCTATACAAAATGGTTCAAAAAGGGAACAGAAATCCTTTCAGCAAGGGGCTTATTTATAGGCGGAAAATTTACAAGTACACGCCCTTGGTCACGGGCGTGACATGGGGCGTGTCAGTACTATTTGCGAAGGCGGCCGGCGATTTGACGGGAAAGTGGACTTCGGGGTGGACACGTGTCAGTCTCGCAGTGGTCACGCCCCAGGTCACGGGCGTGACGCTGGGCGTGTCATGGAGGTGGATCTGGGCGCGGGTTGCGCCGAAAGTCTTCAGGCAGGTCTTGTCGGGCCAGCTGGAAAGGTCACGCCCCAGGTCACGGGCGTGACTCTGGGCGTGTCAGTTGGTGTCGACACTCGACGAATGTCGAGCGGAAAGTGTCGAGTTGAAATCGTTGAGCTGAGATTGAGTCACGCCCTCGGTCATGGGCGTGACTCTGGGCGTGTCGAGGAGGTCGACGATCGTTGAGCTGGAAACGTCGAGCGGGTGGACACGGGCTTGGGTCACGCCCCGTGTCGGGTGACACGGGCGTGACCCCGGGCGTGTCAAGCTTTGCTTCTCAAAAATTTGCTGATTTCACGGTTTTTGACGTGTCACGCCCTGGTCACGGGCGTGACCAATATGTCACGGGCGTGACATGACAATTTTTGGCAGATTTTTCATTTTTTCTGAAACATAAAAATAAAGTAAGTCAGCAAAATTATTTACAAAAAAGGAGCAATTTATTAAGCAAAAATATGTAAAAATGACGAAAAGAAATGAAAACGAATAAATTAATGTACAGAAAAATAGGTATATTTACAATTCATCAAATACCCCCATACTTAAGCTTTTGCTATTCCAGAGCAAAAGTTGGAGATGAACTCATAAGGAATAAAAGAAATTCTAAGTTTAGTTATCGCTTGAATTAATTAAAAGTAAGATCAAAATAAATATCCGGGGTTAAAAAATTAAATCCTAATTTATGAAATGTTATAAATAGAGGAAGAGTTTCAAAAAGACTTCTAGATAAAATAAAATAGAAAGTAAAAATTTATTTTTGTTAGTTTAACAAGGATGGATTGGATTTATATAAAAAACCTTAGCTTAAAAGAAGTTAAAGGAAATAATGCAATTTAAAAGTTATGCTCTCAAAAAATTTTAAATTAATTCTAGAATCATTGAAATATGCTAAGTGGCTTGGTGGTTTATGAAGAAGGCTTGAATATTGAGGCGAGGCAATTTTTTCTCAAACCTCCAATTTTTTTCTTTTTGGATAGTTAGGAAAATGAAATCTTATTTTCCTAACACATAATAATTTTTTTCTTTCTTCATAAATAATAAATAACCCAATGTATATGTGTAGGAGTAATGAATTTTATCCTCTTACTCCGTACATATAATCTTTTTAAATATTGGGTGCATATGTTTACGGAATGAAATCTTATTTCCATTGACATAAGATCTTTTAAGGGATAGGGGTAAACATGTCAAGTAAGACATGAAAAAAAATGGAAGTGGGTTTAGTTTTTCAAAAGGAAAACTAGATTTTAATAAAAAAGTTTTGAGAGCAACCTTTTTAAAATAAACGTTCTTATCTTTCTAAAAGCATGAAATAGAAATAATTGAAATCCATGAATGTTATTTTCTAACATAAAAAACGAGCTTCTATTTATAAAATTAGAAGTGGTGGTGAAAAACAAGTTCTCTATTATAAGGAAAAGACATAAAAAATTCTTTAAATCATAACCCCAAACACTTAAATCTGTCAAACTTTAATTAATAAACGAATAGTAAGCAAAGAATAACTAAAATTCGCATATAAATTAACTCGAAACTAGATTTTTGGAAAGCAAAAAGGGTTAAGATATGGTATATTCGAATTATTTTGTTACATAATTTAACAAAACATTTTTTTGGAATTTTTAGAGTTTTTATCATTTTTTTGTGTTTTAATTATTATCTTTTTAGGATTTTTAGATTTTTATCTTTTTAGGGTTTTGGGGTTTTTCTAATTTTTAGTGTATTTTGATAAATTATTTACAAGAAAGAGGAGAGAAAGAAGTGTTATTTACATGGAAGATAGGGGAAAGAGAAATTTTTTTTTTGTTTTTAAATAATATACAAAGCAAAAACTCAAGGGCGGCCCGCGAACAGACTCTTATTTAGGTGGTTGGTTCGATGAGTCGAACGCCGCGGGGAGGCAAAATGCGAGTTTTTATAAATAAGAAAAAAGGGGGGAAGAATTTTTTTTTGTTTTGAAGTTTTATGAAAATAAAAACAAGGAAAAAAAATTTTAGGTTTTATTTTTTGTAATGTTTTTGTAATTTTATGCGTTTTTGTAAAGTGCAGAAATAAAGAAATACGAAAACACCCCCATACTTAAACCCAACATTGTCCCCAATGTTGCAATCTAAGTATGTGGAACAGATAATATACAAAATATAATAAGTACAAAAAAGAAAAGAAGAAAGGTAGGAGCTTCCCTTAGACGAGTCCGGGAGGCCCGGGTCGAAACCCTGCATTATTGTTAGAAGAAAAAGCAAAAATATAACAAAAAAAAAATAGAAAAAAAAGTCGGCCAAAAGGTATGCGGGCGGTAGGGGGCAAGTGCGTTGGTGACTCGAAAGGTAGCTAAGGCCTTAGCGACCATTGCGTGATAAAATGTGATCCCCTAGCGCGCACAATAATGGAAGCGTGTCGAAGCAAAATGAAATAAAAGAAAACAAATTAAAATAAAAGAAGTTAAATAAAACATATATACATTTATTAATATATATTATTTTTTTTGGTGTTTTTAAGTAGATATTTTTTATTTTTTAGTTGGTTTTTAGTTTTTAGTTTTTTTGAGTATTTTATGTTTTAAGTTTTTCTCTTTTTTTTATTATGTTTGTTTTTTTTTTCATTTTTGAAGTTTTTAGATTTTTTAGGTTTTTGGTTTTAGAGTTTTTTTGTGTTTGTTTGTTTTTAGATTTTTTAGATTTTTGGTTTTTAGGATTTGTAGGTTTTTTAGAGTTTTTAGATTTTTAAAGTTTTAAACTTTTTCAAGTTTTTAGAGTTTTTTGGTTTTTAAGTTAGTTTTTTTTGTGTTGTTTTGTTTTGGTAGTACAAAATGACGTCATTTCAAAAAAAAATTTATAAATAATAATAATATGATAAAAATAATATATTATTTTTTTAAAGTTTTTTTTAAGTAGTTTATTATTATTATTATTATTATTATGATTATTATTATGTTTTTGTTGGCCATTTTTAAATTTTGTTATAATTATAGATATAAGTAAAATTAATAGATTTCCAGGGTTCAAAATAACGAAAACGACTTTTACCCGGCAACGGCGCCAAAAACTTGATGGTTAAAACTCCAAAATTTATTTACGGTCACGGGGCGACCTGGCGGTTTTATTTAAGTAGAAAAGCGGAATTGATTTTATTTAAGAAAACGGGGCGCGCGTATTTATTTATTTGGATATAAAACGGTTTAGATCGAGTTTTAACGAAAGGAGGCAAGTGCACCTATCATGAGTAGTACAGGATATTCCGGGTGGAATATCGAGGTCGTATTGTTCTCGGGGTCGGTTCGATTATTTCTACTCTTTCCTGGAGGGGACTATTATTTTACTGATGATTATCTTGTCGGGATATTTTATATATAATAAAAAGCAGAAAATAGCAGAAAGAAAATGAAAGCAAGAAGGTGGGCCGATGAAGAGCTTAGCTCGATGGCACCGAAAAAAAAATAATTGAACTAAAATAGACTTTAAATAAAAAGAGCTCCTAAATTTCTAATTAATTAAGGCGGAGACTTGGCCGTGGAGGTTCCACTAAAATGAGCTCACCTATCTCTAGTACTATCGCACACCTGAATGCTAAGACTATTCGACCGGGCTCTCGTCCGACGAAGGATTCCTCTTAACGCCCGCATTACGCTAAGAACCCCGCTATTGGGTGGGGAACCCAATCCGGTAGAGTTGGCGCGCCTCCTCTCTCGAGGGTTAGTGCGGAACTCTCTTTGCCAAGTGGTGATCGGTCCATATGCACGGCCTCTCGGCTATCTAGCGTATGGACTACGGAAATAGGTCCCACACATCGATATGTGGTCCTACGCGTCGTTAACCCCGGGCAAACCTTAAGTACTTTTAATTAATTAGAAAGATATGACCTTTAATTATTTTAAGCTATTCTATCTGTACCAATGCTCTTCGATGCTGAGGGCTAAGAACGATTAGCCACTCATCGGAATGGGGACGGCTTGCGGGAAAAGCAGAAAATAAAGCAGTAAAGAAAGCAGTAAATGAAAGCAGTAAATGAAAGCAGGAAAATAAAGCAGAAAATTACAAGTCCTACTCAAACGAATAGGACTGAAGAAAGCTGTAAATTGCGAGTCCCGTCGCAAATGCGTGGGCGGGAGAAAGAAAGCAGGTCCTACTCAAACGAGTAGGACTAATAAATGCAACACACGCACACACTCGACATAAAGTAAAACTCACGCACACACTCTCTCGACATAAATGAAAACACACACACACAAATTCTACTCAAATGAGTAGGGAAAATAAAGACCTGCCATTTAACTCGTATGAGTAGGCGGAAATAAAGAAAATTACAAACTCACGCACTCTACAGAAAGTAAAATAAGCAAGCGCCATTTAACTCTTAACGAGTAGGCGGAAATAAATGCGCATACCTGAAAAATTGCAAAAAAAAACTAAGTTACCGAAAAATTAAAACAACTGCATTTCTACCGCTAGAATGCGGTAGAAATGCATAAAAAGTGAAAATAAAAATTAAATGAGCGAAAAAGTTTGCAAATAAAAATGAAAATGCAAGTGCTCGAAAAATAAAAATGAAAACATTTCTACCGCTAAAATGCGGTAGAAATGATTAAAATGAAGACAGAAAAATAAAAGGAGCAAAAGTTTAAACGAAAAATCAAAGTGCACGAAAAATTAAAACGACTATATTATCATTCCTATAACTCCGTAAAAATGATTAAAAAGTGAAAATAAAGAGAAAAGAATGAAAAAGTTTTACAATCAAAACACGAAAATCCAAGTTAGAAAAAATTAAAATCACTTTGAAAACATTTTTTACGGATCTATAGGAATGCAAATAAAGCTATAACAATTCTAAGTTAACAAAACTAAGAACATAAAATTATGAAGTTATACTCATACACACACACACCCATTAGAAAAGAAGGAAAAAGAAGTTAAAACAAAATGAAATAAGATTGCATAAGAGTAGTGTTTAGATGAAATCCAAAACTATATAAAGGGAGAAAATCTACAATTTTATTAAGCTAAAAATGAAGATTACAAAGCTATGAAAATAAAGGAGAGAGGGAGAAATTTCCCTTACATAGCATTTGGACTCATCCGAGCAGCATAACTCCTATACAAAATGGTTCAAAAAGGGAACAGAAATCCTTTCAGCAAGGGGCTTATTTATAGGCAGAAAATTTACAAGTACACGCCCTTGGTCACGGGCGTGACATGGGGCGTGTCAGTACTATTTGCGAAGGCGGCCGGCGATTTGACGGGAAAGTGGACATCGTGGTGGACACGTGTCGGTCTCGCAGTGGTCACGCCCCAGGTCACGGGCGTGACGCTGGGCGTGTCATGGAGGTGGATCTGGGCGCGGGTTGCGCCGAAAGTCTTCGGGCAGGTCTTGTCGGGCCAGCTGGAAAGGTCACGCCCCAGGTCACGGGCGTGACTCTGGGCGTGTCAGTTGGTGTCGACACTCGACGAATGTCGAGCGGAAAGTGTCGAGTTGAAATCGTTGAGCTGAGATTGAGTCACGCCCTCGGTCATGGGCGTGACTCTGGGCGTGTCGAGGAGGTCGACGATCGTTGAGCTGGAAACGTCGAGCGAGTGGACACGGGCTTGGGTCACGCCCCGTGTCGGGTGACACGGGCGTGACCCCGGGCGTGTCAAGCTTTGCTTCTCAAAAATTTGCTGATTTCACGGTTTTTGACGTGTCACGGCCTGGTCACGGGCGTGACCAATATGTCACGGGCGTGACATGACAATTTTTGGCAGATTTTTCATTTTTTCTGAAACATAAAAATAAAGCAAGTCAGCAAAATTATTTACAAAAAAGGAGCAATTTATTAAGCAAAAATATGTAAAAATGACGAAAAGAAATGAAAACGACTAAATTAATGTACAGAAAAATAGGTATATTTACAATTCATCAGTCTGCATCCATGGCTTGGGCGGACTGTTGGTTGCGTTCTGGGTGCTAGCTTGGCTGATTAAGGAGCGGCCTGTGCGGCCTGTGTCCACAGCCTGGGCGAACTGCTGTCTACGGACAGGGTGCTGACTTTCTTGGAGGCTTGGCTAATTGAGGAGCGGCCTGAGCGGATAGAGTTTGCAGGCTGTAGGCAGTGCTCTATTCAGTGGCCATGTTGCAAGCTTGTGTTAACCGGTGGATTGGGTCCTATCCACGGGAGGCTTGCGGACTGGCGTGTCCGCAGTGTTCGCTGTTGTGAACTGGCCTTAGGAGTTTGGTTGTGTCCTTGCCGAGCTCTAGTAGTACAGCAACGTTGTTGCTTTGGCGGACTGGTGTGTGGAGTCCAGCAGTTGGCCGTTTGGGTAGCCGTGCGAGTTTGCTTGCGGACTCTGCCTTAACTCTGGAGGAGTGTTGGCATTTTTGTTTTGGGTATTAGCGGACTGAGCCTTGTCCGCCAAGCTCGCTTTAGGCCCTTTGGGATTTACTGGACTTGGTCATATTCTGTGGAAAGTCCAGTGTGTCCGCTGTATCCGTAAAGTCTGTTGTTGACCGGGCGGACTGTTGCTAACCCTGCCTTTGGTTGTGGACTTGTGGCGTATGGAGGCTTTGGTCTTATAATATGCGGACTGCCTCTTTAGTGTGCAGACTATTGCTGAAGGGGTTATGGCTATCCATATGGTTTGTTGCGGACTGTGCAGACTGTATCTTGTCCGCATAGTGTGAGGCAAGTCCGCCTTGTTGTGGTCAGTGCCTTGCTCCTGGCGGTTTGTTCCTTGGAATCCGGCTAAGTCCTTGCGGACTCAGCGGACGGGTATTTGTTAGCGCGTGAGTTGGGGTGGTTTCTCTATCCACTAGGGCGGTGACCACACTCCTCACCTCGCCTATAAATAGGACCCCTCGGCACGTCTACAGTAACGGATTGAACAGTAAGTGGGGGCTCTTCAAAGTGCTGCGGTCTCAGTTTTCTGTCCGCGCGGATTGAATCAGAGTTAACTGTTTGCTATGTGCAGGTCGCGCGGCTAGTTTCAAGGAGCCAGATGTTTGGATTTGACTTTGGTCAAGTACTTGGAAGTGTGCGGTCTCTGCGGTTTCAGCAGGTCGCTCTGCGGCATGTCAGTTCCCTGCTTCAAATTTGCAAGTTCCAATAACCTGTCCGACAGTCTCAGGCGTGTAGGCGGTCTGTTCTTTAGTTCCTCGGCAATAGGCGAATAACGGTGTGTCTGCGCGGCCACGCAGCCTTGGTGGACTCCGTGTCTATTCGGCGTGTTGCAGCTTCAGCTCGGGCAGCTTCGGCGGACTTGGCGACTTCGGCGGTCTCGGCGGTTTCCAGTGCTGTCTGCCCGGCTTGTTTTTGTGCTTTCTGTTATAGCTTGTGTACTAGCGAAATCATGTCTCGCTATGTATACATTGCCTTGTAAAGAAGAGTAAATGAATATAAGATCTGCTTGTTCTTCCATGTGCTTGGTGTGTTGAGCTTGCTCCTTGGGTTTCCACTAGATCAAAGTGTGAACTATATAGTGCCGAGAATATTAATTTGGCTTTGGGCTATCTTGCTGACCACTTTAAGAAAATTCAACATAGTACAGAGGGAGGTTCTATTGCTTGAGTGGTGTTCAACCAGTGTTGTTGCTCTATGCTTGAGTGGTGATCAACTTGTGTTGGTGCTCTGTGCTTCTGAAGGCTTAACCAAGCGGTTGTTGCAATGGAAGGGAGTTATGCAAGGGGTCTTGGTATTGAACTCTTGACCACGACTAACTTCAAGAAGTGGAAGTCGTGTATGAAGAGTTTTCTTCTTGGCAAGGAGCTGTGGGAGGTCGTCGGTGGTGACGACAGACAGGAAGTTACTGCTGCGTTTGGTACTGCTGAGCAGGTGAGGCTCTGGAGAAAAACAAATGCAAAAGCAGAGTTTGTTCTCAAGAGAGCTGTTTCACCAGAACTGTTTGATCAAATCATTGGATGTGAGTCTGCTGCTGATATTTGGACAACTATTGATGAGTTGTTCAATAGGAAGAATGAGGCCAGACTTCAGTTTCTGGAGAATGAGTTGACCAGAACAACTCAAGGAGACCTTACTATCTCAAAGTTTTTATTGAAGATGAAAAGCTTGTGCGCAGAGATATCAGCGCTTGACCCTGATGACCCTATCTCGGAGGCTAAGTTGAAAAGGCACATTATCCGCGGCTTGCAGAAGGAATATGTTGCCTTTGTAACATCTGTTCAAGGGTGGGCAACTCAACCATCCTTGTTGGAGCTTGAGAACCTACTTCCTTCGCAGGAAAGTCTGGTAAGGCAGATGGCAGGAGTGACTATCTCTGAAGGTGGTAGTGAAGCACTGTTCACAAGCAAGAAGAAGAAGAGATGGGAAGGGAAGAAGAAGAAGCAGGTCGCTACTGAGAATGAGCCTTCAACTTCTTATCAGTCGGAGAGGAGCGCTGCTCTGAAGAAGGACTGGAAGAAGAACTTGAAGTGCTACAGGTGTCATTAGCGAGGGCACTTCAAGCGGGACTGCAAGGTCAAGCTGCAGCCTGGGCATGCTACAAGCAAGGAGGAAGCTTGGTCTAAGAGTGAGGAAGCAGAATGGGGTGGAGCCTTCATGACGGGCACTTGTGTCCGTGCCTTGTCTGCTGAGGACTTCAACGGCGAATGGATCATGGACTCCAGGTGTGGTCATCACCTCACCGGAGATAAGTCAAAGTTCTCTTCCTTGCAAGCATACTCAGGTAACGAATCTATCATAACTGCTGATAACCCTGTTTATGCAGTAGAGAAAGAGGGGGTTGTGTCTTTGGGTAGTGATTAGGGGCCACTCACATTAAGGAGTGTGTATAACGTACCGGGCATGAAGAAGAATCTCTTCTCTATGACCAATGCAGTAGATGTTGGTTATCATGTTCTATTTGGGCCAACAGACGTGAGGTTCCTTCGCAACGTATCAGTGGTTAAAGCTGATATTGCTCATGTAGGAAGGAGAGTTAAGAACTAATTTGTTCTTTCAACTAATTCTTATGTTGATCGTATGAGATCCAACGATAGCGCTGCTATCTGGCATGAGAGGCTGGGGCATGTAGGAATGGACAAGCTGAAGGCTATGGCTTGTAGAAGTTTGGTGAGAGGTTTGTCTAAGTTGTCCTCCTTTGGTGACGGGCATGTTTGCGCAGGATGTCAATATGGTAAGGCACATCGCCTTCTATCTGATAAATCACAAACAAGGAGCAGGCAACCATTGGAGTGCATTCATGGCGACTTGATGGGACCAACTATCACTGCCAGCCTTGGTGGAAGTAGATACATGCTTGTCCTGATTGATGACTACTCAAGATTTACTTGGGTTTATTTCTTGAAGAAGAAGTCTGAAGCCTTCCGGTTGTTTGTGGAGTTTAAGGAGCTAGTGGAGGGCCGGCTTGGCTTGCTGATCAAGAAGCTTAGAACAGATAACGGGGGTGAGTTTGTTTCCTCCGAGTTTTCTAACTTCTGCAGGAAGCACGAAATTCAGAGAGAGCTCACTTGTGCTCACACTCCACAATAAAATGGAGTAGCAGAGCGGAAGATTCGTCATCTGACGAAGACTTGCAAATGTTGGCTTCATGCGAAAGACATCTCAAGGTCTTTTTGGGCAGAGGGGATATCTTGTGCTTCTTATGTCATCAATCGGATGCCGCACAGCCCGATCAACATGAAGACTCCTATTGAGTTGTTGCTGAAGGAGAAGCCTAGTGTGGGACACCTTCGGGTGTTCGGTTCAACTTGCTATGTGCATGTCCCGGATGCTTCACGAACTAAGCTGGATGCAAGGCAATGAAGCTTGTCTTTGTTGGTTATGATGAGCGGAAGAAGGGATGGAAATGCATGGATGCTGCGACAATGAAGTTCGTTGTGTCAAGAGATGTTGTCTTTGACGAGCTGATGTCGTATGGAGGTGGCTCGGTTGAGCTAACCAGAAGCAAGGTTGATGAAGAACCGATGGTGGCTGCTGAAGGCCTGGAAGAGGAGCTTGTTGTTTCACCAGCGGCTCCGGTTGCTTCAAACTCTGAGGCTGAGCCTTCTGGCTCAGGAAGTAGGGGGAGTATTGCTCAAAGCTTGCCCCAAGTAGGAGTTGAGCCTGAAGAAGCAACGGAGGTAGTAAGCAAGGAGCAGACCCTTCGGAGATCGAAGAGGGTTATTAAGCCACTGGCTCGTTACTGTGATGGTAATGCAGTGAGCTTTATCTCCTGCTTCTTTGCAGGTCCTCTGGATGAGCGAGAGCCTGCAAACTTCAATAAGACCACTGGAGTCAAGGTGTGGGAAGATGACATGAAGGAAGAGATTGCTGCTCTCAAGAAAAATTAAACCTGGGATCTTGTGCCCAAGGTTGATGGCATTACTCCAGTGACTTGCAAGTGGGTGTTTAAGTTGAAGAAGAAGGCTGATGGGAGCATTGATAGATACAAAGCTCGTCTGGTCGCTCGAGGTTTTTCACAGCAGTTTGGAGAAGACTATGAGGAGACATTCAGTCCGGTTGCAAAGATGACTTCAGTTCGAGTAGTGATCGCCTTGGTTACTAGCAAGGGATGGAGGATGTGACAGCTTGATGTGAAGAATGCTTTTCTTTACGGAGAAATTAACAAAGACATATTCATGGATCAGCCACTTGTTTTGTTTCTGAAGATCATCCGGACTATGTCTGCAAACTCAGGAAGGCTCTCTATGGGTTGAAGCAAGCTCCTAGAGCTTGGTATGGGAAGATAGCAGAGTATTTGCAATTCTGCGGTTATTCTACATCCAACTCAGATTCTAGCTTGTTCGTCAAGAAGAAGGTGAAGCTTCAAGTCTTGGTCCTGCTGTATGTGGATGACATGATCATCACAGGGAATTCGGAGGAGGAAGTAGCAAGGCTCAGGGCTGAGCTTGCTATACGCTTTGAGATGAAAGACTTGGGAGAGCTTCATCACTTTCTCGGTCTTGAAGTGGAGAGTAAGAAGAGCTGTATACTCATTTGCCAAAGAGGATATGCAGATCGCATTGTGAAGCGGTTCAGCATTGGCAAAGGAAAGAGTTGCTCTACTCCACTGGAATATGGGCTGAAGCTTCGACGAGATGACGGAAGGATTCTTCCTGACCCCTTGGTGTTCAGAGCTCTTGTTGGAAGCTTGATCTACCTGACGATTACACGGCCAGACATTGCTTACGCTGTTAGCCGACTAAGTCGGTTTATGGCTGAACCAAGGAAGTCTCATCTAGAGCGGCACAGAACATTTTGAAGTATGTCAAGACAACTTCTGACATGGGACTTCTCTATAAAAGGGACTCAGACTTTGCCTTGCTTGGGTACACAGATGCTGACTATGGCGGTGATTCGGATCATCGAAGATCAACTTCAGGTTATGTGTTCACTTGTGGATCAGCTAGCATCTCGTGGTGTAGCAAGAAGCAGGACTCGGTGTCCGTCTCAACTACGGAGGCAGAGTATAAGGCTTCGGCCTTGGCTGCTCGGGAAGCCATCTGGTTGAGGAGGCTTATAGAGGATGTGCATGAAGAAGTGCAAGGGCCAACTTTACTCCGGGGTGACAACGAGAGTGCTCTCAAGCTGGTAAACAATCCAGTGTGTCATGCTAGGACCAAGTATATTGAGATCGATCATCACCACTTCATAAGAGAGAAGGTGTTGGAGGGATCTCTTCTGGTCGGGCATGTTCGGAGTGAAGAAAATCTTGCTGACCTCTTCACAAAGCCACTGTCGAAGGGGCCTTTTGAGCGGTTGCGCAGCTTGCTAGGCTTGATCACCACTTCTCACTTCAAGGTGGAGTGTTGAAATTTGTGAAGTTAAAGTGGTTGATGGGCAGGTCGGGCGGCCTGAGAGGACATAGTCGGTGGACTAGGCAAACTGGGCGAACGACTGTTATGAGGCCTGGTGATAGGCCTAGTTGGATCTGGCCGTTCTTCTGAGCGACTTGTGCAGTCTAAGACCGCGGCCTGGGCGGACTGTTGTCTGCGGATAGGGCGTTGGCTGCCTTGCTAGCATGGCCTTGTTGAGCGGCCTCAGCGGTCTGTAACACCCTAAAATCAATTTGGGTCAATTTGGGTTCAGGCATGGGTGATATGGCCTGGGACACGGGCGTGTCCCAGGGCATGTCGTGCATGGGTTGTGTCAGCGGTCGTGCGGTCGACGAATTTTTCTCGACGATTGTCGAGTGTCGAGTGTAGAGTGAGGACACGGCCTGTGACACGGGCGTGTCACAGGGCGTGTCAATGTGGTCGACGAACTAAGCTCGATGTTTTGAGCTAAGGCGTGTTTGCGGGACATGGGTATGTCCAGGTGCACACGGCCTGGAACACGGGCGTATCCCAGGGCCGTGTGAGTCTCGGGTGCTTTTGCGGGTGTGCAGCCTGATGAACACGGCCACACACACGGGCGTGTCTGAAGGCGTGTCAGGGTACATGGCCCGTGACACGGGCGTGTCCCACGGCTGTGTACTGGTTGGCTTTAAGTCGGTTGCCTGCCGCTTAAGTGACACAGCCTATGACACGGGCGTGTCACAGGGCGTGTCAGGCGGGTTCATGCTTTTCTGGACAATTCTGAGTCGTTTGATTCCCTCTTTCTGGATCCATGGGATAGGCTTTCTCCATGTCTTGATAAGGCCGGGGAAAAGGGGATTTAACCCTTCCTCTTCATTATCTTCCTCTTCTTCTCATTTCAAGAGAGAGCAAGAAGAGGGGAGTGCAAGGGAAGGAAGGAGGAAGAGAAACCAGCTGCTGGAGGAGCTGCAGAGTGCGGAACAAAGATCCGAGAGCGGATTCGTGAAGGCTAAGCCGAGACGGTGACTTCCATTCGGCTACTTCATGGCGCCAAAGCGATCTTCAAGGGTAACGATCTCCTTCTTGGACATCGAAGTCCTTTCTTTATGCATATGCGTGGAATCCTCCAACAAAAGGTGGATCCGTGAAGTGATTCCTTTGTTGAGTCTGCATCTAGAGCTGGAATTGTGGAGTACGGCATAGGCATGTTGTGTGAAGCCCATCTGGACCGTTAGTATGGATTGGTTATGATCATGGGTAAACCGGAGAAGACTCCGTGGATTTGTAAAGATGTTATGTGCTTTATGATTGAATGCTATGTGTGGATGGTATGCTCAAGCGTGGGCTACCATGGATATGATCTTGGATGCTTTGCGAAGCTCCTTGTAGTTTGCTCTGTGAGAGCGGGAAGCTGCGGCTACCCAGGAAGGGAAGGTCGACCCGCGTCACGGTGCGCTAGTGACGATGTGAGCACGGGCAAGGCTAACCTGTACCTAGACATGATGGAGAGATCGATTGGTGGCAGTGTTCGAGAGCGTGCGATAGCCCGACCTGCTACACCGAAATAAAAGCGGGTCGATCTGTTGGATGAATGCTCATGTTTGCCATGTAGTACGTACCTCTGCTTGGTTTGGGCGGAATGCAACCAACATGCGTGTTGGGGTGACTAGGACCGGCCAGCCAACAAGTTAATTACCGTGCGATTGGTGGTGTTACCACGGGTTTCCGGTACACCGTAAGGTGCCCTGAGTGCACGAAGCGTGTAGCTGTGGTCGGCGTTTGTGATTTGCTGTGTGTGATTGTGAATGCTAGCTATTATACTTGCAAATGCATACAGGGAATGAACCGCTACCCCGGGCATGGGGTAGGGTCGTTATAATTGGTCAGCTAAAGCTGAACGTTACTTTGTTTGCCGCTCTTTGGTGGATGTCTACTTGCAGGTGCTGCGGCTTGAAATGAAATGAGCGGATTGCAAGCTTGCTGTTAAGGCCCTTGAAGGCCATGTGAATCGTGGTTGGATTTCATGTGTGGCCGGCCTGCGTGCCGATGTACGAACCTGTATATGTGTAAAAAGAGAAACCTATAGGCCTTAAGGCCATGTGTGTGTGGGTTGTATACATTTCTGGTTTTGGATATATAAATGTGATATTTATGTATTAGTGGACATTCCTGTAGTTGAGTTCATGTAACTTAAATATGCTGCGCTAGAATGAATTGGGTTAAGGATAAGAATCAAATGTGATCACCATAAGTAATTCTGTCACTTGTATGTGACATATGGCGTGGGGCCCCGGCCGGACCCACCGTTATATGTCATGTGACGAGTGGGGGCATTACAAAGTGGTATCAGAGCGAGGTTGCGATTGTTTTGGAGGAGAGAACAGAATTGAACCCATTAATGTCCACTGGCAATGTATTTCATGCACATGACGTGTGTGAGTGTAGTCAATGTATCAGTACCGTTATGATTTGAATTATTAATGGTGTTTTGTACATTGATAGGTGGCGAGGAGTGGAGCTGGGCCGTCAGAGCCCCAGCAGTCTGATGAGAGTGTCACACCGGCTGAAGCGCCTACGCCTCCTTTGGCGGAGACCATTCGGGTGGTGATGGAAACAGTGCTCGCAGTATTGCAGACACAACCTGCAAGGCCTGCAGTGGTACCTGTGCAGCTTGGTGTTTGGCAAGAGCCTGTGGATGAGCAATTGAAAAGTTTTATGGAATTTCATCCCCCTACGTTTGGCAGGGCGAGTTCCCCAACGCAGGCGAAAGATTGGTTAGCTCGAGTGAAGAGGATCATGACTGCAATCAGGACGGTGGAGGAGCAGAAAGTGACTTTAGCCACATTTCTGTTGGAAGGAGACGCAAGATTATGGTGGGATGAAATGGATGTGCATTACTTGGCCGGTCGAGGGTTAGCGGAATTTTCCATGGAAGAATTCTCCCGCATATTTTTAGCCAAGTATGTGCCAGTGTCCCAGCGGATTGCTATGGAGAATGAATTTTTACGTCTATTGCAAGGTGAGCGGGATATTGATACATACCTACATGAATTTACCAGACTGGGGCGGTACGCGGGATCTACGATCGCCGAGGAAGCTCGAAAGACGAATCGATTTTATGAGGGCCTTCGAGATGAGTTAAGGTTGGCACTTCCGAGTTCGGTGAGCCAAGGCTTCCAAGAGTTGGTAGATACAGCCCGTGCATTGGAGAAGGATATGAAGCGAGTGCACGAAATGAGGAGATTAGCGGTGGAGAAGCCAGAATTCAAAGTTCCGCAGTCGGAACAATTAGAGTTTCAGAAACGAGAAAAGAAGAGATTCAAGCCTGTGGAACAAACCTCGTCGAATGTTGCATCAGAAGCAACGTATGGACAAAGACGTGTTGAGACACGTACCTATTTTAAATGCGGAAAACAGGGGCATATATCCTCTAACTATCGAAGCGGCCCTCCTAGAAGTGAGAAAACGATGGGTGCGTCTTATGAAGATAAGGGTAAAGCAGTGGCTGAATCATCGGCATCCCGGACGCAGCCTCGATTGCATAATATGGAAGTGCAAGAGCCGCAAAGTGCACTTGGTGAAATTCAACCTCAGGTTTTCAATTTGGCATTTACCGAGGAGTTTAAACGCAATTTGCAAAATAATACGGATGAGCGGAAATAAGTGTGGCCCGTCCTCTATGTGTATATATGAATGTTATGTCTTTGTATCTGTGACATATGATATGTACATGGCGGGTTAGATGGAGCTCTAAATGTATTTGTACCTATGCATGTGTTGATATTGGTTTGTTTGTGCGATTGCTTGGGGTGAGACATGCTGCGGCCTCTGAGCTCAAACCCGGCTCAACTTTTTGCATGCTCGGATAAGGTGGGTGTAAGATTTTGTGATGTTGTGACTGATTGGCGTGAGCCACATTTCAAGGACGAAATTATTTGAAGGAGGGGAGGATTGTAACACGCTAAAATCAATTTGGGTCAATTTGGGTTCAGGCATGGGTGACATGTCCTGGGACACTGGCGTGTCCCAGGGCGTGTCGCGCTTGGGTTGTGACAGCAGTAGTGCGGTCGACGAATTTTGCTCGTTGATTGTCGAGTGTCGAGTGTCGAGTGAGGACACGGCCTGTGACACGGGCGTGTCATAGGGCGTGTCAATGTGGTCGACAAACTCAGCTCGATGTTTTGAGCTAGGGCGTGTTTGCGGGACACGGGTGTGTCCAGGTGCACATGGCCTAGAACACGGGCATGTGCCAGGGCCGTGTGAGTCTCGGGTGCTTTTGCGGATGTGCAGCCTGATGAATACGGCCACAGACACGGGCGTGTCTGAAGGCTTGTCAGGCTACACGGCCCGTGACACGGCCGTGTCCCACGACCCTGTACTGGTTGGCTTTAAGTCAGTTGCCTGCCTCTTAAGTGACACGGGCATGTCATAGGGCGTGTCAGGCCGGGTTCATGCTTTTTTTGACAATTCTGAGCCGTTTGATTCCCTCTTTCTGGATCCAAGGGATAGGCTTTCTCCATGTCTTGATAAGGCCGGGGGAAAAGGGGATTTAACCCTTCCTCTTCATTATCTTCTTCTTCTTCTCATTTCAAGAGAGAGCAAGAAGAGGGGAGTGCAAGGGAAGGAAGGAGGAAGAGAAACCAGCTGCTGGAGGAGCTGCGGAGTGCGGAACGAAGATCCAAGAGCGGATTCGTGAAGGCTAAGCCGAGGCGGTGACTTCCATCCAGCTACTTCATGGCGCCAAAGCGATCTTCAAGGGCAACGATCTCCTTCTTGGACATCGAAGTCCTTTTTTATGCATATGCATGGAATCGTCCACCAAAAGGTGGATCCGTGAAGTGATTCCTTTGTTGAGTCTGCATCTATAGCCGGAATTGTGGAGTACGGCATAGGCATGCTGTGTGAAGCCCATCTAGACCGTTAGTCTGGATTGGTGATGATCATGGGTAAACTGGAGAAGACTCCGTGGATTTGGAAAGATGCTATGTGATTTGTGATTGAATGCTATGTGTGGATGGATGCTCATGCGTGGGCTGCCATGGATATGATCTTGGATGCTTTGCGAAGCTCCTTGTGTTTTGCTCTACGAGTGCGGGAAGCTGCGGCTACCCAGGAAGGGAAGGCCGACCCGCGTCACGGTGCGCCAGTGATGATGTGAGCAAGGGCAAGGATAACCTGTACCTGGGCATGATGGAGAGATCGATTGGTGGTAGTGTTCGGGAGCGTGCGATAGCCCGACTTGCTACACCGAAATAAAAGCAAGTCGATCTGTTGGATGAATGCTCATGTTTGCCATGCGGTACATACCTCTGCTTGGTATGGGCGGAATGCAACCAACATGCGTGTTGGGGTGACTAGGACCGGCCAGCCAACAAGTTAATTACTGTGCAATTGGTGGTGTTACCACGAGTTTCCGGTACACCGTAAGGTGCCCTGAGTGCACGAAGCGTCTGGCTGCGGTCGGCGTTTGTGATTTGCTGTGTGTGATTGTGAATGCTAGCTATTATACTTGCAAATGCATACAGGGAAGGAACCGCTGCCCCGGGCATGGGGTAGGGTCATTATAATTTGTCAGCTATAGCTGACCGTTACTTTCTTTGCCGCTCTTTGGTGGATGTCTACTTGCATGTGCTGCAGCTTGAAATGAAATCAGCGGATTACAAGCTTGTTGTTAAGGCCCTTGAAGGCCATGTGAATCGTGGTTGGATTTCATGTGTGGCCGGCCTGCGTGCCGATGTATGAACCTGTATATGTGTAAAAAGAGAAACCTGTAGGCCTTAAGTCCATGTGTGTGTGGGTTTTATACATTCCTGGTTTTGGATATATAAATGTGAAATTTATGTATTAGTGGACATTCCTGGAGTTGAGTTCATGTAACTTAAATATACTGCGCTAGAGTGGATTGGGTTAAGGATACGAATCGAATGTGATCACCACAAGTAATTTTGTCACTTGTCTGTGACATATGGCGTGGGCCCCGGCCGGACCCACTGTTATATGCCATGTGATGAGTGGGGGCGTTACACGGTCTATGTCCATGGCTTGGGCAGACTGTTGGTTGCGTTCTGGGTGCTGGCTTGGCTGATTAAGGAGCGTCCTGTGCGGCCTGTGTCTGCGGCCTGGGCGAACTGCTGTCTACGGACAGGGTGTTGGCTTTCTTGGTAGCTTGGCAGATTGAGGAGCGGCCTAAGCGGACAGAGGTTTGCAGGTTGTAGGCAGTGCTCTGTTCAGTGGCCGTGTTGCAAGATTGTGTTAACCGGCGGATTGGGTCCTATCCGCGAGAGGCTTGCGGACTGGCGTATCCTCGGTGTTCGATGTTTCATACTGGCCTTAGGAGTTTGGATGTGGCCTTGCCGAGCTCTGGTAGTACAGCAGTGTTGCTGCTGTGGCGGACTGGTGTCTGGAGTCCGACAGTTGGCTGTTTGGGTAGCCGTGCGAGTTTGCTTGCGGACTCTGCCTTAACTCTGGAGGAGTGTTGTCATTTTCATTTTGGGTGATTGGCGGACTGAGCCTTGTCCGCCAAGCTCGCGTTAGGCCCTTTGTGATTTACTGGACTTGGTCACATTCTGTGACAAGTCCAGTGTGTCTGCTATATCCGCCAAGTCCGCTGTTGACCAGGCGGACTGTTGCTAACACTGCCTTTGGTCGTGGACTTGTGGCGGATGGAGGCTTTGGTCTTGTACTATGCGGACTGCCTCTTTAGTGTGCGAACTTTTGCTGAAGGGGTTGTGGTTGTCTATATGGTGTGTTGGAGACTGTGCGGACTGTGCGGACTGTATCTTGTCCGCATAGTGTGAGGCAAGTCCGCCTTATTGTGGTTAGTGCCTTGCTCCTTGCGGTTTGTTCCTTGGAATCCAGCTAAGTCCTTGAGGACTCAGCTGAAGGGTATTTGCTAGCGCACGAGCTGGGGCGGTATCTCTATCCACTAGGGAGGTGACCACACTCCTCACCTCGCCTATAAATAGGACCCCCCTGACACGTCTACAGTAACCAAGTGAACAGTAAGTGGGGGCTCGTCAAAGTGCTACGGTCTCAGTTTTCTGTCCGCGCGGATTGAATCAGAGTTAACTGTTTGCTGTTTGCAGGTCGCGTGGCTAGCTTCAAGGAGCCAGAAGTTTGGCTTTGACTTCGGTCAAGTACTTGTAAGTGTGCGGTCTCTGCGGTTTCAGCAGGTCGCTCTGCGGCTTGTCAGTTCTCTGCTTCAACTTTGCAAGTTCCAATAACGGGTCCGCCAGTCTCAGGCGGGTAGGCGGTCTGTTCTTCAGTTCCTCGGCAGTAGGCGAATAACGGTGTGTCCGCGCGGCCTCGCAGCCTCAGCGGACTCCGTGTCTATTCGGCGTGTTGCAACTTCAGCTCGGGCTGCTTCGGCGGACTTGGCGACTTCGGCGGTCTCCGCGGTTTCCAGTGTTGTCCGCCCGGCTTATTTTTGTGCTTTCTGTTATAGCTTGTGTAAAAGCGAAATCATGTCTCGCTATGTAAACCTTGCCTTGTAAAGAAGAGTAGATGAATATAAGATCTGCTTGTTCTTCCATGTGCTTGGTGTGTTGAGCTTGCTCCTTGGGTTTCCGCTAGATCAAAGTGTGAACTGGGCAGTGCCGAGAATATTAATTTGGCTTTGGGTTATCTTGCTAACCACTTTGAGAAAATTCAATAGCAACAAGCTAAATTTGATCAATCTCTGAACAAAGTTCTGAAGAAAGTAAAAGAGGCTAAATGGGATATGAACAACAGCCTTACTAAAGTCAAGGTGCATTTTGATAAGCTGGAATTGACTCTAGATAGCAGGCTTGTGCAAGGTGGGCAAGCTATTATTCACACAATGGTTGGGCTTAAAAGCAATTTGGATGTACTCAAGAATGTTGATGAGAATGCCAAAACTGTAATAAATGCCCAAAATGTCGGGATTAATCACTTTGACAATCAAATGGTATATTATAATAATGTGATTGCTAAGGAGGTGATTAAAGAAGTCAGAATGGGGGAGGAAGAATAGAAAACTAAGGTAAAAGCAATTGAATCCTCCGTGAAAGAGCAGTTTAGAGATATCAACATCTACAGTTATGATAACTTCAAATGGCTACATAGATAACTATTTTCAGGATCTGCTGCAGTAAGGATGCCTGAACATGTAGTGCCAGAACCAGTGATATTTAATCTTGTGCATGATTATGTTCATCCTGTTCAGGACTGCACTTAGTACTGGATAAACTCTCAAGATTTTTCTCTGGATTACAATCAAAATGGAATAAAATCTGCTGTTGCTGCTAGACCAGATGTTCAAGTGGTTGAAGATATACGTCAATCATCTCTTAAGAGAAGAAGGTATGGGGAAGGCCCTTCTGCTGTCAGGTCTGATCCTAATAGGGAACTGAGTGAAGTGTGGAGTCCTGTCTCAAAAATCATTATCCTGGACACCTTCACTTTAGTTGACTTAGGAAATGAGGACAGGTGGAAACACTACAGTGGGGAGGAATGGCAGAATCATGAGGTAGCAAATTCTAAAAGAAGATTACACTTCAGGAACTACAGAAGTAATGATCCAGATGCTCCTCCTGTTCTGCCAAAGTATTTCCCAAAGCTGAAGGCTTATTTTGACTGGCAGTACCAGAAGAGACAGGGCAAACCTGAAAGTCCACCTAGTGTCAGCTATGTGCACCTATGGGGGGGGGGAATAGGTGACGTGTGATTCTTTTGCGGAATTTACGGATGTACCTGCACAATAAAAACAACATGCACAGCACACAGAATACACAGCAAATTTATAGTGGTTCCCCGACTTGGGTACATCCACTTTCCCCCTTCGACCTATCTCCCCAACAAGGGACGACTCGGTCACTTCTCCAACGGGATTGAAATCCAATCCCTTCACTAACGGAAGGAGCCCTTCCACACGTGAGAGTCAACACTCCCACAAAACGGGTTGCACCCAACCCTTACAACACGGAACAAAAGTTCCTTTACAACAAAATTAAATATAAAATGTATGCGTAATACAAACTTCTTTTGGAGACTACGGTGTTCCTCTTGTTCGACGACGTGTTCTTGAAGTCGAAGAAGAGTCTACAACCTTGGTCTCTCTTGGAGAGGATCTCCCGGAACCGACGGCGGCACACGAGCGGCGGCTAGCTTCGGGATCGGCGGCTACGATGAAGAGCGGCTGCTGAACTTGGAGATCCAAACTTCGTAGCAAAGCAAACTAGGTCTACCAACGGTCACTCTAGGATCGGTCGTCTCGATCGATTCGGACGGGGGAGTTTTTCCCGGTCAACAAATCGAGAGACAAGAGATCTCTAGATAGACACGTGAGACGCAAGCTTTGCTAAGCTTCTGTCGCCGGAGATCGGGAAGATGAACGATCAGCGGCGGCGACGTACTTGCCCGAGCGCGACGGAGGCGGAGGAGAGAAATCGCGATATTAGGGTTTCCGCTTGCTCGGCTTCTTTCTGTGTCTTTCTTCCATTCAAAATACCCGAGTATAAATACTGTAGCTACCCCCAATAAGACCGTTTATGGGACCCACAAAAGTAATCCCCAAATCCCGGTCCAGATATTTAACAGCGGCAGAATCCGGTTCAGGAATTTCCAGAAAAACGCCAAGTCAAAATCGGTGAGAATCGAAAGTGATTCTCGCCGAGTCGCCGAGAATCAAAGGTGATTCTCGACGATTCGGCGAGAATCAAAGATGATTCTCGTCGAATTTGCCTTGGTTGCACGCACTGCTTTAAGCCAGGTCGAGACGGCGAGAATCAACCAGTGATTCTCGTCGATTCGACGAGAATCACTAGTGATTCTCGCCGAATCGGCGAGAATCACTAAGTCGATTCTTACTTAGACTCAGAGGTGCTTGCTTAGAAGTTGTTGGAACGTGTTCGGCGAGAATCAACCGCTGATTCTCGACGAATCGGCGAGAATCCCAAGTGATTCTCGTCGAATCGGCGAGAATCACTGGGTGATTCTCGTCGATTCTAACTTAGACGAATTTTCGTCTTTCCACCTATGAGATGCTCCTTGACCCATCCTTGCTCCTTGTCTGCTCCTGCATATTTACAGCCCTGCGCTTGAAAATAAGTGCACTCCAATAGAGAGAGTACACGTAGGCCAACACACTGATCTGCTCAACGAGGGATTACGTCGTGCAGACCCGTGTATATTGACCTACTGCACCCTGACATTGGTGTGCACTTGGCGTGGAAAAACTGCAAGCACAACTAGAAGGATTTTATCAAATACATAGTCTATTGACCTTAGCTTATCCAGGGGCTTCTTCAAATCAGGTACATTGTGGATACAATACCCAACAATCTCCCCCTATTTGAAGAAGCCTAAACCCTACAAGCTAAGGTGAATAGAGCAAATGAGAATGAAAACCATAAACTGAAAAGAGAGTTGAGTGAGTTATCCATTACCAATACCAATTTCTTGGGAGCAAGCTTGGAGCCACCTTAGCCTTAGCCGAGAGGGTAATCTCCCCCTTTTCGGCTTCTACAAATCGGGGTCTGTAGCGTTTTACCCTTTGCTCCCCCTCAGTTCTTGCATCTGTACTCACGCTGGAGTTCCTTGCTCCCCCTCAGGTCTTGTACGAGCCTGGAGCTTCTGTAGTCTTCATTCCTCATAATTGAGCATCCCCAATTCAGTCTTGAAGAGATTGAACTTGGTCTCGTCTAGGGGCTTTGTGAATATATCAGCAATCTGCTTGTCCGTGGGGACATAACAGATAGAGATATCCTTGTTCTCCACGTGCTCCCGAATGAAGTGGTAGCGTACTTCAATATGCTTCGTTCTGCTGTGCGACACCGGATTGTTGGCAATGGCAATTGCACTGGAGGAGTCGCAGTACATGGGTACTTCCTTGAACTGAAGGTCGTAGTCGGCTAACTGGTTTCTGATCCATAGAAGTTGTGCGCAACAGCTTCCTGCCGAGATATACTCTGACTCTGCTGTGGAGGTTGCAACACAATTCTGTTTCTTGCTGTTCCATGAGATAAGCCTCCTGCCGAGGAATTGACACGTCCCGGAGGTGCTTTTCCTGTCATCCCTGCTCCCTGCAAAATCAGCATCTGAAAATCCTATTAGCTCGACGTCATTGTTTCTCGGGTACCACAAGCCAAGATTAGGAGTACCTTTAAGGTATCTCAGAATTCGCTTTGCGGCGACATAGTGAGATTCCTTAGTGTTCACCTGATATCGGGCACAGACACATGTGGAGAACATAATATCCGGTCGACTGGCAGTAAGGTAGAGCAGGGATCCAATGATGCTTCTGTATTTGGTTTCATCGAAAGGTTTACCTTTCTCATCCTTATCCAGAGACATGGTGGATCCCATTGGAGTCCTCATAGAGGTTGCACTCTCCATACCGAATTTCTTAAGGAGTTCATTTGTGAACTTCGTCTGAGAGATGAAGATTCCATCCTCAGACTGTTTCACCTGAAGTCCTAAGAAATACTTGAGCTCTCCCATACTGCTCATTTCAAACTTTCCTTGCATAAGTTTAGAAAACTTTTTGCAAAGATTGTTATCCGTTGAGCCGAATATTATGTCATCGACATAGATTTGCACCAGCAAAATCTTGCCTTTGACTTCCCTGAGAAACAATGTTTTATCTATTTTACCTCTGGAGAACTTGTTCTCAAGAAGAAAACTAGATAAAGTCTCATACCAAGCTCGTGGAGCTTGTTTCAACCCATATAAGGCCTTATTAAGAAAATAAACGTGATTGGGATAAGTAGGATCGACAAAACCTGGGGGTTGAGCGACGTATACTCCCTCTTTCAGGTCTCCGTTCAGAAATGCCGATTTCACATCCATTTGATAGACTGTGAATCCTTTGTGTGAAGCATACGCCAGGAACAACCTGATTGCCTCGAGCCTTGCTACTGGTGCGAAGGTCTGGTCGAAGTCAATCCCTTCCTCCTGTCTGTAACCTTGAGCCACCAGCCTGGCCTTGTTCTTTACGATGACACCAAGTTCATCCAGCTTGTTTCTGAAGATCCACTTCGTGCCAATCACATTCTGCTTATATGGTCTGGGAACCAGCGTCCAAACCTTGCAACGTTCGAATTGATGAAGTTCCTCTTGCATGGCCAGAATCCATGCCGCATCCTTGTTTGCCTCGTCGAACTTCTTTGGCTCAACCTGTGACAGGAAGCTAAGATGCAATACTTCGTTAACTGTACCTCTTCGTGTTCTGACACCAACACGAGGATCCCCGATGATCTGATCTCTAGGATGATCTCTCACGTGCCGGAGCTCTAGAAGTCTGGCGTCTGGAGCTTCAACTACTTCTTGGGCTTCTCTTTCTTCTAAGAGATTTGTCCCATCTTGATCTTCAACATTTTCAGATGACGTGGAGGTGGAAACTTTGACGTACTTGGGAGCGTCATCTTTAGCGGTCTCATCCAGACTCAGCTGTTCAAGTCTAGCACCTGCATCTTCAAGAATACTACTGGAAGAATTGTTGTTAAGCAAACTTCCTTCATCAAATACAACATTTATTGATTCTTCTACCACTAGGGTTTTCTTATTGAAGACCCTATATGCCCGACTATGGGAACTATAGCCCATGAATATGCCTTCGAAGCATTTTTCACCGAATTTAGTACGCGGGTACTTCCCATTATTCAGTACATAGCATCTACAACCAAAAATCCTCAAGTAGGACATGGTTGGTTTCCTGCCTTTCAGTAGCTCGTAGGGCGTCTTACGATGATGCTTGTTGATCAATGCTCGGTTTTGTACATGACATGCCGTATTGACACCCTCTGCCCAGAAGTATTCCAGGAGAGAAGCATCTTTCAACATTGTCGTGCAGGCTTCAATGAGAGTTCTATTTCTTCTCTCCGCAACTCCATTTTGCTGAGGAGTGCGCGGGGAGGAAAACTCATGAAAGATACCTTGTTCTTCACAAAATTCTATCATTGCACCAGATTCGAATTCTGTTCCATGGTCACTTCTGATTTTGACCACGGAGCAGTTAAATTCGTTCTGAAACTGCTTGACAAAATTAGTGAAGATGTCAAACGTATCTGACTTTCGTTTCAAAAAGAACACCCAAGTAAACCGAGAATGATCATCAACTATCACTAGCGTATATGATTTGCCTCCCAAGCTATGAACTTGCATTGGACCAAACAAGTCCATATGCAAAAGGTAAAGACATCGGGAAGAGTCTTTGTCAGCGATGCTCTTAAAGGTAGCCCGAGTCTGTTTGCCCATCTGGCATGCAGGACATGGGCTATCTTTGATGCACTTGATACTGGGAGCATCCCTTACCAAGTCCTTAGAAAATAGCATACTAATTGTCTTGAAATTAATATGTGCCAATCTCTTGTGCCATTGTTCACAAAGAGATGCACTGCCTGTTGCCACAAGGCATACGGGGGTAGATGAATCTAAACTGAGAAAGTCTAAACAAAAGATATTTCTGCTCCTAATGCCTGATAATACCGTTTCAGAAGAGGTACGTGAGATTATCAGACATTTATCCTTGCAGAACTTAACGTCATAACCTTTATCACATAACTGACTTACACTGATCAGGTTATGGTTTAACCCTTCAACATAAGCCACGTCGGTGATAGAGATTATACCGTTGGAAATCATACCATAACCTCTGGTGACTCCTCGATCTGACCCTCCAAAGATGACTTTGGGTCCATTCTCGACTGGAGCGTAATCACGCAGCAGGCTTCTTGTCCCGGTCATATGCCGGGAGCATCCACTGTCCAAATACCAGATCGGCGTTTTGGTGGCCTTTGGACATTCCTGCAAAACAAAATTAATTTGCCTTAGGAACCCAATCGAACTTGGGTCCTAGATTCCTGGTTAGCACACTCCCCCTCGGTTGGTTAACCCTACGAGTGGTCGGTCTCGCATTGCTAACATGGGGAGTCTCGTAGTTCCTTGGATTAAACCAACAATCCACGGCAAAGTGACCGACTTTGCCACAGCACCAACAGTCAAATCTGTTGTACCTCTTCCTAGGCTCCTGCCTTACCCTGGGAACGGTGGGTACTGCTGGGGCCTTGGATCTGGAGGTGGAGGCCTCATGGTGACAACAGTCGCATGACTTTGTCACCTTCTGTATAACAGGCTTGGCTTTTGGTGCCTGCTTTCCATTATGGCCGCTAGAGAACGGACCATAATTTCCTATGTGGATTTCCTCATAAGGTGCCTTGAAGGCACTCTCACCGAAGTTCCGGGGAAAGTTCCAACCGTCATACCGGCTCTTTGGCTTTGCAACCGAGGGCCGGAAATGATGCCCAAATGTTGACTCAAAGTCGTGTTGGTTGCAAGGAAAGCCAGGCTTTCTGAACGCAACAGGACTAAGAGGATCCTTACCCTTTTCATCAGCAGAGGCCTTCTTGGCGGCCTTATTCTTCCTCTGATTCTTGTTTCTCCTAGATGAGGAACCAGATACCCCTATATGCCCCAAGCCAGCTCCTTTGGCCTGAGCAGAGAAGGTATCAACGACTGGAAGAACTGTTTTTGGCATGGAGAAGCTCTTGACGATCTTCCTTTCTGCCGCAAGTAGTTCTTCCAACTTGTCGACTTCCTCCTGCTTTAGATCAAGGAGCTTCAAAGACTCTGAATGCTTGGAAGTCAGGTCAAGGTGTTCCTGTCGGAGAGAGATCAAGCTAGTGACCTCTTCCCTTAGGGATACACATTCACCCTTAAGGAATTTTACTTCCTTCTTCTCAGCCTTCAGTCTCTTTCGGCACTCATCGAAAGTGTTGAGCAGAAGCTCATACTTCTCGAGGAGCTCAGCTTCACGGGCTGAAGGGCCATCCTCAGGTTCATCATCCTGAGACTCAGGATCAGAGTCGGAGTCGGAGAGAGGGGTGTGAGCTTTTACCTTCCCAGTGAATGGGGGACATTCTCCTTCTGAGTCGGAGCGACCCACCAGCTCGAAGTAGGCTTCCTCATCATCACTGGAGTCTGAGGAATCAGACTCACTCAGTGTCTTTGGCCTTCTTGCGATGTAGCTCCGCTCCTTCTTCTTATCTCTGGAGGATTTGAGCTCCTCTCCTTTCCCTTTTTCTCTTTTGCTTTGATGGCAGTCGGCCACGACGTGTCCTGGCTTATTGCATCCAAAGCAAATAATATCAAAAGAACGATGTTTGTTAGGTTTAGATGCATACCTGTCAGAAGAATAATTTTTCTTCTGATGCCTGGAGGAGCAGCTATCTTTCTTTCTTTGATTCCTCATCTTGAGGAACTTCTTGAACTCTCGGGTGATGAGGGAGAAATCCTCCTCCGACAGCTCTGAGCCGGAGGAGCATGGTTCAGAGTCCTCCTCCTCTTCCTTATTCCTCGCACGGTATGACATCGCACCCTTGCCCTTTCTGGAGTAAGTGGCTTTTAGGGCCACAGTCTTTTCTTTTGCAGCAGCCTTCTCTGCTTCTTCCTCTGCCTTCCTGGTGTTCAGCTGAAGTTCATAGGACATCAGCTTCCCAAACAGGATTTGTGGATCAGTTTCTGCTAGTCTGCCAAATTCTCTGATGGCGCAGATCTTTGTGTCCCATTCCTTAGTAAGGGACCTAAGGAATTTGTCATTGAGTTCACCATTGGTGAACACTCTTCCGTAGCCCTTGAGGGCGTTGACAATCTTTAGGAAGTTCTCGTATGTGACCCCGATCTCTTCCTTAGGCCCTTGCCTGAAGGCCTCATATTTTTGGTTCAGGAGGGATCTCCGATCATCCCTCACTTCATCCGTGCCCTCCATTAGGATGATCAGGCACTGCCAGATCTCCTGAGCAGTCCTGTAGTTGCTAAAATTTTGCATCATGGAATCATCAACTGCGCTCACCAGAATGTTTCGTGCCTTCTTGTCCAGTCCCACGAGCACCATCTCGTCTTTGTCCATTTCTGAAAGTGTCTTCGGCACCTTCTTGGTGGGATCGATGGTGGAAGCCTTGGTGGGGACATAAGGTCCCTCCTCCACTATCATGAAGAGTCGAGGATCGACTGCTTCCATGTAAAATCTGATTCTGTCCTTCCAGATCGGAAAGTTTAGCCTGGTGCATACTGGGATCTTGCCGGAGAACTTGAGCCCGTCCATAGTAGATATTTGTCTTCTTCTTGACACTAGGGGCAGGATTCAACTCAAGGTGTTGACCTTTTTGATGAGCAACCTCGCTCTGATACCACTTGAAAGTCCACCTAGTGTCAGCTATGTGCACCTATGGGGGGGGGGAATAGGTGACGTGTGATTCTTTTGCGGAATTTACGGATGTACCTGCACAATAAAAACAACAAGCACAGCACACAGAATACACAGCAAATTTATAGTGGTTCCCCGACTTGGGTACATCAACTTTCCCCCTTCGACCTATCTCCCCAACAAGGGACGACTCGGTCACTTCTCTAACGGGATTGAAATCCAATCCCTTCACTAACGGAAGGAGCCCTTCCACACGTGAGAGTCAACACTCCCACAAAACGGGTTGCACCCAACCCTTACAACACGGAACAAAAGTTCCTTTACAACAAAATTAAATATAGAATGTATGCGTGATACAAACTTCTTTTGGAGACTACGGCGTTCCTCTTGTTCGACGACGTGTTCTTGAAGTCGAAGAAGAGTCTACAACCTTGGTCTCTCTTGGAGAGGATCTCCCGGAACCGGCGGCGGCACATGAGCGGCGGCTAGCTTCGGGATCGGCGGCTACGATGAAGAGCGGCTGCTGAAACTTGGAGATCCAAACTTCGTAGCAAAGCAAACTAGGTCTACCAACGGTCACTCTAGGATCGGTCGTCTCGATCGATTCGGACGGGGGAGTTTTTCCCGGTCAACAAATCGAGAGACAAGAGATCTCTTGATAGACACGTGAGACGCAAGCTTTGCTAAGCTTCTGTCGCCGGAGATCGGGAAGATGAACGATCAGCGGCGGCGACGTACTTGCCCGAGCGCGACGGCGGCGGAGGAGAGAAATCGCGATATTAGGGTTTCCGCTTGCTCGTCTTCTTTCTGTGTCTTTCTTCCGTTCAAAATACCCGAGTATAAATACTGTAGCTACCCCAATAAGACCGTTTGTGGGACCCACAAAAGTAATCCCCAAATCCCGGTCCAGATATTTAACAGCGGCAGAATCCGGTTCAGGAATTTCAAGAAAAACGCCAAGTCAAAATCGGTGAGAATCGAAAGTGATTCTCGCCGAGTCGCCGAGAATCAAAGGTGATTCTCGACGATTCGGCGAGAATCAAAGATGATTCTCGTCGAATTTGCCTTGGTTGCACGCACTGCTTTAAGCCAGGTCGAGACGGCGAGAATCAACCAGTGATTCTCGTCGATTCGACGAGAATCACTAGTGATTCTCGCCGAATCGGCGAGAATCACTAAGTGATTCTCGTCGATTCTTACTTAGACTCAGAGGTGCTTGCTTAGAAGTTGCTGGAACGTGTTCGGCGAGAATCAACCGCTGATTCTCGACGAATCGGCGAGAATCCCAAGTGATTCTCGCCGAATCGGCGAGAATCACTGGGTGATTCTCGTCGATTCTAACTTAGACGAATTTTCGTCTATCCACCTATGAGATGCTCCTTGACCCATCCTTGCTCCTTGTCTGCTCCTGCATATTTACAGCCCTGTGCTTGAAAATAAGTGCACTCCAATAGAGAGAGTACACGTAGGCCAACACACTGATCTGCTCAACGAGGGATTACGTCGTGCAGACCCGTGTATATTGACCTACTGCACCCTGACATTGGTGTGCACTTGGCGTGGAAAAACTGCAAGCACAACTAGAAGGATTTTATCAAATACATAGTCTATTGACCTTAGCTTGTCCAGGGGCTTCTTCAAATCAGGTACATTGTGGATACAATACCCAACAAAACCAGTTTAAAGTTCTTATTTTTCTTGATTGTTGTGAAAACTATTTTCCCCGATTGAACTTATATATATATATATATATATATATATATATATATATATATATATATATATATATATATATATCTTTGACTGTGATTGTTCTTATTTCTCAATTTTCATGCTCCTTCCTTGATTAATTATCTTGTGTACAATTCACCTTTGTTTGTAGGGTTCTAAATTTTTCAAATAGGTGTAGATTGTTCGGTATTGTATCCACAATTACTCATATTTGAAGAAGTGTCCCTTGAACTAAGATGAATTGAGATTGTATTTGATTACGTGTTTTTAGTTATGTGCTTGCAGGATTTTATTGCTAAGTACAACTCAATGTCAGGTTACAGTGGGTCATGAAACACGGTACTATATAATGTAATCCCTCATTGTGTAGGTTAATATTTGGACCGACGTGTAATATTTCTATTGGAGTGTTCTTCTATTGCAAGTGCATTAGAAGATTCAAAAAAGGATGTGTTACTGTATTTAGAAGGACAAAATTTTCTCTAAGGAAAATTTGTCGGGTATTGTAGAGTAGACTCGTCGAATTCGTTGAGGTTATATGTTGATACACGTCAAATTCCTCAGGTATACCTATTGAGACTCATCAAATTCGTAGGAATTAACCCTGCCAATCTTTCCTGCTTCCTTGAGAATTGGCCAAGTAGAATTCGTCGTATATCACCAAGCTTGCTCGTCAAATTCGTTAAAGTTATCTTTTGATACTCGTCAAATTCGTCAGGTATGCTGGTCGATATTCGTCGAATTTGTAGTGTCTCTCTAGGAATGGGCTGAGCTCTCAAATCGATATGTTTGGATTTGTCTAAGTCCTTTTCATCGTATTTTGGAGTAGTTCGACGAGTATACCTTTATATACTCGACGATACTCGACACAAATGACTTAGGGTTGATTTTCGATTTTATGTTCGGCTCATCCCGACTGCCATGTATAGTAACTCCCGTTTTATCGATATGGAAGGAATTTCTAGCCGTTAGAGAAGATGAGTTCCTATAAATACCTAGGGTGATTTTCTTTCAACCCTAATGGTGCTTTTACATTTTTCAAATCGAGAAATTTCAAGAAATTCCCGTCATCATACGCAATACCATTCTTCACGATTCTCTCGACTGACGACTTGAAGCACGATTCGTTTCTTCAACAATAATGTCAACTAGAACTCAGATCTCCAAAAAGTTCAAGTACTCCTCAGATCTAGTTGATCCCGTTTGTTCAGATTAAGATCTCAAAAAGTTCATGTTCTCTCTTTCCTCAAGGCTTTCAAGATACACTGTTCAGGGGAAAGGAATACTAAAGATTTTGGATCTGAAGAAGATTATTCCTAATCTATTGTTGTATAACTCTTTTTTTACTATTGTAGGAGATCTTGCCTCCGAGTTGTAGATCATTATTTATAGGATTGTGTTCGTAGGAGAGGTTGTTCTACGAGTGGTAGGAGATTTGTCTCCGAGTTTGTAGGAGTTGAGGCTCTGAGTTGTATATTTTCAATCTGAGATAAAGGTGAAGTAGATGAATCTAGTCCTTCGTGGTAGATAGGCGAGGCGGGACAGTGGATGTACCCAACTCGGGGAACCACAATGAAATCTTTGTGTTTATGTGTGCATGTTTTATGCTAATTTTTTATTCCGCTAAAAGACACAGAACTCACCTATCCCCCCATAGGTGATTTAGGTTGACAACTAGACACTTTCACCACCTCCTGGTGGAACTTGTAGTTGAGGGTCAGATTTTGACTTTTGAACCCTCCTTTCATAGGTCTTGGGGGTCGAAAATATGGTTGTTGATGGAGGATCTCCACAAGCTCTTCAAGTAATACTCCTATGTTGGTGTACTCTTGCGCCTCACTCCACAGCTCTGTGGATGCTCCTAATAGCAATAGTGGGTTACCGTTGTCTTCATGCTATGGTTGGGAGTGCCCTGACCTCATCTGCTGAAAATTCTGAGGGCCACGACTTCGAAAGTTAAGACCCTGTCATTTATGGGGCAATGCTCTCGGTGTATGAAATTACTTTTTTAGGGGAGAACCAGAGAGTTTTCTGTTGATATGTGAAAATGGCACTGCCTAGTTAACACGGAGGGAGTGTTCAATCTCACAGGCTAGGAGAGTAAGAGGATGAAGGCTGCAGGGGAAAGAGAAAGCTTCTGAGTGCTCGAGAGTGGAGAAAGCACTTGTCAAAGGGGTTGCGGGGATAGAGGAGAGGTTTGCTGAGAGCAGCGGGGGAGGTTGATCAGGAGCTGTCGAGCAGGCGGTTACTTGCATAATTGTGCTTGTAGGTTGAGTGCCGAGGGAGCTGAGCTGAGCTAAGAAGAAGAGAGAGGGGCCGCTAGCAGCGGCAATAGCAGATTTCACCCGCCGCGGCTTAAATGTCACTCTTGCAATGGGCTTTCCTTTGATTAATGTTGAGAGTTACAGCTTGCTAATACATCTTTATAAGAAAGTAATAAAGGGGTATAAGAAGGAAGCTGGCGGCTAAGGAAGGACTGCCAGCAGAGACTGCGCGGACTGAGGAGCCAGGTCGGTAGGCCGCGTAGTTAAGGGAAAAATGGAGACCGCCCGGACTGGGTACAGAGGCCGGCAGGCCGCACGACTAAAGGCAAGGAGAGGGGTGTGGACTGAGAAACGAAGTCCGCAGGAAGTGGGTTTGTTGTGGGCTGTCTTCAAGCGTGAGCACCTTGGCGATGATGAGACCTCGGGGTGTCTGAACTTGGATCCCCCCATATGAGAGGTATGGGGTTCTATTTATAGGCCCGAGGAGGTAACAACTTGCGGTGACATTACCCTCGGTGAGACGGTAACTTGGGCGAGAAGAAGACGGAGTCCGCCGAGTCCGAAACAAACCGGGCGGACTGGGGCTTGCTTCTGGAGCTAGTGCTGCTAATGGCGAACTAAGAGACTGAGTGGCGGGTTGCAAAGGAGAGTCCGCCGAGTACGCTGCTGATGAGCTGAGGTTGTCCGCCTGCTGCTGGGGAGGCGGACTGTAACGACCCGGCCCACGGCACGCTCGTCGACCCCAAGCGACGTTACAGGGCTGCAGCCCGTGCCACCCAAACCCATCTCCGACATGTTTCTCAGCACGACGGGTTTTTGAGTATGCCAGGATTCGAACCCAGCACCTCCTTAACAAGGCACCTTCAACAGCTCTCATTACCAACTGAGCTGCAGCTTAGTTGGTGATGAGGGATGTTGAAGGTGCCTTGTTAAGGAGGTGCTGGGTTCGAAACCTGGCATGCTCAAAAACACGTCGTGCTGAGAAACAGGCCGGAGATAGGTTTGAGTGGCACGGGCTGCAGCCCTGTAACGTCGCTTGGGGTCGGCGAGCGTGTCGTGGGCCGGGTCGTTACATAAAAAGGAACCCATCACCTCCTTAACACGGCACCTTCAACAGCCCTCATCACCAATTGAGCTGCAGCTCAGTTGGTGATGGCCTCTGTTGGAAGAGAGTGTTATCAAGGGTTGTGTTTTCGATACCAAGCGCCAACAATGCATCTTGCTGAAAAACAGGCGGGAGAGGCGTTGGGGTGTATTGGGCTGCAGCCCTGTAACGGGCCTACGGGTGGGCCAAGCTATTCGGCCCATGATGTGGTGTGGTATACTCTGAGCCCTAGGTCGGGCCATTACATAAAAAGTGCACTTTTTTATGTAATGGCCCGGCGTAGGGCTCAGAGGCTACCGCACCCCCATCATGGGCCGAATAGCTTGGCCCGCTCGTAGGCCCGTTACAGGGTTGTAGCCCAATACACCCCAACGCCTCTCCTGCCTGTTTTTCAGCAAGGAGCGTTGCTGGCGGTAGGTATCGGACCCGCAACCCTTGATAATACTCTCTTCCAACAGAGGCCATTACCAACTGAGCTGCAGCTTAGTTGGTGATAAGGGTTGTTGAAGGTGCCTTGTTAAGGAGGTGTTGGGTTCCTTTTTATGTAACGACCGGACCCACGGCACGCTCGCTGACCCCAAGCGACGTTGCACCACTGCAGCTCGAGCCACCCAAACCCATCTCCGGCATGTTTCTCAGTACGGCGGTTTTTTGAGCATGCCAGGTTTCGAACTCAGCACCTCCTTAACAAGGCACCTTCAACAGCCCGCATCACCAACTCAGCTGCAGCTCAGTTGGTGATGAGGGTTGTTGAAGGTGCCTTGTTAAGGAGGTGCTGGGTTCGAAACCTGGCATGCTCAAAAACCCGCCGTGCTGAGAAACAGGCCGGAGATAGGTTTGGGTGGCATGAGCTGCAGCCCTGTAACGTCGCTTGGGGTCGGCGAGTGTGCCGTGGGCCGGGTTGTTACATAAAAAGTGCACTTTTAAGTAACGTCCCGGTTTAGAGCTCAGAGGCTACTGCGCCCGACCATAGGGCGCATAGAGTATCTCGCCCCAAGGCCCGTTACAGGGCTGCAGCCCTATACACCCCAACGCCTCTCCGTCCTGTTTCTCAGCACAGTGCGTTGTTGGCGCTAGGTATCGAACTCGCAACCCTTGATAACACTCTCTTCCAACAGAGTTCATCACCAACTGAGCTGCAGCTCAGTTGGTGATGAGGGCTGTTGAAGGTGCATTGTTAGGAGGTGCTGGGTCCGAAACCTGGCATGCTCAAAAACCCGTTGTGCTGAGAAATAGGCCGGAGATGGGTTTAGATGGCATGGGCTACAGCCCTCTAACATCGCTTGGGGTCGGCGAGCGTGTTGTGGGCCGGGTCGTTACATAAAGGAGGTGCTTTTTTATGTAATGACCCGGCCCACGGCACGCTCGCCCACCCCAAGCGACGTTACAGGGCTACAGCACGTGCCACCCAAACCCATCTCCGGCCTGTTTCTTAGCACAGTGGGTTTTTGAGCATGTCAGGTTTCGAACCCAGCACCTCTTTAACAAGACACCTTCAACAACCCTCATCACCAACTGAGCTGCAGCGCAGTTGGTGATTGCCTATGTTGGAAGAGTGTTAATAAGGATTGTGGGTTCGATACCGAGCGCCAACAGCGCGCCTTGCTGAAAAACAGGCGGGAGAGGCATTGGGGTGTATTGGGCTGCAGCACTGTAACGGGCCTACAGGTGGGCCAAGCTATTCGGCCCATGATGGGGTGCGGTAGCCTCTAAGCCCTAGGTCGGGCCATTACATAAAAAGCGCACTTTTTATGTAACGTCACGGCCTAGGGCTCATAGTCTACCGCACCCCATCATGGGTCGAATATCTTGGCCCACCTGTAGGCCCGTTACAGGGCTGCAAACCAATACACCCCAACGCCTCTCCCGCCAGTTTTTTAGCAAGGCGCATTGTTGGCGCTAGGTATCGAGCCCGCAACCCTTGATAACACTATCTTCCAACAGAGGTCATCACCAACTGAGCTGCAACAACGCGCCTTGCTGAAAAACTGGCGGGAGAGGCGTTGGGGTGTATTGGGCTGCAACCCTGTAACGGGCCTACGGGTGGGGCAAGCTATTCGGCCCATGATGGTGTGCGGTAGCCACTGAGCCCTAGGCCGGGCCGTTACATAAAAAACCAACTGAGCTACAGCTCAGTTGGTGATGGCCTCAGTTGGAAGAGAGTGTTATCAAGGGTTGCGGGTTCGATACCTAGCGCCAACAACGCGCCTTGCTGAAAAATAGGCGGGAGAGGCATTGGGGTGTATTGGGTTGCAGCCCTGTAACGGGCCTACAGGTGGGCCAAGCTATTCGGCCATGATGGGGTGCGGTAGCCTCTGAGCCCTAGGTCGGGCCGTTACATAAAAAGTGCACTTTTATGTAACGGCCCGGCCTAGGGCTCAGAGGCTACCGCACCCCATCATCGGCCGAATAGCTTGGCCTACCCATAGGCCCGTTACAATGCTACTGCCCAATACACCCCAACGCCTTTCCTGCCTGTTTTTTCAGCAAGGCACATTGTTGGTGCTAGGTATCGAACTCGCAACCCTTGATAACACTCTCTTCCAACAGAGGCCATCACCAACTGAGCTGCAGCTTAGTTGGTGATGAGGGCTGTTGAAGGGGCCTTGTTAAGGAGGTGTTGGGTTCCTTTTTATGTAACGACCCAGCCCACGGCAAGCTCGCCGACCCCAAGCGACATTACAGGGCTGCAGCCCGTGCCACCCAAACTCATCTCCGACTTGTTTCTCAGCACGGCGGGTTTTTGAGCATGCCAGGTTTTGAACCCAGCACCTCCTTAGCAAGGCACCTTCAACAGCCCTCATCACCAACTGAGCTGTAGCTCAGTTGGTGATGAGGGCTGTTGAAGGTGCCTTGCTAAGGAGGTGCTGGGTTCGAAACCTGGCATGCTCAAAAACCCGCCATGCTGATAAACAGGCTGGAGATGAGCTTGGGTGGCACGGGCTGCAGCCCTATAACGTCGCTTGGGGTCGGCGAGCGTGCCGTGGGCCGGGTCGTTACATGGACGCTGGAGGCTAAGTGGCGGACTGCAAGGAGAATCCACAGAGTCCACCTCTGCTGAACTGAGCGAGCCTGCACCAAGGGTGCAGGCTGAAAACTAGTCACTGAGTCCGCAGAGTCCGCTCGGAGCTATGCGGACTGGAACAGCCTTGAGGAAGTTCTACTGCCTGGCGGACTGCGAGGAGAATCCGCGGAGTCCGCCACAACTGATCGAGCCCGTGCCAACACTGCAGGCTGGGGAAGGAGTTGACCATGCTGCTGCCAAGTAGCATATGCTGACTAAGGAATGACGGGCTGTACAGAGAGTCCGCCGAGTCCGCGGAGTCTGCCTCTGCTAGCTAGCTGAGTCCGCTTCTGTTGGAATGGAGAGCCTGGCTGTTAAAGCTGTTGGGGTTCACCAATGAAGGCGGACTGGAAGTCTTGACCGCACTTCGTGTCCACCGAGCTCACGATGAATGGGACGTTGCTGTTGGTCTTGGCGGGTAGCCGGAGAGCAAGTGTCCGCGCTCTGTAGGCGGGCTGGAGGAGCTGGCTGCCGATGCTACTGGTGGCAAGGACTGAGCAACCTGCCAAACTAGACGAGGCAGGCCGCGCGTGTTGGTGAGGTGGATGCCGAGGTAGCTGGCTAGCTGCCTGGCGACAGGTCGCCACTCTGGTTCGGCGGTTTGTGTGGTCTGGTGTTCTTGAAGAGCGACCTACAGGAGTGGGCTGGAAGAGCGGCTAGTTCCTGCAAATGACGCGACCTTTTGCCGGCCTGGGCTGATAAGGAATCGAGTCCGGCAAAGGGAGACACCTGCGGAGACAAGCTTGCGGTTAAGCTGAAAAGGGGGCGGCCTACAAAGGCAGACTGCAAGAGCAGTCTGCAGCCCCTCCCGACCAAGGGAAGGCGCACGGTATGAGCGGTCAGGCCGCTGAGACCGCCCAAGCCGTGCGGCCTGAGCGGTCAGGCCGCTGAGACCGCCCAAGCTGTGTGGCCTGAGCGAACAGAGAATTCTGTCCGCCCACCCTAGGGATCGCGGCCTCCAAGAGGAACCTGGGGCAGGCCGCGACAAGCGAGTTGGCTGCCTTGGGAAGGATCGCCGGTTTCGTTGTTAACATTTTCCCTGCACTTTTTTAAGTTCCGAATAGAACTTCGAAAATGTTGGAGACCCACGAAAATCATGATCCACCCCAAAGGAAATAAAAGGGGTCAAGGAGAGATAGAACCTGATGCCTCTCCTTAGGAGTTTTGCGCTTCCTGTCTATTTCCTATAAAGGAAAAGTTACTATAAGCATAGAAGGTACGTCTCGCGTGTACCTGAGTTTGCCTTTGCAAAACGAAGAGGATGCGTCTTCAAATAAGTTCTGCAAAATGAAGGTGAGAGGAAAATATAGAAGCGTAATAACTCGCAAGTACCTGATGGAGGCTTGCAAGCACCTGTTATCCTCTGCAAAAGAAAATGTGAGGAGTATGCAAGAAAGAAAAACGAGCTGCAAGTACCTGGAGGCGACTTGCAAATCTTTGCTGGTTTCTGCAAAAGTGAAGTTAGAAACAAATTCGGGAGTAAAGAAAGCTGCAAATACCTGAAGGTAACTTGCAGGTTTTTGCTGGTTCCTACAAAAGAAGAGTTAGAAGTAGGCACAGTATATGAAAGTAACTTGCAAGTACCTGTGAAGTAACTTGCAAGTATCAGCTGATCTCTGTAAAATAAGAGTTAGGAACAAACATGACATATGAGAGTGGCTTGCAAGTACCTGTGAAGAAACTTGCAAGGGTATGCTGATCTCTGCAAGAAGAGAGTTAGGAGCAGACAAAACATGAAAATAGCTTGCAAGTTACCTGTGGAGAAACTTGCAAGGATATGCTGTTTTCTATAAAGTGAGAGTTAGAAGCAGATATTTGAAAGAATTGGTTCCTAAACACCTAGACGGGGGGGGGGGGGGGGGGGGGGGGGGTGAATAGGTGCAATTCCTTTTTCTTCTAAGGCTGAATATTAATTCAGTTAATTAATAGAAACATATAGTTCTACAGCTATCACAGCACAGAAATAATAATACCACACACAATCACAGATGGCACACTGATTTATAGTGGTTCCCTAAGGTCTGGGTACATCCACTTCCCCCTTTTCCTATCTAGCAGAGTGTTAGATTCGGCCTAACTTCTTTCCTTCTCCTCAGATCCGCAGATCTTACAGTTCAGAACCCAAATAAGGCTCCTACAACTCAGAGTGAGTCCACACTCCTACAGCTCAGGCACTCTGCCCTACCTCAGCCTTCAACAAGGTCTACAACTCAGAGATGAAAATCTCCTACAACTGAAGGCTGAGGTAGGGCTGTGAGCCTGAGTTATAGGAGATTGATATCTCTGAGTTGTAGGCCTTGTGTAGGCTGAGATAGGGCAGATTGCCTGAGCTGGAGGAGCCTTGTTGGGTTCTGAGTTGTAAGATCTGAGGATCTGAGGTGAAGAGAAGAAGTTAGGCCAAATCTAGCACACTGCTACATAGGCGAAGGGGGAAAGTGGATGTACCCAAACCTTGGGGAACCACTATAAAATCTCTGTGCAATCTGTGATTGAATTATTCTGTGAATGCTGTGTTGTGTTAGCTTTAAAATTAACTGCTGCTAAGTAATAAACTGTACAGATTTGCTGCCTTAAAAAGAAAAAGGAATTACACCTATTGACCCCCCCCCCCCCTCTAGGTGGTTAGGCACTAATTCTTTCACAACTCACTGTTAATAAGTCTAGATTCATCAAATATGACATGAATATAATCTTATATAACTTGAGTAGCCAAATTGTAGACCCTATAAGCCTTACTATTGTTGTTGTACCCAACAAATATCCCATCTTGGGATTTGGCAGCAAACTTTGTTAGGTGAGACTTGTCATTGTTAAGCACATAGCACTTGCAACCAAAGATCCTAAAATATGATAAGTTTGGTTTTCTGCCTTTCATAACCTCATAGGGTGTCTTTTTGTGGCTTTTGGTGATGGAAGCCCTATTGAGCACATGGCATGCAGTGTTTACTGCCTCAGCCCAGAAATATTCTGGGAGAGTAGTGTCACTCAATAGTGTTCTTCCAGCCTCAATAAATGTCATATTCGTTCTTTCAGCAATGCCATTTTGCTGAGGTGTTCTAGGTGAGGAGAATTCCTGATGAATCCCAAATTCTTCACAAAACCTTGTCATACTTTCAGATTGGAATTCAGTTTCATGGTCACTTCTGATTTTGACCACTGAACTATCTAATTCATTCTGAATTTGTTTGATAAAATTGCAGAAGACATTTGGGGTTTCAGATTTCTGCCTCAGAAAGAATATCCATGAAAATCTAGAATAGTCATCTACAACCACAAAAGTGTAGACCTTCCTACCTAGACTATGAACTGGCATAGGACCAAATAAATCCATATACAAGAGGTATAAGCACCTCACTGAGTCTTTGGTTTCTAGGCTATGAAAGGAGGATCTGGTCTGCTTGTCTTCTTGACAAGTTGAGCATATTCCATCCTTAAAGCACTTAACTTGAGGACCATTCCTCACTAACTCTTTACTAAAGAGTTGGCCAATAGTCTTGTAGTTAAGATGAGCTAGCCTCTTGTCCCATTTGGCACAATAAGAGGCTTTCTCATCAGCCACAAGACAGATAGGAGAATTTTTATTCTCACTCTCAAAGTTTAGGAAATGCACATTTCTTTTTCTATAGCCAGTCAATATGACTTTTTGATAACTTGACCTCTTGATATGACACCCATTCTTGATAAATGAAATGTCATATCCAAGATCACTCAGCCGTCTTATGCTTATTAGGTTGTTTTTCAAACCCTTCACATAAGCCACTTGAGTAATAGTGATTAAGTTGTTAGAAATGTTACCAAACCCTTTGATGACTCCTTTTCAGAACCACCAAAGATTACTTTAGGCCCATTCAATATTTGTGAGTAGTCCTTCAGCAATCCTCTTGTTCCAGTCATGTGCCTGGGACATCCACTGTCCAAGTACCATATAGGGGCATGACAACTTGGACTCACCTGCAACAAAGATTACTTAACCTTAGAACCCAAATAACTTTTGGGTCCTTGGTTCAAGTTAGCCTGAAACTTGACAAATCTGCCTGTAGCTATTCTAATAGGTAGACTGTTATTCTTCCTGACACTGGTGTTGTGCCAACAGTTTAAGGAATAATGGCCTATCTTGCCACAGCACCAGCACTCATACTTATTATACCTCTTGTTAGGTACAATCTTTGTTGTATTGTTTGCAGCAGATCTTTTGTTTTGTGCTGGAGCTTTGCCTTTATTATTGGACTGGGCAGCCCATGTAGTTCTCTTAAAGCCTAATCCTGCCTTACCTTTTTGAGACACAAAGTCATCAATTAAGGGTAGGACAGATTTTGGCTTAGAGAAACTAGCCACTATCTCCTTATCTTTCTGAAGTTTGTTTTCCAGACTTTTGATCTGATCATTTTTGAATGTGATTGTACCCATCTGAATAACAGTTATGTTTTTCAGCTTGGAAATCTTATTCATCTTCTCATCCAGCAACTTTTCTGAATCAGATGCAGCCAACTTAAGAGCTGCAATTTCCTTAGTCTGATTTTTGGCCAGGTTTTTGCTTCTCTTGAGTGCCTGCAATAAATCCCCATATTCATCTATAAGCTGATGAATATCTCCTTCAGATTCAGACCTATCTTCATCTCTTGATGCAGATGCATCTGATTCTGACCCAGTGTAGTAATCAGAATCTATAAATAAACTTTTTACCTTATTGGGACCAGGATGATCCTGACACTGGTCTTCTTCAGACACAGCCATCAGTCCATTGCACTGATGGTATTCTTGCTCATAGATAGAGTCCAGTAATTTCAAGAACACATCCTCTTCTTCTGTTGCAAACAAACTAATATAGGCCTTAGCCTCAGATTCAGACTCTGAAGTTGATTGATCTGTCCAACTTTTCTCTTTCTTAGCTACCAAGGATTTCTCCTTCTTGCTCTTGTGCTGAGAGTTCTTTTTATCATCAGACTCCTTCCTTTTGTCTGGAAAGTCATCCATAACATGTTCAGGTCTGTTGCAGCAATAGCAAATAATCTTTGATGTAGTTGACTTGCTAGGCTTTGTCCCACTCCTGTCCTTCCTGGATGATTTCCTCTTCTGATAATATTCATCCTTGGACTGAGATGAGGATGGCTTAGATTTCCACTGTTTCTTCTTTAAGAATCTCTGAAACTTCCTTGTGAAAGCAGCAAAGTCTTCATCAAAAATACTGCTGTCTGAAATGTGATTATCAGAATTTTCTGAGATCACTTCTGCATCTTTCTTAGGAGAAGATGGAGACATCCTCCTGTTCTTCCTTGTGGCTTCTACCTTGAAGGCCACAGACTTTTATCTATGGTCAAACTTTATATTTTTCTCTTCCTCCTTTCTGGCCAACAGCTACATCTCATAAGACAGCAATTTGTCAAACAGTGTTGGAGGTGAAATTTTTGCCAGTCTGGCCACTTCCTTTGTGGCACAGATCTTTGTATCTCAATCCTTAGTCAAAGAACTAAGGAATTTGTCATTCAGCTCATATGTACTGAAGATTCTTCCATTGGATATTGGTTCATTTACAATTCTGTAGAACTTCTTATAACATTCAGTTATGCTATCAGACTTGGCTTGTCTGAAACTCTCATATTCTTGATTAAGCATAGACTTTCTATCTTGCCTAACCTCTTCAGAACCCTCCATGTAGACAACCAATGTGTCCCACATCTCCTTGGAGGTTTTACAGTGAATCAGATTCTGGAATGTTGAGTCATCTATGGCACTCACTATAATATTCTGTGCTCTTTTATCTATTGTAGTCAAGATGATCTCATCCTTAGTCATTTCTGAAAAATCCTTAGGAATCCTTTAATTAGCATCAAGAACAGAAACCTTCATTGGAATATATGGACCTTCCTTAACTGTTATATAAATTCTAGGATCAGATGCCTCCATAAATAGTCAGACCCTTTCCTTCCATATTCCAATGACTTCCTTCCTGCAGATAGGCAACTTCATTGAACCAAGTTCTTTATGGTTTTCTCCTGAACCCATCTTCTTTAACTTACTTCTGCCTTACAGATCTTACTCAGACTATTAAGTCTTTCTTTGAGAAATCTTCCTCTGATACCACTTGAAAGAATTGGTTCCTAAACACCTAGAGGGGGGGTGAATAGGTGCAATTCCTTTTTCTTCTAAGGCAGAATATTAATTCAGTTAATTAATAGAAACATATAGTTCTACAGCTATCACAGCACAAAAATAACAATACCACACACAATCACAGATGGCACACTGATTTATAGTGGTTCCCCAAGGTCTGGGTACATCCACTTTCCCCCTTCTCCTATCTACCAGAGTGCTAGATTCGGCCTAACTTCTTTCCTTCTCCTCAGATCCGTAGATCTTACAGCTCAAAACCCAAACAAGACTCCTACAACTCAGAGTGAGTCCACACTCCAACAGCTTAGGCACTCTTCCCTACCTCAGCCTTCAACAAGGCCTACAACTCAGAGATGAAAATCTCCGACAACTCAGGCTCTCAGCCCTACCTCAGCCTTCAACAAGGTCTACCACTCAGAGAACTTTATCTCCTACAACTCAGCCTTTATAAATCAGGCTTACAACTCAGATCTTAAAAAGATCCTACAGAAAATAGATGTAAATTTGAAATTTACCACCACACTGGTTGAGAGAGAAAGGATGATAGGTTTCTTGATCAGTTCTTGAAAGAATCTGATGTTAGAGATCAACCTGTCTTAGCTTTCTTCAAATATTCTTGAATCTGAACACAGTAGGGTTGATCTCCTTTGAAGTTGATCTTCAATCAGCTTCTTTCTTGAAATTCAGAAATCAATCTGAATTCTTCTTGGCAGACTGGTTCAGAATCTGCACTTAAGAGACTTGTTGATGTAAGTCCCTTTCTTCACTTGAATAGATGGAGCTCTCTCTCCAAATTCTTCTGAAGATTCTTCTGAATTCTTCTTTGAATTCTCTTGATAAACTCTGAGTAGATCACCACTGGACAATGTCATCTTAGATCTTCTGTTTTTCGTGTTTTTTTATCTCATCTGTATGTATTATTTCTTCTGTTGATAGAGAATGTCGTTATATGGACTTCCTCCATGGTAACCGGCTGATCCGGTTTATAACGAACTTCTGACAGCTCTGACAGCTTCAGTAGACTGGTTGGTTATGGCAGCTGTCAAGTCCTCTAGTCACTTCTTGAAACTCTATCTCTATCAGCAAAGTGTCGAGACTGAACTTCATCATGTGTCGACATAAGTAGACTAGGTGTCGACACAAGCCTTGGTGGTGTCGACATAGCTCCCTTGGTGTTGACATTGCTTCTCGACACAGCTTCTGTAGAATGTGTCGACACTATTTCTGTGTGTCGACACAGTCACTTCTTATCTTCACAAAAATAAAATTTGTTGAAACTCTGCTATGTGTGTCGACACAAGTCCTGTGTGTCGACACAGTTGATGTCGACAAAGTCTTCAGTGTGTCGACACTGCCTCTGTGTGTCAACACAGTTGATGTCGACTAAGCTTTTCTGTGTGTCGACACTGCCTCTGTGTGTCGACGCAGTTTCTTCTGATGTCGACACAGCCTTTCAAAGTGTCGACACAATTGACTCCAGGTGTCGACATAGCTTTTCTCCAGTGTCGACACAAGCCTTCATAAGTGTCGACACAGTTTCTTCTGGTGTCGACTCATGGACTTAGAAACTTTTCCTGCATTCCTGCATTTTCTTAACCTGCACATATAAACTTAAAACAACATCAAATACACCTTGATGCATATCATTGAGTAAGGTGAGGCTTTTTCAAATCTGGTACACATTTTTCAATGTACCCAACAGTATTGTATATAAAGAATAATTTGCAAGTACCCGGATATGACTTGCAGGTGTCTGCTAATCACTACAAAGAAAAGAGTGCATAGTAGACATGAAATAATGAGCTATGCTACAAGTACCTGAGCTGAGGGTTACAGGTGTTGAATGTTGATGAGATAAGATCGATATGATCATATAGCAGAGGAAGTGCCTGATGCACTTTGCTGATAATTGAATGAGGATCAAACCAGAAAAACAGTGATCTTCTTATTATATTAGAGATGTCTTAAACATGAAGTCCAGATCAATAAGTCGAGTGTTGGCATTTGATAAGAGTAGTGAAGAGCTTATAAGTGATCACTTGATAGAGCTTTGAGCAAGCAATGCATATAAGATTAGCATAAGCAAAGTGAATGCTGGAAATCCTTTTGGTAGGTCGGATTAACCTGTTCACCTGTGAAAGAAGGCAGTTGACAAAAAAGAGGTCTATACTCGAAGATGACCCAGAAAGACTGGATGCCGCCACAAGAGATCACCTGTGGGCTTTATGCATCGCTTGCCTGAGAAAGGTCATCCCGAGTATAGTCTTACTCAAAGCGGGCTGGCCGCGCATCCTCTAGGAGGGCACACAAAAGAGAAAAGCACGGGAAATCCTGAGAAGGATTGCTAGATGCACTGATCATATGCTTCGGGTTACTACGTCACTGATCAATGAGACTGGTTGTGCCAAGAGGCCTATAGCTTGTCTGTGGATTGATCAGTAGAGTTGAGGACCCCGCAAAAACATGGATTGGGATCACTAGAGAGCGTTCGGCCATCATAGTTGTGAGATGATCGAAGACACAAGGCTACGCTTTATCGTCATTGCTTACCAATCAAAGATCACCGTTACTGTAATGTATCCTCACGGACCACGGCAGAGCTAACACATGGGGCCTCCCTAGCACGCACTCTGTGTTAGATGCTGTCTAGGATCCAAAGTCCAGTATTCCACCGCATTAGAGTTCGATAGCCCCCACTACACACATATGCGAAATCTCCCCGCGATATGTGGTCACTGTGGTCTTACGCCAGAATCCAATCCCAAGGGGGCCTATAGCAAGACTCGGCGACATCTCTGTGGCTTAGTGATCTCTTGGAAAAGAGAGAATAGAGGAGGAAGCAATACAAGAAGGGAACTGTGTCAGTATGAGATCCTTGATTAAATCTTTGTTGAAAAGCAAGGATGAACACTAAGAAGTGTTTTGAAAAGAGAATGTTTGAAAGGGGAAGAGTAAGAGTAACCGGTAATGGTTGTGAGAAAATTTGGAGGACTATGAAGTCCTTTGCTGGCTTAGAATAGTCTTGCAAGCATGCCCTCATCATCGGCATCTAATCGTTCGACAGCTTTATTAACAACGAGGAGAGGGGGTTCTTCGACTAGGCTCACCCCTCTTGAGCTGTAAGGAATGTCTGTAGCTTCTTTGCCCTTTGAGGTTTCTGGATCAGGGCGATCTTCTTTAGGAAGCAGGTCTCGCATCTTACCCTGCAGGAGCATCCTTTGCACAAGCTGGCGTAGTGCTTGACAGTTCTCAGTTAGGTGACCTGGATCTTTGTGGAACTCGCAGTATGGATCAGAGTCTCTAAACCTTTGATCAGCTGGTCGATAAGGCTTTTTGTAGCTAGCCCTATCTTTCATGATCTGGCTTACTTCTTGCATGGTCTCATCTAGTTCGGACTCATTAAAGTCATCGTCTTGCTGATGGTAAACTGCAGCTGTTTGAGAAGATGGGGCTGGTGGTAGTAGTGGATCTCGAGTACGATCATGATCTTGGAAGGGATATCGATGGCGTTGAAACCTTCTTCCCTTCCTTGAGTGAGTTGGGAAATCATTGTGAGGAGACCTCGGGGGCTGCTTGTGATAAGGAGAGTCCTTCTCTGATATGAGCTTGGAGACGAAGCCAGGGTTATTCTTTTCGCCTCGAATGTATGAGTTGGCTAAGGCAATCAACTCTTGTTATGTCCTCGGAGCACGGACATTGGATTCAAACTTGAGCAGACCTTCCCGAAGACCGTGGATAAGAGCCACTCGGTACATTTCTTGGCTAACAATCTCGATGTCCAAAATTTCTCTTTGTAATCGATCAACGAACTGTGACCAAGTTTCATTGTCGTACTGCTTGATCTCAAAGAGGGCTTCTGGACCGCCATTTCTCTTTGTGTAAGTATAGATTCTGAGCAAGAACTCCCTTGGCAGATCAGCAAAAGAAATGATGGAGTGAGGGCGAAGACCATAGAACCAGTCCCTCACTTGCCCATCAAAGGTTGTTACAAGGAGCTTGCACTTAGTTGCATCTGAAAGAGTTTTGAGAGCAACAGCTGATTCGAAGGCTTGAAGGTGCTTCACTGGATCAGTCTCTCCGGTGTAAATTGGTAGCCGAGGTTGTCTAAAATTTGCTGGAGTAGGTTCATGACGAACATTCTCTGCAAACGGCGAAGGCTCTTCCTGTTCCCCTACAACATAAGGATAAAAAGGAGCATAAGCTACAGCTGCAAAAGAAACAGGAGGATAAAAGGGAAAAGTTGTTGCCGAAGGAGCAAAGGCAGGAGCTGCAGGATAAGGATAACTTCCCTGAAAGTTGAGAAATCTAGCAGGGCTTCCCCGGGCTACTTCCCGAAAGAAGTTTGAAAGAATTAGTGCCTAACCACCTAGAGGGGGGCTGAATAGGTGTAATTCCTTTTTCTTCTAAGGCAGAATATATATTCAGCTAATTAATCTGAAACAGCTACTTCTACAGCTAACATAACACAGAATTCACGGAATCATTCAATCACAGAGTGCACACAGTTTTTATAGTGGTTCCCCAAGGTCTGGGTACATCCACTTTCCCCCTTCGCCTATCTAGCAGTGTGCTAGATTCGACCTAACTTCTTCTCTTCACCTCAGATCCACAGATCTTACAGCTCAGAACCCTAATCAAGGTTCCTACAACTCATAGTGAGTCCACACTCCTACAGCTCAGGCAATCTGCCCTACCTCAGCCTTCAACAAGGCCTACAACTCAGAAATAACATTCTCCTACAACTCAGGCTCACAACCCTACCACTCAGAGATCTAAATCTCCTATAACTCAGCCTTTATAAAACGGGCTTACAGCTCAAATCTTAAACAGATCCTACAGAAAAATAAATTTCACAATGTATTTTACCACCACCCAGATAGAGAGAGAAAGGATGGATGGCTTCTCGATCAGTTCTTGGAAGAATCTGATGACAGAGAACAACCACTCTTAGCTTTCTTCAAAGCTTCTTGAATCTAAACTCAGTAGGGTTGAACTCCTATGAAGTTGATCTTCAATCAGCTTCTTTCTTGATATTCAGATCTCAATCTGAATCCTTCTTGGCAGCCTGGTTCAGCAACTGCACTTCACTTCAATAGATGTAGCTCTCTCTCTCCAACTTCTTCTTAGATCTTCTCACGAAAATCTTCTTCTGTTTTTTATGTATACTCCTTTGTTATCAGTTCCTCAATCTGTCATCATTTGTTGGATGAGAATGCCTTTATATAGACTTTCTCCATGGTAACCGGCGGATCCAGTTTCTAACAAACTTCTGACAGCTCCGACAGTTGTAGTAGACCGGTTGGTTATGGCCGCTGTCAAGTCATCCAGTCACTTCTTGAAACTCTGTCTCTGTCAGCAAAGTGTCGAGACTAAACATCTTCATGTGTCGACACAAGTAGACTAAGTTTCGACACAAGTGAACTAAGTGTCGACATAAGCCTTGGTGGTGTCGACACATCTCCTTTGTTGTTGATACTGCTTCTCGACACAGCTTCTGTAGAATGTGGCGACACTAATTCTGTGTGTCTACACAATCACTTCTTTTCTTTAACTTAGTTGAAACTTTGTTGTGTGTCGATACAAGTCCTGTGTGTCGACGCAGTTGATGTCAACAAGGTCTTCTGTGTGTCGACACTGCCTCTGTATGTCGACACAATTGATGTCGACTAAGCTTCTGTGTGTCGACACAGTTTCTTCTGGTGTCGACACAACCTTTCCAATTGTCGACACAATTAACTCCAAGTGTCGACACAGCTTTTCTCCAGTGTCGACACAAGCCTTCATAAGTGTCGACACAGCTTCTTTTGGTGTCGACACATGGACTTAGAAATTTTTCTGCATTCTTGCATTTTCTTAACCTGCACATATAAACTCAAAACAACATCAAATACACCTTGATGCATATCATTAAGTAAGGTGAGGATTCGTCAAATCTGGTACACATTTTCTAATATACCCAACAATCTCCCCCTATTTGGAGAAGTCATAACTCTTACTCAATGATATATACCATTCATAACAAATACACATTATGATGTATAACAACATTATATGACAGGGTAACTTTTAAAACAAAACATATATAATAATTCATCACAGAATAATAATGCAACTAGAATGAGCATTAATTATTATTTTGTTTCAACTTACAAAAGTTTCTAATCAAAAGTTTACATAGATTTCAACACTAAGGATTACAAAGTTGTACAATCAAGTAAATCTAATCTAAAGCTGATCTGGCTCCTTGATAACTATGCCTTTGCCTGATTGGATCTTGGCTTATACTGGAGCATCAATATCATCACCTGGCTTCTTTCCCATAGGATCTTTCTTCTTTTACTCTTCAGCCCTTATTCTTTGCCTTTCAAAGTAGTGAAAGGGCTTTGGGAAATATTTGCTATGCTCCTGAGCATTAGGAGGTAGCTTCCCAGTTTTTGCCTTTCTCCTATATTGAACAATGGCTTCCTGCATGGCTTCATACTTTTGGCATTCTTGTGCAGAGTACCATTTACCCCTATCATGGGTTTTATCCTTTACAGCTTTCCAAGCAGACAGTATAATGTTCCTGGATGTTGGACTCCACTGCTCAAAATCAGGCTTCAACTCAGCCTGTTCTCTGAATCTTTTCTTAGACAATAGATCTTCTTGCTCTTTGTTCAAAACTGCCTCTGACACTGGCATGTCTACTTTCTCAAGGATAATATTTTGAGCACCTTCTGGAGGGTTGTACATAGACTGTACTTCTTAGAGAATCATGTCAAAATCTGCTGGAGGATAAATAACCTGAGCAACTTCAGCTTGATCACCTCCAAAATAAGCAGGGTGTATACATGACTCAGCCACATTGTCATCATCATAGATGGGTGGATATCCAAGGGTGGCTCTGATGCTATTAGATATCCATTTAGCATGATCAGAGCCAGCTTTGACTAACGCTCTCTCCCCCTTTATGACTTCTCTTGCAACATGATCCCTAAGGTCATCTTTTTGAAATCTGATATGTTCATCAAGAAAATTTACACCATCTTTATAAAAAGACTTTAACTTCAGTAGCTGGGCTGAAATAGTCTTTTGAGAATCCTTAATAGCTGTTTGGACAGCAGCTAGTCCTTCTTGTATTTGCTCGTCAAAATCTGCCTTAGCATGAGTCCTTCCTTCAGTCTGGGCAGTTGCAACATTCTTCAGTTCTGTAACAATCACATTATGTGATTCAGTCATATTATCATTCATTCTAAGTTGATTCTCTAGTACATAGCCTTATTTAAGAGCTATATCATCAACTTGAGTCTTGATCTTTTCTTGATGTGTTGCTAGGAAAACCAAAGCATTGCCTCCTTTGTGAAAGCAATCTGTCATCTCCTTTTTATTCTGATTAACTTCAAATCTTATTGATTTAATATCTGTAGCCAAGGAGAGTTGTAGATCTTTGTGAGTTTCATCCATATATTTCTCCATGGCAATCCTTTGTTCATCCAACTTTACTTATAAAGAGACTAATAAGGAACTATAATCTGTAGCTGGGGCAGATTGTGGAGCAGTTTGTAAAGCCCTCTTATAACTCTGGCTTCTTCTTTTGAATACCATTAGCTTCCTCTTTTTGGCTTGAATTGCTGCTTCATCTTCAGAAGCTGAGGTACTGGCTATTTCAACTCTATCCTTAGGACTAGGAGGCAATTCCTGTACAGTCCTAGGTAGCTCCCCCTGAGTCCCTTATTCCTCCCCCACAGTACTTACTTGCTCCTCCTCAATGTTAATTTGCTCCCCCTCAAAGACTGCTTTCTCCCCCTCAAAGTCAGGTTGCTCCCCCTCAGTTCTTGCTTGTACTAAATCTGGAAACAACTCTTCAAGGGTGAATTCTTGTTGAGTAGGGACTGGAGATTCTCTTATCTCTGGAGCATCAGCAGCAGCAGATGTATCCTCCATGATAACATCTTGTGCTTGACTATTTAGTTGAGTTGGCTGGTCAACATTAATCAAAGATTCAGTTAAAGTTTCATCCATATCATTAAGAATTGATTGATTAACCTCTTGAATTACCTCAATAATAGTCTGTGTAGCCATTTCACTTTCCAAGTGGGTTGGCTCTTCCTCAAGTTGAGGCTCCCCCTGCACCTGAGCACCATCTGTAGGGTCTTGTGCAGGAATGTCTTGTGCTGGAGATGTTTCAGGAATCTCTTGCCTCTCCTCATCAGGCATGTCCTTTGTTAGGACCCTATCCCATCTGGATATTTCCTGATATCCCTTCTTCTCATATGATTAATTTTGGATCCAACAGCCTGCTCCATTATTTCTGGAATTGTTCTAGCCAAGTATAAACTCATTATCCTTCCCAGATTTGGCTTCTTAATACTTTCATTAATCTTTTCAAAAACTATTGCTGACCAATCAGTGTTTAGTCTGTAGATAATCCTGGTCATCAAGCTAAACATATAGGCAGAAATCCTATCATGTCCCCCTTGCTTGCAGAGAATGACTTTTCCCACTACTTCTGAAAGGAATTTGCCTTGTAGATTCATTCCTTTTCTATACATTGCTGATCCAATCTTCAAGGTGGGATCCAATCCACACCATTGAAGTGCTTCCCTAGTTTTTGATGAGGGTACTTCTTCTTCTTCTTGTGTTTTTGGAAGTTGAAGAGTTTTCCTCAAGCTCTTCAAGGTAAGTTTAACCTTAGTTCCCTGAACTGTAGACTTGATCTTAAGTCCAGTAGAATCTATAGTAGCTTTGGCATAGAATTCTAGTATTTCTTTCTTCCAAATCTTTGTTGGTTCAGATACCAGAAATTCCAGCCCATTTTCTGCAATTAGGGTTACTACAGCTTTAATGTCGGGTTCTGCATGATCAAAGGCATTGCGTACCAGCCCATAGCCTTCATTGACATTGTCTTCTAGCTTCGGCGCCATTAGGGTTGAGTGAAAGCTTGGATTAAGAAGAGAGAAGTTGTCGACACAGGGTTTTGGTCTCGAAAATATGGAGAATGTGTCGACAGAATATGGTGTTGACCTATTTATACCTTTCTAAGTAATGAAGGTCAAAAGTCGCGTCAACAATCTCTTAATGTGTCGACACTGTTGAAAAGTGTCGACACAGACTTCTAATGACTCGACATCAATTCTATTTGACTTTATCGTGTTCGACGATCGGAGTTCGACGAATCTGCGTGTTTACTCTAAGTGTCGACACCAATTCTCTAGATGTGTCGACACCAGTTTTCTAGAATGTCGACACCAACTACTATGTGTCGACACCACTTCTCTGGAATGTCGACACCAACTACTATGTGTCGACACAGACAACTTCTTGTGTCGACACAATTTTACTTAGCCAAATTTTGTAAACTAATTTATGTTCAACATACCTATTTCAATTTTGAAATTGTTGAATTTAGTTTCATCTAAAGTCATAGTAAACATGTCTGCTAGTGGTAAATCAGTACTAATAAATTCTAAAGAGATATCTTCTTTCTCTACATGGTATCTATCAAAATGGTATCTTATTTCTATATTTTTGTTCTACTATGAGAAACAGGATTGTGAGCAATAGAAATAGCACTAGTAGAATCACATAACAATGGAGTTCTACTTACCTGAATACCATAGTCTTCTAACTGATGCTGTATCCATAATAGTTGTGCACAGCAGCTTCCAGCAGCAAAATACTCAGACTCAGCTGTGGATATTGCCACACTAGTCTGCTTCTTACAGCTCCATGACACCAGTCTTCCTCCAAGAAATTGACAGGTGCATGTTGTGCTTTTCCTATCTACTCTGCAACCTGCAAAGTCTGCATCTGAATAGCCTATTAGTAGAAAGTCTCTATTCCTAGGATACCAAAGGCCTAGATTAGGGGTGCCCTTAAGATATATCAAAATCCTTTTGACAGCAATAAGATGAGATTCTTTAGGGCAGGATTGGTACCTAGCACATACACATGTAACATACATGATATCTGGTCTACTAATAGTGAGATATAGGAGGGAGCCAACTATTCCTCTATACAAAGTTTCATCTACAGGTTTCCCTGCATCATCTTTGCTAAGAGATACACTTGTCCCCATTATAGTTCTCATGGTAGTGGATGACTCCATACCATACTTCTTAATTAACTCAAGGGTGAACTTAGACTGGGATATGGACAAGCCATCTTCAGTATGTCTTACTTGGAGACCCAAGAAGAACATAAGTTCTCCCATACTGCTCATTTCAAATTTCCCTTGCATAAGTTTTGCAAACTTTCTACAAAGGTTACTTTCAGTATACCCAAATATTATGTCATCAACATATATTTGGACTAGGATAATCTTTCTTTTGGATTCCCTAAGGAATAGAGTCTTATCTATTTTCCACCTTTAGAATTTGTTCTCAATGAGAAAAGTAGATATGGTTTCATACCAAGACCTTGGGGCTTGTTTTAACCCATACAAAGCTTTCCTAAGTCTATAGACATAAGTAGGATTGAGTGGATCAATAAAACCTGAGGGCTGCTCTACATACACCTCCTCTTTTAAGTCTTCATTTAAGAAGCCAGACTTAACATCCATCTGGAACACTTTGAAGCCTTGATATGTTGCATAGGCTAGGAATAGTCTGATAGCTTCCAATCTAGCCACTGGAGCAAAAGTCTGATCAAAGTCTATGCCCTCCTCCCGTTTGTATCCTTTGGCAACTAATCTTGCCTTATTCTTCACTATGATCCCACTCTCATCAAGCTTGTTTCTATATATCCACTTTGTCCCAATGACATTATGGCCCTATGGTTTTGGAACCAAATCCCAGACCTTGCATCTTCTGAACTGATTTAACTCCTCTTGCATGACATCAATCCAGTGTGGGTCCTTAACAGCTTCTTCAAAGCTCTTGGGTTCCACTTGAGATAAGAAGCTAGAGCAAAGAACTGTATTCAAGTTCCTGCTCCTTGTTTGTACTCCTTGTCTTGGATCACCAATGATCTGGTGTGCAGAATGATCCTTCAACTGTCTAACTGCTGGAGGTAATCTATCAGCAGTTTGGCCTTCTCCAATCTCTTCATCATGCTGCACCTCATGTTCTTCATCAACATCCTGAGTTTCGTGTACTCCCCCTGGACAATAACTACCATTTTCCTAATCCAGCTTTGCAGTTGGATCTTCTCTGATAGTAAGCTGGTCCATCTTCTGCTGAATACCTGTGGAGCTACAAGAACCACTTGGCAACTCACTGTTAATAAGTCTAGTTTCATCAAAAATGACATGAACTGACTCTTCTACAACCTGAGTAGCCAAGTTGTAGACCCTATAGGCCTTACTATTGTTGTTGTACCCAATAAATATCTCATCTTGGGATTTGACAGCAAACTTAGAAAGGTGAGATTTGCCATTGTTAAGTACATAGCACTTGGAACCAAAAATCATAAAATAGGATAAGTTTGGTTTTCTGCCTTTCACAACCTCATAGGGTGTCTTTTTGTGGCTTTTGGTGATGGAAGCCCTATTGAGCACATGACATACAGTGTTAACTACCTCAGCCCAGAAATATTCTGGGAGAGAAGTATCACTCAATAGTGTTCTTCCAGCCTCAATCAATGTCCTATTCTTTTTCTCAGCAATGCCATTTTGCTAAGGTGTTCTAGGTGAGGAGAATTTCTATAGAATCTCAAACTCTTCACACAGCCTTGTCATACTTTCAGATTGGAATTCAGTTCCATGATCACTTCTGATTTTGACCACTGCACTATTTAATTCATTATGAATTTGTTTGACAAAATTGTAGAAGACCTTTGGAGTTTCAGATTTCTGTCTCAGAAAGAATACCCATGAGAATGTAGAATAGTCATCTACAACCACAAAAGTGTAGACCTTCCTACCTAGGCTCTGAACTGGCATAGGACCAAATAAATCCATATGCAAGAGGTACAAGCACCTCACTGAATCCTTAGTTTCAAGGCTATGAAAGGAGGATCTAGTTTGCTTGCCTTTTTGACAAGCAGAACATATTCCATCCTTATAACACTTAACTTGAGAACCATTCCTCACTAACTCCTTGCTAAAGAGTTGGTCAATGGTCTTATAGTTAAGATGGGCTAGCCTCTTGTGCCATTTGACACAATGAGAGACTTTATCATCAGCTACAAGATAGATAGGAGAATTTTTATTCTCAAACACTAAGTCTAGGCAATATACATTTCTTTTTCTATATCCAGTCAATATAACCTCTTGATCACTTGATCTCTTGATATGACAATCATTCTTGACAAATGAAATGTCATAACCTAAATCACTCTGCTGACTTATGCTAATTAGGTTGTGTTTCAAACCCTTTACATAGGCCACTTGAGTGATTGTAATTGAGTTATTAGAAATGTTACTAAAACCTTTGATGATTCCCTTTTCAGAACCACTAAAGATTACTTTAGTCCCATTCAGCATAGGTGAGTAGTCCTTCAACAATCTCCTTGTTCCAGTCATATGCCTGGAACATCCACTGTCCAAGTATCATATAGGGGCATGGCAACTTGGACTCACCTGCAACACAGATTACTTAACCTTAGAACTCAAATAACTTTTGGGTCCTTGGTGCAAGTTAGTCTGAAACTTAACAAATCTGCCTGTAGCTCTTCTAACAGGCAGACTGCTACTCTCCTTGACACTAGTGTTGTGCCAACATTCTAAGGCATAGTGGCCTATCTTACCACAGCACCAGCACTCAAACTTATTGTACCTCTTTTTAGGTATAACCTTAGATGTACTGTTTGCAGCAGGTCTCTTGTTTTATGTTGGGGATTTGCCTTTTTTATTGTACTTAGCATCCCATGCAGTTTTCTTATAACTTATTCCTGCCTTACCCTTTTGAGACACAAACTCATCAATCAAGGGTAATACAGATTTTGGCTTAGAAAAACTAGCCACTATCTCCTTCTCTTTCTGAAGTCTGTTTTACAGACTTTTAATCTGATCATTCTTAAATGTGATTGTTCCCATTTGAATAACAGTTATGTTTTTCAATCTGGTAATCTCACTCAACTTTTGATCCAGCATCTTTTCTGAATCAGATGCAGCCAACTTAAGAGCTGCAATTTCCTTAGCCTGATTCTTGGCCAGGTTTTTACTTCTCTTTAGTGTCTGCAATAAATCTCCATATTCATCTATCAGCTGATGAATATCTCCTTCAGATTCAGACCCATCTTCATCTCTTGATGGAGATGCTTCTGATTCTGACCCAGTGAAATAATCAGAATCTACAGATACACATTTTACCTTGCTGGGGCCAGGCTTATCCTTGTACTGATCTTCTTTAGACACTGTCATCGGTCCTTTGCACTGATGGTCTTCCTGCTCATAGATAGAGTCCAGTAAATGCATGAACTCATCCTCTTCTTCTATAAATAGACCAATATATTCCTCAGCCTCATATTCTGATTCTGAAGTTGATTGATCTGTCAAGCTTTTCTCTTTCTCAGCAACCAAGGATTTCTCCTTCTTGCTCTTGTACTGTGACTTCTTTCTAATAGCAGACTCCTTTCTCTTATCTGGACAGTCAGCAACAACATGTCCATCTTTGTTGCAATAGTAGCATATAATCTTAGAAGAAGTTGACTTACCAGACTTTGTCCCATTCATGTTCTTCCTGGATGATTTCCCCTTCTGATAATAATCATCCTTAGACTGAGATGTGGAATGCTTAGATTTCCACTGTTTCTTCTTCAAGAATCTCTGGAACTGCCTTGTAAATGCTGAAAATTCTTCATCTGAATTGCTGCTGTCTGAACTGGGATTATCTGAATTTTCTGAGATAATTTCTGCATCTCTCTTAGGAAAAGATGGAGACATTCTCCTATTCTTCCTGGTGGCTACAACCTTGAAGGCCACTGACTTTTCTTTAGAGTCAACCTTTGTATGTTTCTCTTCCTCTTTTCTGGGCATCAGCTGCATCTCATAAGATAGCAGTTTGCCAAACAATGTTGGAGGAGAAATCTCAGCCAGTCTGGCCACTTCCCTTATGGCACATATTTTTGTATCCCAATCCTTAGTCAAATACCTAAGGAATTTATCATTTAACTCATAAGTACTGAAAACTCTTCCATAAGACATAAGTTCATTGACAATCCTATAGAACTTCTTGTAGCATTAAGTAATACTTTCAGACTTGGCTTGTCTGAAACTCTCATATTCTTGATTAAGTATAGATTTTTTATCTTGCCTAACCTCTTCAGAACCATCCATGTAGACTATCAATGTGTCCCACATTTCCTTGGAGGTTTTGCAATGAATTAAATTCTGGAATGTTGAATCATCAATGGCACTTACTATAATATTCTGGGCTCTTTTATCCATTGTTGCCAAGATGATCTCATCTCTAGTCATCTCAGAGAAATCCTTTGGAATTCTTTGATTGGCATCAAGAACAAAAATCTTCATGGGAACATATGGTCCTTCCTTAACTGTTATGTAGATTCTAGGATCAGATGCCTCCATAAACAATCTGACCCTTTCCTTACATATTCCAAATATCTCTTTCCTGCAGATGGGCAATTTCATTGAACCAAGTTCTTTATGGTTTTCTCCAGAACACATCTTCTTGATCTTAATTCTGCCTTACAGATCTCACTCAGACTGTTAAGTCTAACTTTGAGGAACCTCCCTCTGATACCACTTGAAAGAATTAGTGCATAACCACCTAGGGGGGGTGAATAGGTGTAATTCCTTTTTCTTCTAAGGCAGGATATATATTCAGCTAATTAATCTGAAACAGCTAGTTCTACAGCTAACACAGCACAGAATTCACAGAATCATTCAATCACAGAGTGCACACAGGTTTTATAGTGGTTCCCCAAGGTCTGGGTACATTCACTTTCCCGCTTCGCCGATCTAGCAGTGTGCTAGATTCAGCCTAACTTCTTCTCTTCACCTCAGATCCTCAGATCTTACAGCTCAGAACCCTAATCAAGGTTCCTACAACTCAGAGTAAGTCCACACTCCTATAGCTCAGGCAATCTTCCATACCTCAGCCTTCAACAAGGCCTACAACTCAGAGATAACAATCTCCTACAACTCAGGCTCACAGCCCTACCACTCAGAGATCTAAATCTCCTACAACTCAGCCTTTATAAAATAGGCTTACAGCTCAGATCTTAAACAGATCCTACAGAAAAATAAATTTCACAATGTATTTTACCACCACCCAGATAGAGAAAGAAAGGATGGATGGCTTCTTGATCAGTTCTTTGAAGAATCTGATGATAGAGAACAACCACTCTTAGCTTTCTTCAAAACTTCTTGAATCTGAACTGAGTAGGGTTGAACTCATGTGAAGTTGATCTTCAATCAGCTTCTTTCTTGATATTCAGATCTCAATCTGAATCCTTCTTGGCAGCCTGGTTCAGCAACTGCACTTCACTTCAATAGATGGAGCTCTCTCTCCCCAACTTCTTCTTAGATCTTCTCACGAAAATCTTCTTCTATTTTTTATGTATACTCCTTTTGTTATCAGTTCCCCAATCTGTCATCATCTGTTGAAAGAGAATGACTTTATATAGACTTTCTCCATGATAACTGGCTGATCCGGTTTCTAACAAACTTCTGACAGCTCTGACAGTTACAGTATACGGTTGGTTATGGCAGCTGTCAAGTCATCCAGTCACTTCTTGAAACTCTGTCTCTATCAGCAAAGTGTCGAGACTGAACTTCTTCATGTGTCGACACAAGTAGACTAAGTGTCGACACAAGTGAACTAAGTGTCCACATAAGCCTTGGTGGTGTCGACACATCTCCTTTGTTGTTGATACTGCATCTCGACACAACTTCTGTAGAATGTGTCGACACTAATTCTGTGTGTCGACACAATCACTTCTTTTCTTTAACTTAGTTGAAACTTTACTGTGTGCCGACACAAGTCCTGTGTGTCGACGCAGTTGATGTCGACAAGGTCTTCTATGTGTCGACACTGCCTCTGCGTGTCGACACAATTGATGTCGACTAAGCTTCTGTGTGTCGACCCTGCCTCTGTGTGTCGACACAGTTTCTTCTGGTGTCGACACAACCTTTTCAAGTGTCGACACAATTAACTCCAAGTGTCGACACAGCTTTTCTCCAGTGTCAACACAAGCCCTCATAAGTGTCGACACAACTTCTTCTGGTGTCGACACATGGACTTAGAAATTTTTCTACATTCCTACATTTTCTTAACCTGCATATATAAACTCAAAACAACATCAAATACACCTTGATGCATATCATTGAGTAAGGTGAGGCTTCTTCAAATCTGGTACACATTTTCCAATGTTCCCAACAAAGTTTTGGAGAGCAGCAAACTCTTCATCTTGAGGTTGCAAAGGAGATGCAGGACCTTGCGGGAAGGTTGCTGAATAAGGAGGATAGACCGGCGGGCATGCTGGAGGACAAGCTTGCTGATGCTCCAAAGTTGGTGCTGGATTGATCGGAGCAGCTGAAGCAACTGGAGCTGCTGCAGGTTGAGAGTCTAGTCGCTGCGTGATCATAGCGAGCATTTGGTTGATTTCTTGGAACTGTGGAGCATTCTCACGGCATGATTGCTCAAAGGCCTCCCAGAGAGGATCATCTCTAGGACTTGGAGCAAAGTTCTCAGCTGGCTGACGATCTAACATTGCTAACTGTCGTTGTTCACCGTCTATTCAGATCTGAAGGTTTCGTGTTAACTGTTGATGCGCGAAAATGGCACCACCTAGTTAACACGGAGGGAGTGTTCGATCTAACAGGCTAGGAGAGGAAGAGGATGAAGGCTGTGGAGAAAGAGGAAGCTTCTGAGTGCTCGAGAGTGGAGCAAGCGCTTGTCAAAGGGGTTACGGGGATAGAGGAGAGGTTTGCTGAGTGCATCGGAGGAGGTTGATCAGGAGCTGTCGAGCAGGAGGTTACTTGGACAGTTATGCTTGCAGGTTGAGTGCCGAGTGAGCTGAGCTGAGCTAAGAAGAAGGGAGAGGGGCAGCTAGCAGTGGCAACAAAAGTATTCGCCCGCCGCGGCTTAAATGCCACTATAGCGTTAGGCTTTCCTTTGATTAATGTTTAGAGTTACAGCTTGCTAATACACCTTTACAAGAAAGCAATAAAGGGGTACAAGAAGGAAGATGGCGGCTAAGGAAGGACTTCCAGCAGAGACCGCGGCGATTGAGGAGCCAGGTCGGCAGGCCGTGCGGTTAAGGGAAACATGGAGACCGCGCGGACTGGGTACAGAGGCCGACAGGTCGTGCGACTAAAGACAAAGAGAGGGGTGCGGACTGAGAAACGGAGTTCGCAGGAAGTGGGTTTGCTGTGGGATGTCTTCGAGCATGAGCACCTTGGCTATGATGAGACCCCGGGGTGTCTGAACTTGGATCCCCCCATATGAGAGGTATGGGGGTCTATTTATACGCCCGAGGAGGTAACGGCTTGTGGTGACGTTACCCCCGGTGAGACGGTAACTTGGGCGAGAAGAAGACGGAGTCCGCCGAGTCCGCAACAAACTGGGCGGACTAGGGCTTGCTTCTGGTGCTGGTGCTGCTGATGGCGAAATGAGAGACTGAGTGGCGGGCTTCAAAGGAGAGTCTGTCGAGTCCGCTGCTGATGAGCTGAGGTTGTCCACCTACTGCTGGGGAGGCGGACGCTAGAGGCTAAGTGGCGGACTACAAGGAGAATCCACAGAGTCCGCCGCTGCTAAACTGAGCGAGCCTGCACCAAGGGTGTAGGCTGAAAATTAGTCGCCGAGTCCGCAGAGTTCGCTTGGGGCTATGCGGCCTGGGACAGCCTTGAGGAAGTTCTGCTACCTGGCGGACTGCGAGGAGAATCCGCGGAGTCCGCCACAACTGATTGAGCCCGTGCCAAGACTGCGGGCTGGGGAAGGAGTTGACCCTGCTGGTGCCGAGAAGCGGGTGCTGACATGGCGGGCTGTACAGAGAGTCCGTCGAGTCCGCAGAGTCCGCCTCTGCTGGCGAGCTGAGTCCGCTTATGTTTGAATGGAGAGCCTGGCTGTTGAAGCTGTTGGGGTTCACTAATGAAGGCGGACTGGAAGTCTTGACCGCACTTCGAGTCCGCCGAGCTCGCGATGAACGGGACGTTGCTGTTGGTCTTGGCGGGTAGCCGAAGAGCGAGTGTATGCGCTCTGTAGGCGGGCTGGAGGAGTTGGCTGCCCATGCTGCTGGTGGCAAGGACTGATCGACCTGCCGAACTTGACGAGGCAGGCCGCGCGTGTTGGCGAGGTGGAAGCCGAGGTTGCTGGCTGGCGGCCTGGGGGCAGGTCGCCACTCTGGTTCGGCGGTTTGCGCGGTCTGGTGTTCTCGAAAAGCGACCTGCAAGAGCGGGCTGGAAGAGCGGCTAGTTCCTGCAAAGGACGCGACCTATTGCCGGCCTGGGCGGACAGGGAACCGAGTCTGGCAAAGGGAGACACCTGCGGAGATAAGCTTGCGGTTATGCTGAAAAAGGGGCGGCATGCAGAGGCGAACTGCAGGAGCAGTCCGCGGCCCCTACCGACCAAGGGAAGTCGTGCGGCCTGAGCAGTCAGGCCACTGAGACCGCACAAGCCGTGCGGCTTGAGCGGATAGAGAATTCTGTCCGCCCACCCTAGTGCATCGCGGCCTCTAGGAGGAACCCGGGGCAGGCCGCGACGAGCAAGCTGGCTGCCTTGGGAAGGATCGCCGATTTCGGGGTTAACATTGTCGGAAGAATTAAGCAGGTGCTTTCCCCTCAAGTTGTAGAGACCCACGATCAGTGGTGCGCATAAAGCCCGGCGGGCCGGGCTTAATAATGTTACCGGGCCGGGCCGGGCCGTGCTATGCTCCCTGGGGGGGGGCCTGGTAAGGCCCCCCAAGCTGGCCCGGGCCGGGCCGAGGCTAAGCCCGGCCCGATTATTTGAAAAAATTTTGTTTTTTTTAATTCATAAAAAAAATCAAGTTTTGATTTTTAAAAAAAAAATAAAAAAATCGAGTTTTTGATTTACAAAAAAAATAAAAAAACACAACATCGCAATATTAAAAAATAAAATTTTTATTGATGTAACGAAATTATACAAATTTAGAAATGTGCAAATATACAAAAATTTGGAATTTCTAAATTATTAAAAATTACAAATGACAAAAATTCTAAATTATTAAAAATTACAAATGACAAAAATACAAGAAGTTGTCTAGTTTAAGTTGATCGCGTTCATCTCGTCTTCCATGTCCGACGAGTTATCCTCGATCGCTGAAATATGTTGCTTCCTCTTCATCGCATTCAGGTGGTCCTCGTAGCATATGCAGATCTCAAGCGATTCTTCGCTTAGTCGACTTCTCCGCTCGCTCAAAACCCTGTCACTGAGAGAAAAAGCAGACTCCGAAGCTACCGTGCTAGCTTGGATCGTTAGTAAATCTCGGGCCATATAGGTCATAATAGGATAGGTATTTACTTTACCTTTCCACCATTTTAAAAAATCGAAATTTTCTAATTCGTATGTGGACATAAAATCACGAAATTGTGTTTTTGTGTACAACCCTAATTCATTTAAACTGCTAGATGTTGTGCGCGCTTTTTTCCTATAAGCTAACTCTAACATTTTATTTTTAAAACTACTAGATGTTTTTGGTTGCGACACATTCTCTCGGGGCCGCAATCCGTATAAATTATCGTAATAATTATAACATTCAGTAAAAATAGTGTTAAAATTTAAAATACTCAGATTATCTAAATCTGAATTACTTAGATTTATGCATATATTGTTATTTATTTATTCAATAAAATTTTCAACGGCGTATACGCCGAAAAGAGGATTCAAAGCGGCGGCGCATGAAAACATAACTGGGATTTCTCTATAATATTTTAAAAATTTTCTTTTCATTATTTCTATTAATTCGCTCCATCCGGCGTGTTGTTTAAAATAATTTAATTTTTGTGAAATATTAACAATATTTTCAATAACTAGCGGGCTAGTAGGATAATATACACCCGATAAACTATTTGTCGTCGTATAAAAAACTTCTAATAAATCCATGTAATGTTCTAAAATTGTCAAATCGGACTCGGTTAATTCATGTTGACCTAACAAAGTATAAAATTCCATTAGTAGTGTTTTTTGGCGAATCGCTCGTTTTAACATTATATACGTAGAGTTCCATCTAATTGACATGTCAAATAGAGGTTTCAAAAAATTTTGACCTTGCCCGGTTACGAATTTTTTAAAATCTTGACGTCGTTGTTTAGAACTATAAATAAATTGTAACATTAAACGTATTTTATTAGTGTATGGTTTCATATACGACAAACTATCTTGTACTACTAAATTTAAAACGTGACACGCGCAACGAGTATGAAAAAAAGCGCCGTTTAACATAGGTTTCAAATCACGTTTTAACCACTCAATTGAGGTGGTATTATTTGTGGCGTTATCGAAAGAAATACTTATAATTTTATCTTTTATTTTAAATTCGCGCACACATTTTGAAATTATTTGATAAATCGCCTCACCGTTGTGCGGGACTTCGAAACTTTCAAAACAAATTATTCGCTTATTTAGATCCCAGGAAAAAGGATCGACTCAGTTACACGTTATAGACATATACGATAATCCTAATTTTATACTATTTGTCCAAACGTCGCTCATTAAACTCACTCGACCCTCAAATTTTTCAAAAAAATTAATTAAAATTTGTTTTGCTTCTAAATAATATTTAAGTGAGTCGCGCCTAATTGAAGATCGACTTACTTGGTGATATTTGAGTTGTAGCCCTTGGTGGATGTACTCGGTTTCTTCTTCGTTGTCGTAGTGGCTGAACGGCAACCCACGTCTGATGATGTTCTTCACCTGCAGCTCCCGCTGCCGACCTTGATCATACGTCCAGATTTGTCCGGATGCCGATAATTGCGCCTGGGTCGACTCGGGAGGAGCTTGTTTGGCTGCGCAAGACTTAACATGTCTTGCGAGTGTCGAGTTGCCAGCGATCGAAAGTAATTTCGAGCACTGTTTGAACCACGCCTTTTGCTCCGCACCGACTTGCACTAAGTCGAAATGTTCCCAAACATGCGTCGTACGCTTGTGCTCCACCACTTCGTGAGCAACGGATGATGAAGAAGACGTCTGCGTTGACAACATATTCGAGAGAATAGAGATTAGAGAGAGAGAGGGTGGGGGATGAGGGGGTAGAAGAGGGAAAGAAGGGGGGGGGGGGGTTATAGATTTTTTTTAAACAAAAATTAAAAAAATTAAAAAAATGGCTCCCAGCATGCCCATGTGGCATGCTGGCAGCCAACGGCTCTTAGAGCCGTTGGAAACCAATGGCTCTAAGAGCCAGCCCGTGCTTAGCCCGGGCTTTTCCAGGCCCGGGCTAAGCCCGGTAACCGGGCTTTGCCCGGCCCGGGCCGGGCATTTGCCCTACAATGGGGCCCGGAAGGGCCCCATGGCCCGGCCTGGGCCCGAGGCGGGCTTGCCCCGGGACCGGGCCTGTCGGGCATTTCACCGGGCCGGGCCGGTCCGGCCCGGTGGGCCCGGTTTTCTATGACACCTCTACCCACGATGAATTCTTCATTATTGAACTCTCCTTCAATAAACTAGTTTTCCCTCTCGATCAATTCTCCGCATGTCTTCGGCTTTTTCTCACTAATCATAAACTTGAAAAGTCCAGACCATAGGCCATTAGTAAAGGCATTCCTATAGACCTGAGGGTCCACGTCTGGCATTTCCACGATCAGACTATGGAAGTGAACAACGTACTTCCCCAAAGTCTCCCTTGGTCCCTGTCGGATCTTTAATAGAGTGTCAACATCCACCCTTCGGCGTTTGGAGGTGGCAAACCTTTGCAAGAAATGTGTCTCAACTCTTTGAAAGAAGTGATTGAACTAGGAGGGAGGCTATAGGACCACTCCCTCGCTTTCGCATTGAAAGTGGTGGAAAGCTGTTTGCAGCGCAGACCCTCAAAAAGTGGTTGTGGATATACTGTAGCATTGAATGCCTATAAGTAAGAAGCGAGATCCTCCTTCCCTGAGAAGCGGGGAAGTCATGGCTTCATAAAGCCATTGGGGGTTGTTTCCCCCTCGATTCTTGGGACAAATGACGAGTAAACCTCTGCCCATATGACTGGCTCCTAGTCCTCAAAGTTTAGAGCCCATCTGGGATGATCCTAGACGACTTCTCAGAAAAGTTTACGGAGGGCGCCTGCTCCCTACTCTTGCGTCTGGAGCTGGATAGATTCCTTAGCTGTGGAGGTGGTAGATGAGTGGGGGTGACGAGCTCTCCCAGATGCTCAGCTCCATGTGATTGTTGATTCCCCGGGTTAATAGTTTATTAACAATGTCGAGTAGACGCTCGAACTCGGCGCGAGTGACGGCCGGATGGATGGTATCTGAATTTTGCGAGGGTAAGCACTACCGCTATTCTTCGACGACAAGGGTTGTTTCATCAATCGCTTGGTTCCACGCTCACTGCACTTAAATTCGGTTGGAGCAAAAAATGTCACCAATTCTCTGTGCGCTATCCCTGGGTCAGGTGGTCGGGAGAGGAGAGAGAGGTTCGCAAGCGCTCGGTTATTAGCTATGCGGATGGTTTAAGGGATTAAGAAAGGAGCGTGAAAAGGAGATGTCGTTGACAGCGGTGAACAACAGATTTGACCCGCCGCGGCAAATGTCGTCCTTACGACGGGCATCTTGATTAATTGTAAATTGATTGCAAGAGAGTATTTGCGAGTAAAAGTAAGGAAGAAGAGAGCTGAATGGACTTAGTGTCCGCACCAGCTACTAGGCAGGTTCTGGACTAAGTCCGTGTGTCCCATCCAATCACCTCTGGTCCCCTATTTATAATTGAGGTTAGGTTGCTCGGACGATTCACGAACTGACAGGCTTTTAACGTGGGTTGTCCCCTATTTAAAAGCCCGGCTAGGCCCGGGCTAAGCCCGCACCGGGCCCAGGCCGGGCCATGGGGCCTAACAAGACCCCATATATAGGCATTTGCTTGGCATGGGCCGGGCCGGGCAAAGCCCGATTTCCTAGGCCCGGGCTAAGCCCGGGGCCGGGCGGGGCAAAGCCCGGTTTGTAGGCCCGGGCTAATCCCGTGGTCGGGCCGGGCCAGGCCCGGGCCGGCCCTTTACCAACGACTGTAAGAGCCCTTGTTTAACCTATAAATTAATAAAATAATTTTTTTATTTTTTTAAAACCTATAAATCCCCCGCCCACTCCCCCCACTCTCAAATTTCCCAATCCCACAACTCCTAAGTCCCACACTTCCCCCCCCCCCTCCCACTATTTTTTTTACGTTGAATATGTCATCGACGATGGCGTCAACATCATCATCAGGTGGAGGACAAACATACAACGCTAGTTTGGGAATATTTCGACAAAGTGAAAGTCGGTTCCAAGCATAAGGCGAAGTGCAATCAATGCTCGAAATTACTTACTCTCAGTGGCAACTTGACACTTGTAAGACAAATTAAGTATTGCACTGCCAAACAAGCTACTCCCGAGTCCAGCCAGGCGGAATTATCTGCATCTGGACAAATACAGACGTACGATCATGGTCGGCAGCGGGAGTTGCAGGTGAAGAACGTCATCAAACGTGGGTTGTCGTTCAGCCACTGCGGTGACGAGCAAGAAACCGAGTACATCCACCAAGGGTTACAACCTGAATATCATCAATTAAGTGGATCGTTCATTAGACGTGACACACTTAAATATTATTTAGAAGCTAAAAAATCTTTAATTAATTATTTTGAAAATTTTGAGGGTCGGGTGAGTTTAACGAGCGACGTTTGGACAAGTACTATCAAATTAGAATTATCATATATTTCCATCACTTGTCACTGGGTCGATCACGTTTCCTGGGATCTAAATAAGCGTATAATATGTTTTGAAGGTTTCAAAGTCCCGCACACCGGTGTCGCGATTTATCAAATTATTTTAAAATATTTGCGATAATTTAAAATAAAAGATAAAATTATAAGTATTTCTTTCGACAATGCCACAAATAATACCACCGTAATTGAGTGGTTAAAACGTGATTTAAAACGTATATTAAACGGTGTTTTTTTATACTCGTTGCGTCAGTCACGTTTAAAATTTGGTCGTATAAGATAGTTTAACATATATAGAACCATACATTAATAAAATACGTTTAATATTACAATTTATTTATAGTTCTAAATAATGACGACGAGATTTTAAAAAATTCGCAAACGTTCAAGGTCAAAAAATTTTGAAACTTTTATTTGACATGTCAATTAGATGGAACTCGACATTTACAATGTTAAAGCGAGCGATTCGTCAAAAAACACACCTAATGGAATACTATACTATGTTAGATCAACATGAATTAACTAAGTCTGATTGGGTTGTTTGAGAAAATTATATAGATTTAATAGAAGTTTTTTATACGACGACAAATTCTCTATCTGGCATATATTATCCTACTAGTCCGCTAGTTATTGAAAATATTGTTAATATTTCACAAAAATTAAATTATTTTAAGTAACACGCCGGATGGAGTGGTTTAATAGAAATAATGGAAAATAAATTTCTAAAATATTATAGAGAAATTCCGGTCATGTTTTCATGCGCCGTTGCTTTGAATCTTCTTTTCGGCGTAGACGTCGTAGAAAATTTTATAGAAGAAATAAATAATAATTTAGACGTAAATCTCAGTGATTCCGATTTTGATAATCTTAATATTTTAAATTTTAACACTATTTTTACTGAATGTTATAATTATTATGATAATTTATACGGATCGCGGCCCATGAGAGGATGTGTCGCAACCAAAAATACGCGATAGTTTTAAAAAATAAAATGATAGAGTTAGCTTCAAGAAAAAAGCGTGCATCACATCTATTAGTTTAAATGAATTAGGCTTGTATACAAAAACCCAATATTGTGATTTTATGAGTATAGACGAACTAGAAAACTTCGATATTTAAAAATGGTGGAAAGGTAAAGTAAATACCTATGGCCTATATGGTCAGTGATTTACTAACGATCCAAGCTAGCACGATAGCTTCGGAGTATGATTTTTCTCTTAGTGGCAGGGTGTTGAACGAGCGAAGAAGTCGCCTAAACAAAGAATCGCTTGAAATATGCATATGCTATAAGGACCACTTAGATGTGATCAAGAGAAAGCAGCATATTTCATCGATCGAGGATAGCTCGTCGGACATGGAAGACGAGATGGACGAGATCAACTTAAATTAAAACTTAAAGATGGCGAGACGGATTTTGAAATTTTGACATTTTTTAAAGATGTCGGACATATAATTTTGTTGTATTTGTAATTTTAGATTTTTCGATCACAAGTATTTTTTTATGTATTTATAATTTTTTATACTTCCGTAACCCCGTTCAATATTAATAAAATTATTAATTTTTCTTCCAAAATATGAAATTAATCGTATTTTTTCATATTCAGTGTATTTATAAATTATATTTAATTTTTTTTATAAAAAAAATAATTTTTTTAAAAATAATCGGGCCCGGCCCGGCCCTAGGGGCCTTAGCAGGCCCCTCCCGGAGCCAGTGCCCGGCCCGGCTATAATCAAGGCCCGGGCCCAGGGGGCTTTATGAACACGACTAGAATGTAGCATTGTTGTCACCGGGGAATGTGGGAACTCGCACTGTAGCCATCGTAGATGGTTGGAGATCACACTGTTGCCACCAGAGAGTGTGGGGAGTCATTGATGGGATCCGGATCCTCTAGAATTCAGAAGGAACTTCACCGATCCAACGGGCGAGAACTCATGAACTCCATCAATCGTATGGTTAAAAAAATTTTGGCACTAAACGAGAAAAAAAACGTAAAGTAAAAAATATTTTTAAATCTAAAAAACACATGGGGTCCTCACGCATTAGATTGAAAATCAACGTACGAGATCTTCCCAGCTACACCCTGAAGTTGTCCGTACAAACTCCAAAGGATCCGGATTATCGTTGGTGAGGGGGGCGAAAAGCAGAGCAAGTTAGGGTGGTTGGAGGACAAAAACTGTTTAAAATTATGAAGTGAAAGTGGTTGATTAAGCAGGCCGAGCGGACTAGGCGGTTTGAGTTAGCGGCTTGGGCGGACTGATGTTGCGGCCTGGGTGGTCAGTGGCCAGTGGCCAGGGAAGAATTGGCGGCTTGGGCGTCTAGTGGAGCGACCTGAGCGGACTGTCTATGGCGGTTTCGTGACGGTGCTCAGCTCGGTCTGCAGTTCTGCAGATAGCCGGTTCTTGGAGTAACCGGGCGGATTGATGGTTAATCCGCTGAGATGTGGCGGACTCGCCTGAGTCCGCGGAGTCCTCTATGGCGGACTGGTTTTGGCGATAGCAAGATCGGCATTGGTCCTTGCCAAGTTTTCTGGAAATGCGGTGGGTGATAGACGCATTCATGGTGGCGGACTGACCATGGAGTTTGGTGGTTTGGTTCGTGTCCGCCGAGCTCGCGCTGTTTGGTGGATTGGACTTGGTCACATTGTGACGAGTCTAGGTTGTTCACTGTGTCCGCAAAGTTCGTTGTTGACCGGGCGATCTGCCTGATGGTCGTGGACTCGTGTGGCGGGCTGTGGCGGTGTTCATGAGCTGTGCGGACTGTCGCCATGTCCGCGTATGGCGTGTGAACTGATGCAGCATGGACTTGCTGTCTCTGTGTGATATGCAGTGTGGCGGACTGGTGTAGTGCTTGTGAATAGTGCGGTCTGGTGTCGTGTTCGCATGTTGCGTGCGGACTGATGTAGTGAATGGGATGTTGTTGTGTCCGCATGCTGTAATTTGTGCGGACTGTCGCGGTGTCTGCCTGGGGGCGGACTGGCCTTGACTTGGCGCCTGGCGATTTGATTGGAGTCTGTCCAAGTCATTGCGGACTCGGCGAACTTGGTTGTGCTAGCTGCGAGCTGGGGTGGTGACTCTATTCACTAGTGCGGTGACCACAATCCTATAAGACCCCCACCCAGAACAGTAAACACGGCACGAAGGGGGGTCTTATGCCCAGAATAGCCGCCTTGCGGTAACATTAGCCACGTACTAACATGTACCCCAAGACGCCTATCCTGCCGACTATATTCAATATCAACCAAATGTTAATCCAACTAAAACATAATAGAAGTCAATTAACACATAAGCAATATAAGTCCAAAGTACAACAAAGAAAGAAGCTAGTAACAAGCTTCTTAAGTATCAGAGTTCAGCTAAAACATGCCCAAAGGGCTACATCAAAACCTCTCAAAACTCACATCGGTGACTGACGGTAGTGACGACACCGTCCCTTCAGGCCGTATCCTCCTGGCCTGGATGTCCTGCTGCATAGTCTGCGACTGCTCTACCTGCAGGGTTTCCTCCTAAAAAGGAAGACGTAGCAACCGTTAGTCAAAAGACTAAGTGGCTTTCACATCCGCTCCCCCGACGACTCCTCGACACCGGGCGGAGAAAGGAACAAGGGTACAATATATAAATTGAAAATATAAGCAAGTACAAGCAGATGAATAAGTACACATACCGTGAACAACAATAAAAGAAATGTATAACATCATTAACAGCAGTCTACTCTAGCAATTCTACACGAGCTATATCAATATATCAAGTATATAGATCTACAACATTAAAGTAACTTAACTTATAAGAATGTCCATACAAACTTATAAGTTAAGGATCGGTTAAACAGTAAAGTAACTCATCGTATAGGAGTGCCCATAAAAACTTATTAGATGAGGATCTTATATATACAATATATTATAATGGTATGTATGCAATGCAGTGACTCACCCATGATCCTGCATATGCAATTGCTATGTCGACACAGACTTGAAGTTCCCACTATTTGAGCAGGTAGCTAACCTCTCAGGCATTAACCGTCGTGGCCAGGCGGTGACAGTAGAGCGGGATTCTCTACTACTAAGCGGGCATCCACACTACCTTGCTTAGGCCTCCGTACTCCTCAACGCTAAGAACACAACAACGGAGCACACATGCGTACTACGGCTCGGTGGGAGTTTCAGGTAGATGTGCACCGAGAACCAAGCCCCGACCTGGCCTATGTTGTGACCCGGAATGAGCCTCAGAAAAAGCACGAGGACCAAGCCCAATCGTTCACTTGGCACGGATGGAGCCCCGGGAAATGAGCACCGAGGACCAAGCCCAACCGCCCAAGGTCTAACTGTCAACTCCCGTCGGTGTGACGAATGGCGAGCCCGTAGACCTGTCACACTATCCTTAACCCAGGATTACGACACCGAATGTCGACTCACATCGCTTTCCAATTCACATTATCATGGAACAGAAGGAGCCTCGGGAATGAACACCGAGGACTAAGCCCAACCGTCCATTTATGACTCTTCTCAACACTATCAAAACCAATGCGGTCAAACACCCGCACTTACATCCTTTCACAATGCTACCCGTAGGGAGACACCACTCTAAGCATTGGACTACTAAACTCATTCCGTTAAACAATTATTCGCATGGCCATAAATTAGCATCATACACTTCATTTCCAAATGACTTCAACATATTGTTAACATGATGCGCATTTCTATTGGTTCACCAATTTCTACCGAATCGTTTCGTTTAAGTACGCTTCACTTCACAAATCATTTACGCGGGATCCATTGATCATATCCTTAACCGTATCCTGGTCGGGTGGAACGTCGTCGACGGTTGGACTGTCGTTTCGATACACAAACATGGGTAGGGACACGCCCGTGTCTCTACCCGTGTCCATGTGCCACGACCGTGTTTCCTTCCCGTGTCTTGCTCGGGTCATGCTTCGTCGAGTTCCACTTGACGCACACGGGTGTGTCTCTACCCGTGTCCTGCTCGTGATACACTTTGTCGAGCTCTGCTCGACACACACGGGTAGGGACACACCCGTGTCTCTACCCGTGTCCTTCTTTGGAGCAACTCGAGTACTCGAATCGAGTGCTAGCCGGACACACACGGGTAGGGACATGCCCGTGTCTCTACCCGTGTCCTCATTCACAAGGGTAGGGACACGCCCATGTCATTACCCGTATCATTCACTAGAAGGTCCACGAATTTCCAACTCCACCATACGAGTATGGACACGCCCATGTCCCTACCCGTGTCCTACTCTGGACTGACTTCACCTCCCCTACACAAGCTTAAGCTGAGCTGCTTGCACCCCCCCCCCCCCCGGAGCACCTGTCAGCTCTCCTGACTCAAAAACACGCACGAGGGGCCTAGCACGAATCGGGACGTTATACTCCTCACCCCCGCCTATAAATAGACCCCCTAGCACATCTACAGTAACAGAGTGAACAGTAAGTTGAGCGTAGATCAATTGTTGTGGACTCGAGTTTTTAGGTTGCGCTGGTTGCTGTGTGTAGGTTGTGCAGCTAGCACTATGAAGCCGGGCATCTTGTTCTGACCAAGGTCAAGAAGCAGTGAAGCTTGCGGTTTACAATTAGCGGTTGCATCAGGTCGCGTGTGGCGGCCAACCAGTCTTCTCTCCTTCAATTGAAGTCTAAGTTCAATAACCAGGTTGCCGGTCTCGGCGGACTTGGAGGTCTGCTCATTCAGTTCGGCGGCGGCTTGTAGAGCGGGCATCTGCAAAATAACGGGTTGTCCCCGCGGTTTGTGCAGACTCCGTAGAATGACAGAACCAGCAGCAGCTTGGCGGTCTTAGCAAACTTGGCGGACTCAACGGTGTCCAAGGAAGTACGCCCGGCTATAAGATTACCTTTGCTTGTTTCCTTTTCATTTGTACTTGGCGAAATCATTTCTCGCCATTTATACCTGGCCTTGTAAAGAGTGATAGTGTTGATGTATGGAGACCGGGCGGTCTGGCGGTCTGATTCTGGCAGTTTGGAGACCGAGCGGTCTGTCGGTTTCTCTCCTGCGAGTTTGTGGCTGGACTATTATTGTGGTTATCCGAGAAGTCTGTCGGTTTGTCCCAGCCGTTTAGAGACCGGGCGGTCTGGCGGTCTTCTATTGCAGCTTGTTATCTCTTTCTTGTGGTGGCCGGGCAGTTAGCCTATTCGTCTAACCGCGCGGCCTGTTCGGCTTGTTTTTATGTTATACCGCTTACACCTATACTTATTTAGTCTCGCATTGCTTATTTGTAATCTCTCTCATCTCCTTCATTCTATAAAAGGGAGACTATACCTCTGTAATAGATACCTTTTTGGATAATAGAAATTTTGTTACTCTAATTTTTCGCTCTCTTGTTTTCTGTTCGCACATGATATCAGAGGACTCGATATTTTCCTCCTGAATTTTTTGAGACCTCTCTGTCCGCATGACTTGTTCCTCTCTCGCAACATGTTCTCGCGATCTGCTTCTTCTCTTGTCGCGCCCTGTTCGCGCGATTTCTTCTTCCCTTGTGTGGACGTCCTCTCTGCCCCTCCTTTCTAGCCGCTCCCGCTCTCTAGTCGCCGCGACATGTTCCTAAGTTGCCGCGACCTGTTCTCCTTTGCGCTGCCTATCGCTTCTTTTTATCTGTGACTTGCATTCGTGGTTGCTCTACATCTTCTCTCCCCGCGATCTCCCTTTATTCACGCGACCAGTTTTTGCTCGTGCGGTCTCTGCTCTGTTCGCACGCACTATTTGCCTTTCTCGCGAACTCCTCCCAGTTCGTGTGGTCTTATCTCTCTCCTGTTCGCTCGGCCTTCTCTCTAGCTGTGCGACTTCTTTCCCTTTTCTTTGCTCTACTTCTTGACTGCGGCCGTCCTAGTCGCACGTCCTGCTTGCTGGTCACCCGGCTTGGTGTTTCTGCCCTTATCGTCGCGAACCTCTTTCTCTCCGCTTCATACTGTTCTCGCGCGGTCTCATGTTTGATCACGCGGTCTCTCTTTTATGGCCTCCGCCTCCTCCACGCAGTCCGTCTCGTTAGTCACATTTTTTGGTAGTGCCCACGTTGTTACTCACGGCAGATGGTTGATCAACTCTGGTGCTACTGATCATATGATAGACAATCCTCAATGTTTTTGTAACGTCCCGAATCGCTCTAGGCCCCTAGTGTGGTTGTTTTGAGTCAGGAGGGTTGACTCGAGCCTGAGAAGTGCAGGGAATCGGACTGCACTTGTGGAGAAGTGGAGAATCAGTGTAAAAAGGAAGTGACACGGGTAGGGACACGGCTGTGTGCCTACCCGTGTGCGTCGAGTTGAGCTCGACGAGCTGTGTCAAGATCGTCGAGCTGTGTCGACACCAAGGGACACGGGTAGGGACACGGCCGTGTGCCTACCCGTGTGCGTCGAGTTGAGCTCGACGACCCGTGTCGGGATCGTCGAGCTGTGTCGACACCAAGGGACACGGGTAGGGACACGGCCGTGTGCCTACCCGTGTGCGTCGAGTTGAGCTCGACGACCCGTGTCGAGATCGTCGAGCTGTGTCGACACCAAGTGACACGGGTAGTGACACGGCCGTGTCCCTACCCGTGTGCGTCGAGTTGAGCTCGACGAGAAGTGTCGAGATGCAACCCGAGCAGTACACGGCCAAGGACACGGCCAAGCACACGGCCGTGTCATAGGGACACGGGTCGGGACACGGGCGTGTCCCTACCCGTGTCAAGTATTGAACCGACATGGAAACTGTCGTTGCCGCTTCGCCAGGCAGGACACGGGTAAGGACACGGCCGTGTCCCTACCCGTGTCACATTTTATATATAAAGGGGAGAGAAAACCCTAGCCGTTTTCATTCTCATTCTTCCCCTATTTTCTGTGAGATCTCCTGTGAGAGGAAAAACTGCAGGAGCAAGTTCTACCGAAGAAGATCCGCCATCGCCGTGAAAGATAAGATGCCGCCAAGGAGAACTACGAGATCCATGGCTAGAAATGGTGGTACCGCTGGAGCCAATGTGAGTTTCCTACCCTCTCCCTTGGTGCTAGATCTATAGTTATTTTCCTAGGCGAGACATCGACTCAAGAGAGTCTTGATGGTGAGGAGGAGTTTTCTAGGAAAGGTCATGCTAAGACTTGTGTCTTAGGTTTTAGATCTCTTCAACCACGCCCTTTTTCAATGGATGATAAGGGATGGTTTCGTGAAGGGTTTTGGCCTCTTGAGGGTGAATAAGGGAGGAGGTTTTCTGGAATGATTTTGGAAGATCGCCTTGAGGAGGAAGATGAACCGATGCCGTTCATTCCGCCTTAAGATGCGTGCAGAATCTGTATTCTGCGCGCAGCGAACTTCGTGACCATTTTTAAGTGTGTTATGGTCAGATCTGGGCTTTTGACTAAACACGAAAGGTGAAGCCCTTGAAAATACCTTTCCAACGAGTGGTTGCACGACTTCTGGCGAAGTCTGTAGCCACGGGAAAATCCAAACGAAAATGGTGTTTGATAAATCCTGCATGCAGAAACTGTGTTCTGTACGCAGCGGACTTCAGTCCGATTTCAAATAGGATAATGTCAAATCTGGGTTGAGCTCTGAATATGAAAGATGTAGTCCATGGAAATATCTTTCCATCGAGGGGTTACACGACTTCACCGGATTCCTGTAGCCTCGGGAATCTCCGGTCGAAGTTGCTGACCAGATTCAACCTGCGCCTAAATTCTGGGCTTAATGGAAAAATGGATTTTGTTTCGGTGAAATTATTAATGCAAGATACTTGCCTTGGATGAACCCTTATGATTAACCATTTGTTGTGTGATTGAAGTATCTTATTAATCATATTTCATATTACCAAATTGTGAAACAAACTTGTTTAAAAGAATTGAACTGGTAGGAATTGAAAGATTGAATATGTGCACTTCATGTTTAAGTTATGATATTACTAAAAAGGAAGATGTGATAGATCTTATATGCGCATTACGTTATTTTACATTGTCATCATTTGGGAAGTCATATAGATGAATAGATCATGGCCATGGATATGTTTGATTAATGAAATGAGTCTAGTGGACCAATACTTAGAGCGTTGTCTCCCTACGGGTAGTATTGTGAAGGGATGTAAGTGCGGGGTTGACCGACCACTTGTTTTGGTTGTGTTGAGATAGGGTGCGGATGGATGGTTGGGCTGTGCCCTCGTGTTTACTTCCGAGGCCCCTTCCATGTTGTGTTGATATGGTGTTTGCATGTGGTGTGAGTCGACACGCGGTGTCGTAATCCCGGGTTAAGGATAGTGTGGCAGGTCTACGGGCTCGCCAGTCGTCACACCGACGGGAGTTGACAGTTAGACTTGGTCGGTTTGGGCTGTGTCCTCGGTGTTCACGTCCCGAGGCCCCTCCGGCCATGTGAACGGTTGGGCTGTGTCCTCGTGCTTTCTTCTGAGGCCCCTTCCGGGTCACACAAGGCCAGTTCGGGCTGTGTTCTTGGTGCACATCTACCCAAGACCCCGCTGGGCCATAGTACGCATGGGCTCCGCTGTTGTGTTCTTAGCGTCGAGGCGTACGGAGGCCTAGGTGAAGTAGTGTGATACCCGCCTAGTAGTGGAAGTGCCCGTTCTACTGTCACCGCCTGGCCACGGCGGCTGATGCCTGAGAGGTTAGCTACCTGCTCGAAAAGTGGGAACTATAGTCTGTGTCGACATAGCAGTTGCATGGGTGTGCATGGGTGAGTCATTGCATAGCATTCATAGCATTTCATACATTGCACAACAAGATCCTCATCGTATAAGTTTGTATGGGCACTCTTATACGATGAGTTACTTTATGTAACCCGATCCTTAACTTATAAGTTTGTATGGGCATTCTTATAAGTTAAGTTACTTTCCTGCTGTAGCTTTCTTACACTTGTTATTATACCTTGATGGCTCTTGTAGAATTGTTAGTTTACATATTGATAGCTTTTGTAGAACTGCTAGTTATACATTGATACTCATGTACCTTGTCACCTGATTGTACTTTTATACTTACTGATATATATTGTACCCTTGTTTCTCTTTCTCCGCCCGGTGCCGAGGAGTCGCCGGGGGAGCGGATGTGAAACCACTTTGTCGTTTCGACTAACGGTTGCTACGTCTTCCTTTTTAGGAGGTCACGCCGCAGGTAGAGCAGCCGCAGACTACGCAGCAGGACAGCCAGGCCAGGACGACAGGGCCTGATGTGACGGTGCCGTCGATACCGTCTGTTACTGATGTTAGTGTTTTGCTTACTCTGATGTAGCCCGTTTGGGCAAAGATTAGCTGTACTCTGATATATTGTAGAAGCACGTTTTAGCTTCTCATTACTGATGTATTTGGACTTTATAACTTAGTGTGGATTTGACTTCTCTTGCTTATTTATTCGGTTGGGTTGGCATGATATATTGGTATTGTTGTAGCCGGCGGAATAGGCGTCTTGTGGTACAGGTTAGCCCGTGTGCTAATGCTACCGCAAGGCGGCTGTTCCGGGCATAAGACTCCCCCTTCGTGCCGTGTTTTGGGATCCGGGTGGAGGGGTCTTACAAATGGTATCAGATTGCCACGATCCTCAACTAAGAAGTCATTCAACAATGGTGCCACCCCCGTTTGGTTAGTCAGTTTGGGGACAAACTGACTTAGCGGAAGCAGTGGTGTGCCCATATGTAATTCACATTAAGTTTGTCCAACTTTGACCTTAAGTTTAGCCAACCTGACCACAAATTTGTCGTGTATGTGTAGGTTCCACTGCATGTTGAGCCGATGGGGGGTACTCCTACCCCTCCCATACCCACTCAGTTCCAACAGTCTGAGTTGGGGCAAACGCTTACCGCCATTCTTGATGCTTTTAAGGCACAGCAGGCTCCGGTGCAACAACAAGCCCCGAGCTCCAACTGGCTGAGCACCTTTCGGGCTCTCTCCCCTCCCGTCTACCTTGGGACGGAGTCAGTCGTACGTACAGAGGAATGGCTAGACACGATAGAAGAGTTGCTGGCTGGTATCCGTTGCCCGGCCAACATGGCAGTGACATTGGCAGTGTCCGTCTTGGACTTACATGCGAAGAGGTGGTGGAAGTCCCTCATGGGCTCTACCTTCCAAGGCCGGATCTACACAGAGATAAGTTGGAGTGAATTCTCGGGTGTTTTCTTGGAGCACTTTATCCCTACATCGGCCCGAGATGAGCTTGAGCAGAGGTTCCTTCTACTAAAGCAGGGATCAAAGTCGGTTACAGAATACCAGCGGGAATTCCAGCATCTCGCAAGGTTTGCAGACTCTTATGAGTTGGATGACAGAGGTTATGCCAAGCGCTTCTATAAAGGGCTGCGAGATCCCCTAAGGCAGTCCCTTTTGTTTATAGCGGATGGTAGCTTGGCGGAGATCATTGATATGGCAAAAAGATTGGAAGCGGACCACATGGGATGTAGTAAGAGGCCTGCGGAGGACGTGATGGAAGCCGGCCCAAGTAATAGAAGGAGACGGGACTTCAGAGGAGGAAGAGGTTATCAAAGAGGTGGAGGGCGTGTCCACCGAAACTATAGGGTGGAGCATCCAGTTCAGCAGCCGCCTGCGTTGCCTCCACCCCCACAGCCTCAGCGATTTCAACAACCTGAAGGGCGTCGTGGTCTGGTGTGCTTCGAATGCAACCAGCCGGGCCACATCCGGCATTTTTGCCCGCAGCTATATGGGAACGCCCCTCCTGCTCTCCCTCCAGCAGCTCCACGAGGGCGGGGATATATGCGTGGTCGAGGACGAGGACCGCCAAGAGGAAACCCCGGACCGGTCCGAGATCAGGTGTACGCGCTTGACATGGCGCAGGAACGGAACCCACAAGATGTGATTGCAGCTATGATTTAATTAATTTACATATTTGCATGGTCTAACTTGAATTGATTAGAGCTTACTAGCCACTAGCAATAAGTTTTGGTTGTTGGTACTTAGGCACCGTCATTATTGGCGGGAAGACAGCCTATGCGCTGTTCGATACCGGTGCCTCACACTCCTTTGTGTCCGAGGATTTCATAAAAGACGTGGAGGATGTACAGTACTTCACTGGCATAGCCCGACGTGTACGCCTTCCGGATGGCTCGGAGATGATCGCAACTGCCAAGTGCGAGTTTGAGTTATTTATTGATGGGAAGGCCTTTGATACGCCGGCCACGGTTCTGAGAATGCCGGAGTTTGACATCATTTTGGGCATGGTATGGCTGGATTGGCACATCGCGAGGATCGACTGCGCGGAGAAGCGGATCTATTTGAGACATGGAGACTCTGACGTCATCTTCCAAGGTATTAGCTTCGCACCTCGTATGATATTATCTTCTATTCAGGCTGTAAAAGCTCATATGAAGGGGGACGAGGTCTTCATGATCTGGTTCGAGTTGAAGGAAGCAGCGTTGGAATTAAAGGATGTACGGGTAGTGCGGGATTTTCCTGAGGTATTTCCTGAGAAGCTACCAGGATTACCTCCGCATAGAGAGGTTGACTTCCAGATCAATCTAGTACCAGGTGCCAAGCCTGTGTCCAAGGCTCCGTACAGAATGGCTCCGAAAGAACTCGCGGAGTTTAGAGTTCAATTGCAAGAACTGGTGGATTCAGGGTTCGTTCGCCCCAGTTCATCACCATGGGGAGCCCCTGTGCTGTTCGTGAAGAAGAAGGATGGAACACTGCGATTGTGCATAGATTATCGGGAACTCAATCGGTTGACGGTGCGGAACACTTATCCACTACCGCGGATCGATGAGTTGTTCGACCAACTAGTGGGAGCACATTGGTTTTCTAAATTGGATTTGCGCTCCGGATACTATCAGTTGAGGATAAATGAGGGGGATATTCAGAAAACAGCATTCAGTTCGAGATATGGTTTGTATGAGTTCACAGTAATGCCGTTTGGGCTCACAAATGCCCCTTCGGCCTTCATGAGTTTGATGAACAAGGTGTTTGCACCATATCTGGACATCTTCGTCATTGTTTTCATCGACGACATCTTGGTCTACTCAAAGACGGAGGAGGAGCATGTCGAGCACCTGACCTTGGTTTTGAAAAAATTGAAGGAGCACGCCTTGTATGCCAAGTTTAGCAAATGTGAATTCTGGCTTAAGGAGGTAGCCTTCTTGGGGCATGTGATCAGTGGAGCAGGATTAGCGGTGGATCCAGCAAAGGTGCGAGCCGTGAAGGAGTGGTCGCCCTTGAAGTCGGCGGCCGATGGACGAAGCTTTCTTGGACTTGCTGGGTACTACCGCAAGTTCGTGAAAGGATTTTCCAAGATTGCCCTTCCCCTTACCTCCTTGACGAAGAAGGGTGTGCCATTTGAGTGGACACCTCAATGTGAGGCGGCATTTCAAGAATTGAAAGATAGACTTACCTCCGCCCCCATCCTTGCACTTCCGTCGGGGAAGGAAGGATTCCAAGTTTACACGGACGCATCATATCAAGGGATGGGTGCGGTGCTGATGCAGCACGGGCATGTGATCGCTTATGCTTCAAGGCAGTTAAAGAAACATGAAATCAATTACCCGGTTCATGATTTGGAGTTGGGAGCAGTGGTGTTCGCTTTGAAAGTCTGGAGGCATTATTTATATGGCGTGCACTGCGAGATTTTTTCCGATCACAAAAACTTGAAGTATGTTCACACTCAGAAGGAGTTGAACCTGAGACAGCGGCGGTGGTTGGAATTTCTATGCGACTACGAGTTCACCATGAACTACCACCCCGGGAAAGCGAACTCGGTAGCCGATGCCTTGAGTAGAAAAGTGCCAGGCTCTAGCCCAGAGTCTCGGCTGATGAGCATGGAGTTGGCTCGGATGATCGAGGAAATGGAAATTACTCTAGTATTCAAGAATCCTTCGGCAGAGTATGCGGAGTATTTGGCCAACATGAGCATAGTTTGTGATATCCGAGACCGGATTCGGGTGGAGCAAGGAATGGATGCGGCCTTGGCCCCGGCAATCAAGGCAATTAAAGATGGGACCACCGATGAGTACACACTTAAAGACGGCCTCATTTATTTTCGTGGCCGACTCTATATTCCCAAGGGCGGCAAAATTCGGGAGGATATCTTGAGAGAGGCACATTCCTCTCAATATTCAGTACACCCTGGTATTGCTAAGATGTACGCCGGATTGCGGAAGACCATGTTTTGGCCGGGAATGAAGAAGGATGTTCGCTACTATGTTACTCATTGCGAAGCTTGCCAAAGAGTGAAGGCTGAATGCAGGAGTCCCGGTGGTTTGTTGCAGTCATTGCCCATCCCCGAATGGAAGTTCGAGGATATCTCCATGGACTTTGTTCATGGGTTACCTCGTTCCCGCTCCGGGAATGATTCAGTATGGGTTATTGTGGATCGACTGACAAAGGTGGCCCGGTTCATTCCAATGAAGAAGGAAGCACACGTGGATGTTTTGGTACGCCTTTTTGTGGAGCAATTTGTACGGTATCATGGCGTGCCCAAGACAATTGTTTCGGATCGGGATGGTCGGTTTACATCCAATGAGTGGAAGGCGGTACAGGCGTATTTGGGCTCACGCCTAACCTTTAGTACCGCATTTCATCCTCAGACGGACGGGCAGTCAGAGCGGACCATCAGAACACTGGAGGATTTATTGAGGTTATGTGTGTTGGACAGAGGAGAGCCATGGGAAAGGCTCTTGCCACTAGTGGAATTCTCCTATAATAATAGCCATCAGGCAAGCATCGGCATGGCGCCCCATGAGGCCCTTTACGGAAGAAGGTGCAGGACTCCCTTGTCTTGGGTGCAAGATGAAGATCCGAAGGCATTGGGAAACGAATACATATATGATACTGATGCGGCGGTCAGATTGATACGGGATCGCATGTTGGAGGCTCAAAGTCGACAGGCGAAATATTATAATAAAAAGCATCGGATGGTGGAGTTCCAGGTGGGAGAAAAAGTGTTCCTCAAGATTCGGCCGATGCATGGAGTGTCGCGGGTGCGTGGAGTGAAAAAGCTCAGCCCAAGGTATGTTGGGCCTTATACTATATTGGAAAGGATCGGCCCGTTGGCCTATCGGTTGGAGTTATCCCCAGAACTAGAAAATCTCCACGACGTGTTCCATGTGTCGTCGCTTCGAAAAGCACTGTTGCGGCCCGACCAGTATATTCCCACTACTGATGGTGCAGTGGCATCAGATAGGTCTGTGCGACTAGAGCCGGTGCGGATTGTTGACAGCGAGACAAGGACTTTGCGCCGCAAAAGTGTACCCTTGGTGAAGGTGCTATGGTTGAATCATGGGAACGAGGAGTACACATGGGAGCCAATGGATTTAATGCAGCAACGCTACCCGGAGTTGTTTGCTCAAGGTAATCTTATTTAAAAGCATATGTTAAATTTTCTGTTATGCTCTTCTCCCCACAGCCTAAGCCTGATTTCGGGGACGAAATCTTTTATTTTGTTTATAGGATTTGTAACGTCCCGAATCGCTCTAGGCCCCTAGTGTGGTTGTTTTGAGTCAGGAGGGTTGACTCGAGCCTGAGAAGTGCAGGGAATCGGACTGCACTTGTGGAGAAGTGGAGAATCAGTGTAAAAAGGAAGTGACACTGGTAGGGACACGGCTGTGTGCCTACCCGTGTGCGTCGAGTTGAGCTCGACGAGCTGTGTCAAGATCGTCGAGCTGTGTCGACAGCAAGGGACACGGGTAGGGACACGGCCGTGTGCCTACCCGTGTGCGTCGAGTTGAGCTCGACGACCCGTGTCGGGATCGTCGAGCTGTGTCGACACCAAGGGACACGGGTAGGGACACGGCCGTGTGCCTACCCGTGTGCGTCGAGTTGAGCTCGACGACCCGTGTCGAGATCGTCGAGCTGTGTCGACACCAAGTGACACGGGTAGTGACACGGCCGTGTCCCTACCCGTGTGCGTCGAGTTGAGCTCGACGAGAAGTGTCGAGATGCAACCCGAGCAATACACGGCCAAGGACACGGCCAAGCACACGGCCGTGTCATAGGGACACGGGTCGGGACACGGGCGTGTCCCTACCCGTGTCAAGTATTGAACCGACATGAAAACTGTCGTTGCCGCTTCGCCAGGCAGGACACGGGTAAGGACACGGCCGTGTCCCTACCCGTGTCACATTTTATATATAAAGGGGAGAGAAAACCCTAGCCGTTTTCATTCTCATTCTTCCCCTATTTTCTGTGAGATCTCCTGTGAGAGGAAAAACTGCAGGAGCAAGTTCTACCGAAGAAGATCCGCCATCGCCGTGAAAGAGAAGATGCCGCCAAGGAGAACTACGAGATCCATGGCTAGAAATGGTGGTACCGCTGGAGCCAATGTGAGTTTCCTACCCTCTCCCTTGGTGCTAGATCTATAGTTATTTTCCTAGGCGAGACATCGACTCAAGAGAGTCTTGATGGTGAGGAGGAGTTTTCTAGGAAAGGTCATGCTAAGACTTGTGTCTTAGGTTTTAGATCTCTTCAACCACGCCCTTTTTCAATGGATGATAAGGGATGGTTTCGTGAAGGGTTTTGGCCTCTTGAGGGTGAATAAGGGAGGAGGTTTTCTGGAATGATTTTGGAAGATCGCCTTGAGGAGGAAGATGAACCGATGCCGTTCATTCCGCCTTAAGATGCGTGCAGAATCTATATTCTGCGCGCAGCGAACTTCGTGACCATTTTTAAGTGTGTTATGGTCAGATCTGGGCTTTTGACTAAACACGAAAGTTGAAGCCCTTGCAAATACCTTTCCAACGACTGGTTGCACGACTTCTGGCGAAGTCTGTAGCCACGGGAAAATCCAAACGAAAATGGTGTTTGATAAATCCTGCATGCAGAAACTGTGTTCTGTACGCAGCGGACTTCAGTCCGATTTCAAATAGGATATTGTCAAATCTGGGTTGAGCTCTGAATATGAAAGATGTAGTCCATGGAAATACCTTTCCATCGAGCGGTTACACGACTTCAGCGGATTCCTGTAGCCTCGGGAATCTCCGGTCGAAGTTGCTGACCAGATTCAACCTGCGCCTAAATTCTGGGCTTAATGGAAAAATGGATTTTGTTTCGGTGAAATTATTAATGCAAGATACTTGCCTTGGATGAACCCTTATGATTAACCATTTGTTGTGTGATTGAAGTATCTTATTAATCATATTTCATATTACCAAATTGTGAAACAAACTTGTTTAAAAGAATTGAACTGGTAGGAATTGAAAGATTGAATATGTGCACTTCATGTTTAAGTTATGATATTACTAAAAAGGAAGATGTGATAGATCTTATATGCGCATTACGTTATTTTACATTGTCATCATTTGGGAAGTCATATAGATGAATAGATCATGGCCATGGATATGTTTGATTAATGAAATGAGTCTAGTGGACCAATACTTAGAGCGTTGTCTCCCTACGGGTAGTATTGTGAAGGGATGTAAGTGCGGGGTTGACCGCCACTTGTTTGGTTGTGTTGAGATAGGGTGCGGATGGATGGTTGGGCTGTGCCCTCGTGTTTACTTCCGAGGCCCCTTCCATGTTGTGTTGATATGGGTTTGCATGTGGTGTGAGTCGACACGCGGTGTCGTAATCCGGGTTAAGGATAGTGTGGCAGGTCTACGGGCTCGCCAGTCGTCACACCGACGGGAGTTGACAGTTAGACTTGGTCGGTTTGGGCTATGTCCTCGGTGTTCACGTCCCGAGGCCCCTCCGGCCATGTGAACGGTTGGGCTGTGTCCTCGTGCTTTCTTTCGAGGCCCCTTCCGGGTCACACAAGGCCAGTTCGGGCTGTGTTCTTGGTGCACATCTACCCAAGACCCCGCTGGGCCATAGTACGCATGGGCTCCGCTGTTGTGTTCTTAGCGTCGAGGCGTACGGAGGCCTAGGTGAAGTAGTGTGATACCCGCCTAGTAGTGGAAGTGCCCGTTCTACTGTCACCGCCTGGCCACGGCGGCTGATGCCTGAGAGGTTAGCTACCTGCTCGAAAAGTGGGAACTATAGTCTGTGTCGACATAGCAGTTGCATGGGTGTGCATGGGTGAGTCATTGCATAGCATTCATAGCATTTCATACATTGCACAACAAGATCCTCATCGTATAAGTTTGTATGGGCACTCTTATACGATGAGTTACTTTATGTAACCCGATCCTTAACTTATAAGTTTGTATGGGCATTCTTATAAGTTAAGTTACTTTCCTGCTGTAGCTTTCTTACACTTGTTATTATACCTTGATGGCTCTTGTAGAATTGTTAGTTTACATATTGATAGCTTTTGTAGAACTGCTAGTTATACATTGATACTCATGTACCTTGTCACCTGATTGTACTTTTATACTTACTGATATATATGTACCCTTGTTTCTCTTTCTCCGCCCGGTGCCGAGGAGTCGCCGGGGGAGCGGATGCGAAACCACTTTGTCGTTTCGACTAACGGTTGCTACGTCTTCCTTTTTAGGAGGTCACGCCGCAGGTAGAGCAGCCGCAGACTACGCAGCAGGACAGCCAGGCCAGGACGACAGGGCCTGATGTGACGGTGCCGTCGATACCGTCTGTTACTGATGTTAGTGTTTTGCTTACTCTGATGTAGCCCGTTTGGGCAAAGATTAGCTGTACTCTGATATATTGTAGAAGCACGTTTTAGCTTCTCATTACTGATGTATTTGGACTTTATAACTTAGTGTGGATTTGACTTCTCTTGCTTATTTATTCGGTTGGGTTGGCATGATATATTGGTATTGTTGTAGCCGGCGGAATAGGCGTCTTGTGGTACAGGTTAGCCCGTGTGCTAATGCTACCGCAAGGCGGCTGTTCCGGGCATAAGACTCCCCCTTCGTGCCGTGTTTTGGGATCCGGGTGGAGGGGTCTTACAGTTTTTCTCTTCTAGAAACACATGATCGGTTGCCCCCTGTCTTTATTGCGGACGCCTCTTCCTCATCGGTCAATGAGACAGGAGTGGTTCAAGTCACTCCGTCTCTTCGCCTAACAGATACCCTTTATGTGCCCAAATTCCCTTGCAATTTATTATCAGTTACTTCTCTATGCAAGCAACTACGGTGTTCCGTCACATTCACTCCTACTTCTTGTTCTTTTCAGGATCTGGACTCCCAACGTACGATTATTACTGGGACTGAGAGTGGCATCCTCTACTTCCTCGACAATGTTTCTGCTCTATCCGCCTTCTCCTCCTCCTCCTGTACAGATCTTCTCTAATGGCATCTTCGCCTTGGTCATGCTCCTCCCCGGCTTCTTCGCCAGCTTCTGCCCCACCTCCCTCTGCAACATCCACCTCTCAACTATGATGCATGTCAGCTTGGCAAGCATCACCGCTCCTCCTTCCCACCAAAGCAAAGTCGTGGCTCTTCCTGTCCGTTCGACCTCGTTCAGTCTGACGTATGGGGGCCTGCTCCTACCCTCACCATCGGTCGGGGTAGTTCATATTTTGTCACATGTTTTGATGATTTCTCTAGGTGTACATAGGTGTATCTTCTAAAGAATTGCTCTGAACTGTTCTCTGTCTAGACATCATTTTATTATATGATTAAGACTCAGTTTGATACATCTATTAAACTCTTTCATTCTGACAATGCTAAGAAATATCTTAGCCATGATTTCTCTTCTTTCTGTATGCAACATGGTGTTATTCATCAAACTAGCTGTGTTTATACCTCACAGCAAAATGGGGTGGCGTAACGCAAAAACCGTCACCTCCTCGATGTCGCTCGCACTCTGATGACATAGATGCACGTTCCTCTCTCCTATTGGGGCAATGTTGTCCTCCTCTCCTGCTATCTCATCAATCGTATTCCCTCCGCAGTTCTCCACGGTGCCACTCCATTCTCCATTTTTTATCCGAACAAGATTCTGTTTCCTCTTACTCTGCTCATCTTTGGGTGCACAGCCTTTGTACACTCTCCCGCTGCCACCCGTGACAAACTCTAACCAAGGTCCACTAAATGCGTCTTTCTGGGGTACTCTACCACTCAAAAAGTTATTGTTGCTTTGACCGGGTTACCCGCAAGCAGTTCGATTCTGCGGATGTCACCTTTTTTGAAAATAATTCTTACTTCTCTACGGCCTCCTACTCTACTACTGTTGATCCTATTATACCAACCCATCCATTCCCTCTCCACCTACTGACGTTCCGCCACCTCCACCATCTCCACCCTCTCCTCCGTCGTGTCCACTTCCCGCGATATCTCCCTCCTCTCCGCAGCCGTCTCTCTCTACTCCCGGGCCAGCTCTCTCCACCACGGATGCTCCGGATACTCAGGAACCCGCTGACCTGGAACTCCCCATTGATTTTGACAAAGGGGTTCGCGCATGTACCCAACAACCGCTTGTTGTTGTTTTTTCCTATGATCGTCTTACCCCTTCTCGCAGGGCTTTTGCACTGGTTATCTCAGCCACTGCCACGCCGACTGCCTTTGGTATGAGGTACGGACACTTTGAGTTTACGGTGATGTCGTTCGAGCTGACGAACGCGCCATCTGTGTTCATGGATCTTATGAATCGAGTATTTCAGGAATACTTGGATTCTTTTATGGTTTTCTTCATTGATGACATCTTGGTGTATTCCAAATCGGAAGTGGAGCATGAAACCCACTTGAGAGTGGTCTTGCAAGTGTTGAGGGAGAATCAGTTGTATGCAAAGTTCTCAAAGTGCGAGTTCTGATTAGCGAATGTGGAATTTTTGGTCCACGTGATTAGTGGGGATGGGGTGGCAATAGATCCAACAAAAGTGGAAGCCATCAGAGATTGGCCGGTCTTGAGGACCGTGGCGGAAGTCCGAAGTTTTCTTGGACTAGCCGGGTATTATAGGAGATTCGTGGAGAATTTTTCGCGGATAGCTCTACCCCTCACCTCACTCACTCGTAAAGATCATAAGTTTGTGTGGACTCAAGAGTACAGTCAAGCATTTGAGGCACTGAAGGAGAGACTAATGATGGCCCCAATCCTAAAGTCTACCGCAAGGGACCGAGGGATTTCAGATCTTCAGTGACGCATCGGGATGCAGTTTGGATTGCATTTTGGTGCAACATGGCAAGGTAATAGCTTTTGGGTCTAGACAGCTAAAGCCTCACGAGAGGAATTACCCCGTACATGACTTGGAGTTGGCGGCGGTAATTTTTGCGTTGAAAATATGGCGACATTATGTGTATGGTGCAAAGGTGGAGATCTTCACGGATCATAAATGTTGAAAATTGTGAAGTGGAAGTGGGTGACGGGACAGGCCGCGCGGCCTGTGCGGACAGCTTTGGCGGACTGGGCGGACTGGGCGGACTGAGGTTGCGGCCTGGTGAAAAGTCTGGTGGAAGCCGGCTGTGTTCTGAGCGGGTTGTTGCATGGTGTCCGCGGTTTGGTGCGGCCTGGTATCTGCGGATAGAGAGGCTTGCGGACTGGTGCATTGCTCAGTGGTCGCGGGTGCAAGTTTGTGCTGTTGGCGGGTTGGTTCGAGTTCGCGGGAAGCCTTGCGGACTGGTGTGTCCGCGGTTGGGGCTGTTGCGGACTGGGCCTTGAGCTTGGCTGAGGCCTTGTCGAGCTCAGGTGTTACAGCAGGTCTTGCTGTGGAGACCGGTTGGCGGACTGTTGTTTGGAGTCCGGCTTGGTACTACTGCATTGGACAAGTGCGAGGAGCTCGCGGACTGGTTGCGGTCTGTGCTAGGGTGTTTGGCGGACGGGACTTTGTGTCCGCCATGCTCGCACTGGCCCTTGATGGTTTTGGACTTGGTCACACTTGGTGTCAAGTTCATGGTGTCCGCCGTATCCGCCAAGTCCGCTGTGACCGGGCGGACTGTTGCTGTTTGCCTTTGGTCGTGGACTTGTGGCGGATTGAGGTGTGAGTCTTGCGGACTGCCTCGGGTTGGTGCGGACTGCCATTGAAGAGGGTGCTGTCCTGAAGCAGTTGGAGCTTTGCGAGCTGGTGCCTTGTCCGCTTAGCTTGGGCGGACTGGAGAGGGTTCGTCATTGGTTGCCTTGCTCCTGGCGGTTTCCCTTGGTGACTGGCTAAGTCCTCGCGGACTGAGCGGACAGTCGTTTTGTGTTCGTGCGGGCTGGGGCGGTGTTGCTATCTCATGGGCGGTGACCACACTCCTCACCTGGCCTATAAATAGGACCCCCCTGGCACATCTACAGTAACCTAAGTAACGTGAGTGAACAGTAATTTGGGTTGGGCGAGTGCTGCGGTCTGTGTTTTTCAGTCCGCGCGGATTGTTTCAGGCTGACGGTTTGCTGTGTGCAGGTCGCGCGGATAACTTCAAGGAGCCAGGAGTTTGGCTGTGACTTCGGTCAGTGCTTGGAAGTGTGCGGTCTCTGCGGACTCAGCAGGAGGTCGCTCTGCGGCTTGTCAATTCTGTTTCAACTTTCCCAGCTTCAATAACCTGTCCGCCGGCTTCAGGCGGGTAGGGGAGTTCCTCAGTTCGGGTTCAGCAGGAGGCGAATAACGGTCTGTCCGCGCGACCTCGCGGTCTCGGCGGACTCCGTGGTATTCGGCGGATTGCAGCATAGCTTGGGCGGTCTCGGCGGTCTCGGCGACCTCGCGGTCTCGGCGGACTGGAGTTCTGTCCGCCCGGCTTGTTTTTTGGTTCTTTCTGTTTACAGCTGTAATACTAGCGAAATCATGTCTCGCTATGTATGCCTCGGATTGTAATGAAGTGAATGCATAATAAGATCTTCTTGTGCTTCCATTGTTTTGTTGGGTGCAACCTCTAGTCCTTGGGTTTCCGCGGTTCAGCGTGCGAACTGGGTAGTTCCGAAGATATTAATTTGGTGTTTGGGCTATCTTGCTGACCACGTTGAGAAAATTTAACATGGTATCAGAGGCAGGTTACTGAGGTTGGAGGTTCAGTTGCGTGAGCGGAGGTCAGCCAGTGTTGTTACTCAGTGATTGAGTGGTGATCAACCTGTGTTGTTGCTCGGAGCTGCTGAAGGGTACCAACAAGTGATTGCAATGGAAGGAAGCTTAGCAAGAGGTCTGGGCATTGAACTCTTAACGCCGACGAACTATAAAAAGTGGAAGTCGTGCATGAAGAGTTATCTTCTGGGCGAGGAGCTGTGGGAAGTTGTCGGTGGAGACGACAGACAGGAAGTAACTGCTGCTTTCGGTACTGCTGAACAGGTGAGGCTCTGGAGAAGAACTAATGCTAAGGCTGAGTTCGTTCTGAAAAGAGCTGTCTCTCCGGAACTGTTTGATCACATCATTGGATGTGAGTCGGCTGCTGATATTTGGACGACCATTGATGAGTTGTTCAATAGGAAGAATGTGGCGCGGCTTCAGTTCCTGGAGAATGAGTTGGCCAGGGCAACTCAGGGAGACCTTTCCATCTCCAGGTACTTCTTAAAGATGAAGAGCTTGTGTGCTGAGCTGTCGGCGCTGGATCCTGATGAGCCTATCTCTGAGGCAAAGATGAAAAGGCACATTTTCCGCGGCTTGCGGAAGGAGTATGTGGCCTTTGTTACGTCTGTTCAAGGGTGGGCTACTCAGCCGTCTCTGCTGGAGCTGGAGAATCTGCTTGCCTCGCAGGAGAGCTTAGCAAGGCAGATGGCTGGAGTGAATCTGAATCAGGAAGGCAGCGAGGCTCTCTTCTCAGGCAAGAAGAAGGGATGGGAAGGGAAGAAGAAGAAGAAGGTGCAGGCCGCTGTTGAGAAGGAGACTTCAACTTCATATCCGCCGGAGAGGAGCAATGCTCCTAAGGACTGGAAGAAGAATCTGAAGTGCTACCGGTGTCATCAGCGTGGGCACTTCAAGCGGGACTGCAAGGTCAAACTGCAGCCTGGGCATGCTGCGGGAAAGGAGGAAGCTTGCTCGCGAAGTGAAGAAGCAGAATGGGGAGGAGCTTTCATGACGGGCACTTGTGTCCGGGCCTTATCTGCTGAGGACTTCAACAGCGAGTGGATCATCGACTCCGGGTGTGGTCATCACCTCACCGGAGACAAGTCGAAGTTCACCTCCATGCAGGCTTACTCAGGTAATGAAGCTATTATCACTGCTGATAATACTGTTTATGCAGTAGAGAAGGAGGGGGTCGTGTCTTTGGGTAGTGATCAGGGGCCACTCACGTTAAGGAGTGTGTATCACGTGCCGGGCATGAAGAAGAACCTCTTCTCGGTGACCAACGCGGTGGACGCTGGGTATCACGTTCTGTTTGGGCCAACAGACGTGAGGTTCCTTCGCAACGTATCAGCGGTAAAGGCTGATGTTGCTCATGTTGGGAGGAGGGTGAAGAACTTGTTTGTTCTTTCCACCAGTGCCTATGTTGATAAGATGAGGGCCAATGATAGTGCGGCTATCTGGCATGAGAGGCTGGGGCATGTTGGCATGGACAAGCTGAAGGCAATGGCGAGTAGAAGTCTGGTGAGGGGGTTGCCGATGTTGTCCTCCTTTGGTGATGGGCATGTTTGTGCGGGCTGTCAATACGGTAAGGCACATCGCCTTCCGTTTGATAAATCTCAAACAAGGAGCAAGAAACCATTGGAGTGTATTCATGGCGACCTGATGGGACCGACTGTTACTGCCAGCCTTGGTGGAAGCAAATACATGCTTGTCTTGGTTGATGACTACTCAAGGTATACTTGGGTGTACTTCTTAAAGGAGAAGTCGGATGCCTTCCGTTTGTTCGTGGAGTTCAAGGAGTTGGTAGAAGGCCGGCTTGGCTTGCGGATTAAGAAGTTTCGAACTGATAACGGGGGAGAGTTTGTCTCTTCCGAGTTTTCTAACTTCTGCAGGAAGCACGGGATCCAACGGGAGCTTACATGTGCTCACACTCCACAACAAAATGGGGTAGCGGAGCGGAAGATCCGTCATTTGACGGAAACCTGCAAATGCTGGCTGCATGCGAAAGATATCCCGAGGTCCTTTTGGGCGGAGGGAATGTCTTGTGCTGCATATGTTATCAACCGGATGCCACTCAGCCCTATCAACATGAAGACGCCCATTGAGCTGTTGCTGAAGGAGAAGCCGAGTGTTGGACACCTTCGGGTGTTCGGTTCAACTTGCTACGTGCATGTCCCGGATGCTTCACGGACAAAGCTGGATGCGAAGGCAAGGAAACTTGTCTTTGTTGGCTATGATGAGCGGAAGAAGGGATGGAAGTGCATGGACCCTGTGACGAAGAAGTTCGTGGTGTCAAGAGACGTTGTCTTTGACGAGCTGACGTCATATGGAGGTGGCTCGGTGGAGCCTACCGGAAGTAGCAAGGTTGAGGAAGCACCGGTGGAGGCTGCTGAAGGCTTGGAAGAGGAGCTTGCTGTTTCTCCAGCAGCTCCTGTTGCTTCGAACTCCGAGGCTGAGCCTTCTGGCTCAGGAAGCAGGGGGAGCACTGCTCAATGCTTGCCCCAGGTAGGAGTGGAGCCTGAAGAAGCAACGGAAGCCGTGAGCAAGGAGCCATGTCTTCGGAGATCGAAGAGGATGGTTAAGCCACCGGCTCGGTACTGTGATGGGAATGCAGTGAGCTTTGTCTCCTGTTTCTTTGCAGGTCCTCTGGATGAGCGAGAGCCTGCAAGCTTCAACGAGGCCACTGGAGTGAAGGAGTGGGAAGGTGCCATGAAGGAAGAGATTGATGCTCTGAAGAAGAATGAAACCTGGGACCTTGTGCCCAAGGTTGATGGCATTACTCCGGTTACTTGCAAGTGGGTGTATAAGTTGAAGAAGAAGGCTGATGGGAGCATTGATCGGTTCAAGGCTCGCCTGGTCGCTAGAGGATTCTCACAGCAGTATGGAGAAGACTATGAGGAGACATTCAGTCCAGTTGCGAAGATGACGTCTGTAAGAGTGGTGATCGCCTTGGCTGCTTGCAAGGGATGGAGGTTGTGGCAACTCGATGTGAAGAATGCCTTTCTTTACGGAGAGATTGACAAGGACATCTTCATGGATCAGCCGCTTGGTTTCGTCTCTGAGAAGCATCCGGACTATGTCTGCAAACTCAGGAAGGCTCTCTATGGGTTGAAGCAAGCTCCTCGAGCGTGGTATGGGAAGATTGCAGAGTACCTGCAGTTCTGTGGATACCTGGCGTCTAACTCGGATTCTAGCTTGTTCGTCAAGAAGAAGGGAGAGCTAAGAGTCTTGGTCCTGCTGTATGTGGATGATATGATCATCACAGGGAACTCGGAGGAGGAAGTAGCAAGGCTCAGGGGAGAGCTTGCTATACGCTTCGAGATGAAAGACTTGGGAGAGTTGCATCACTTTCTTGGTCTGGAAGTGGAGAGGAAGGAGTGCGGGATTCTCATTAGCCAGAAAGGGTATGCTGATCGTATTGTGAAGCGGTTTGGCATGGGCGAAGGGAAGAAGTGCTCTACTCCACTGGAATCTGGGCTGAAGCTTCGACGAGATGAGGGAAGGGTGCTTAATGATCCCTTGGTGTTCAGGGCTCTTGTTGGGAGCTTGATCTATCTGACGATTACAAGGCCGGATATAGCTTATGCTGTTGGCCGAGTAAGTCGGTATATGGCTGAACCAAGGCAATCTCATCTAGTGGCGGCGAAGGGAATTCTGAAGTATGTCAAGGTGACTTCTGAGATGGGACTCCTCTATGGAAGGGATGCGGAGTTTGCATTGCTCGGGTACACGGATGCTGACTATGGCGGTGATTCGGATGATCGAAGGTCTACTTCAGGTTATGTGTTCACTTGCGGTTCAGCTAGCATCTCGTGGTGTAGCAAGAAGCAGGACTCGGTGTCGGTTTCAACCACGGAGGCGGAGTATAAGGCTTCGGCCTTGGCTGCTCGGGAAGCCGTTTGGTTGAGGAGACTCATAGAGGATGTTCATGAAGAAGTGCAAGGGCCTACTTTACTCCGGGGTGACAATGAGAGTGCTCTCAAACTGGTAAACAATCCAGTGTGTCACGCCAGGACCAAGCATATAGAGATTGATCACCACTTCATCAGGGAGAAGGTGTTGGAGGGGTCTCTGCTGGTCGGGCATGTTCGGAGTGAAGATAATCTTGCTGACATCTTCACGAAGCCGCTGTCGAAGGGGCCCTTTGAACGCTTGCGCAGCTTGCTGGGCTTGGTCACCACTTCTCACTTCAAGGGGGAGTGTTGAAAATTGTGAAGTGGAAGTGGGTGACGGGACAGGCCGCGCGGCCTGTGCGGACAGCTTTGGCGGACTGGGCGGACTGGGCGGACTGAGGTTGCGGCCTGGTGAAAAGTCTGGTGGAAGCCGGCTGTGTTCTGAGCGGGTTGTTGCATGGTGTCCGCGGTTTGGTGCGGCCTGGTATCTGCGGATAGAGAGGCTTGCGGACTGGTGCATTGCTCAGTGGTCGCGGGTGCAAGTTTGTGCTGTTGGTGGGTTGGTTCGAGTTCGCGGGAAGCCTTGCGGACTGGTGTGTCCGCGGTTGGGGCTGTTGCGGACTGGGCCTTGAGCTTGGCTGAGGCCTTGTCGAGCTCAGGTGTTACAGCAGGTCTTGCTGTGGAGACCGGTTGGCGGACTGTTGTTTGGAGTCCGGCTTGGTACTACTGCATTGGACAAGTGCGAGGAGCTCGCGGACTGGTTGCGGTCTGTGCTAGGGTGTTTGGCGGACGGGACTTTGTGTCCGCCATGCTCGCACTGGCCCTTGATGGTTTTGGACTTGGTCACACTTGGTGTCAAGTTCATGGTGTCCGCCGTATCCGCCAAGTCCGTTGTGACCGGGCGGACTGTTGCTGTTTGCCTTTGGTCGTGGACTTGTGGCGGATTGAGGTGTGAGTCTTGCGGACTGCCTCGGGTTGGTGCGGACTGCCATTGAAGAGGGTGCTGTCCTGAAGCAGTTGGAGCTTTGCGAGCTGGTGCCTTGTCCGCTTAGCTTGGGCGGACTGGAGAGGGTTCGTCATTGGTTGCCTTGCTCCTGGCGGTTTCCCTTGGTGACTGGCTAAGTCCTCGCGGACTGAGCGGACAGTCGTTTTGTGTTCGCGCGGGCTGGGGCGGTGTTGCTATCTCATGGGCGGTGACCACACTCCTCACCTGGCCTATAAATAGGACCCCCCTGGCACATCTACAGTAACCTAAGTAACGTGAGTGAACAGTAATTTGGGTTGGGCGAGTGCTGCGGTCTGTGTTTTTCAGTCCGCGCGGATTGTTTCAGGCTGACGGTTTGCTGTGTGCAGGTCGCGCGGATAACTTCAAGGAGCCAGGAGTTTGGCTGTGACTTCGGTCAGTGCTTGGAAGTGTGCGGTCTCTGCGGACTCAGCAGGAGGTCGCTCTGCGGCTTGTCAGTTCTGTTTCAACTTTCCCAGCTTCAATAACCTGTCCGCCGGCTTCAGGCGGGTAGGGGAGTTCCTCAGTTCGGGTTCAGCAGGAGGAGAATAACGGTCTGTCCGCGCGACCTCGCGGTCTCGGCGGACTCCGTGGTATTCGGCGGATTGCAGCATAGCTTGGGCGGTCTCGGCGGTCTCGGCGACCTCGCGGTCTCGGCGGACTGGAGTTCTGTCCGCCCGGCTTGTTTTTTGGTTCTTTCTGTTTACAGCTGTAATACTAGCGAAATCATGTCTCGCTATGTATGCCTCGGATTGTAATGAAGTGAATGCATAATAAGATCTTCTTGTGCTTCCATTGTTTTGTTGGGTGCAACCTCTAGTCCTTGGGTTTCCGCGGTTCAGCGTGCGAACTGGGTAGTTCCGAAGATATTAATTTGGTGTTTGGGCTATCTTGCTGACCACGTTGAGAAAATTTAACAATAAAAGCCTGAAGTATCTCTTGGATCAAAAGGACTTGAACATGCGGCAACGCAGGTGGGTTGAGTTTCATGGTGACTACGAGGTGGCGATTCAGTATACGCCAGGTAAAGCCAATGTGGTGGCGGATGTCTTGCGTAGAAAGTACTCGGGGCAAGGAAACTGGATCAAAGCTCATGATGAGTGGTTGGTACGGGAATGGGAGTCCGTTGGTTTGGAATGTGTGGCGAAAGGCGAGTCCAGCGTGGCTCGATTGAACTAAATTAAATGCAGAACGACTTGTCTGATCGCATTCGGGAAGCGACTCGGTTGGATGTGGACTTTCAACCATATGTGATGGAGGCTCAAAAGGGCGAGAGCAGCGCCTCAGAGATGATTGATGGGATTCTGAGGAAGGACGGAAGGGTTTGTATACCGCAGTTCGGCAAACTCCGTGAGGAGTTGATGTTTGAGGCTCACTTCACAAAGTACTCCATTCACCCGGGAAGTACAAAGATGTACTTGGATATGAAGAAATCCTTTTGGTGGTCGGGGCTAAAGCGGGACATAGCTTTGTATGTGAATCATTGCCAAACTTGCCCTTGGTGAATGCCGAATGTCAGAAGCCGGGCGGGTTCCTGAAGCCCCTTCCAATCCCTGAGTGAAAATTTGATGACATCTCCATGGATTTTGTACACGGTTTGCCTAGATTGCAATAGGGTAATGATACTGTTTGGGTGATTGTGGATCGCTTAACCAAGGTGGCCCACTTCATCCCAAATCGGAAGGAGGACAGCGTGGAGAAGTTGGTGGAGTTGTATGTTCGCAACATTGTGCGACTGAACGGGATGCCTAAGAGCATAGTCAGCGATCGAGATGGACGGTTTACGTCCAAGGACTGGAGATTGCTTCAGAAGAGTTTGGGCACGAAGCTAAAGTTCAGTACGGCGTTCCATCCTCAAACTAACGGGCAAACCAAAAGAACTAACCGTACTATGGAGGATATGCTGCGAATGTGCATTCTTGACTTCGACAAGAAGTGGTAGGATCACCTCTTCATGGTGGAATTCGAGTACAATAACAGTTATCAAGCAAGTATAAAAATGGCGCCATACGAAGCTTTGTATGGGAGACGGTGTCGAACACCGATGTCTTGGATAGAGGCGGGAGACACCAAAATTTTGGGAAAGGAGGTGGTAGTTGACGCTTGTGAGTTGGTACGGACCATTCAAGAGCGTATGAAGGTGGCGCAAGACCGGCAAGCAAAATACTTTAATGCTCGTCATAGGAAGTTGGAGTTTGCGGTAGGTGATTGGGTCTTTTTGAAGATCAAGTCGTTCAAAGGCGTCTCACGGATTTGCCGACTCAAGAAGTTGAGTACAAGGTTTTTGGGGCCTTTTGAAGTTGTTGAACGGGTGGGAGAAGCAGCCTATCGGTTGGCATTGTCCGCGGAGCTGAGTGGATTGCACGATGTCTTCCATGTCTCTGTCTTAAGAAAAGCCTTGGTGGAGGCTAGTGTGGTGATCGAGCCGGCATCGGTGCCGATAGAGGAAGATTTGACGACGCGAGTCCGTCCAATTGTTATAGAGGATTCAGAGACTCGGTAGTTGCGGAATAAAGAGGTTAAACTCGTGAAAGTCCGATGGGACAACTGCGGTCGTGAGGAGCACTCTTGGGAGCGAGAACAAGCCATGCTAGAAGAGTATCCAGAGCTTTCAAATCAGGTACCATTTAAGTTTTGTTCCCTTTTGCTTTGTAATTTCGGGACAAAATTCTTTTAAGGGGGAGAGAGTTGTAACGCCCAAAATTTATAGAGGGACGACCAGCATTTCTGGCCAAGTTTGGGTCTTAGCTGAGAGTCACACGGCCAAGGACACGGGCGTGTCCATGGCCGTGTTGAACTGGGTTCATCGAGAGCCTGGGGAAGTCGACATTTTTTCGCTCTTTCATCGACTAGAAGGGGGACACGCCCTCCGACATGCCCATGTCAGAGCCCGTGTCCCAGGCGTGCCACCTTAGTTTGACGATCGTCGAGTGGCGATCGTCGGGCAAGGGTACACGGCCTGTGACACGGGCATGTCACCGGGCGTGTCCCGCTGTGCCAAGCTGCGTTCGATGATCAAGATCTCCGTTCGACGATTTTTGGACCTGCGGTCGACGATTTTCAACAGCAGTTTGCGTTCGACGATCAAGATCTGCATTCGACGATCGTCAAGGCTTCGAACACGGCCTGAGACACGGATGTGTCCTAGGCCGTGTCCTTCTCGGGTTGAAAGTCGGGACGTGTGAGGGGTTGGACACGGCCTGGAGCCCAGGCGTGTTCAGGTTGGACACGGTCGTGTCAGGAGTGACACGGGCGTGTCTAGGACCCGTGTTCTGTTTTTGGTACAACGGTTTCGGCGTCGATTGGGGAACACGGCCTTGGACACGGGCGTGTCACAAGATGTGTTTGGCCCAGGTGTTTTGTTTTTTAGTTCAGATCATGGCTGTTCTTTACTTTCTTTTGGGATCTGACGGTCCCGGATCGCTCTTGCTGAGTAAAGTCGGAGAATAGGGTTAGAAACCCTCATTCTCCTCCAAGCTTTCTCTTACTAAAGTTCTAGAGTGAGGGGAGAGTAAGGAAGATGGTGAAGTAGAGATCCGGATGTTGGAGAGGCTTTGGGGCTCCAAATCGCGAGCCGAGTCCAGATCCGTGGATTCTAGATCGTTGCGAAGGTTTCCATCCGGCTATTTTTCCATGGCTAGGAAGAGGAGTCGGAAGGTAACGACACTTCTCCTCTCAGTTTTAGGATGCATGTTTTAGCATCTTTTCTTTTCTAGTTTTTGGGCACCAAACACTCAAATGAGAGGGGTTTGGGTCGCCAAGGTTCAAGAGGAACCTCCGGGTCGATTGAGTCCGTCCCCGACATGATTTTTTTGCATTAGAGATCCGCTCCTTTAGTGGTTTAGGCATGGTGGGTGAAGCCATAGTCGCGACCGTTAGTCCGACTCGGTGATGTTGCATACGAGGTTTAAGGATTCGTAGAAATCCGCTGAGGCAAGGGGCCGTTTGTGAGGTTCGTGTTGTTTGTGATGTTCTTGCCTTTATCTTACATGAGTACGTGTGGCCGGTACCGGACAAGGTTATCTCCTCATTGGCGGTAGATGGTTTCCTTGGTGAACAAGGTTAGCTCCGCATGAGTGGTAGATGGTTTCCTTGATGCTCGGGAATGCTGCAGTACACATGAGGGATTATGGAGGAGATGTCTTGGTTTGTGATGTGCCAAGGCGTGGTTATGTCTCCGTGGTCGGCTGGCTATCTCGTGACGTGCAAGTCATGTGTGGAAAGTGTCTCGGCGAGACTAGTCCCCTTTGTGTGAGACTGACGAGAACGCCGAGCAAGGGACAAGCCCGGGCAATGAGGCCATGAGCGGGTGGGGTCCAGCAAGGGTTCTTAGAATCGGTCAGTGTGTTGGACGGAATCCTGACATGAGAAGTCAGAGTTTGTCGGCAAGCCCGGGTCTGCGACCGTGAGCGGGTGGGGCCTTGGCAAGAGTTCCGTGTGGCGGCTTGTATGCCATTGGGGGATTGTGGTTCCCCTTTGTTTGCGGCTTTATGCCAATGGGGAAATGATGAGTACCCAAATGATGTGATGTTGTGTTAGATGCATACGCTATAGGGTGTCTTGGGTGAAGCCCGGGTGTTGCATTCATGTTGCATAGTAGGCCCTATTATTATATGCTAAACAATAGAGAACATGTATGATGTTTGAGACATCCAAGCCTGTTTCCTTAGTTTCCTTTCCTGCTTATGATTATTGCATACGAAGTGCTAACTTGCAGGTTGGAGGAATACCCCGGGGTCCGTTAGGGGCGGCCGGGAGGAGATGTGTTTGTTACACAGTTTGAGGTCAGCCTTTGCTGACCCACGTTACTAATAATTTTTACAGGGCAAAGATCGCAAGCAGGAGCTAGCTCGCTGGCCAGAAAGGCCTAAGGCTCATGAAGTGTTAACCTTTGTTGTAGCTCTACTCTTTATGACATTGTATGTTTTGATTCCCTTGGTGACTGGCTTGCATGCCGAGGTAGACTAGGTGTGCTTATGCACTTTCAGGACTGATGTATTATTTGAGTTTGTATTCACTCTTGTTGTAAGGCCTTGAGGCCATTTTGTTACTCTTGTAGGCGTGGATAACTTCTAGTCTCTTTTGTTGTTTCCGATGTGATGTGTTTTGAGTTTTGAGTTTGGGTAGCTATATCATTTTATAATACTGAAGCTGTGGCGTCTGTATGTTGTGGGGCCCCGGTCGGACCCATATTATACGGTCATTACAGGGGAGGTGTTACACCTTGTTAATTTTATTGCACTTTTTGGAAGAATATATATAGTAGTTCTTTCACAAGTTGCCCTAGAGGTAAATTATTTTGTAAATTCAAATAAATGGTTAAATGGGATTATCAAAACATGAAATTTTGACAAACATGTTTTCTGTTCATTATAGTTCTCTGGTAATTATGTTATAATTTTTGGATAGGAAAATCTTATACTCACTTTTTAAATTATTATTTTGATCAAAAGATTTGTATTTAGATTTATGATAGAATGCCTTTTAGGAAAATCATGAAATTCATACCTTACTGTTATTTAGTCAATAAGAAGCTTTGGAAATTTTAGTAAGGTCATTGCATGTTAGAATCTTATACTTCATGTTCAAAATCATAGGAGGAATGATTTTTGGGAAATTATTTAAAGGTTTGTTTAATAAGGAAAAATGCCAAGTTTTTGTTTTTTGCATTAATATGTCATGGCAGACCCCCTATAATAGTTATAAGGTTGTAGTAAAATATTCGGAGTATTTACCTTCATACGCTTAGGATAGATCGCCTGATCTGCATATAGTGAATTCATGGATTTAGGGCAGAATAGTAGACCAAACATTGGTGGAATTATAATGGGTGCACTAGGTTTGGGTGGAGTCTTGATGAGGTCACCCTTAGGGCCAAATCCTATGTAGTCTGGGTACCATGGAGATGGGAGTGCTCAGGGTCGACGGAGTATCGTCTTCTCCCGGGGAATATAAATTCACGTAAGGGAACTTTGGGCTTCAACCCATCGTACTTCCTAGTGCTCTCGAGAGCCCTTCACAGGAAATGCCCTGGGAAGTCTAAGTTTAACCCTAAACTGTAAGAATAAGCTGACTAAAAGAGTAACCTTTAATAAACCACCATTATATACGCTCACCCCATCGTTTTGTGAGGATAGTTGGTAAAGATTCACGAGTGGTGGGTTCGATGTTGATAGAAAAAAGGTTTAAGTTTGAAGAGCGATGGCTTGGGAGCTCTTATAGTATGTGTGCATGTGCATTAAGTGGTGGGTGGATGATCGTTCACAACAATGTCGATACGTTGACTCGGCAAGTGTAAGTGTTCGCATAGCCCATAAAAGACTGGTGGTTTTGTCAGCACTACTACAAGAGACTCGGTAGTACCTGACTATGGGTGTACCGAGTAGTACGCGGAGTATAGGCCGGGTTGTGTGAAAATAGACCTAGGACTGGGGAGACCCAATCTACTCCCTCCGATTGCCACTACGAGAGGTACTTGAGAGTTTAGCTAACTCCAAATAGGGGAACTAATGGTCTGTGCACATAGAGTGGGGTGGGTGTGTTGCACGTGTATGAAATTCATCTTTTGGCATGCATAACAATCCATGTCATACATAACTTGCATAAAACCTCTACCCCTAACATATAAATTAGTATGAGATCTTTTATATGTTAGACCTTGCAAAATGACCCCTTAACTTATAAGTCTGTATGAGCATTCTTATAAGCTAAGGTTACTTTCTCTGTGATGATAGTTAGCGTCCCTACTTTTACTTTAATTGCTATTTCTAGTATACTGCGACTTTTACTTTCTCTTTATATATATACCTGACATTACTATATTAGATAATTTTAGCATATGATAGTTAGGGTCACTATCACCTGCTCTTGCGTACTCTTCACTTTCAGTCTTTTTCCTTTCATCCTCCCCCGCATGGTGCCTAGGAATTACAGGGGGAGGGGGACCAAGACTTAGTTTAAACTAACGACCTAATGGCCATAACACTAGGGACACCAGTTGGGAGACAGGTTGTAGCACAAGGGGAACCAACACGTCTAGGAGGAGGTGAACCAGCCTATTCCCGGTATGGCAGCAGTAGCAGTTATGGGATCAATGAGTTACTAGTAGCTTTACTTCTGCGAGCATTATGTAGTGAGGATTATATGTACTGGGCAAGAGCCCTTTTAACTTCCTTTCAGATTCAGTATTACTTGTTGTGCAGTTTTATACATGGTATGGACTTTATATACATATGTTGCAATGTGATTCTGGATTGTATTCATGTCTATATTGAAGGATAATCCTATGAGTAGATAATCACCTAGAGGGGGTGTGAATAAGTGTCTTTTTTAAAAATACTTTTTCAATTCTGCTGAGTTATTAGTTTCACAATAACTCAGCACAATTTAGCCACTGAACTCAGCATTTGAAAATCTCAGATCACAACATAAGTAAAAGCAAATCACAGCACACAGCACACAAAGAATTTATAGTGGTTCCCCTTTCTAGGGTACATCCACTTTCCCCCTTCTTCCTTATTAGCAATATGCTAGATTAGGTTATAGCTCCTCCCCTTCAACTCAGATCCAAATATCTTATAGGATCAGTTTCTGTTAAGAAACCTACACTCAGACCAATAGGTCCTACCTTAGAGAATTTCCCAATCTCCTACCTCAGATCCCTCAAGATCCCTACCTCAGCCTTTATAACAAAGGCTTATACCTCACTGATCCACTGAAATCACCTATCTCAGGTCCCTCAAGAACCCTACCTCAACCTTTATAAAATAGGCTTACAACTCAGAGATTAGATCTCCTACCAACTCAGACCTCAAGGAGATCTTACAAAATTAAGAGGTTAATAAGAAAAGTAATCTTCAGAAAATAGGAATTCTATAATTTCACTTATCTGAATGAATTCAGATTCTTCAATTTAGTTGTACTTGATTGAATCTTGAAAAGCAGGCTGGTTGAAATGATACTTATGTGGATCTGCAATCTTCTTGATGTTGATTGGCTTGATTTCCTCAAAGAATTTGTAAAACAGATCCACTTGAATCTTCTGATCTCTTGATGAAAGGATCTGAAGATCTTCTTGAAGACTTTCATCTTCTTCCTTCTTGGGATTGTCGCCCTCCCCTGACTTGGAAGAAATTAGAATGAGAATTTCTGATTGCTTGATGGCTTGTTTGTGTGTAGACAACCCCTCTATTTATAGCCTTTGTGGATGGCTTGTTTCTAATTGATGACATCACACTTCAACTTTTTTCTATTAAAATATCATATTATTGTAGCTGATGTGACAGTTCTGACATGTTCTGACACTTCTGTGTTGACTCTGCACATCTTCAGAAAAATAATTATCAAGATGTACAAAGTGTCTCGACACTTGTGTCGAGACATCTTAGCAGTCTCGACACAATTTTACTTAAAACAATTTTCATCTTAACTCGAAAGTGTCGAGATAGTTGACTTGTCTCAAAACAACTGTCATCTGTGCCGACACTTTTAATTCTGCACTGTGTTAAGACAGTTGGATTGTTTCTGTTCATCCAAAAATCAGCGATCCCTCTCGAGGTAATCAGCTCGCAAGTCGCGGCCTACTCCAGGTTCCACCTAGAGGTCGTGGCCTACCTCAGCACTCTCTTTGGGACAGGAAGATAAACCATTCTATCTGCTCAGGTCATGCGGCTAGGGTGGTCTCCCCTATCTGGCCACCCAAGTCGCGCAACAGCTGCAGTCTGTGGGGGTGCGGGCTGCTTCCGCAGTTCATCACTGCAGGCCACGCGGTTAGCTTAGGCTAATCGCGTACTCTCTACTCCACTAGGGGAGGACTCTATCTTTAGTCCGCCAGTTGGCCGCATTGCAGCAATGGTGGCAAGCCTCCAGGCAACTAGCGAGTAATGGCGAACTGCCTCTAGGCCACCCACCATCAACAGCGGCGACAAACCTCCAGCATAGGCGGACTCATCCTGTCCGCCAACAGTAGATCAGCTCTAAGCAAGCTCCCTATCCGCATAACCCGGCGCAGACTCGAAAGTCTCCTCGTCTACTTGCACCAACTCACAAACATACCGTGGGTGATGTTACCAGGAACGTTACCTCCTCAGGCCTATAAATAGGCCCTCCATACCTCTCATTGAAAGAGCACGGTGGAGTGGGACAATAGGTACAACAAATCCTGCGGACTCCAATTGTTAGTCTGTGCAGCCTCCTTTCATGCCCTTGTGGCCTGCCTTGGCTTCAACAACCTCAGCTGCAATCTTAGCCTGATCGCGTAGTCCACTCGACCTTGAGTAGCGAAATACAGGATCTGCTTTCCGTGCGGCCTGCCAACCTGCTCTGTCAAACCGCGCGACCTCTGGCGCCCTCTTCCCACTAGCCTCTAGCTTCTAGCTTCCCCCTTTGTACCATTTATTTGCTTTCCATGTAAAGGTGCAATCTCAAGCTGTAATATAAATTCATATTCAAAGGAAAGTTCATCGCAAGAGTGACATTTAAGCTGCAACGGGAGAACTCTGTTGTTACCGCTGTAGGTGGCCTCTCTTCTCTCCTCTCTCGGCCTCAACCATCAACCCCAACCATCAAAGTAAATGTCTGCTCAATAGTTCCTAATCAACCACCCATCCATAACTGCACTCGGGTCAACACCCTCCTTTCCTCTATCCCCGCATCCCGATTCGATCGTGCTCCACTCTCGAGCAAGCTAGCGAAAGCTCGTATTTTCCGTATCAACAGTCTCAACACAACTTTTTGCTGGGTGTCAACACTTCTATGTTGCTCTATTTCTTCACTATGTCGAGACATTTGAATTATCTCGACACACTTGTCTGCTTGTATCGACACTTCTATATTCACTGTGTCGAGACAGTTGAATTGTCTCTACACTGTTGTCTGCCGGTGTCGACACTTTTACTTAATATAATTTTTAGTCTTCATTGTGTCGAGATATTTGTATTGTCTCTACACTTGTTCTTTGAATCTTCTTTGTGTCGATCATGCTGACTTGTGTCGACGTTGCTGACTTGTCTCGACACTGCTGACTTAGTCTTCAAGATGCTGAGACAACTGACTTGTCTCTACACAGGTGTCTTGGATGTGTCAATTTAGCTAACCTATCTCGACACTACTTCTACAAAGGTGTCGACACAGTTGAAGTGTTTCGACACTTTTGTACTTAGCCATTTTTCTGAACTACTAGTTGCAAGTTGTATACTGTGCTGACTTCACTCAACACTGTGCTGACTTCACTCGACACTGTGTTGACTTCACTCGAAGCTTTTCTACTTAGACAATTTTCCTTACTTTCTAGTCAGCTTCTTTGAGTCCACCTGTCAATATGACTTGGACCACCTATCCAATCAATATGATATAGGCAACCTGCATGCATGAACTGAAATATACATCAAATACATACTTGTGTATATCAATGAGTTGAAATGACTTCTTCAAATCAAGTACATTGTGTCCAATGTACCCAACAATCTCCCTCTATTTGTAGAAGTCATTACCCCAATTCAATGATATACACCACAATACCAAAATATAATAATTATGACATGTAAGAAAAATGCTGAACAAAATATAAAGGAACACAACAATAACAACACAGATATCACCAAGTACAACCAAATTTTTCATTTAAATTTGTCAGAAAATTACATTTTTCAAATTTGTTACATTGTTCTTAAATCAAGATTACATAATGCCTTGACAATATATTCTAAGAATCATCTGTCTCTCTGATGGCAATGTCTTTCCCAGATTGAATTTTAGCTTTGACTTCTGGCACTTTGTCATCAACCACTTTCTCCTTTCCCTTGGCATTCTTGGCTTTTGTAATTTCTTCTTGCTTGATTCTTTGCCTTTCATGATAATGATAAGGCTTGGGAAAATACTTGTTGGGCTCTATTGAATCACCTGGAATCTTCCTTGCCTTCAGATCTCTTCTGAATTTTTTGATGATCTCCTGCTGCTTGGTGTGCTTAGCCTACTCTTGCTCATAATACCATTTAACCTTGTCAGCTACATTATTATTGATTGCCTTCCATATAGTAAGTATAATTGATTTAGACTTTGGACTCAATTGCTCAAAATCTGGCTTTGCTTCAGCTTGCTCCCTGAATTTTTTCTTTGATAGTTGAACTTCTTTTTTCCTTTAATAGTGCAGAAAAGTCATTTCCACCTCCTCACATGCTATATTCTAAATTTGACCTGTAGGACTATACATGGATTAGACAGCAGTTTGGATAGCTTCAAAAGGAATTTGTGTAGGAGGATTGTATATGGATTGCACAGTAGTATGAATAGCCTCAAAAGCAGCTGGTTGGCAACCAGACTCAGCAGTTTGGTCTCCATCATACCATAGGGGAGGATGACCTAGAGTGTCTCTGATGTTATTTGATATCCATGTAGTAAGCTCAGACCTTGCCTTTATCATTACCCTCTCCCCCTTTTTAACTTCTCTTTCAATATGATCTCTTAAGTCATTCTTATGAAATCTTACTTGATTATCCAGATAATTAATTCCTGATGACAAAGTATTCTTACATTCAGTAAATGGTCATCTAAATCCTTGTTAGAAGCTTTGATATCCTTAATCATGGAGGTTGAATGAGTTGTCAGCTGAGTTTAAATTTTCTTTGTGGTAGAAGTTATCTTGGTTTACAAAATAATAGTCTGTTCAGCGAGCTTGACAGGTGAAGTATTATTTAGTTCAATCATGTTTTCATTCATCCTATTTTTATTTCCAAGGACATAGCCTTATTTTATAGCTATGTTATCTTCAGTTTTCTTTGATTCTTGTTGTTGTTTTTCAATGTATACCACAACATTTGCTCCCCTTTCACTGAAATCTATTATATCATGCTTTAGTCGATTTACTTCAAATCTTATAGATTTAATGTCCTGAGCCTGCTGAAACTGTAACTCTTTATTGCTTTCATCCACATACTTCTCAAGTTGAGTTCTTTGTTGGTCAAGCATTATCTGCGTTTTAACTAAAAATGAACTCAAATCCACAGTAGTAGGAGAAGGTGTGCCAGACTGTATAACTTTCTTATAGCTTTTACTCATCTTTCTTAGTTCAGTTATTTTCCTCTTTTTCAGCTGAGAGGTTTCTTCCTTCTCAAATTCAGATGAACTAACCACCTCAATAGAATTTGTTTCTTTAGCACCTTTAGTACTTGGGGCCAGTTCTACTAACTCCTCCTCAACCATTGCAACTTCTTCACCAATGGTGGTGTTATCCAAGTTGATCTCATCTTGCTGTTCTATAGCATCAGCAACATGGTCCTCTGGAATAGTTGTTACTTCCCCCTAGATATCTAGATTTGTATTCAGAATAATTTCTTCTCTTGTCTCCTTGGATACTACTTGCTCATATTCTCTGTTAGTCTTTTCCTATTCAAGTTCTTGTACTACTTCCATAATTATAGTATGTACAGTATCCATATCAATATCAGCCAGAACATTGAGGTTCTCCCCCTCAATTTGATCCATATCTTGTACTGTCTCCCCCTCCAACTGATCACCAGTTCCAGGTGAGGGCCTTGGAGATTTCTCAGCTATTGCATCATCTTGTTTGTCAGAGGTAGAACTTTCTTGTGCTTCAGATTCACTGGAAGATTTTTATTCCATAACTACTGCCTTCTTCATTTTCTCTTTCACCTTTTCAACTACAGGTGCTTCTTTTGATAGGACTCTATCCCACCTTGCTAATATCCTCATGTTCATTCTTCTCATATGGTTAATTTTAGATCCAAGCTTCAGGTTGAGGCTGTCAGGAATGGCATGAAACAGATATAGACAAAGAATTCTGCCCATGTTAGGCTTATTGATGCTTTTCTCAATTTTATAAAAGACCACTCTGCTCCAGTTGGTATTGATTTTGAAAATTATTCTAGTCATTAATTCAAATATAGATCCCGAGATCCTGTCATGCGCTCCTGTCTTGCACAGCAGCACCTTTCCTACTATCTCAGACAGGAATTTACCCTGAGAATTCCGGCCCTTTTGTTCAAGGTACTTCCAATTCTTGTGGTTGGGGCTAACCCACACCACACCAATGCATCTGCAGTCTTGGTAGTGTCTATGTCTTCTTCTTAAACAATTCTTCGTAAGTGAAAAATCTTGGTCATTATTTTGGTAGTAAGTTTAACCTTATCTCCATTTACTTTAGACTTGATCTTTTCAAAGTCGGAATCCAGCTTAACATTAGAGAAGAATTTTGCTACTTCTCTTATTCAGATTTTAGTAGGTTCGGAAAGTAGATATTCCAATCTTGCTTCTATGATTAGGTCAATGATTGTTCTAATTTCTTCTTTCACAGTGACAAATCCATTGCGCACAAGCTCATATCCTTCAAAGATGTTGTCATCATTCATGGGCGCAATTGGAGTGGAGAGAAGGGATTGATGAGTATCGACTTATCTGAGTCCTAGGTCTCGACACTTAGAAGTCAAAAGCCCAAGAAATCAAGAAAGCGTAATCGATTCCTACTCTCACAACCTATTTATAGCCTAGTTTTTCTTTAAGATGAAAGGGCGCGCTGCATTTATACTATTCTAAAATTTTTGGGTAAATACATAGTGTCGACATAGGGAAAGTTGTCTGTCGAGATGTGTCGACTCAAGTCGACACAAAGATTATGCCTCTCGACACATACTTTAGGGTCTCGACTGTACAACCCCATGTCCGGTGAGCAAGGTCGCCAGGAACCAGACAGATCAGGCTAAAGGCAGAAGGTGAGCTCGGCAGTGAGGATGCCGAGCCCGAGCTCGGCATTCGTCGACCAGAGGTCGGCGCTCGTCGAGCGGAGATCAGCATTCGTCGAACCCGGGCTCGGCGTTCGCCGATCTAGTCCCAGCTCACGTCCTCGCAGTGGAACTCGGCAGCAGTAGGCGAGCAGGACCTGCCGAGGTGGCCAAGCTCCCCAACTCGCCTGGATGAATGAGGTACTTTTTACTGTTTTGCCCCCGCTGGTCTGCCCATAGCCCTTCAAAACAGCGGAGTTTGGCTGTTGGCAGACCCAACCAAGGGTTTTCTGGTAATTTCAGGTCAGCTCTTTTGGTTATTGGCAGTCTAGATTCTAAAAACAATAAATAGGACCCAAGAGGTACCTCAGAAAGGACGCTTCTAGTGCCTCCCTGCTCCAGTTTTCAAGTGCTTTCTGAGGGTACCTTAGCTCGGCTTCTGGCTAAGGAGGGGAAGCGCTCTGAGATCTTCCGGGTTTGTGGTGGGACCTCCCCGCCGAGCCCTTGGGTCGGTTTCACCTTGTTTTCTTTGTTGTTTTGCTTGCAGGAGTGAAGTAGGCACGAGACCACCCCTTCCCCAAGGGCAAACTCCACAGGAGATCGAGGAATCGGTTTCAACATTTTGGTGTGGTGAGAGTGGATCGTGGTCAGTACAGAAAAGCTTCCGCAAGCTCAATGACGGGACAAGGATCTGATAGGCCGAACTCGCCCCCCCCCCCCCCCCCCCCCCGCCTCTCGCCACGATGGGGATGTTGGAAGATTTCAAGAATGAGGTGCTGAGCCTCGTCAAGTTCGCACTCGGCACGTGGGCCGATTGCTCGAATCCAGCGGTCCCGATCGCGGCCGCCCCTCTTTGGGCGTGGACGCTCCCGGCAGGCGAGCTGGGAAGGAAGTGGTCGAGTAAGGCCGGGGGTGCGAACTCCCCGGGCGCAAGCTCTTCCCCGACTCGGTAGGCCGAGGCAAGTTCGGCGAGCTGGGCTCACGAGATTCACCAGCTCGCCCAGTGGGGGGAGGAAGTCCTTTCAGCGAGCTGGTCTCTTCAGCTCCAGTTCCTGATGTGTTCAGGGAACCCGAGATGTCCTTCTGCACCGGGAATGGAGACCCGGTCCAGCATGTCCGATGGTTCGAAGATGTAGTCTCCATCCGTCAGATGTCGGACGGGTTCAAATGCCGACTCTTCGCTATCACCCTCAGGGAGAAGGCAAGGGAGTGGTTCCATCAGCTACCGGCCAGCTCCATCTACTACTTCGAGGACCTGCGCCGGGGGTTCATGCTGAGGTTCACTACCTCGAAGAAGAGGAAGAAGGAGTCCGAGTCCCTATTCCACATCAAGCAGGGGGTGAACGAGATGTTGGGAAGCTACATGGACCGGTTCCAGGAGGAGGTTACTCAGGTCCAGGAGATGTCGGGCCATAGTCTGATGATGGCCTTTACCCTGGGCCTGCAGCAGGGGTTCTTCTGGATGGAGCTGAAGAGAGTTCCCCCCCCCCCTCTCCTACGAGGAACTGATGGAGAGGGCGGCAAGAGAAGTTGACGGGGAGGCGTCGAACCCGGAGTTCGCAAGGAAGCTGGCCAAGTGGGCCACAGAGGAAGAGAAGGAGTCGAGAGGAGGAAGAGGACAGGAGGAGAGGAGAGGAGAGCCCAGGCAGAGGGAGTAGAGGCAGCTCTAGTGGCAGCAGCAGCCGAGGTGGGGGCATTAGGAGCCCGACCGACGGCTGGTCTGGAGACCTGAGTGGCAAGGTCAGGGGCCACAGAGGGGATACCACGGAAGGGATCACTACCAGGGGAGGCAAGATCAGTTCCACCCTCCAGGCTGGAGGTAGGCCCAAAGGCCCTGGCTTCTCGATCAAGAGGAGGCAATGGCCATAGCCTTGGGGGCGAGGAGGGGAATGACGAGGAGAAGAAGTAGAGAAGTTAGGGTGGAGTTGCCCTATTGCGACTTCCATCAGGAGGATGGGCACGCGACAGCCACGTGCCCGGAATTCCTGGAGATGAGAGGGAATAGAGAGAAGCAGCAGCAGCAGGGGCGACAAGAAGTGAGGATTGAGAAGGTCCTGCCTCGGGCAGAAGAGGATCGTTGCGAAGGACCGGGTGGATGTGGGGACCCGAGGAGGGATCGAAGTTATCCACGGGGGGGGGGGGGGGGGGGGGGGGGGGGGGGGGGGGGGGGGGGGGGGGGGGGGGGGGGGGGTAGGGATAGAGGCTCCCCGCAAGGCGAGCCTCCACACCATGTACCGACGGAGCGTTGCCTCCACATCCCAAACCCCACCCCCGGAGGAGAGGATCACTTTCTCTAGGAGCGACATGCCGGACCACGAGGACCCATTCGGCGATGCGCTGGTCATCAAGGCGGCCATCGATAATTTCACCGTCTCTCGGATCCTCGTGGATAACGGGAACTCTGTCAACATCGTCTTCAAAAAGCCGTTTAACGCGATGAAGGTGGAGGAAAAGAGGGTGCTGGCCTCGGATTACCCTTTGTTCGGGTTTTCAGGAGAGAGGAAGGAAGTGGAGGGAGGAGTAGGCCTCCATGTCACCTTGGGGGGGGGGGCAGTCCCAAAACTGCAGGTTCGTCATTGTGGATGTCCCGAGCAGCTACAGCGCCATCTTCGGGAGGCCCCTTATCAGCGCCTTCAGCTGCGTCCCCTCATCTTTCCACCAATGCTTAAAGTTCAACGTTGAGGGGATTCAGGTCTGGGCCAGGGGGGACCCAAAGGTGGCGCGGTAGTGCTATGTCACTGCGTTGAACACCATCTCTTGCCAGGAGGGAGCCGAGGAGATGGGGTGGAGGATGGAGGAAGCTGAGCAAGGAGAAATAAGGGAGGAGCTGGAGATGGAGAACTGGGTTGAAGAAGCGGCAGGAAGACACCTATAGGAGGTGGCCGAAGTGATGGCCGTGGGGGAAGAGATGGAGGTGGAGGTCCCCGTTCCGGAGGAAGGGATGCTGAAGGATGGGGGGATCAGTCTAGGCTGGAGGCTGCAGAGGAAGTGGTGGAGCTGGAAGTGCTCACCCGAGGAGGCAGGATGGAGAAGATCCGCGTCAGCGGGGGGCTGACCCCGGAGGAATAAGGCAGGATGCTGGAGTACATCCAGAAGAATGTGGACGTCTTTGCTTGGAACACCACGAAGATGCCGTGGGTTGACACGGATGTGGCCTGCCACCACCTCAACCTGGACCCGGGAACACGCCCCGTTCAGCAGAAGAAGAGGTCCACTGCGGACAAGCTGGCGTAGCCCATCGGGGAGGAGGTGGCGAAACTCCTCAAGGCTGGCTTCGTGTCTGAGATCCAATACCCGGGCTGGGTCTCCAACGTGGTCATTGTCAAAAAAGGAGACGGCCGATGGACGATGTGTATCGATTTTTCTTTACTCAATAAAGCTTGTCCTAAGGACTATTATCCTTTGCCTCGAATCGACGCGCTGGTTGACTCAGCCGTTGGTTTTTCTATAATGAGTTTTTTAGATGCTTTTTCAGGTTATCATCAAATTAGGATGCACCCCCCGGGCATCAAGGATGTCTTGTTCATCACAGGGGATGGATGCTATTGTTACAAGATGATGCCCTTCGGGCTGAAGAACGCAGGGGAAACCTACAAGAAAATGATGTGAAAGTGCAGCTAGATCTGATATACTCTAGAGGGGGGGTGAATAGAGTATATGGTGCTTTGAAACTTTTTACAACAATTGTTGTAATATGAGTGAGCAGGGAAGCAATTAAAAATCTAATCACAGAACTAAATTAATCAAAAGCTAATCACAGAAGAATCAAGGCCAGAAACAAAAATAAAGACAAGCAAAACCAGAAGACACAAGGAAATATAGTGGTTCCCCTAAACTTGGGTACATCCACTCTTCTACCACCCTAGGTAGGAATCCACTGCAAGATGAGTTGATCAGGTGTCCTGGGCACCAATGAGCTTTTGATAAGGTGCTCAAAAACCAAATCAGATTTTTTGATCAGGTGTCTTGCCACCAATGAGCTTTTGACAAGGTGCTCAAAAACCAAGTTCAAACTTTTGAAGGGAGTTTGAGAAACCCTTTACAGAGAGGGGGTGAGAGAGTGATGGAAGTCTTCTCTTTCTCAAACAACTGAGAAGACTATATGGATTGTTTATGTCAAAGCTCCCCCTGAATCCTTGAGATCTTCAGGAAAAGAAGCTTTGCTGAGGGTGATAGGCCTTCACAAGTTGAGCTCCAGCAGAAGATGATTTCAGCAACAGCTGAAATGTTGAATGTCTGGAGTCTTGAAATATGTTGGCCTTGAACACTTGAAAACTAAAGAGATCTGAAGATTTTAGAAAAGGTTGATCTCCTTGGATGAGTGTTCTTGAGAATTCTTTGAGACAGTATATTTGTTGAAGATTACTAATGTCTGTCTGTGTGTGTCTGTGTATCTGTCTCTCTATCTTTCTGTCTGAGAGATTCAAAAAAAATTCTTCTCTTTTATTCTTTGGTATTGAATGGAAAAACATTCTCTGAGAAGAATAGCTGTTGGCCTGCATTAATTGTATCCTTAATTGCAAAATCTCTTCTGGAGGAAAGTCCATAGAAATATTCCATGAAACTTGGTCCAGAAATGAATGAAAACGGCTAGGAAATCTTCTGAATTAATTGCAGAATAACTCCTTAACTGATTTGAATTTGAATCTAGAAACATCCTTGAAGTTATCTGAAAACGTCGAACTGAGCTCTGCTATCGTCGGACTGAGCTCAGCGATATAAACTAATACAGCAGCAAAATATCGTCGATCTGAGCTCAAAGATCGTCGAACTGAGCTCAGAGATAGAAATCCAAAGCTGAGTCAAGATCGTCGACCTGAGCTCACCGATCGTCGAATGGAGTTCGACGATATGATGAGGTTGAGCTCAGCGATCGTCGAATGGAGTTCGACGATCTGTCGAAGTTGAGCTAGACGATCGTCGATCGGAGTTCGACGAATCGTCGTGCTGAGCTCGACGATATGACTTAGTCTCCAAACAGAAAATCCTGGTCTTGAGGGCAGCTTCCAAACCTAGACTTCTAACCCTTAGACTCAATTCTAATTGACCTATTGAGCTATACAGGAGGTCAAGCATTTGTTTCCTGGAGACATAGTGATCCTGACCCAAATTAGTAATAGGGTGTTCCAACAATCTCCCCCTATTTGGGTTAGGATTACTATTTACAGACTTTGGAAAAATTTAAATAACATACAAGCAGCAATACAGAAAAGCAACAAGATAGACATTGCAGAACCACAGAGATATATAACATCCCAGATAGTAATCAGAAATCACAGAGAATGTCACCTTACATTGTCATTTCTTTTCCTTGCCCTTAACAAGTTTGATCTCTCTGTTGGGATTGAGGGCTTCCTTCTTTGATCTGGTATCATCTGCTGCACCTAAAGATGTTTGTTGTTTAGGCCTGGGAACTACAGCTTCAGGATGTAATTCCATATACCTATCAGAATCAAAGAACTTGCTTGATGCATATCTTTCTAGCTCTTTCTTTCTCTGTTCAGATATTGTAGAAATGTTGGAGGAATCTCTTCCTTGCTCTCTAGCCTTTTTGATCTGATCCAGTGCAGCTAGTTCTTTTAATCTTGCAGTCCAAGCAGCTGGATTGTTCTCAGGGTCCTCAAAAGGGACTGGTGGCTCATATCTGTTAGAAGGATTGTCCTGAGGAGGCCTGGAAGACAAAGTTTCTTTCAGCTTATAGGGGAAAGGACCAGATGTGGTATCAGTTGAAACTTGTCCTCCCCTGGAATATGGGTGTTGCCTTGAGTAACCTTTGGAGTAGACTTGGAGATCTCTTTGATTTCCTCTGTATCCTCCTCTCCTGGATTGAGAACCCCTGGATTGGCTTCCCCTATTATAGGATCTAGCATGAGGCTGATAGGGGGCCTGACTTCTGGCTGGGGGTTGAGCTGCAGAGCTTCCACCTGCACCTGCATCAGGAGGAGGTGGAGGAGGAGGATGAGAGTGTTGGAATTGTGAGGAACCCTTTTCATATTTTCTCTTCTTTTTCATTGCTTTTAGTTGGTTCTTGGAGTACTGCATCCAGTGCTCAGTGATAGGGCAGTCATGAAGAATGTAGTATGGAATATCATTATTATCTTTGACCTTGGCAGGAGGTACTCTCTTCATGGCTTTGCTCCTTGCCTTTCTTTTCCTGGCAATGGTAACAGAAGAGTCATCAGAGTCTGTTCTGTACTCATCACTTTCAGAACTCTGGTCATCATAAAGAGCATCAATTTTCTTCATCAGATCTTTCTTGAGCTGTACAGAAGCAGATGAGGCAACAGAGGGTGTAGCAGCAAATGTTGAAGCAGTAGCAGAAATGACAGCAGGTGATACGGTAGAAGCAGTAACAACAGCAGCAGCAACTATAGGCTCTTGAGAAGTGACAGCAGTAGCAATAGTTTCATTAACAACAGCATCATCAGTAGGAATATCATCAGAAACTGCAGAAGGCTCAAACTCAGGTGCCTCTGACATAAGAATTTCCTTGGAAATTGGTTCAACAGCAATAACAGAAATTTCAGCAGCAGTATCAAAATGTTCAGCAGCAGTAGAGGCAACATCAACATCAATGCTTTCATCAGAAGAAACAACAGCATATACTGAGTTGAGAAAAGAGGTGATGATGCTTGGGTCACAGCAGGAGAATGGCACAAGTGCCTTGGATAGATCCTCTGGAGGCTGGACAGCAACTGGCTCTGGCAGACATCTGAAATATAACTGATCAAAGTTTGAAAGCAAAGACGTGAGGTCTATTGCAAAGACTGCAGCAGGAGGGATTTGTTCTTGAGACACAGCAGCAGCAGCAAGAGCAGGAGCTGAAGAAGCAATAACAGCAGCAACAACAGCAGACAGGCTCACAGAAACAGCAGCAACAGCAGCAGCAGGAAGACTCACTTCATAGGGCATCTCCCCCTGCCTAGATTCAGACAAGGCTGGATCAAGGCACACTGCTGTAGGGGCTGCCTGAGGAAATAGACATGAGAGCCTGACAGAGAGAGCTGCCACTGACAGGTGTAATGGAGCCAAGGAGGTCTCCAAAAGAAGAGAGAGCCTGGGTGCTAGCAACTCATACAACTTGTCAGCAAGGGCTGGAAGGTCTACTTGCTCAAGGGTGACTAGAGCAGAGGTAGAAGATGGAGGAGCAGCTATTGGTGATGGTAGTGGAGAGCTGGTGAATGGGGGAAGAGATGACTGAGGTGTGGGTAAGGTGGATATGGAGGACAGTGGGATGGAGATAGATGGGGTGAATGTGGGTTGGTCAATGATTTCTTGTAGAAGGTATTGATAGGAAGTGGAGGATGAGGGTAGCTCAGGAGGATAGGATGGTGAATCATCCATAAAGGAATCATCAATGAGGGTGAAGGAAGGAATGGAGGGTGATGAAGTGGCATCTGGTGGAGGGTAGGAGAATAAGGGATGGAATTGTTCTTCTGGTGTTGGAAGTGTAGGTACTGGAGATGGTGTGGATGTTGGAGAGGGGCTGGAGATGATGATGGTGGGTGGAGTTTGAATGGTAGATGGTATGGGAAGAGATGGAATTGGAGGAGGAGGAGGAGGAGAGGCAACAGCAGGCAAGTCATCTGCAGGGGCAGAGACTTGTGGGGAAGTGACTTTAAGAGTCCTTGTGCCTAAAGGAGTGCCGGAGGAGGGCCTACTGGGCTTGCTGATTTGTCTGTCCCATTTTCCAAAGAGGGCACAAGACAGTCTCTTGGAAGCATTGATATGGATTCCAGAGGAGACCAGCAAAGCAGGGCACCTGTGCTGCAGAAACACCCCAATAACCCTTCTAAAGTTGACAAAACTTTTGTTGATCTTCTTCTTGATAAGGTCAAAGAAGACTTCTCGCCAATTCAAATTTTTCCTATCTACAAGGGCTCCCATGAGGCAGAGCTGATACCTTGAGATTGTATCATGGGGAGAGTTCTTAGCCAGTATCACTTTCCCAACTACATCTGCCATGAATCTGTATTCCACAGATAGGTTATTTTTCAAGAGCTTGCTAGGGTTGGCCTCAGAATGACCCATTCTGGCAAGCAGGTCAGAATACTCTTTTCCAGACAAGTCAGCAGCATCTTCACCATTTCTCAACTCAAAAACCTCTGATAAAATTGCTGGGGTTAGAGGTACCTGTGTGCTAGATATTGACCCAACAATGGTGGAGTTGTCTTGATTGTGGGCAGTGTAAACCCATTCCTTGATCTCATCAGATGCAAGCTTGATCCTTGTGGTCATAAATGCAGTCAGGTTCTGCTCTTTGCATAATCCCAAAATATCCTGAAAAACCTGGTCGGTTGTGCTGAAGGATTCCATGTCAATGTCGAAGCCAGCATCAAACTTCATTGCGGCGAGAACAGCAACAGACACAGCCATGGGTACTTGCAAAAATTCAACAAACAAAACGACCAAGAGCAGAACTGTTTGGAGGGAAAGAAAATTCTTGCAGAGAAATCGAAAGCGCAAAGGAGAACGACGGCGAAAAAATGAATTTTATATTAGGGTTCGACGCAGAATTGGAAAGATCGTTGAACTCAGTTCGACGATCGGGGCTTCTAAAGGAATCTGAAGAGTCTTCAACATCGTCGATCTCCGTTCGATGATATTGGAGAGCGTCGAGCTCTGTTCGACGATCGTTCAAAGAACAAAATCGTCGAGCATCGTTCGACGATCGTTGACCGGAAGAGATAGTTCATACTATCTGAGAAACGCTGAACTCAGTTCGACGATTTCGGAAATCGTCGATCTCCGTTCGACGATCTGGGGGAAAATCGTCGAGCGTAGTTCAGAGATCAGAAAAACTCTAGACACTAAGAAAAATCAGGATGTTTGCCTAGTCTTGGTCAATTTTTAAGCTTTCAAAATCTTGGATATTATTTAAGACTTCCTCCATCTAACATTCCTAACTGATTTAGGAAGAAGGTGTGTTTCTTTTCATCCAAGGGCTTGGTGAAAATATCTCCCCTTTGTAAATCAGTTGGGATATATTGTAGTTCAATTTTATTCTTTTCAACATTATCCCTTAAGAAATGATGTCTAATCTCTATGTGTTTTGTCCTACTATGGAGGACTGGATTTTGAGCTATAGAAATAGCACTGGTGTTATCACAAAAGATTTTAGACTTCTCTAAGTTGTAGCCATAGTCTAGGAGTTGGTTTTGAATCCACAAGATTTGTGAACAACAACTACCTGCAGCCATATATTCAGCTTCAGCAGTTGAAGTTGACACAGATGTTTGTTTCTTACAAAACCAAGAGACAAGTCTGTCACCAAGGAACTGACAAGTTCCACTGGTGCTTTTCCTGTTAATTCTGCATCCAGCATAATCAGCATCAGAGAATCTAGTTAACTCAAATGCTGAATCTTTTGGATACCAGAGACCTAGATTTGGACAACTTTTAACATACCTGAGAATCCTCTTTACTAGTGTTAGGTGTGACTCTCTAAGGCTTACTTGGAACCTAGCACATATACATGTAGTAAACATTATATCTGGTCTACTAGCTGTAAGATACAGAAAAGAGCCAATCATTGCCCTATATGTTGTCTGATCAACAGGTTTCCCATATTCATCAGCATCCAATACAGCATTAGTAGGCATGGGTGTTTTCATACAAGATGCTTCAGACATGCCAAATTTCTTAACCAATTCATTTGCATATTTGGTTTGAGAAATAAAGATGCCTTCAGCATGTTGCTTGACTTGCAATCCTAGGAAAAAGGATATCACACCCATGCTACTCATCTCAAATTTAGAATGCATTAGGTTGGAAAACCTTCTGCACAATTTGGAGTCAGTAGAACCAAAAATAATATCGTCTACATAAATCTGTACTAGTAGGGTTTGGGACTTATGGGTTCTAATGAAAAGAGTTTGGTCTACTCTACCCCTTATAAAACCATTTTTCCAAAAGAAAACATGCTAGGGTCTCATACCATGCTCTAGGAGCTTGCTTGAGACCATATAATGCTTTGTTCAATCTAAAAACATAATCAGGATAAGTTGGAGAGATAAAACCTGGAGGTTGTCTGACATATACTTCCTCTTTGATGTCTCCATTTAGAAATGCACTTTTGACATCCATCTGATATACCTTGAAGCCTTTATGCGCTGCATATGCTAAAAATATTCTGATGGCTTCTAATCTTGCAACTGGTGCAAAGGTCTGGTTGTAGTCTATTATTTCTTCTTGAGAATATCCCTGAGCAACTAGCCTTGCCTTGTTTCTTACAATTACTCCTTGATCATCCAGTTTGTTTCTGAATACCCACTTTATTCCAACAATGGAGTGATCCTTAGGCTTTGACACTAGTTCCCATACTTTGTTTCTCTCAAATTGATGCAACTCCTCTTGCATTGCAATGATCCAGTGTGGATCTTGCTCTGCAGCTTGAATGGACTGAGGTTCAATTTGAGATAGGAAGTAGGTGTGCAACAGGTTTTGGTTGACCTGATTTCTGGTTTGCACACCAGTTGAGATGTCTCCAATTATTTGGGAAATTGAATGGTCTCTTAATGTTACTAAATCAATAGGGGGTGTTGATTGTTCACCAACCTGTGTTGTTTTTTCCTCTTGTGGTACAACAACTAGCTCTTCAAGTTGTTATTCAATATGTTGAGCATTTTCTTTATCTTCACTGCTTTCATCCCCTTGAGTAACCTGTAACTTGTTCAAGTCTTTAACTAGAGAATGTTCCTGCAAAGGTTCTATGGTAGAAGAAATCTTCTCCTTGAAAGACATGTTAGATTCATCAAATGATATATGAACATATTCCTCAATTTTTAAAGATGATTTATTATAAACCCAATAAGCCTTGCTGATCATGGAGTATCCCAGAAACACTCCTTCATCAGCTTTGGCTTGAAATTTTGCAAAATATTTCTTGTCATTATTATGAATGTAGCAAATACAACCAAAGACTCTAAAATAATCAACTTTAGATTTCTTCCCTTTGAGTAATTCATAGGGAGTCTTTCCCTTTAGTTTATGTATCAAAATTCTATTCAGCACATAGTTGGAGGTGTTCACTGTCTCTGCCCAAAAGGATAGAGGAAGGTGAGCATCTGACAACAATGTAGTGGCAGATTCAACAAAGGTTCTATTTTTCCTTTCAGCTACCCCATTTTGTTGAGGAGTTCTAGGAGCTGAGAAAGTATGCCTGATCCCTTCACTCTGACAGAACTCTTACATAAGAAGAGAATCAAACTCTGTCCCATGATCACTTCTGATCAGGGCAATGTGAGTATTGAACTCAATCTGTATACATTTGAGAAACTCTGTCAGACACTTAAAGTTATCAGACTTCTTCCTTAGAAAGAACACCCAAGTGAATCTAGATAAGTCATCTACAACTACTAAAGTGTAGGATTTCCCTCGTAGGCTTTCTGCTGTGATGGGTCCAAAAAGATCCATGTGTAACAGATACAATATCCTAGGTGAATCACTCTTATTAATTGACTTAAAGCTGTTTTTAGTTTGCTTGTCTAATTGACAAGCCCTGCAGAGTCCTTCCTTCTTGTAGGGGCCAGAAGGTAGTCCTCTAACAAGGTTGTCCTTGGATAGCCTATCAATAGTTCTAAGGTTTAGGTGTACTAGTCTCTTATGCCATAAGATATTTGGTCTATAGACAGAATTAAACAAGCAAATATCTACATCAGTTGAAAGAAAATCTACTAGATAGATGTTACCTTTCCTTTTACCTGTCAACACAGTTGTGTTGTCCTCTGACTTAATTTTGCATAAGGCTTTGCTGAAGGTCACCTGGTAGCCTTCATCACACAGCTGACTGATGCTAATTAGGTTGTGCTTCAGTCCTTTCACATAAGCTACCTTCTTGAAAGTTACTGATCCAATCTGGACTGCACCATATCCTTTAGTCTATCCAAAGTTTGAATCACCAAAGATAACTTTGGGTGCAAGCTTGGCTCTAAAGGAAGTGAAGTTGTCCTTGTTCCCTGTTATGTGCTTAGAGCACCCACTATCCAAGTACCATTGCTGGTTAGATGTTGGATAGGTCTTCACCTGCACATAAGACAATTCATTTGTTTTTGACCCAGTTTACCTTGGGCCTAGGTTGATAACCTTTAAATTCTGAAATAAAGGACATCCTAGGTTGACTTTTATATCCTTCAGGATGATATCTGCTTGGAGGTATAATCCATTCAGTATAAGGGTTAAAGATTTGGGATGAAGGACCCTTAGGATTGAATTTTGATTTGCCCTTGAAAAATTTTCCAGAGCTCTGACCTCTGTTCGACAATCTTGGAGCTGCGTTCGACGATCTTGGGTCAGATCGTCGAGCTCCGTTCGACGGTCGACTATGGCTGAGTTCAGGTACTTGAGATCATCGACCTGCGTTCGGCGATTTTGCCTGAGATCATCGATCTGCGTTCGGCAATCGTCGATCTCCGATTGGCGATCGTCGATCTCCGTTCGACGATTTCTGCTGGGACTTGGATTTCTTGGGCAGATCAGAATTTTTCCTAGCTACCTCTACAACTCCCTTTCCTTTGTCAGAAATGAATTTGATTGGAGTTGTTAGAACTATGGGTTGGCTGGATGAAGCACCCAAGCCCAGTGTACTATTGAATCTAGAGTTCACTGTGCTTGTGATGTCCATCAGCTTGATGCTTCTCCCATTAAGGGATTCTTCAAGCTTCTTGGCCTCAGACAACTCACTTTTCAGTGAAGCTATCTGCTCCCTACAGCACTCCAGCTCCTGAGAGAGTTTGAGATTTTCTGACTTTAAAGTATTATATTCAGATAATTGATTTCTGAGAGAGATAATTTCTTTCTCAGACTTCAGCATGTCTAAACATAAAGCTTTAAATTCAGATTTAAAGTCCTCTGAATTAAAATCAAAAGAACAAATTACCTGATCTTCTTCAAGTTGAGTCTCTGAATCTGACTCTGACTCTTCTTCTTCTGAATTGTGCTGTGAGGCATTGATTGCCATCATGCAGAACTCTTTCTCTTCTGCATCATCCTCATCATCACTGGAGCTGGATGAGGCTTCTGACTCCTCTTCAGTCTCACTCCAGGATTCAGCAACAAACCCCTTTCTTGTATGTTTGTTTTTGTTTGATGAGGGTTTGCCATTTCCATTTCTCTTGGAGTCTTTCTCCTTTCTTCTTTCTTTCCTGTCCCTTCTGTCCTTGTTTTTGTTTTCTGGATAGTCAGGAACTATATGCCCTGGTTTCCTGCAACCAAAGCAAATAATGTCTTTATTATTATTATTAATGGACTTGTCATACCTTGGCTTATCATGTTCCTTGTATGATCTCCTTCTGAAGTCCTTTCTGGCCATCTTATAAAATCTTTTGGCCAACAGACTGAGCAGTTCATCATTGTCTGTGGCTTTGTCTTCAGGCAGATCTTCAGTTGCCTTGAAGGCTATGGTCTTCTCTTTTCTTATGGCTGGTGAGGCAGCCTTCTGTTCTTCCTCTCTATTTTTGATGAGTAACTCATAAGATTTGAGCTTACTCAATAGAGCTTCAGTAGTGATCTCATTCAGACTTCTGGCATCCTTAATTGGCCAGATTCTTGAATCCCAAGTGCTAGGGAAGCACATTAGAATCTTGTCATTGAGTTCAGTTAGTGAAATCTCTTTATCCAATGTCCTGAGTTCACTGACAATTAGACTGAGTCTGTTGTACATATCTCCCACTGACTCCGTTTCTCCCTTCTTGAAATTCTCATATTGAGATATGAGGTGGGATCTCCTATCCTTTCTCTCATCAGCTGAGCTTGAGACTATTTCTGAGAGTTTGTCCCAAATTTCCTTAGCTGAATTGCATTCAGCCACCTTTTGAAATATGTCATCAGACATTGTCTGGGCCAAGATGTTCATAGTCTTGGCATCAGCTACCTTCCATCTTTTGATATCAGCATCTGTTCCTGATGGAGGTGGAACAACATTTATACTGGAGTTCTCTGGGGGTCTTGGACACACTGTCAAAATAGAGTTAAAAATAACTTCATCAATAGAATTCATGAACAGTCTGATCCTTGCTTTCCAAAGTGCAAACTTGGATAGATTGCACACTGGAGGTCTGGTGCTAGCATAATCTTTGTTTTGGGCCATGATTTGTGAAAACAAAATCTAATAATAAACTACAAAAGACAAACACATCTAACTTGGGATCTTTGGGTTCAGGTGTTAGCCTGTGCAACCACCAAGGAGTGGTATGTTTAACCAACCTGCCTCTGATACCAATTGAAAGTGCAGCTAGATCTGATATACTCTAGAGGGGGGGTGAATAGAGTATATGGTGCTTTGAAACTTTTTACAACAATTGTTGTAATATGAGTGAGCAGGGAAGCAATTAAAAATCTAATCACAGAACTAAATTAATCAAAAGCTAATCACAGAAGAATCAAGGCCAGAAACAAAAATAAAGACAAGCAAAACCAGAAGACACAAGGAAATATAGTGGTTCTCCTAAACTTGGGTACATCCACTCTTCTACCACCCTCGGTAGGAATCCACTGCAGGATGAGTTGATCAGGTGTCCTGGGCAACAATGAGCTTTTGATAAGGTGCTCAAAAACAAAATCAGATTTTTTGATCAGGTGTCTTGCCACCAATGAGCTTTTGACAAGGTGCTCAAAAATCAAGTTCAAACTTTTGAAGGGAGTTTGAGAAACCCTTTATAGAGAGGGGGTGAGAGAGTGATGGAAGTCTTCTCTTTCTCAAACAACTGAGAAGACTATGTGGATTGTTGATGTCAAAGCTCCCCCTGAATCCTTGAGATCTTCAGGAAAAGAAGCTTTGCTGAGGTTGATAGGCCTTCACAAGTTAAGCTCCAGCAGAAGATGATTTCAGCAACAGCTGAAATGTTGAATGTCTGGAGTCTTGAAATATGTTGGCCTTGAACACTTGAAAACTAAAGAGATCTGAAGATTTTAGAAAAGGTTGATCTCCTTGGATTAGTGTTCTTGAGAATTCTTTGAGACAGTATATTTGTTGAAGATTACTGATGTCTGTCTGTGTGTGTCTGTGTATCTGTCTCTCTATCTTTCTGTCTGAGAGATTCAAAAAAAATTCTTCTCTTTTATTCTCCGGTACTGAATGGAAAAATATTCTCTGAGAAGAATAGTCGTTGGCCTGCATTAATTGCATCCTTAATTGCAAAATCTCTTCTGGAGGAAAGTCCATAGAAATATTCCTTGAAACTTGGTCCAGAAATGAATGAAAACGGCTAGAAAATCTTCTGAATTAATTGCAGAATAACTCCTTAACTGATTTGAATTTGAATCTAGAAACATCCTTGAAGTTATCTGAAAACGTCGAACTAAGCTCTGCTATCGTCGGACTGAGCTCAGCGATATAAACTAATACATCAGCAAAATATCGTCGATCTGAGCTCAAAGATCGTCGAACTGAGCTCAGAGATAGAAATACAAAGCCGAGTCAAGATCGTCGACCTGAGCTCACCGATCGTCGAATGGAGTTCGACGATATGATGAGGTTGAGCTCAGCAATCGTCGAATGGAGTTCGGCGATCTGTCGAAGTTGAGCTAGACGATCGTCGATTGGAGTTCGACGAATCGTCGTGCTGAGCTCGACGATATGACTTAGTCTCCAAACAGAAAATCCTGGTCTTGAGGGCAGCTTCCAAACCTAGACTTCTAACCCTTAGACTCAATTCTAATTGACCTATTGAGCTATACAGGAGGTCAAGCATTTGTTTCCTAGAGACATAGTGATCCTTACCCAAATTAGTAATAGGTTGTTCCAACATGATGGATAGGGTCTTCAAGGAGCAAAAGGGGAGGAATTTGGAGGTGTATGTAGATGACCTCATGATAAAAAGTCGGGATGTGGACTCCCACCTCCGGGACCTAGAGGCGACCTTTGCCACCCTACGCAAGTACAAAATGCGGTTGAATCCCCTAAAGTGTGTCTTCGGGGCTAGCAGGGGAAAGTTCCAGGGGCACCTCCTCACCCCCGCAGGGGTCGAGCCGAATCCTGATAAGTTCAAGGCTATCTTGTAGTTGGGGTCGCCATGAAATGTTAAGGAGGTCCAATGGCTGACGGGGAAGCTAGCAGAGCTGAGTAGGTTCCTCTCCCGGGCAGGAGAAAAGTGCTCCCCCTTCTTCAAAACGCTGAGGGGGGGTCAGAAGTTCGAATGGACCAAGGAGTACGAGGAGGCGTTCCAGGCCCTCAAGATGCAGTTGACTCAAGCTCCGTTACTCCAAGGGCCGAAGGAGGGGGAAGACCTGTTTTTGTACCTAGGGGTCGGGGCAGAGGCCTTAAGCTACGTCCTAGTTCGTGAAGAGGGGAAGAAGCAGCTCCCTATTTATTACGTGAGCCGGGTCCTGAGGAAAGCCGAGCTCCGATACCCGATTTTGAAAAAGCTAGCCTTCGCCCTGATCATCTCATCCCGAAGGCTGCGACCTTACTTCCAGGCACACTCAATCCGAGTGGTGACCGACCATCCTCTCCGCAATATTTTTGAGGGGGTGGAGCATTCAGGCAGGCTGGCTAAGTGGTCGGTGGAGTTGAGTGAGTTCGACGTCTCTTTCGTTCCGCGACTCTCGACCAAGGCTCAAGCGATGGTCGACTTCCTGGCTGACTATGTGGTTGAAGTGGCAGAGGAAGAACTCACCCGCCCGACTCCTTGGAAGGTGAAGGTGGACGGCGCCTCGGGAAGGCATTCCCTAGGAGTGGGGGTGATCTTGGAGAGCCCTCAGGGAACTATAATTGAACAGACGGTAGTGGTGCACTTCCCCATTACAAATAACCAAGCCGAATACGAAGACGTAATAGTAGGGCTGCGCCTGGCCAGGGAGCTGGGGGTGTTGAGGCAAGAGAGCCCGCCCTGCGATTATACTTAGCCAAAGTGAAGGGGGTCATAGGCACTTTCCAAACCTTCTCCATCCGACACGTGCCCAGGGAAGAAAATGAATAGGCCGACTGACTAGCAAAGCATGGTCCCCAGGTGGGGGGTACCATCACCGACCGGTTCCATCCCTCCATCGAAGAGGGGAAGCTCATGCTGATTGATCAGCAGGCTTCATGGATGGACCCGATTATAGCTTTCCTTTCCATGGGAGAATATCCGGAGGGGATAGATAAGAAAAAGCTAAGGCATAAGTCGGCGTACTACCTCCTCTAAGATGGGCAGTTGTACAGGAAGACAATCTCGGGGATGTTGGCCCGTTGCATGGCCGAGGAGGAGGTACCGAGAATCTTGGAGGAAGTCCACTCCGGAGAGTGTCGGAGTCACTCCGGGAGTCAGACCCTGGAGGGAAGAATAGTCAGGCAAGGGTATTTTTGGCCCACCCTAGGCCAAGACGCCACAGAATTCGCGAGGAGGTGTCATAAATGTCAGCTGTTTGCCCCCGTCCAACTACAACCGGCCCAGTGACTCAAAAGTATCACGGCCCCCTGGCCCTTCACCATTTGGGGAATGGATTTGGTTGGGTCATTCCCCCAGGATAGTGGGCAGAGGAGGTTCCTCCTAGTGATGATCGATTACTTCTCAAGGTGGTTGGAAGTGAAGGCACTGGCCAAGGTGACCTCCCAAGTAATCATTAACTTTATTTGGGGGGAGATCATCTGCCATCACGGGTTGCCTCAAGCCATTGTCACGGATAACGGGCCCCAATTCGCCAGTGTAGAGTTTACTAGCTTTTGCGAGCAGCTTGGAATCGACCTCAGGTTCTCCTCGATTCATCACCCCAGGAGAAACGGGCAGTTGGAGGCCGCGAACAAGATCATCGTCAATCTCCTCAAGAAGAAAGTGGAGAATTTGAAGGGGAGCTGGGTGGAGCAGCTTGCCGCGGTTCTTTAGGCCCTAAGAACCACCCCCAACACGGCTACTAGGGAGACCCCCTTCAAGCTCTCCCATGGGTACGAGGTGGTGCTCCCCGTGGAATTTGAAGTCCAAACACCTCGAGTCGTTGCAGCCAAAGGGGGCCGAGGAGAATGGCAAGGAGAGAACGAGGAGGAGCTGAGGCTCTCCCTTGACATGATGGAAGAGCTGAGGGACCTTTCCGTTATCCGACAGGAGGAGGTGAAAAGAAGAATGGCCAAGTACTTTAACAAGCATGTCAGGGTCAAGCAGTTCGTGGAAGGGGACTTGGTGCTGAAGAAGGTGGATACAGCAGGGAGGTCGGCATTTGTAGGGAAGCTCAACCCCAACTGGGAGAGACCGTTTATTGTAAAGGAAGCTTTGAAGTCAGGAGGCTATCGACTCCAAAATGTAGAGGGCGAGACCCTGAGTCTCACCTAGAGCGGTGACGACTTAAAACGTTTTTCCCCTGAAGCATGTAAGCGATATTTTGATTATAATAAATTTCTTCAACACTCCAATACTGTCATAGCTAGCCTGCATAAAGAAATAGAATGTGTTTGGACCCCGAGCAGATCCCGCTGCCAGGACCTCACCCAGCTGGCAGGGCTGGAAGTCACTCGGTGTCATCCTTGGCCTCGAGCAGATCCCGCTATCAGGCTCTCACCTAGCTGACAGGGCCGGAAGTCACTCGATGGAATATGTTTGGACCCCGAGCAGATCCCGCTGCCAGGCTCTCACCTAGCTGGCAGGGCCGGAAGTCATTCGGTGTCATCCTTGGCCTCGAGCAGATCCCGCTGTCAGGCTCTCACCTAGCTGACAGGGCCGGAAGTCACTCGATGGAATGTGTTTGGACCCCGAGCAGATCCCGCTGCCAGGCTCTCACCTAGCTGGCAGGGCAGAAAGTCACTCGGTGTCATCCTTGGTCTCAAGCAGATCCCGCTATCAGGCTATCACCTAGCTGACAGGGCCGGAAGTCACTCGATGGAATGTGTATGGACCCCGAGCAGATCTCGCTGCCAGGCTCTCACCTAGCTGGCAGGGCCGGAAGTCACTCGGTGTCATCCTTGGCCTCGAGCAGATCCTGCTGTCAGGCTCTCACCTTGCTGACAGGGCCGGAAGTCACTCGATGGAGTGTGTTTGGACCCCGAGTAGATCCCGCTGCCAGGCTATCACCTAGCTGGCAGGGCTGGAAGTCACTCAGTGTCATCCTTGGCCTCAAGCAGATACCGCTGTCAGGCTCTCACCTTGCTGACAGGGCCGGAAGTCACTCGATGGTGTCAGCCTCGAGTTTGCCAGGAAGAGATCAAGAAGTTTGAAGTGCCAAGGAGCAAGGGAAATGGGGTTCTATATAGGCGAGTTTGGGCTCACCTAACTCAGCTCGGCATCAGCAGGGGGACTCTGCTCAGGAGAGTTTGGACTCGCCAGCCGTAGTTCGACATCAGCAAAGAGGAGGCGAGCTGATGCGCCCGCGAACAGACTCTTACTGTGGTTGGTTCGGTGAGTCGATCGCCGCGGGCGTGCTCGGGTAGGCAAGTGCACCTATCGCAAGTAGTACTCGATATTCGGGGGAATACCGAGGTCGTATTGTTCTCGGGGTCGTGTTGAATATTCTTACTCCTCCGGGAGGACTATTATTTTACTGAAAGTAAGGTGGATTTTTTTACTAAAGTAAAGATGGAAAAAGCAAAGGAGCGAAAAAACGATTTAGACAATATTCGATGAAGGGTTAACGCTCGGCATCGAATCGGATTAAGACTAAAACAATTTTTAATAATTATAGGACTTAGTTTTCAAATTAATAAAAAGGCAACTTGGTCGTGGAGGTTCCACAATTGTGAGCGCACTTATCTCTAGGAATATTGCTCACCTGAATGTTAAGACTATTCGACCGAACGTTAGTCCGACGAAGGATTCCTCTTAACGCCCGCTTTATGCTAAGAACCCCGCTATTGGGTGGGGAACCCAATCCGGTAGAATTACGCTTGTCCTCTTTCGAGGGTATGCACGCAACTCTATTTACCCAGGGGTGATCGGTCCATATGCACGGCCTCTCGGCTAGCTAGCATATGGACTACGGAAATAGGGCCCACACATCGATATGTGGTCCTACGCGTCGTAAACCCAGGGTAAACCTTAAGTCCTTAAATTAAAATGAAAATAAAGAGCTTCAATTATTAGAAATCATTTTAAATGTCTCAATGCTCTTCGATGCCGAGGCTAATAGCGATTAGCCACACATCGGTATGGGGACGACTTATAATTTAGTGAGGCGCAAGTTCGAAATTAAACACTAAACGATTATAAGAAGGGGACATAAGAAAAATAAAAGAACATTTAGAAAGTTGAAAAGTTAGCTAAAACAAGAACTCACGCACACTCCAAATTATAAATTAAACAGGAACTAAGTTACACATGAAAGAAATTTGCATATTTAAAATTGCATGTCCCACTCAAACGAGTGGGGGCGGGAAATAAAAGCTGAAAATTGCAAGTCCTAGTCAAATGAGTAGGACTGAAATGAAAGCGAGTCCTACTCAAATGAGTAGGAGAAAATAAATGCGATTACAGGGCTTTCTCAAATATTTACAGGGAGATAAAATCTGGCCATTTAACTCAAGTGAGTAGGCGGAAAAATAAAGAAAGAAAATTACAAGTCCTACTCAAACGAGTAGGCGGGAAATAAAGTCCGGCCATTTAACTCAAGTGAGTAGGCGGAAAAATAAAGGAAGAAAATTACAAGTCCTACTCGAACGAGTAGGACTGAAAATGAAAACGATGCGTCATTTAACTCTTAACGAGTAGGCGGAAATAAATGCACACAAACACACACACTCCATATGAATTTCAAGAAAGCAATAAATTTAACACCTACACTCACACACTCTACACAATTTGACAAAGCATTAAAAGAAAGCATTAAAAGAAAGCATTAAAAGAAAGCATTAAAATTTAACACCTACACTCACACACTCTACATAATTTGAATCAAAACATCAAAACATTATTCTCATACACTCACACACACAAATTAAAAGCAAAATGAAAGTTACCTAAAAATTAAAACTTTTACTTTTTCATGCTTAGGTTTTGCCAAAAACAAATAAAAAGAAGAAATTACAATTTTTAGAAGAAAAAAGTTTTTCAAAACAAATTAAAAACCAAAGTTTTTGGAAAATTAAAATTTCAACATTTTCATTCCTAGGATTTCATAAAAGTGCTAAAAAAGTTGAAATGAAAAGAGAAAGAACAAAAAGGGTTTTCATCCTAAAATAAAGCTAAGTAAAAAAAATCAAAAAAAACTTTAGTAACTCTTTTACACATTCATAAGAGTGAAGATGTTGAAAACATTCAAAGAAGACATGAAGAAAAAGAGAAGGCTAATTCATCATTTCATAGATTTCTAACAAAACCTATCATGAGACAAATTTAAAGCATGTAAAGCGAATAAGTTACACTCATACACACACACACACTTTTCATAAATGAAGAACTAAATGAAGAACAAAGATAAAACTAAGGATAAAAAGGAGAAGGAAAGTGGGCACAAGTGTTCATTCCAAAGCCAAATATGAAGAGAAAATCTAACATTTTTATTGATTAAAGGAAACTATTACAAGCTATTACAAGAGCTAAAGCTAAAGCAAAAACAAACATGAAAGAAAAAGGGGAGAAATCTCCTTACATAGCTTTAGAAATCACGGATGCAGCCCACAAAAAAACACTAAAATGGCCCAAAAATCTGAACCCTTGGACCTTACAGAATTCGGCAATTTATAGGCAAAAAATTCTAAGTACACGCCCTAGGTCACGGGCGTGTAGGGGGGGCGTGACAGTACTATTCATGAAGGCAGCCGGCGATTGGACAGGAAAGTTGACTTCGGGCTGAGTTCGCGGCAGTAACGCCCTAGGTCACGGGCGTGACTCTGGGCGTGTCAGGGAGGTAGAACCGGGCGCGGGTTGCGCCGAAAGTCTTCGGCAGCATCTTGTCGGGATAGCTGGAAAGGTCACGCCCCAAGTCACGGGCGTGACGCTGGGCGTGTCAGTTGGTGTTGACACTCGACGAATGTCGAGCGGAAAGTGTCGAGTCGAAATCGTCGAGCGGAAATTGAGTCACGCCCCAGGTCACGGGCGTGACGCTGGGCGTGACTGTTGGTGTCGACACTCGATGATCGTCGAGATGAATTCGTCGAGATGAATTGAACACGCGCTTGGGTCACGCCCCGTATCGGGTGACACGGGCGTGTCGCCAGGCGTGTCAAGGTTGTACTTCAGAAATCATCCGATTTCACGGGAAATGCAATGTCACGGCCCGGTCACGGGCGTGACCAAAGTGTCACGGGCGTGTACTGCCTAATTTTGGCAGATTTTGGAATTTTTCTGAAAAATAAAATAAAACAAGTTATGAGTAAATTTACCGGAATAGGAGCATTTTATTGAACAAAAATAAGTAAAAACGACGAAAATAAATGAAAATGACTAAATTAATGTGCATAAAAATACGTATATTTACAATTCATCAAATAACCCCATACTTAGGCTTTTGCTATTCTAGAGCAAAAGTTTGAGGTGAATCTATAAGGAATAAAAAAAACTCTAAGTTTTAGCTACCGCTTAATCAATTATAAGAGAGATCGAAATAAATATACGGGGTGTAAGAGTTAAGTCCTAAAATTATGTAGATGATTTAAATAGCGCAAAAGTTTTGGCCAAAAGACTTCTTGATGTGATCAAATAGAAGGCAACATTTGTAATGGTTAGATTAACGAAAATAGTTTGGAATTATAAGAACTCTAGCTTATACGAGTGCTACTGGAAATAATACAATTTACTAATTATGCTCTCAAAAAGATTTTTGAATTAATTCTACAATCGTGTAATTGGCTAAGGGGGTAGTGGGTTTATGAAGAGGGTTTTGATATTTGAGGTGAGGTAATTTTTTCTCGAACCTCCATTTTTTTTCTCTTTTGTATTATTAGGAAAATGAAATCTTATTTTCCTAATATGATTTTTGTTTTTCAACTTCATAATAATAAAATTAACCCAATGTATATTTGTAGGAGTAATGAATTTTATCTTCTTACTCCATATATAATCTTTTTAAATTATTGGGTGCCTATATTTACGGAACGAAATCTTATTCCCATTGACATAGGATCTTTTAAGGATAGAAAATTTTATCATGCCAAGTAGGTCATGAAAAGTAAAGGGAGAAAGGAAAACTAGATTTTAATCCTAAAAATTTTTGAGAGCAACCTTAATAATTTGTACGTTCCAATGTTTCAGAAAACTAAAAGTAAGTATAATAGAATTCTATAGTCGTTATTTCCTAACATAATATACGTGCTCCTATCAATGAAAAATTAGAAGTAGTGCCTAAAACGAGTTCGCTATTTTTAACAAAGCATAAAGAATTCTTTTAAACTTAACCCCGGATATTTAAATTTTTCACTCAATAATTAACAAACGGGTAGTGAACAAAGAATTAATCAAATTCGCATATAAATAAACTCAGAACAGAATTTTTGGATAGCAGGAAAGTTTAAGGATGGAATATTTGATTTATTTGTTGCAAAACATTTTTTTGATTTTTATAGTTTTTATTATCATTTTTTTTTCATTTATTATCTTTTTTTGTATTTTTGGTTTTCTCAATTTTTTGAAATTATTTTTTTTGAACTATTATCTTTTTTTGTATTATTTTTTTAAGAGAATTTTCATTATATGTACAAAAATAAGGGAATAAAAAGGTTTGTACAAGAATGAGGAAGGAGGAGAGAGAAAAGAGTATGTACAAAAAAATATTTACAAAGTGAAACTAAATATAAATTTTTTTTGTTGTTTTTGAGTTTTTTGGAAAAAAAGAAATAAAGAGAACAAAAAAAAAAATTTTTGGATTTTTCATTTAAATTTTTTTTCATTTTAAGATGTTTTTTAATTATTTTTTGTTTTGTTGTTATATGTATTTTTTTTGTATTTTTGAAATGCAGAAAAATTGAAGTGCAGAAAGTAAAGTACGAAAACACCCCCATACTTAAGTCCAACATTGCCCCCAATGTTGTATCGTAAGTATGCGGAACAAAAAAGGAAAGACAATATATACAAAGAAAAGAAAGGGAAGGGGGTAGAAGCTTCCCTGAAACGCGTAGGGAGAGGCCAATCAGAAACCCTGCGTTTATTAGAAAAAAAATAGCAAAGGTAATAAGGAAAGAGCGAAAAAGATAAGCGAGGGGTGCCTCCCAGGAGCGCTTTGTCTATAGTCGTGTAGCTTGACTATTTTGGCGGAGTTATAGATCGAGGAGGGTTATGGTTTCGTAATGCTCGATCACTGGGTCGCCCGCGATGTATAACTTAAGCCGATGACCGTTTACTTTAACCGAACCTCTTTCCGTGTGGGAGACGAGTACGGTCCCATATGGAAAGACTTCTTCAACTAAGAAGGGACCGAACCATCTAGATTTTAGTTTACCCGGAAAAAGCTTAAGGCATGAATTATAAAGAAGGACAAGATCGCCCGGAGAAAATATTTTTGGGGACTTTAAATTTCGATCGTGATATAACTTAGAACGCTCCTTATAGAATTTATTGCTCTCGTAAGCGTTCGCACGCCATTCATCGAGCTCGTTTATTTGCAGTTTTCTATTCTGAGCGGCTAAGTTGGAGTCGAGGTTTAAGAGTTTTAAAGCCCAAAGAGTGCGATGCTCTAACTCTACGGGTAAATGGCACGCTTTGCTGTAGACTAACCGGAACGGCGTACAACCAATTGCAGTTTTGTATGCCGTCCGATACGCCCACAACGCATCGTCGGGTTTAACGGACCAATCTTTCCTATTTAGCGAAACGGTTTTTTCTAAAATTCGCTTAATCTCTAGATTTACTACCTCGACTTGGCCACTTGTTTGCGGGTGGTAGGGGGTGGCAAGCTTGTGCGTGACTCCATATTTAGCTAACGTCTTAGCCATAAGAGCGTTACAGAAATGCGTTCCCCTATCACTAACAATTGCGCGAGGCGTGCCGAAGCGAGAAAATAATTTTTTAAGAAATGTAACGACGACTCGCGCATCGTTGGTGGGGAGAGCTTGCGCTTCCGCCCACCTTGATACGTAGTCGACCGCCACTAAAATATACATATTTTTGAAAGATGGATGTAGGGGGCCAACAAAATCTATGCCCCACAAATCGAAGACTTCGCACTCTAAAAACATTTTTTGGGGCATCTCGTCGCAACGAGAGATGTTACCCGACCGCTGACAGCTATCGCATGCGCGCACAAAATTATGCGCATCTTTGAAGAGAGTGGGCCAAAAGTAGCCCGCCTCTAGCGCCTTCCGAGCGGTCCGGTTGGCTTGATAGTGCCCACCGGCTGGACTCTCGTGGCAGTGCTTAAGAATTTGCAAGCACTCCACACCCGCAACGCATCTTCGGACTGCTTTGTCCGCGCAGATACGAAAAAGAAATGGGTCCTCCCAAAAGAAATTTTTCAAGTCAGAAAAGAATTTCTTCTTTTGATGACTGGAAAACTCTTTTGGAAGGACCCGCGCTACTAAGAAATTTGCAAAGTCTGCAAACCAAGGCGAAGATGACGAAGATTTATTAATGGCAAGAAGGCGTTCCTCGGTGAATCTGTCATTTATTTCAGATTCGACGAGCGCTTCCGCACCCGGATTTTCTAAACGGGAGAGGTGGTCTGCCGCTAGATTTTCCGCTCCCCGCTTATCTCGGATCCCCAAATCAAACTCTTGTAGGAGGAGAATCCATCGAAGAAGGCGGGGCTTCGCATCATTTTTAGCTAATAAATACTTAAGCGCGGAGTGATCGGTAAAAACGATAACTTTAGATAGCGTTATATACGAGCGAAACTTATCAAAAGCGAAAACGATGGCTAAGAGTTCCTTTTCCGTTGTCGTGTAATTTACTTGTGCGGAAGTGAGCGTCTTGCTAGCGTAATAAATAGGATGAAAATGTTTTTCTACGCATTGGCCAAGAACGGCACCTAACGCAATATCACTAGCATCACACATTATTTCGAACGGAAGGGACCAATTAGGGGCCACTAAAATTGGTGAAGTGATAAGTTTTTGTTTTATTAAATTAAAGGTGGACTCGCATTCGCTACTAAAGATGAAACGTGATTCCTTTTCCAAGAGGTGAGTTAGCGGCTTTGTTATTTTTGAAAAGTCTTGAATGAAGCGTCGATAAAAGCCCGAATGGCTTAAGAAACTCCTAATAGATTTTACGTTTGTTGGATGCGGAAGTTTTTCTATAATTTCTATCTTGGCCTTATCCACCTCTATCCCCTTAGACGAAATCATATGGCCGAGGACCAAACCTCCTCGAACCATAAAGTTGCATTTTTCCCAATTTAAAACAAGGCTTGTGTCCTCGCACCGTTGAAGGACACGATCTAAATTTTGAAGGCAATCAGGAAAAGAGCGTCCGAAAACAGAAAAGTCATCCATAAAGACTTTCATAATGTCTTCTACTAGCTCGCCAAAGATCGCTAGCATACATCTTTGGAATGTAGCTGGAGCGTTGCAGAGTCCAAATGACATTCTTTGATAGGCGAAGGTGCCAAACGGGCAAGTAAAAGTTGTTTTCTCTTGATCATCAGGGGAAATGGGGATTTGGAAAAACCCCGATAAACCATCAAGAAAACAATAATACAGATGACCGGATAAACGGTCTAAAATCTGGTCCAGAAATGGCAGAGGGAAATGGTCCTTGCGGGTGGCGTCATTAAGTTTTCTATAATCGATGCACACTCGCCAACCCGTAACAGTACGAGTTGGGACGAGCTCGTTATGCTCATTCGCCACTACGGTAAGACCGCCCTTCTTGGGCACGACATGCACGGGACTAACCCATGCACTGTCCGAAATAGGGTAGATAATCCCCCCATCTAATAACTTAATGATTTCGGCTTTAACGACGTCTTTCATGTTTGGGTTAAGACGACGCTGCGGCTGAATCGTTTTGCGGCAATTATCGTTAAGAAAAATCTTATGGGTGCAGAAGGAGGGGCTAATCCCCTTTAAGTCAGAGATTTGCCACGCAATTGCGTGGCGATGTTTAAATAAAACTTCCAATAAATCGGAAGTCTCCGAATCACTCAAGTCCGAAGAAATGATAACGGGAAGCGTATCGCCTTTTCCCAAAAATGCGTATTTGAGTGATGCGGGTAAGGGTTTGAGGTCTAGGATGGGCGGTTCTTCTAGGGAGGTTTTAATGCCTATGTCTTTCTTACCAATTGGTTCGAAAGGCAAGTCTAAAGAAGTATCCTCATCGCATTTAAAATTTTCGAGCGCATAAATATCGTCGTTTAAAAATACGGACTCGAAAACGGGAGAAGAACGATCTCCAAAAAAGGTATCTAAATAGTAGCAGAAATCGTCGCTCAATGACAAATTGTCCATCGAGGGATTAATAGAGAAAGTAACTTCTTCATCGCCTACTCGGAGGAGAAGACTACCATTACTAACATCTATTAGTGCGCGGGAGGTGGCGAGAAAAGGGCGACCGAGTATTATGGGTACCTCGGCGTCCTCCTCGATATCTAAGATGACAAAGTCTACCAGGAAGGTAAACTTGTCGACTCGGACAAGGACGTCCTCCACTACCCCGATAGGGAACTTAACCGAGCGATCCGCTAATTGGATGCGCATATTCGTAGGACTAGGAGTACCCAAACCTAAACGTGAAAAGAGCGAGAACGGCATCAGATTAATGCTAGCCCCTAAATCAGCTAAGGCGTACTTTACTAACATATCGCCAAAAAGGCACGGGATGGAAAACCGTCCCGGGTCGTTTTGTTTTGTGGGCAATTTATTAGTAAGGGCCGTCGAGCAGACAGCGTTGAGATATACATGCGAAATATCCTCTAATTTACGTTTATTAGAAAGTAGTTCTTTTAAAAATTTCGCATATTTGGGCATTTGAGAGATAGCCTCGCAAAAAGGAACATTAATGTGAATTTATTTTAATAATAAAATAAATTTTTCATATTGCTCGTCCTTACGCTCGTTATGTAACTTATGCGGATACGGAAGAGCCTTGTTTAAAATAATTTTTTCGTTTATAATTGGTAAAGGCGGCGTAAGCGAAGAAAGGGGAAGAGGGGTCGGAGGTGAAATATGTACCTGAGGGTCGGTCCGTTTTGGATCGACCACCTCCTTTCTGCTACGGAGGGTTATAGCGTTGGCGTTCTCCCGCGGATTGGGCTCCGTGTTTCCCGGCAGTGCCCCGAGCGCGCGCTCGGACATCATCCTCGCCAGCTGTCCAACCTGTTGTTCGAGTGTTTTTAGCGATCCGGTAATGTTCCGGATATTTGACTCGTTGGACGCAATATACTTCGAAAAATTTTCCTCCATCGGGGAGGGTTTCAGAAGAGGAGGAGGAGGAAGAAATCCGGGCGCATAAGAAATAGGGGGACGCTGAGCATTATTCGGGTTGCTCCACGAGAAGTTGGGGTGATTCCTCCAACCCGGATTATAGTTATTACTATAAGGGTTGTTGTTGGGGTTGAAGGGAGGACGACCCGAATTTCCCATGAAGTCCACGAACTCTTCAGCTACACAGATGTTAGGGGGAATAAAACAAGGCGGAGTGGAGGAGGCAGCAGACATCTCCGCCACTTGCTTTGTTAACCTTTCAACTTGAAGGGTCAAGAGAGCAGTGGCATCCACTTCAAAAAGACCAGCCGCCGGCTTTGGCCGTCCCCGCGGGACGTTCCATTGATAGGCGTTCATAGCCATCTCTTCGAATAAAGCCTGGGCGGCCTCGGGGGTTTTGTTGTTAAGCGTACCCCCGGCAGCCGCGTCAATCATTTGACGCGTCTGAAAATTCAGCCCATTATAAAAAATTTGAACTTGCAACCACGTTGGCAGCTCGTGGTGCGGGAAACGGCGGAGGAATTCCTTAAACCGTTCCCAAGTCTCGTATAGAGACTCAGGATCGTTTTGCACAAACGAAGAAATGTCCGCCCGCAACTTTGCAGTTTTTGCAGGCGGAAAGTACTTCGTTAAGAACCGTTCCGTCAACTCAGCCCACATGGTGATACATCCTCGCGGGAGGGCATTCAACCACGCCTTGGATTTGGACTTAAGGGAAAAAGGAAATAAGCGCAAACGAATGGCGTCATCAGTGACGCCATTAATCTTGAAGGTGTCGCATATCTCCAAGAAATTGGACAAGTGGACATTCGGGTCCTCATCCGGCAGTCCATCGAACTGCACGGCGTTTTGGACCATTTGAATGACACTTGACTTTATTTCAAAATTATTATTGGCCACCGCAGGGCGAACAATACTCGACCCAGAATCATCCAGGTTAGGTCGGGCGTAATAAGACATAGTACGCTCGGCCGCCGGGGGAAGGTTAGGCGCGGCCATAACTACAACAATGGGTTCTCCGATAGATTCCTCGGGATCTAAAGAAGGATTTCGGCGTTGAGATCGAATACGCGCAAGAGAGCGTTCGATCTCAGGGTCGAAGTCAAAATCTTCAGACTCGGAGGGTTGTCCATGGGTCATACACCCAAACAAAAATAAAACAAAATATACTTCATTTTTTGTTTTTTTTTAAATAAAGTTTTTAGTTAGTTTTTTTTTATATAGAAAATAAGTAAAAGTAATAGACTCCGGAATTCGAAATAACAACTCGAAAAGAGACTCCCCGGCAACGGCGCCAAAAACTTGATGCGCCCGCGAACAGACTCTTACTGTGGTTGGTTCGGTGAGTCGATCGCCGCGGGCGTGCTCGGGTAGGCAAGTGCACCTATCGCAAGTAGTACTCGATATTCGGGGGAATACCGAGGTCGTATTGTTCTCGGGGTCGTGTTGACTATTCTAACTCCTCCGGGAGGACTATTATTTTACTGAAAGTAAGGTGAATTTTTTTACTAAAGTAAAGATGGAAAAAGCAAAGGAGCGAAAAAACGATTTAGACAATATTCGATGAAGGGTTAACGCTCGGCATCGAATCGGATTAAGACTAAAACAATTTTTAATAATTATAGGACTTAGTTTGCAAATTAATAAAAAGGCAACTTGGCCGTAGAGGTTCCACAAATGTGAGCGCACTTATCTCTAGGAATATTGCTCACCTAAACGTTAAGACTATTCGACCGAACATTAGTCCGATGAAGGATTCCTCTTAACGCCCGCTTTACGCTAAGAACCCCGCTATTGGGTGGGGAACCCAATCCGGTAGAATTACGCTTGTCCACTTTCGAGGGTATGCACGCAACTCTATTTACCCAGTGGTGATCGGTCCATATGCACGGCCTCTCGGCTAGCTAGCATATGGACTACGGAAATAGGGCCCACACATCGATATGTGGTCCTATGCATCGTAAATCCAGGGTAAACCTTAAGTCCTTAAATTAAAATGAAAATAAAGAGCTTCAATTATTAGAAATCATTTTAAATGTCCCAATGCTCTTCGATGTCGAGGATAATAGCGATTAGCCACACATCAGTATGGGGACGACTTATAATTTAGTGAGGCACAAGTTCGAAATTAAACACTAAACGATTATAAGAAGGGGACATAAGAAAAATAAAAGAACATTTAGAAAGTTGAAAAGTTAGCTAAAATAAGAACTCACGCACACTCCAAATTATAAATTAAACAGGAACTAAGTTACACATGAAAGAAATTTGCATATTTAAAATTGCATGTCCCACTCAAACGAGTGGGGGCGGGAAATAAAAGCTGAAAATTGCAAGTCCTACTCAAACGAGTAGGACTGAAATGAAAGCGAGTCCTACTCAAATGAGTAGGAGAAAATAAATGCGATTATAGGGCTTTCTCAAATATTTACAAGGAGATAAAATCAGGCCATTTAACTCAAGTGAGTAGGCGGAAAAATAAAGAAAGAAAATTACAAGTCCTACTCAAACGAGTAGGCGGGAAATAAAGTCCGGCCATTTAACTCAAGTGAGTAGGCGGAAAAATAAAGGAAGAAAATTACAAGTCCTACTCGAACGAGTAGGACTGAAAATGAAAATGATGCGCCATTTAACTCTTAACGAGTAGGCGGAAATAAATGCACATAAACACACACACTCCATATGAATTTCAAGAAAGCAATAAATTTAACACCTACACTCACACACTCTACACAATTTGAACAAAGCATTAAAAGAAAGCATTAAAAGAAAGCATTAAAAGAAAGCATTAAAATTTAACACCTACACTCACACACTCTACACAATTTGAATCAAAACATCAAAACATTATTCTCATACACTCACACACACAAATTAAAAGCAAAATGAAAGTTACCTAAAAATTAAAACTTTTACTTTTTCATGCTTAGGTTTTGCCAAAAACAAATAAAAAGAAGAAATTACAATTTTTAGAAGACAAAAGTTTTTCAAAACAAATTAAAAACCAAAGTTTTTGGAAAATTAAAATTTCAACATTTTCATTCCTAGGATTTCATAAAAGTGCTAAAAAAGTTGAAATGAAAAGAGAAAGAACAAAAAGGGTTTTCATCCTAAAATAAAGCTAAGTAAAAAAAATAAAAAAAAACTTTAGTAACTCTTTTACACATTCATAAGAGTGAAGATGTTGAAAACATTCAAAGAAGACATGAAGAAAAAGAGAAGGCTAATTCATCATTTCATAAATTTCTAACAAAACCTATCATGAGACAAATTAAAAGCATGTAAAGCGAATAAGTTACACTCATACACACACACACACACACACTTTTCATAAATGAAGAACTAAATGAAGAACAAAGATAAAACCAAGGATAAAAAGGAGAAGGAAAGTGGGCACAAGTGTTCATTCCAAAGCCAAATATGAAGAGAAAATCTAACATTTTTATTGATTAAAGGAAACTATTACAAGCTATTACAAGAGCTAAAGCTAAAGCAAAAACAAACATGAAAGAAAAGAGGGAGAAATCTCCTTACATAGCTTTAGAAATCACGGATGCAGCCCACAAAAAGACACTAAAATGGCCCAAAAATCTGAACCCTTGGACCTTACAGAATTGGGCAATTTATAGGCAAAAAATTCTAAGTACACGCCCTAGGTCACGTGCATGTAGGGGGGGGGGGGGGGCGTGACAGTACTATTCATGAAGGCGGCCGGCGATTGGACAAGAAAGTTGACTTCGGGCTCAGTTCGCGGCAGTCACGCCCCAGGTCACGGGCGTGACTCTGGGCGTGTCGGGGAGGTAGAACCGGGCGCGGGTTGTGCCGAAAGTCTTCGGCAGCATCTTGTCGGGCTAGCTGGAAAGGTCACGCCCCAGGTCACGGGCGTGACGCTAGGGCGTGTCAGTTGGTGTCGACACTCGACGAATGTCGAGCGGAAAGTGTCGAGTCGAAATCGTCGAGCAGAAATTGAGTCACGCCCCAGGTCACGGGCGTGACGCTAGGCGTGACTGTTGGTGTCAACACTCGACGATCGTCGAGATGAATTCGTCGAGATGAATTGAACACGGGCTTGGGTCACGCCCCATGTCGGGTGACACGGGCGTGTCGCCAGGCGTGTCAAGCTTGTACTTCAGAAATCATCCGATTTCACGGGAAATGTAATGTCACGGCCCGGTCACGGGCGTGACCAAAGTGTCACGGGCGTGTACTGCCCAATTTTGGCAGATTTTGGAATTTTTCTGAAAAATAAAATAAAACAAGTTAGGAGTAAATTTACAGGAATAGGAGCATTTTATTGAACAAAAATAAGTAAAAACAACGAAAATAAATGAAAATGACTAAATTAATGTGCATAAAAATACGTATATTTACAATTCATCACGAGCCCGGGCCTCGCTGAAGGAAGGCGAGCCATGACGGGGCACCTCACCCCTTTGCCTATTTTACTTAGAAGATTTTCTCTTCTTTCTGAGTTCAACCTAGACGGCCCGCGGGCGAATTAAAGTGGCGTGACAAGGGCGGGGAGCACCTTGCTCACGAATTGCTTGGGGCTTGGTGAGCACTCAAAACATACGCAATCGTGGGCGCGCACTAATGACTACCCTATTCGCGGAACCTGTCTAGGCGAGGTTGCGAGGGGAAGCACTCGCGGGTATTCAGAGCATAACAAACAAAGTACAAATAAAAAGGGAAAAGAAAAGTGGCACGGGTATGATCAAAAACTCTTTCATTAAGCAAGTGTTTTACAAAAATAGTTACAGGGGGGCTCGCCTCGGCGAGTAAACTAAATAGGAAAAGGAAAGGAAAAATAGAAGCTATCTTCAGGCCTCGCCACCCCGCCGTCCTGTCCTCGCCTTCACCCGACGGATCCTGGAAGCTCTTCCCGAACATCGCATCCAAGCTGTCTTCCTTCTCGCTGGGCGGCGTTGCCGGGAACCAGCTCGGCATCAGGTCCCGGGCCGAGATCCCCTCGCATTCCTCCACCAGCACCCCCGAGTCCTTCATCATTTGTATGGTGCACTCGGCAGCTTGGATGGAGTTGATCCGCAGTCTTTCGGCGAGGTTGGCCTCGCCAAATATTCGCGGGCTCTTGTAGGGGACGGTAAGGTCGATGTCGTGAGGAGGGAAGAAGATCTCCGCCTGGCGGCGGACCTCGCTGAGGAGGTAATGTTTCTCCTCCTTTAGCTTCGTGTTCGCGCCATCCAGCTCGGCGAGGCGTGCGTGCAGCTGGCCGATCTCCTCCCCCTGCTCGGCATTGCGATCCTGAAGCTCCCCTGCAGCCTTGGCATCCTGGTAAAGAGAATTCAGTCTGGTATCAGCGCAAAATGTTCTAAGTAAAAGAGAAGAGTAGTGCTTGACACTTACCAGCCCGCCAGCGGCTTGGGCGAGTAGACCCTCCGCTATGCCGAGCTGCCTCGCCTGGTCGGCGACCTTATCCTTGGCGATGTCGCGAGCCTGCTCAGCCTTTTGGAGTTGGTGGCTGAGGGCAAAGCTGCGGCGTGCCAGCATTTGGTGGATCTCCAGGGTCCGGAGATGGGCCTGCAGACCCTCGTGGACGAGCTTCCGAAGGGTCATGTGCTTGTAGGCCTCGGCATCCTCGCGGCCATAAAGGCCGAAGCTAAGGGAATAGGCATGGCCGGTGGCAGGCTCGCGGTCATGCCAGGAGGGGTGCAAGGTGGAGATGGAGACTCGATGAGCGAGCTCATCCCATTGCACCATGGGCTCGCCCGCCGAGTCCTTCCACCGCCCGCCGAAGTTGAAGAGGGGGTGTTGCTTCGGCGCCGCGCGCTCGCGGGCCGCTTTCTTCGCCGATGGAGGAGGGGATATCGCCGCTGTGGAGGCAGGGCCCTCGCCAATTTTCCGGCCCTTGCTGGTAATCTCCTTCAGCGGGCTCTCCGACGACGCGTCGGGTGGGGTCTCCGACGAGCTGATGTATTTGGGGCTGGGCCGTTGATGTTGTTGTTGTTGTTGCCCCTACGGAGCCAACAGGGCCCTCCGCATCTTCTTTAGAGGTTGTTGGCGATGTGGCGGGTTCGACCCCGCGTCCCCAGGTCCCCTCTTGCTAGAAGAGGGTTGAGAGAGGGCCGCCTCATCTCGGCAGGCCGCCGCTACCGCCTTCTCGCAGGCAAAGGGGTCTGGATGCGCCCCCGGATCCGCAAACGGTGGGTTCATAGGAATAATCCGCTCCCCTGCAAGGAAAATACTTAGAGAAAAATTAGAATTGGTTCAGCAACAATATGACGAGCTCGGCGATCGGGCGAGCTCAGCAAGATGAGGAGAGAACAGTACCTTCGCCGGGTAGAACAGGGGGGAGCGCGTCGAGACCCCTTCGTAGGAAGACGACCTCAAAGTCCTTGTGGATAAAGAATTTGTGGAGCTCGGAATAGTTGCCGGACACGGCAGGGGGGCGGTAGACCTCCTCGCCTTTTTGCTGTGGCGAGTAGGGGATGTTGCCGAGATCGCCCTTGATGAAGGCGATCTTGGTCATCCAGGTGTGATGCTTGTTCGCGATCTTGCGAACCTTGATCAGCGAGCCGCCGAAGTAGGCGACCCCATCCGGTGTCGCCTTGTAGGAGAAGAGTTTCCTGAACACTGTCAGGTTGAACTCAATCCTCTCCCGCCGAAGGTAGCTCGTGAATGCCACCATCATCGCGATGGCGTTGGAGTTCAGCTGGGCAGGTACCGTGCCGTAGTATTTCAAGATTTGTCGGATATTCGGCCAGAGGGGGAGGCGCAACCCCACCTCAAAATGGGAGATGGAGAAGGCGAGTTCGTCCTCGTAGAATGTGTTGATAGATTCCCCCTCCGCCGTCCGGCGCGCCTCGAAACTTGGCGGTACATATGCGGCCTTGAATTCTGCGAGCTCCTCCTCACTGGTGTGCCCATCGAAGAAGCAATAGTCTGTGAAGTGCAGCGTGCACTTGGAGCAACCGTCGACGTCTGGATTGGTCTTGCCCATGATCGCAGAGGAACGAGCGAAGCGCGAGCAAGAAGAGAAAGAAGCACAGAGGAAGGGAAACAAAGCAATAAAGGCATAGTACGGGGTAGGTGAGGGGGGCCTATTTATAGGAAAATAAATCTGGGGCAGGCCATCCAATCGGCTCAGCTCGCCACCCCAGCTCGCCACCCCAGCTCGCCGACTTCCGACGCATCCCAACAAAGGCTAAGACAAACATTGCAGTACATTATTTGAATAACATGTCCAAGAATATTCTACAAAAGCTACTTATTACAGAAACAAAGTTCAGGAATCAAGTAATGGGGCGCGCAATCAGAGGGAGCACCGGGATACGAGTGCCGGTCGGCTCGACAAAGGAGCCGCTCACTTACCTACCCTGGCCTCGCGACCCCCGCTCCCCAGACTGCCGTGCGCGGAGCAGCTCGAGGATCCTTCCAGAATTCTTCTGCGCAACCGAGAGACCGTCGTCTATCTCGTCCAGGAGCCGAGAGGGGGACATCAGCTCGCCAGCCCGGCCGCTTCGCACCTCGTCGGCGAGACACGCGTAGTCGCGCTGTAGCGTCTCGTTTACCCCCTGCACCTCGCGCAGCCCGCACACCAGCTTCTTGAGGAGCTTTACCTCCCTCCTCGTCAGCTCGTCTTGATCCACCTCAGGACCCAGGTAAGAGTCTAGAGAGCTTGGGGAAGGGAGGGGAGAGTAGTGGGCTACCCGCGAGGATTCCTCGGCGGCGGATTGACTGGGAAGAGTTGTGAAGACAAGTGTCAGCAAGAAGAGAACTGCAAAAAAACGCATGGGGCAAGAAGTCAAGCAAGATTGACCTGACGAGCTCGGCAGCTCAAAGGAGATGTGGGGAGGGATGAACCTGAGGTCCTTCCCGTGACCTGAACCGCGAGCCCCCGGCGAGAGGAGCTCAAATCCCGGTATGGGGATACTTCCCAGACCCACCACAGCAGCCGCGTCAGTTTGTCGATGAGATGGGACGCGCATCGGCGAGCTCGGCCTCTGCGAGCTCACTGGCAGGATCCCAAAGAGAAGAGGAGGGTCCTGGGAACGGTCACCCAGAGTCACAAACCACAAGTCCACTGGAGGCGCCTCGCCTCGCGGTGTGGGCTCTCGCGACCTGACATCCCCCAGGTCGTCAGGTTGACCATCAGGGTCGTCTCCGACTACAACAACCTCCCTATCCTTCTCCAGAATTGTCCGAGTGGAAGAGCCGGTCTCGCGCTCCAGGGTGGCCCTCAGGTCGTGATAAATAGGCTCGGCCGCCTGATGGAATGGCTTCGACCTCTTGGAGGCGGGTTCGGCAGAATCAGTTTGTTGAACTTTGGCAGGGACCGCCGTCAGGGCGGCTACGCGAGCCGCGGAAGCTTGGCGAGCTCGGTCTATGCGCTCTTGAATCTCCTTGGGAAGAGGCATCTTGGCTGGGTTAGAGCAAAGGGAATGGAAAGAGTCCGGCAGGTGAGCAGGTGCACATATATATAACCGCAGGTGAACCCCACCCAAAGATTCCCTCCAGCTCGCCAACACGCGCTCGCCGCACACTTGGGGTTGGATGTTTCTTTCCGAGCTTTGGCAAGCTCAAAAAGAGCGGGGATTGTGTACAACCCCATGTCCGGCGAGCAAGGTCGCCAGGAACCAGACAGATCAGGCTAAAGGTAGAAGGTGAGCTCGGCAGTGAGGATGCCGAGCCCAAGCTCGGCATTCGTCGACCAGAGGTCGGCGCTCGTCGAGCGGAGATCAGCATTCGTCGAACCCTGGCTCGACGTTCGCCGAGCTAGTCCCAGCTCGCGTCCTCGAAGTGGAACTCGGCAGCAGTAGGAGAGCAGGACTTGCCGAGGTGGCCAAGCTCCCCAACTCGCCTGGATGAATGAGGTACTTTTTACTGTTTTGCCCCCGCTGGTCTTCCCATAGCCCTTCAAAATAGCGGAGTTTGGCTGTTGGCAGACCCAACCAAGGGTTTTCTGGTAATTTCAGGTCAGATCTTTTGGTTATTGGCAGTCCAGATTCTAAAAACTATAAATAGGACCCAAGGGGTACCTCAGAAAGGACGCTTCCAGTGCCTCCCTGCTCCAGTTTTCAAGTGCTTTCTGAGGGTACCTTAGCTCGGCTTCTGGCTAAGGAGGGGAAGCGCTCTGAGATCTTCCGGGTTTGTGGTGGGACATCCCCGTCGAGCCCTTGGGTCGGTTTCACCTTGTCTTCTTTGTTGTTTTGCTTGCAGGAGTGAAGTAGGCGCGAGACCACCCCTTCCCCAAGGGCAAACTCCACAGGAGATCGAGGAATCGGTTTCAACATCGACACCCTTGATGTCTCGACACTTATTTTAGCGTCTCGACACTTTGCAGTGATGCAGTGTCGCCACATTTTCTGATATCTCGACATATTACTACCTATAGTTTCGAAACACTTTCTAGTGTCTCGACACTTTCTAAGATGTCTCGACACATTCTCTGGTGTCTCGACACAACTTTTGACTTAGTCAAAATTTTATGTTCTAAAATGTAGATTCATGATATTTATAATGTATATTTTGATATTTAGGTAATTATGCTTAATTTCTGACCAATTATTTTTATTCCTATTTTATCTTTTTTATATGTTCATAAATTACTCAAGATTCAATATTCCAAGTTCAAACTTAAAGAAATTAAATTTTTCTTCTTCTAGGGGCTTGGTAAAAATATCTGCATTTTGTTTATTTGTTAGAACAAATTCTAAACTAATGTCTTTATTCTCTACATGCACCCTAATGAAGTGATATTTAATTTCAATATGTTTTGTTCTAATATGCGAAACAAGATTGTTTGCAATTGATATAGTAATAGTAGAATCACAAAATAAAAGAATGATCCTCGGCCGGTGCTTGACATCTCCGTTTGATGGCAACCGGTCAGAACTTCGTATTCGATGTAGATCTTGGATCATCGGTGTAACATCCCGACTTTTATTGGGCCACCAGGGCCCTAGTGGGCCCAATAAAAGTGGCCCGAACCCTACCCATGACCCGGTGGGAGATAACCCTTGGCAGGAAATAGAGCTAGATAACTTTGAATTGAGTTCTGTCAGTTCCTGTGACCATGTATAGTCGATATGAGTGCATCGGAACTCGTTGAGTTGGACCCCGAGGTCATATAGTGGATGAGATCATTCCTCGTAAAATGCAATGAGAATGAGATTTTGGATATCGAGCTAGAGAACTGCGAATTGGGTTTTATCGATTCATGTGACCTTATATAACCTACACGGGTGCATCAGAACTCGTCGCGTCACAATCCGAGATCTAACGACAGATTTAGACACTTTGACTATTTTAGCGCGCTACGATACGCAAATTTTGGACTTTCGCCAAACGAATTCTGATTCAACCCCAGTTAGTGGCGTTGGACTCGTGTGGTCAATACAAAGTCAACAAACGTCATCCCAGTCAATTTCGACGACAATTGGTCAACTCGTGGTCAAATCAAGTATAGTCGTGCACCGAAAAGCTTGTGCATACCAATTGTGACACGTCACCCGAACTTTGACCAGACCCCGATGACTTGGACCCACTTTGACTTTGACCAGCAATGGGGACCCACCCTAGGGTTGACTTGGTCAAACACCCCCAAAAACCCATTTTTGGATTTTTCTCCAAATGGGAGGACCCACCACCTCTTCATGACCATTTAGGGTCTTGCCCCTCACCCACTTTGGGCCCCCCCTGCCAGCAAACAGCCCACTGTAAGTGGAGGCCCATTCACACACACACACACTCTCTCTCTCTCTCTCCCACCCTAATAAAAGCCCAAGCCCATAAGGGCTTAGCTTTATCCCCACATGGGGGAAATGTTGGGGCCTCCAGCTATCCTTGGACAGCTGGAGGGTGGGGATTAATCCCTCCCTAAGGATGGATTAATCCCACATTGGTTAGGGGAGGAGAGCCCCTCCCCCCACCCCAAGCCAATAAAAGGCCTCCCATCCCCCTCTTTCCCATAAAGCTCTCTGAGCAACCTCCTCCCCCTTACCCAACCTCTACTAGAGCCCAGGTGGCCGGAAAAGGCAAGCCAAGGGATCCCTCCCCCTCCACCACTGCTACCTTTGGCATGGCCGACCAGGCCAGCCCTTCCCGAGCCCACCAGACGCAGGTGGAGACCTTCTCCCTCCCCCTTCCCTATTCTGGACGACCTGCATGTCCCTCCCGGCAGCCGGAGCGCTGCTGGCGCCACCCAATTCATGCTACAGTTTGGGTGGTGCCAAAGGAGGAAATCCCCTCCCCCAGCACCGGTGGTGGTGCTGGGGGAGTGTTAGACCACTGGGGGCAGTGACCACCAACGGCGGAGAGCAGCAGTGCTGCCGAAACACGCAGCTCCGGCGGCACCTGCTGGAAAACGCTGCTCCGGTGGCACCTGCTAAACAGAGCGACGCTCTGTTTAGAGCTGGCGGTGGTGGCCGGTGGCGCATGGCCGTCGGGCCACCGCCGGCGAGAAGCCCGACCCACGGCGCATCGGCCTGGGGTGGTGCGGTGAGTGCCCAGCCACCTGAGAGGCGGGGTGACCGGTGGTGCTGGGAGCAGAGCTCCGCCACCCCGTGCTCACAGGATGGGCGTTTCTGGCGGTGGCCAGCGGCGAAAGGCCGCCAGACCACCGCCCAGTTACTCACCAGCCCACGACGAGTTGATCGGGGGTGGTAGCAGTATCCGGCACTGGCCGGCCGATGATGGCAGTGTGCCACCGCCTCCTTCTCCGGCGGGGAGGGATCATCGCCATTAATCTCATGAAAAGAGATGAACGGCTGGGATTTTCACAATCCCCGCCTTCACCTCAACATCAACGCCCCCCCCCCCCCACAGCGGATCCTTGGTCGATCCGCTGTGGAGACAGAGGGACGAAACGCGTCCTACGGCTCAATCTCAGCTGCAGGATCATGCTGATCTGCTATAGGCAGACCAAAATCGAGGGGCAGAATTTGTGGAATTTGTTTGGGCTAAATTGAGGCCTCTAAGAGAAAAGTGACCAATATGAAAAATGTTTCCCATGATGAGGGAATCCTCCACAAAGGTTTTCAGAATTTTTGTAGTTGATTTATATTTTTAAAAGTCAAAATAAAATTTGTTTAGCTAAATTAAAAGCCAAAAATATTTTAGAAAATTATAAAAAAAATTACTTGACTCATTTTAGGCCCTCCTAAGGGTTGTATCAAAATTTGGGGTCATGGGGATAAGTTTTGATATTTTTCCTCAAATTTGTAAGCCTAGGATCGCGCTCGGAACGTATTCCGCTCATTTTCCCTCGAAGGTGGAAATTGGAGCGCACGACCACCCCCTTTATAATAAAATAAGTAATTAAATACAACTCCAGTCTCGTACTGGTCAAGTTTATTTAGTACCTTCATTTTAGTACAACTCCAGTCTCGTACTTGTCAAGATTATTTCAGTATCACTCCAGTCTCGTACTGGTCAAGCTTATTTTAGTACTTTCAATTCAGTACTACTCTAGTCTCGTACTGGTCAAACTTATTTCAGTTTCACTCCAGTCTCATACTGCTCAAGCTTATTTTAGTACTTTCAAATCAGTCCATCTCCAATCGCGTACTGGTCAAGCTTATTTTAACACTTTCATTTCAGTACTACTCCAGTCTCGTACTGGTCAAGCTTATTCCAGTACTTACTATGCAGTACTACTCCAGTCTCGTACTGGTCGCATTTCATTCCAACACTTTAAATAAGCATCATAATCACTGTACTTGTCCTCATTGCAATTTACTATTATAATCCCAGGTCCTGCTCTAAAGAGTAGTCCTTGTTAAAGTTGAGCCTTAGTTGGGGATAACAGGAGTTGAAGTAGTCCTCTAGGTCTAGCCCCAAATAATGCGCTCTCATGCTCCTTATTGAAAGTAGAGCTAAGCGTCGATGCCCGAAGTCTAAAGCCTAGTAGGGCAGGCCGACGTAGACTCGGTGTAATTATTATTGTCTTTTGTTTGATTGTTTGCAAATTTCTTGCGGTGAAATAGTGGCGGGTCAGTCCCTCTCGTAGACCCTTCGTATCGGTGCGGGAAGGTCGATGTCTCAAGGTGACAGTGAGATGACTACCACGGGTGACCGGCCGTTATATTATTCCCCGTCGGGTTTTCCTCCGCTGGTCGGCCAAAATGATTCACAGGATATCGCTCACATCCAAGAGTACACAAGGTTGTACGTTAGGGCCTGGGGTCGTGCGGTATGAGCAACCACAGAAGTAGGACTGGCGACTGTCACCGACGGCCACATCGGTGAGGCCCGCGGGGCTAGCTACCCTGCTAGAACAGAAGCGGTCCAAACTATGTCGACATAGGTTTGTGTGCGCGGCTATGAATGCATGTAGTGTGTGTGCGGCTATGAATGTCTGCGGTGTGTGCGCGGCTATGAATGCCTGCAGTGTGTGATTGGCTATGAATGCCTGTGGTGTGTGCGAGGCTATGAATGCCTGTAGTGTGTGCGCGGATGTGAATGCCTACAATAGAATTCAGGATGTGAAAACCTGAGGTGCTGATGAGCTAGTGGAGCCTTGTTATAAATGATTTATATTGCTGCTGCTTTTCTAGTTATACTGTCCTGCACTCTTTAATATTTGCTCCTAGCTATACATATATGAAATGTTGTACTAACCCTCTCTTGCTTCGACTATTTACTTTTGTTAGGTGGGTGTGTGCATGTCCCCAAGATATGGATCCGAGGAGGAGATTTATTTCCACTTAGTTCTGTGACTAACGGTTATTTAATTAACTATTCACAGGAAATGGAGCATTGTAGTGACCCGCTATCGCAAGAGATTACGCCAGCGGCTAGGACTACTCGAGCAGATGCACCCCCGCCGTCCCCAAAGTTTAGAGACGTGAGTACCGCTGAGCAGCATAGAGAGAGAGTGTGAGGGTTATATGTAGCACATGTATAGCCCACAGGCTTATATAAACGCTTAGTCTTCGGCCCTAGAACCTCTGTTTTATTTTAATGTGATATATATATATATATATATATATATATATATATATATATATATATATATATATATATATATATATATATATATATATATATATATATATATATATCTAGTGGTTTCCTGTTGATGCTTCTGCTATACTCTGATGGGTTGTGAATGTTGTGATTCGAGCCTAGCAAGGCGGTCATCTAGTGCTTAGACAGGGTGGATCATTTCCCCTAAGAAGCACTGGGTGGACGTCTTGGGCCAGTAGTGCCCCTCCGGCCCGACCCAGGCAAAAAGGTTGGGGGCGTTCTACAAATGGATCAGAGCCATCATGATTCGTCATTGTGGAGAAGTCTCAAGATCCCTCTTTCCCTCGCTTCGTTCTGGGTTCGCGACGAACCTTGCAGCGGAAGCCTGGTGGACCCTAGTGTAGAGGCTTAGGGATTCTAGACTGTACGGTAGTATGCCCATACACTTTTGTTTCCGCTTTATTTGTCACTTTTGCAAATTGCCCTACTTTTGCAAAATATTGACACTCTTTCCTATTACTTCTCCAGATACCGAAGTATAGTAACGGGTGATCCTCGTCCAGAGGATATGTTCCAGCTACCCCACAACCAGACCCAGTCGCTCCCGCGGCCGTACCATTTGCCGAGACAAATATGGGGCAGACACTGACGGTTATTCTAGTGACTTTCCAGGCTTCCCTGGCACAGCAACCATGAGAGATGACAACACCCACCAATCTGCTATCAACTTTCCGAGGAAGGTGGCCTCCCCTTTTCAGAGGTACGGAGATGATCATCCAGATAGAGGAGTGGGTAGAGCGGTTGGAGGAGCTATTAGTGGGGATGATGTGCCCAGCTATGGCTGTAGTCTTTTTAATGGTGACCCGTTTGGAGGGATATGCGAGGGATTGGTGGAGGGCGGCTAGTCGCTCTACTTTTTGAGGTCGGCCGTTGAGCGCGATTCTTTGGGGAGAGTTCTTCGAGGCTCTACTAAAGTTCTTCTTCACGGATGCAGACCGGGTTGCGCTGCAGGAGAGGTTCTTGCTCGTTCGACAGGGCAACCACATAGTGGCAGAGTACGAGAGAGAGTTTATACACCTGGCATGCTTCGACGGAATCTAACTGCCGCCAACAGAGATAGAGCTTCTCGGTTCTACCAAGGACAATGAGATGACCTGAGGCAGGCCCTGATCATGCTCACTCAGGCCACCTTTCACACCATAGCCACCCATGAGGCAGCATTGGAGTTGGACCAGTGAATAGTGGCTCAGCAACACAGAGGCCAGGTAGAGATTCCTCGAGACCAGAGGCGAGATGGAGGAGTCACTCCCCACAGACAGGATAGAGAGCGCAGGCAGCGATGCCGCAGACTGCCCTATAGGCGCCCACCAGTACCACCAGCACCCCCAGCCGTGAAACCAGACATCAGACCAGCACCAACACCACAGCCTGCACCAGTGGCCCAATGAGATGTTCCCTTCATGGGGAACTGCTTCTTATGTCAGCAGCCAGGACATATGAGAGCTTTCTGCCCACTGGAGACAGGGAGATCGGGATTAGGACCAGTTCAGGGTGGACATCCAGCACGGGGATAGGGTCAGAGAGGCCGCAGAGGCAGAGCTGGCAGGAGAGGCTAGCATGGCCGAGCAGCGCCCCTGGAGGCCTACGCACTGGACCTGCAGCACGGATAGGACCCTTACGTAGTTATAGGTATATACTTTAGGCGATAGGGAGATACCAGATCTTACTACTGATGTTGTATACTACTTGCTTACATCTTCTGTATTAGTTAGATGACATATATGTATATATTTTCCATATCGTCAAGAATCTTGTTGGTAGAAGGACACCCTACCAAGACCCTTTTCTACACAGGAGTGACACATTCTTTCGTTTCCCACGATTTCATCGCAACAAAATAAAACGTCATTCATTCAACTAGACTATATATACGAATCCATCTTCCAGACGGGTCAGATATGACATATACGGAAAAGTGCTCGTTCCAGGCTGTGCTGGGAGAAGTAGAATTTGAGATCTACGCAACCATTCTAGCAATAAATGGATTTGACATTATTCTGGGGATGGACTGGCTGGTCGAACACCAGGCACAGATAAATTATTCCATGTGAGAAGTCTGGCTACAAAACCCAAATGGCCAGAGCATCACGTTGACAGGTGTGCACTCTATCTCGCGCATTATTTTGACCTTTACATAGATTGTGAAATCAGTTCGGCAAAAGGACGAAGTATACCTTATCTATTTCGAGATGGAAGACAAAACACAGGTGCTCGCCAAAGTTCCAGTAGTCCGCGACTTTCCAGATATTTTCCCCGAGTCCCTCCCGGGATTGCCACCCCAGCGAGAGGTCGAATTTCAGATTGAGCTCGTGTCCGGAGCATGGCCAGTATCATGAGCCCCCTACCGGATGGCCCTAAGAGAGCTGACTAAACTAAAAATCTAGCTACAGGAACTGATAGATGCTGGATTCGTCCGTCCTAGTTCCTCGCCCTGGGGAGCCCTGGTGCTTTTTGTCAGGAAGAAAGACGGGACAATGCGACTGTGCATGGACTACAAGGAACTAAATATGCTTACTATAAGCAACACATACCCCCTCCCTAGGATTGACGAACTGTTTGATCAATTGCAAGGTCCATCCGTGTTCTCCAAGATAGACCTGAGATCTGACTATTATCAGCTTCGAATCTAAGAGGAAGATATTCCCAAGACTGCCTTCATCTCCCGATACGGTCTATATGAGTTCCTAGTGATGCCCTTCGGGCTCACCAACTCACACTCCAACTTCATGGCCATGATGAATAAAGTCTTCGAACCCTTCTTGGATCACTTTGTCATCGTCCTCATAGACGACATCTTAATCTACTCGAAGACCAAGACGGACCATACTTGCCACCTGCAAATGGTGCTATTAAAAATCCGGGAGCGCTCTCTCTTCGCCAAATTCAGTAAGTGCAAGTTTTGGCTAGAAGAAGTTGGATTCTTGGGCTACACGATAAACAAGGAAGGAGTAGCAGTAGACCAATCAAAAATCCAGGCAGTACAAAATTGGTCGCCACTCAGGACGGCTGCGGACATCCGTAGTTTTCTCGATCTTGTTGGATACTACAGGAAGTTCGTCACAGGTTTTTCCAAGATGTCCCTATCCCTACTGCTCTCACCAAGAAAGACGTCGCGTTCTGATGGATATCAGAGTGCGAGGCTGCGTTCATCGAACTGAAGAAGCGGTTGACTTCTACGCCAATCCTTACGATTCCCACAGGAATCGAGGGATTCCAAATCTACACTGATGCCTCCCTAAAGGGATTGAGAGTTGTTCTAATGCAGCATAGCAAGGTAGTGGCCTACGCATCTCGGCAATTAAAGCCACACGAATTAAATTACGCATCACACGATTTAGAGTTGGGCGTTGTCGTCTTCGCCCTTAAAATCTAGAGGCACTATCTATACGGAGTAAGATGTGAGATCTTCTCCGACCACAAGAGCCTCAAATATATCTTCACGCAGAAAGAGTTGAATCTTCGGCAACGTCGATGGCTAGAATTCATATGCGATTACGATTTCGCACTCAAATATCACCTCGGGAAGGCTAACAGAGTCGTCGACGCCTTGAGCTACCAGCTTGCGATAGCCGGGAGTTGGATGGAGCAAATCCCTAAGGAACTATTCCACTCCTTGATAGACTTGGAGATTACCCTGGTTGCCCGAAGAGATCCGGAAGAGTACCATGCTTAGCTGTCTTGGATGGAGATCCAATGTGACATCCGAGACCGGATACGTGAATCTCAAAAGATTGACCCAGAGGTAATACCGATCATCCGATCTCTGCAAGGAGGGGCACAGGAGGATTATAATCTGCATGATAGGATTCTACAATTCAAGCATCGCATATTCGTTCCTTCTACCGGAGGAATTCATGAAGAAATTTTGCAAGAGGCCCATCAGTCCAGATACTCAATTCACCCTAGCGTGGTTAAGATGTACGTGGACCTGCGCAGGACCATTTATTGGCCTGGATTGAAAAGAGATGTCACCAACTTTGTGGCCCAGTATCAGACCTGTCAGAAGGTTAAAGCTGAATGTCGCAGTCTAGGAGGCCTATTACCGCCCATGCCGATACTAGAATGGACGTTCGAAGATATTTCCATGGACTTCATCCACGACCTACCTCGATCCCACGCTGGGAATGACTCAATTTTGGTGGTCGTAGATCGACTCACCAAGGTAGCGCGGTTCATTCCAAATTGATAGGGTGACGGAGTGGATATCCTGGCCAGAATGTTCCTAGAGCAAGTGGACCGATTTCACAGAGTACCAAAGTCCATCGTATCAGATCGTGACGGGTATTTCACATCTAAGCAATGGAGGAGGGTACAGGCATACTTGGGAACCAAATTGGCCTTTAGCACCGCCTTCCACCCGCAGACAGACGGACAGATGGAGAGGGCCAACCGGACCATGGAGGATCTACTTCGATTGTGCATAGTGGAACACAATGAGCCGTGGGAGTAGCTAGTGTCATTAGTCAAATTTTCTTACAATGACAGCTACCAGGCTAGCGTTAAGATGGCTCCATACGAGGCATTATATGGAAGACGTTGCCGAACCCCGTTGACTTGGGCTCAGGAAGAGGACCCGGAAGATATGGGAGTGGCTTACATTGATGACACTATGGTAATGATGCGGCTGATCCAAGAGCGAATGCGCGAAGCGTAGAGCCGACAAGCCAAGTATTAGATGTGCGACACCTACAGGTGGAGTTTAGCATGGGAGAGATGGTGTTTTTGAAAATAAAGCTCATGCATGGTGTCTCCCGTTGAGAAAGCAGAAAAAGTTAGATCCCCGCTACTTGGGCCCCTATCCGGTGATAGAGCGTGTTGGCCCCATCGCCTAACGTTTAGCCTTGCCCCCAGAGTTTGGGAATCTTCACGATGTGTTTCATGTCTCTTCCTTGAGATGAGTCCTCCGACAACCAGAGTAGCACCTCCCTACCCAACCGGTGCAACTACAGCCAGATAGATCCATCCAGCTCAAACCAGTCAGAGTAGCAGATTACAAGGTGAAGACACTACGTAACAAGACCATCCCGATGGTTAAGATACTATGGTCAAACTGTGGATGAGAGGAGTTCACACGGGAATTTGAAGTACTCCTCTGAGAGAAGCACCCAGAGCTCTTTCCCCAGGTATGTTACTTTTTCCCCCTACTTCAAGCAAATTTTTGGGGACGAAAATCCTTTTATTTTTATTGAATTGTAAAATCCTGGCTTTCATTGGGCCACCAGAGCCCTAGTGGGCACAATAAAAGTGCCCCGAACCCTACCCATGACTAGGTGGGAGATAACCCTAGGCAGGAAATAGAGCTAGAGAACTACGAATTGAGTTATGTCAGTTCTTGTGACCTCGTATAGTCGATATGAGTGAATCGGAACACGTTCAGTTGGTCCCCGAGGTCATATAGTGGATGTGACCATTTCTCGTAAAACTCAACGAGAGTGAGATTTTGGATATTGAGCTAGAGAACTCCGAATTGGGTTCTGTCGATTCCTGTGACCATATATAACCTAGACGGGTCCATGTGTCACAATCCGAGATCTAACTACAGATTTAGACACTTTGACCATTTTAGCGCGCTGCGACGCGCAAATTTTGGACTTTCCCCAAACAGACACCGATTCAACCCCAGTCAGTGGTGTTGGACTCATGTGGTCAATATGAAGTCAATGGAAGTCGTCCAAGTCATTCGACGACAATTGGTCAACTCGTGGTCAAATCAAGCATAGTTGTGCACTAAAAAGCGTGCGCATACCAATTATGACATGACACCCGAACTTTGACAGGACCCTGATGACTTGGACCCACTTTGACTTTGACCAGCAAGGGGGACCCACCCTAGCGTTGACCTGGTCAAACCCCCCTAAAAACCCATTTTTTGATTTTTCTCCAAATGGGGGGGGGGGGCCTCCCCCTCTTCTTGACCACTTAGGGTCTTGCCCCTCACCAACTCCCCCCGCCCCCAACTAGCAAACAGCCCACTATAAGTGGAGGCCCATTCACACACACACTCTCTCTCTTTCCCACCCTAAGAAAAGCCAAAGCCCATAAGGGCTTAACTTTTTCCCCATATGAGGGAAATCTTTGGGCCTTCAGCTGTCCTTGGACAGCTTGATGGTGGGGATTAATCCCTCCATAAGGAGGGATTAATCCCACATTAGCTAGGTGAGGAGAGCCCCTCCCCCCTAAGCCAATAAAAGGCCCCCCTCCCCCTCTTTCCCCTCAAGCTCCCTAAGCAAACTCCTCCCCCTGCCCAACCTCTGTCGGAGCCCAGGTGGCCGGAAAAGGAAAGCCCAGGGAACCCTCCCCCTCCACCACTACCACCTTTGGCATGACGGACCAAGCCGGCCCCTCCCGAGCCCACCAGACCCATGTGGATACCTTCTCCCTCACCCTTCCCTATTATGGACAACCTGCATGTCCCTCCCGGCAGCTAGAGCGCTGTCGGCGCCACCCGAGCCATGCTCTAGGCCGTGTGGTGCCTAAGGAGGAAAGCCACTCCCCCAGTACCTGTGGTGGCGATGGGGGAGTGCTAGACCACTAGGGGCGGTGACCCCCAGCGGCGAAGAGCGGCAGTGCCGCCGGAAAATGCGGCCTCGGTGGCACCCGCAAAATAGAGCGACACTCTGTTTAGAGCTGGAGGCGGCCGGCGGTGCATGGCTGCTGGGCCACTTCCAGCGAGAAGCGCGACCCCCGGCGCATCGGCTGGTGGTGGTACGGTGAGTGCCCAGCCACCCGAGAGGCGGGGTGATGTGGTGGTGTTGGGAGCAGAGCTTCGGCACCCCCGAGCTCTCGAGATGGGTATTTTCGATGGCGGCCGGTAGCGGAAGGCCGCCGGACCACCGCCCAGTTAGTCGCCAGTCCTCGACGAGTCAATCGGGGGTGGCGGCGGTGTCCGGCAGTGGCCGGCCGACGGTGGCAGTGAGCTACCGCTTCCTTCTCCGGCGTGGAGGGATCATCATTGTTCATCTCATGAAAAGAGATGAACGACTGGGATTTTCTCAATCCCTGCCTTCGCCTTAGCATCAGCGCCCCCCACAACGGATCCCCGGTTGATCTGCTGTGGGGACAGAGGTACGAAACGCGTCCTGTGGCTCAATCTCAGCCGCAAGATCATGTTGATCTGCTATAGGCATACCAAAAACAAGGGGCAGAATTTGTGGAATTTATTTGGGCCAAATGTATGTCTCTAAGAGAAAAGTGACCAACATAAAAAATATTCCCCATGATAAGGGCTTCCTCCACAAAAAATTTGATAATTTTTAGAATTGATTTAGTATTTTGAAAAGCCAAAAAAATTGTTTGGCTAAATTAAAAGCCCAAAATACTTTGGAAAATTATAAAAAAAAATTACTAGACACATTTTAGTCCCTCCTAACGGTTGTATCAAAATTTATGGTCATGGGGATAGGTTTTGATATTTTTCCTAAAATTTGGAATTCTAGGGTCGCGCTCGGAAAGTATTCCGCTCATTTTCTCTCGAAGGTGGAAATTGGAGCACGCGACCACCCCTTTATAATCAAATAAGTAATTCAATACTACTCCAGTCTCGTACTGGTCAAGTTTATTTAGTACCTTCATTTTAGTACAATTCCAGTCTCGTACTGGTCAAGCTTATTTCAGTATCACTCCAGTCTCATACTGGTCAAGTTTATTTTAGTACTTTCAATTCAGTACAACTCCAGTCTCGTACTGGTCAAGCTTATTTCAGTATCACTCCAGTCTCTTACTAGTCAATCTTATTTTAGTACTTTCAAATCAGTACACCTCCAGTCTCGTACTGGTCAAGCTTATTTTTGTACTTTCATTTCAGTATTACTCCAGTCTTGTACTGGTCAAGCTTATTCCATTACTTACTATGCAGTACAAATCCAGTCTCGTACTGGTCATATTTCATTCCAATACTTTAAATAAGTAGCATAATCACCGCACTTGTCCTCATTGCAATTTACTATTATAATCATGGGTCCAGCTCTAACGAGTAGTCGTTGTTAAAGTTGAGCCTTAGTTGGGGATAACCGGAGATGAAGTAGTCCTCCAGATCTAGCCCCAAATAATGCGCTCCCATGCTTCTTGTTGAAAGTAGAGCTAAGCGCCGACGCCCGAAGTCTAAAGCCTAGTAGGGCAGGCCAACGTAGACCCGGTGTATATTATGATTATCTTTTGTTTGATTGTTTGTAAATTGCTTAGGGTGAAATAGTGGCTGGTTAGTCCCTCTCGCAGACCGTTCGTACCGGTGTGGGAAGGTCGACGACTCAAGGCGACAGGGAGATGAGTACCACTAGCGATCGGTCGTTATATTATCCCCCGTCGGATTTTCCTCTGCTGGTCGGCCAAAACGATTCATCAGATGTCGCTCACATCCAAGCGTACAAAAGGTTGTACGTTAGGGCCTGGGGTCGTGCGGTAAAACCACCCCCAGAAGTGGCAGGACTGGCCACTATCACCGACGGCCACATCGGTGAGGCCCGCGGTGCTCGCTACCCTGCTAGAATAGAAGAGGTCTAAACTATGTCGATATACGGTTTGTGTACGCGACTATGAATTCTTGCAGTGTGTGCACAGCTATGAATGCCTGCGGTGTGTGCGTGGCTATGAATGCCTGCAGTGTGTGCGCGGCTGTGAATGCATGCGGTGTGTGCGATTGTGAATGCCTGTGATAAAATTTAGGATCTGAAAACCTAAGGTGTTGATGTGCTAGTGGAGCCTTGTTATAAATGATTTATATTGCTGCTGCTTTTTCCAGTTATACTATCCTGCAATCTTTTATAGTTTCTCCTATCTATACATATTTGAAATGTTGTGTTAACCCTCTCTTGTTTCGGCTATTTACTTTTGTTGGGTGGGTGTGTGCTCGTCCGCAGGATATGGATCCGGGGAGGAGATTTATTTCTACTTAGTCATGTGACTAACGGTTATTTAAATAACCATTCACTGGAAATGGAGCATCGTAGTGACCCACTATCGTAGGAGATTACGCCAGAAGCTAGGACTACTCGAGCAGATGCACCCCCACCGTCGCCAGAGTTTAGAGACGTGAGTACCGTCGAGCAGTTTAGAGAGAGAGTGTGTGTGTGGGTTATATATAGTACATGTATAGCCCATGGGCTTATATAAACGCTTAGGCTTCGGCCTTGGAACCTCTGTTTTATTTTAATGTGATATATATATATATATCTAGAGTGGTTTCCTGTTGATGTTTTCGCTATACTCTGATAGGTTATGAATGTCATGATTCGAGCTAAGCAAGGCGGTCATCTACTACTTAGACAGGGTGGATCGTTTCCCCTAAGGAGCACTGGGTGGATGTCTTAGGACAGTAGTACCCCTCTGGACCGACCCTGGAAAAAAGGTTATGGTGAGGGGTTCTACAGCTGGAGTCTTTCGATCACGAGCGGGAGAGATATGACTGTCTTCTTCTTCGACGGAGACTTGTGGAGCGGAGTTCAAGGAAGAGCGGTCGAACCCTAGTGAAAGTCTATAGTTGTCTACCTAAATCACCTAGAGGGGCATGAATAGGTGATATGAGCGTCTTTTTGCGGAATAAAAATTTTAAGATCTTTGCACAGAACTATCTACCAATCAATCAGAGACGACGCAAGATTTATAGTGGTTCCCCAATCTTGGATACATCCACTTTCCCTCACCGATCTAGCAATAAACTAGACTCGGCTACTCCACTATCTCGGATTGAAACCCAATCCTACGCCTCGGAACAAAGTTCCTACAATCTCGATCCACAAAATGGATCTACACTCGAAAGGTGAAACTTCCTACAATCTCGGAGACAAAAGGCTCCTACACTCGGAGAAAATTCTCCTACAAGAATGAAATAGAGCATAGGTAAAATACAAACAGTGAATCTTTATCAGATCTGCAAACTATCGGCCTGGATCTTCTTCTTTTAAACTTTTGCGGCTTTATCAGAGAGGTTGAAGAAAATCTCGGCAATGCTAGATATGGACTTCCTTGGCTTTACGCGATCAGATAGATGATGAGGAATTGAGCGGCAATCTCGATCTATAAATCTTCTTGATCTGAATCCTCTGAAATCGAAAACCCTAACCGGATGTGAACGATGAAGATCGGCGGCGGCGGCTTTCACATCTTGGAGAGAGAGATTCAGATAACTTAGAAAATAATTGACTGCAAAACTTCTGATTAGGGTTTGTCCGTTTGACATGACCTTTTATAGGATCTGCGATAACAGTCATAATTAAAACTTAATGAGGTACACGTGGACCGGTCACATCAAGGCTCATAAAGAAATCTGTCAATTCTGGACTTAACGAAATTTCAGAAGAATAAAGCTGATATACTCGAGTGAAGTTAAGACTACGCGAGTACTATATAGAGCTACTCGAGTGAACTGAAGATAACTACTCGAGTAAATATTTAGAGCTACTCGAGTTACCTGAAGCTAACTACTCGAGTAAATATTTGGAGAAAATCTAGAAATGAAGAGCAGCTACTCGAGTATAAAAAGATTTACTCGAGTGCTAAAATAGTTACACGAGAAGTGGAGTTGGACTACTCGAGTATAGGAAATACTACTCCAGTAAAAAGAGATTGACTACTCGAGAGGTAGAGGAACTACTCGAGTCAGGTACTTAGAATATTTTTTGGAATGGAATTCTGGGCTACTTGAGTAGTGAAACTGAACTACTCGAGTGAATAAGAACTACTCGAGTATATAGAAGTAGTTACTCGAGTAATGGACTTAGAGAAAATTTGAGAGAAGAAAACATAGTTACTCGAGTATAAAACATAGACAACTCGAGTAGTAGATGAACTACTCGAGTACATGACTTAGACTACTCAAGTGAGGAGAAATTACGCGTGACCCAGACTTCTGTAACTCGAGATAAAAGTTTCAAACTACTCGAGTACTTATATGACTACTCGAGTAATCTACTTAGAAAATATCTGGAGAAGAAATCCTGTAAACTCGAGAATGAGACGGAATCTACTCGAGTAGTTAACTTAGCTACTCGAGAGCAATACTTAGCTTGACTACTCGAGTTCTAACTTCCTTACTCGAGTATAACGATTTTTACTCGAGTTTAAACTAAGCAATTCACTCGAGTAGGTATATATTTACTCGAGTAAAATACTTAGTAAATTCTCATAATAGAAATCTCTTCTTCTTTGGTGAAACCAGCATCAAGTCTTTTCAAATTAGTCCTAGTGCTTGAGTATGAAGTGTATCCCAATAGAGAGGCTACACATGAGTCAACACCTTGGATTACATAATGAGGGATTACATTTTATGGTCTTATGTTTGGTGAACCATTGTAGACTAACAATGGTCTACACTTGGTATTAGAATCTTGCAAACACATAACTCAAACAAAGCATCAAACACAACTTAATTCATCTTAGTTCAAGGGTGACTTCATCAAATTTGGGTTAATGTGGATACAATACCAACAATCTCCCCCTATTTGTAGAAGTCAGAACCCTTTACACTAAGGTGAATTATAGACATAAAAATTGCTAAATAGATAAATTAGTGTAAGCAAGCATAAGACTATAATCAAGATTGTATGATCAAAAACTTAGAATTATATAAATGTGATTGTCCAAAAATATCATTTCTACAAAAGATCATTTCCATATTCTCATGTGTCTCTAAACTTGATGTTGTTGTTGCTTGTCTTTCTTCTCGTGTTGTCTCCTCTGGTAGCTGTATGGCTTGGGATAGTATTTGGGAGGCTTGGCAGGAGCATATGGGTTGTTCCTGCCATGTTCTCCATCATAGAGTCTCCTTTTTGTCATAGACTTCTCATAAAGTTCCCATTCCTGGGGGACGTAGTGATCATTTCTGATTTCATGGTAGTCCATAACCAGTTTGAGAGTATCTAAGATAAGAGATTTAGAGGTAGGAGACCATATCTCTGTAAATTCAGGAGCCTTCCTCTTGTCAGCATCAGAAACTAGAATTGACCTGCTGGCAGAGGGACCTTCACCATACTTCCTTTTCTTGGGAATGTGAATTTCTGGAGGGGACTTGAGAAAGATGTCTGCAGGGTCAGCTTCCTAATACTGAGAATATGATTATGGAGGAGCAACTGAGTCTACAGGTCTTAGAGAGAAGTTAGGTTGTTGAGGAGGAGTAAGAGCAGTAGCAGCTAGAGGGTTGAGATGATGAGGAATGTAGTTGGGATCTTTGGCAAACTCAGGAAGGATTTGATTATGCCTCCATACAGTAGTGTCAAATGTATGGAATTTGATACTCTGAATTTTTCCTAAGACATCATCATGAATTTCTTTTATTTTAGTTTCCCAAAGCTCTTGCTTGAGTGCATCTGATTTTTCTAAATATTCTTTCACCAAACTCTCCCCCTTTCTGACTTCAACAGATAGCTGACTGATTGCATCTTTTTTGAATGTTCCAACCTCTTCATATATCTTCATTCTTGTAGCTTCAGCCCTGTTATCTAATTCAATCTAATTGTTAGTAGGAGTCATACCTTGCTCCATAACTTGACCAACACTAGTAATAGTGTGATCCAGAGCCTTTCCACCAAGGTGGAAGAGGTGTCTTAGCTGATCAGTATTGTGCTGAAGTTCAGCAAATCCCCTACTCATTTCAGTCTCTAGAGCAGTGACTTTATCAGTGACAGCTTTAAGAGAAGCATCAAAGTAGGTTCTTTGCTCTTGAAGCATAAGCACAAACAGATTCATCAAATCATTGGAGGAAGCAGCATCAGTATGAGGAGCACTAGTAGAGGGAACTGGAGGAGGAGGAGCAACCCATGGAGCAATTTCTGTAATGGAGACTGAGATCTTTGCACTACTAGTGTGAATCAGGGCATTCCCTTCATCAGTGACTAGGGGTATGGAGAAGTCCAGTTTTCTCAAAGGGGCTTCTGCTGGTTCTGGAGATGGCTCATCAATAATGAAAATGGTTTCAACCTACTCTTGGTGTATAGCAGGAGACTTTGTTGGTGAAGGAGTATGTATTGGAGATTGTACTAGAGTGGATTCTTTTGGTATTTCAGTGGTGGTTTCCTTTGGAGAGGGAGGAGGAGGAGGAGGAGGAGGAAGATCATCTGCAGTCAGTTCTTCAATCATTTCTGAAAGTGCAGCTAGATCTGATATACTCTAGAGGGGGGTGAATAGAGTATATGGTGCTTTGAAACTTTTTACAACAACTGTTGTAATAAGAGTGAGCAGGGAAGCAATAATAAATCTAATCACAGCACTAAGTTAAACAAAAGCTAATCACAGAAAAAATCAAGGCCAGAAACAAAAATGAAAACAAGCAAAACCAGAAGACACAAGGAAATATAGTGGTTCCCCTAAACTTGGGTACATCCACTCTTCTACCACCCTAGGTAGGAATCCACTGCAGGATGAGTTGATCAGGTGTCCGGGGCACCAATGAGCTTTTGATAAGGTGCTCAAAAACCAAAGCAGATATTTTGATCAGGTGTCTTGCCACCAATGAGCTTTTGACAAGGTGCTCAAAAACCAAGCTCAAACTTTTGAAGGGAGTTTGAGAAACCCTTTACAGAGAGGGGGTGAGAGAGTGATGGAAGTCTTCTCTTTCTCAAACAACTGAGAAGACTATGTGGATTGTTGATGTCAAAGCTCCCCCTGAATCCTTGAGATCTTCAGGAAGAAAAGCTTTGCTGAGGGTGATAGGCCTTCAAAGATTGAGCTCCAGCAATAGATGATTTCAGCAATAGCTGAAATGTTGAATGTTTGGAGTCTGGAAAATATGTTGGCCTTGAACACTTTGAAAACTAAAGAGATCTGAAGATTTCTGAAAAGATTGATCTCCTTGGATGTGTGTTCTTCAGAATTCTTTTAGACAGAATATTTTGAATGTCTCTCTGTAATCTGTGTTCTCTGAGTGATTCAAAAAATTCTTCTCTATTATTCTCTGATACAGAATGACATTCTCTTTCAAGTATAGCCATTGGCCTGCATTAATTGCATCCTTAATTGCAAAATCTCTTCTGGAGGAAAGTCCACACAAATATTTCTTGAAAACTCCCTTGAAACTTGGTCCAGCAATGAATGAAAATGGCTAGAAAATCTCTGAATTAATTGCAGAATAACTCCTTAACTGATTTGAATTTGAATTTAGAAACATCCTGGAAGTTATCTGAAATCATCGAACTGAGCTCTGCTATCGTCGAGCTGAGCTCAACAATCTGGAAATATACAGCAGCAAAATATCGTCGATCTGAGCTCAAAGATCGTCGAACTGAGCTCAGAGATAAAGATCCAAAGCAGAGTCAAAATCGTCGACCTGAGCTCACCGATCGTCGAATGGAGTTCGATGATATAATGAAGTTGAGCTCAACGATCGTCGAATGGAGTTCGACGATCTGTCGAAGTTGAGCTAGACGATCGTCGACCGGAGTTCGACGAATCGTCGTGCTGAGCTCGAAGATATGACTTGGTCTCCAAACACAAAATCTTGGTCTTCAGGGCAGCTTCCAAACCTACACTTCTAACCCTTAGACTCAATTCTAATTGACCTATTAAGCTATACAGGAGGTCAAGCAAAGGTTCCTAGAGACATAGTGATCCTGACCCAAATTAGTAATAGGGTGTTCCAATAATTTCCCCCTATTTGGGTTAGGATTACTATTTACAGACTTTGGAAGAATTTAAATAACAACATACAATCAGCAAAACAGAAAAACAACAGCTAGACATTGCAGAATCACAGAGATATATAGCATCCAGATAGTAATCAGAAATCACAGAAATTGTCACCTCACAATATCATTTCTTCTCCTTGCCTTTATCAAGTCTAATCTCTCTGTTAGGATTGAGGGCTTCCTTGTTGGATCTGGTATCATCTGCTGCACCCAAATATGTTTGCTTTTTAGGCCTGGGAACCACATCTTCAGGATCTAATTCCATGTACCTGTCAGAATCAAAGAATTTACTTGAAGCATATCTCTCTAGCTCTTTCTGTCTCTGTTCAGACATTGTTGAAATGTTGAAAGAATCTATTCCTTGCTCTCTAGCCTTTTTAATCTGAACCAGTGCAGCTAGTTCTTTTAACCTTGCAGTCCAAGCAGCTGGATTATTTTCAGGATCCTAAAAAGGTACAGGTGGCTCATATCTGTTAGAGGGATTGTCTTGAGGAGGCCTGGCAGACACAGTTTCTTTCAGCTTGTAAGGGAAAGGACTAGATGTTGTATCAGTAGAAATTTGTCCTCCCCTTGAATATGGGTGTTGCCTGGAGTACCCTTTGGAGTAAACTTGAAGATCTCTTTGATTTCCTCTATATCCTCCTCTCCTAGAATGTGAACCCCTGGATTGGCTTTCCCTATGGTAAGATCTGGCATGAGGCTGATAGGGAGCCTGACTTCTGGCTGGGGGTTGAGGTGCAGAGCTTCCACCTGCACCTGCATCAGGAGGAGGTGGTGGAGGAGGATGAGAGTGCTGGAATTGGGATGAACCCCTCTCATATTTTCTTTTCTTCTTCATTGCCTTCAGCTGATTCTTAGAGTATTGCATCCAGTGCTCAGTGATAGGGCAGTCATGTAGAATGTAATAAGGGATATCATTGTTATCCTTAACTTTGGCAGGAGGTACCCTCTTCATTGCTTTGCTCCTTGCCTTTCTTTTCCTGGCAATGGTAGCAGAAGAGTCATCAGAGTCTGTTGTAAATTCATCACTTTCAGAACTCTGATCATCATAGAGAGCATCTATTTTCTTCATTAGATCCTTCTTGAGTTGTACAGAAGCAGATGAGGCAGAGGCTGTAGCAGCAGGTGTTGAAATGGTAACAGCAGAGACAGCAGCAGATATTGAAGGTGTTGTACTAGGAGTAGAAGCAGAAACAAAGCAGCAACAGATACTGGAGAGGTGGCAGCAACAACAACTGTCTCACTAACAGCAACAGAAACAGAAGGAATATCATCAAGGACTGCAGAAGGCTCAAATTCAGGTGCCTCTGTCATAAGAATGTCCTTGGAAATAGGTTCATCAGAAACAACAGAAACTTCAGCAGCAGTAAAGTCAGTAATGTCAGAAGCAACAATAATACATTCTTCAGAAGAAGCAGCAGCATCAACATTTTCAACAGCAGCATACACTGAATTTACAAAGGAGGTGATAATGCTAGGGTCACAGCAAGAAAATGGCACACGTGCTTTGGATAAATCTTCTGGAGGCTGGACAGCATTGACCTCTGGCAGACAGCTGAAGTATGCAGAATCAAAAACTGATAGCAAAGACCTGAGATCTATTGCAAGGACTGCAGTAGGAGGAACTTGTGCTTGAGGCACAGCAACAGCAGCAAGAGGAGGAGCAGCAGAAGAAGCAGTAATAACAGCAGCAGCAGACATGCTTGCAGAAATAGCAGCAGCAGCAGCATGAAGATTCACTTCATATGGCATCTCCTCCTGCCTAGATGCAGACATGTCTGGATCAAGGCACATTGCTGTAGGTGCTGCCTGAGGGAAGAGGGAAGAGAGCCTGGCAGAGAGGGCTGCCACTGACAGGTGGAGTGGAGCCAAGGAGGTCTCCAACAACAGAGAGAGCCTGGGGGCAAGCAGCTCATACAGCCTGTCAGCAAGGGCTGGGAGGTCTACTTGCTCAAGGGCTGGAGCAGAGGTAGAAGAGATAGGAGCAGCTGAGGGTTCTGGTAGTGGAGAGCTGGAGAATGGTGGAAGGGATGGCTGAGGTGTTGGAAAGGTGGATATGGAGGATAGAGGGATGGAGATAGATGAGGTAAATGTTGGTTGGACAATGATTTGGTGGAGAAGGTCTTGAAAGGAGGTGGAGGATGAGGGTAACTCCGGAGGAGATGATGGGGAATCATCCATAAAAGAATCATCAAGTAGGGTGAAGGATGGATGAGAGGGTGATGAAGTGACATCTGGTGGAGGGAAGGAGAATAGTGGGTGGAATTGTTCTTCTAGTGGTGGTAGAGTAGGTACTGGAGATGGTGTGGATGTTGGAGATGGGCTGGATATGATGATGGTGGATGGAGCTGGAATGGTAGATGGTATGGGAAGGGATGGAATTGGAGGAGGAGGAGCAGAGGCAACAACATCATGCAGGTCATCTGCGGGGCAGAGACCTGTGGAGGAGGGACTCTTAGAGTCCTTGTGCCTGAAGGAGTACTGGAGGAGGGCCTGCTGGGCTTGCTGATTTGTCTGTCCCACTTTCCAAAGAGGGCACAAGACAGTCTCTTGGAGGCATTTATATGAATTCCAGAGGAGACCAGCAAGGCAGGGCACCTGTGCTGCAGAAACACTCCAATGATTCTCCCAAAGTTAACAAAACTTTTGTTGATTTTCTTTTTGATGAGGTCAAAGAAAACCTCTCCCCAATTCAGATTCTTCTTATCTACAAGAGCTCCCATGAGGCAGAGCTGATACCTTGAAATGGTATCATGGGCAGAGTGCTTTGCCAGTAGCACTTTCCCAACAACATCTTCCATGAACCTATATTCTACAGACAGGTTCCTTTTGAAGAGCTTGCTAGGGTTTCCCTCTGAATGACCCATTCTGACAAGCAGTTCAGAATACTCATCTCCAGATAACTCATCAGTATCTTCACCATTTCTCAACCCAAAAACTTCTGATAGAATTGTTGGGGTCAAGGGTACCTGAGTTCCAGCTATAGACCCAAATATGGTAGAGTTATCTTGATTATGGGCAGTATAAACCCACTCCTTTATTTCATCAGATGTCAGCTTGATCCTGGTGGTCATTATGGCAGTCAAGTTCTGGTCTTTGAATAATCCCAATATATCTTGAAAAACCTGGTCAGTTGTGCTGAATGATTCCAGGTCGATGTCAAAACCAACATCAAACTTCATAGAAGCAAGAACAGCAACTGACACAGCCATGGGTACCTGCAAAAATCCAACAAACAAAACGACCAAGTGTAGAACCGTTTGGAGGGAAAGAAAATTCTTGCAGAGAAATCGAAAGCTCAAGGGAGAACGACGGCGAAAAAAGAGTTTTATATTAGGGTTCGACGCAGAATTGGAAAGATCGTTGAACTCAGTTCGACGATCGAGGCTACTAAAGGAATCCGAAGAGTCTTCAACATCGTCGATCTTCGTTCGACGATATTGGAGAGCGTCGAGCTCCGTTCGACGATCGTTCAGAGAACTTAATCGTCGAGCGCCGTTCGACGATCGTTGACCGGAAGAGATAGTTCATACTATCTGAGAGACCCTGAACTCAATTCGACGATTTAGGAAATCGTCGATCTCCGTTCGACGATCTTGGGGCAAATCGTCGAGCGCAGTTCAGAGATCAGAAAAATTCTAGACACTAAGAAAAAATCAGAAAGTTTGCCTAGTCTTGGTCAATTTTTAAGCTTTCAAAATCTTGGATATTATTTAAGACTTCCTCCATCTAACATTCCTAACTGATTTAGGAAGAAGGTGTGTTTCTTTTCATCCAGTGGCTTGGTGAAAATATCTCCCCTTTGTAAATTAGTTGGGATATAGTGTAGTTCAATTTTATTCTTTTCAACATTATCCCTTAAGAAATGATGCCTAATCTCTATGTGTTTTGTCCTACTATGGAGGACTGGATTTTGAGCAATAGAAATAGCACTAGTGTTATCACAAAAGATTTTAGACTTCTCTAAGTTGTAGCCATAGTCTAGGAGTTGGTTTTGAATCCACATGATTTGTGAACAACAACTGCCTGCAGCCATATATTCAGCTTCAGCAGTTGAAGTTGACACAGATGTTTGTTTCTTACAAAACCAAGAGACAAGTTTGTCACCAAGGAACTGACAAGTTCCACTGGTGCTTTTCCTGTCAATTCTGCATCCAGCATAATCATCATCTGAGAATTCAGTTAAATCAAATGATGAATCTTTTGGATACCAGAGACCTAGATTTGGACAACTTTTAACATACCTGAGAATCCTCTTTACTAATGTTAGGTGTGACTCTCTAGGGCTTACTTGGAACCTAGCACATATACATATAGCAAACATTATATCTGGTCTACTGGCTGTAAGATACAGTAAAGAGCCAATCATTGCTCTATATGTTGTCTGATCAACAGGTTTCCCATGTTCATCAGCATCCAATACAGCATTAGTAGGCATGGGTGTTTTCATACAAGATGCCTCAGACATACCAAATTTCTTAACCAGTTCATTTGCATATTTGGTTTGAGAAATAAAGATGCCTTCAGCATGTTGCTTGACTTGCAATCCTAGGAAGAAGGATAGCTCACCCATGCTACTCATCTCAAATTTAGAATGCATCAGGTTAGAAAACCTTCTGCACAATTTGGAGTCAGTAGAACCAAAAATGATATCGTCTACATAAATCTGTACTAGTAGGGTATGGGACTTATGGGTTCTAATGAAGAGAGTTTGGTCTACTCTACCCCTTATAAAACCATTTTCCAAGATAAAGCATGCTAGGGTCTCATACCATGCTCTAGGAGCTTGCTTGAGACCATATAATGCTTTATTCAGTCTAAAAACATAATCAGGATAAGTAGGAGAGATAAAACCTGGAGGTTATCTGACATAAACTTCCTCTTTGATGTCTCCATTCAGAAATGCACTTTTGACATCCATCTGATATACCTTGAACCCTTTATGAGCTGCATAAGCTAGAAATATTCTGATGGCTTCTAATCTTGCAACTGGTGCAAAGGTCTGGTCGTAGTCGATTCCTTCTTCTTGAGAGTATCCCTGAGCAACTAGCCTTGCCTTGTTCCTTATAATTACTCCTTGATCATCCAGTTTGTTTCTGAATACCCACTTTGTTCCAATAATGGAATGATCCTTAGGCTTTGGCACTAGTTCCCATACTTTGTTTCTCTCAAATTGATGCAACTCCTCTTGCATTGTAATGATCCAGTGTGGATCTTGCTCTACATCTTGAATGGACTGAGGTTCAATTTGAGATAGGAAGCAGGTGTGCAATAGGTTTTGGTTGACCTGATTTCTGGTTTGCACACCACCTGAGATTTCTCCAATTATTTGGGAAATTGGATGGTCTCTTGATGTTACTAAATCAACAGGGGGTGTTGATTGTTCACCAACCTGTGTTGTTGTTTCCTCTTGTGGTACAACAACTGGCTCTTCAAGTTGTTCTTCAATGTGTTGAGCATTCCCTTCATCTTCACTGCTTTCATCCTCTTGAGTAACCTGTAACTTGTTCATGTCTTCAACTAGAGAATGTTCCTACAAAGGTTCTATGGTAGAAGAATTCTTCTCCTTGAAAGACATGTTAGTTTCAGCAAATGAAATGTGAACATATTCCTCAATTTTCAAAGATGATTTATTATAGACCCTATAGGCCTTGCTGATCATGGAGTATCCCAGAAACACTCCTTCATCAGCTTTGGCTTGAAATTTTGCTAAATATTTCTTGTCATTATTATGAATGTAGCAAATACAACCAAAGACTCTAAAATAGTTAACTTTAGGTTTCTTCCCTTTGAGTAATTCATAGGGAGTCTTTCCCTTTAGTTTATGTATCAGACTTCTGTTCAGCATATAGTTGGAGGTGTTCACTGCCTCTGCCCAGAAGGATAGAGGAAGGTGAGCATCTGACAACAATGTAGTGGCAGATTCAATAAGGGTTCTATTTTTCCTTTCAGCTACCCCATTTTGTTGAGGAGTTCTAGGAGCTGAGAAAGTATGTCTGATCCCTTCACTCTGACAGAACTCTTGCATAAGAAGAGAATCAAACTCTGTCCCATGATAACTTCTGATCAGGGCAATGTGAGTATTGAACTCAATCTGTATACATTTGAGAAACTCTGTCAGACACTTAAAGTTATCAGACTTCTTCCTTAGAAAGAACACCCAAGTGAATCTAGAGAAGTCATCTATAACTACTAAAGTGTAGGATTTCCCTCCTAGGCTTTGTACTGTGATGAGTCCAAAAAGATCCATGTATAACAGATACAATATCCTAGGTGAATCACTCTTATTAAGTGACTTAAAGCTGTTTTTAGTTTGCTTGTCTAATTGACAAGCCCTGCAGAGTCCTTCCTTCTTGTAGGGGCCAGAAGGTAGTCCTCTAACAAGGTTGTCCTTGGATAGCCTAACAAAAGTTCTAAGGTTTAGGTGTCCTAATCTCTTATGCCATAAAATATTTGGTCTACAGACAGAATTAAACAAGCAGATATCTACATCAGTTGAAAGAAAATCTACTAGATAGATGTTACCTTTCCTTTTTCCTGTCAACACAGTTGTGTTGTCCTCTGACTTGATTTTGCATAAGGCTTTGCTGAAGGTTACCTGGTAGCCTTCATCACACAGCTGACTGATGCTAATTAGGTTGTGCTTCAATCCTTTCACATAAGCTACCTTCTTGAAAGTTACTGATCCAATCTGGACTGCACCATATCCTTTAGTTTGTCCAAAGTTTGAATCACCAAAGATAACTTTGGGTCCAAGCTTGGCTCTAAAGGATGTGAGGTTGTCCTTGTTCCCTGTCATGTGCTTAGAGCACCCACTATCCAAATACCATTGCTAGTTAGATGTTGGATAGGACTTCTCCTGCACATAAGACAATTCATTTGTTTTTGACCCAGTTTACCTTGGGCCTAGGTTGATAACCTTTAAATTCTGAAATGAAAGACATCTCAGGTTGACTCTTATATCCCTCAGGATGATATCTCCTTGGAGGTATAATCCATTCAGTATAAGGGTTAAAGATTTGGGATGAAGGACCCTTAGGATTCAATTTTGATTTGCCTTTGAAAAATTTTCCAGAGCTCTGACCTCTGTTCGACGATCTTGGAGCTGCGTTCGACGATCTTGGGTCAGATCGTCGAGCTCCGTTCGACGGTCGACTATGGCTGAGGTCAGGTATTTGAGATCGTCGGCCTGGGTTCGACGACTTTGGCTGAGATCGTCGATCTGCGTTCGACGATTTTGCCTGAGATCGTCGAGCTGCGTTCGGCGATCGTCGATCTTCATTCGGCGATCGTTGATCTCCGTTCGACGATTTTTGCTGGGACTTAGTTTTCTGGGGCAGATCAGAATTTTTCCTAGCAACCTCTACAACTCCCTTTCCTTTGTCAGAAATGAATTTGATTGGAGTTGTTAGAACTATAGGTTGGCTGGATGAAGCACCCAAGCCCAGTGTACTGTTGAATCTGGAGTTCACCGTGCTTGTGATGTCCATCAGCTTGATGCTTCTCCCATTGAGAGATTCTTCAAGCTTTTTGGCCTCAGAGAGCTCACTTTTTAGTGAAGCTATCTGTTCCCTACAGCACTCCAACTCCTGAGAGAGTTTGAGGTTTTCTAACTTTAGAGTATTATGTTCAGATAATTCATTTCTGAGAGAGATAATTTTTTTCTCAGACTTTAGCAGGTCTAAACACAGTGCTTTAAATTCAGATTTAAAACCCTCTGAGCTAAAATCAAAAGAACCAATTACCTGATCTTCTTCAGGTTGAGTCTCTGAGTCTGACTCTGACTCCTCTTCCTCTGAATTGTGCTGTGAGGCATTGATTGCCATCATGCAGAACTCCTTTTCTTCTGCATCATCCTCATCATCACTGGAGCTGGATGAGGCTTCTGACTCCTCTTCAGTCTCACTCCAGGATTCAACAACAAACCCTTTTCTTGTATGCTTGTTTTTGCTTGAAGAAGGTTTGTCATTGCCATTCCTTTTGGAGTCTTTCTCCTTTCTTCTTTCTTTCCTGTCCCTTCTGTCCTTGTTCTTGTTCTCTGGACAGTCAGGAACTATGTGCCCTGGTTTCCTGCAACCAAAGCAAATAATGTCTTTATTATTACTAATGGACTTGTCATACCTTGGCTTATCCTGCTCCTTGTATGATCTTCTTCTGAAGTCCTTTCTGGCCATTTTGTTAAATCTTTTGGCCAGCAGACTGAGTAGTTCATCATTGCCTGTGGCTTTATCTTCAGGCAGATCTTCAGTTGCCTTGAAGGCTATGGTCTTCTCTTTTCTTGTGGCTGGTGAAGCAGCCTTCTGTTCTTCCTCTCTATTCTTGATGAGTAGCTCATAAGATTTGAGCTTACCCAACAGAGCTTCAGTGGTGATCTCATTCAGACTTCTGACATCCTTAATTGGCCAGATTCTTGAATCCCAAGTGCTGGGGAAGCACATTAGGATCTTGTCATTAAGTTTAGTTAGAGAGATCTCTTTGTCCAATGTCCTGAGTTCACTGACAATTAGACTTAGCCTGTTGTACATGTCTCCCACTGACTCAGTCTCTCCCTTCTTGAAATTCTCATATTGAGAGATGAGATGGGATCTTCTATCCTTTCTCTCATCAGCTGAGCCTGAGACTATTTCTGAGAGTTTGTCCCAAATTTCCTTGGCTGAATTACATTCAGCTACCTTTTGAAATATGTCATCAGACATTGTCTGGGCTAGGATGTTCATAGCCTTAGCATCAGCTACCTTCCATCTCTTGATGTCGGCATCTGTTCTTGATGGAGGTGGAACAGCATTTGTACTTGTGTTCTCTGGGGGTCTTGAACATACTGTCAAAACAGAGTTAAAGATATCTTCGTCAATAGAATTCATGTAAAGTCTGATCCTTGCTTTCCAGAGTACAAACTTGGATAGATTGCACACTGGAGGTCTGGTGCTAGCATAATCTTTGTTTTGGGCCATGATTTGTGAAAACAAAATCTAATAATAAAATACAAAAGAAAAACAGATCTAACTAGGGATCTTTGGGTTCAGGTGTTAGCCTGTACAACCAATCAGGTATGGTATGTTTAACTAACCTGGCTCTGATACCAATTGAAAGTGCAGCTAGATCTGATATACTCTAGAGGGGGGTGAATAGAGTATATGGTGCTTTGAAACTTTTTACAACAACTGTTGTAATAAGAGTGAGCAGGGAAGCAATAATAAATCTAATCACAGCACTAAGTTAAACAAAAGCTAATCACAGAAAAAATCAAGGCCAGAAACAAAAATGAAAACAAGCAAAACCAGAAGACACAAGGAAATATAGTGGTTCCCCTAAACTTGGGTACATCCACTCTTCTACCACCCTAGGTAGGAATCCACTACAGGATGAGTTGATCAGGTGTCCTGGGCACCAATGAGCTTTTGATAAGGTGCTCAAAAACCAAAGCAGATTTTGTGATCAGGTGTCTTGCCACCAATGAGCTTTTGACAAGGTGCTCAAAAACCAAGCTCAAACTTTTGAAGGGAGTTTGAGAAACCCTTTACAGAGAGGGGGTGAGAGAGTGATGGAAGTCTTCTCTTTCTCAAACAACTGAGAAGACTATGTGGATTGTTGATGTCAAAGCTCTCCCTGAATCCTTGAGATCTTTAGGAAGAAAAGCTTTGCTGAGGGTGATAGGCCTTCAAAGATTGAGCTCCAGCAATAGATGATTTCAGCAATAGCTGAAATGTTGAATGTCTGGAGTCTGGAAAATATGTTGGCCTTGAACACTTTGAAAACTAAAGAGATCTGAAGATTTCTGAAAAGATTGATCTCCTTGGATGTGTGTTCTTCAGAATTCTTTTAGACAGAATATTTTGAATGTCTCTCTGTAATCTGTGTTCTCTGAGTGATTCAAAAAATTTTTCTCTATTATTCTCTGATATAGAATGACATTCTCTTTCAAGTATAGCCGTTGGCCTGCATTAATTGCATCCTTAATTGCACAATCTCTTCTGGAGGAAAGTCCACACAAATATTCCTTGAAAAATCCCTTGAAACTTGGTCCAGAAATGAATGAAAACGGCTAGGAAATCTTTCAATTAATTGCAGAATAACTCCTTAACTGATTTGAATTTGAATTTAGAAACATCCTGGAAGTTATCTGAAATCGTCGAACTGAGCTCTGCTATCGTCGAGCTGAGCTCAGCGATCTGGAAATATACAGCAGCAAAATATCGTCGATCTGAGCTCAAAGATCGTCGAACTGAACTCAGAGATAAAGATCTAAAGCAGAGTCAAAATCGTCGACCTGAGCTCACCGATCGTCAAATGGAGTTCGACGATATAATGAAGTTGAGCTCAGCGATCGTCGAATGGAGTTCGACGATCTGTCAAAGTTGAGCTAGACGATCGTCGACCGGAGTTCGACGAATCGTCGTGCTGAGCTCGACAATATGACTTGGTCTCCAAACACAAAATCTTGGACTTCAGGGCAGCTTCCAAACCTAGACTTCTAACCCTTAGACTCAATTCTAATTGACCTATTAAGCTATACAGGAGGTCAAGCAAAGGTTCCTAGAGACATAGTGATCCTGACCCAAATTAGTAATAGGGTGTTCCAACAATTTCACTGATGGCAGCTTCTGTTTAGAGTAGGGCTTCTTGAAGTTATTGTTCAGATGGAGTTTCTTATGGAGTCTGAGGTGGAGGAGAAACTGCTGGAGGTGTAGGTATCCTTGCTGGGACAGAAGGAGCAGGCTCCCCCTAAATAGATGCACCAGAGGACCTGGCAATCTGATGTGGAGAGGGGGATGGGGCCCTATCCTCTTTGACTAGAACCTCTGCAACCTTGGCAGCCTGAGTGGGATTCTGCAGTTTCACTTCCCATCTTTGAATGGAGGATATGGAAACTTCCTTCATATGATGAAGAATAGTCCCTTTAGAGAAATTGAACACTTCTGGATTGATTTCATGGAGGAGGAGAGAAATAATTCTGGCATAATTTGGGGCTTTAATGATGTCTCTGATCTTATCCAAGATCGTCATACCAAATTGGAATTTCTTCCTGCAGACTATAGCTTGCATAATATCAAAGAATTAGAGAGAGATATCTCTGATAGAACTTGTTTTGCAGAGGAGGACTTTCCCTATAATATCCATAAGCAACTTTCCTTCAGGATTCATCTGAGACCTTTTGATGTACTCTTCATTAGGAGAAATTCCACAGAACATACATGTTCTATCAGACTCATCAGGCCCTAGATGATCTTCTTCATCTACAATCGGCAATCGAAGAAGTTGAGAAATAGATGTCTTTGTAAGCTTGATTTTGATTCCTCTGACTGTCGATTTGAGAATGGCACCATGTCGTTTAACCTTGACATTTCTGAAGAACTCGACAACATCTGGAAAGAGGATTTTACAAGGTTCTTGAAGAATGAAGGTAAGTCTGGCGGTGTCGAGAAGTATCATAAGATTATGGAAATCATCTGAAAGTTCTGCAATTCCGGCGAAAACTAGTTCGGAACTTATTCCAATCTTTGAAGAAGAGGCCATGTTCCAGAAGCTCTTGGAAAAACTACGACGGTGAGAAAGAAGACGCGGCTCTGCAATTTCTTGGCGGAAGACGAAGCGACTGTCGGTTTACGCGAGAGAGAAAATGATTTCGTGTAGAATGATTTTTGGAATTTCCGATTTATATAACCCTAGGTTTATGTCTAATTAAAAGATAAATGATGGAATCATACCTTAGAAGTGGCGGTATTAACCTCGGGTTGCGAAGAAGAAAATTTGAATCACGGAGAAATATATGGCTAGCACATACTCGAGAGACTTAATATTACTCGAGTGAAGTAATTGAGTAGGTGATTTTCTTACTCGTGTACTTTACTTCTTACTGGAGTCAAAAAGTTAGAAATTTGAAGAATTCCAACTTTTGACTGAATCTTGATCTCTAAGCCTTCTTGGGGGTCCATCTTCTCTAATCTTCTTTGTTGAGCATTCCAAGTTCTGTTTTGAAGAACGAGAACTTGGTCTCATCCAGCGGCTTTGTGAAAATGTCTGCAATCTGCCTGTCGGTAGAGACATATTGGAGATCTATGTCTCCATGCTCCACATGCTCCCGGATGAAGTGATACCTCAGCTTTATATACTTTGTCCGGCTGTGAGAGACTAGGTTGTTGGCTATTGCAAATGCGCTGGAAGAGTCGCAAAACAATGGAATGTTCTAGAACTTCATATTATAATCTTCAAATTGATTCTTTATCCATAGCAGTTGTGCACTGCAACTGCCTGCAGAGATGTACTCTGATTCAGCTATTGAGATTGCTACACAGTTCTGCTTCTTGCTACTCCAGGAGATAAGCCTTCTTCCTAGGAATTGGCAAGTCCCAGAAGTGCTTTTTTTGTCGTCTGTGCTTCCTGCAAAATCTGCATCTGAAAAACCTATTAGTTCGCTATCATTACTTCTTGGGTACCATAAGCCAAGATTTGGCGTACCTTTAAGGTATATCAAAATCTGCTTTGCAGCAGCATAATGAGATTCCTTAGAGTTCACCTGAAATCTAGCACATATAGATGTTGAAAACATTATGTCAGGTCTACTGGCAGTAAGGTAGAGCAAGGATCCAATTATGCTTCTGTACTTGGTTTCATCAAAAGGTTTCCCTTTTTCATCCTTGTCTAGAGATATTGTTGAACCCATTGGATTACTCATCTAGGTTGCGTTCTCCATTCCGAATTTCTTAATTAGCTCTTTGGTAAACTTGGTCTGCGAGATGAAAATTCCATCTTCAGATAGTTTCACTTGAAGCCCTAAGAAATACTTCAGCTCGTCCATACTGCTCATTTCAAACTTCCCTTGCATAAGTTTTGAAAACTTCTTGCAGAGGTTGTCGTCAGTAGAGCTAAAAATAATGTCGTCGACATAGATTTGCACTAGCAAAATCTTGCCTTTTATTTCCCTAAGAAATAATGTCTTATCTATCTTTCCCCTTGTGAACTTGTTCTCAAGTAGAAAGCTAGACAACATCTCATACAAAGCTCGAGGTGCTTATTTCAGACCATATAAGGCTTTATGCAGTAAGTAAATGTAATCAGGAAAGGTAGAATCAACAAAACCTAGAGTTTGTTCCACATACACCTCTTCTTTTATGTCACCATTAAGGACGGCAGACTTCACGTCCATCTGATAGACAGTGAAGCCTTTGAGTGCAGCATATTTTAGGAATAACCTGATGGCCTCCAGCCTTGCCACTGGAGCGTACGTCTGGTCGAAGTCGACTCCTTCTTCTTGATTAAATCCTTTAGCGACGAGTCTGGCCTTGTTCTTTATGATCATTCCATCCTCGTCCATCTTGTTCCTGTAGACCCATTTTGTGCCGATGACATTCTTATCTTTGGGTCTTGGAACAAGTTTCCATACTTGGCAGCACTTGAACTGATTTAGTTCCTCTTCCATCGCCACTATCCACAATGCATCTGAGTTCGTTTCCTCAAACTTCTTTGGCTCAACCTGTAAGAGAAAACTTAGTTATAAATTTTCGTTTGTTGTACCTCTATGAGTTCTGACACCATCCCGTGGATCTCCTATGATCTGGTCCATGGGGTGATCCTTCAGATGTCTGATCTCTAGAGTCCTTGAATCTGGATTATCTTCAATCACTGGAGTGACTTCATCAACTTGCACAATTTCTTCATCTAGATCATCAACCTCTCCAATAGGAGTTGGAGTGGTGATCTAGATGAACTTTTCACCTTTATCTTCAGATGGTTCATCCAAGCTGAGTTCTTTTAGTTTTGTACCTGCATCTTCAGTAAGCACACTAGAGGAGTTGCCTTGCAGCAAGCCCGTCTCATCAAATACAACATGTATTGATTCTTCTACAACCAGGATTTTTTTACTAAATATCATGTATGCCTTACTATGCCTACTATATTCTACAAAAATACCTTCAAAACTCTTTTCGCTGAACTTGGTAGTATGATACTTACCATTGTTAAGCACGAAGCATTTACAACCAAAAATTCTAAAATATGAGACAGTTGGTTTTCTGCCCCTTAGAAGTTCATAAGGTGTCTTATCATGGTTTTTGTTTATGAGTGCTCGATTTTGCACGTGGCATGCAGTGTTGACGGCTTCAGCCCAGAAATATTCTGGTAGTGAGGCATCACTCAATATGGTCCTGCAGGCCTCTATGAGTGTTCTATTCATTCTCTCGGCCACTCCATTCTGTTGTGGAGTACGAGGAGAGGAAAACTCATGAAAGACACCTAAGTTTTCACAAAATTCTATCATGGCCCCATACTTAAACTCTGTTCCATTGTCACTTCTGATTTTGACTATGGAGCAGTTGAACTCATTCTGAACTTGCCTGACAAAATTAGTAAATATGTCGAAGGTATCTGACTTGTGTTTTAGAAAGAACACCCACGCAAAGCGCGAGTAATCATCAATAATTACTAACGTATAATCCTTACCTCCAAAACTTCTAACTTGCAGTGGACCAAACAAGTCCATATGCAGTAGATGTAAACATCTATTAGAATTTTTGCCGATAACGCTTTTAAAGGTAGCCCTTGTTTGTTTGCCTTTTAAACATGCATGACAAGGTCTATCTTTGACGTAGTTGACATTTGGGGCATCACGTACTAAATACATTGAAAATAATTTATTAATAGTTTTGGAATTAATATGTGCGAGTCTCTTGTGCCATTGGTCACCAAGAGATGCACTATCTTTTGCTAAAAAGCACATTGGTGTAGAATGTTGAAATTTGTGAAGTGGAAGTGGGTGACAGGACAGGCCGGGCGGCCTGGGGCGGATAGCGTTGGCGGACTAGGCGGACTGGGCGGACTGAGATTTGCGGCCTGGTGGAAGGTCTAGTGAGAAGCCAGTTGTTCTTCTGGGCGGTTTGCACGGGTTGAGTCCGCGGACTATGCGGCCTGGTTTCCGCGGATAGGGTGTTTGCTGATTGGCTTTGCCAAGGAGCGGCCTGAGCGGATAAAGGCTTGCGGACTGGTGCATTGCTCAGTGGCCGCGGGTGCAAGTTTGTGCTGATAGGCGGTTTGGCTCGTGTCCGCGGGTAGCTTGCGGACTAGAGTGTCCGCGGTGTGGGCTGTTGCGGACTGGGCTTAGAGCTTGGCTGAGGCCTTGTCGAGCTCTGGTGGCACAGCAGGCGATCTGCTGTGGAGATCGATTGGCGGACTGGGTTTAGAGTCCGGGGTTGGCTGCTGTTTTGGACAGAAGTGCGAGGAGCTCGCGGACTGATGGCGGTCTGTGCTAGGGTGTTTGGCGGATGGGAATTTGAGTCCGCCATGCTCGCATTGGCCCTTGATGGTTTTGGACTTGGTCACACTTTGTGCCAAGGCCATGGTGTCCGCGGTATCCGCCAAGTCCGCTGTGACAGAGCGGACGGTTGCTATCTGCCTTTGGTCGTGGACTTGTGGCGGATTGAGGTGTGAGTCTTGCAGACTGCCTCGGGTTGGTGCGGACTGCCATTGAAGGGGGTTGCTGTCTTGCAGTGGTTGGAGCTTTGCGGGCTGATTCCTTGTCCGCATAGCTTGGGCGGACTGGAGAGGGTTCGTCAATGGTTGCCTTGCTCCTGGCGGTTTCCCTTGGTATCCGGCTAAGTCCATGCGGACTGGGCGGACGGAGGTTTGCTATCGCGCGGGCTGGGGTGGTGACGCTATCTCTTGGGCGGTGACCACACTCCTCACCTTGCCTATAAATAGGACCCCCCCCCTGGCACATCTACAGTAACCTAAGTAACTAGAGTGAACAGTAAGTTGGGTTGAGCGAAGTGCTGCGGTCTGTGTTTGTCAGTCCGCGCGGATTGTTTCAGGCTGACGGTTTGCTGTGTGCAGGTCGTGCGGATAGCTTCAAGAAGCCAGGAGTTTGGCTGTGACTTCGGTCAAGTACTTGGAAGTGTGCGGTCTCTGCGGACTCAGCAGGAGGTCGCTCTGCGGCTTGTCAGTTCTGTTACATCTTTGCCAGCTTCAATAACCTATCCGCCGGCTTCAGGCGGGTAGGGGTGTTCCTCAGTTCAGGTTCAGCAGGAGGCGAATAACGGTGTGTCCGCACGGCCTCGCGGCTTCGGCGGACTCCGTGTCTATTCGGCGAATTGCAGCATAGCTTGGGCGAGCTCAGCGACCTCGGCGACCTCGCGGTCTCGGCGGACTCCGGTGCTGTCCTCCTGGCTTGTTTTTTGGTGCTTTCTATTTACAGCTGTGATACTAGCGAAATCATGTCTCGCTATGTATGCCTCGCATTGTAAAGAAGTGAATGAATAATAGACCTGCTTGTGCTTTCATTATTTGTTGGGTGTCACCTCTATTCCTTGGTTCCACTGGTTCAACGTGAGAACTGGGTAGTTCCGAAGATATTAATTTGGCGTTTGGGCTATCTTGCTGACCACGTTGAGAAAATTTAACATGGTATCAAAGCGAGGTTTCTGAGGTTCAGTTGCGTGAGCGGAAGACAGCCAGTGTTGTTACTCAGTGATTGAGTGGTGATCAACCTGTGTTGTTGCTCGGAGCTGCTGATAGGTTGCCAACAGGTGTTGCAATGGAAGGGAGCTTTGCAAGAGGTCTGGGCATTGAACTCTTAACGCCGACTAACTTCAAGAAGTGGAAGTCGTGCATGAAGAGTTATCTTCTTGGCGAGGAGCTGTGGGAAGTCGTCGGTGGTGACGACAGACAGGAAGTCACTACTGCGTTCGGTACTGCTGAGCAGGTTAGGCTCTGGAGAAGAACAAATGCTAAGGCGGAGTTCATTCTGAAGAGAGTCGTGTCTCCAAAACTTTTTGATCACATCGTTGGGTGTGAGTCGGCTGCTGATATTTGGACAACCATTGATGAGTTGTTCAATAGGAAGAATGTGGCGCGGCTTCAGTTCCTGGAGAATGAGTTAGCCAGGGCAACTCAAGGAGACCTTTCCATCTCCAAGTACTTCTTAAAGATGAAGAGCTTGTGTGCTGAGCTGTCGGCACTGGATCCTGATGAGCCTATCTCTAAGGCAAAGATGAAAAGGCACATTATCTGCGGCTTGCGGAAGGAGTATGTGGTCTTTGTTACATCTGTTCAAGGGTGGGCTACTCAGCCGTCATTGCTGGAGCAGGAGAATCTGCTTGCCTCGCAGGAGAGCTTAGCAAGGCAGATGGCTGGAGTGAACCTGAATCAGGAAGGCAGCGAAGCTCTCTTCTCAGGCAAGAAGAAAGGATGGGAAGGGAAGAAGAAGAAGAAGAAAGTGCAGGCCGCTGGTGAGAAGGAGACTTCAACTTCATATCCACCGGAGAGGAGCAATGCTCCTAAGGACTGGAAGAAGAATTTGAAGTGCTAACGGTGCCATCAGCGAGGGCACTTCAAGCGGGACTGCAAGGTCAAACTGCAGTCTGGGCATGCTGCGGGAAAGGAGGAAGCTTGGTCAAGAAGTGAAGAAGCAGAATGGGGCGGAGCTTTCATGACGGGCACTTATGTTCGGGCCTTGTCTGCTGAGGACTTCAACAGCGAGTGGATCGTGGACTCCGGGTGTGGTCATCACCTCACCGTAGACAAATCGAAGTACACCTCCATGCAACCTTACTCAGGTAATGAAGCTATTATCACTGCTGATAATACTGTTTATGCAGTAGAGAAAGAGGGGGTCGTGTCATTGGGTAGTGATCAGGGGCCACTCACGTTAAGGAGTGTGTATCACGTGCCGGTCATGAAGAAAAACATCTTCTCAGTGACCAATGCGGTGGACGCTGGGTATCACGTTCTGTTTGGGCCAACAGACGTGAGGTTCCTTCGCAACGTATCAGCGGTGAAGGATGATGTTGCTCATGTTGGGAGGAGGGTGAAGAACTTGTTTGTTCTTTCCACCAATGCTTATGTTGATAAGATGAGGGCCAATGATAGCGCTGCTATCTGGCATGAGAGGCTGGGGCATGTTGGCATGGATAAGCTGAAGGCAATGGCGAGTAGAAGTTTGGTGAGGGGGTTGCCGAAGTTGTCCTCCTTTGGTGATGGGCATGTTTGTGCGGGCTGTCAATACGGTAAGGCACATCGTCTTACGTTTGATAAATCACAAACAAGGAGCAAGAAACCATTGGAGTGTATTCATGGCGACCTGATGGGACCAACGGTTACTGCCAGCCTTGGCGGAAACAGATTTATGCTTGTCTTGGTTGATGACTACTCAAGGTATACTTGGGTGTACTTCTTAAAGGAGAAGTCAGAAGCCTTCCGTTTGTTCGTGGAGTTCAAGGAGTTGGTAGAAGGCCGGCTTGACATGCAGATTAAGAAGTTTAGAACTGATAACGGGGTGAGTTTGTCTCCTCCGAGTTTTCTAACTTCTGCAGGAAGCACGGGATCCAATGGGAGCTTACTTGTGCTCACACTCCACAACAAAATGGGTAGCGGAGCGAAAGATCCGTCATTTGACGGAGACCTGCAAATGCTGGCTTCATGCGAAAGCGATCCCAAGGTCCTTTTGGGCGGAGGGAATGTCTTGTGCTGCTTATGTTATCAACCGGATGCCACTCAGCCCTATCAACATGAAGACTCCTATTGAGCTGTTGCTGAAGGAGAAGCCGAGTGTTGGACACCTTAGGGTGTTCGGTTCAACTTGCTACGTGCATGTCCCGGATGCTTCACAGACAAAGCTGGATGCGAAGGCAAGGAAACTTATCTTTGTTGGCTATGATGAGCGGAAGAAGGGATGGAAATGCATGGACCCTGTGACGAAGAAGTTCGTGGTGTCAAGAGACGTTGTCTTTGACGAGCTGACGTCATATGGAGGTGGCTCAGTGGAGCTAACCGGAAGTAGCAAGGTTGATGAAGCACCGGTGGTGGCTGCTGAAGGCTTGGAAGAGGAGCTTGCTGTTTCACCAACAGCTCCTGTTGCTTCGAACTCCGAGGCTGAGCCTTCTGGCTCAGGAAGCAGGGGGAGCACTGCTCAATGCTTGCCCCAGGTAGGAGTGGAGCCCGAAGAAGCAACGGAAGCCGTGAGCAAGGAGCCGGTTCTTCGGAGATCGAAGAGGGTGGTTAAGCCACCGGCTCGGTACTGTGATGGGAATGCAGTGAGCTTTGTCTCCTGCTTCTTTGCAGGTCCTCTGGATGAGCGAGAGCCTGCAAACTTCAACGAGGCCACTGGAGTGAAGGAGTGGGATGATGCCATGAAGGAAGAGATTGATGCTCTGAAGAAGAATGAAACCTGGGACCTTGTGCCCAAGGTTGATGGCATTACTCCGGTTACTTGCAAATGGGTGTATAAGTTGAAGAAGAAGGCTGATGGGAGCATTGATCGGTTCAAGGCTCGCCTGGTCGCTAGAGGATTCTCACAGCAGTATGGAGAAGACTATGAGGAGACATTCAGTCCAGTTGCGAAGATGACTTCTGTAAGAGTGGTGATCGCCTTGGCTGCTAGCAAGGGATGGAGGTTGTGGCAACTCAATGTGAAGAATGCCTTTCTTTACGGAGAGATTGACAAGGACATCTTCATGGATCAGTCGCTTGGTTTTGTCTCTGAAAAGCATCCGGACTATGTTTGCAAACTCAGGAAGGCTCTCTATGGGTTGAAGCAAGCTTCTAGAGCGTGGTATGGGAAGATTGCAGAGTACTTGCAATTCTGTGGATACCTTGCTTCTAACTCGGATTCAAGCTTGTTCGTCAAGAAGAAGGGGGAGCTACGAGTCTTGGTCCTGCTGTATGTGGATGACATGATCATCACAGGGAACTCGGAGGGGGAAGTAGCAAGGCTTAGGGCTGAGCTTGCTATACGCTTCGAGATGAATGATTTGGGAGAGTTGCATCACTTTCTCGGTCTGGAAGTAGAGAGGAAGGAGTGTGGGGTTCTCATTAGCCAGAAAGGGTATACTGATCGCATTGTGAAGCGGTTCGGCATGGGTGAAGGGAAGAAGTGCTCTACTCCACTAGAATCTGGGCTGAAGCTTCGACGAGATGAGGGAAGGGTTATTCATGATCCCTTGGTGTTCAGGGCTCTTGTTGGGAGCTTGATTTACCTGACGATTATAAGGCCGGATATTGCTTATGCAGTTGGCCGAGTAAGTCGGTATATGGCTGAACCAAGGCAATCTCATCTAGTGGCGGCGAAGGGAATTCTGAAGTATGTCAAGGCTTCTTCTGACATGGGACTCCTCTATAGAAGGGACGCGGAGTTTGCGTTGCTCGGGTACACGGATGCTGACTATGGCGGTGATTCGGATGATCGAAGGTCTACTTCTGGTTATGTGTTCACTTGCGGTTCAGCTGACATCTCGTGGTGTAGCAAGAAGCAGGACTCGGTGTCGGTTTCAACCACGGAGGCGGAGTATAAGGCTTCGGCCTTGGCTGCTCGGGAAGCCGTTTGGTTGAGGAGGCTTATAGAGGATGTTCATGAAGAAGTGCAAGGGCCTACTTTACTCCGGGGTGACAATGAGAGTGCTCTCAAACTGGTTAACAATCCAGTGTGTCACGCCAGGACCAAGCATATAGAGATTGATCACCACTTCATCAGGGAGAAGGTGTTGGAGGGGTCTCTGCTGGTCGGGCATGTTCGGAGTGAAGATAATCTTGCTGACATCTTCACAAAGCCACTGTCGAAGGGGCCCTTTGAACGCTTGCGCAGCTTGCTGGGCTTGGTCACCACTTCCCACTTCAAGGGGGAGTGTTGAAATTTGTGAAGTGGAAGTGGGTGACAGGACAGGCCGGGCGGCCTGGGGCGGATAGCGTTGGCGGACTAGGCGGACTGGGCGGACTGAGATTTGCGGCCTGGTGGAAGGTCTAGTGAGAAGCCAGTTGTTCTTCTGGGCGGTTTGCACGGGTTGAGTCCGCGGACTATGCGGCCTGGTTTCCGCGGATAGGGTGTTTGCTGATTGGCTTTGCCAAGGAGCGGCCTGAGCGGATAAAGGCTTGCGGACTGGTGCATTGCTCAGTGGCCGCGGGTGCAAGCTTGTGCTGATAGGCGGTTTGGCTCGTGTCCGCGGGTAGCTTGCGGACTGGAGTGTCCGCGGTGTGGGCTGTTGCGGACTGGGCTTAGAGCTTGGCTAAGGCCTTGTCGAGCTCTGGTGGCACAGCAGGCGATTTGCTGTGGAGATCGATTGGCGGACTGGGTTTGGAGTCCGGGGTTGGCTGCTGTTTTGGACAGAAGTGCGAGGAGCTCGCGGACTGATGGCGGTCTGTGCTAGGGTGTTTGGCGGACGGGAATTTGAGTCCGCCATGCTCGCATTGGCCCTTGATGGTTTTGGACTTGGTCACACTTTGTGCCAAGGCCATGGTGTCAGCGGTATCCGCCAAGTCCGCCGTGACCGGGCGGATGGTTGCTATCTGCCTTTGGTCGTGGACTTGTGGCGGATTGAGGTGTGAGTCTTGCGGACTGCCTCGGGTTGGTGCGGACTGCCATTGAAGGGGGTTGCTGTCTTGCAGTGTTGGAGCTTTGTGGGCTGATGTCTTGTCTGCATAGCTTGGGCGGACTGGAGAGGGTTCGTCAATGGTTGCCTTGCTCCTAGCGGTTTCCCTTGGTATCCGGCTAACTCCATGCGGACTCGGCGGACGGAGGTTTGCTATCGCGCGGGCTGGGGTGGTGACGGTATCTCTTGGGAGGTGACCACACTCCTCACCTTGCCTATAAATAGGACCCACCTGGCACATCTACAGTAACCTAAGTAACTAGAGTGAACAGTAAGTTGGGTTGAGCGAAGTGCTGCGGTCTGTGTTTGTCAGTCCACACGGATTGTTTCAGGCTGACGGTTTGCTGTGTGCATGTCGCGCGGATAGCTTCAAGGAGCCAGGAGTTTGGCTGTGACTTCGGTCAAGTACTTGGAAGTGTGCAGTCTCTGCGGACTCAGCAGGAGGTCGCTCTGTGGCTTGTCAGTTCTGTTACATCTTTGTCAGCTTCAATAACATGTCCGCCGGCTTCAGGCGGGTAGGGGTGTTCCTCAGTTCAGGTTCAGCAGGAGGCGAATAACGGTGTGTCCGCGCGGCCTCGCGGCTTCGGCAGACTCCGTGTCTATTCGGCGAATTGCAGCATAGCTTGGGCGAGCTCAGCGGTCTCGGCGACCTCGGCGACCTCGCGGTCTCGGCGGACTCCGGTGCTGTCCGCCCGGCTTGTTTTTTGGTGCTTTCTGTTTACAGCTGTGATACTAGCGAAATCATGTCTCGCTATGTATGCCTCGCATTGTAAAGAAGTGAATGAATAATAGACCTGCTTGTGCTTTCATTGTTTGTTGGGTGTTACCTCTATTCCTTGGTTCCGCTGGTTCAACGTGAGAACTGGGTAGTTCCGAAGATATTAATTTGGCGTTTGGGCTATCTTGCTGACCACGTTGAGAAAATTTAACATAGAAGAGTCTATACAAATGAAATTTAAATAAAATGTGTTTCTGCTTCAAGTGCCGGATAGAATCATTTCCATATTGTCAACAGATTTTATCAAGCACTTATCAGTGTGAAACTCAACTATGTATCCTTTATCGCATAGTTGGCTTATGCTTATGAGATTGTATTCCAATCCTTCAACATAAGCTACATCCGAGAAAGATACACTACCGTTCGTAACCATACCATAGACTTTAGTGATTCCTCGATCTGAACCTTCAACGTTAACCTTTGGTCCGTTCAAGACAGGAGAGTAGTTCTGAAGTAGGCTTCTTGTACCGGTCATTTGCCGAGAGCATCCAATGTCCAAATACCAGATTGGCATTTTGGTGGCCTTTGGACATACCTGCAATCATAATCAGTTTGCCTTAGGAACCCAAATATGTTTGGGTCCTTGGTCTCAGGTTAGAACACTCCCCCTATGAATATTAGCATTATGAGCGGTCTTTCTCATATTGCAAACATGAGGGGTTGCGGCATTTCTGGGATTAAACCAGCAATCGATGGAAAAGTGACCAATTCTGCCACAGCACCAACAGTCAAATATGGTGTATCTTTGCCTTATGTTCTCCTGCTTGGCCTTTTGAGGTTGTGGTCTAGCAGGGGAAGCATTTTTGGAGGAAGAAGATTCATGATGATGGCAATCACATGATTTCTCCTCCTTCTGTGGCTTTTCCACAATGGGCTTTACCTTAGGTGCCTTCTTGAAGTTAAGACCATGATTGTAAGGGCCATAGCTCTGAAGAATCACTTCTTCATAAGGTGCCTTAAAGACACTCTCACCAAAGTTTCTGGGGCGAGTCCATCCTTGATAACGGGACTTTGGCTCTACATAGGTAGGCCTGGTCAAGTGACCGTAGGATGAGTCAAGATCAAACTCGTTTGTTGGAAATATGACCTTTCTGAACGATGTCTGATCTTGAGGGGCTTTCCCCTTCTCTTTGGACAAGGCCTTCTGGGCGGCCTTATTCTTTCTTTGAGCCTTGTTCCTCCTAGAAGATTTACTAGGAGATTCTTCATGACGTAATCCAACACCCTTGGCCTTCGCTGAGAATTCAGCCACGAGTGGAAGAGCAGTCTTAGGCTTCGAGAAACTTTCAACAAGTTTCCTTTCAGCTACGAGTTGTTCTTCCAACTCTTTGATGATGTTCTCTTTTAGGTCAAGGTGCTCAAGAGCTTTGCGGTATTCTTCAATAGCATTATTGAAGTTCTCTTTGAGTGAGTCAGCCTTAGAGACTTCTTCTCTCAGGATGCTCTCTTCAACTTTAAGAGAATTTATCTCTTTAGCTGGAGTTTTCATGACTCGGCGACATTTGTCGTAAGCCATGATCAACTCCTTGTACTGGGCCATGAGTTCAGACTCATCGTTAGAAGAGTTGTCCTCATTATCATGCTCAGAAGCTTCATATTTTGAAAGAGGGGTGTAAGAGTTTACCTTTCCAGTGAACTGGGGCTCTTGTTCGTCATCTGTCTGAGCCATAATCCCAAAGTAGGCTTCTTCTTCTTCACTCGACTCTGATGAGTCGGAGTCACTAAGAGTCTTGCCATTTTGGCTATTAGGCTCTTCTCTGTCCTTTTCTTGTTGTATGAGGACTTCTTTTCCTCTCTTCTTCCACCCTCCTTCTTCTTATGGGGGCAGTCAGCAATGACATGTCCTGGCTTATTACAGCAGTAGCAAATAATGTCAGTAGAAATAAGTTTATTCTGTTTAGGAGTATACCTGTCGAGGCTACTTGAGCCTTTTTTTTGACGATCACCATCACGTCGTGATCTTCTATAAGAAGCATCCTTGCCTTTCCAGTGCTTCTTTTTGTTCAAGAATTTCTTGAATTGACGTGAGAGTAGTGAGAACTCTCCTTCAGATAGCTCAGAGTCTGAGGTACTTGGCTCCGAAGTTTCTTCTTCACTCACTTCTTGTACTGGAGCAGGAGGAACAACATTTGACTTCTTTGAGGTTTCTGTCTTTAAAGTAACAGACTTCTCTTTGAATGTAGACCTGCTCTTCTCTTCTTCAGCCTTTCTGGTGTTGAATTGAAGCTTATATGGCATAAGCTTCCCGAAGAGATTTTTTGGGTTTGTCTCGGCTAGTTTTCCAAGCTACATGATGGCACAGACCTTATTATCTCATTCCTTAGTTAGGGATCTCAAGAACTTGTCATTCAATTCTCCGTTTGTGAAGACTCTGCCATAGACCCTTAGGAAATTTACTATCTTGAAGAAATTCTCAATTGTGTCAGCAATGGTGTCCATGTTTCCTTGTCGGAAAGCTTCATACTTTTGATTTAGAAGGAATCTTCTATCATCCCTGACTTCTTCTGTACCTTCCATCAAGGTAACTAGAGATTGCCACATCTCCTTTGCAGACTGGCAGTGGATTAGGTTTTGCAGCATTGATCATCGACTGCACTTGTTATTATGTTCTTAGCCTTCTTATCTAAGGATACAAGTGCAATCTCGTCTTTATCAAGATCCATTAATTTCTTTGGTACTTTCTTAGTTGGATCTATTGTGGAGATTGTCATGTGAATGTAAGGACCTTCTTTAACGATCATGAAGATCCTTGGATCCACAGCTTCCATGAAAAATTTGATTCTCTCTTTCCACATGGGAAAGTTATTCTTGGTGCACAGAGGAAGCTTGGCAAAATCTTTAGCCTTGTCCATGTTTGGTAGATCTCAAAGGACAACTATAGAAAGATCTGATAAAGGTGTTAACCTTTTAGTGATTAACCTGGCTCTGATACCAATTGAAAGTCTATAATTGTCTACCTAAATCACCTAGAGGGGGGGTGAATAGGTGATATGAGCGTCTTTTTGTGGAATAAAAATTTTAAGATCTATGCACAGAACTATCTACCAATCAATCACAGACGACGCAAGATTTATAGTGGTTCCCCAATCTTGGGTACATCCACTTTCCCTCACCGATCTAGCAATAAACTAGACTCGGTTACTCCACTATCTCGGATTGAAACCCAATCCTACGCCTCGGAACAAAGTTCGTACAATCTCGATCCACAAAACAAATCGACACTCGGAAGGTAAAACTTACTACAATCTCGGAGACAAAAGGCTCCTACACTCGGAGAAAATTCTCCTACAAGAATGAAATTGAGCGTATGTAAAATACAAACAGTAAATCTTTATCAGATCTATAAACTAACATCCTGGATCTTCTTCTTTTAAACTTTTGCGGCTTTATCAGAGAGGTTGAAGAAAATCTCGGCAATGCTAGATATGGACTTCCTTGGCTTCACGCGATCGGATAGAAGATGAGCAATTGAGCGGCAATCTCGATCTGTAAATCTTCTTGATCTGAATCCTCTGAAATCGAAAACCCTAGTCGGATTTGAACGATGAAGATCGGCGGCGGCGGCTTTCGCTTCTTGGGGAGAGAGATTCGGAGAACTTAGAAAATAATCGACTGCAAAACTTATGATTAGGGTTTGTCAGTTTGACAAGACCTTATATAGGATCTGTGATAACAGTCATAATTAAATGTTAATGAGGTACACGTGGACCAATCACATAAGGACTCATTAAGAAATTTGTCAATTCTGGACTTAACTAAATTTTAGAAGAATGAAGCTGATATACTCGAGTGAAGATAAGATTACTCGAGTACTATATAGAGCTACTCGAGTGAACTGAAGATAACTACTCGAGTAAATATTTAAAGTTACTCGAGTGACCTGAAGATAACTACTCGAGTAAATATTTGGAGAAAATCTGGAAATGAAGATCAGCTACTCGAGTATAAAGAGATTTACTCGAGTGCTAAAATAGTTACACGAGAGGTGGAGTTGGACTACTCGAGTATAGGAAATACTACTCGAGTAAAAAGAGATTGACTACTCGAGAGGTAGAGGAACTACTCGTGTCAAGGACTTAGAATATTTTCTGGAATGGAATTTTGGGCTACTCTAGTAGTGAAACTAAACTACTCGAGTGAATAAGAACTACTCGAGTATATAGAAGTAGTTACTCGAGTAATGGACTTAGAGAAAATCTGAGAGAAGAAAACATAGTTACTCGAGTATAAAACATAGACTACTCGAGTAGTAGATGAACTACTCGAGTACATGACTTAGACTACTCGAGTGAGGAGAAATTATGCGTGACCTAGACTTCTGTAACTCGAGATAAAAGGTTCAAACTACTCGAGTAATTTACTTAGAAAATATCTGGGGAAGAAATCGTGTAAACTCGAGAATGAGACGGAATCTACTCGAGTAGTTAACTTAACTACTCGAGAGCTATTACTTGACTACTCGAGTTCTAACTTCCTTACTCGAGTATAACGATTTTTACTCGATTTTAAACTAAGAAATTCACTCGAGTAGGTATATATTTACTCTTTTAAAATACTTAGTAAATTCTCTTAATAGAAATCTCTTCTTCTTTGGTGAAACCAGCATCAAGTCTTTTCCAATTAGTCCTAGTGCTTAAGTATGAAGTGTATCCCAATAGAGAGCCTACACATGAGTCAACACCTTGGATCACACAATGATGGATTACATTATATGGTCCTGTGTTTGGTGACCCATGGTAGACTGACATTGGTCTACACTTGGCATTAGAATCCTGCAAACACATAACTCAAACAAAGCATCAAATACAACTTAATTCATCTTAGTTCAAAAATGACTTCATCAAATCTGAGTTAATGTGGATACAATACCCAACACCTATAAATCACGAGCTCCCGTCCTATCTTTTTTTCCGACCCCAGGCACAGAAACCAAGGCATGCTTTTATATATCCTCATAAAAAAATGTTACCGCCGGCGGTAAGACTATCGCTAGGCGGTAGGTTCGGGCGCTTGTTGTGTCATCTGTCGTCCAAATCTATAATAATATTTAAACCGAAAATTTGTCATTTAATCATTGCTATCATCATGCAATTACTGCTACCGCCGTGCGGTAATATGGAGCACGATGATTCAGAGCATTTGTGTCGAGTCATCGAGAGGAATCTTGGCATTCGTCGAACAACTACAGCGGCACAGTACTGCTAGCGCCTGGCGGTAGGTAGTTTCTTGAGAAAGGCTTTTTGGCATTCGTCGAAAGGTCCTGCTCGGCATTCGTCGAAATACTAGCGAGATGCGTTAACCTCTATTGCCTGGTGGTACCCTGGTTTCTCGATAAATTCGGCTTGGCATTCATCGAGAGAGTTATCATTGTGTGTTAGTACTACCACATGGCGGTAATTTCTAGAGAGCTTGGCCAAAATAATTCACCGCATTAGCGCAAGAGATAGGACTAGCGTGAGGCAGTAACTTCCCGAGAGCTCTGTCTAACTAATTCACAGCTACCGCTCGGCAGTAACTTCTACCGCTCAGTGTTAGTGTCCATGAGAGCCTTCTTCTTCTTCGCTTGCACATATCAACCTGCACACTCTATCAACAGAATATGTGATCAAATACAACCTGGGAGTTGATATTCTCAAACTCAAGGAATCTGAAACATCAAACTCAGGGAATCTGAAACTTCAGTTCCAACAAACTCCCCCTTTTGATAATATCAATTATCGTTCATGAGAAATAACAATGACATAGAGTGCGTATATGAAGAACAAGAATTATAGGTTAACATCAGGTTGCCGGTTCTCTAAATGGCTCCCCTACATGGAGTGCTCCCCCTATCTACATGTTTGTCATGCTCTCCCTATCTATGTAACATCCCGATTCACAGTAGGCCCCTCGTGCGCGTTTTTGAGTCAGGAGAGCTGACTTGGGCTCAAAGAAGTGCTGGAAGTTAGGCTGCACTTGTAATTGGGAGGAGAAGACTGTCCAGAATATGACACAGGTAGAGACACGAGCGTGTCCCTACCCGTGTGTATAAGACCATCTCTCGAGTCAACAACTTGAGTAGGTCCAGAGAAGGACACGGGTAGTAACACGGGCATATCACTACCTGTGTGTATGAAGACACGGTAGGGACACGGCGTGACCATTCCCATGTATGTCCAACCAGTTTTCCCCGAGAAGGACGCGGGTAGAGATACGGGTGTGTCCCTACCCGTGTCTGTCCAGCAAACACTCGAGTCGATGACTCGAGTTATCCCAGAGAAGGACGCAGGTAGTGACACGGGCGTGTCACTACCCGTGTGTATGAGGACACGGGTAGAGACACGGGCGTGTCCCTACCCGTGTTTGTCGAGTAGAGCTCGACAAAGAGTGTCTCGAGCAGGACACGACCAGCAATATGGCTGTGTCAATGGGACACGGGTGTGTCCCTACCCGTGTTTGTGTATCGTAACGGTTGTCGAACCGTCGACGACGCTTCGCCCGAGCGGGACACGGGTAAGGACACGGGCGTATCCCTACCCGTGTCATTTTTCACTTATAAGGGAAATGAAAACCCTAGCCATTTTCATTCACTTTTCAAGCCCTTTTCTCTAGGGAAATTGCTGTGGAGGAAGAAGGTGTTGGGGCAAGTCCAAGAGGTGAATATCCGCCACCGCCGAGGAGGAGAAGATGCCGCCGAGAAGAGTTACAAGATCCTTGGCCAAAAATGGTGGAAATGCCGGAAACGAGGTGAGCTTCCTCCCCTCTCCCTTGGTGCTAGATCTCTAGTTATTTCCTAGGAGAGAGATCGACTCAAGAGAGTCTTGATGGAGAGAAGAAGTTTTCTAGGAATGGCCATGCTAGGACATGTGTCCTAGGTTTTAGATGTCTTCAACCTCTCCTTTCTTCTATGTGATGATGGAGGTGGTTTCGTGACGAGAAGTGGCCTTTTGAGGGAGAATAAGGGTGGAGGAAATTTGGATGTGATTTTTGTAAATCGACTTGAGGAGGAAGATGAACCGATGTTGTTCATTCCGCCTTAAGATGTGTGCAGAAATTTATGTTCTGCACACAGTGATCTTTGTGGCTATTTTCAAGTATGATACGACCAGATTTGGGCTTTTTCCTAAACACGAAAGTTGTAGCCACTATAAATGCCTTTCCAACGAGTAGTTACATGCCTTCATCGAATTTTTGTAGACTTAGGAATCTCCTGTAGAAGGTGCTATCCTGATGGTGTTCTATGCTTAAAAATATGGGTTTGGTATAGCATTGGAATTGAATTCGGTAGAGACATTATAACTAATTGACGTAGGGGCTGGAGAATTCTTTATGTTTAAATGTCATAGTTTAACGAGTGATGAAATTGTTGGATGGATCAGACGTAAACAAATGGAGAAGTAAATTGCACTTGAATTAATCAATTTGGTAGAAATTAGTGAACGAACGTTTTGACGTGTTGTTGAGACGCAACATACGCAGACGGTTGGGCTTGGTCCTTGGTGTTCATTTCCCGGGGCTCCTTCTGTGTCGTGTGGACGGTTGAGCTTGGTCCTCGTGCTTTATTCGAGGCTCCTTCCATGTCGCAGTGGTGTGGAATTGCATGCGGTGTAAGTCGACACGCGGTGTCGTAATCCTGGGTTAAGGATAGCGTGGCAGGGCTACGGGCTCTCCTGTCGTCACACCGACGGGAGTTGATAGATGACTTTGGGAGGTTGGGCTTGGTCCTCGGTGCTCATTTCCCAGGGCTCCTTCCATGCCAAGTGAACGGTTGGTCTTAGTCCTCGTGCTTTTTTCTGAGGCTCCTTTCGGGTCACACAAGTCCAGTTCGGGGCTTGGTTCTCGGTACACATCTACCCGAGACCCCCGCTGGGCCGTAGTACGTATGGGGCTCCACTGTTGTGTTCTTACCATTGAGGCGTACAGAGGCCTAAGTGAAGTAGTGTGGATACCCACTTAATAGTAGAGAAGCCCGCTCTACTGTCACCGCCTGGCCACGGCGGCTGACGCCTGATAGGTTAGCTACCTGCTCGAAAATCTGGAACTACGAGTCTTTGTCGACATAGCGGTTGCATGTTTATGATCATGGGTGAGTCATTGCATTGCATACATACCATTACAACACATTGCATAACAAGATCCTCATCGTATAAGTTTGTATGGGCACTCCTATACGATGAGTTGCTTTATGTTAAACCGATCCTTAACTTATAAGCTTGTATGGGCATCCTTATAAGTTAAGTTACATTCTTGTTGTAGAACTCTATACTAGATGGTTTGGTATAACTTGTGTAGAATTGCTAGTGTAGACTGCTATTAATCATGTTATACATTTCCTCTATTACTGCTCACATTACATGTACTTATTCCACCTGCTTGTAATTGCTTTTATTACTTATTATATATTGTACCCAGATTCCTTTCTCCGCCTGGTGCCGAGAAGTCACCGGAGGTGCAGATGTGAAAGCCACTTAGTCTTTTCGACTAACGGTTGCTACATCTTCCTTTTTAGGATTAAACCTTGCAGGTAGAGCAGTCGCAGACTATGCAGCAGGACAGCCGGGCTAGGACAACAGGGCCTGAAGGGACGGTGTCGTAGCTACCGTTAGTCACCGATGTGAGTGTTGAGCATCCTTGATGTAGCCCCTTTTGGCATATGTTAGTTGTACTCTGATATTTTAGAAGCTTGCCATAGCTTCTTGGTTTGTTGTACTTTTGGACTTAATATGCTTCTGTGTGGATTGTCTTCTTAATTATATTTTGGTTGGGTTGGCATTTATTGATATTGGTCGTAGCCGGCAGAATAGGCGTCTTGTGGTACAGGTTAGCCCGTGTTCTAATTCTACCGCAAAGCGGCTATTCTGGGCATAAGACCCCCTTCGTGCCGTATTTTGTGTTCCGAGAGGTGGGTCTTACAAATGATATCAACTTGCCACGATCCTGAACTAAAGAAGTCATTCAACAATGGTACCACCCCCATTCGATTAGTCAGTTTGGGGACAAACTGACTAAGCGGAAGCAGCGGTGTGACCATATGTAATTCACACTAATTATGTCCAACTTTGACCTTACGATTAGCCAACCTTACCATAGGTTTGTACTCTATGTGTAGATTCCAGTGCATGTTGAGCCGATGGGGGGCCCCCTACCCCTTCCATACATACTCAGTTCCAACAATCTCAATTGGGACAGATGCTCACGGCCATCCTGGATGCCTTTAGATCGCAGCAGACCCCAGTACAACAAAAGGCTCCGGGCTCAAACTGTTTGAGCACTTTCCAGGCTCTCTCCCCTCCCGCCTACCTGTGGACAGAGTCGGCCGTGCGCATAGAAGAATGGCTCAATACTGTGCACGAGTTGTTGGCAGGAATCCGTTGCCCAGCCAACATGGCTGTCACATTGGCAGTGTTCATCCTAGAACTGCACGCCAAGAGGTGGTAGAAGTCCATTATGGGCTCCACCTTTCAAGGGTGAGTTTATATGGAGATAAGTTGGAGCAAATTCTCTGGAGTCTTCTTGGAACACTTCATTCCCTCGACTGCTCGAGATGAACTCAAAGAGAGATTTCTACTTTTGAAGCAAGGATCGAAGTCAGTTACGGAGTATCAGCGTGAGTTCCAACATCTCGCGAGATTTGCGGACTCATATGAATTTGATGATAGAGGATACGCTAAGCACTTTTACAAAGGGCTGCAGGACCCCCTGAGGCAGGCCTTTTTGTTTATAGCGGACTCCAGCTTGGCAGAAATAATTAACATGACAAAGAGACTAGAAGCGGACCACCTGGGAAGTAGTAAGAGGCCTGCTGAGGGTATGATGGAAGCCGGCCCTAGCAACAAAACGAGACACGACTATAGAGGAGGAAGAGGACATCAGAGAGGTGGCAGGCGTTTCAACCGAAATTTTAGAGTGGAGCATCCGATTCCGCAGCCACCCGCATTGCCTCAACAGCCACAGCCTCAACAATTTAAGCAACCAGAGGGGCGTTATGGGCCGGTGTGCTTTGAATGCAATCAACCGGGCCACATCCGACGTTACTTCCCGAAGTTGTTTGGGAATGCTCCTCTTGCCCTCCCTCCGGCAGCTCCTCGAGGGCAGGTACACATGCGTGGTTGAGGACGAGGACCACGAGGAGGAAACCCCGGACCGGCTCGGGATCAAGTGTTCGCTCTGGACATGACACAGGAGCGGAACCCCCAGGAGGTGATAGCAGGCACCGTGGTGGTCGGCGGGAAACCGACCTATACATTATTCGATACCGGTGCCTCACACTCTTTCATGTCAGAGGGCTTCATTAAAGTTGTAGAAGAAGTGCAATACTTCACTGGTATTGCTCGACGAGTAAGCCTCCCAGACGGCTCTGAGATGACCGCAACCTCCAAATGCGAGTTAGAGATATTCATTGGGGGAAAAGCCTTTGATACCCCTACTACATTCTTGAGGATGCCAGAATTTGACCTCATTCTGGGCATGACGTGGTTGGCCTAGTACTTCGCAAGGATTGACTACACGGAGAAACGAATTTACTTAAGACACGGAGACACCGATGTCATCTTTCAAGGTATTAGATTCGCACCTCGTATGCTGTTATCTTCGATTCATGCTGTAAAAGCCCATATGAAGGGGGAAGAAGTTTTCATGATTTGTTTCGAGTTGAAGGAGATAGCATTGGATATGAAATATATACGGGTAGTGCGGGACTTCCCTGAGGTATTTCCTGAGAAACTGTCAGGATTACCCCCGCATAGAGAAGTTGACTTTCAAATTAATCTAGTACCGGGTGCTAAGCCCATCTCCAGGACCGCTTAACGAATGGCCCCGAAGGAACTCGCAGAGTTTAGAGTTCAGCTACAAGAATTGGTGGAGACGGGGTTTGTTTGCCACAGCTCTTCACCCTGGGGATCCCTTGTATTGTTCGTCAAGAAGAAGGATGGAACCTTGTGATTATGCATGGACTATCGGGAGGTCAATCGACTGACGGTGTGGAACACTTATCTGCTACCCCGGATCGACGAGCCATTCGATCAACTGGTAGGAGCACATTAGTTTTCCAAGATGGATTTGCGCTCGGGGTATTATCAGTTGAGGATATAAGAAGGGGACATCCAAAAAATGGCTTTTAGTTCAAGATACGGACTATAGAGTTCACTGTAATGCCATTTGAGCTCACAAATGCCCCTTTAGCATTCATGAGCCTGATGAACAAGGTGTTTGAGCCTTATTTGGACATCTTCATCATCATTTTCATTGATGACATTCTAGTCAACTCAAAGACAGAGGAGGAGCATACCGAACATCTAACCTTGGTACTGAAGAAGCTAAAAGAGCGTGCCTTGTTTTCCAAGTTCAGTAAGTGCGAATTCTGGCTTAAAGAGGTTGCTTTCTTGGGCCATGTGATCAGTGGGGCTAGACTAGCTATGGATCCGGCCAAGGTGCATGTCGTGAAGGAGTGGTCACCCTTGAAGTCAGAGGCCGATGTACGGAGCTTCCTTGGACTTGTCGGGTACTATCGCAAGTTCATAAAAGGATTCTCGAAGATTGCCCTTCCTCTTACTAACTTTACGAAGAAAGGCATGTCATATGAGTGGACACCCCAGTGTGAGGTTGCATTCCAAGAGTTGAAAGATAGAATTACCTCCGCCCCCATCCTAGCACTTCCGTCTGGGAGGGAAGGATTTCAAGTTTACACTGATGCATCTTATCAAGGGATGGGAGCAGTGTTGATGCAGCACTGTCACGTAATTGCTTATGCGTCAAGGCAGCTAAAGAAACATGAACTCAACTATCCAGTTCAAGATTTAGAATTGGAGGCAGTGGTGTTCGCCCTCAAAGTTTGGAGGCACTACCTATATGGAGTTCATTGTGAGATATTTTCGGAACATAAAAATTTAAAGTATGTTCACACTCAGAAGAAACTTAAATTGAGACAACGGCGGTGGTTAGAGTTTCTGTGTGATTATGAGTTCACCTTGAACTACCACCACGGAAAAGCGAACTCGGTGGTTGATGCATTGAGCAAAAAAGTACCGGACTCAGACTCAGAGTCTCGGTTGATGAGTATGGAGTTAGCTCGGATGCTGGAAGAGATGGAGATTACTTTGGTGTATAAGGTTCCTTTGGAAGAATATATGGAGTACTTGGCGACCATGAGCATAGTTTGCGATATTCGGGATCGAATCCGGGCAGAGCAAGGGAAAGATGCTACTCTGGCCCTCATGATAAAGTCCATTGAGGGTGGATTCAAAAAGGAGTATACATGAAAGGACGGCCTCGTTCATTTTCATGGCCGGCTCTACATTCCCAAGGGCGGCAAAATTCAGGAGGATATCTTGAGGGAAGCACATTGCTCTCAGTATTCAGTGCATCTCAGTATTGCCAAGATGTACGCCGACTTGCGAAGGACCATGTGTTGGCCGAGAATGAAGAAAGATGGCAGGTACTTTGTTACACAATGCGAGGCCTGTCAAAGAGTGAAGGAGGAATGCAAGATCCCTGGTGGTTTGTTACAGTCATTGCCCATCCCCGAGTGGAAGTTTGAGGATATCTCCATGGACTTCATTCACGGGTTACCTCGCTCACACTCAGGGAATGATTTAGTGTGGGTGATCGTTGATCGCCTAACAAAAGTAGCCAGGTTCATCCCTATGAAGAAAGAGAATCACGTGGATGTCTTGGTACGCCCCTTTGTGCAGCAGTTTGTACGGTACCATGGCGTTCCAAAGACAATTATTTCTGACCGGGATGGTCGTTTTACCTCCAAGATGTGGAAAGCTGTACTGGCGTATTTGGGTTCGCGCCTTACCTTTAGCACCGCGTTTCATCCTCAGACGGACGGGCAGTCTGAGAGGACTATCAGAATATTGGAGGACCTGTTAAGGTTATGTGTGTTGGATAGAGGAGAGCCATGGGAAAGGCTCTTACCACTGGTGGAATTCTCCTATAACAACAGCCATCAAGCTAGCATTAGCATGGCGCCCCATGCAGCCCTTTATGGAAGAAGGTGTAGAACCCCCTTGTCTTGGGTACAAGATGAAGACCCGAAGGCTTTGGGAATTGAGTATATTGATGATACTAATGCGGTGGTTAGACTAATACGGGACTGCATGCTTGAGGCTCAAAGTCGGTAGGCGAAATATTATAACGCAAAGCACCGGATGGTGTAATTTCAAGTGGGTGATAAGGCGTTTCTGAAGATCCGCCCGATGCATGGAGTGTCACGGGTGCGTGGTGTGAAAAGCTCAGCCCAAGGTACATTAGGCCTTACACTATATTGGAAAGAACTGGCCCTTTGGCCTATCGGTTGGAGTTACCACCAGAGCTAGAGAACCTCCACGATGTGTTCCATGGGTCGTCACTTTGAAAGGCGCTGTTACGGCCCAATCAATATATCCCCACCACTGATGGTGCAGTGGCGACTGATAGGTCTATGCGACTATAGCCAGTGCGGATCGTAGACAACGAGACAAGAATTTTACGCCGCAAAAGTGTTCCTTTGGTGAAGGTGTTGTGGTCTAATCCTGGGAAGGAGGAGTATACATGGGAGCCGGTGGACTTGATGCAAAAACACTACCGTGAATTATTTCCTCATGGTAATTTTTAAAAGCATATTTTATTTTATGTATGCTTTTTCTCCCCATAGCCTTAGCCTGATTTTGAGGATGAAATATTTTATTTTGTTTATAGGATTTGTAACGTCTCGATTCGCATTAGGCCCCTCGTGTGCATTTTTGAGTCAAGAGTGCTGACTTGGGCTCAGAGAAGTGCTGGTAGCAGGGCTGAACTTGTAATTGGGAGGAGAAGTCTGTCCATAATAGGACACGGGTAGAGACACGGGCGTGTCCCTAACCGGGTGTATAAGACCAGCTCTCGAATCGACAACTCGAGTAGGTCCAGAGAAGGACATGGGTAGTGACACGGGCGTGTCACTACCCGTGTGTATGAAGACACGGTAGGGACACGGCGTGTCCCTACCCGTGTATGTCCAACCAGTGGTCCCGAGAAAGACACGCATAGAGACACAGGTGTGTCCCTACCCGTGTCTGTCCAGCCAACACTCGAGTCAACAACTCGAGTTGTCCCAGAGAAGGACACGAGTAGTTATATGGGCGTATCACTACCAGTGTGTATGAGGACATGAGTAGAGACACGGGCATGTCCCTACCCGTGTGTGTCGAGTAGAGCTCGATGAAGCGTGTCCCGAGCAGGACACGGCTAGCAACACGACTGTGTCAATGGGACACGGGTATGGACACGGGCGTGTCCCTACCCATGTTTGTGTATCGTAACGGCTATCGAACCATTGACGACGCTTCGCCCGAGCGGGACACGGGTAAGTACACGGCCGTGTCCCTACCCGTGTCATTTTTCACTTATAAGGGAAATGAAAACCCTATCCATTTTCATTCTCTTTTCAAGCCCCTTTTCTCTAGAGAAACTGCTGTGGAGGAAGAAGGTGCTGGGGCAAGTTCAAGAGGTGAAGATCTGCTGCCACCGAGGAGGAGAAGATGTCGCCGAGAAGAGTTACAATATCCTGGCCGGAAATGGTGGAAATGCCGGAAATGAGGTGAGCTTCCTGCCCTCTCCCTTAGTTCTAGATCTCTAGTTATTTCCTAGGAGAGACATCGACTCAAGAGAGTCTTGATGGAGAGAAGAGGTTTTCTAGGAATGGCCATGCTAGGACATGTGTCCTAGGTTTTAGATGTCTTCAACCTCTCCTTTCTTCTATGTGATGATGGAGGTGGTTTAGTGAAGAGAAGTGTCCTTTTGAGGGAGAATAAAGGTGGAGGAAATCTGGATGTGATTTTTGTAAATCGACTTGAGGAGGAAGATGAACTGATGCCATTCATTTCGCCTTAAGATGCGTGCAGAAATCTGTGTTCTGCACGCAGCGATCTTCGTGGCCGTTTTCAAGTGTGATACGACCAGATCTGGGCTTTCGACTAAACACGAAAGTTGTATCCATTATAAATACCTTTCCAACGAGAGGTTACATGCCTTCATCGGATTTCTGTAGCCTCAGGAATCTCCGGTCGAAGGTGCTGTCCTGATGGTGTTCTGTGCTTAAAATTCTGGGTTTGGTATAGAATTGGAATTGAATTCGGTAGAGACATTATAACTAATTGATGTAGGTACTACATAATTCTTTATTTTTAAATGTCATAGTTTAACGAGTGATGAAATTGTTGGATGAATCACACGTAAAGAAATGGAGAAGTAAATTGCACTTAAACGAATCAATTTGGTAGAAATTAGTGAATGAACGTTTTGACGTGTTGTTGATACGCAACATAGGCAAACGGTTGGGCTTGGTCCTCGGTGTTCATTTCCCGGGGCTCCTTTCGTGCCGAGTGGACGGTTGGGCTTGGTCCTCGTTCTTTCTCCGAGACTCCTTCCATGTCGCGGTGGTGAGGAATTGCATGCGGTGTGAGTCGACACGCGGTGTCGTAATCCTGGGTTAAGGATAGTGTGGTAAGTCTACAGGCTCGCCAGTCGTCACACCGACGGGAGTAGACAGATAGACTTTGTGCGGTTGGGCTTGGTCCTCAGTGTTCATTTCCTGGGGCTCCTTCCGTGCCAAGTGAATGGTTGGGCTTGGTCCTCGTGCTTTTTTCTGAGGCTCCTTTCAGGTCACACAAGGCCAGTTCGGGGCTTGGTTCTCGGTGCGCATCTACCCGAGACTCCCGCTGGGCCGTAGTATGCATGGGGATCTACTGTTGTGTTCTTAGCGTTGAGGCGTACTGTCACAACCCGTATTTTCTCAAACATTTAAATCATATCAGAGCAAGAGAAAATACGTGTTATGATGCCACGCCGTGCAGGGGATAACTATACGCGCTCAGGCAAAACCCATACTCTAGTTCGTTGAATACAATAATAATTTACTATGAAAGAAAACTAGTTAAGTTTGATGGTCGTATCCCTCGGCACAGTGGATCAGCTAGTCCATACTAAACAAACATATATTTATATGCAGCGGAAAATACTTTGGTTAAGTGAATTTGACATCCTACATGAGTGTAAATTCCCCGAAAGGACAAATCATGGAATGCAAGACTCTAGATTTATCATAGTATAAGAAAAATAGCCCTTTACATACTCGAGAAGTAGTGCTTTGGTTTTAAAATCATGAAATGCATAAGATACATATAGTAATACTTTTAGGGTTTCAAAATACCTAACATGCAACCTAGCATAAAACATTCCCAGAAGCAAGTAAACAACCGCCAAAAAGGCAAAACTACCAGTACTCAGTTCATATTTAAAAGTAAGCCACCAGTGGGTGTCAACAACCTGACACGAACCCAATGGAGGGTATGTATGTCTAAACAAAAAGAAGAAAACTACCTCGCCAAATCGAGGAACAGCAACCTCAGCTACCCCGGAGGCCACAAGCAAGCTCCACCAAAAGGAACACTAGCTGCTCAATCGGCTACCACCTAAACCTGAGGCATTCAAAGAAAGAATACCTCAGCAAGTATATAAGGAAAAGAAACAGAGCATTAGATCCATAAGTAAGAAAAGTGGGCTTACCAACCCCACAACCAATGCTATTAAATGAGCAAAAGGGAACTGAATAGAACAGTAAAGTTAACACACTGCCCAAGGCAGGATCAAGATGCACCAAGTGCGAGAGATAATCAACATATCCTGCTAAAATCTGCAGGAGCAACAAGGCAAGCATATGCCAAAATAACAAAGGAACGAGCAGTCCTAACTTGTGAAGTTAGCAGTGGTAAAGCCATAATACTCAAGGGTTCAACGGTGGCAGCCCTAAGGTGCAACACACCAAAAAAATAGCACATATCGGGGCCAAAAGGTGCTCTCTACACCATAAAACAGCCAGCTCATATCGGGGCCAAAAGATGTTCTCTATACCATAAAACAACCAGCCCAAATCGGGGTCAAAAGGTGCTCTCTACACCATAAAACAACCAACCCAAATCGGGGCCAAAAGGTGCTCTCTACACAAAAATGGTGGCCACCAAGGCTTTACACCACACCACCACTCACAGTGCCATCAAACAAAACCACCTGCCATAATTCACAACTCGGCCGTCAGAACAAGCCGAGAAACACCCACAACCCGAAATACACCATCTTATACTCACTCAACGTCAAAAGACTTAACCACAAAACCTGAAATTCCATCCTAAGCAAGCACGTAATGTTTTCTATACAGAGCTACAATAAACAATTCCCAACGTTCGTATTTCTACCCGGCTACAGCCATGGTTTGGACACAAAATCAGCAACCCTACTTTTTACAGGAAATTTACCACACAATTAGCCATAAGTTATGAAAGTAAAGGAAAACTTGATAAGGGCAAAGAGCACCACTTGCCTCAACCTTCAAGGCACAACAGCCACTATCTCAGCTTTAGCACAGCTAGGCAAGATTATCCATAAAACCGCAAAACGTGAGGTGAACAAAATAGGGAAACTGAGAAATTCGACAGACCATAGCTTCTACAATAGCCCAAGAGCATGGAAATGTTACCTAAGGAGGAAAATCTAGGCGAGAGCAGCTGGTTCCTCTTTCCTTTCCTTCCCTTGCTCTCTCTCTCTCTCTCTCTTGGAAATGGGGAATGCGAAGAAGAAGAAGAATGAAAAGAAGGAGAAAGATTCAATTTCGGCCTTATTATCCAGGGAAGAAGTCTGGTCCCTTTGATCAAAAAATAAAGAAATTGAATGGCTGAAACTTCCTGAAAAACTCGTTATTCGGCCCTAACACGCCCTATGACACGCCCGTATCACAGGGCGTGTACCTAAGCGGCACACAAACTGACCATTCGTGCTTATCCAGAATGAATACTGCCAGGAGACATGCTCGTGTTGGCCCAGTCACACCCGTGACTCAAGGCGTGTAACCCCTTTACTCAACACTCGACATTCGTCGAGCGAACTTCATCGAACGAAGTTCGTCGACCAGCGGGACACGCCCTGTGACACGCCCGTGTCACAGGCCGTGTACCCCTTCTCTCGACGATCGTCGACTTTAATTCGTCAACCTCAATTCATCGACCTCAAGTCGTCGACCTCTCGACATGTGATGAGTCCATGTTTTATACCTATTTTCGGACTCATCTGGGCTAGTTTTCACGCGTTTGCACTTCACGTTTAGTTCTTTACAATTCATATCTCATCTTATCTTTATTTCCATAGGAAGTGCACATTTATGCCCATGGTTGTGTATTGTGTTATTCTTTTAGTTTGTACTCCTTTTTGTTATTGTCTGGAATGTCTGCACAGATTAGTGATTGGTTTTTCCTTTCGGTACAGGGGTCGTGTGCGTGTTCCGGGATGGTTGTGAAACAGGAATACTGCGCACGATCATGGGATCTAATGCGCACGACCACTGGTCGTGCGCCCCGGATCGTGCGCACTACTCTACGTTTTCCAGAATCAGCCTGGGGTAAGCTCACGAACACTGGACATATTGCGCACGACCACCGGTCGTGCGCCACTGATCGTGTGCATTGATTCCTCATTTCTGTAGTCCTGTCTGGGTAATCGCACAATCATTGGACTTAGTGCGCACGACCACAAGTCGTGCGCCACTACTCGTGCGCATTATCCCAGTTCTTCTTCTTGTTATTCCATGCCAGTGCGTACGAGCACAGGACATAGTGTGCACGACCACTGGTCGTGCACCTGTGATCGTGCGCATTATTCATTTCTGCTTTTGTATAAATAGTGCAGGTCTCGCCCTAATCAAAAAATCCGGAGATCGCTCATTTTCCTCCGCCGTTTTCGTCTCCGAGGAGGGATTCTGCCATTCCCCTTCATCTTCCACCCTAGGGAGGTGCTCCGGGCAAGCTTTCACCGCCAAATCCAAGCCGGAGCTTCCTCTCGGCCTCCTCCATCATCTCTTGGGTTCATTTCAAGTTTAAACACCATAGCTATCAAGCAAAGGAAAGCTTTCAACTTTCGTCCGCTATCGTGAGACGAAGAAGACGGGCCATTGGAAGGTGGTGACAGCCCTTCTCTACCCCGGACGCAGTTGAGGACCGAGCTTGGATGTGGAATGACAACCCGACGATTCCAACCGTGAATCCTCAGCAAGACTTCGGATTCGGTCGATCTCTTGATTTGTTCTTCCTTTATTGTTGTTTATGTGTTGTTGTAAACCTTATTTATAGATGATGTATGCTTATTTGTAAAACGTTCTTACAATTATGTCAATGTGATTGTTTGTGTTCGTTATTTACTTGAGGTGCGCCTATTATTCCATCCACCACCATCCACCCTTGACGCACTAGCAATTGCTAGTGGCGTGCGTTGCGAAGAGGTGCTTACGACCCTCATTCTGCCATTCTCACCACCTCATCCGCGAGCCTACTCTTCCACCCGCCTAGCGATTCGGTGCATAGCAGCCCGACTAGTCTTCCATCCCGCCTGGCGAAGCATCGCATAGCGGCATTGCATAGGAGTAGTTGATAATGTTTTATTTTCTGTTTCCACAACCATCAAAACCCCCATAGTTAGCTCCGACCTGAGGACTTCAATCTCAAGTCCTCCTCGAAATTAACTCCACCTTACTGTGTTCCTTGTGAGATCGATACTTGGGAAAGCCCCCATTTTATATTACTTGTGTGACCGGTTCACTTCCATGATGTTTTGCATCAAGTTTTTGGCGCCGTTGCCGGGGAACACAGTCGTGTGAGTTTTTGGAGAGGGAGATAATAGATTGAAGCCCTTTTCCATTTGTGCATATCATTTTTTTTATTTGCTTTTGTTATTAGAATTTTTATTTTGCTTATTTCTTTTTGCCCTTTTCTGATTTTTGATTTAGATAGCAGATCCGTGCTATTTTTTATTTTAGATGTGTAGCACTTTTTCAGCAATTATTTCTGTTCGTGATGGATTCTGATGCTGAGTGTCGTATCTTTGACACTTTGCGTCGATCCATCGATGCTATTGCTGTTATGAATGCCGAGCATTGCATTCAGTGTTTGTTATGTCAAGGTGAGGGCCACATGTTGAAGGATTGCCCTCGTTTGTGCAAGCCTTCTCCCTCTGAGGGCGTGTGCACAACAACCTCCCGTTCGCGGAAGACTGTTGTGGATAGGACTACCAGGGTGTTGTCTGGCACATACACTGACATAACGCACTATGCTCGTTCTCTACCCGTTGAGATTACCGAAGAATCTCTAGCCGCATACAGCTCTTTCATGGGTCCCTCGATCCCTTTTTACGAGCTTTCCTTGAGTGATGATGATCACTCTGGTGTCAGCCAACAAAAAGAGGAGCAGGAACTCATGGACGCTCCTGTATGGGACGATGAGATTGTTCCGGTCGTTGACGGGGTGGCGTCAACGAATGATTTTGCGATGGGACCTGCTCATTCAGTGCTTGATTTTGAGAGCAGCCTTGCCCCTCCGTAATTTTTGCCGGATTGTGCTCTTTCTTGTGAGTCGGTTGATGATGCCGTATTTGGGGATGATTCGGTGCCTGAGGTTGCGCCAAAGTGGGATGATGATTCCTCTATCTCCGACGGAGAAGGTGGATCTTCGGAACACTTTTACGCACCCCGGTGGGATGAGGAATACCCTCTTTCTGATGTGGAGGCTTGCACCTCTTTATTAGACGAGGTCGTTTCTCCTACCACCGTGGACCTTGAGTTCTCGGATTCCCCTCGGTACGACTCGTATGATACCGACGATGATCTCTGCTTGGATCCTGCTGAGAGTGATACCGGGATCACTCTCCCATTTTCTGATTCTTTTTGTTCTTCTTCTCTTTTATTACTTGATCCCCCTTCCTTATCTGGGCCTGTGCAGGATGAGTCTCCACAGGTACGTTGGGATAACGATGAGCTTTGTGCTCCTGCCATTGCCATCGCCTCCTGCGGGCCTGTGATAGACGATACCTTGCTAGGCAAGGATTTATTTTGTGATAAGATGAGCGAGGACCAGTGCTCCTCCTCTTCTTATTTCCTATTTCCTCTACCTGTGTTGGGCAGGTATTATTATTTAGGTAGAGGGGTAACTTGTAACACCCCAGTTTTTGCTACAGGGTCAGTCTGCAGTTCTGGAAAATTTTTGGATTTCTGGAAGGAGGCACACGGCCTGCGACACGGGCGTGTCGCAGGGCGTGTCGAGGCCGTGTCGACACTCGGTCCAAGTGTCGACACTTTCGCTCGACAAAGTGTCGAGAGTGAGGCACACGGCCTGCGACACGGGCGTGTCGCAGGGCGTGTCGAGGCTGTGTAGACACTCGGCCCAAGTGTCGACACTTTGTGCTCGACAGAGTGTCGAGAGTGGGGCACACGGCCTGCGACACGGGCGTGTCGCAGGGCGTGTCGACACTCGGCCCAAGTGTCGACACTTTTGCTCGACAGTGTGTCGAGACTGGGGCACACGGCCTGTGATACGGGCGTGTCACAGGGCGTGTCCCGCTTGGTCGACGATCTTCGCTCGACGTTTTTCCGCGGTGTCGACACAAAGCCTGTGGACAGGTGTCGAGACTTGGCACACGGCTTGGGACACGGGCGTGTCCCAGGCCGTGTCATCTCTCGGGTTGGTTTCGGGGCCGTGTTGTTGGAGGCACACGGCAGGCCACACGGCCGTGTCACTGGGGACACGGGCGTGTCGGGTGGAACACGGGCGTGTCGGATGCCCATGTGCGATTCCAGGCGCGTCGATTTGAGACGGAGAATGAGGCACACGGCCCTGGACACGGGCGTGTGCCAGGCCGTGTTCTGCCCAGGTCTTCTGTTTTCCAGGCGAATCGCGGCCATTCTTTTTCTGGTTTTGGGATCTAACGGTTCAGGCCATCTCCTGGGAAGTTAAGTCCGAATTTAGGGTTGCAGATCCTCATTATTTTTTTCAAGTCCTCTCTTTCTAAGTTCTTGAGAAAACTAGAGCAAGGAGGAAGAAGAAGAAGCCTTGGGCTGTAGGAAGGGTTTCGGAGCTCCAAATCGCGAGCCGAGTCCGGATCCGTGGAGCTTAGAGCGTTGCGAAGTTTTCCATCCGGCTATTTTTTTTGCCATGGCAAGGAAGAGGAGTCGGAAGGTAACGGCATCTCTCCTCTCGGTCTTTAGGATGCACGTTTTTAGCATCGTTTTCTTCTAGATTTTTGGGCACCAAACTCTCAAATGAGAGGGGCTTTGGTTTGCCAAGGTTCAAGAGAAACCTCCGGGTCGATTGAGTCCGTGCCCGGCATATCTTGCATTAGAGATCCGCTTCGCTAGTGGATTAGGCATGGTGGGTGAAGCCGTAGTCGCGACCGTTAGTCCGACTCGGTGATGTTGCATACGAGCTTAGGGATTCATAGAGTTTTCCGTTGCGGCAAGATGCCGTTTGTGTTGTGGTGGTGAATGTCCCGTTTGCTTGAGAAGAGTACATGTAGTCGAACCCGGACAAGGTTAGCTCCTCGTGGCGGTAGATGGTTTCCTTGAGGGACAAGGTTAGCTCCGTATGAGAATGGAGATGGTTTCCTTGGTGGACAAGGTTAGCTCCGCACGAGTTGGAGATGTTTTCCTTGGTGCGCGGGAACGCTGCGGTACAAAGAGGGATTGCGATATATGTAGTCTTGGTTTGTGTTGTGCCAAGGCGTGGCTAAGTCTCCGTGGTCGGCTGGCTATCCCGTGACATGTGCGTCATGTGTGGAGAGTGTCCCGGCGAGACTAGTCCCCTTCTGTGAGACTGACGAGAATGCCAAGCTTGGGGCAAGCCCGGGCAAAGAGGCCATGAGCGGGTGGGGTCCAGCAAGGCTTCTTAGAATCGGTCGGTCTGTGTTTGTTGGAATCCTGACATGAGATGTCAGAGTTTGCAGGCAAGCCCGGGGCTAAGCCCACGAGCGGGTGGGGCCTTGGCAAGAATTCCTTGTGGCGGCCTGTGCGCCGTTTGAGGGAGAGGTGTCTCCCTTAGTGTTTGCGGCTTTATGCCAATGGGGAAATGTGAGTACCCAAATGATGTGATGTTGTGCTAGATGCATACGCAGTAGGGTACCTTGGGTGAAGCCCAGGTGTTGCATTCATGTTGCACAGTAGGCCCCTTTCTTTATATGCTCAACCAGTAGAGAACATGTTTGATGATTGAGACATCCAAGCATGTTTTAATGCTTTTCTATTTATAGATGTTTATATTGCATATGAAGTGCTGACTTGCAGGTTGGAGGGTTCCCCGAGGTCCGTTAGGGGCGGCCGGGAGGAGATGTGTTGTTACACAGTTTGAGGTCAGCCTTTGCTGACCCACGTTACTCATAATTTTCACAGGTCAAGGATCGCATGCAGGAGCTAGCACGCCGACCAGAAAGGCTTAAGCCCCATGAAGTGTTTTTCCCTCTTTTGTAGCACTTCAGTTTTGATGATGTTTGTTTGAGACTATTTTGTCCGGCTTGCATGTCGAGGTAGACTAGGAGTGCTATGCACATTCATGTTTTTGTACTATTTACTTTTGGACATTTGATGTAAGGCCTTAAGGTCTTTTGTTTACTCTTTTGGTTAGTGGATAACTTCTAGTTGTGCTTGGTTTTCCGCTGTGTTGTGCAAGTGTTTTGAGTTTGGGTAGCTATATCAACTTATAATACTAAAGCTGTGGCGTTCATATGTTGTGGGGCCCCGGCCGGACCCATATTATACGTCCACTACAGGGGAGGTGTTACAATTTGGTATCAGAGGCAGGTTAGATTCAAGGTCAGTGCGTAGAGAAGTTATCCACATAAGAGTAACGCGGGACCGTGAGTGTCCTTATGTTTTAGTCTTGAGATTGGAGACTAATCCCTTATTTCTTGTTTTCCTGAAGAGTGCAAGCAACGAGGCGGGCACTTCAAGAGCAAGGGATGATCTCTCGGCGAGCAGTGCTACTGCTCCAGGCCTTTTGGGCACGGGTGTAAACCCAGCTGACTTCTGCCATATGCTTGCAGAAGCAATGGTGGCAGCGCAAGCGGCGGCTGCAGCCCAGGTAGCAACCCCTGCTACACCGGACACGGCGACGGCCGTACCAGGCGGAGAAGCCAGGCGAGTGGAGCCTTTGGCAGAAAGGGTGGTGGTAGGGCATGGAGACCGACACATGAAGTATTTCCTGAGTTTCCATCCCCCGTCTTTCAAGGGTGTTGGAACGCCAACGGATGCAGAGGATTGGTGGGTTCGTATTCAAGAACTTTTGAGGGCGGCGGAGGCGCCAGAGGAAAAGAAAGCTGAGTATGCGGCTTTCATGTTGGAAGGGGATGCCAAGTTATGGTGGGTGACCCATAGCGGCCGCCAGTTCCCGGGACGCACCCCGTCAGTGGAAGAGTTTGGGGACGCTTTTCTTAAGAGGTATATTCCAGTTTCAACACGGTTAGCCCTATAGAGGCAGTTTCTGCATCTAATGCAGCGAGACAAGACAGTGGATGAGTACGTGCAAGAGTTCACCCGTTTGGGTCGTTATGCGGGAACGACAATGGCGGATGATGTAGAGAGGGATAACTTATTCTACCAAGGTTTGAGGGAGAATCTGAGGCAGCCCCTCATCTCCATGAAGAGGGCGGGATTTAACGAGCTAGTTGAAGCCGCCAGGAGTTTGGAGAGTGATCTGGAGCGGACCCAGCGTCGAAAGGGTTTTACTCCCAAGCATGGGGAAGGGAAGCCCTCCCAATCTCATGTAAAGTCTGATGGGAGCAGGTGGAGGAGGAAGCCTCATCCTTCCAGGTCGGGTGAGAGGAGCACTTGGACGCCTGGGGGTTCTCACTCTAGGGGACCGCCGACGTGTTACAACTGCGGGAAGGTTGGGCACATAGCCCGTGCTTGTCAGCAAGGGGGAGCGGGGCAAGAGTCAAAGCAGGAGCAGTCTGTGCGCTCGGGCCCCAGTGCTGCAGAGAAAGGAAAGATGGCGGAGTCGAGCGCTTCTCGGTTCCAACCGGTAAAACCAAGGGCTTACAACCTTGGACAGCAAGAAGCGATCCGCCAAACCGATGTGGTGATAGGTATGAAGAAAATTTAAGTTTGCATTTGTGCTTCATACTTTTAGACCCCCTTTCCGTGTGTTGTCTTGTTGTAGGCTTCGTGTTAGTTTCTGGATACCCCTCTAGGGTATTGTTCGACACTGGGGCTTCGCACTCTTTTCTTGCGGAGAGTTTCATCCGAAGGGTAGGAGTCGAGACTTTCTCGGCGGACGCGGAACTGAAAGTGCGCATGCCCAATGGGTCATCTATGACCACCGGGGCTAAAGGGCGCATCGGTTGGGATCTAGACGGAGTTGACTTCGTTTTGGAAGCGGCAGTGTTGCCGTTAGTAGAGTTCGATGTCATTTTGGGCATGGACTGGCTTGCAGAGCAGCGCGCGAGCATTGATTGTTTATCCAAGGTAGTGACCCTAAAGAGTAATGTGCAAGCTGAGGTCAAGTTCATGGGCCTTTGTGGAGTAGCCCACTCCCTAATTACGGCCATGCAAATGATGCGGGCGGTTAACCAGGGAGGTGTGGCGCTGGTAGCGTTGTTGGAGGTTCGTCTCTCCCAGCTTTCGATTGAGGAAGTGCCTGTGGTGGCAGAGTTCAAGGATGTGTTTCCGGATGAACTTCCTGGAGCGCCTCCTCGGCGGGAGATCGACTTCTCGATCGAGTTAATGCCGGAGGCTAGACCGGTGTCACGTCCCCCATTTAGGATGGCACCAAAGGAGTTAGCGGAACTTAAGGTACAGTTACAGGAACTGTTGGAGCAAGGATATATTAGACCCAGTTCTTCACCGTGGAGCGCACCGGTGTTGTTTGTTAAGAAGAAAGACGGTAGCATGCGCCTATGCATAGACTACCGAGAGCTGAATAAGTTGACCGTCAAGAATAAGTATCTGATTCCTCGGATAGACGATTTGTTTGACCAATTGGTGGGGTCAATGGTATATTCGAAGTTGGACTTGAAGTCAGGCTACTATCAGCTGCGAATTCGGGATGAGGACATACCCAAGACTGCTTTTGGGACAAGGTACTGACACTTTGAGTTTACGGTGATGCCGTTCGGGTTAACGAATGCACCATCGGTGTTCATGGATCTGATGAATCGAGTATTTCGGGATTACTTGGATTCGTTTGTTGTCGTCTTCATCGATGACATCTTAATATACTCAAAGTCTGAAGTGGAGCATGAGACCCACTTAAGAATGGTCCTGCAAGTGTTGAGGGAGAACCAATTGTTTGCAAAGTTCTCGAAGTGCGAGTTCTGGTTGGCCAAGGTGGCGTTTTTGGGTCACGTGATTAGTGGTGATGAGGTGGCAGTGGATCCAGCGAAAGTGGAGGCCATCAGAGATTGGCCGGTGTTGAGGACCGTGGCGGAAGTCCGAAGTTTTCTTGGACTAGCCGGGTATTATAGGAGATTCATGGAGAATTTCTCAAAGATAGCTCTACCCCTTACCTCACTCACTCGCAAAGACCATAAATTTGTGTGGACCCAAGAGTGCGGTCAAGCATTTGAGGCCCTAAAGGAGAGGCTTATGATGGCTCCAATCCTGAGTTTACCGCAAGGGACCGATGGATTTCAGATTTTCAGTGACGCATCGGGATGCGGTTTGGGTTGCGTGTTGGTGCAACATGGCAAGGTAATAGCTTTTGGGTCTCGACAGCTGAAACCTCATGAGAGGAATTACCCCATCCATGACTTGGAGTTGGCGGCGGTAATCTTCGCATTAAAAATTTGGCGACACTATGTGTATGGCGCAAGGGTGGAGATCTTCACGGACCATAAAAGCCTGAAGTATCTCTTGGATCAGAAGGACTTGAACATGCGGCAACGCAGATGGGTTGAATTTCTTGGAGACTATGAAGTGGCGATTCAGTATACGCCGGGTAAGGCCAATGTGGTGGCGGATGCGTTGAGTAGGAAGTACTCGGGGCAAGGAAATTGGATCGAAGCTCATGATGAGCGGTTGGTTTGGGAATGGGAGTCCCTTGGGTTGGAATGTGTTGCGAGAGGCGAGTCTAGCATGGCTCGGTTGAACTGGATTGAAGTACAAAGCGACTTGTCCGATCGTATTCGGGAAGCGACTCGATTGGATGTGGAGTTTCAACCTTTTGTGTTGGAGGCTCAAAGGGGCGAGAGCAGCGCCTGGGAGATGATCGGGGGAATCTTGAGAAAGGATGGAAGGGTTTGTGTACCGCAGTTTGGCAATCTCCGTGAGGAGTTGATGTTTGAGACTCACTTCTCAAAGTACTCCATTCACCCAGGCAGTACAAAGATGTACTTGGATATGAAGAAATCCTTTTGGTGGTCGGGGTTGAAGCGGGATGTAGCTTTGTATGTGAGTCGTTGCCAAACATGTGCCTTGGTGAAGGCCGAATGTCAGAAACCGGGCGGGTTCCTTAAGCCCCTTCCAATTCCTGAATGGAAATTTGAGGACATCTCCATGGACTTTGTGCATGGTTTGCCTAGATCGCAGCATGGTAATGATGCTATTTGGGTGATCGTGGATCGCCTAACCAAGGTGGCTCACTTCATTCCAAATCGGAAAGAGGACAGCGTGGAGAAACTGGTGGAGTTGTATGTTCGCAACATTGTGCGACTGCACGGAGTTCCTAAGAGCATAGTCAGTGATCGAGATGGACGATTTACGTCCAAGGACTGGAGATTGGTTCAGAAGAGCTTGGGCACGAAGCTAAAGTTTAGTACGGCGTTCCATCCTCAAACTGATGGGCAAACGGAGAGAACGAACCGTACTATGGAGGACATGTTGAGGATGTGCGTTCTTGATTTTGGCAAGAGGTGGGAGGATCACCTATTCATGGTAGAATTTGCGTACAACAACAGTTTTCAAGCTAGTATAAAGATGGCGCCATACGAAGCTTTGTATGGGAGGCGGTGTCGAACGCCAATGTCTTGGGCAGAGGCGGGAGACACCAAACTTTTGGGAAAGGATGTGGTAGTTGACGCTTGTGAGTTGGTTCGGACCATCCAAGAGCGTATGAAAGTGGCGCAAGACAGGCAAGCAAAATATTTTAATGCTCGTCACCGGAAGTTGGAATTTATAGTTGGTGATTGGGTATATCTGAAGGTTAAGCCGTTCAAAGGCGTCTCACGGATTCGCCGACTCAAGAAGTTGAGCCCAAGGTTTTTGGGGCCTTTTGAAATTGTTGAGCGGATAGGAGAAGCAGCCTATCGGTTGGCGTTGTCCGCAGATTTGAGTGGATTACATGACGTCTTCCACGTCTCCGTTTTGAGGAAAGCCTTGGTGGAGGCTAGCGTGGTGATTGAGCCGGCATCGGTGCCGATTGAGGAAGACTTGAGGACGCGAGTCCTTCCAATCGCTATAGAAGATTCGGAGACTCGGCAGTTGCGGAATAAAGAAGTCAAACTCGTGAAAGTTCGATGGGACAACTGCGGTCGTGAGGAGTTCTCTTGGGAACGAGAACAGGACATGCTAGAAGACTATCCAGAACTCTTCAAGTCAGGTACAATTTAAGTTTTGTACCCTTTTGTTTTGAAATTTCGGGACGAAATTCTGTTAAGTGGGGGAGAGTTGTAACACCCCAGTTTTTGCTACAGGGTCAGTCTGCAGTTCTGGAAAATTTTTGGATTTCTGGAAGGAGGCACACGGTCTGCGACACGGGCGTGTCGTAGGGCGTGTCGAGGCCGTGTCGACACTCGGTCCAAGTGTCGACACTTTCGCTCGACAAAGTGTCGAGAGTGAGGCACACGGCCTGCGACACAGGCGTGTCGCAGGGCGTGTCGAGGCCGTGTCGACACTCGGCCCAAGTGTCGACACTTTGTGCTCGACAGAGTGTCGAGAGTGGGGCACACGGCCTGCGACACGGGCGTGTCGCAGGGCGTGTCGAGGCCGTGTCGACACTCGGCCCAAGTGTCGACACTTTTGCTCGACAGTGTGTCGAGACTGGGGCACACGGCCTGTGACACGGGCGTGTCACAGGGTGTGTCCCGCTTGGTCGACGATCTTCGCTCGACGTTTTTCCGCGGTGTCGACACAAAGCCTGTGGACAGGTGTCGAGACTTGGCACACGGCTTAGGACACGGGCGTGTCCCAGGCCGTGTCATCTCTCGGGTTGGTTTCGGGGCCGTGTTGTTGGAGGCACACGGCAGGCCACACGGCCGTGTCACTGGGGACACGGGCGTGTCGGGTTGAACACGGGTGTGTCGGATGCCCGTGTGCGATTCCAGGCGCGTCGATTTGAGACGGCGAATGAGGCACACGGCCCTGGACACGGGCGTGTGCCAGGCCGTGTTCGGCCCAGGTCTTCTGTTTTTCAGGCGAATCGCGGCCATTCTTTTTCTGGTTTTGGGATCTAACGGTTCAGGCCATCTCCTGGGAAGTTAAGTCCGAATTTAGGGTTGCAGATCCTCATTATTTTTTTCAAGTCCTCTCTTTCTAAGTTCTTGAGAAAACTAGAGCAAGGAGGAAGAAGAAGAAGCCTTGGGCTGTAGGAAGGGTTTCGGAGCTCCAAATCGCGAGCCGAGTCCGGATCCGTGGAGCTTAGAGCATTGCGAAGTTTTCCATCCGGCTATTTTTTTTGCCATGGCAAGGAAGAGGAGTCGGAAGGTAACGACATCTCTCCTCTCGGTCTTTAGGATGCACGTTTTTAGCATCGTTTTCTTCTAGATTTTTGGGCACCAAACTCTCAAATGAGAGGGGCTTTGGTTTGTCAAGGTTCAAGAGAAACCTCCGGGTCGATTGAGTCCGTCCCCGGCATATCTTGCATTAGAGATCCGCTTCGCTAGTGGATTAGGCATGGTGGGTGAAGCCGTAGTTGCGACCGTTAGTCCGACTCGGTGATGTTGCATATGAGCTTAGGGATTCATAGAGTTTTCCGTTGCGGCAAGATGCCGTTTGTGTTGTGGTGGTGAATGTCCCGTTTGCTTGAGAAGAGTACATGTAGTCGAACCCGGACAAGGTTAGCTCCTCGTGGCGGTAGATGGTTTCCTTGAGGGACAAGGTTAGCTCCGTATGAGAATGGAGATGGTTTCCTTGGTGGACAAGGTTAGCTACGCACGAGTTGGAGATGTTTTCCTTGGTGCGCGGGAACGCTGCGGTACAAAGAGGGATTGCAATGTATGTAGTCTTGGTTTGTGTTGTGCCAAGGCGTGGCTAAGTCTCCGTGGTCGGCTGGCTATCCCGTGACATGTGCGTCATGTGTGGAGAGTGTCCCGGCGAGACTAGTCCCCTTCTGTGAGACTAACGAGAATGCCAAGCTTGGGGCAAGCCCGGGCAAAGAGTCCATGAGCGTGTGGGGTCCAGCAAGGCTTCTTAGAATCGGTCAGTCTGTGTTTGTTGGAATCCTGGCATGAGACGTCAGAGTTTGCAGGCAAGCCCGGGGCTAAGCCCACGAGCAGGTGGGGCCTTGGCAAGAATTCCTTGTGGCGGCCTGTGCGCCGTTTGAGGGAGAGGTGTCTCCCTTAGTGTTTGCGGCTTTATGCCAATGGGGAAATGTGAGTACCCAAATGATGTGATGTTGTGCTAGATGCATACGCAGTAGGGTACCTTTTGTGAAGCCCAGGTGTTGCATTCATGTTGCACAGTAGGCCCCTTTCTTTATATGCTCAACCAGTAGAGAACATGTTTGATGATTGAGACATCCAAGCCTGTTTTAATGCTTTTCTATTTATAGATGTTTATATTGCATATGAAGTGCTGACTTGCAGGTTGGAGGGTTCCCGGGGTCCGTTAGGGGCGGCCGGGAGGAGATGTGTTGTTACACAGTTTGAGGTCAGCCTTTGCTGACCCACGTTACTCATAATTTTCACAGGTCAAGGATCGCATGCAGGAGCTAGCACGCCGGCCAGAAAGGCCTAAGCCCCATGAAGTGTTTTTCCCTCTTTTGTAGCACTTCAGTTTTGATGATGTTTGTTTGAGACTATTTTGTCCGGCTTGCATGCCGAGGTAGACTAGGAGTGCTATGCACATTCATGTTTGTTGTACTATTTACTTTTGGACATTTGATGTAAGGCCTTAAGGCCTTTTGTTTACTCTTTTGGTTAGTGGATAACTTCTAGTTGTGCTTGGTTTTCCGCTGTGTTGTGCAAGTGTTTTGAGTTTGGGTAGCTATATCAACTTATAATACTAAAGCTGTGGCGTTCGTATGTTGTGGGGCCCCGGCCGGACCCATATTATACGTCCACTACAGGGGAGGTGTTACATAACTGCTCTATCACCGTATCGGTACCCGTTACCGAAACGAATATTGGAACAGTTACTTGTGCACTTTTTATTTCATAGGCCTATAAGCTAGAACTGTTTAGAATTTAATAAGTCGTGCTGGGATAACAATAACCCCAGTACTTATCTTTCATTTTCTGCATTTTATTTTTCTTGTCTATTTTTAGTTTAGCATTTCTTTTTGTATATTTTGTTTTGTTTTTCCAGAGCTCACCCCTGCAGGTATTCTTGGAAAATTGCATTGGCAGGGTTCTGATTCTTCGTATGGCGGGCCTGCTTCAAGTTTCCACGCGTCTTCTGCTATGCTCACTGGCTGAGCATTGGGTAACCTCTTCCCTTAGCTCCTTATGATTTTAATTTCTATATCATCTGCTGTGTAGTTTAGTTTAAGTCTGGGGGAGAGATTTGTTACCTATTGCACGCACACATTTCTTATGCATACTAGAAGCCTTTATTGTTAATATTTTGATTTGTTCGTTACATCACACACCACTGCACCCACATGAGCGCGTGCTTAGCTTTTTGCGTGCTGCGATTTAAACTCATTTCTTCGTTAGATTTGGGCAAATTATGGTGCTGGCTTAGGATTGTGAGACGGAGTAAAATGTTGGCCTTGTTGTGTTTCTAGTCAACTGCTCTCGTCTCATGTAGAAATTCGAGTAAATTTAATTTTTCTGTATGCTTTTAGTTTTATATTTTTCTAATTGCGTAAATACTTTTTATTCTACTCAAAAATTGGTGAATCCGGTGTGAATCCGACGGTAGCTTAGGGATGTGTGTAGACGGCCATTAGGTTCGTATTGCTTGAGTATGGAGGATGGATAGTCTTTCTTGTTGGCTAAGAACTTGCCCCTAGCTACTCTCAAAGCATGGGTACATGGTTAGTCAAGTGCGTGCGTGATGTGGGCCGTCACTTTGTTTCGTTTGAGCCTTGTACCATTCCCGACATCTATCCGTTGTTATCCCCGTTGAGCCTGTCCCTTCCTTTGAAATCCCTTCGCCTCGCTACCATAGCCATATAGCCTTTCCTACTCGCACATCTGAATGTGGTCGCTCGGTTAGTTTGTTTTGTTGTAGTTTATATCTGTTTCGTGTGGGCAGTTTTGTTGGTGTTTGTGCAGCTTGCGGTGTTGCCGTGTTTTCCTATTTTGTTTTGGCTATTTGGATAAAAGAAAAAAAAATGATAGTAAATAAAAATAAAATTCCCAATGTGGAATACAAAAAAAAGGAAATGTATTTGTATATCTATTATTGTTGAGTTGTGCAATGTGGTTGAGTTGTGTTCGTTATGGGCTTGCGCGCACCGTCAAAAGTTCAGGTCTGGTGATGTGTCGCACGTGTTTGTCCATTGAGTTTAGTTATGTACGTTTTCGGGCGATCTTATTTTGGATGTGCGTGTCCGTCTTGTTTACCTTTATATACCTCGCCTTCACCTAAGCCTATATTATACTCCAAGTCCTACGGATTCATGCTTGAGTCTAACTAGTGTCGTGGAGAGAGTGTGAAAGGGCAAGCATATGGTCACCGACATTGGTGGATTCCTTTGGAGGTTATCCGGAGCCCCGATCTTCGGCAATGCTCGCCTAGCGATTAGTCTACTTTCTCCCTACGCATGACTGGATGATTCACCGTGATTCTATTTTTGAGTAATAATAAAATGTTGATACGCATTGTTAAAAGTATAAACTATTTTGTATACTTAGAAATTTCTTCTATTATATTTTTACGAGCGCGAGCATGCGACTTCGTATGGTACTTCGTATTGCAATTTCTTTGTTAACTAGTATTTTTTCCTGTCTGCTTAGATTTTGTTTGCTCGGGATGCGCAAACAGTTAAGTCTGGGGGTGTGATGAGTCCATGTTTTATACCTATTTTCGGACTCATCTGGGCTAGTTTTCACGCGTTTGCACTTCACTTTTAGTTCTTTATCATTCATATCTCATCTTATCTTTATTTCCATAGGAAGTGCACATTTATGCCCATGGTTGTGTATTGTGTTATTCTTTTAGTCTGTACTCCTTTTTGTTATTGTCTGGAATGTCTGCACAGATTAGTGATTGGTTTTTCCTTTCGGTACAGGGGTTGTGTACGTGTTCCGGGATGGTTGTGAAACAGGAATACTGCGCACGATCATGGGATCTAATGCGCACGACCACTGGTCGTGCGCCCCGGATCGTGCGCACTACTCTACGTTTTCCAGAATCAGCCTGGGGTAAGCGCACGACCACTGGACATATTGCGCACGACCACCGGTCGTGCGCCACTGATCGTGTGCATTGATTCCTCATTTCTGGAGTCCTGTCTGGGTAATCGCACGATCATTGGACTTAGTGCGCACGACCACTGGTCGTGCACCACTACTCGTGCGCATTATCCCAGTTCTTCTTCTTGTTATTCCATGCCAGTGCGCACGAGCACAGGACATAGTGCGCACGACCACAGGTCGTGCGCCTGTGATCGTGCGCATTGTTCATTTCTGCTTTTGTATAAATAGTGCAGCTCTCGCCCTAATCAAAAAATCCGTAGATCGCTCATTTTCCTCCGCCGTTTTCGTCTCCGAGGAGGGATTCTGCCATTCCCCTTCATCTTCCACCCTATGGAGGTGCTCCAGGCAAGCTTTCACCGCCAAATCCAATCCTGAGCTTCCTCTCGGCCTCCTCCATCATCTCTTGGGTTCATTTCAAGTTTCAACGCCATAGCTATCAAGCAAAGGTAAGCTTTAAACTTACGTCCGCTGTCGTGAGACGAAGAAGACGGGCCATTGGAAGGTGGTGACAGCCCTTCTCTACCCCGGACGCAGTTGAGGACCGAGCTTGGACGCGGAATGACAACCCGACGATTCCAACCGTGAATCCTCAGCAAGACTTCGGATTCGGTCGATCTCTTGACTTGTTCTTCCTTTATTGTTGTTTATGTGTTGTTGTAAACCTTATTTATAGATGATGTATGCTTATTTGTAAAACGTTCTTACAATTATGTCTATGTGATTGTTTGTGTTCGTTATTTACTTGAGGTGCGCCTATTATTCCATCCACCACCATCCACCCTTGCCGCACTAGCAATTGCTAGTGGCATGCGTTGCGAAGAGGTGCTTACGACCCTCATTCCGCCATTCTCACCACCTCATCCGCGAGCCTACTCTTCCATCCGCCTAGCGATTCGGTGCATAGTAGCCCGACTAGTCTTCCATCCCGCCTGGCGAAGCATCGCATAGCGGCGTTGCATAGGAGTAGTTGATAGTGTTTTATTTTATGTTTCCGCAACCATCAAAGCCCCCTTAGTTAGCTCTGACCTGAGGACTTCAATCTCAAGTCCTCCTCGAAATTAACTCCACCTTACTGTGTTCCTTATGTGTTGGGTATTGTATCCACAACGTACCTGATTTGAAGAAGCCCCTGAACAAGCTAAGGAAAATAGACAATGTATTTGATGAAATCTTTTAAGTTGTGCTTACAGTTATTCCACGCTAAGTACACACCAATGTCAGGGTGCAGTAGGTAAATATACACGGGTCTGCGCGACGTAATCCCTCGTTGAGCAGATCAGTGTGTTGGCCTACGTGTACTCTCTCTATTGGAGTGTACTTATTTTCAAGTACATGGCTGTGATAATGCAAGAGCAGACAAGGAGCAAGGATGGGTCAAAGAGCAGCTCATGGGTGGAAAGACGAAAAATCGTCTAAGTAAGAATCGACGAGAATCACCAAGTGATTCTCGCCGATTCGGCGAGAATCACTCGTGATTCTCGCCGAATCGTCGAGAAACACTGGCTGACTCTCGCCATCTCTATCCGGCTAAATCAGAGCGTGCAAACAAGTCAAAATCGACGAGAATCACCTTTGATTCTCGCCTAATCGACGAGAATCACCTTTGATTCTCGACGAATCGACGAGAATCACCTTCGATTCTCGCCGATTTTGCCTTAGGCGAATTTCTGAGCACGCTGGACCGGATCAAATGTTAAGGCTCTGTTTTGGACCGGTTTTAGGGTTTCTTCTGGTGGGACCCACAACGGTCATAAAGAGGTATACTACTGTATAAATACTCGCGTATTTTTGAACAGTAAGCATAGACAGAAAACGAATACTCCGAGCCGGCCGACTTGACCTAGATCGTGAAATCCGCTCCGCCGCCGTCACCGCTCGTGCCAGTAGATCGTCGACTTTGATCGTGGTTTCTTCCAGATCTCCCGGCGGTAGAAGCTCAGCCAAGCACAGCGTCTCACGCCTCTAACTAGAGATCCCTTGTCTCTTCATTCGTTGATCGGGTAAACCTTCCCCTTCTGAATCGATCGAGACGATCGATCCTAGTGTGACCGTTGGAAGACCTTGCTAGCTTTGCTATGAAGATTGAATCTCCAAAGAACAGTAGCAGCACTCCGTTGTCGCCGCCGATCCCGAGAACCAAGCCGCCGCCCTTCTTGCCGCCGCTGGTTTCGGGGAGATTCTCTCCAAGTGAGATCTAGGGTTGTGCACTCTTCGTTGACTTCAAGAACACGTCATCGAACGAAGAGGGACACCTTAGTCTCCATAAGATGTTTGTATTTCTTGTACTTTCTATTTTCATTTTTGTTGTAAAGGAACGTTGGTTCCTAGTTGTAAGGGTTGGGTGCAACCCGTGTTGTGGGAGTAGTGACTCCTACGTGTGGAAGGGTTCCTTCCGTTAGTGCAAGGATTGGATTTCAATCCTGTTGGTGAAGAGACCGAGTCGTCCCTGGTTGGGAGATAGGTCAAAGGGGGAAAGTGGATGTACCCAAATCGGGGAACCACTATAAATTGTTTGTGTCCTTTTCTGTGCTGTGTGGTTTTGTTTTCTTGTGCAGGTACGATTTTAATTTCGCAAAAACGCTGCAAGACACATATTCCCCCCCCCCCCCATAGGTGTAGGTAGTTGACACTAGGTGGACTTTCAAGTGGTATCAGAGGGAGGTTGCTCATCAAAAAGGTTCACACCTTGAGTAAGTTCCTGCCACTAGTGTGAAGAAGAAGGCAGACTTCTACTATGGACGGACTCAAGTACACAGGCAAGATCCCAATGTGCACCAGGCTAAACTTTCCTATCTGGAAGGAAAGGATTAGGTTCTACATGGAAGCGGTCGATCCCCGACTCTTCATGATCGTGGAGGAGGGACCTTATGTCCCCACTAAGGCCTCCACTATTGATCCTACCAAGAAAGTGCCAAAGAAAATATCTGAAATGGACAAGGACGAGATGGTGCTGGTGGGGCTTGACAAGAAGGCGCAGAACATTCTAGTCAATGCAGTCGATGACTCAATGATGCAGAACTTCTGCAACTGCAGGACAGCTAAGGAGATCTGGCACTGCCTGATTATCCTAATGGAGGGCACTGATGAAGTGAGGGATGATCGGAGATCCCTCCTGAACCAGAAATATGAGGCATTCAGACAAGTGCCTAAGGAAGAGATCGGAGTCACCTTCGAGAACTTCCTCAAGATTGTCAATGCCCTCAAAGGATATGGAAGAGTGTTCACTGATGGTGAACTTAATGATAAATTCCTTATGTCCCTTACTAAGGAATGAGACACAAAGATCTGCGCCATCCGAGAGTTTGGCAGACTTTCTGAAACAGACCCGCAAATTCTGTTTGGGAAGCTGATGTCCTATGAGCTTCAACTGAACACCAGGAAAGTAGAAGAAGAAGCAGAGAAGGCTGCAGCTAAGGAAAAGACTGTGGCCCTAAAAGCCATTCACTCCAGGAAGGGCAAGGGTGCGGTTTCATACCGTGCTAGGAAAAAGGATGAGGAGGAGGACTCCGAGCCATGCTCATCCAGCTCAAAATTGTCTGAGGAAGATTTCTCCCTCATCACCCGAGAATTCAAGAAGTTCCTCAAGATGAGAAATCAAAGAAAGAGAGACGGCTCCTCCTCCAGGCATCAGAAGAAAAATTACTCTTCTGAATGGTATGCTTCTAAACCGAACAAACATCGCTCCTCTGACATTATTTGTTTTGGATGCAATAAGCCAGGACACGTCGTGGCCAACTGCCACCAAGGCAAGAGAGAAAAGGGGAAGGGAGAGGAGCACAAGTCCTCTAGAGATAAGAAGAAAGAGAGGAGCTACATCGCCAAAAAGCCAAAGACACTGAGTGAGTCTGATTCCTCAGACTCCAGTGATGATGAGGAAGCCTACTTCGGGCTGGTGGGTCGCTCCGACTCAGAAGGAGAATGCCCCCCATTTACTGGGAAGGTAAAAGCTCACACCCCTCTCTCCGACTCTGAATCTGATCCTGAATCTCAGGATGATGACCCTGAGGATAGCCCTTCGGCCCGTAAAGCGGAGCTCCTCGAGAAGTATGAGCTTCTACTCAACACTTTCGAGGAGTGTCGTAAGAGATTGAAGGCTGAGAAAAAGGAAGTGAAATTCCTTAAGGGTGAGAGTGTCTCCCTAAGGGAAGAGATCACCAGTTTGATCTCTCTCCGACAGGAGCACCTAGACCTGACTTCAAAGCATTCAGAGTCTCTTAAGCTCCTTGATCTTAAGTAGGAGGAAGTCGACAAGTTGGAAGATCAACTTGCGGCAGAAAGGAAGATCGTCAAGAGCTTCTCTATGCCAAAAACAGTTCTTCCATTAGTCGATACCTTCTCTGCTCAGGCCAAAGAAGCTGGATTGGGGCATGTAGGGATATCTAGTTACTCATCCAGGAGAAACAGGAACCAGAGAAAGAATAAGGCCGCCAAGAAGACCTCTGCTGCTGAAAAGAGAAAGGCGCCACTCAGTCCTGTTGCGTTCAGAAAGCCTAGCTTTCCCTACAACCAACATGACTTTGAGTCAACCTTTGGTCATCATTTCCGGCCCTCGGTTGCAAAGCCAAAGAGCCGATATGATGGTTGGACTTTTTCCCGCAACTTCGGCGAGAGTGTCTTCAAGGCACCTTATGAGGAAATTCACATGGGAAATTATGGTCAATTCTCTAGCGGCCATAATAGAAAGCAGGCACCAAAAGCCAAGCCGGTTATACTGAAGGAACAGAAGGTGAAGAAGTCATGTGACTGCAATCACTATGATGCCTCCACCTCCAGATCCAAGGGCCCTGATGTACCCACCATTCCCAGGGTAAAGCAGGAGCCTAGGAAGAGGTACAACAGATTTGACTGTTGGTGTTGTGGCAAAGTCGGTCACTTTGCCATGTATTGTTGGTTTAATCCGAGGTATAACGAGACTCCTTATGTTAGCAATACGAGGCCGACCACTCGTAGGGTTAACCACCCGAGGGGGAGTATGCTAACCAAGAATCTAGGACCCAAGTTCGATTGGGTTCCTAAGGGAAATTAATTTTGTTTTGCAGGAATGTCCAAAGGCCACCAAAACTCTAATATGGTACTTGGACAGTGGATGCTCCCGGCATATGACTGGGACAAGAAGCCTGCTGCGTGATTACACTCCAGTCGAGAATGGACCCAAAGTCATCTTTGGGGGGTCAGATCGAGGAGTCACCAGAGGTTACGGTATGATTTCCAATGGTATAATCTCTATCACCGACGTGGCCTATGTTGAAGGGTTAAACCATAACCTGATCAGTGTAAGCCAGTTATGTGATAAAGGTTATGACGTTAAGTTCTGCAAGGATAAATGCCTGATCATCTCATGTGCCTCTTCTGAGACGGTATTAACAGGCATTAGGAGCAGAAATATCTTCTACTTAAATTTTCTTAGTTTAGATTCATCTACCCCCGTATGCCTAGTGGCAACTGGAAGTGCATCTCTTTGTGAACAATGGCACAAGAGATTGGCACATATTAATTTCAAAACAATTATTATGCTGTTTTCTAAAAACTTAGTAAGGGATGCTCTCGTTATCAAGTGCATCAAAGATAGCCCCTGTCCTGCATGCCAGATGGGCAAACAGACTCGGGCTACCTTTAAGAGCATTGCAGACAAAGACTCTTCCCGATGTCTTTATCTTCTGCATATGGACTTGTTTGGTCCAATGCAAGTTCATAGCTTGGGAGGCAAGTCCTATACGCTAGTGATAGTTGATGATCACTCTCGGTTTACATGGGTGTTCTTCTTAAAATGAAAGTCAGATACTTTTGACATCTTCACTAGTTTTTTCAAGCAGGTTCAGAACGAATTTAACTGCTCAGTGGTCAAAATCAGAAGTGACCAAGGAAGAGAATTCGAATCTGGTGCTATGATAGAGTTGTGTGAAGAACAGGGTATCTTTCATTAGTTTTCCTCCCCGCGCACTCCTCAGCAAAATGGAGTTGCGGAGAGGAGAAATAGAACTCTCATTGAAGCCTGCACGACAATGTTGAAAGACGCTTCTCTCCCAGAATACTTCTGGGCAGAGGCGATCAATACGGCTTGTCATGTACAAAACCGAGCATTGATCAACAAGAATCATCGAAAGACGCCTTATGAGCTACTGAAAGGCAGGAAACCAACCATGTCCTACTTAAGGATCTTTGGTTGCAAATGCTACGTACTCAATAACGGGAAGTACCCGCGTACTAAATTTGGTGAAAATGCTTCGAAGGCATATTCATGGGCTATAGTTCCCACAGTCGGGCATATAGGGTCTTCAATAAGAAAACCCTAGTGGTAGAAGAATCAATTAATGTTGTATTTGATGAAGGAAGCTTGCTTAACAGCAATTCTTCCAGCGGTATTCTTGAAGATGCAGGTGCACGACTTAAACAGCTGAGTCTCGATGAGACCGCTAAAGATGAAACTCCTAAGTACGTCAAAGTTTCCACCTCAACGTCAGCTGGGAATGTTGAAGATCAAAATGGAGCAAATCTCTTAGAAGAAGGAGAAGCTCAAGAAGTAGTCGAAGCTCCAGACGGCAGACTTCTAGAGCTCCGGCACGTGAGGGATCATCCTAGAGATCAGATCATCGGAGATCCTCGTGACGGTGTCAGAACTCGAAGAGGTACTATTAACGAGATTTTTCATCTTAGCTTCCTGTCACAGGTTGAGCCAAAGAAGTTCGACGAGGCGAACAAAGATGCGGCATGGATTTTGGCCATGCAAGATGAACTGCATCAATTCGAACGATGCAACATTTGGACGCTAGTTCCCAGACCACAAAAGCAAAATGTGATTGGCACCAAGTGGATCTTCAGAAACAAACTGGATGAACATGGTGTCATCATAAAGAACAAGGCCAGGATGGTGGCTCAAGGTTACAGACAGGAGGAAGGGATTGACTTCGACCAGACCTTTGCACCAGTAGCAAGGCTCGAGGCAATCAGATTGTTCCTGGCATATGCTTCGCACAAAGGATTCACAGTCTATCAAATGGATGTGAAATCAGCATTCTTGAACGGAGACCTGAAAGAGGAAGTATACGTCGCTCAACCCCCAGGTTTTGTCAATCCTACTTATCCCAATCATGTATATTTTCTTAATAAAGCACTATATGGTTTAAAACAAGCTCCATGAGCATGGTATGAGACTTTATCTAGTTTTCTTCTTGAGAACAAGTTCTCTAGAGGTAAAATAGATAAGACATTATTTCTCAGGGAAGTCAAAGACAAGATTTTGCTGGTGCAAATCTATGTCGATGACATTATATTCGGGTCAACGGACAACAATCTTTGCAAAACATTTTCTAAACTTATGCAAGGAAAGTTTGAAATGAGCAGTATGGGAGAGCTAAAGTATTTCTTAGGACTTCAAGTGAAACAGTCTGAGGATGGAATCTTCATCTCTCAGACGAAGTTCACAAATGAACTCCTCAAGAAATTTGGTATGGAGAATGCAACCTCTATGAGGACTCCAATGAGATCCACTATGTCTCTGGATAAGGATGAGAAAGGTAAACCTTTCGATGAAACCAAATACAGAAGCATCATTGGATCCCTGCTCTACCTTACTGCCAGTAGACCGGATATCATGTTCTCCACATGTGTCTGTGCCAGATATCAGGTGAACACTAAGGAATCTCACTATGTCGCTGCAAAGCGAATTCTAAGATACCTTAAAGGTACTCCCAATCTTTGCTTGTGGTACCCGAGAAACAATGATGTCGGGCTAATAGGTTTTTCAGATGCTGATTTTGCAGGGAGTAGGGATGACAGGAAAAGCACTTCCGGGACGTGTCAATTCCTCGGAAGAAGGCTTATCTCATGGAACAGCAAGAAGTAGAATTGTGTAGCAACCTCCACAGCAGAGTCTGAGTACATCTCGGTAGGCAGTTGTTGCGCACAACTCTTATGGATCAGAATCCAGTTAGTCGACTACGACCTTCAGTTCAAGGAAGTACCGATGTACTGCGACTCCTTCAGTGCAATTGCAATTGCCAACAATCTGGTATCGCACAGCAGAACAAAGCATATTGAAGTGCGCTACCACTTCATTCGGGAGCACGTGGAGAACAATGACATTTCTCTCTGTTATGTCCCCACGGACAGGCAGATTGCAGATATTTTCACAAAGCCCTTAGACGAAGCCAAGTTCTGTCTTTTCAAAACTGAATTGGGGATGCTAAACTATGAGGAATGAAGCCTACAGAAGCTCCAGGCTCGTGCATCTAGGGGGAGCCTCTGCTAGGGTGCAGTAGGAACTCAAGTGTGAGCACAGGTGCAAGCACTGAGGGGGAGCAAGGGGTCAAATGCAACATACCCCGATTTGTAGAAGCCGAAAAGGGGGAGGTCACCCTCTCGGCTAAGGCTAAGGTGGCTCCAAGTTTGCTCTCACGAAATTGGTATTGGTAATGACTATCTCTCTCAACTCAATTTTAAGTTTCTGATTTTCATTCTCATACGCTCTATTCACCTTAGCTTGTAAGGTTTAGGCTTCTTCAAATAGGGGGAGATTGTTGGGTATTGTATCCACAACGTACCTGATTTGAAGAAGCCCCTGAACAAGCTAAGGAAAATAGACAATGTATTTGATGAAATCTTTTAAGTTGTGCTTGCAGTTATTCCACGCTAAGTACACACCAATGTCAGGGTGCAGTAGGTCAATATACACAGGTCTGCGCGACGTAATCCCTCGTTGAGCAAATCAGTGTATTGGCCTACGTGTACTCTCTATATTGGAGTGTACTTATTTTCAAGTATAGGGCTGTGATAATGCAAGAGCAGACAAGGAGCAAGGATGGGTCAAAGGGCAGCTCATGGGTGGAAAGATGAAAAATCGTCTAAGTAAGAATCGACGAGAATCACCAAGTGATTCTCGCCGAATCGTCGAGAAACACTGGCTGACTCTCGCCGTCTCTATCCGGCTAAATCAGAGCGTGCAAACAAGTCAAAATCGACGAGAATCACCTTTGATTCTCGCCTAATCGACGAGAATCACCTTTGATTCTCGACGAATCGACGAGAATCACCTTCGATTCTCGCCGATTTTGCCTTAGGCAAATTTCTGAGCACGCTGGACCGAATCAAATGTTAAGGCTCTGTTTTGGACCGGTTTTAGGGTTTCTTCTGGTGGGACCCACAACGGTCATAAAGAGGTATACTACTGTATAAATACTCGCGTATTTTTGAACAGTAAGCATAGACAAAAAACGAATACTCCGAGCCTGCTGACTTGACCTAGATCGTGAAATCCGCTCCGCCGCCATCACCGCTCGTGCCAGTAGATCGTCGACTTTGATCGTGGTTTCTTCCAGATCTCCCGGCGGCAGAAGCTCAGCCAAGCACAGCGTCTCAAGCGTCTAACCAGAGATCCCTTGTCTCTTGATTCGTTGATCGGGAAAACCTTCCCCTTCCGAATCGATCGAGACGATCGATCCTAGTGTGACCGTTGGAAGACCTTGCTAGCTTTGCTACGAAGATTGAATCTCCAAAGAACAGCAGCAGCACTCCGTTGTCGCCGCCGATCCTGAGAACCAAGCCGTCGCCCTTCTTGCCGCCGCCGGTTTCGGGGAGATTCTCTCCAAGTGAGATCTAGGGTTGTGCACTCTTCGTTGACTTCAAGAACACGTCATCGAACGAAGAGGGACACCTTAGTCTCCATAAGCTGTTTGTATTTCTTGTACATTCTATTTTCATTTTTGTTGTAAAAGAACGTTGGTTCCTAGTTATAAGGGTTGGGTGCAACCGTGTTGTGGGAGTAGTGACTCCTACATGTGGAAGGGTTCCTTCCGTTAGTGCAAGGATTGGATTTCAATCCTGTTGGTGAAGAGACCGAGTCGTCCCTGGTTGGGAGATAGGTCGAAGGGGGAAAGTGGATGTACCCAAATCGGGGAACCACTATAAATTGCTTGTGTCCTTTTCTGTGCTGTGTGGTTTTGTTTTCTTGTGCAGGTATGATTTTAATTCCGCAAAAACGCTACAAGACACCTATTCCCCCCCCCCATAGGTGTAGGTAGTTGACACTAGGTGGACTTTCATTGTGAGATCGATACTTGGGAAAGCCCCCATTTTATATTACTTGTGCGACCGGTTCACTGCCGTGATCTTTTGCATCAACATGCCCCTGTCACGCCCGTGTCACCGGGCGTGACACCCCCGAAAAATTTCGTCGACCAAAATTCGTCGACCACGCGGCCAACTGCTTAATCCGAGATGGACACGCCCTGGGACACACCCGTGTCCCAGGCCGTGTCACATAATTTATTTTGCAAATTTCCAGGATTTGCAATGTTACAACTCTCCCCTACTACAAGAAATTTCAACAATAAATTTGTACCTAGGGAGGAAACCAGCAACCAATATGTTATAACCTCATATTCATATGTTACAACTTCTTCTTAACTATGCTATTCCCGAGCAAAACGATCCGGGCTCGAGCAAACTATCTCAAAATTCACACCGTAGCTAAATACCCACGCTACGAATCTAGTGGCGAAGTCGAAATCATCATCCGACAAATAAAACTTGGGCTAACCTTGCTCGAAGCCAAAACACAAGCATTCCCGAAGAGGCACCACCGAGTCACCAAAATAGACTCTGGCTTGCGAGGGAATCTTGCAAACAGGCTATCAAACCAGCCACTAAAAGGCCTAAAGAGCGAAGATCACGCTCTAACAATGGCAAAGGCCATAAATATGCCAACGTAACGCCAAACAAAAATTACACAATTGCCCAAAAAACCGGGGCGTTACAGTCACTCCCCCTAAAAGAAAGTTTCGCCCCAAAACTTTACGCACAACACTAAACAGAACAACCAAAGAGGTAAATGGAAGAAACCATACCAGACAAGCTTAAGGAAACAGATGAGGGTGAGCCTCCCTCATAGCCGACTCTAATTCCAAGTCGCGCTTTCCACGTCTTGGTTCCTCCATAACACTTTCACCATCGTAATCTTCTTTCTTCGCAACACGCGATCCTGAGAATCCAAAATGCGGACAGGCACCTCCACATAAGAAAGATTTGGCTCTAACTGAGACACAGAATCTAAAACCTGCCTGTCGTTTCACACACACTTGTGGAGTTGGCTTACATGAAAAACATCTTGAACACCGGGAAAATTTGCGGGCAATTCCAACTTATAAGCTGATACACCAACCCGCTCAACAATCTTGAACGGTCCCACAAACCTTGGGTCCAACTTCTGATCTTTACCAAATCTCTTTATGCCGACCATTGGGGAAACTTTAAGGAATACTAAGTCCCCCACAGCAAACTCCAAATCTGATCTACGCAGATTGGCGTTCTTCTCATAATGTTCTTGAGCTATCTGAAGCTTTTCTCGAATAAGCTTTACAGTAACTTCCATTTCTTCCAATGCATCTGGACCCAATAAAGATGTCTCACCAACCTCAACCCAAAAGAGAGGAGTTCTGCAACATCTCTCATAAAGAGCCTCAAAAGGAGCCATCTGCAAGCTTTCTTGGTAACTGTTATTATATGCAAACTCCATAAGTCACAAACGTTCATCCCATGCTCCTCCATGGTCTAATATGTAACATCTGATCATATCCTCTACTATCTGATTCACTCGCTCTGTCTGACCATTTGTCTGTGGGTGGTATGCGGTAGAATATCTCAAATCCATACCCAAACCTTCTTGTAAACTCTTCCAGAAGAGAGATGTTAATCGGGAGTCTCGGTCTGAAATGATGCTGACTGGAACACCATGCAATCGAATAACCTCATTCACAAACAGTTCAGCTATCTTCTTCATTGGATAATTGAGCTTATACGGTACAAAGTGAGCAAACTTCGTTAATCGATCCACGATCACCCACACAGAATCGTATTTGCTAGGAGATCTCGGTAGACCTGTTATGAAATCCATCGAAATGCTCTCCCATTTCCAGGTTGGGATTTCCAACGGTGTCAACTTGCCACCAGGCCTTCCATGATCGGCCTTAACACACTTGAAAGTATAACACTCCGACACAAATCTAGCTATGTCTCCCTTCATTCCATTCCACCAGGCAATTTGCTTCAAGTCATGATACATCTTGGTAGACCCTGGATGGTAAGCAATGCTCGAACCATGAGCATCTCTGCATAACATATCTCGGATGTCCATAACAGCGGGGACACAAAATCTACCGTGGTACATCAACGTACCCGCAGCATCAATCGAGAAATCAGGTAACTCCCCTTTCTCAGTTCTAAGATATAAGTGCAGCAAATCTGGATCATCTTTTTGATGAAACCGCATCAGCGCAATCTAAGAAGGTTCTGCTGCAACCAAACTACTCTGCAAGTCACAGCACCCTACAGAAATATCCATCAATAAGAATTCTTCCACTAATCGATCGGTGGAGAGATTATAAATCTTTCTCGTCTTCCAACTTAGGGCTTCAGCCACCACATTAGCCTTGCTCGGATGGTACTGGATTTCAACATCGTAGTTGGCAACATACTCCAACCATCGCCGCCGGCGCAGATTCAATTCCTTCTGGGTGAAGGCATACTTTAAACTCTTATGATCAATAAAAAGCTTGCACTGCGCGCGATAAAGTAGTTGTCTCCACAACTACAACGCAAATATAACAGCTGCAAACTCCAAGTCATGTGTAGGGCAGTTCTTCTCATGAGTCTTCAGTTGCCTGGACCCATACGCAATCACTTTTCCATCTTGCCTCAACACGCGTCCAAGCCCAACATGCGATGCATCCACAAAAACATCATAAACCAAGCCCTCCATAGGCATAGTCAAAACAAGAGCAGTACACAATCTGTTCTTGAGTTCAAGGAATGCTTCCTCACACTTATCATTCCAATAAAAAGCCACATTATTCTGGGTTAATCGAGTCAAAGGTGCAGCCAAAGTAGAGAAACCTTCCACAAATCTTCTGTAATAGCCGGCCAACCCCAAGAAGCTCCTAATCTCCTTGGGTGTGTCTGGTCTTCTCCACTCCATCACTGCAGCTATCTTCTCTGGATCAACTGAAATCCCATGCATGTTGATCACATGTCCTAGAAACGAAACTTGAGGTAACCAAAATTCGCACTTACTTAATTTGGCAAACAACCTATGGTACCTCAAAGCAGACAAAACCAAACGCAGATGCTGAACATGCTCCTCAGCATTGCGGGAATAGACAAGAACATCGTCGATAAACACAACTACAAACTTATCCAAAAAGTATTTGAACACTCAGTTCATCATATCCATAAAGGCTGAGGGCGCGTTGGTCAAACCAAATGACATTACTAAGAATTCAAAATGTTCATGCCTTGATCGAAACGCAGTCCGTGGAATATCTGACTCACGGACCTTAAGCTGATGATAACCAGAATGAAGATCAATCTTAGAGAATAACGAGCTACCGCGCAGCTTATCAAACAATTCGTCAATCCTTGGCAAGGGATACTTGTTCTTAATAGTGACTTTATTTAGTTCTCGATAATCAATGCAAAGCTGCATTGACCCATCTTTCTTTTTAACGAACAGAACAGGTGCACACCAAGGTGACGAACTTGGTCTGATAAAACCCTTTTCTAACAACTCATCCAGCTGGATACGCAACTCTGCCAGCTCTCGCGGGGCCATCCGGTATGGCACCTTTGCAATAGGACGCGTACCCGGCTCCAAATCTATCACAAACTCAACATCTCTGTCAGGCGGAAGACCGGGAAGATCATCAGGAAAACATCTGAAAACTCGCGCACAACGGGAATCTCTTCTAAACGTGGCGAACTACCAACGGTCTCCAAAACTGAGACCAAATAAGAAAAATAGCCGGAAACTAGCAACGTCCGAGCACCTACCGTAGAAATAGCTGTAGAATCCTGGCGTGAATCACCATAAACACTCCCAGGCTGACTATTATCCTTTCTGAAGTCCAAGCGCTTGCCCCTGAACTGGATCACAGCATCATACCTCGACAACCATTCCATGCCTAAGATAACATCAAAGTCTTCCAAGTATATTACCTTCTGATCTGCCTTAGCTAAGAAATCCCCCAACACAATCGGGCAAGCAAAAATGCCCCAATCTGAAACCACAGAATCACCAGAAGGGAACTTGACGCAAAAGGCATCCCCCACTCGATCTGTTTCCAAACAGTACCGGTCCACGAAGGCTCTAGCCACAAATGAGTGGGTAGCGCCAGAGTCGAAAAGAACACGCGCCCAATGGTTCTTTACCTTAAAGTTTCCTAGAAAGGTGCACACGTATCTAACAAAACAACTAGTAAAGCTATAATTATGAACTAAACCATTAGAACTAGGGAGAAAGTCGAACCTGATACAACCTCAGTTGAGGTCTGATCGTCCTCAGAAGAAATCACGTTCAACTTTCCTTTGCCTTTATCCAATCGCTGAGGCAGTGGCAATGCCTGGAGTGGCACTGGCTAAAACACAGGTTGAAACTGTGGGCACTGAGTCTTGATGTTCCCCTTTTGTCCACACTGATAACAAAATTTATCTTATGACCAACAATGGGCAACATCATGCCCCTTCCTAATGCACAACGTACACTCCAGGTCCCTCTTAGGAGCACCCTGAATCGCATGGACCTGCTCCTTCTTCTGAACTCCTAACCTCTTGAAACATTTCTCGAAGGGGTGGCCTAACCGGCCACAGAAGCTACAAACCTCTTTGCTCTTCTTCCTTGAAGTAGCATCAGGCACCTGAGGGCTCTTCCCTTCCACTAGCTTTCTCTTATCTTTCCTCATCCACTGCCCTCTTTGATAAGCATTTTCAATTGCCTCAACTCTCAAAGCAGCTTCCACTACGACAGCATAGCTTGCTGCTCCATATGCACTTGCTAACTACTACACATCATTTATTAGGCCACCAAGAAAACTCTTAACTCGATCTGCCTCGGAAGTTACCATGCCGGGGGCAAACCGACTAAGTTTGTTGAACTCAATCTCATACTCACTAACTGTGAGCTGCCACTACTTTAGATGTAAGAACTCGTTCATCAAGCGGTCCCGCTCGACTGAGGGTAGAAATTTCCTTAGGAGCATCCACTTAAAAGACTGCCAAGAGCATCCCTCCATCAAGCTCTCCTTTTCTCGCAACCACCAACACTTTGCTAACCCCTTAAGCTGATATGGAGCAATCATCACTCTCTGATCATCAATGACGCCAGAGTAGGAAAACATCTCCTTAATTGCTCTCAACCAATCATCCAACACCCGGAAATCCGCTTTTCCGTCATAAGTAGTGGTCCAAGTCGCTGAAATTGGGAGATAAATGTCATCTCAGGTGGAACCACTACGGGAGGCACCAGAGGAGCAGAAGGGGCCGGAACAGCTGAACCCACAACAGTGTTCTGCACCCTCGGAGTAAGTCCAGACACCACAGAAAACATAGACTGGATCTGGGACTGCACATCCACCATCTGCCTTGCCAAGGCCTCATTATTATGTCGCAGACTCTCCATCATTGCATTGTTCTGGGCACCCGAAGGCTCGCCCTCAGTCTGGGGGGTCTGCCTCAGCACAGGACGCTTCGACATCCTATAATTAAATCAGTACGAATCAAAACCTAGCTCAACTGCTAGCACAAAACGACCTGGTACAAACACACATACTTACATATGAACTTCATGTAACGTCCCCTGGGCCGTCCGTGGGCCTCAGCCCACTAGGCCTCCGTTAGATCGTTACCGGGCTGCAGCCCAAACACCGCAACCCCTCTCCCTCCACAGGCGGGTTGTTGGTGGCCACAGCCTCCCTTTGATGAGTGAAATTCTCCCGTTAAGCGGACAGCACGGGGACTTCCCAAGAGGCCACCCATCCCAGGACTTCTCCAACCCGAGCACGCTTAACTATGGAGTTTTTTCAACTCTCATCACCAATTGAGCTGATTGGTGATGAGAGTTGAAAAAACTCCATAGTTAAGCGTGCTCGGGCTGCAGAAGTCTTGGGATGGGTGACCTCCTGGGAAGTCCCTGTGTTGTCTGCTTAACGGGAGAATTTCACTCATCAAAGGGAGGTTGTGGCCACCAACAACCTGCCTGTGGAGGGAGAGGGGTTCGGGTGCTTGGGCTGCAGCCCGGTAACGGTCTAACGGAGGCCTAGTTGGCTGAGGCCCACGAACGGCCCAGGGGACGTTACAATACAATGTTCAACCTCGTATTTTCAATTTGGCCTTTACTGAAGAATTTAAACGCTATCTGCAAAATAATACGGATGAGCGGAAATAAGCGTGACCCGTCTTCCATGTATATATGTGAATGTTATGTATCTGTATCTGTGACATATGATATGTGCCGTCATGGGAAATGGCGGGTTAGATGGATATATGATAATACGGTTTGCAGTCAATTTTATTAGGATATTTTCGGGGTTTTAAGGCAAATCATGTCTTGTAAAGTACTTATTTTGATTCCCCTTTGTATATATTTTTGTCGCTAATGCATTTTTTCTGCTTTTTGCAGGTTTTCACGGCTTTCAGCCAAATTTTGCTGTGACACGCCCTAAGGTCACGCCCTACCAGGGCGTGTACCTAGGGCGTGTAACCCAGAGGAATGAAGCAATTGGTCCGAAACTGCATTCCGTGGAAACGTAGTGTACACGCCCTCGGTCACGCCCGTGTCACATCCGACACGGGCGTGTTCTAGAGGCGTGTCCCCAGGTTCCGAGGAATCGCCGCAGCGCGCTCGTTTTTCCTGCTCCGCCGTCGCACCGAAAGTGTCGCGCCCCAGGGTCACGCCTGACCCGGGCGTGACATATGGGCGTGTACTTCAGCAATTCCGCCCGTCACCTCCAGCATTCAATTTCAGCTCAACAAAGTCACGCCGCAAAGAACACGCCCCAGGTACACGCCCTACCAGGGCGTGACTTGTGGGCGCGTACCTCAACTACTTCGTCAGAATTCAATTCCTGCCTGAAAAAGTCACGCCGAATGTGTCACGCCCGACCAGGGCGTGATAGGGGGGCGTGACCCGACCCGAAAAATTCTATAAATAGAGCCCAACTCTAAGGGTTCAGGGACACCTTTTGCTTTGAGAGGGGAGGTTCTGTCTTTTATATTTCTGAACTTTTTAAGCATGTCTTTTCATTTTTAGTTCGTAGCTCTAGCTTTATGCTTTCCCTGTATTAGTTCCTAGCTTCGTTCTGTAGTATAATGTTAATGATAGCGTAGTTTACCTTTCCATGCACTTGTAATCTCTGGTTTTCAAGCTGTAAGATCTCTGTTTCCATTAATAAAAAGTGTTGTTTTCTTTTACATTTCTGCTCTGTTTTCATTTTCGTCTTCTACTCATCCCCCCTCTTCCACCTCACCATGATTAACTAATCCTCCATGTACTCGATCTTAATGATCCGAGGTTCGAGTGATTAGGTTATGATGCTTTGAATCTTACCTTTTCTTTTTAGGGTTTAGCTTTGAATTACTCTTGATTTATCACGGGTTGGAGGTATATCATCGATATATACTCTCCACCTTTGCTTTCATTCTGGGCTAACCGAGAGGCCGAAAGTTTGAAATGAGCACTCAAGAGTAAAGGGAGCTGTTCGCACCCCTCGAGAGAGGCAGACGTTCAAATCTCTCGGATTGGAGTAAAATCTAATAGCGGGGTTCACCGCGTAAAGCGAGTTTTAGGCCTCCGATTTAGGCGAGAGTCGGTCGGACCTTCCTAAACTCAGTTAGGCACGACCTTCGAGAGAAGCGTGTCAATATTCATGGAACCTCCACGGTCAAGGACCTTTACCCTAATTAGTTTAGGTTTATTTATCGTATTTTCTAACCACTCTTGCCGAGGTGATTTCTGATCGAGTGCATTTTCCCTTCATCGTTACTAAGCTTAAGTTAATCGCTCTTTTAGCTCTCTTTATCTTTCATTGCAAGTAGTTCTCTTCCTTTAGCACGTTTAGCTTTCTTCTAAAAAACTTAATTTTTCCGTCGATAAAATAATAGATTTTGTGTGAGTAAGCTTACTCAACTATTCCCGGATTTCAATACGACACTTGTGTCCCCTAGCTGCATTTCGATAGGTATACTTGCCTTGATGAATTGTTAGTTTGGTTATTTTCTCCTTGCAGATATCTAAGAGACAATCAAGTTTTTGGCGCCGTTGCCGGGGAAGCAACGCTCGTTGATAAATTGAAAAAGCGAATATATTAATTTTATCACTTCTCTTTCTCACCCTCCTTCTTAAAATTTTTCAGCCTACTCACTTGAGTTAAATGGCAGGATTTTCTTTAAGCAAGTGTGCGTATTTTTAATTTTTCTGCCTACTCACTTGAGTTAATTGGCTGGATTTTATTCAAGAAAGTGTGCGTATTTTATTTTTCCGCCTACTCACTTGAGTTAATTGGCAGGCTTTATTTCAGTAGAGTGTGTTACTTTCTGTAGAGTGGGTGTGTTTTAATTTTCTGTCGAGTGCGTGAGTGTAGCTTTTACTTTCCGCCTACTCACTCGGAGTTAAATGGCTGGATTTTAATTACCGCCCACTTAATAGAAACCCACATCACAAATTTTTCTACACCACCTAACTCTCTCGAAAAGGGCAAAGTGGCTCTAAATGCCACTATCTTGTCTAGTACCTTGCGAACCCTTCACCGGGTAGCCCTTGGGAAGTTCGGGAGTTAAAACATAAAAGATTCTATTTCAAAAAAAAATTTCGAACTTCATTAGCTCTTTTATTTTCTAGTCTTTCTTCTCCTCTCTTCTTCTAGTGTATGACCCGTGGAAGTCCGTCGGTTACTTTGGACCTGGACCACGAAATCGAGCGTACTCTTCGGAGAAGATCGCGATTTCAAGGCCCTACTACCCAAGTGCCGGTTGAGGATTCCGAGTCATTTTCTACCTTAAAAATGGCAGAACCCAACATGGAGGAAGCCGTGCAAAGGCCTATGTCCTATTATACACGACCGAATCTCGAGGGTACAGAATCTAGTATAGTTCGCCCTGCAATAAATAATAATAATTTTGAACTGAAGCCTAGCATAAATCAAATGGTGCAGCAGTATGTGTAATTTGACGGGCTTCAAGATGAAGACCCGAACACACACATAGCCAGCTTTCTTGAGATTTGTGACACCTTCAAGATAAATGGTGTCACAAATGATGCTATTAGGCTAAGATTATTTCCTTTCTCTCTTAGAATTAAGGCTAAGCAGTGGCTGAACACCCTTCCTAAAAATAGCATAACTACTTGGACGCAATTAACTGAAAAATTTTTGGCCAAGTATTTTCCGCCTGCTAAAACTGCAAAACTCAGGAATGACATTTCTGCCTTTGGACAAATAGATTCTGAGACCCTTTACGAAACCTAGGAAAGATTTAAAGAATTATTAAGACGATGCCCACATCACGCTCTGCCTGTATGGTTACAGGTGCAGACGTTCTATAATGGGCTAAATCAAAGCATGAAGCAAATGATAGACGCAGCTTCTGGCGGTACTTTAAACCATAAGACCCCGGAAGCAGCTCTTGAGCTGTTTGAAGACATGGCCATGAACACTTACCAGTGGAATGTGCCTAGGTCCCGCCCAAACAAACCTGCAGGTCTCTTTGAAGTGGACAACGTCTCCCAACTCGCACTGCAAGTTGAAATATTAAGCAAAAAAATTACGGAGATGACTGCTGCCTCCGCCCCTCAGGTATGGGAATCTGCAACTCCTCCCGCCGAACATTTGGATTATGTAAATAATATGCCTAGAACTGCTTTTAATAATTTTTCTGCTGCGAATTATCATCCTCCTGGTTTTAATTTTCCGAATAGTTATAATCCTGCGTTAAGAAATCATCCGAATTTTTCGTGGAGCAATCCATCGAATGTTGTGTGCCCGCCACCGCAAAGTGATTTTTCTCCACCACCACCTCCTCAAAGTTTTCCAAAACCTCCAAATTTGGAGGAAATGTTTTCAAAATACATGAATGCTAATGACGCTATGATTAGAACCTTAACCAGAAGTGTTAAAAATTTAGAAAATCAGGTAGGACAGCTCGCTAAAATGATTTCTGAGCGACCCGTAGGGTCTCTTCCTTCTAATACCGAGCCCAACCAGCGAGAGCAAGCGAAAGCTATAACTCTTCGGAGTGGGAAGAATGTTCTCGGTATGATAAGTGAAGAGCCCGAGGCAATCTCTGCTTCCACTTTAAAAAATCAAAGCTCCGTTCCCGTTTTAAAAATTCCACCCTCTGCCGAAGAAATTATCACTCCTATTTTAGAAAAACAACTCATTCCACCACCCACCTTTAAAAATAATCCATCCCCGCCATACCCTTCCGAACTTAATAAACAACGACAGGATGATCAATACACCCATTTTTTAGAAATGTTTAAACAAATCCACATAAATTTGCCTTTCCACGAAGCCATATCCCAGATGCCTAAGTACGCAAAGTACCTTAAGGACATCCTAACCAACAAGAAGAAGTTAGAGAACCTTTCTCATGTCACGTTAAATGCCGCGTGTTCGGCGGTTTTGACAAACGGATTACCGAAGAAAATCAGTGACCCGGGTAGTTTCTCTATCCCGTGTGTCTTTGGTGATCTCTTTGTGAAACACGCTTTAGCCGACTTAGGTACGAGTATTAATCTTATGCCCCTATCGTTGTTTAAAAAGTTAGGAATTGGTAGTCTCAACCCCACATGCATGAGTATCCAGCTCGCCGACCGGTCAGTCAAATACCCGTTAGGAATAGTGGAGGACGTCCTAGTCAAAGTTGACAAGTTCACCTTCCCGATGGACTTTGTCATTTTGGACATCGAAGAAGACGTCGAGGTTCCCCTGATCCTTGGCCGACCCTTCCTTGCCACCTCCTGATCCATCATTGACGTAAGCAATGGTATGCTCTTCCTTCGAGTGGGCGACGATGAGGTAACTTTCTCTATCACCCCCTCGATGAAGAACACACTAGCTAATGATGACTCCTGTTTTTTCATGGATACCATAAGTGAAGAATCCTTCTCTCACACCTCTGCTTTTGAAGAAGAATTTTCCAATTTTTGTTCCTCTCCTACTCCTCCAAATGAATCTCTACACCTAAGTGAAGAATCCTCCACTCGCCTTTCTGATTTTGAAAAAGAATTTTTTGATTTCTGTTCCTCTTCTACTTTTCCAACTGAATCGCTGCACGAAGCCGCCATGGCCTCTAGCAACACCCCTTTTAATTTTACATATAAAAAAGTGTACGAGGACATAGTTTTTGAAAAAGAACAAATTTCCAAAACCTAGTATGATGACCCCCCTACCTTGGAACTGAAAGAACTACCAGAGCACCTTCGATACGCTTTCTTAGAAAAGGACTCCAAGCTGCCTGTCATAATTTCTGCCTACCTCACGGATGCACAAAAGGATAAACTTCTTTCAATTTTACAAAAGCATCGCCAAGCTATTGCTTGGCAGATATCTGATATCAAGGGCATAAGCCCATCTTTCTGCACTCATAAAATCTTAATGGAAGATAATTCACGTAACTCTATACAACCTCAGCGTCGTATAAACCCAAACATGAAAGACGTAGTTAAGGGCGAGGTTATGAAATTGTTAGACGCAGGAATTATCTATCCTATATCCGACAGTAAGTGGGTTAGCCCAGTACAGGTAGTACCAAAGAAGGGAGGGATAACGGTCGTAAGTAATGAAAATAATGAATTAATCCTGACTTGGACGGTGACCGGATGGCGAATGTGTATAGATTACCGTAAGTTGAATGAAGCCACCCGCAAGGATCACTTCCCCTTGTCGTTCATTGACCAGATTTTAGAACGACTTTCCGGACATAGCTTTTATTGTTTTCTCGATGGCCTCTCGGGGTATCTTCAAATCCCCATCTCCCCCGAGGACCAGGAGAAAACTACGTTTACTTGTCCCATCGGCACCTTAGCCTACCGAAGAATGCCGTTTGGATTGTGCAATGCGCCGGCTACATTCCAACGATGTATGCTCGCCATCTTTGACAAGTACGTAGAAAGCATTATGAAAGTTTTCATGGATGATTTCTCCGTCTTCGGGAATTCCTTCGATAGTTGCTTAGAGAACCTTGAAAAAGTCTTAGAGCGATGCGAAGAAACTAACCTTGCCTTAAATTGGGAAAAATGTCATTTTATGGTAAGGGAAGGGTTAGTTTTGGGACATAAAATTTCTGAAAGGGGTATTGAAGTAGACGTTGTGAAAATAGAAGTTATCGAGAAGCTGCCGCCACCAACGAACATAAAAGCTATAAGAAGTTTCCTGGGTCATGCGGGTTTCTACCGCCGCTTCATAAAGGACTTTTCCAAAATCACCAAGCCCCTTACCCATCTCTTAGAAAAAGACGCCCCATTCATCTTTGATGACCTCTGTCTAGCTGCCTTCAATTTAATAAAAGAAAAACTAGTTAATGCCCCAATCTTGATAGCTCCGGTGTGGGATCTTCCATTTGAGATAATGTGTGATGCGAGTAGTTATGCGGTGGGAGCCGTACTAGGTCAACGTATTTCCAAAAACTTCCACCCCATTTATTACGCTAGTAAAACACTCACATCTGCACAGGAAAATTACACCACAACCGAGAAGGAGCTCTTAGTTGTAGTATTCGCTTTTGACAAATTTCGCCCTTATATTACTCTTTCGAAAATTATTGTTTTTACGGACCACTCGGCCCTCAAATATCTTCTCTCTAAAACGGATGTCAAGCCTCGCTTGATTCGCTGGGTCTTACTCCTCCAGGAGTTTGACTTAGAGATCCGTGATAAGCGAGGTGCCGAGAACTTGGCCGCAGACCACCTTTCGCGCCTAGACAACCCGTTTATAGAACAATTAGACGAAAATTCTTTTCATTACTATTTCCCTGATGAGAAGCTGTTCATAATTAACACATCTACTTCTCCTTGGTTTGCCCGCATCGCCAACTATCTAGTGGCTCGTGTGCTCCCAAAAGAGTTCTCGTCTCAGCAAAAGAAGAAATTCTTTTCTGAGTTGAAGAACTACTTTTGGGAGGACCCGCATCTTTTTAAAATCTGTGCAGACCAAGTGATCAGGAGGTGTGTTTCTTTTGATGAAGGATTAGATATTATTAAACATTTGCATGAAGGACCGACAGGTGGGCACTATCAAGCTGCTCGCATCGCTCACAAAGTGTTAAGCGCGGGTCTTTACTGGCCCACCCTATTTAAAGACGTGCATGCCTTTGTGAGTAGGTGTGATAGTTGCCAACGGTCGGGGAATATTTCGAATAAAAATGAAATGCCACAAAATTATTTCCTAGAGTGCGAAGTTTTCGACCTCTGGGGGATTGATTTTGTCGGCCCTTTTCCTTCTAGCTTCGGGAATAAGTACATTTTAGTTGCCGTTGATTATGTTTCGCGTTGGGCCGAAGCCCAAGCTCTTCCTACGAATGATGCCCGAGTCGTAGTTAATTTCCTAAAAAAATTATTTCTCGATTCGGTACGCCGCGCGCTATCGTTAGTGATAGGGGTTCCCATTTCTGTAACGCACAATTTTCAAAAATCCTAACTAAATATGGCGTTACTCATAAGCTTTCCACTGCCTACCACCCCCAAACTAACGGACAAGTCGAAGTAGTCAATAGAGAAATAAAAAGAATTTTAGAAAAGACTGTTTCAACATCTAGAAAAGACTGGTCAGCCAAATTAGACGATGCTCTATGGGCCTACCGAACAGTGTACAAAACCGCCCTCGGATGTACGCCATATCGGTTAGTTTATGGAAAATCGTGTCATTTACCCGTAGAGTTAGAACACCGCGCCTTTTGGGCCTTACGATTTTTAAACTTCGATCCCCACTCTGTCGGCAATTTTAGAAAATTTCAACTTAACGAACTCGATGAGTGGCGCTCTTACGCTTATGAAAATAACAGACTTTATAAAGAGCGGACGAAGCGTTTACACGATCGACATCTTAGGCACCCAAAAATCTTTAAGCCGGGCGACCAAGTTCTTCTTTATAATTCTCGTTTACGTTTATTCCCGGGTAAATTAAAATCACGTTGGTCGGGGCCTTTTACTGTTTTAGAAGTCTTTTCTTATGGTACTGTTTTAATTTCCCACCCTGATAAGGGTACTTTCAAAGTGAATGGTCAGTGTCTTAAACTGTATTTCTGTGATGATATCAGTCTCAACCCTGTTAACTCTATCTTTCCGGTCCTGACATTTGATTAATCTGCACTTTATTTTTCTCATAAACTTTGAACTTTATTCGAACTTTATTTTTAAAATGATATTTGGGACACTCTTATTTTGATGCGTCGAGCTCAAACGACGCTTTAAACAAAGGGCGCTCTTGTGAGGCAACCCAAGTTATCTTTTTCTGTTTTCTTTATTTTACACTTTTTGCCCCGAATGGCTCCGACAAGCTGAAACTTCTGCGATCGCCTGCTCCAACGGTTCTGATTCCATGACAAAGTCCACCAAACGACGTTTCCTGGAGATCCACGGCACACGCATGGAGGAGTGGCATCACTCAGCTTTCCCTGCCACATAAAACCGGGGAAGTACCTATTTTTCAATTCTGTCTTTCATTTCTGTCCTTTACTTTTCTCTCATTCTCCGACCTTCTTCTCCATTGAGGACAATGTAGATTTTAAGCTTGGGGGGTGAGTTCCTCCTTTTTGCTTTTTGTAAATATCCAAAAAATAAAAAAAAAATTAATTAAAAAATTCAAAAAAAAAACTTCAAAAAAGAATTATTATATATAGCTGCATTTTGGTATTTCAATAAGTACCCCATGTTTATGTTTTGTTTTTCTCAAACTTCTTTATAAACAACGTAGTTAATTATAATTTTTCTAATCATTCTTTTTAATCATATTTCACAACTAAAATGTTGGTCATGTTGTGTTTCTAATTCACGGTAGCATGTTAAGGTAAAATATTTCTCTAAAACGTGCATTTCTATTATGGTTTTCCGTTCTTTATTTTCTTTACTTTCTCTAAAAATTTATCATACATTATTTTCCTTTTCGTCTTTAGATAATTTTTGTAAGAAGAAATTTTGAATAACGTAGTAGATTTGAACGATCCAAGTCACATATTATTTTTATTTTCAAGATAATTTCATCAATCTTCTTTTATTATCTCGAACTTGCTTTTTGAAATTTATCGACTCTATGTTTTAAATAAATTTAAAAAACAAGCGTGAAAATGATTTAGGCCATTTTTGTTTACGTTTGAGCTTTCCTGCCAACCTAAAATCTTTTACCACTAGTTAGCCGTTTTTGAGCCTTTTTTCCAAATTCATTTGATAACTCCACGCAGCATTTCATTTTCACCAAAGCCCAAATTCCTACCTTTCTAATCACGCTAATTTTTTTTGATAGGAAATTTTGTGTTATCTTTGGAGACATTGTTGAAAAAAGTGTACTCAAAAGCAATGTATTGAAAAAAAAAGAGAGAGAAAAAATGAATGAAAATAATACCAAAAAAAAAGAGAGATAAATAATCATAAAGAAAAAAATAAATTTATTTATACATATTTTGTTTAAAATAAATTTATTTTTTTTGAAACTCGTTGTTTTGGTTTAGTGTGATTTTTTAGCCTTCATGTTTATATTTGAATTCCTCTCCTATTCATATTCCTAAACCAAACGTTTCGGTCCTATTAAGTCCTTTTGATTCACGCCTTTTTTTTTATTTTATTTAACAACTAAGAAAAGAAGAAGAGTAAATCAGTTTTAGTTTTGGATTTAAACTTAGATTTTTGTTATTTAATTGATATAATTATAATGCGTTACTTGGATCTAGTAATAACTCAATACGTTCTTTTCATTTTCATTGCCTTGCTCAAATCTATTTAAAGAATTTCGTCAAAATTCTGGATGATTTATTTTTATTAAGTAAAGTTTATAAAAGTTAAACCATACCTAAATAATTGTTTTAGATTTACGTTTTACATTCTCCCTGCCAAGAATTTCGCATAGTACTTGTGTAAGTATGATTAAAACTTTTTGAATTAGTCACTTTTTATGATTAGCTAGTCTTTATATCTTTGCTTGGGGACAAGCAAAACTTAAGCTTGGGGGAATTTGATAATACGGTTTGCAGTCAATTTTTTTAGGATATTTTCGGGGTTTTAAAGCAAATCATGTCTTGTAAAGTACTTATTTTGATTCCCCTTTGTATATATTTTTGTCGCTAATGCATTTTTTCTGCTTTTTGCAGGTTTTCACAGCTTTCAGTCGAATTTTGCTGTGACACGCCCCAAGGTCACGCCCTACCAGGGCGTGTACCTAGGGCGTGTAACCCAGAGGAATGAAGCAATTGGTCCGAAACTACATTCTGTGGAAACTTAGTGTACACGCCCTCGGTCACGCCCGTGTCACATCCGACACGGGCGTGTTCTAGAGGCGTGTCCCCAGGTTCCGAGGAATCGCCGCAGCGCGCTCGTTTTTCCCGCTCCGCCGTCGCACCGAAAGTGTCACGCCCCAGGGTCACGCATGACCCGGGCGTGACATATGGGCGTGTACTTCAGCAATTCCGCCCGTCACCTCCAGCATTCAATTTCAGCTCAACAAAGTCACGCCCAAAGAACACGCCCCAGGTACACGCCCTACCAGGGCATGACTTGTGGGCGTGTACCTCAACTACTTCGTCAGAATTCAATTCCTGCCCGAAAAAGTCGCGCCGAATGTGTCACGCCCGACCAGGGCGTGACAGGGGGGCGTGACCCGACCCGAAAAATTCTATAAATAGAGCCCAAATCTAAGGGTTCAGGGACACCTTTTGCTTTGAGAGGGGAGGTTCTGTCCTTTATATTTCTGAACTTTTTAAGCATGTCTTTTCATTTTTAGTTCGTAGCTCTAGCTTTATGCTTTCCATGTATTAGTTCCTAGCTTCTTTCTGTAGTATAATGTTAATGATAGCGTAGTTTACCTTTCCATGCACTTGTAATCTCTGGTTTTCAAGTTGTAAGATCTCTGTTTCCATTAATAAAAAGTGTTGTTTTCTTTTACGTTTTTGCTCTGTTTTCATTTTCTTCTTCTACTCATCCCCCCTCTTCCACCTCACCATGATTAACTAATCCTCCATGTACTCGATATTAATGATCCGAGGTTCGAGTGATTAGGTTATGATGCTTTGAATCTTACCTTTTCTTTTTAGGGTTTAGCTTTGAATTACTCTTGATTTATCACGGGTTGGAGGTATATCATCGATATATACTCTCCACCTTTGCTTTCATTCTGGGCTAGCCGAGAGGCCGAAAGTTTGAAATGAGCACTCAAGAGTAAAGGGAGTTGTTCGCACCCCTCAAGAGAGGCAGACATTCAAATCTCCCGGATTGGAGTAAAATACAATAGCGGGGTTCACCGCGTAAAGCGAGTTTTAGGCCTCCGATTTAGGCGAGAGTCGGTCGGACCTTCCTAAACTCAGTTAGGCACGGCCTTCGAGAGAAGCGTGTCAATATTCATGGAACCTCCACGGTCAAGGACCTTTACCCTAATTAGTTTAGGTTTATTTATCGTATTTTTCTAACCACTCTTGCCGAGGTGATTTCTGATCGAGTGCATTTTCCCTTCATCGTTACTAAGCTTAAGTTAATCGCTCTTTTAGCTCTCTTTATCTTTCATTGCAAGTAGTTCTCTTCCTTTAGCACGTTTAGCTTTCTTCTAAAAAACTTAATTTTTCCGTCGATAAAATAATAGATTTCGTGTGAGTAAGCTTACTCAACTATTCCCGGATTTCAATACGACACTTGTATCCCCTAGCTGCATTTCGATAGGTATACTTGTCTTGATGAATTGTTAGTTTGGTTATTTTCTCCTTGCAGATATCTAAGAGACAATCAATATATAACTGTGTTGATATTTGGTTTGATTGTGCGAGGGCTTGTGGTGAGACATGTTGTGGCCTCTGAGCTCGATTATGTGAATGATTGTAGTGAGACAAATTTCGAGGATGAAATTCTTTGAATGAGGGGAGGATTGTAACACCCCAAAAATAGATTTGGGTTTCAAGTGGGGTGACATGGCCTGGGACACGGGCATGTCCCAGGGCATGTCATGCCTGGCTGGAGGAATTGGGTGTCTGGTCGATGAAATTGGGTTGATGGAAAGAACACGCCAGGTGACATGGGCGTGACCCAACTGACACGGGCGTGTCAGTGGGCATGTCCCTCTGGTCGACACAATGCGCTCGACGATCGTCGAGTGTCGAGTGTGGAGGACACGGCATGTGACACGTGCGTGTCATAGGGCATGTCAGCGCAGTTGACAAACTCAGACCGACGACTGTGAGCTGGGGCGTGTTTGCGGGACACAGGTGTGTCTAGGTGCACACGGCCTGGAACACAGGCGTGTCCCAGGGCCGTGTGTGTCTCGGGTGATTTTAAGGTTGTGCAGCATGATGAATACGGGTGTCCAGCACGGGCATGTCAGGTATGACACAGGCGTGTAGGGTGTGACACGGGCGTGTCATACGGACGTGTACTGGCTGGCTTTAGGTCGGTTGACTGTCGCTTAAGGGACACGGCCTGTGACATGGGCGTGTCACAGGGCGTGTCAGGCCGTGTTCATGCTTTTCTGGACAATTTTGAGTCGTTTGATTTCCTATTCCTAGATCCAATGGATAGGCTCTGTCCATGTGTTGCTAAGGCCGGGTAGAAGGGGATTTAAACCCTTCCTCTTCATCTTCTTCTTCTTCTTCTTCTCATTTCAAGAGAGAGAAAGAAGAGGGGAGTGTAAGGGAAGGAAGGAGGAAGAAACCCAGCTGCTGGAGGAGCTGTGGAGTGCGGAGCGAAGATCCGAGAGCGGTTTTGTGAAGGCTACGTCAAGGCGGTGACTTCGGTCCGGCTACTTCATGGCACCGAATCGATCTTCAAGGGTAACGATCTCCTTCTTGGACATCGAAGTCCTTTCTTTATGCATATGCGTGGAATCCTCCACCAAAAGGTGGATTCGCGAAGTGATTCCGTCGTTGAGTCTGCATCTAGAGTCGGAATTGTGGAGTACAGCATATGCATGATGTGTGAAGCCCATCTGGACCGTTAGTCTGGATTGGTGATGATCATGGGTAAACCGGAGAAGACTCCGTGGGTTTGCAAAGATGAGCTATATACTTTTTGTCTTGGATGAATGAATGCTATATGTGGATGGTATGATCATGCGTGAGCTAGACATGGATATGACCTTGGATGCTTTGCGGAAGCTCCTTGTGATGTGAGCGCGGCGTGTGCTCATTTGCTCTGCGAGAGCGGAAAGCTGCAGCTACCCAGGAAGGGAAGGCTGACCCGCGTCATGGTGCGTCTAGTGACGATTTGAGCACGGGCAAGGCTAACCTGTACCTGGGCATGTTGGAGAGATCGATTGGTGGTAGTGTTCGGGAGCGTGCGATAGCCCGACTTGCTACATCGAAATAAAATCGTGTCGATCTAATGGATTAATGCTCATGTTTGCCATGCGGTACCTACCTCTGCTTGGTTTGGGCGGAATGCAACCAGCATGCATGTTGGGGTGACTAGGACCGGCCAGCCAACAAGTTAATTACCGTTTGTTGGTGGTGTTACCACGGGTTTCCGGTACAAAGTAAGGTGCCCTGAGTGCACGAAGCGTCTGGTTGTGGTCGACGTTTGTGATTTGATGTGTGTGATTATGATTGTTAGCTATTATACTTGCAAATGCATACAGGGAAGGAACCGCTGCCCCAGGCATGGGATAGGGTCGTTATAATTGGTCAGCTGTAGGTGACTGTTACTTTGTTTTCCGCTCTTTGGTGGATGTCTACTTGCAGGTGCTACGGCTTGGAATGAAATGAGCAAAAGGCCCTTGAAGGCCAAGTGAATCGTGGTTGGATTTCATGTGTGGCCGGCCTGCGTGCCGATGTACGAACCTGTATATGTGTAAAAAGAGAAACCTCTAAGGCCTTAAGGCCATGTTTGAGTGGGTTGTATACATTCCTGGTTTGGATATATATAAATGTGGAATTTATGTATTAGTGGACATTCCTGGAGTTGAGTTCATACAACTTAAAAATGCTGCGCTAGAATGGATTGGGTTAAGGATACGAATAGAATTTGATCGCCACAAGTAATTCCGCCACTTGTCTGCGACCTATGGCATGGGGCCCCGGCCGGACCCACCGTTATATGCCATGTGACGGGTGGGGGCGTTAAACTTCAACTGCTAACTTGCTCTGGGAGTTTTTAATGATGATGTTATGCCTAACCTACGATGAGTCACCCTCATCACACTAACTCTTGTGCCTAGACCATGAATGCATGAATTTATATTCTTTTTTCACTCAAAACAACCATGTGTGTACATGTGTCATCATGTCAATCTTTAGCTTGGCACGTTGTGCTTGTGCAATGTTATGATATGTATGTTGTGTTATGCATTCTAAAAAGGCCTTAATGCATGCCATGGGCGGCGTACACATGAAAATGTTATGCATCCCATACTACATAACATTTGCATTCAACGAAAAAGAAAATGTGCTAGTCGCAGCCATGTGGTGAGGTTATGCATCCCATACTACATAACTCACATATGTTGCCCCTATGGTGGATCCATGTACAAACACATATTATGCATCACATACTACATAATATGCCCCGTATACTTCTTAAAAGATAACAGTTGTTAACCTAAATCACCTAGAGGGGGGTGAATAGGTGAGTTGTGTGTCTTTTGCGGAATAAAAAATCTTAGAACACAGCACGGATCTATCTACTAAAATATCACAGACGAGACAAGATTTATAGTGGTTCCCCTATCTTGGATACATCCACTTTCCCTCACCGATCTAGCAATAAACTAGACTCGGCTACTCCACTATCTCGGATTAAAAATCAATCCTACCCTCAGAACAAAGTTCCTACAATCTCAATCTGATCCAACTGGATCTACAACTCGGAAGAAACACCTTCCTACAAACTCGGAGTGGAAAACTCCTACACTCGGAGAAAATTTCTCCTACAGAAATAAAGTACAAGTATTGAACAAATACAAACAGTGAAGTCGTCTGGTTCAGATCTGAAAAATAAAACAGAAACTGGAATCTTCTTCTTGGCGTTCAGCTTTATCAGAAGAGTTGAAGAAGGATTCTCGACAATCAGTAGATCTGAACTTCTTGCTTCCACGATCGGACAGATGATGCGTATGAGAAAAATTAACCCGATCTGGAGAGCTTTTTCTATCTATTTCCTCTGAAGATCAAAACCCTTGCCAGAGAAGAACAGCGGCGGCGGCGGCTTTCATACCGTGAAGAGAGAGAGAGGAAATAGAAGTAATTTTGGAAAGCGACGGCTGCAAAACTCAGAAGAATTTTCTTCTTTAAAGATCTGTTTTTCTGATTAGTGTTTGTTGAGTGGACAAGACCTTTTATAGGAGTACTAATAACGGTCATAATCGGCTTTAATGACGTACACGTGGACCAATCAAATCACAGTATTTGAAATTTTGTCAAATCTGGACTTAGAAGAAATTTCAGGGAAAATGAGGTCATATACACGAGTATGTATAAACAACTCGAGTAGGTCAAGGGCTACTTGAGTAACCAAAGAGATTTTACTCGGGTATATAAATCATGACTACTCGAGTATGTATAGTCAACTACTCGAGTACTTTAGAAGATCTACTCGAGTACACAGAAAAGTCTCTCGGGAAGGAGTTGAGCTACTCGAGTACAAGTTATACTACTCGAGTAGTCATAATTGAACTACTCGAGTGGTTAGAAAAACTACTCGAGACAAACACTTAGAAATATTTTGCACACGGGAAAAATAGCTACTCGAGTAGTTAGGTTTAACTACTCAAGATAAGAGAAATCTTCTCGAGTATATGAAGGACTTACTCGAGTATGTAAAGTACCTACTCGAGTAAATGACTTAGAAAAAATTTTGAGAAATAGAAATCTTGAACTACTCGAGTATGAACTACTCGAGAGAAAATAAGCTACTCGAGTATGTGACTTGGACTACTCGAGTGATTTACTTAGAGAAATTTGGAAACTAAATTCTGGGCAACTCTAGTAGGAAGAATGATCTACTCGAGTAGTTAAGTAAGCTACTCGAGTATGTCAATAAACTACTCGAGTATTTTACTTAACTTCACGAGAGGAAAAATTTTCTCACTCGAGTATGCAGAACTTTTTACTCGAGTATTTCTTAAGCAATATACTCGACTAGTTAAGGACCTACTCGAGAGAAATACTTAGAGAAATTCTCTGTCAGCAATTGTTCTTCTACTAGAGGTGAATCAGCACCAAGTCTTTACACAGTCTTATAGCTTGAATATGAAGTGTATCCCAATAGAGAGACTACACATGAGCCAACACTTTGGAACACACAATGAGGGATTACACTGTATGGTCCTGTGTTTGGTGACCCATTGTAGACTGACATTGGTCTACAATTCCCATTAGAGTCCTGCAAACGCATAACTCAAACAAAGCATCAAATACAACCTAATTCATTTTAGTTCCAGGGTGACTTCATCAAATCTGGGTTACTGTGGACATGGTTCCCAACAATCTTTCCCTATTTATTGAAGTCAGAACCCTTTACACTAAGGTGAATTATAGACATAAAAAGAAGCTAAGTAGAAAATGTGCAAGCAAGCAATAGACTATGATAAAGGATAATAAGAGCAAAAACTTAGAATTATATAAATAAGAATATCCAAAATTTTCATTTCTACAGTCAATCATTCCACCCTCTCAAAGATCCTTGAAGATCAGCATTGATTTTGTCTGTCCATTTTCTCTTGTTGTCTTCTCTAGTAGCAGTAGGGTTTGGGATAGTACTTGGGAGGCCTAGGAGGGGTTGTAGGGTTGTTCCTCCGATATTCTCTGTCATAGATTCTTCTTTTTGTCATGGACTTCTCATAAAGTTCCCATTCAGAGGAGTTGTAATGAATGTTCCTGCTCTCATGGAATTCCATAACTAATCTGAGAGTTTCTAAAATCAGGGACTTGGAAGTTGGAGACCAAACTTCAGCATGTTCAGTGGCTTTAGTAGGAGCAGTCCTGCTAGCAGAGGGGCCTTCACCATACTTCCTTTTCTTCTTGTAGGTTTTGATCTCTAGAGGAGCTTTGAGGAATATATCTACAGGATCTTCTTCCCAGTCTTGAGCATAGGTGTCTGGAGGGGCAACTGTGTCTCCAGGCCTGGGAGAGAAAGTAGGTTGCAGAGGAATAGCTGGGGCAGAGACATCTGTAGCTAGAGGGTTTAAATGATGTGGAATGATGTTGGGGTCAACAACAAGATCTGGCAGAATCTGATTGTGCATCCAGACAGCAGTGTCATAGGTATGAAATTTGACACTCTGTATCTGTACTAGCACATCATCATGAATTGTCTTTACATGAGCTTCCCATAGATCTGACTTTTGAGCAGCTGACTTTTCTACCTGTTCTTTGAGTTCTTTGATCAATCCCTCCCCCTTTCTGATTTCAACAGATAGCTTGTCTATAGTGTCTTCTTTGAAAAGTCCAACTTCTTCACAGATTTTCACTTTGTGGGCTTCAGTTCTCTTGTCTAGCTTTATCTGATTGTTTGCAAGGGTAACACCCTGTTCCATAACATTTCCAACACTAGTGATAGTGTGGTCTAGGGCTTTGCCACCAAGTTGAAATAGGTACTTGAGTTTGTCAGTGTTATGCTGAATTTCAGAAAAGCCTCTGCTCATCTCAGTCTCGAGAGCAGTTACTTTGTCAGTGATAGTCTTTAGAGAAGTGTCAAAATAATTTATTTGTGCTTGAAGAAGAATTGCAATATGTTGCAGCAAAGCTGAGGAGGAAGAGACTGTAACATCAGCAGTAGAGGGAGCAGCAGTGGGGAGAGGAGGAGTTACCCAAGGAGTTATTTCTTCAATGGTCACAGAGCTGTCAGCTCTTGTGGTATGAATTACAGCATCCCTTTCTTCTGTATCATGAGGGATGGAGAAATCTAGGTTTCTGAGAGGGGCCTCAGCTGGCTCAGGAGAAGGCTCATCAGAAATAAGAATGGTGTCTTGCTGGTCTTTGAGGGCATCTGGAGATTTGGCTGGAGTTCTGTCTGGAGACTGTGCTGGAGACTGTGCTGGAGTGATGATGGTTAAAACTCCAAAATTATTTACGATCACGCGGCGACCCGGCGGTTTTATTTGAGAAAAAGGCGGAAGTGAATTTATTTAAGAAGACGGGGCGCGCGTATTTATTTATTTATTTTGGATATAAAAAAGGTGTGATCGAGTTTTAACGAAAGGAGGCAAGTGCACCTATCGTGAGTAGTACAGGATATTCCGGGTGGAATATCGAGGTCGTATTGTTCTCGGGTCCGGTTCGATTATTTCTACTCTTCCCTGGAGGGGACTATTATTTTACCGATAATTATCTTGTCGGGATATTTTATATATAATAAAAAGGCAGTAATAAAAAGGCAGAAAGAAAATGAAAGCATAAAAAGAAAGCAAGAAGGTGGTGCCGATGAAGAGCTTAGCTCGATGGCACCGAAAAAACAATTGAACTAAAATAGACTTTAAATAAAAAGAGCTCCTAAATTTCTAATTAATTAAGGCGGAGACTTGGCCGTGGAGGTTCCACTAAAATGAGCTCACCTATCTCTAGGACTATCGCTCACCTGAACGCTAAGACTATTCGACCGAACGCTAGTCCGACGAAGGATTCCTCTTAACGCCCGCATTACGCTAAGAACCCCGCTATTGGGTGGGGAACCCAATCTGGTAGAGTTGGCGCGCCTCCTCTCTCGAGGGTTAGTGCGGAACTCTCTTTGCCAAGGGGTGATCTGTCCATACGCACGGCCTCTCGGCGAGCGTATGGAAAACGGAAATAGGGCCCACACATCGATATGTGGTCCTACGCGTCGTTAACCCCGGGCAAACCTTAAGTACTTTTAATTAATTAGAAAGATATGACCTTTAATTACTTTAAGCTATTTTATCTGTCCCAATGCTCTTCGATACCGAGGGCTAAGAATGGTTAGCCACTCATCGGAATGGGGACGATTTGCGGGAAAAGCAGAAAATAAAGCGATAAAGAAAGCAGTAAATGAAAGCAGGAAATAAAGCAGTAAATGAAAGCTGAAAATTGCAAGTCCTACTCAAACGAGTAGGACTGAAGAAAGCAGTAAATTGCGAGTCCCGGCGCAACTGCGTGGGCGGGAGAAAGAAAGCGGTAAAACGCACACACGCAAATCCTACTCAAATGAGTAGGGGAAAATAAATGCGGGTCCTACTCAACCGAGTAGGACAAAATAAATGCAACGCACGCACACACTCTCTCGACATAAATGAAAACACACACACTCTACCGAAATAAAATCCAGCCATTAAACTCAAGTGAGTAGGCGGAAAAAAGGAAAACTACAAACTCACGCACTCTACAGAAAGTAAAATAAGCAGGCGTCATTTAACTCTTAACGAGTAGGCGGAAATAAATGTGCATACATAAAAAATTGCAAAAAACTAAGTTATCTAAAATTGAAAACAACTGCATTTCTACCGCTAGAATGCGGTAGAAATGCATAAAAAGCTGATATAAAAATTAAACGGGAAGAAAGTTTTGCAAATAAACAAAAAAATGCAAGTGATCGAAAAATTAAAACGAATACATTTCTACCGCTAGAATGCGGTAGAAATGCGTAAAAAGAGAGCGAAAAAATTAAATAAGGAAAAAGTTTTAAAAATAAATGCAAAAACGAAAATGCTAGAAAAATTAAAACGATTATGTTATCATTCCTATAACTCCGTAAAAGTGCTAAAAAAGTGAGAATAAAGCGAAAAGAACGAAAAAGTTTTACAATCAAAACACGAAAATCTAAGTTAGAAAAAATTAAAATCACTTTGAAAACATTTTTTACGGATCTATAGGAATGCAAATAAAGCTATAACAATTCTAAGTTAACAAAACTAAGAACATAAAACTATAGAGTTATACTCATACACACACACACACATATAAAGAAGAACGAAAAAAAACTAAGTTAAGACAAAATGAAAAAAAGATAAGATTGCATAGGGGAGATTGTAAAGATCCATTCCAAAGCTATAATAAGAGAAGAAAATGGAGACAAATTTTATTAACTAAAAACACGGGTTACAAAGACATGAAAATAAAAGCTAAGGAGAGGGGGAAAAATATCCCTTACATAGACTTTGGAGGCATCCCGACAGCATAACACCTAAGCAAAATGGTGCCCAAAAGGGGAACAGAAATCCAGAGCAGAAGACTGGAATTTATAGAAAAAATTTTCATGTGTCACGCCCTTGGTCACGGGCGTGACAGGGGGCGTGACAGTACTATTTGAGAAGGCGGCCGGCGATTTGACGGGAAAGTTGACTTCGGGCTGGACACGTGGCGGTCTCGCAGTGGTCACGCCCTTGGTCACGGGCGTGACATTGGGCGTGACAGGCAGGTGGATCTGGGCGCGGTGCGCGCCGAAAGTCTTCGGGCAGGTCTTGTCGGGCTAGCTGGAAAGGTCACGCCCCAGGTCACGGGCGTGACTCTGGGCGTGACAGGCGGGTGTCGACACTCGACGATCGTCGAGCTGAAAGTGTCGAGTTGAGTGAACACGGGCTTGGGTCACGCCCCGTGTCGGGTGACACGGGCGTGACCCCGGGCGTGTCAGGCTTTGGTCTTCAAAAATTGCTGATTCACGGGATTTTGACGTGTCACGCCCTGGTCACGGGCGTGACCAACATGTCACGGGCGTGACATGTCAATTTTTTGGCAGATTTTCATTTTTTTCCTGAAAAATAAAATAAACTAAGTTAGTATAATATTTACAAAAATAGGAGCATTTTATTGAATAAAAATAAGTAAAAACGACAAAAATAAATGAAAACAACTAAATTAATGTACACAAAAATAGGTATATTTACAATTCATCAAATACCCCCATACTTAAGCTTTTGCTATTCCAGAGCAAAAGTTGGAGATGAACTTATAAGGAATAAAAGAAATCCTAAGTTTAGCTACCGCTTGACTTAATTAAAAGAAAGATCAAAATAAACATCCGGGGTTAAAGAATTAAATCCTAATTTATGAAATGTTATGAATAGAGGAAGAGTTTCAAAACGACTTCTAGATAAAATAAAATAGAAAGCAAAAATTTATTTTTGTTAGTTTAACAAAGATGGATTGGATTTATATAAAAAACTTTAGCTTAAAAGAAGTTAAAGGAAATAATGCAATTTAAAAATTATGCTCTCAAAAAAATTTTAAATTAAGTCTAGAATCATTGAAATAGGCTAAGTGGTTTGGTGGATTATGAAGAAGGCTTGAATATTGAGGTGAGGTAATTTTTTTCTCGAACCTCCAATTTTTTTTCTTTTGGATAGTTAGGAAAACGAAATCTTATTTTCCTAACACATAAAAACTTTTTTTTTCTTTCTTCATAATAAATAAAATTAACCCAATGTATATTTGTAGGAGTAATGAATTTTATCCTCTTACTTCATATATAATCTTTTTAAATTATTGGGTGCCTATGTTTACGGAACGAAATCTTATTCCCATTGACATAGGATCTTTTAAGGGATAAAATAGGGGAAAACATGTCAATTAAGACACGAAAAAAAATGGAAGTGAGTTTAGTTTTTCAAAAATAAAACTAGCTTTTAATCAAAAAGTTTTGAGAGCAACCTTTTTAAAATGAACGTTCCAATGTTTCTAAAAGCATGAAGTTGAAATAATTGAAATTCATGGATGTTATTTTCTAACATAAAAAATGAGCTTCTATTTATAAAATTAGAAGTGGTGGTGAAAAACAAGTTCCCTATTATAAGGAAAAGACATAAAAAATTCTTTAAATCTTAACCCCAGACACTTAAATCTATCGAACTTTAATTAATAAACGAATAGTAAGCAAAGAATAACTAAAATTCGCATATAAATTAACTCGAAACTAGATTTTTGGAAAACAAAAAGAGTTAAGATATGGTGTATTCGAATTATTTTGTTACATAATTTTAACAAAACATTTTTTGGAATTTTTAGAGTTTTATCATTTTTTTGTGTTTTAATTATTATCTTTTTAGGATTTTTTAGATTTTTTATCTTTTTAGGGTTTTTGGGTTTTTCTATTTTTTTTTTTTATTTTTATAGTTATTTTGATAAGTTATTTACAAGAAAGAGGAGAGAAAGAAGTGTTATTTATAAAGAAGATAGGGGGGAAAGAGAGATTTTTATAAAAAAGGCAAAGTAAAAACTCGACTGCGGCCCCGCGAACAGACTCTTATTTGAATGGTTGGTTCGATGAGTCGACCGTCGCGGGCAGGCAAGACGCAAGTTTTTACAAAAAAGAAGAAGAGGGGGGAAGAGAGAGATTTGAAAAATATTTACAAAGTAAAAAAAAAAAATTTTTTTTTGATGTTTTATAAGTTTTTTTTTTTGAGATTTTTGTTTGTGGTTTATGATTTTTTTTTTTTGAGTTTTTTTTTTTTTTTTATTATATAAAACAAGTAAAAAATTTTTTTTATGTTTTAAGTTTTGCAATTTTTTTGTATTTTTGATGAGTACAGAATATAAAAAGTGCAGAATAGGAAAACACCCCCATACTTAATCCCAACATTGTCCCCAATGTTGCAATCTAAGTATGCGGAACAGATAATATACAAAATATAATAAGTACAAAAAGAAAAAGAGAAGGGAAGGAGCTTCCCTTAAACGAGCGCGGGAGGGCGCAGGTTGAAACCCTGCATTATTTAGAAGGAAAAGCAAAAAGATAACAGAAAAAATAAAAAAGATAAACTCGGCCTAAAGATCGCGGGCGGTAGGGGGCGATGTGCGTGGGGGAGTCGGAGGTAGCTAAGGCCTTAGCGACCACTGCGTGATAAAAATGTGATCCCCTAGCGCGCACAAAAGTGAGGACCGCGCCGAATCAAAATAAAATAAGTTAAATTAAATTAAATTAAACAAAATATATACTTACCTTTTTTTTTTTGGGATTTGTTTTTTTTTGGTTTTTTTTTTGTTTTGTTTTTTTTTTAAATCAAGTTATTAATTTTTTGTTTTTTTTTTGTTTTTTTTTTCATAAGGAAAATATATTTTTAAGTTTTTTTTTTTCATTTTTCATTTTTTGTTTTTTTGTTTTTTTTTGTTTATTTGTTTTTTTGTTTTTAGTTTTTTAAGAGTTTTTTTTTTAAGTTTTTTCAAATTTTTAATTTTTAAGGTTTTTCAAATTTTTTTGTTTTGAGTTTTTCAATTTTTTTTTGGTTTTATAAATTTGTAAATATATATATTTAAGTTTTTATTATTATTATTATTATTATATTATAATTTGTTTTAGTTGGCCAAACAATTTTTTTATATATATAAATAGATAAAATTAATAGATTTCCAGGGTTTAAAATAACGAACCTAAAATTCCCCGGCAACGGCGCCAAAAACTTGATGGTTAAAACTCCAAAATTATTTACGATCACGCGGCGACCCGGCGGTTTTATTTGAGAAAAAGGCGGAAGTGAATTTATTTAAGAAGACGGGGCGCGCGTATTTATTTATTTATTTTGGATATAAAAAAGGTGTGATCGAGTTTTAACGAAAGGAGGCAAGTGCACCTATCGTGAGTAGTACATGATATTCCGGGTGGAATATCGAGGTCGTATTGTTCTCGGGTCCGGTTCGATTATTTCTACTCTTCCCTGGAGGGGACTATTATTTTACCGATAATTATCTTGTCGGGATATTTTATATATAATAAAAAAGCTGTAATAAAAAGGCAGAAAGAAAATGAAAGCATAAAAAGAAAGCAAGATGGTGGTGCCGATGAAGAGCTTAGCTCGATGGCACCGAAAAAACAATTGAACTAAAATAGACTTTAAATAAAAAGAGCTCCTAAATTTCTAATTAATTAAGGCGGAGACTTGGCCGTGGAGGTTCCACTAAAATGAGCTCACCTATCTCTAGGACTATCGCTCACCTGAACGCTAAGACTATTCGACCGAACGCTAGTCCGACGAAGGATTCCTCTTAACGCCCGCATTACGCTAAAAACCCCGCTATTGGGTGGGGAACCCAATCCGGTAGAGTTGGCGCGCCTCCTCTCTCGAGGGTTAGTGCGGAACTCTCTTTGCCAAGGGGTGATCTGTCCATACGCACGGCCTCTCGGCGAGCGTATGGAAAACGGAAATAGGGCCCACACATCGATATGTGGTCCTACGCGTCGTTAACCCCGGGCAAACCTTAAGTACTTTTAATTAATTAGAAAGATATGACCTTTAATTACTTTAAGCTATTTTATCTGTCCCAATGCTCTTCGATACCGAGGGCTAAGAATGGTTAGCCACTCATCGGAATGGGGATGATTTGCGGGAAAAGCAGAAAATAAAGCGATAAAGAAAGCAGTAAATGAAAGCAGGAAATAAAGCAGTAAATGAAAGCTGAAAATTGCAAGTCCTACTCAAACGAGTAGGACTGAAGAAAGCAGTAAATTGCGAGTCCCGGCGCAACTGCGTGGGCGGGAGAAAGAAAGCGGTAAAACGCACACACGCAAATCCTACTCAAATGAGTAGGGGAAAATAAATGCGGGTCCTACTCAACCGAGTAGGACAAAATAAATGCAACGCACGCACACACTCTCTCGACATAAATGAAAACACACACACTCTACCGAAATAAAATCCAGCCATTAAACTCAAGTGAGTAGGCGGAAAAAAGGAAAACTACAAACTCACGCACTCTACAGAAAGTAAAATAAGCAGGCGCCATTTAACTCTTAACGAGTAGGCGGAAATAAATGCGCATACATAAAAAATTGCAAAAAACTAAGTTATCTAAAATTGAAAACAACTGCATTTCTACCGCTAGAATGCGGTAGAAATGCATAAAAAGCTGATATAAAAATTAAACGGGAAGAAAGTTTTGCAAATAAACGAAAAAATGCAAGTGATCGAAAAATTAAAACGAATACATTTCTACCGCTAGAATGCGGTAGAAATGCGTAAAAAGAGAGCGAAAAAATTAAATAAGGAAAAAGTTTTAAAAATAAATGCAAAAAGGAAAATGCTAGAAAAATTAAAACGATTATGTTATCATTCCTATAACTCCGTAAAAGTGCTAAAAAAGTGAGAATAAAGCGAAAAGAACGAAAAAGTTTTACAATCAAAACACGAAAATCTAAGTTAGAAAAAATTAAAATCACTTTGAAAACATTTTTTACGGATCTATAGGAATGCAAATAAAGCTATAACAATTCTAAGTTAACAAAACTAAGAACATAAAACTATAGAGTTATACTCATACACACACACACACATATAAAGAAGAACGAAAAAAAACTAAGTTAAGACAAAATGAAAAAAAGATAAGATTGCATAGGGGAGATTGTAAAGATCCATTCCAAAGCTATAATAAGAGAAGAAAATGGAGACAAATTTTATTAACTAAAAACACGGGTTACAAAGACATGAAAATAAAAGCTAAGGAGAGGGGGAAAAATATCCCTTACATAGACTTTGGAGGCATCCCGACAGCATAACACCTAAGCAAAATGGTGCCCAAAAGGGGAACAGAAATCCAGAGCAGAAGACTGGAATTTATAGAAAAAATTTTCATGTGTCACGCCCTTGGTCACGGGCGTGACAGGGGGCGTGACAGTACTATTTGAGAAGGCGGCCGGCGATTTGACGGGAAAGTTGACTTCGGGCTGGACACGTGGCGGTCTCGCAGTGGTCACGCCCTTGGTCACGGGCGTGACATTGGGCGTGACAGGCAGGTGGATCTGGGCGCGGTGCGCGCCGAAAGTCTTCGGGCAGGTCTTGTCGGGCTAGCTGGAAAGGTCACGCCCCAGGTCACGGGCGTGACTCTGGGCGTGACAGGCGGGTGTCGACACTCGACGATCGCCGAGCTGAAAGTGTCGAGTTGAGTGAACACGGGCTTGGGTCACGCCCCGTGTCGGGTGACACGGGCGTGACCCCGGGCGTGTCAGGCTTTGGTCTTCAAAAATTGCTGATTCACGGGATTTTGACGTGTCACGCCCTGGTCACGGGCGTGACCAACATGTCACGGGCGTGACATGTCAATTTTTTGGCAGATTTTCATTTTTTTCCTGAAAAATAAAATAAACTAAGTTAGTATAATATTTACAAAAATAGGAGCATTTTATTGAATAAAAATAAGTAAAAACGACAAAAATAAATGAAAACAACTAAATTAATGTACACAAAAATAGGTATATTTACAATTCATCAAGTGAAGTCCTTGTAACATACAAAGGATGGAGCTGGAGGAGATAGAGGAGGAATGGGCATCACTTCTTCAGAAAGCTCTGCAATCATAGCATCTATGGCAGCAGCTGTTGAGAGAAGAGATTCTAGTGGTATCTCATCTGAGGGAGTTGCTTGATTTAGTGGAGTATGAGGTAGGGAAGGAATTGCTGGCTGAGGAGAGGGCTGCCTAACTTGGCTAGAAGGAGCAGGCTCCCCCTCACTTAGTGCACCAGAGGAGCTGGATACATGATGAGGAGAGGGAGATGGAGTCCTGTCCTCTAGAGCTAGAACCTCTGGAGCTTCTGAAATCTTTGCAGCTTGGGCAGGATTCTTCATCTTGAGTTCCCATCTATGAATGGAAGAAATGGAGACCTTCTTCATGTGGTGAAGAGGGGTCCCTTTGGAGAAGTTGAATACCTCAGTATTTGTTTCATGGAGGAGCAGAGAGATTATTCTGGCGTAGTTGGGGGATTTTAAACTGTACTTGATTTTATCCAGAATCAGCATACCAAATTCGAATTTCTTACGGCAGACAATGGCTTGCATTATGTCAAAGAAATACGATGGAATGTCTCTTATGGAGTTGGTCTTGCATAGTAAAATTTTCCCAATAACATCAACCAGAAATTTGTCTTCTGCGTTCATGTCTGACCTTTTGAAGTACTGAGCATCAGCTGAAAAGCCACAGAATAGGGATGTTCTGTCAGAGTCTTCAACAACTAAGTGATCTTCTTCGTCTACTATCGGCAGTCGGAGAATTTGAGAGACAGAGGTCTTGTTGAGTTTAATTTTCAAACCTTTCACTTTGGATTTCAGGGCTTTGCCATTCCTTTTGACCTTCAGATTTGAGAAGAATTCGGCTACTTCATGGAAGAGAATCCGATAGGGCTCTTGCAGGATGAAGGAAAGCCCTGCGGTATCTAGGAGAATGAGCAAGTTGTGGAAATCATCTGAAAGCTCGGCAATCCCAGTGGTAACGAGTTCTGATCCTACGCCAATCTTGGAGACGGCGGCCATGATCCAGAAGAGGAAGAAATTCTGTCGCGGGGAAGAGGAAGAGTCGTGGCTCTGCAATTTCTCGAATGAAGATGAAGCGGCGGACGGATACTCGAGTGAATGGAAATGATTTCGTGTAGAGTGATATTTGGAATTTCGAATTTATAAAGCCCTAGGTTTAAGTCTAATCATTTAGAAGAAAATAATTTAAAGTAAAGGCAGCACGGGAAAAATTTGAAAGCCAAATGGCATATACACGATAGGCAAAAGAGGTACTCGAGTACATAGGGAGTTACTCGAGTATGTCTAGGGAAGGTACTCGAGTATATTGAGAGTTACTCGAGTAGGTCTGGGACTACTCGAGTAGGTCGGTAGAAGGTACTCGAGTAGGTCTAAAGAATCTGAAATGACTCGAGTAGAAGAATGGACTCACTCGAGTAGGTGAAGTATACTACACGAGTACTTGATTGCCTTACTCGAGTAAGTTCAGGGACTACTCGAGTAGGTCTGTTGAGTACTCGAGTAGGTACTTTGAGTACTCGAGTAGGTCAGGTTTTAGTTGAGTCAGAGAAGGAAGAAACCTTTGAGAAGCCAGATTTTGACTAACCTTTTAATTTCCTTTGCTTCCTTGATATCCAAACTGCTCTAATCTTCCTTGTTGAGCATCCCAAGTTCAGTTTTGAAGAAAGAGAACTTGGTCTTGTCCAGCAGCTTCGTGAAGATGTCTGCAACTTGCCTGTCTGTGGAGACATATTGGAGATCTATGTCCTCATGCTCTACATGCTCCCGGATGAAATGATACCTTAGCTCGATATGCTTTGTCCGGCTATGTGAGACTGGATTGTTGGCTATTGCAATTGCGCTGGAGGAGTCGCAAAACAGAGGGATATTCTTGAACTTTATGTTGTAATCCTCAAATTGATTCTTTATCCAAAGTAACTGTGCGCAGCAACTGCCTGCAGAGATGTACTCTGACTCAGCCATTGAGATTGCGATACAGTTCTGCTTCTTGCTGCTCCAGGAGATTAGCCCTCTTCTAAAGAATTGGCACGTCCCGGAGGTGCTTTTCCTGTCATCTTTGCTTCCTGCAAAATCTGCATCTGAAAACCCAATTAGTTCACTGTCATTACTTCTTCGGTACCATAAGCCAAGATTTGGTGTACCTTTAAGGTATCTCAAAATCCGCTTTGCAGCAGCGTAGTGAGATTCCTTAGAGTTCACCTGAAATCTAGCACAGACACATGTTGAAAATATTATGTCAGGTCTACTAGCAGTAAGGTAGAGCATGGATCCAATTATGCTTCTGTACTTGGTTTCATCAAAAGGTTTCCCTTTTTCATCCTTGTCCAGAGACATAGTTGAGCCCATTGGAGTCCTCATAGAGGTTGCGTTCTCCATTCCGAATTTCTTAATTAGCTCTTTGGTGAACTTGATCTGCGAGATGAAAATTCCATCTTCAGATTGTTTAACCTGAAGCCCTAAGAAATACTTCAGCTCGCCCATACTGCTCATTTTGAACTTCCCTTGCATAAGTTTTGAGAACTTTTTGCAGAGGTTGTTGTCTGTAGAGCCAAAAATAATATCGTCGACATAGATTTGCACTAGCAAAATCTTGTCTTTAATTTCCCTAAAAAATAATGTCTTGTCTATCTTTCCCCTTGAGAACTTGTTCTCAACTAGAAAGCTGCACATCGTCTCATACCAAGCTCGAGGAGCTTGTTTCAGACCATATAGTGCCTTGTGCCAGAAATAGACAAAGTCAGGAAAGTTAGGATCAATGAAACCTGGAGGTTGTTCCACATACACTTCCACCTTTATGTTACCATTTAGGAAGGCAGACTTCACGTCCATCTGATAGACGGTGAAGCCTTTGAAAGCAGCATATGATAGGAACAACCTTATTACCTCCAGCCTCGCCACTGGAGCATATGTCTGGTCGAAGTTGATTCCTTCTTCTTGACGATAGCCTTTAGCGACGAGTCTAGCCTTGTTCTTTATGATCGTCCCGTCTTCGTCCATCTTGTTCCTGTAGACCCATTTTGTTCCAATGATGTTCTTTCCTTTGGGTCTTGGAACAAGCTTCCAGACATTGCAGCGCTTGAACTGATTTAGCTCTTCTTCCATTGCCATTATCCACGATGCATCTTAGTTTGCTTCCTCAAACTTCTTTGGTTCAACCTGCGAGAGAAAACTTAAATAAAGATTCTCATTAGTTGTACCTCTTCGAGTTCTGACACCGTCCCAGGGATCTCCTATGATTGGGTCCATGGGGTGATCCTTCAGATGTCTGAGCTCTAAAGTTCTTGCATCTGGATAATCTTCAATCACTGGAGTGATTTCTTCATCTTCGATGACTTCTTCATTTTGATCATCAGCCTCTCCAATAGGAGTTGGAGTGGTGATCTTGATGAACTTTTCGCCTTTGTCTTCGGACGGTTCATCCAAGTTAGTTTCTTTCAGCTTTTCACCTGCATCTTCTATGAGCACACTAGACGGATTGCTTTACAGCAAGTTCGTCTCATCAAATACAACATGTATCGATTCTTCTACCACTAGGGTTTTTCTATTAAATATCTTATATGCCTTACTATGGCTACTATAGCCTACAAAAATACCTTCAAAGCTCTTTTCGCTGAATTTGGTGGTATGATACTAACCATTGTTAAGTACGAAACATTTACAACCAAAGATTCTAAAGTATGAGACTGTTGGTTTCCTGCCTTTTAGAAGTTCGTAAGGTGTCTTATCGTGGTCTTTGTTTATGAGTGCTCGATTTTGCACGTGGCATGCAGTATTGACGGCTTCAGCCCAGAAGTACTTCGGTAGTGAAGCATCACTCAACATGGTCCTGCAGGCCTCTATGAGTGTTCTGTTCCTTCTCTCAGCCACTCCATTCTGTTGTGGAGTACAAGGAGAGGAAAACTCATGAAAGATACCTAAGCTTTCACAGAATTCTATCATGGCTCCAGATTTGAACTCTGTTCCGTTGTCACTTCTGATTTTGACTATGGAGCAGTTGTATTCATTCTAGACTTGCCTGACAAAATTAGTAAAGATGTCGAAGGTATCTGACTTGTGTTTCAAAAAGAACACCCACGCAAAGCGTGAGTAATCATCAACAATTACCAACGTATAATCCTTACCTCCTAAACTTCTAATTTGCAGTAGACCAAACAAGTCCATATGCAATAGATGGAGACATCTGTTAGAGTCTTTGCCAATAATGCTTTTAAAGGTAGCCCTTGTTTGCTTGCCTTTTACACATGCATGACAAGGTCTATCATTAACACATTTGACATTTGGGGCATCACGTACTAAGTTCATTGAAAATAATTTATTAATAGTTTTGAAATTAATATGTGCTAGTCTCTTGTGCCATTGGTCACCAAGAGACGCACTATCTTTTGCTAAAAGACACACTGGTGTAGAGGAATCTATACAAATGAAGTTTAAACAGAAAATATTCCTGATTCGAGTGCCGGATAGAATCGTTTCCATATTGTCAATGGATTTTATCAAGCACTTATCAGCATGGAATTCAACTATGTGTCCTTTATCGCAGAGTTGGCTTATGCTTATGAGATTGTGTTCCGATCCTTCGACATAAGCCACATCCGAGAAGGATACATTGTCGTTAGTAATCATACCATATTCTCTAGTAACTCCATGGTCTGAACCTCCAAAGATGACCTTCGGTCTGTTCACGACTGGAGTAAAGTTTTGAATGACGCTTCTAGTCCCGGTCATATGCCGAGAGCATCCGCTGTCCAAATACCAGATAGGCGTTTTGTTGGCCTTTGGACATACTTGCAATCATAATCAGTTTGCCTTAGGAACCCAAACACGTTTGGGTCCTTGGTCTCGAGTTAGAGTGCTCCCCCTACGAGTGTAAGCATTATGAGCGGTCTTTCTCACATTGCTGACATGAGGGGTTGCTACATTTCTGGAATTGAACCAGCAATCTATCGCAAAGTGACCAACCTTGCCACAGCACCAACAGTCAAATCTGTTGTACCTTTGCCTGATGATCTCCTGCTTGACCTTTTGGAATTGTGGTCTACTAGGGGCAGCATTCTTGGAGGACGATGCCTCATGATGATGGCAATCACATGGCTTCTTCTCCTTTATGGGCTTCTCTACAACAGGCTTTGTCTTTGATGCCTTCTTGAAGTTATGCCCATGATTGAAAGGGCCATAGCTCTGAAGAATAACTTCTTCATAAGGAGCCTTAAGGACACTTTCGCCAAAGTCTCTGGGTCGAGTCCATCCTTGATAGCGGGACTTTGGCTCTATATAGGTAGGCCTGGCAAAGTGCACGTAGGATGAGTCAAATTCAAACTCATTTGATGGAAAGATGACTTTCTTGAATGTAGTTTGATCTTGAGGGGCTTTCCCTTTCTCTTTGGCTAAGGCCTTTTTGGCGGCCTTATTCTTCCATTGATTCTTGTTTCTCCTAGAGGATTTACTAGAAGCTTCTTCATGGCCTAGTCCAGCTCCCTTGGCCTTTGCTAAGAATTCAGCAACGAATGGAAGAACCATCTTGGGCTTCGAGAAACTTTCAACCAGTTTCTTTTCAGCTGCAAGTTGGGCTTCCAATTCCTTGATGATTTTCTCTTTGAGGTCAAGGTGCTCAAGAGCCTTGTTATATTCTTCAATTACATTATTGAAGTTTTCTTTGAGGGAGTCAGTCTTTGCGACTTTTTCTCTCAAGATGCTCTCTTCGGCTTTTAGAGATTTGATCTCTTTAGCATGAGTTTTCACGACTCGACGACATTTGTTGTAAGTCATGATTAACTCCTTGTACTGGGCCATTAGCTCTGACTCATCATCAGGGGAGCTTTCCTCACAATCATGTTCAGAGACTTCAGAGTCTGAAAGAGGGGTATGAGAGTTTACCTTCCCAGTGAATTGGGGCTTTTGATCATCATCTGTTTGAGCCATTAGTCCAAAATAAGCTTCTTCTTCTTCACTTGACTCAGATGAGTCGGAGTCACTAAGAGTCTTGCTCTTTTTGGCTATTAGGCTCTTCTCTTTCCTCTTCTTGTTGTGTGAAGATTTCTTCTCATCTCTTCTACCACCCTCCTTCTTCTTATGAGGGCAGTCGGCGATGACGTGACCTGACTTATTGCAACAATAGCAAATGATGTTAGTCGAAACATATTTGTTCTGTTTGGAGGAATACCTGTCATGGCTACTTGAGACTTTTCTTTGCCGATCACCATCGTGTCGTGATCTTCTATAGGAGGCATCCTTGCCTTTCCATTGCTTTTTCTTGTTCAAGAATTTCTTGAACTGATGTGAGAGCAGTGGGAACTCTCCTTCTTATAGTTCAGAGCCTGAGGTACTAGGCTCAGAAGTTTCTTCTTCTTCACTAATCTCTGTGTTGGGTACACTGGTTCTAATGTACCTGATTTGAAGAAGCCTCACCCAACTCAATGATATACATCAAAATGTATTTGATGTGTTTTGAGTTACCTTGTGCAGGTTAAGTATTTGCAGGAAAGAAGAAAAAGTTTCTAAGTCCATGTGTCGGCACCCAGAGGGAAAGTGTCGACACTTAAGGAGACTTGTGTCGACACCCAGGCAAGCAGTGTCGACACTTGGAGTCATTGTGTCGACACCAGGGATGCCTGAGTTGACATCAGACAGAAAGTGTCGACACAAGGAGCTGTGTCGACACTCAATGAAGAAGAGTGCAGTGAAGCAGTGTCGACACATAGCAGTTGTGTCGACACCCAGTGAAACTGTGTCTGCATCAGAAAGTGTCGACACTTGGAGGCTGTGTCGACACTCAACAAAAGTCAGCAGAGACTAAGTACAAGTGTCGACACCCAAAACAATATGTCGACACACAGCAGAAGAGTTAACACTTGAATAAAGTGTCGACACAAGGAAGAATGTGTCGACACTCAGCTGAAGACTCAACACTTGAAGAAAGTGTCGACACCCAGAACAATGTGTCGACACTTAGCAAAGTTCAAAAAATATTCTAAGTACAAGTGTCGACACTAAGGAGATGTGTCGACACTCAGCCAGAGTCTTAACAGAAGAAGAATGTGTCGACACAAGGAGCTGTGTCGACACTCAGCAAGTATCAACACTGAAGACATGTGTCGACACCAAGAAGCAGTGTCGACACTTAACAAGTTCAACACATGAAGATGTGTCGACACAAAGAAGTTGTGTCGACACTTACAAGAATTCAGCAATATACTAAAGTACAAGTACTTATGTCGACACTCAATTTCAGTGTCGACACATGAAGAAGAAGCAGTGTCGAGATATAAAATCTACAACACAAGAAGTTGTGTCAACACCTTGTAGGCTAGTGTCGACACTTAGACAACTTGTGTCGACACTTAGTCTATAAGTGTCGACACTTAAAGACAGACAGTCTCGACACTTTCAGACAGTTACAGAATTTTCAAGAACTGACTGGATGACTTGACAGCTGCCATTCCAGCCGGTCTACTGCACCTGTCAGAGTTGTCAGAAATCTGTTATGGACCGGACCAGCCGGTTACCATGAAGAAGGCCTATAAATAGGCTTATACAGTCTACAAAAACCGTTGTTGAAAGGGTTCAGATCATTGATCAAGTGATTGTCAAAAGAAGATCTAGCTATCAAGTGAAGATCTAAGAAGTTGGAGAGAGAGAGCTCCATCCAAGAAATCAGCTATTGGAACCAGGCTGAGAAGAAGGGTTCAGATTTATTCTGAATCCTAAGTAGCAGAGATCAAGGATCAACTGCAGAAGAGGTCAATCTAATTGAGTTCTACATTCAAGAAGCTTTGAAGAAAGCCAAGTCAGATTGATTTCAGCTGAGTTCTTCCAAGAACTCATCAAGAAATTCACAACTCTTCTCTCTTGTCTCTGAGTTGTTGAGTTATAATTTTTGTATTCATTTTATCTTGTAGGATCCTTAGGGATCTGAGTCTTGTAAGCCTGTAATTATAAAGGCTGAGTGTAGGGCTTGAGTGCCTGAGTGTAGGAGATTGAAATCTCTGAGTGTAGGCCTGTTGTGGCTGAGTGTAGGCCTTGGTGGCTGAGTGTAGGCCTTGGTGGCTGAGTGTAGGCTTTGTAAAGAAGCTGAGTTGTAGGGCCTTGAGCCTGAGCTGTAGGAACCTATTTTGGGGTTCTGAGATAGTGGAGAAGTTGGGCCGAATCTAGTACACTGCTAGATAGGCGAAGGGGGAAAGTGGATGTACCCAAACCTTGGGGAACCACTATAAAACTGTGTGTCTACTGTGTGCTGTGATATTCTGTGATTGATGTGTGATTGCTGTGTACAAATAGATATAACTCTGAGATAAAATCTGTTTGCTGCCTTAAAAAGTTAAAAAGATTCAAGTCACCTATTCACCCCCCCCCCTCTAGGTGTTTTAGGTACAATATCTTTCAAGTGGTATCAGAGCCAGGTTGCTCAAAAAGGGACATAACTGTCTGAGTAGATCCTGTTGGCAGATTCAGTCTAAGTCAAATTACAGAATCAAGAAAAGCAAGAACCATGGGTTCCACTGAGAATCACAAGGAATTGGGATCCATGAAGTTACCCATATGTAGAAAAGAGATCTTTGGTATCTGGAAGGAAAGGGTGAGACTGTTTATGGAAGCCTCAGACCCTAGGATTTATATCACAGTGAAGGAAGGGCCATATGTGACCATGAAGGTGTCAGTCTTAGATGCTAATCAGAGAACACCTAAGGATTTCTCTGAAATGACCAAGGATGAAATTGTTCTAGCCACAATGGACAAAAGGGCTCAGAACATCATAGTGAGTGCCATAGATGATGCAACTTTTCAGAATTTGATACACTGTAAGACAGCTAAAGAGATGTGGGATACTCTTATTGTGTACATGGAGGGTTCTGAAGAAGTCAGGCAAGACAAAAAATCCTTGCTCAATCAAGAATATGAAAGTTTTAGACAAGGAAAAGCTGATAGCATAACTGAATGCTATAAAAAGTTCTATAGGATTGTGAATGAGCTCATGTCCTATGGCAGAGAGTTCAGTAATTATGAACTCAATGATAAGTTTCTAAGGTCCCTAACAAAATATTGGGACACCAAGATCTGTGCCATTAGGGAAATGGCAAAGTTGGGAGAAATTAATCCACCAACACTATTTGGCAAACTGTTGTCCTATGAAATGCAGTTGATGGTGAGGAAAGAAGAGGAGAAATCAACAAGAAGTGAACATAAGGAAAGGACAGTGGCCTTTAAAATAGAAGCCCCCAGAAAGTACAGAAGTAAGTCACCTTCTCCACCACCAAAAGTAGCTGAAACTGAATCAGATGAGTCAGCCAGCAGAAAGTCTGAAAGCAGTGAAAGTGATGAGTACTTTGCTGCCTTCACAAGACATTTCCAGAAGTTCTTAAAGAAGAAACAGTGGAGGACAAGGCCATCTACTTCACAGGGAAAAGAAGACTATTATCAGAATAAAAAGTCTTCAAAGAAAGACAGGAAAAAGACTAAGTCTAGCAAAGCAACTCTATCAAAGATAGTATGCTATTGCTATAATAGACAAGGCCATGTTGTTGCAGATTGTCTAGAAAAAAGGAAGGTGTCTAGTGACAAGAAAAGGACTCAATACAAGGGCAAGAAGGAAAAGTCTTTTGTTGCCAAAAAGGACAAGAGCCTGTCAGAGATTTCTGCATCAGAAACTGAGTCAGATGCTGAGGCATATATATTACTGTTTGCTGAGGAAGAAGAAGAAGAGTTCATTCAGATCATGAACTCTATATATGAACAAGAAGACAGTCAGTGCCAAGGACTAATGCCATTGACAGAAAGTGACAAAATCCTGGAGCAGCCAGGACCTAGTAAGGTACAACATTGTTCTTTTAGTTCAATTTCTTGTGCTAGTACAGAATCAGATTCATCATCATCAAGTGATGAGAGTGCATCTGAGTCTGAAGAGGATATTCATCAGTTGATAGATGAATATAAAGTTCTGTTGCAAGCTTATAAGAAGAGCAAGTCCCTAGCCAAAAGTCAGGCAAAGGAAATTGCTAATCTCAAAGCTGCTGCAACTGAGTTTGAGAAGTTGTTTGATCAAAAGCTTAATGAGATAGCCAGACTGAAGCACATAACTGTGATTCAGATGGGGACTATATCATTTAAGAATGATGAAATCAAGAGTCTGGAGATTAATCTTTAGAAGGAGAAAGACTTAGTTGCTAGGTTTTCTAAACCTAAGTCAGTTCTACCCTTAATTGATGAATTTGTTCATCACAAAGGTAAAGCTGGACTGGGATTTACTAGACCTGCAAGGACTGTTCAGTCCAAGTCCAAGTCCAAGGGCAAAGCCCCAACTCTCAACAAGTCAGCTGTAGATAAAACAACAAAGACAGTACCTAAGCAAAGGTACAATAAGTTTGAGTGTTGGTGTTGTGGCAAGGTAGGCCACTTTGCAATGGACTGTTGGCACAATGCTAGTGCCAAAGTGAGTAGCAAACTGCATGTTGGAAAACCTGCAGCTAGCTTTGTTAGGATGCAAACTAACCAGTACCAAGGACCCAAGAATTCTTTGGGTTCTAAGGTTCACTAATCTGTTTTGCATGTGAGTCCAAGTTGCCATGCCCCAATATGGTACTTGGACAGTGGATGTTCCAGACATATGACTGGAACAAGGGGTTTACTCAAGGACTACACACCTATCAAGGATGGTCCAAAAGTCACCTTTGGTGGTTCTGAAAAAGGAATCATCAAGGGTTTTGGTAACATATCTAACTCCTATATTACAATTACTCAAGTGGCATATGTTAAAGGTTTGAAACATAACCTTATCAGTATAAGTCAATTGAGTGATGTAGGATATGACATCTCATTTGTGAAAGATGGTTGTCATATCAAGAGGTCAAATGATCAAGAGATCATTTTGACTGGTTATAGAAAAAGGGATGTCTATTGCTTAGACATTATGGTTGAGAACAATGGTTCTCCAGTATGTCTTCTAGCTGATGAGACAGTATCTCATTGTGTCAAATGGCACAAGAGGCTAGCCCATCTAAACTACAAGACAATTGGCAAACTCTTTAGCAAAGAGTTAGTGACGAATGGTCCTCAAGTTAAGTGTATTAAAGATGGTATTTGCTCAGCTTGTTAAAAGGGCAAGCAGACTAGATCCACCTTTAAAAGCATTGAAAACAAAGATGTTGTGAGGTGTTTATACCTCTTGCATATGGATCTCTTTGGTCCAATGTCATTTCACAGCCTAGGTAGGAAGGTCTATACCTTTGTAGTTGTAGATGACTACTCAAGGTTTTCCTGGGTGTTCTTCCTTAGACAGAAATCTGAAACACCCAGTGTCTTCTATAGCTTTGTTATACAAATTCAGAATGAACTAAATAGTACACTGGTCAAAATAAGAAGTGACCATGGTACTGAATTTCAGTCTGATAGCATGACAAAACTATGTGAAGACTTTGGGATATTTCAAGAGTTTTCTTCACCAAGAACACCTTAGCAAAATGGTATTTCTGAAAGGAAGAATAGAACCTTGATTGAGGCTGGTAGGACCCTATTAAGTGATACATCACTACCAGAATATTTCTGGGCTGAAGCAGCCAATACTGCATGCCATGTTATTAATATGGCTACCATTACTAAAAGCCTCAACAATACCCCCTATGAGGTTGTGAAAGGCAGGAAACCAAACCTATCCTACTTCAGGATCTTTGGTTGTAAGTGCTTTATACTTAACAATGGAAAGTCTTACTTGACTAAGTTTGCTGCCAAGTCCCAAGAGGGAATTTTTGTTGGGTACAGCAACAACATTAAGGCTTATAGAGTCTACAACTTGTCAACTCAAGTTGTAGAAGAATCTGTACATGTAGTATTTGATGAAACTAGACTTATTAACAATGAGTTGTCTAGTAGTATTTGCAGCCCCACAGGTATAACTAAGAAGATGGACAAGCTCACTATTGAAGAAAAACCTACTGCAAGACAGCAAGTAGAAGACAGTGGCTGTTATTCAGGGGGAGTACTACATGTACCTAATGCAGAAGAAGTACAAGGAGTACAGCAAGATGAAAAAGTTGAAGAAGTTCAACCTGAAGTCAGGATGCCCCCAGCCAATAGGCATCTTAGAGATCATCCAGCAGAACAAATCATTGGTGATCCAAGACAAGGGGTACAAACAAGGAGCAGAAACCTGAATGCAGCACTCTACTCTAGCTTTTTATCCCAAGTTGAACCAAAGAAGTTTGAAGAAGCCATCCTAGACCCTCATTGGATTGAGGCAATGCAAGAAGAGCTGAATCAGTTCAAGAGGTGCAAGGTCTGGGAGCTTGTTCCTAAACCTAAATACCACAACATAATTGGGACCAAGTGGATCTATAGGAACAAGATGGATGAACATGGAGTCATCATTAAGAACAAAGCAAGATTGGTTGTTAAAGGATATAGGTAGGAAGAAGGTATTGATTTTGATCAAACCTTTGCTCCAGTAGCCAGACTGGAAGCCATAAGGATGTTCCTGGCCTATGCACCCTTTCAAGGATTTAAAGTTTACCGAATGGATGTCAAGTCAGCATTTCTAAATGGTAATCTTAAAGAGGAAGTCTATGTGGAACAGCCATCAGGTTTTGTTGATTCAACTCTACCTAATCATGTCTATAGACTTAGGAAAGCATTATATGGGTTAAAGCAAGCCCCTAGGGCTTGGTATGAAACCCTGTCTAGTTTCCTCATTGAGAATAAGTTCACAAGGGGGAAAATAGACAAGACTCTATTCCTTAGGGAATCAAGAGGCAAAGTAATACTAGTCCAAATATATGTAGATGACATAACATTTGGGTCTACTGAAAGTAGTCTTTGCAAAATGTTTGCAAAACTAATGCAAGGACAGTTTGAGATGAGTAGTATGGGAGAACTTAAGTTCTTCTTGGGTCTCCAAGTAAGACAGACTGAGAATGGATTATCCATATGTTAGTCTAAGTTCACCCTAGAACTCATAAGGAAGTATGGTATGGATTCATCCAGTACCATGAAGACTCCTATGGGGTCAAGTATGTCTCTTAGCAAGGATGATGCAAGGAAACCTGTAGATGAAACCTTGTATAGAGGGATAGTTGGCTTCCTATTATATTTGACTGCAAGTAGACCAGATATTATGTATGCTACATGTGTCTGTGCAAGGTATCAAGCATGCCCTAAGGAGTCTCATTTGACAGCAGTCAAGAGGATATTGAGATATCTAAAGGGCACTCCTTATCTAGGCCTCTGGTACCCTAGGAATGGGGATTTTGAACTAACAGGTTATTCAGATGCAGACTTTGTAGGATGCAAAGAAGACAGAAAAAGCACAACTGGAACCTATCAATTCCTAGGTGGAAGATTGATTTCTTGGAGTAGCAAAAAGCAAACAAGTGTGGCTATCTCCACTGTAGAGTCAGAATATGTGGTTGCAGGAAGTTGTTGTGCTCAACTTCTATGGATACAACATCAGCTTGAGGATTATGGATTTCAGGTAAGTAAAACTCCACTCTTTTCTGATTCTACTAGTGCTATATCAATTGCACATAATCCTGTTTCCCATAGTAGAACTAAACATATTGAGATAAAATATCATTTTCTTAGAGAGCATGTAGACAAAGAAGATATTTTTCTGGAATATGTTAAAATAGATAATCAACTAGCTGATATGTATACTAAGCCCCTAAAAGAAACTAAGTTCAATAGGTTTAAAATTGAACTAGGTATGATAAACTTAGAATAAGTTTATAAAAATGGCTAAGTAAAAAAGGTCTCGACACACAGAGATATCTGTGTCGACATAGAAAAGTGGTGTCGACACTACAGGAAAAAGGTGTCGACACATCTAGGAAGTTGGTGTCGACACTTCAGAATATTAGTGTCGACACATGACATGTAGGTGTCGACACATCCAAGGTGGTGTCGACACTTAGGTTTTACTCAGAATTATCTAAAGAGATGTTGAGAAGAGATGGTGTTGTCTAAAGAGATGCCAACCCCTAAGAAGATAACTCCTGAGAAAGTAACTCTACAAAAGAAGAAGAAGAAAACTGCTTCAGTGGCTCAGGTTTCCTCTAGCAGCTCTGATAGTGAAGAGCAAGTTGTCTTCACACATGATGAGCATGAAGAAGGGACTATTGAGAAGACTCCAGCTCAACAAGTAGTTGCTGAAAGGCAGGGGGAGCTACCACAAGCTAGCCCCTTACACCAGGATTCAATCCAGGGGGAGCCACTAGTTGTCGAAGAGCCCACTCCTCTTGAGAGTGAGCAAGCAACCAACATCATCCTAGAGGTAATCACTGAGCTTAATGCTTTAGATTTTCCTTTAGAGGATACTCATTTGTCTGATATTTATCAGCAACCACAGATTCATAGTCAAGTCCCAGATGTTGTCATGGAGGACACATCTGTTGCAGCTCAAATAGTATCTGATCCAGTGGTAGATGAGCCAAGCATTTCTCCATCTCATTCTTCATAAGAATATACAATGGAAGATTTATTTCTGAATCTGGATCAAGAAGACTTTGACAAGGTAACTGCTGCTGCTGAAGGGGAGAATTCTCCAGTTGAGGGGAGCAAGTAGTACATGTTGAAGAGCCTGCAAGGCAAGAACCTGAGAAGCCCAAAGAAGTTGAGGAGATACCTAAGGAGAGGGTAGAGATAGCCAACACATCTGCCTCTGAAGATGAGGAGGCAACCAGGGCTAAGAAAAAGAAATTTCAAGTATTTAAAAGGAGGAGTCAGAATTACAAAAAGGCTCTCCAAACTATTGCTCCACAGCCTATATCACAGCCAGCTCCAACTGTTGATTACAGTGCTTTAATGGTTGCCATGCAAATTAAGCTTGATGAGCAGAGACAGGCACTGGAAAAGTATGTAGATGAAGGACAGAAGTCTCTCCAGTTTGATCTGGCACAGGATATTAAGTCCATAAGATTTGAGATGAATCTCAATAAGAAAGAGATGACAGACTGATTCCATAAGGGAGGGAATGCAGTGGTGTACTTGGCTACACATCAAGAGAAGATTAAAGCTCAAGTAGATGAACTTGAAGTCAAGCAAGGCTATGTACTTGAAAATCAAATCAGAATGAATGACAATTTGACAGAGTCTCATAATGCCATTATCACTGAGATGCAGAACATAGCTGCTGGACTGACTACTTCTACTGCTACTGCTAAAGCAGATTTTGACAAAGCATTCCAAGAGGAAATAACTGCTGTTAAGACTGCCATTCAAGACTCTCAGAAGATCATAACTGAAAAACTCCAAAGGTTAAAACCTTTCTACAGGGATGGAGTCAATTATCTAAATGCCCAAATCAGATTTCAAAAAGATGATTTAAGGGATCACATAGAAAGAGAAGTCATAAAGGGGGAGAGGGTCTTAGTCAAAGCTGGCTCTGACCATGCAAAATGGGTTTCTAATTCCATCAGAGCCACTCTTGGTTATCCTCCTCTTTGTGATGATGATAATGCTGCAGAATCTGGAATTAACCCTGCATATCTTGGAGGTGAGCAACCAGAAGTAGCTCAAGTGATCTATCCTCCACCAGATTTTGATATGGTTCAAGCTAACATACAGTCCATGTATAGTCCACCTGATGGAAATCAGAAGGTTATTCTTGACAAAGTAGTTCAGCCAGTATCTGACGCCTTATAGGAAGCTATTTTGAAAGAGCAAGCTGAACAAGAAGCTAGATTGTCTAAGAAGAGGTTCAGGGAGCAAGATGAACAAAGACCTGACTTTGAGCAGTGGAGCCCCACCTCAAGAAATATTATTTTGACTGCCTGGAAAGCTGCAAAAGATAATGTGCAAGACAGGAACAAGTGGTTTTCTGAATCAGAATGGAGAAAGCATGAGACAAGGCAGGAGGCCATAGTCCAATATAGAAGAAAGGCCAAGATGGGAAAGCTACCTCCTACTGCCCAGGAGCCTAGCAAGTACTTTCCCAAGCCTTATCATTATTTTGAGAGGCAAAAGATCAAAGCTGAAGAGCTAAAGAAGAAGGAGCTTAAAGGGAAAAAGCCTGCTGCTGCTGAAGACATTGAAGCCTCAGTACAAGCCAAAGTACAATCTGGGAAGGGCATAGTAATTAAGGAAGCTGAACAGAAATAGAATTGAAATTTTCTTAAGTTTACTATGTAATCTTTTGATATTAAACATTTTGTAAACTTTTGGAAACTAAATATGACAAGTTAATAGAACAATGTGTTGTGTGATAAATTTGTTGTGTGATGAATTTATTTCGTAATTGTTCTGAGATAATGTCTATGTATACATATTTAATTGATACATGTTTATGTTTGCCCTGATTTATAATCCTGCCTTATATCATTTTGTAATTTTATTATGAATGGTGTATATCTTTGACTAAGGGTTATGACTTCTCCAAATAGGGGGAGATTGTTGGGTACAATGGTTCTAATGTACCTGATTTGAAGAAGCCTCACCCAACTCAATGATATACATCAAAATGTATTTGATGTGTTTTGAGTTACCTTGTGCAGGTTAAGTATTTGCAGGAAAGAAGAAAAAGTTTCTAAGTCCATGTGTCGACACCCAGAGGGAAAGTGTCGACACTTAAGGAGACTTGTGTCGACACCCAGGCAAGCAGTGTCGACACTTGGATTCATTGTGTCGACACCAGGGATGTTGAGTCGACACCAGACAGAAAGTGTCGACACAAGGAGCTGTGTCAACACTCAATGATGAAGAGTGCAGTGAAGCAGTGTCGACACATAATAGTTGTGTCGACACCCAGTGAAACTGTGTCTACATCAGAAAGTGTCGACACTTGGAGGCTGTGTCGACACTCAACAAAAGTCAGCAGAGACTAAGTACAAGTGTCGACACCCAGAACAATGTGTCGACACACAGCAGAAGAGTCAACACTTGAAGAAAGTGTCGACACAAGGAAGAATGTGTCGACACTCAGCTGAAGACTCAACACTTGAAGAAAGTGTCGACACCCAGAACAATGTGTCGACACTTAGCAAAGTTCAAAAAATATTCTAAGTATAAGTGTCGACACTAAGGAGATGTGTCGACACTCAGCCAGAGTCTTAACAGAAGAAGAATGTGTCGACACAAGGAGCTGTGTCGACACTCAGCAAGTATCAACACTAAAGACATGTGTCGACACCAAGAAGCAGTGTCGACACTTAACAAGTTCAACACATGAAGATGTGTCGACACAAAGGAGTTGTGTCGACACTTACAAGAATTCAGCAATATACTGAAGTACAAGTACTTATGTCGACACTCAATTTCAGTGTCGACACATGAAGAAGAAGCAGTGTCGAGATATAAAATCTACAACACAAGGAGTTGTGTCGACATCTTGTAGGCTAGTGTCGACACTTAGACAACTTGTGTCGACACTTAGTCTATAAGTGTCGACACTTAAAGACAGTCAGTCTCGACACTTTCAGATAGTTACAGAATTTTCAAGAACTGACTGTATGACTTGACAGCTGCCATTCCAGCCGGTCTACTGCACCTGTCAGAGTTGTCAGAAATCTGTTATGGACCGGACCAGCCGGTTACCATGAAGAAGGCATATAAATAGGCTTATACAGTCTACAGAAACCATTGTTGAAAGGGTTCAGATTACTGATCAAGTGATTGTCAAAAGAAGATCTAGCTATCAAGTGAAGATCTAAGAAGTTGGAGAGAGAGCTCCATCCAAGAAATCAGCTATTGGAACCAGGCTGAGAAGAAGGGTTCAGATTTATTCTGAATCTTAAGTAGCAGAGATCAAGGATCAACTGCAGAAGAGGTCAATCTAATTGAGTTCTACATTCAAGAAACTTTGAAGAAAGCCAAGTCAGATTGATTTCAGCTGAGTTCTTCCAAGAACTCATCAAGAAATTCACAAGTCTTCTCTCTTGTCTCTGAGTTGTTGAGTTATAATTTTTGTATTCATTTTATCTTGTAGGATCCTTAGGGATCTGAGTCTTGTAAGCCTGTAATTATAAAGGCTGAGTGTAGGGCTTGAGTGCCTGAGTGTAGGAGATTGAAATCTCTGAGTGTAGGCCTGTTGTGGTTGAGTGTAGGCCTTGGTGGCTGAGTGTAGGCCTTGGTGGATAAGTGTAGGCTTTGTAAAGAAGCTGAGTTGTATGGCCTTGAGCCTGAGCTGTAGGAAACTATTTTGGGGTTCTGAGATAGTAGAGAAGTTGGGCCGAATCTAGTACACTGCTAGATAGGTGAAGGGGGAAAGTGTATGTACCCAAACCTTGGAGAACCACTATAAAACTGCGTGTCTACTGTGTGCTGTGATATTCTGTGATTGCTGTGTGATTGCTGTGTACAAATAGATATAACTCTGAGATAAAATCTGTTTGCTACCTTAAAAAGTTAAAAAGATTCAAGTCACCTATTCACCCCCCCCTCTAGGTGTTTTAGGTACAATATCTTTCACTCTGGAGCTGGAGTAGGGGAGGCAGCCTTTGTCTTTCTGGAGGTGTCTGCTTTTAGAGCAACAGACTTTTCTTTGAGAGTAGATCTGCTCTTCTCTTCTTCAGCTTTCCTGGTGTTGAGTTGAAGCTTATATAACATAAGCTTCCCGAAGAGATTTTGTGGGTTTGTCTCAGCCAGCTTCCCAAACTCCCAGATGGCACAGACCTTGTTGTCCCATTCTTTGGTCAGGGATCTCAGGAATTTGTCATTCAGTTCTCCATTAGTGAATACTCTGTCATATACCCTTAGGCCATTCACTATCTTGAAAAAGTTCTCAAATATATCAGCAATGGTATCTTTTCTTCCATGTCGGAAGGCTTCATACTTCTGATTGAGGAGGGATCTCCGATCATCCCTGACTTCTTCTGTTCCCTCCATTATGGTAACCAAGGACTGTCACATCTCCTTTACAGATTGGCAGTGGATTAAGTTTTGTAGCATTGAGTCATCAACTGCACTTGCTATAATGTTTTTAGCTTTCTTGTCCAGTGAGACAAGTTGAAAGAAATAGTACCTAATCATCTAGAGGGGGGTGAATAGGTGACTTAATCTTTTTAAAACTTTTTAGGCAGATTGCAGAATATATCACAGATTTATAACTAGTTCTACACAGCAGTCAATCAGCAATCACAGCAATCAATGAAGCACATAGTGAACACACAAATTTATAGTGGTTCCCCAAGGCTTGGGTACATCCACTTTCCCCCTTCGCCTATCTAGTAGTGTACTAGATTCGGCCAAACTCCTCCACTATCTCAGATCCTCAGATCTTACACTCAGAACCCCAAAACAGGTTCCTACAGCTCAGGCACAAGGCCCTACACCTCAGTCTTCTCCAAAGACCTACACTCAGCTTCTTCACAAAGCCTACACTCAGCCACAATAAGCCTACACTCAGCCACAACAGGCCTACACTCAGAGATAAGAATCTCCTACACTCAAGCACACAGGCCCTACAACTCAGCCTTTATAATTGCAGGCTTACAACTCAGATCACTATGGATCCTACAAGAAAATAAGAATACAAAGTGTATCTACCTACAACTCTGAATAGAGAGATGAGTTGATAGGTTCTTGATGAGTTCTTGAATGAACTCTGCTGAGAACAATCTCACTTGGCTTTTCTTCAAAGCTTCTTGAATGTAGAACACAATAGGATTGATTCTCTGCAGCTGATCTTCAATCACTGCAACTTAAGATTCAGAACTAGGTCTGAACCCTTCTTCACAGCCTGGTTCCAACGGCTGTCTTCTTGGATGGAGCTCTCTCTCTCCAACTTCTTAGATCTTCACTTGATTCTTCAATGAATAGCTAGATCTTCTGTGTATCACTTGATGTGTTGATCATCCCTTTCTGTTGACAGTATAAGCCTATTTATAGGCCTTCTTCATGGTGACCGGCTGGTCTGGTTCCTAACTGATTTCTGACAACCCTGATAGATGCAGTAGACTGGCTGGAATAGCAGCTGTCAAGTCATCCAGTCAGTTCTTGAAATAACTGTAACTGTCTGAAAGTGTCGAGACAATCTGTCTTTAAGTGTCGACACTTGTAGACTAAGTGTCAACACAAGTAGACTAAGTGTCGACACTAGCCTTCAAGGTGTCGACACAACTCCTTATGTTGTAGAATTCACTTCTCGACACAGTTTCTTCAATATGTGTCGACACTGATATTCTGTGTCGACACTAGCCTTTGTTCTTCAGTATTTTGTTGAATTCTTGTAAGTGTCGACACAACTCCTTTGTGTCGACACATCTTCATGTGTTGAACTTGTTCAGTGTCGACACATCTTATTGGTGTTGACACATCCCTTCTGTGTTGATACTTGCTGAGTGTCGACACATCTGCATGGTGTCGACACTTGTACTTAGTCTTCATTTAAATTTGCTGAGTGTCGACACAGCTCCTTGTGTCGACACATTCTTCTTCTGTTGAGACTTTGGCTGAGTGTCGACACATCTCCTTTGTGTCGACACTTGTACTTAGAATTTTTGTTGAACCATGCTGAGTGTCGACACAGCCTCCTAGTGTCGACACTTTCTTCATGTATTGAGTCTTCTGCTGTGTGTCGACACATTCTTCATTGTGTCGACACTTTCTTCAAGTGTTGAGTCTTCTGCTGAGTGTCGACACATTCTTTATTATGACGACACTTATACTTAGACTCTGCTGACTTTTGCTGAGTGTCGACACAGCCTCCAAGTGTCGACACTTTCTGATGTAGACACAGTTCCTCTGGGTGTCGACACTGCTTCTAAGTGTGAATACTTCTTCACTGGACATTTCTTCATTGAGTGTCGACACAGCCTTCATGTGTCGACACTTTCTGTCTGGTGTCGACTCTGCATCCTTGGTGTCGACACAAGTACTCCAAGTGTCGACACTGCTTGCCTGGGTGTCGACACAAGTCTTCTTAAGTGTCGACACTTTGCTCCTGGGTGTCAACACATGGACTTAGAATCTTTTCATCTTTCCCTGCAAATACTTGACCTGCACAACTAAACTCAAAACACATCAAATACAATTTGATGTATATCATTGAGTATGGTGAGGCTTCTTCAAATCAGGTACATTAGAACCAATGTACCCAACAATCTCCCCCTATTTGGAGAAGTCATAACCCTTAGTCAATGATATACACCAACAGAATAAAATCATAGCATGATGTAAAACAGGATTATGCAATCAGGGAAAACATAAACATGTATTAAACAAACATGTATAGATAGACATCATTTCAGAACAATTATGAAATAGATTTATCACACAGCACATTGTTCTAAGAACTTTGTCATATTCATTTTTCAAAAGTTTACAAGGTGTTTAAAATCAAAAGATTACAATTGTAAACTGAAGAAAATTATATTCTATTTTTGCTCAGCATCCTTGATAACTATTCCCTTTCCAGACTGTATCTTGGCTTGTACAGGGGCTTCAGCATCTTCAGTATCAGTAGGCTTTTTCCCTTTCAGCTCCTTCTTCTTTAGCTCTTCAGCTTTAATATTCTGCCTCTCAAAGTAATGATAAGGCTTGGGAAAGTACTTGTTAGGCTCCTGGGCAGTAGGAGGTAGCTTTCCCATCTTTGTCTTTCTTCTATATTGCACTATGGCATCTTGCCTAGATTCATGCTTTATCCACTCTAGTTCAGAAAACCATTTGTTTCTGTCTTGAATATTATCTTTGGCAGCCTTCCAAGCAGTCAAAATAATATTTCTTGAAGTGGGGCTCCACTGTTCAAAATCAGGCCTTTGTTCAGCTTGCTCTCTGAACCTCTTCTTAGACAGTTTGGCTTCTTGTTCTTTCAGCAAAGCTTCTTGCATAGCCTCAGATACTAGCTGAACCACTTTTTCTATAATGACATTGTGCTTTCCCTCAGGTGGGCTATACATGGACTGTATATCTGCCTGTACCATATCAAAATCTGGAGGAGGGTAGATTACTTGAGCCACTTCAGGTTGCTCCCCTCCTAGATATGCAGGATGTATCCCAGATTCTGCTACATTATCATCATCACATAAAGGAGGATAACCAAGAGTTGCTCTGATAGAATTAGAAATACACTTTGCATGATCAGAGCTGGCTTTGACTAACACCCTCTCCCCCTTTATGACTTCTCTTTCCATGTGATCACTTAGATCATCCTTTTGAAATCTTACTTGGGCATCCAAGTAGTTTACTCCATCCTTAAAGTAAGGTTTCAACCTTTGGAGTTTTTCAGTGATGAGCTTCTGAGAGTCTTGTATAGCAGTTGTAACAGCAGTTAAACTCTCTTGCAAGTGCTTATCAAAAGTTTCTTTGGTTGTGGCACTTTCTGCAGACTGTGCAGTGGCTATATTCTTTATCTCAGTTACAATAGCATTGTGAGAAGCTGTCAAGTTATCATTCATTCTGATTTGATTCTCCAGTACATAGCCTTGCTTTACTTCAAGTTCATCCACTTGAGCTTTAATTTTCTCTTGATGAGTAGCTAGATAGACTACTGCATTCCCTCCCTTGTGGAAGCAGTCAGTCATCTCCTTCTTATTGAGATTCATTTCAAATCTTATAGACTTAATGCCCTGGGCCAGATCAAATTGTAGAGATTTTTGTCCTTCATCCACATACTTTTCAATTGCTTGCCTGTGCTCATCAAGCTTTATCTGCATTGCAACCATCAGAGCACTGTAATCTACAGTTGGTGCTGGGTGTAGTGCAGGCTGTGGTGCTATTGTTTGTAAAGCCTTCTTATAATTCTGGCTTCTTCTTTTAAATACTTGGAATTTTCTTTTCTTTGCTCTTGCAGCCTCATCATCTTCAGAGGCTGATGTGCTTGCTATGTCTACCCTCTACCTAGGGAGCTCCTCAACTTCCTTTGGCTTCTCAGGCTCTTTCCTTGTTGTTTCTTCTAGAATTTCCACATGCTCCCCCTCAACTTGAGCATTCTCCCCCTCAGCAGCAGCACTTTCCTTCTCAAAGTCTATCTGATCCAGATTAAGGAAGAGATCTTCCATTGTGAACTCTTGTTGAGGTTGTGATAGAGAATCTCTTGTCTCATCAACAACTTGATCAGATACAACTTGAGCTACAACAGATGTGTCCTCCATGACAACATCTGGGAGTTGACTGTCAATCTGAGGTTGCTGATTAACATTATTTAATGATTCAGACAAAATAGTATCCTCAATAGGGAAAACTAAGTTATTGATTTCAGTGAGTACCTCAAGTATGGTGTTTGTAGCTTGCTCACTTTCTAGTGGAGTTGGCTCTTCCACTACTAGAGGCTCCCCCTGGATAGAATCCTGGTGTATGGGGCTAGCTTGAGGTAACTCCCCCTGCTTCTCTGTAACATCTTGTTGAGCTGGAGACTTGCCAGCATCTCCAATGTCTTCTTCATCAGGAGTGAAGACAACATGCTCTTCTGAACTGCTGGAAGATTCTTGAGCCACTGGGGATAACTTCTTCTTCTTCTTTTGTGGAGTTATTTTCTCAGGAGTAGGCAATTCTTTGGTCAACACCCTATCCCATCTTGAGAAGAGTCTCATCTCCATCTTCCTCATGTGATTTATTTTAGATCCAGCAGCTTCACTCATTACTTCTGGTATACTACCAGCCAAGTAAAGACTTAATATCCTACCCAAATTGGGTTTCTTCATGCTCTCTTTAATCTTATCAAAGACAACAACAGACTAATCAGTTTGCAGGGTGAAGATAATCCTTGTCATAAGATTGAACATATGGGCTAATACCCTGTCATGCCCTCCAGGCTTACTCAAGATCACCTTGCCAACAATTTATGAGAGAAATTTTCCCTGGCTGTTCATCCCCTTTCTATTGAATACTGATCCAATTTTCAGCTTGGAATCCAGTCCACACCATGTTAAAGGTTCTCTAGTCTTAGAAGCAGTAACTTCATCTTCTTCCTTTGTCCTTGGTAGGTTTAGTACCTTTCTTAAACTCTTTGGTGAGACCTTCACCTTGTCTCCATGTACCTTTGACTTTATCTTGAGTCCAGATTCGTCTAGGGTTGCGCCATTCAGAAATTCCAATACTTCTTTCTTCCAGATCTTAGTCGGCTCTGAAACAAGAAAATCTAACCCTAAGTCTGCAACTAGGGTTACCACATTCTTGATCTCCGGCTCAGCGTCATCAAACGCATGTCGCACCAGTTCATAGCCTTCATTTACATTTTCCTCGAGCTTTGGCGCCATTAGGGTTTGAAGAATTTGAATTGAGAGAAGAGAGGTGTCGACACCCAAGTTTGGTCTCGAAACTTTGGTGAGCGTGTCGACAGACAATGGCGAAATCCTATTTATACCTTTCTAGGATTGAAGATGAAAGGGCGGGTTAACTAACTTAAATTGTGTCGACACTGTTGAAAAGTGTCGACACAGACTTATATTGTCTCGACACCAATGTGTCGACACAAGTATAGTCGACAGAATATATGTGTCGACACTTGTTTATGTGTCGACACCACTTAGCTCGACACTTAGTCGAGATATTACTTCACTAATTCTGCATAAGGTCTAAGTGTCGACACCACCGTGGATGTGTCGACACCTACTTATCATGTGTCGACACTAATTTTCTGAAGTGTCGACACCTACTTCCTAGATGTGTCGACACCTTTTCTCTGAAGTGTCGACACCAATTTTTTGTCTCGACAGAGACAACTCTGTGTGTCGACACTATTTTACTTAGTTATTTCTATAAACTTATTCTAATTTTATCATACCTAGTTCAATTTTAAACTTATTGAACTTTGTTTCTTCTAAGTGCTTAGTATACATATCAGCTAGTTGATTGTCTGTTTTAACATATTCCAGTAAAATATCTTCTTTTTCTACATGTTCCCTAAGAAAATGATATTTTATTTCAATATGTTTAGTTCTACTATGGGAAACAGGATTGTTTACAATTGATATAGCACTAGTAGAATCACAAAACAGTGATGTTCTACTTACCTGAATTCCATAATCCTCAAGCTGATGTTGTATCCATAGAAGTTGAGCACAGCAACTTCCTGCAGCCACATATTCTGATTCTGCAGTGGAGATAGCCACACTTATTTGCTTCTTGCTACTCCATGAAATCAGTCTTCCACCTAGGAATTGACAGGTTCCAGATGTACTTTTCCTATCTTCATTGTATCCTGCAAAATCTGCATCTGAATAACCTGTTAGATCAAAGTCTCCATTCCTAGGGTACCAAAGGCCTAGATAAGGAGTGCTCTTTAGATATCTCAGTATCCTTTTGACTGCTGTCAAATGAGACTCTTTAGGACATGCTTGGTACCTAGCACAGACACATGTAGCATACATGATATCTGGTCTACTTGCAGTCAAATAGAGTAGGGAGCCAAGTATCCCTCTATACAAAGTCTCATCTACAGGTTTCCCTGCATCATCTTTGCTAAGAGACATACTTGACCCCATAGGAGTCTTCATGGTACTGGATGAATCCATACCATACTTCCTTATTAGTTCTAGGGTGAACTTAGACTGGCATATGGATAAACCATTCTCAGTCTGTCTAACTTGGAGACCCAAGAAGAACTTAAGTTCCCCCATACTGCTCATCTCAAATTATCCTTGCATAAGTTTTGCAAACTTTTTGCAAAGACTACTTTCAGTAGACCCAAATATGATGTCATCTACATATATTTGGACTAGTATTATCTTGCCTCTAGATTCCCTAAGGAAAAGAGTCTTGTCTATTTTCCCCCTTGTGAACTTATTCTCAATGAGGAAACTAGACAGGGTTTCATACCAAGCCCAAGGGGCTTGTTTTAACCCATATAAAGCTTTCCTAAGTCTATAGACATAATTAGGTTGAGTTGAATCAACAAAACCTGATGGTTGTTCCACATAGACCTCTTCCTTTAGATTACCATTCAAAAAGGCTGACTTAACATCCATTTGCTAAACATTAAATCCTTGATAGGTTGCATAGGCCAGGAACATCCTTATGGCTTCCAATCTGGCTACTGGAGCAAAGGTTTGATCAATGTCAATACCTTCTTCCTGCCTATATCCTTTAGCAACCAATCTTGCTTTGTTCTTTATGATGACTCCATGTTCATCCATCTTGTTCCTAAAGATCCACTTGGTCCTAATTATGTTGTGGTATTTTGGTTTAGGAACAAGCTCCCAGACTTTGCACCTCTTGAACTGATTCAGCTCTTCTTGTATTGCCTCAATCCAATGAGGGTCTAGGATGGCTTCTTCAAACTTCTTTGGCTCTACTTGGGATAGAAAACTGGAGTAGAGTGCTGCACTCAGATTTCTGCTCCTTGTTTGTACCCCTTGTCTTAGATCACCAATGATTTGATCTGCTGGATGATCTCGTAGATGACTATTAGCTGAAGGCATCCTGACTTCTGGTTGAACTCCTTCAGGTTCTTCATTTTGCTGTACTCCTCAGACTTCTTCTGCATTAGGTACATGTAGTACTCCCCCTGGACAACAGTCACTATCTTCTACTTGCTGTCCGCAGTAGATTCTTCTTCTATAGTGAGCTTGTCCATCTTCTCAGTCACACCTGTGGAGCTGCAAATACTACTAGACAACTCATTATTAATAAGTCTAGTTTCATCAAATACTACATGAACTGACTCCTCTACAACTTATGTAGACAAGTTGTAGACTCTATAAGCCTTACTATTGTTGCTGTACCCAACAAAAATTCCCTCTTGGGATTTGGCAGCAAACATAGTCAAGTAAGACTTTCCATTGTTAAGTATAAAGCACTTACAACCAAAGATCCTGAAATAAGATAGGTTTGGTTTTCTGCCTTTCACAATCTCATAGGGGGTCTTGTTGTGGCTTTTAGTAATGGTAGCCCTATTAATTACATGGCATGTAGTATTAACTGCCTCAGCCCAGAAATATTCTGGGAGAGATGTGTCACTTAAAAGGGTTCTACCAGCCTCAATCAAGGTTATATTTTTCCTCTCAGCAATGCCATTTTGCTGAGGTGTTCTTGGTGAAGAAAACTCCTGAAATATCCCAAATTCTTCACATAGTTTTGCCATACTATCAGACTGAAATTCAGTACCATGGTCACTTCTTATTTTGACCACTGTACTGTCTAGTTCATTCTGAATTTGTTTGACTAAGCTATAAAAGATACTAGGTGTTTCAGATTTCTGTCTAAGGAAGAACACCCAGGAAAACCTTGAGTAGTCATCTACAACCACAAAGGTATAGACCTTCCTACCTAGGCTGTGAACTGGCATAGGACCAAAGAGATCCATATGCAAGAGGTATAAACACCTCACAGCATCTTTGTTTTCAATGCTACTAAAGGTGGATCTAGTCTGCTTGCCCTTTTGACAAGCTGAGCATATTCCATCTTTAATACACTTAACTTGAGGACCATTCCTCACTAACTCTTTGCTATAGAGTTGGTCAATTGTCTTGTAGTTGAGATGGGCTAGCCTCTTGTGCCATTTGACACAATGAGAGACTTTCTCATCAGCTACAAGACACACTGGAGAACCATTGTTCTCACACATAATGTCTAGGCAATAGACATTCCTCTTTCTATAACCTGTCAAAATGATCTCTTGATCATTTGACCTCCTGATATGACAACCATCTTTAACAAATAAGATGTCATATCCTAAATAACTCAATTGACTTATACTAATAAGGTTATGTTTCAAACCTTTAACATAAGCCACTTGAGTAATAGTTATATGGGTGCTAGAAATGTTACCAAAACCCTTGATAATTCCTTTTTCAGAACCACCAAAGGTGACTTTTGGACCATCCTTGATAGGTGTGTAGTCCTTTAGCAATCCCCTAGTTCCAGTCATGTGTCTGGAACATCCACTGTCCAAGTACCATATTGGGGTATGGACACTTGGACTTACCTGCAAAACAGATTAGTTGACCTTAGAACCCAAAGAATTCTTGGGTCCTTGGTACTGGTTAGTTTGCCTCCTAAAAAAGCTACCTGCAGATTTTCCAACAGGCAGTTTGCTACTCACTTTGGCACTTGCATTGTGCCAACAGTCCATGGCAAAGTGGCCTACCTTGCCACAGCACCAACACTCAAATCTATTGTACCTTTGCTTAGGTACATCCCTAGCTTTTTTATCTACAGCTGGCTTATTGAGAGCTGGGGCTTTGCCCTTAGACTTGGACTTGACAGTCCTAGCAGGTTTTGTGAAACCTAATCCAGTTTTTCCCTTTTGATGAACAAATTCATCAATCAAAGGTAGAACAGACTTAGGTTTAGAAAACCTTGCAACAATGTCTCTCTCCTTCTGAAGACTAATCTCCAGACTTCTGATTTGATCATTCTTAAATGTTATAGTTCCCATCTGAATCACAGTTATGTGCTTCAGTCTGGCTATCTCATTTAGTTTTTGATCAATCATCTTCTCAAAATCAGTTGCAGCAACTTTGAGACTAGCAATTTCCTTTGCCTGACTTTTGGCTAGGGACTTGCTCTTCTTAAAAGCTTGCAACAGAACTCTATATTCATCAATCAATTGATGATTATCACCTTCTGATTCAGATCCACTGGCATCATTTGATGCTGATGTAACTGAATCAGAACTAGTACTAGAAATTGAACTTAAAGAACAATTTTGTACCTTACAAGGTCCAGGCTGCTCCTGGATTTTGTCATCTTCTGTTAATGCCATCAGTCCTTGGCACTAACTGTCCTCTTTCTTATATATAGAGGTCATTATCTGGATGAACTCCTCTTCTTCTTCCTCAGCAAACAGTCTTATGTATGCTTCAGCATCTGACTCAGTTTCTGATGAAGATATATCTGACAGGCTCTTATCCTTTTTGGCAACAAGAGACCTTTCCTTCTTGCCCTTGAATTGAGTCTTTTTCTTATCATTAGACTCTTTCCTTCTCTCAGGACAGTCAGCAATAACATGTCCTTGTTTGTTACAGCAATAGCAAACAATTTTTGATAAAGTTGCCTTGCTTGACTTGGTCTTTTTCCTGTCTTTCTTTGATGACTTCTTATTTTGATAATAGTCATCTTTGCCCTGTGAAGTGGATGGCTTTGACCTCCACTATTTCTTCTTTAGAAATTTCTGAAAGTGTCTTGTGAATGCTGCAAAGTCCTCATCAATTTCACTGCTTTCAGACTTTCTGCTTTCTGAATCATCTGACTCAGTCTCAGCTACTTTAGGAGGTGGAGTTGGTGACTTACTTCTGTATTTTCTGGTGGCTTCTGTCTTGAATGCCACTGTCCTTTCTTTATGTTCACTTCTTGTAGACTTCTCCTCTTCTTTTCTCACCATCAACTGCATCTCATAAGATAGCAGTTTTCCAAACAGTGTTGGTGGAGGGATATCTGCTAACTTTGCCATTTCCCTTATGGTACAGATCTTGGTGTCCCAATCCTATGTTAGGGACCTCAAGAACTTATCATTTAACTCATAATTATTGAACTCTCTTCCATAGGACATTAGCTCATTGACAATCCTATAGAACTTCTTATAGTATTCTGTGATGCTATCAGACCTACCTTGCCTAAAACTTTCATATTCCTGGTTTAACAAGGATTTTCTATCCTGTCTCACTTCTTCTGAACCCTCCATGTACACTATAAGAGTATCCCACATCTCTTTAGATGTCTTACAGTGTATCAAGTTCTGAAAGGTAGCATCATATATAGCACTCACAATGATATTCTGAGCCCTCTTGTCCATTGTGCCTAGAATTATCTCATCCTTTGTCATTTCAGAGAAGTCCTTAGGTGTTCTCTGATTTGCATCCAAGACTGAAACCTTCATAGGCACATATGGCCCTTCTTTAACTGTGATGTAAATTCTAGGGTCTGAGGCTTCCATAAATAGTCTCACCCTTTCTTTCCAGATGCCAAAAATTTCTTTTCTGCAAATGGGCAACTTCATGGATCCAAGTTCCTTATGATTCTCAGTTGAACCCATGGTTCTTGATTTTCTTGATTCTGCAAGTTACTTAGACTGAATCTGCCAACAAGATCTACTCAGACAGTTATGTCCTTTTTGACTAACCTAGCTCTAATACCACTTGAAAGAAATAGTACCTAATCACCTAGAGGGGTGTGAATAGGTGACTTAATCTTTTTAAAACGTTTTAGGTAGATTGCAGAATATATCACAGATTTATAACTAGTTCTACACAGCAGTCAATTAGCAATCACAACAATCAATGAAGCACACAGTGAACACACAAATTTATAGTGGTTCCCAAAGGTTTAGGTACATCCACTTTCCCCCTTTCGCCTATCTAGTAGTGTACTAGATTCGGCCAAACTCCTCCACTATCTCAGATCCTCAGATCTTACACTCAGAACCCCAAAACAGGTTCCTACAGCTCAGGCACAAGGCCCTACAACTCAGTCTTCTCCAAAGACCTACACTCAGCTTCTTCACAAAGCCTACACTCAGCCACAACAGGCCTACACTCATCCACAACAGGCCTACACTCAGAGATAAGAATCTCCTACACTCAGGCACACAGGCCCTACCACTCAGCCTTTATAATTGCAGTCTTACAACACAGATCACTATGGATCCTACAAGAAAATAAGAATATAAAGTGTATCTACCTAAACTCTGAATAGAGAGATGAGTTGATAGGTTCTTGATGAGTTCTTGAATGAACTCTGCTGAGAACAATCTCACTTGGCTTTTCTTCAAAGCTTCTTGAATGTAGAACACAATAGGATTGATTCTCTGCAGCTGATCTTCAATCACTACAACTTAAGATTCAGAACTAGGTATGAACCCTTCTTCACAGCCTGGTTCCAACAGCTGTCTTCTTGTATGGAGCTCTCTCTCTCTCCAACTTCTTAGATCTTCACTTGATTCTTCAATGAATAGCTAGATCTTCTGTGTATCACTTGATGTGTTGATCATCCCTTTCTGTTGACAGTATAAGCTTATTTATAGGCCTTCTTCATGGTGACCGGCTGGTCCGGTTCCTAACTGATTTCTGACAACCCTGACAGGTGCAGTAGACCGGCTGGAATGGCAGCTGTCAAGTCATCCAGTCAGTTCTTGAAATAACTGTAACTGTCTGAAAGTGTCGAGACAATCTGTCTTTAAGTGTCGACACTTGTAGACTAAGTGTCGACACAAGTAGACTAAGTGTCGACACTAGCCTTCAAGGTGTCAACACAACTCCTTGTGTTGTAGAATTCACTTCTCGACACAGTTTCTTCAATATGTGTCGACACTGATATTCTGTGTCGACACTAGCCTTTGTTCTTCAGTATTTTGTTGAATTCTTGTAAGTGTCGACACAACTCCTTTGTGTCGACACATCTTCATGTGTTGAACTTGTTCAGTGTCGACACATCTTATTGGTGTCGACACATCCCTTCTGTGTTGATACTTGCTGAGTGTCGACACATCTGCATGGTGTCGACACTTGTACTTAGTCTTCATTTAAATTTGCTGAGTGTCGACACAGCTCCTTGTGTCGACACATTCTTCTTCTGTTGAGACTTTAGCTGAGTGTCGAAACATCTCCTTTGTGTCGACACTTGTACTTAGAAGTTTTGTTGAACCATGCTGAGTGTCGACACAGCCTCCTAGTGTCGATACTTTCTTCATGTATTGAGTCTTCTGCTGTGTGTCGACGATTCTTCATTGTGTCGACACTTTCTTCAAGTGTTGAGTCTTCTGCTGAGTGTCGACACATTCTTTATTATGTCGACACTTATACTTAGACTCTGCTGACTTTTGCTGAGTGTCGACACAGCCTCCAAGTGTCGACACTTTCTGATATAGACACAGTTCCTCTGGGTGTCGACACTGCTTCTAAGTGTCGACACTTCTTCACTGGACATTTCTTCATTGAGTGTCGACACAGCCTTCATGTGTCGACACTTTCTGTCTGGTGTCGACTCTGCATCCTTGGTGTCGACACAAGTACTCCAAGTGTCGACACTGCTTTCCTGGGTGTCGACACAAGTCTTCTTAAGTGTCGACACTTTGCTCCTGGGTGTCAACACATGGACTTAGAATCTTTTCATCTTTCCCTGCAAATACTTGACCTGCACAACTAAACTCAAAACACATCAAATACAATTTGATGTATATCATTGAATATGGTGAGGCTTCTTCAAATCAGGTACATTAGAACCAATGTACCCAACACAAGTGCAATCTCGTCCTTGTCCAAATCCATCAACTTCTTTGGAACCTTCTTGGTAGGATCTATAGTGGAGACAGTCATAGGGACATAAGGACCTTCTTCAACTATCATGAAGATCCTTGGATCCACAGCTTCCATAAAAAATTTGATCCTTTCTTTCCACATGGAAAAGTTGTTCTTGTTGCACACGGGAAGCTTCGCGAAATCCTTTGCCTTGTCCATGATAGATAGATCTCAATTAACAACTATATGCAGGAACTGATCAAGGTGTTAACCTTTTAATGATCAACCTGGCTTTGATACCAATTGAAAGACAATAGTTGTTAACCTAAATCACCTAGAGGGGGGTGAATAGGTGAGTTGTGCGTCTTTTGCGGAATAAAAAATCTTAGAACACAGCACGGATCTATCTACTAAAATATCATAGACGTGGCAAGATTTATAGTGATTCCCATATCTTGGGTACATCCACTTTCCCTCACCGATCTAGCAATAAACTAGACTCGGCTACACCACTATCTCGGATTGAAAATCAATCCTACCCTCGGAACAAAGTTCCTACAATCTCAATCCAATCCAACTGGATCTACAACTCGGAAGAAACACCTTCCTACAAACTCGGAGTGGAAAACTCCTACACTCGGAGAAAATTTCTCCTACAGAAATAAAGTACAAGTATTGAACAAATACAAACAGTGAAGTCGTCTGGTTCAGATCTGAAAAACAAAATAGAAACTGGAATCTTCTTCTTGGCATTCGGCTTTATCAGAAGAGTTGAAGAAGGATTCTCGGCAATTAGTAGATCTGAACTTCTTGCTTCCACGATCGGACAGATGATGCGTATGAGAAAAACGAACCCAATCTGGAGAGCTTTTCTGTCTATTTCCTCTGAAGATCGAAACCCTTGCCAGAGAAGAACAACGGCGGCGGCGGCTTTCGTTCTGTGAAGAGAGAGAGAGAGGAAATAGAAGTATTTTTGGAAAGCGACGGCTGCAAAACTCAGAAGAATTTTCTTCTTTAAAGATCTATTTTTCTTATTAGGGTTTGTCGAGTGGACAAGACCTTTTATATGAGTACTAATAACGGTCATAATCGGCTTTAATGACGTACACGTGGACCAATCAAATCACGGTATTTGGAATTTTTTCAAATCTGGACTTAGAAGAAATTTCAGGAAAAATGAGGTCATATACACGAGTATGTATAAACTACTCGAGTAGGTCAAGGGCTACTCGAGTAACCAAAGAGATTTTACTCGGGTATATAAATCATGACTACTCGAGTATGTAGAAGAAAACTACTCGAGTATGTATAGCCAACTACTCGAGTACTTTAGAAGATCTACTCGAGTACACAAAAAAGTCTCTCGGGAAGGAGTTGAGCTACTCGAGTACATGTTATACTACTCGAGTAGGCAGAATTGAACTACTCGAGTGGTTAGAAAAAACTACTCGAAACAAACACTTAGAAATATTTTGCACACGGGAAAAACAGCTACTCGAGTAGTTAGGTTTAACTACTCGAGATAAGAGAAATCTTCTCGAGTATATGAAGGAATTACTCGAGTATGTAAAGTACCTACTCGAGTAAATGACTTAGAAAAAATTTCGAGAAATAAAAATCTGGAACTACTCGAGTATGAACTACTCGAGAGAAAATAAGCTACTCGAGTATGTGACTTGGACTACTCGAGTGATTTACTTAGAGAAATTTGGAAACTGAATTCTGGGCAACTCGAGTAGGAAGAATGATCTACTCGAGTAGTTAAGTAAGCTACTCGAGTATGTCAATGAACTACTCGAGTATTTTACTTAACTTCACGAAAGGAAAAATTTTCTTACTCGAGTATGCAGAACCTTTTTACTCGAGTATTTCTTAAGCAATCTACTCGAGTAGTTAAGGACCTACTCGAGAGAAATACTTAGAGAAATTCTCTGTCAGCAATTGTTCTTCTACTAGAGGGGAATCAGCACCAAGTCTTTACACAGTCCTATAGCTTGAATATGAAGTGTATCCCAATAGAGAGACTACACATGAGTCAACACTTTGGAACACACAATGAGGGATTACACTGTATGGTCCTGTGTTTGGTGATCTATTGTAGACTGACATTGGTCTACACTTCCCATTGAAGTCCTGCAAACACATAACTCAAACAAAGCATCAAATACAACCTAATTCATCTTAGTTCCAGGGTGACTTCATCAAATCTGGGTTACTATGGACATGGTTCCCAACACTTCTTGTATGCTTATGAGTGTAGTGCTCATGCTTCAGGCAAGATATACTGATGACACCTCGGTGTGTGTGTGGTATGCCATGAAATAGCTAACACTAAAAAGGTTGCCCGACCAATTGTCAAGCAAGCCTCCCTCTGATACTAACTGTCACAACCCGCATTTTCTCAAACATTTAAATCATATCAGAGCAAGAGAAAATATGTGTTATGATGCCACGCCGTGCAGTGGATAACTGCACGCACTCTAGTTCATTGAATACAATCATAATTTACTACGAATGAAAACCAGATAAATTTGATGGTTGTATCCCTCGGCACAGTGGATCAGCTAGTCCACACAAAACAAACATATATTTATACGCAGCGGAAAATACTTTGGTTAAGTGAATTTGACGTCCTACATGAGTGTAAATGCCCCCAAAGGAAAAATCATGGAATGCAGGACTCTAGATTTGTCATAGTATAAGAAAAATAGCCCTTTACGTACTCGAGAAGTAGTGCTTTAGTTTTAAAATCATGACATGCATGAGATACATATAATAATACTTTTAGGGTTTCAAAATACCTAACATGCAACCTAGCATAAAACATTCCCAGAAGCAAGTAAACAACTGCCAAAAAGGCAAAACTAGCAGTACTCAGTTCATATTTAAAAGTAAGCCACCAGTGGGCGTCAACAACCTGACACGAACCCACTGGAGGGTATGTATGTCTAAACAAAAAGAAGAAAACTACCTCGCCAAATCGAGGAACAGCAACCTCAGCTACCCCGTAGGCCACAAGTAAGCTCCACCAAAAGGAACACTAGTCGCTCAATCGGCTACCACCTAGACCTGAGGCATTCAAAGAAAGAATACCTCAGCAAGTATATAAGGAAAAGAAACGGAACATTAGATCCATAAGTAAGAAAAGAGGGCTTACCAACCCCATAACCAATGCTATTAAATGAGCAAAAGGGAACTGAATAGAACAACAAAGTTAACACACTTCCCAAGGCAGGATCAAGATGCACCAAGTGCGAGAGATAATCAACATATCCTGCTAAAATCTGCAAGAGCAATAAGGCAAGCATATGCCAAAATAACAAAGGAACGAGCAGTCCTAACTTGTGAAGATTAGCAGTGGTAAAGTCATAGTACTCAAGGGTTCAACGGTGGCAGCCCTAAGGTGCAACACACCAAAACAATAGCCCATATCGGTGCCAAATGGTGCTCTCTACACCATAAAACAACCAGCCCATATCGTGGCCAAAAGGTGCTCTCTACACCATAAAACAACCAGCCCAAATCGGGGCCAAAAGGTGCTCTCTACACCATAAAACAACCAGCCCAAATCGGGGCCAAAAGGTGCTCTCTACACCAAAATGGTGGCCATCAAGGCTTTACACCACACCACCCCTCACAGAGCCATCAAACAAAACCACCTGCCATAATTCACAACTCAGCCGTCAGAACAAGCCGAGAAACACCCACAACCCGAAATACCCCATCTTATACTCACTCAACGTCAAAAGACATAACCACAAAACCTGAAATTCCATCTTAAGCAAGCACGTAACGTTTTCTATACAGAGCTACAACAAACAATTCCCTACGTTCTTATTTCTACCCTACTACAGCCATGGTTTGGACAAAAAATCAGCAACCCTACCTTCTACACGAAATTTAGCACACAACTAGCCATAAGTTATGAAAGTAAAGGAAAACTTGACAAGGGCAAAGAGCACCACTTGCCTCAACCTTCAAGGCACAACAGCCGCTATCTCAGCTTTAGCGCAGCTAGGCAAGATTATCCATAAAACTGCAAAACCTGAGGTGAACAAAATAGGGAAAACTGAGAAATTCGACAGCCCATAGCTTCTACAATAGCCCAAGAGCAAGGAAATGTTACCTAAGGAGGAAAATCTAGGCAAGAGCAGCTGGTTCCTCTTTCCTTTCCTTCCCTTGCTCTCTCTCTCTCTCTCTCTCTCTCTCTTGGAAATGGGGAATGCGAAGAAGAAGAATAATGAAAAGAACGAGAAAGACTCAATTTTGGCCTTATTATCCAGTGAAGAAGTCTGGTCCCTTACATCAAAAAATAAAGAAATTGAACGGCTGAAACTTTCTGAAAAACTCGTTATTCGGCCCTGACACGCCCGTGTTACAGGGCGTGTACCTAAGCGGCACACAAACCGACCATTCGTGCTTATCCAGAATGAATACCTCCAGGAGACACGCCCATGTTGGCCCAGTCATGCCCGTGACTCAGGGCGTGTAACCCCTTTACTCGATACTCAACATTTGTCGAGCGAACTTCGTCGAATGAAGTTCGTCGACCAGCAGGACACGCCCTATGATACGCCCGTGTCACAGGCCGTGTACCCCTTCTCTCGACGATCGTCGACTTCAATTCATCGACCTCAATTCGTCGACCTCAATTCATCGACCTCAAGTCGTCGACCTCTCAACACGCCCCCTGTCATGCCCGTGTCACCGGACGTGACACCCCCGAAAACTTTCCTCGACCACGCGGCCAACTGTTCAACCTGAGCTGGACACGCCCGTGTCCCAAGCTGTGTCACACAATTTGTTTTGCAAATTTCCAGGATTTGCAATGTTACAACTCTCCCCTGCTACAAGAAATTTCAACCATAAATTTGCACCTAGGGCGGAAACCAGCAACCAATATGTTATAACCTCATATTCATATGTTACAACTTCTTCTTAACCATGCTATTCCCGAGCAAAACAATCCGAGCTCGAGCAAACTATCTCGAAATTCACACCGCAGCTAAATACCCATGCTACGAATCTAGTGGCGAAGTCGAAATCATCATTCGACAAACAAAACTTGGGCTAACCTTGCCCGAAGCCAAAACACAAGAATTCCCAAAGAGGCACCACCGAGTCACCAAAACAGACTCCGGCTTGTTATGGAATCTTGAAAATAGGCTACCAAACCAGCCACTAAAAGGCCTAAAGAGCGAAGATCACGCTCTAACAACGGCAAAGGCCAAAAATATGCCAACGTAACGCTAAACAAAAATTACACAATTGCCAAAAAAAACTGGGGGCGTTACACGTACGGAGGCCTAAGCGAAGTAGTGTGGATACCTTCTTAGTAGTAGAGAAGCCCGCTCTACTATCACCGCCTGGCCACGGTGGTTGACGCCTGAGAGGTTAGCTACCTGCTCGAAAATTGGGAACTACGAGTCTGTGTCGACATAGCGGTTGCATGTGTGTGATCATGGGTGAGTCATTGCATTGCATACATACCATTATAACACATTGCATAACAAGATTCTCATCGTATAAATTTGTATGGACACTCCTATATGATGAGTTGCTTTATGTTAAACTGATCCTTAACTTATAAGCTTGTATTGGCATCCTTATAAGTTAAGCTACATTCCTGTTGTAGAACTCTATACTAGATTGTTTGGTATAACTTGTGTAGAATTGCTAGTGTAGACTGTTATTAATCATGTTATACATTTCCTCTATTACTGCTCACATTACATGTACTTATTCCACTTGCTTGTACCTGCTTTTATTACTTATTATATATTATACCCTGATTCCTTTTTCTGACCGGTGTTGAGGAGTCGCCGGGGGAGCGGATGTGAAAGCCACTTAGTATTTTCGCCTAACGGTTGCTACATCCTCATTTTTAGGAGGAAACCCCACAGGTTGAGCTGCCACAAACTAAGCAGCTAGACAGCCAGGCCAGGACGACAGGGCCTGAAGGGACGGTGTCGTCGCTACCATCAGTCACAGATGTGAGTGTTGAGTGACCTTGATGTAGCAACTTTGGGAATATGTTAGCTGTACTCTGATATTTTAGAAGCTTGTCATAGCTTCTTGGTTTGTTGTACTTTTGGACTTAATATGCTTATGTGTGGATTGGCTTCTTGATTATATTTTGGTTGGGTTGACATTTATTGATATTGGTTGTAGCCGGCAGAATAGGTGTCTTGTGGTACAGGTTAGCCTGTGTGCTAATGCTACCGCAAAGCGGCTGTTCTGTGCATAAGACCCCCTTCGTGTCGTGTTTTGTGTTTTGGGAGGGGGGTCTTACAATCTATGTGCACTCCCCCTACATATGACCTCTCCTAGCCCGTGACTCATAAACATGCTCATGAATAGTGTATTCTCCTCTTTGATAATATCAAAAGGGTATGCAAGGCCAACCAGAGATGTAGGATGAAAAAATAGTAGAAATGATAAGAGTTGAGACAAATAGCAAGTAGTGCACACACAAAGGTAAAGATAAACATGACACGCATATAGGTAACTCAACAAAAATACATATCAGAGAATTCCAAGCACATGGGTCACACTATGGAGCAAGGAACACAGTCAAAGAGATTCAATTTTTTTGAGAATATGCAGTGGACAACACAAACTAAACTAAGCACACAGCGAGTGCGTTTACTATGCTATAGGAGTAAGAAGGTAATCACGTGACACAAACATTGAAAAACATCATGAGTGAAAATTGTATGCTAGTACGTATTGTGCTAAAACGAGATAGTGTAGTCACAGTCCAATTCTTATGTGTGGAATTCTTAAACACAGCAATGTCATGTGTTCGTGTAGCATCGAAAGCGAGATAACACCATGGGAAAGATAGCATATGGTCCATGGATATCTCAATCATCTAAGAACCTAACATAAGAGAAATAAGGTGAATAATCACCTTACATGTCATTCTATGTCATACATAGGCAAAAACTAGGTGCATTAAGCTAAAGATAGAGTCGAGGCACAATATCAAAGTGACTCTTTATCCAAGTTGCTCCTCCTCACAATGCTCATGAAGAATTATTAGGAGGAGTGAGTAGTGCTTGGGGGGGACATGATAAGAGATGTGATAGCAAGCATAGTTTTATGTTGTTAGCGTAGAGCTATCACTTTTGTTATCATTTTTTATTCACTGAGCCCCGAGTCAATTGAAATCTATCCACCTAGATAGATACACTATAACTTGTATACATACGACTTTTGTACTAGATTTTTGGCCCAAAGTTTCACTCCTAATGTAATCATAAATGTATCATGACATTGATTATTCAACGTATTTCTAGCGTGTTAGAATATAGTGCCACGATTTATAGCATGTATGCATAACATTTTGCATCTTGAGTGCACCGGCTAGGGATGTGTGGATCATGTTAAGTCATGCCCTTATCTAAATCCTCACACATACCTAGAGGCATAGGAAACAAACACGAGCTCGACTTGTCTCACTTAATAGCTAATCACCTATAGATTCAGCTCACTGTGACGGGAGGACAATGTTTAAATATATTACATGTTTAAACTCAAGCATTATACGTACGCGTTATGGTCTACGTCACAGTCATGTGATCCCAATAGGAATGAATAATCCATGTTTTTTTTTTGTTTTTGTTTTTTTATAGAAAAAAAGGAAACTCGAGTAAACAAAAATAAAAAAAATAATAAAGACACGAACCACAAAAAATAGATACACGCGACAATGATTAGGATAAGAAATCTAGAATACCAAGCTTGAGCCGAAGAAGTGAGAAACATGCATCCGGGAGTGGCTTAGTGAATATGTCTGCTAGTCAGTCATTAGTGCCAATGAAACTCACACTCACGTACTCCTTTTTATATGATCTCGAATAAAGTGGTGACGCACATTAATATGTTTTGATCTACAATGGTGCACTGGATTATATGTCAAGTCTATGACACTCTTGTTGTCACACCTAAGTGTAACATTCCTACAAGAAAGGCCAAAGTCTTCTAATGTTTGAGACATCCAAAGTGCTTGTGTGCAACAACTTCCTAAGGCAATATATTCGGCCTCAGCGGTAGAAAGTGCAATAGAGTACAGATTTCTACATGACTAGGAAACTAATGCAGGCCCTAGAAAGTGACATGTACCACTCGTGCTCTTGCGATCAAGTGAGCATCTGGCATAATCCAAGTCTGAGTACCCGTGAAGTGTGAAATTAGTGGTATGTGGATACTAAAGTCCAATGTTTTGCGTGCTAATTAGATACCTTAAAATGTGCTTTACAGCTTTCAAGTGTGACTCCTTAGGGTTGGCTTGATATCTAGCGCAAAGACACATCGTGAATGTGATATCGGGCCTAGAGTCACTCAAATATAGCAATGACCCTATCATACCTCTAAACACGGTTTGATCGACGGAAATGCCACTTTCATCTTTTCCCAATTTAAAAGAAGCACTCATAGGAGTTTTGACTTGTTTCAGATTCTCATACCCGAAACGCATAAGCATATCTTTGACATATTTTGATTGACTTATGAAAATTCCGTCTTTGCGTTAAGAAATCTGAAATCCTAAGAAACAGGTTAGTTCTCCTACTAGCCTCATTTCAAATTTGGATGTCATTAAGGTGACAATTTATCCACACATCTTTTCATTCGTGTCCCTAAAAATGATATTATCCACATAGATTTGTAATATAATTAGATCTGGATTCTTGGTATTTACAAATAAGGTTGTATCTTCACTACCCATCCTAAAGCCATGATCTAAGAGAAAGGTAATGAGCCTATCGTACCAAGCAGGGGGTTCCTGCTTCAATTCGTACAGTGCCTTCACCAACTTGTATGCGTGGTTTGGGTAGGCGGCATTCATGAAACTGGGTGGTAGCTCGACATATACATCTTCTTTAATATATCTATTTAAGAAAGCACTCTTGACGTCCATTTAGTACAATCTAATTTGCATGTAACTTGCAAACGCCAAAAACATATGAATGGACTCAAGACGAGCAACCAGGGCAAATGACTCCTCAAAATCCACACCCTCTATCTGAGAATACCCTTGAGCCACCAATCTAGCTTTATTTCTTGTTATCCTAGACTCGTCATCAAGTTTATTTTTGAACACCCATTTTAAGCCTATGATTGGATGGTTATCTGTACGTTCCACTAACACCCACACCTTACTTTGCTCAAATTGGCTCAACTCCCCATTCATCGCCAAGAACACTGATTTATCTTTTAAGGCTTCTGAAATATTTTTGGGTTCAATATCAGATAGGAAACATAAGTTTGAGAATGAGACATGAAGTGCGGACCGAGTTATAACTCCATGTGATGGCTCTCCAATGACTAAATCACGAGGATATTGTTTTGAAAAAAATCAAGTTACTATGATGCCTATATCCTTGTTCCAGAATTTGAGTTTCACTCTCCACGATTCTCTCCTCACCTTCATCCCTCTTCACTCGGCTTGGGCTCGTTAGATGGGGAATTTTCATCAAAATGCACATGAGCCGATTCTTCAACTACTGAAGTCCTCTTGTTGTTGATCCTATAGGCTCGAATCTTGCTCGAGTATCCTAAGAATATGCCTGGATAAGATTTTTCATCAAATTTTCCTAGAAGATCTTTAGTGTTTAGAATGTAGCATGGGCAACCAAAGACCCTAAAATATGAATCAGAGAGTTTCTTTTCGAAATATAGCTCAAATGGAGTTCGCTTAAAAAGTTGATGAAGCATGACTCGGTTCATCACGTAGCTTGTTGTGTTAACCACTTCATCCCAAAAAGATCGTGGTAAGTCGAACTCGGCGAGCATATTGCAGGCTAATTCTTGGAGAGGGTGATTCTTTCTTTCTACAACCCTGTTCTGTTGTGGAGTGCGAGGGGCAGAGAATTCATGCTTAATCCCTAAAGTGTCACACAAGTTTGATAAGTCCTCATTCTCAAACTCCCCTCTATGATCTGATCTAATACATTTTATCTTTAGCTCATTCTCATTTTGAAGTAGCGTGCAGAGATTGGAGAATTTGCTAAAGGTGTTAGATTTATTTGCTAGAAATATTATCCAGCAATAACGTGAATAATCATCTATGATAACGAAAGTGTATCATTTTTTGTTTAGACTACACATACGTAGAGGTCCAAATAAGTCCATGTGAATGAGTTCGAGTGGTCTAGATGTGGAAACTTCAGTTTTGCTTTTGAAAGAGGTTAAATTTGTCAATTTGACACGGACCACTTAAGACATTTAAACTACCATTTAAGTGGGTAAGTCCCCTAACTTGTTTCTTTTTCGATAATTTTACAATAAGCTAGCTACTAGTATGTCCTAGTCTCCTATGTCAAAGGTCTAATTCCTCATTCTTAGTAACTAGGCATTTCAAATTAGATGCAGAAATATCATCAAAACTAACAGTGTACACATTATGATTTCTGTGAGCTACAAGTAATACACTAGAAGTTTTGGCATCAATAATCTTGCAAGTGTTTGTAGATGACTCAAATATGACATTTATACCTTTATCACACAGTTGGATAATAGAGATGAGATTATGCTTATGTCCATCTGCATACAACACATTAGAAATAGAGAATGTCTTGTTACCTATAGTGCCGCTTCCAAGTATCTGTCCTTTGCTGTTGTCCCCAAAGGTCACCATGTCACCCTTCTTCTTCTCCAGGCTAAAGAACTTGTCTTTATCTCCAATTATGTGCTAGGAGCAACCAGAGTCCAAGTACCACACGTTCCTTGTGCACTTAGCCTGCCAACAGACCTAAAAAGAAAACGAGGGTAAAGATCTGGTTACCCAAGTTGTCCTACCCTTATGATAGGTAGAAGACTTTGGTAGCCAGACTTGCAAATTCTTTTTAGCACCTTTCCTCAGGCACGAGCAAGAGGTGTGACCAAACTTATGATAGTTTGCGCACACAATATAAGTAGTAGACACTGCCTTTATCGGTTTGCTCAAGCTCTTGCTTGAGGATGGGGATAGCCTTCTAGAATTCTTAACCTTATCTTTAGATATATTTACATTAGATTTAGGCTTGGAGTGATAGTGATTCCCACTCAATGTTGATGTTGGATTCACATATCGTAATCCAAACTTCTCATATCCATGACACTATGCTCCCAAAAGCATATCCAATGACTTTTAGCCTATTCCGAACTTTTGGACGGCAGAGTTGAGATCATGGATCCTCACCTTCAGGGCGGTGTTCTCAGTAACCAACATTACACACCGATTGACAAATTGCTTTTTGCCCCCTCTATCTTGACCAGAGATATTTGAAGTCTTTTCTCCAGGACATTCTTTTCATTGATGAGACTAGTTATTCTCAATGTTGTCTTGGAGAGACTTAATTTTAGTTCTTCAATCGTTGTCATCGAGTGAGAACACTCTAGACATTCGATCTTCCCTTTGCCAGTTAGAATAACTTCACTTTTTAATTTTTCCAAGTCCTTTTTGATTTTATTACTTTCACCTCTCAAGGACTTTTTCTCAGAGATAACACTTTCTAGTTTATCAACTAAATTTTCATAAATTTCAAGAAGTTCAGTATAAGTAGGTGGAGTTACCTAAGTGTCGCACTGGACACTAGACACTGGACTCATCATCAGATTCTTCTTAATCATTTCCCATGAGACATAGATTTGTCTCGTATTCACTTCTAGAGTTTGTGGTGCTTGATTCATCAGAGCCATCCTCATCCAAGGTGAGCGCCTTCAACACCTTCTTCTTCCCTTTGTGCCTACTTTGCTTTTCTTTTGCCTCCTTCTGGAGTCTTGGACAATCTCCCTTTAGGTGCCCAGGCTTGTGGCAGTGATAGCACTCCATCTGGGACTTCTCAACATCTATTTCCATTTCTTTCGATGGCTTATTCCATCTCTGCCTTCTCCTGCTCCTCTTTTCAGGAATTTCTTGAATTGTCCCTGCCTCTTGGGATTCTTCTTGAACTTTTCAATTCTCGAACATAGAAGCTCTCCTCCTCATCTTCCTCAGAATCTTCTGTATATTTTCTCTCCTTTGCGGCCTTCAACGCTAGTCCCTCTTCTTTCCTTCCCTGGGATATTCCTATGCTTGAATCATCAATTCAAGTTCGTGTGTCTTTCGATTGCCGATGAGGCTCTCTATCTCCAGGGTGTTGATCTCATGAGACTCAGTAATAGATGTCACCTTCAGGTTGAAGCGAGGAGGAAGAGATCGCCAGATCTTCCTCACTATGTCACCATTTGGAAAGTTATTTCTGAGAGATCTTGAGGTGTTGATGATCTTTATAAAGCGAGTGTACATGTTGTGCACATCTTCGTCGAACTCCATCCAGAATTGTTCATATTCAGATTTGAGTTAGAACAGCTTCGACTCCTTTACCTGCGAGGTACCTTCATGAGTGAGTTCAAGAAGATGCCATATATCATAAGCAGTCTCGCAGTTACATATTCTACAGAATTCTATTTTGTCCAAGGTGCAAAATAACGAGTTCATAGCCTTGGCATTATTTGTACATTTCAGCTTGGTTGCGTCATCCCACTTATCATGTGGTTTTTCTAAGACTTTATCACCAACTGTGACAGTGGGAATAGTGTACTTTATCTCTATCATAGCCTATACGGCCATGCTTTGAGTCATCAGAAAGATACTTATGCATGTCCTCCAGCGACTATAGTCATTTCCCATAAATAGTGGTCTATGAAAGTGGGGATAAGATCTACCTTAACTCTAGAGGGGGGGGGGTGAATAGAGTATATTAAAATAATTTTCAAGTTAAAAATTATTTTGCAGTGGAAGACTTAATTTAAATATATGTGTAAGGTGCTTGCAGTAAATAAAAATTATGAAAGTAAGAAATAAAAACACAACACGTAGCAAACAAAATATAGCAACCAGAAGACACAAGGAGCTATAGTGGTTCCCCAATCAATCTGGGTACATCCACTCTTCTACCACCCTAGGTAGGAATCCACTACAGGATGAGTTGATCAGGTGTCCTCGACACCAATGAGCTTTTGATAAGGTGCTCAAAAACCAAACTAGATTTTTTGATCAGGTGTCTTGCCACCACTGAGTTTTGACAAGGTCTCAAAAACCAACACAAAACGTTTGAAGGGAGTTTTGAGAAACCCTTTTACAGCAGAAAAAGAAAGAGGTGAGATGTTCTTCTCTGTCAACAATCAGAGAGAAGACTAGTGGATGATGTTGTCAAAGCTCCCCCTGAGATCTGGAAGTTGTTCAGGAAAAGAAGCTTTGCACTAGGGTGATAGGCCTTCATTAGATGAGATCTCCAGCAAAGGATGATTCCAGCAGTTGCTGAAATGTTTAGTGTATGTAGTCTTGATGGATGAAGCCTCTGAACACTTGAGTCAAAAGAGATCTAGAAGATCTTCTTTTCTGTGTGTTGATATCCTTCAGTGGTGTGTGTTCTGAATGAATTCTATCTGTGTGTCTATCTGTTACTGTTCTCTTTCTGTGTGTGTAACTATTAGGAGTAGCAGAATAATATCCTCTTTTATTCCTTAGATCTTGAAAAGAATGAATTGATTCTCTGTCTCCAAGATAGTCGTTAGCCACTCATTAATGACTTCCTTAAATGAATTTTGTCTCTGGAGGAAAGTCCTAGAAAACATTCCTTTAAATCTCCCTTGAAACTTGCTCCAGATTAATTGAAACAGCTACAAGATCCTTGAAATAAATGCTGGGAATAAATAAGATAGAATTCCATAACTGTCTGAATTTGAATCTTGAGAATCGTCGATCTCTCCAGAAAATCATCGACCTGAGCTCAACTACCGTCGACCTGAGCTCAGAGACTGGAACTAGACTGAAAATAGAAATCATCGATCTGAGCTCAACTATCGTCGACCTGAGCTCAAAGACTGGGAAAACAGCTAGAGGCAGAAATGTCGATCTGAGCTCGAAGATCGTTGAACGACGCTCGACGACTCGTTGAACTGAGCTCAGAGATAGTCGAACTGAGTTCGACAATTCGTCGACCTGAGCTCGACGAAAATGACTTAGTCTCCTGAATTTGAATATCTGATCTGAGGGTCTTGGGGGCAGCTTTCAGGCCTAAATTCTAACCCTTAGACTCAATCTAATTGACCTTAAAAACTATACAAGGAGGTCAAAACAATTTTCCTAAGTACATAGTGATCATTGCCCAAATCAGTAATAGGGTGTTCCAACAATCTCCCCCTATTTAGGTTAGGATTACTATTTACATAACATAGGAAATAAAAACATACAATGCAGATATAAAATCAAAAACAACATTGCAGAAACACAAATAAAATCACATCAGAAAGTCAGAATAGATAACACTGTCAGCTTACATAATCATTCCTTTTCCTTGCTCTTTTTGAGAACTATTTCTCTGTCAGGGTTAAGAGCTTCTTTCTTGGATCTTCTGTCATCATCTGCACCTAGAGAAGTTTGATGTTTTATCCTGGGGACTACAGCTTCTAGGTGCAGCTTCATATAGCTTTCTGAGTCAAAGAATTTGCTGGAAGAATATCTTTCAAGTTCTTTCTTTCTCTGTTCTGATAGAGTGGTGAAATTTGATGTATCTCTTCCTTGTTCTCTTGTCTTTTTAATTTGATCTAGTGCAGCCAACTCTTTCATTCTTGCTGTCCAAAAAGTAGGATTATTCTCTGGGTCTTCAAATGGAACAGGAGGTTCATATTTGTTTGATGAATCATCAGGAGTAGCTCTGGAATAAACTAGATCTTTTAACTTATAAGGAAAAGGACCAGATGTAGTGTCAGTGGGACCTTGTCCTTCCCTATGATAAGGATGCTGCCTAGAATAACCTTTGGAATAAATTCTGAATTTTCTTTGATTTCCCCTATACTGTCCTCTTCTGGACTGGTAGCCTCTTGATTGACATCCTCTTGATTGAGATCTTCCTTGAAACTGAGAGGTGCTTTGACTTTTAGCAATAGATGACTGATAAGCAGAACTTCCACCAGTACCTGCATCTGGAGAAGGAGGATGAGGAGGAGGATTGAAGTGAGATGATCCTTTATCATATTTCCTCTTTTTGTTCATTGCCTTTAGTTGATTCCTGGAAAACTGCATCCATGGTTCTGAAATTGGACAATCATGCAAAATATAGTATGGAATATCATTTACATCTTTAATTTTCTCCTGGGGAACTCTCTTTAGGGCCTTGCTTCTAGATTTTCTCTTCCTTGCAATGGTTGCAGAGGAATCATCAGAATCAGTTCTAAATTGATCACTATCTGAGCTTTGAGGATTGTCATATAGTTCATCAAGCCTTTTGATGCAATCTCTTTGTTGTTGGGATTGAATAGAAGAAACAACAGCAGCAGCAGTAGTAACAAAAACAGCCCTAACAAATGTAACTAGAGCAACAGATTCAGAAATAATAACAACAGAAACAGCAGGCTCAGAGTCATTAGCCTCTGTCATAAGCACATCATCAGAAACTAAAATAGCATCAGCAGCAGCAGCAGCAGGAACAATAGAAACTGAAGGAGCACTGTCCACAGCCTTGAAAGAATTTATATAAGAAGATATTATGCTGGGCTCATAGCTAGAAATAGGCACAATGGCCTTAGTAAGATCTTCACTTTTCTGATCTGGAAGACAGCTGAGGTAAACAGTATCAAACTCTGACAGCAGTGACCTGAGGTCAACTGTTATAACTTGAACTGGAGCTGGAACTGGAATCTCTGAAGCAGGCAATCTCTCTACTTCATATGGCATCTCCCCCTGCCTAGATTCAGTAGTTACTGGATCAAGGTACCCAACAGAAGGGATTGCCTGATGAGGATATAGGGAAGAAAGCCTATCAGATAACTCTTGAACTAATTTCAAAAGTGGAGCCAGGGAGGTCTCCAGCAGGAGTGATAGCCTTGGAGATAACATCTCATAGAGCTTATCTGCTATGGCTGAGAGATCTACTTGCTCAAGTGGTGCTTGAGTAGAGGTAGAGATGAGTGTGGCAGAGATGGATGTAGGAGGAGATGTAGATGTAGTTTGATAAAGTGTTAATGTGGATGGTAGAATTCATGGTTGAGATATAGGAATGGTGGATATGGAAGTTAATGGAATATAGATAGATGTAGTGAAGGATGGTTGAGCAATGATTTCTTGTAGTAGTTTTTGATATGATGTAGAAGAAGATGGTGGCTCAAGGGGTGAGGAGTGAGAATCATCCATATAGGAATCATCTAAGAGAGTGAAGGATGGAAGGTGAGATGATGAGTCAATGGTTATGTGTGGATAATGATGTAATGGATGGAAAAAATCTTCAGTGGATATTAGTGTTGTTGAAGGAATTGAGTTTGGAGATGGAATGAATATGGGGGATGAAATTGAGATGGTTATGGTGGATGTGATATTTGTTGAGGGAGCAGTAGGTAGAGAAGGTGGAGATGAGGAGGCATGCAGTTCTTCTGATGGGGCAGTTGCCTGAAGGGAAGTGACTGGATCAGTCCTGGTGCCAGAAGATGAGATGACTGCAGAGGCTCTGCTTGGCTTTGCAATTTTCCTGTCCCATTTGCCAAAAAGGGCACAGGTTAACATCTTAGAGGCATTGATATGCATCCCACTTGAAACAAGCATCTCAGGGCTTCTGCTATGAAGAAATAGCCCTAGAATCCTTCCAAAATTGACAAAGTTCTTATTCACTTTCTTCTTAATTAGGTCAAAGAAAACTTCTCCCCAATTCAACTGTTTCTTATCCACCAAAGAACCCATTAAACAGAATTGATACCTGCATATGGTATCATGGGTAGAATGTTTTGCTAACAGGACCTTTCCAACAACATCTGCTAGAAACCTGTATTCCACTAACAGATTTTTCTTAAGCAGCTTGTTAGGGTTTGCTGCTGAATGACACATCCTATCAAGCATACTTGCAAACTCTTCTCCAGACAACTCAAGAGAATCTTGACCAGTACTTAATTAAAAAACTTATGTTAATATAGCAGGAGTAAGAGATACCTGATTTCCTGATATAGTTCCAATCACTATATTTTGATCTTGATTGTGAGTAGTATACACCCATTCTTTGATTTCATCTGCAGCTAGTTTTATCCTTGTGGTCATAATGTGTACTAGCTGTTGATCTTTGAATAAATCCAGAATATCCTTGAAAAGCTAATCACTATTCTCAAATGAGTCCATATCGATATCGAATCCAGTGTCAAATTTCATTGCTGCCAAAACTGCAACAGAAATGGCCATTTTTACCTGCAAAAATGAACAAACAAAAGACCAAGTGTAGAAAAGTTTGGAGGGAAAGGGAAATTCTGCAGAGAGTATGTGTTGAATTCTGTGAAGTGAAAGTGGGTGAATGGAAGGCTTGGGAAACCTATCAGCGCGGACTACACGGACAGGGTTGGCGGACTGCTAGGTCGGCAGGGATGTTGCAGGCGGTTTGCTCTGTGGCGGCCTGCGCGGTCTGTTCGCGCGGACTACGCGGACAGCAGCAGCGGTCTGACAGGCCAGTGTCTGCTCAGCAGGCGGTTGACTCCCAGGAAGTAACCGGGCGGATAGAAATGTTATCCGCGGAGTCCGGCATAAAGCGGACTGAAGGACTGGAGCTCAGTAGACCGGTTTGGCAGTTGCCTTGGTCTTGCTCTAGTGAAGCGGCAAGTGGAAGCCGCGGAGACCGCCGGTCAGCGCGGACAGAAACTGGAGGTCGCCCGGTATGGCGGGCTAGATCCAGTGTCCGCCAGTAAGTGCGGACTGGCCCTTGTGGCCAGTGGACTGGACTTGGTGTTATCTGAACCAAGTCCAGGATGGCTCAGTCCGGGGAGATCGCGCAGTGGAGCGCGGGCTGGTTTCTCAGTCCGCCAAGCGTAGTAGAAGTGATGTCGCCTTGTTTGCTAGCTTGGGGAGATGTGAACTGGAGAATTGCTTGTGCAGGAGCGTGCGGACTGGAGCCAGAGTCCGCTGAGTCCGGTTTAGCCTTGTGATGAGGTTATGGACTCGGGAGTTGCGGACTGGAGTCTGCTGTTAGCAGACTGGATTGGTGTGTCCGCTAAGTCCGGAGGTGCCTTGGCAATGAGGCAATGGACTTGGGATATGCGGACGGTAGCCGGGTGTCCGCTGAGTCCGGCAGGTGCCTTGATGGCGAGGCTGCGGGCTCGGGTTTTGCGGGCTGATGCCTTGTACGCAGAATGGCGGACACGGCTGTTGTGGAGTCCGACTGTGGTGGTCCTGGCTTGGCCTCTAGCGGTAAGGCTGGCTGGATATTGGAGTCCGGCCTTGGAGAAGCTGGGGCGGACTGGCTATCTGCACAGGAGCGGCGAACTGGAATGTGTGTCCGCGGGCTGGCGGACACACTTGTTCTAGCTGCGGGATGTGGCGGTGATCCTATCGGCTAGGGCGGTGACCATACTCATCATCGTGCCTATAAATAGGACCCATGTCACATCAGGAGAAATGACCTAGACCGAAGTAAGTGAACAGTAATTGAGCTCGCATAAGTTGTTGCGGTCTGGAATTTAGTGTCCGCGCGGATAGAGAGTTGACCCGGTTGTGCTGTGCAGGTTGTGCGGATAGCGCTGGAAAGCCAGGACTTGGCTCTGATTGCGGTCAGGGACAGTGCGGACTCTGCGGTTAAGCAACAGGCGGTAAACAGCAGGTCGCGGATTGCGACCAGGCGGTCTTCTCTTTGGAAACTTGGTTCGGGGTTCAGGAAGTCGCCTGCTTCAGGCGGACTATTCCATTCGGTGACGCAGCTTGTGCGGTCTGGCGGCTAGGCGACCTCGCGGTCAGGCGGCCTGCAGATCGGCGGTGAAGAGCTAAGCATTGGAATAAGGGTGAGTCCGCACGGCTTGGGTTGCGGTCTGGCGACCTGGCGGACTGAGCGGACTCCACAGCAGTAGGTCAGCGGCTTGTTGATTGAGTCCGCGCGGCTTGTTTTTTGTTCTTGTCTTTGTAACTGTCTCTGCTCTCCCGGTGTTGGGTTTTGGTGAAGCATGTCTCGCCATGTATGTCTCGCCTTGTAAAGAAGTTTGCTCTTGATCAATAAAGAAGCTTGTGTTGCATGTGTTGCTGGTTGTTACTGCTTTGTTGAGATAACCCCTGCTAACTCCACGATCCGGGAAAACTTTCAACATTATAAGTGGGCGTATTCTCCTTCGGTTTGTTGAGTTTTCAACAGGGTATCCAAGGGGGCGTCTGCGGTTTGTTGAATTTTAACATGGTATCAGAGCCAGGTTGTTGGAGTGGTCAAGCAGTTCTCAATGGAAGTAGTTGCTCGTCTGTAGAGGAAACCAGTGGTAGAACCATGGCAGTGGAGGATGCAAGTTGTCTTGGAATTGATCTTCTTACAGAGACGAACTGTGAACGGTGGAAGTCTTGTATGAAGAGCTTTCTTCTTGGCGAGGACCTTTGGGAGGTTGTATGCGGAGCAGGAGGACAAGAGGATACTGCTGGCAATGCTGAGGCGATGAGAGCTTGGAAGGAGGCAAATGCGAAAGCGGAGTCTATTCTCAAGCAGGTGATCTCATCGGAGCTCTTGGACCACATCAGTGGATGTCGGTCAGCTGCGGAGGTCTGGACTTCCCTTGATGGGTTGTTCAGGAAGAAGGTGAAGGTTGCTGCTGAAGATGGTCCCTCTACTTCGTATCAGGAAGAAAGGAGTGTTTATCCTAGGCGTGATAGGAAGAGGAAGGAAGGACCAAGTTGCTATAAATGCAAGCAGCAAGGTCATCTTCGGAAGGAGTGCAAGGTTGTCTTGCTCTCGGCGAACATTGCTCAGGTAGGGAGGAAGGAGAAGAACGTGGTTGGGATATCAACTAGTTCTGGAGTTGATCGGAGGAATGCCAGTGATAGTGCAGCTATCTGGCATGAAAGACTGGGGCATGTAGGGATTGACAAGCTGAAAGCAATGGCGGAAAGAAGACTCGTAAGAGGCTTGCCTAGATTGTCATCCTATGGCGATGGTCGGGGGTGTGCGGGATGTCAGGAAAGTGGAGCCTATCGCTTCATGGTTGACAAAGCACAATCCAGATGTAATGCACCATTGGCGGTTGTCCATTGTGCTCTGGTGGGACCGACTGTAACACCCCCTATCCGTCGCATAGCATATAGCAGTAGGTCCGGCCGGGGCCTGACGTCATATACCACAGACAGACCGGGTGGTTACTTATGGAAACCATCCAACCAATCTCAACGTCCTACACAGAGCATTCTAGCGGAAGCAGTTAATAAAAGTTGTAAACAAGAACCCAGCATAAGAGCACGAATGTCCACTAACACAACATTTAGGAATGTACACAAAAATACCCAAACATTGGCCTTAAGGCCTTACAAAATGTTTCACTTGTCTGTTACATGATTTACCAACCTCGGCACGCAGGCCGGCCATACATGAATAAAAATAGAACACATTTCACTTGGGCCTTCGAGGGCCAGCTTCGCAAAAAGGGCTTTAGCCCGCTATTGACCGCTCGGTCCAGCTGCACCTGCAAGCAAACAAACCACCGCACGGTGGCAAACAAAGCAACGGTCAGCAATGCTGACCAAATTATAACGATCCCGCCCCCAACTCGGGGCGGCGATGCTCCTTCCCTGCATTTCATTAGCATAAGCGAGCATTATAAATATAGTCATTTCATCACAGGCGGAGGCTCAACGGCCACACACCCCGTGCACTCAGGGCACATTCTTGGTGAACGCAGTCTAAGTCTGCCGACTCACCGCCATCCTCTCTTGGACGGCCAAACAATGAGCAGTTTGTCTTCCTGGCATGGGTCACGGTAATTAAAACCATAGACCGCCGAAGACCCTCATCTATGCCAACGGCCCTAATCCGAACGACATAGAGTGGGTACAGTTCCATCTAACCCGTGCTCACAACGCAACGGTAATTTAAACCATATGCGCCCGCAACGGTAATTTAAACCATATGCGCAGGTCAAACTTCTACCGAGTCCCATTTCCATCACAAGTCACATAACCCGGTTATGTTCAAGTTGGCTTCCAAGCCACCAAGTTGGCAAGACCTCGTGTCCGCCCAGTTTTCCGGGTGCACCTTTGGGTTAGTCCCCAAGGCTCCCTGCTGCAATCAACCGCGTAGAAAACCCGAAAACACCAAATAGCACGGAGTCTTCTCCGGCCTTATGCAATGCAACATCACCGATCCGGACTAACATGTCCGGGTAGGCTTCAACCAAAATGCCTATATTCGTTCTCGCATACGGACGCTAAACAACGGGGACTTTACATATCTACCCGAAGGAACGCCTCCAACTCTTCGCAAACTCGCGAGAGAGGGCTTCCTATGCTAAGAAAGAGAGCTATCATGCTCACAAGTGAGGATCGTTACCCTTGTGTTCCTCTTTGGCGCCATCGAAATGTAATCGGATAGAAATCACCGCACTTGCGTTGCCTCCGTGGATCCGGAGTCGGCTTGCGATTCGGAGCTCCGAAGCTCCTCCAATGGCGGATCTAGCTCCTCTTCCTCTTGCCTTAGCTCTTCTTTCTCCAAGGGTTTGGAGAGATGAAAAGGGGTGAAAAGTGTGGATTTTTCAAAGTCAAACCCGAGTATATACTCTCAGGAACCATCCCCAGCCGTCGGATCTCAACCTAAGAAAACGAGCGGCTTTGATTCGGGGCTGAAAATGCCCAATCTGGGCCGAACACGGCCTGGCACACGCCCGTGTCCAGGGCCGTGTGCCGCATTCGCCGTCAAAATCGAATCTTCTGAACACGCACACGGGTATTGGACACGCCCGTGTTCGAGCTGACACGCCCGTGTTCCAGCTGACACGCCCGTGTAGCCGGCCGTGTACCCCATGATTTTTCCCCCGTTTCCAACCCGAGCACTGCACGGGTTCTAGGACACGCCCGTGTCCTTGCCCGTGTCACCTTGACACGCCTGGGCCCCCAGGCCATGTACACGGGACATTTCGTCGAGTGGAGATCGACGACTCGCTGACACGGCCTTGGACACGCCCGTGTCCTAGGCCGTGTGCCTTGACTCGACGATCGTCGAGTGAATCTCGACGATTTCACCTTGACGATCGTCGACACGGGTCGACACGCCCGGCGACACGCCCGTGTCGCGGGCCGTGTGCCCATTCTCGACGAATCGTCGAGAATAACTCGACGATTTCACGACTAAGTGTCGACACAGCTCGACACGCCCTGCGACACGCCCGTGTCGCAGGCCGTGTGCCCATTCTCGACGAATCGTCGAGAATAACTCGACGACTTCGCGTCTAAGTGTCGACACACGCTTGACACGCCCTGGGACACGCCCGTATCCCAGGCCGTGTGCCTTCAGCCAGAAACCAAAACTGGCCCAAAACGTCCCCCTTCGCTCCTTTGAGTTTCGGGGCGTTACAACTCTCCCCCCCTTAAAAGAATTTCGCCCACGAAATTACATAAAGGAAAGATATACAAAACAACATTTGTACCTGAGCGGAACAACTCCGGATACTCGTCACGCATAGTCTGCTCTCGCTCCCAAGAGAGCTCCTCACGACCGCAATTGTCCCACCGGACTTTGACCATCCTGATCTCTTTATTGCGTAGGCGCTTGACCTCCGAGTCCTCAATCCGCACGGGCTTGACCTTTGTCGTTAGCCCACTATCCACCGGCACTTGATCGACCGCGATCACTTGCGTAGGCTCTTGCACCGCCTTCCGAAGCACCGAAATGTGGAATACATCGTGTAAACCACTTAGCTCCACTGAAAGCTTCAACCTATAGGCCGCTTCTCCAACTCGCTCCAGAACCTCGAACGGTCCAAGGTACCTCGGGCTTAGCTTTTTCAATCGTCGCACCCGCGAGACACCCTTGAACGGCTTGATCTTTAAGTACACATAATCACCCACAGCGAACTCCACGTTCCTGTGCTTGGCATTATAGTACTTTGCTTGCCGGTCCTGAGCGATGAGTAACCTCTCCCGAATGGTTCTCACCAAAGAAGTAGCATCATCCACTTCCGATCGCTTATACAACTTCGACTCGCCCGTTTCTAACCAAGACAACGGCGTGCGACATTTCCTACCATATAGGGCCTCGAAAGGCGCCATCTGAATACTTGCTTGGTAGCTGTTGTTGTATGCGAACTCCACCAAATAAAGGTGGTCCTCCCATTGCTTTCCGAAATCCAAGACACACATGCGAAGCATGTCTTCCATGGTTCTATTAACCCTCTCGGTCTGCCCATCCGTTTGCGGATGGAAGGCTGTGCTAAACTTCAGCTTTGTTCCCAACATTTGCTGCACCAGCCTCCAATCATTGGACGTGAACCGCCCATCTCGGTCACTCACGATGCTGCGGGGCACACCATGAAGCCGTACTATGTTATCCACATAAAGCTTTGCTAGCTTCTCCACCGGATCGTCCTTCCTATGCGGAATAAAATGCGACACCTTCGTTAATCGATCCACGACCACCCAAATGGCGTCGTTCCCCTTTTGCGACCTTGGCAAACCGTGCACAAAGTCCATAGAGATGTCGTCAAATTTCCACTCCGGAATAGGCAAGGACTTAAGAAATCCTCCCGGCTTTTGGCACTCCGCCTTTACCAAGGCGCAGGTTTGGCACTTCGCTACGTATAGCGCCACATCCTTTTTCAAACCCGGCCACCAAAATAGTTTCTTGATATCGCGGTACATCTTCGTGCTCCCCGGGTGAATCGAGTACTTGGTATGGTGTGCCTCGTACAACAACTCCACCCGTAAATTGCCCACACTTGGGACGCACAGACGACCGTCTTTCCACAGCAATCCGTCCTCCACGACGAATTGGGAATTTGACCCATCCAGAGCCTCTATCATGAACTGCTTCATATGAGCATCCATATCCAAAGCCTGCCGAATCCGATCAGCCAGGTCATATTGGACTTCAGTCCAATTCAGCACTGCTTCAGCACTTGCTTGCTTATCCACACAAACAATCTCCAACGCCTCCAGCTCCTGCACCAACCGCTCATCATGCACCGATAGCCAATTTGCTTGATCTGGGGCTCGGCGACTCAACGCGTCCGCAACCGCATTCCCTTTGCCAGGCACGTAGTGGATCTTGAATGTATAGTCCCCCAGGAACTCCATCCACCTACGCTGCCGCATATTCAGATCTTTCTGATCAATCAAATACTTTAGGCTCTTGTGATCGGTGTAGATGTCAATCTTCACACCGTACAAATAGTGTCTCCACAGCTTCAAGGCAAAAATCACGGCCGCTAACTCCAAGTCATGGACCGGATAATTCCTCTCGTGCACTTTTAGCTGTCTCGAGCCATAAGCTATCACGCTGCCGTGCTGCAATAGCACGCAACCCAAACCGCTGCCTGAAGCGTCGCTATATATCTCATAGCCTTCGGTCCCCACCGGCGAACTCAGCACAGGCGCCGTGGTCAACCGACACTTCAATTCCTCAAAAGCTCGCGCGCACTCCGGCGTCCAAACGAACTTATGCTCCTTCCTCGTCAAAGTAGTGAGAGGTAGCGCTATCCGCGAGAAGTTCTCTACGAAGCGCCTATAATAGCCGGCAAGCCCCAAAAAGCTCCGGACTTCTGCTACCGTAGCAAGCTCAGGCCACTCCCGTATCGCAACAATCTTCGCCGGATCCACAGCAATACCCTCTCCACTCACTATATGCCCGAGGAACGCCACTGAGGATAGCCAAAACTCGCACTTCGAGAACTTGGCATACAACTGGGTTCTCCTTAGCGTCTCCAACACCAAATGAAGATGCTTGAAGTGATCTTCCTCACTTTGCGAGTACACCAAAATATCGTCGATGAAGACGATCACGAAATGGTCCAAGTACTCCCTGAACGTTCTGTTCATCAAATCCATGAATACCGACGGCGCATTAGTCAGCCCAAACGGCATGACCGTAAACTCATAATGCCCGTATCTCGTACTAAACGCTGTCTTCGGGATATCACTCTCCCTTATCCGCAGCTGATAGTACCCAGACTTGAGATCTAACTTCGAGTACACCGTCGACCCGACTAACTGATCAAAGAGATCATCAATCCTAGGGATCGGGTACTTGTTCTTCTCAGTTAGCTTGTTTAGCTCCCGATAATCAATACAAAGCCTCAAGCTTCCGTCCTTCTTCTTAACAAAGAGGACCGGTGCGCTCCAAGGTGAAGAACTCGGGCGCACATACCCTTGCTCCAACAACTCTTGCAGTTGAACTTTCAGCTCCGCCATTTCCTTAGGCGCTAGCCGATACGGAGATCGTGACACATGCTTTTCACCTGGCACTAGCTCGATAGTAAAATCTATCTCCCGCTGAGGCGGGGCTCCAGGAAGATCTGCGGGGAACACATCAGGGTATTCCGATACCACTGAAATACAATCCAAAGCGGGCTTCAGCTTTACAACCTCCACTAGTGTAAAGAACAGTTCTGCTCCGGCACGAACCGCCTTCACCACCTGAAGAGCAGACATCAACGTCTTGCTCGACCCCTTTAAGCCCGTAAAGGTCGTCTCACGACTTGCTCCCAGCTTGACTTCCTTGCTACCGCAATCTATATGGGCCTGCTGCTCCGAGAGCCAGTCCATGCCAAATATGACGTCGAACTCCACAAACGGAAGTAAAGACGCCCGCAGGTCGAACTCCTGCTCCCCAATACGAATCTTAACATCGCAGATCCTAACCGCTCGCATCGAACACCCATTGGGCAACAACACATCCAACTTATCCTTCGCCATCGAAGAAGGGACTCCGATGCGTGATATAAATCCTTCGGACAAGAAGGAGTGTGAAGCTCCCGTATCAAAGAGTGCTCGTGCCGGGTTTTCACAAATCAACACAAATTCTAAACAAGCAGTGGTAAGGTAACATGTGCATCACAAGCATATAAAGGATTGACTTGCTATAAATTAAACCGTACCTGTCACCACGTCAGCTTGTTTAATGGCCTCCTGTTGGCCAAGATTGTAGACCCTTGGTTGGGCCGGAGCATAATGGGATGCGGTCGATTCCACCGCCTTGCCCTTCTCTTCATAAGTAGCTCCAGGACTCCTTTCAGACTTAGGACGTCCGCTCCAACAATCACGGGCAAAGTGCCCCGTCTTTCCACAAGTGAAGCACGCGCCCGGGGTCCGACTCGTAGTCGCCCCAGAAGCACCAGAAGGAGCTGGACCCGAAGTCCTATGCTTCTTAAAGAATCTTTGATAGCCAGACTTTGAAGTAGTCGGCACTTTGAACCCAGATTTCTTCTCGCCCAAGCCTTTCTTCGCTTGTACACTCTTCATGTCCTCCAAGGACCGGGCAGTATTGACCAAGGTTAAGAAACCCTGCGTCATTGGCCCCGACAGTAACAATCTCAGCTCATCCCTCAAGCCTTCATAAAAACGATTAGTCTTGCGCTCCTCATCCATGATGATGGAGCTAGCATAACGACTCAACCGCGTAAACTCGTGGAGATATTCATCCACGCTCCTCTCACCCTGCACCAACTTCAGGAACTCATTCTCCATTGAAATCCTCTGAGTAGAAGGGAGGTATCTTGCTAAGAACAATTCCGAGAACTCTTCCATCGGAACGTCTATCAGTTGTCTACCTCTCAAATGATGCAGCTCCAAACCTTCCCACCACATCCTCGCTTCCCCGTCCAGAAGGAACGTAGCGATGGTGGTCATTTGCCACTCCTCCGTCTCCGTCGCTGTCATGACTCTCTTCACCCTAGAGAGCCAGTCTTCAGCCTGCGATGGGGTTCCCAACCCCGAGAATAACGGAGGGTTAAAGCTCATTACATGCTTCAACTGCCTCTCAGTCGCCCTCCTTGGCACTATTGGTTCTACAACCACTTGCTCCATCCTCCTCGGCTCGGCCTCTTGAAGAGGTACTTGCTCCATCACAGGAGCGGGCTGCTGTGCTTGCCTTCCAGGCTGCGCATTGATCACGGCCAACACCGCTTCAGCCACCAATCGTATATTTTCAGCCGACAAAGGTGTTGCTGGAGCAACTTCTGGTGCACTACTAGCCTCAGAACCTCGGCGTTCTGACGGCCCAACACCACTTCGGGTCACCTATAGTGGTACAAACCACCGTTAAAGCGACCAAATAACATTGCAAACAGCAATTATAGGAACACGCGGGTTCCTCAAACACGAGTATTTCCATTCCTAAGTGGACATTCATGGGTTCTTTTACCATTATAACGATGACTCACACAATGTGCTCACCACCCCTTAAAAAGAATTCGACCACGAATTCAGTTTAAGCCCGACCAAAACCAGTAGTCTGATACCAAATTGTAACACCCCCTATCCGTCGCATAGCATATAGCAGTAGGTCCGGCCGGGGCCCGACGTCATATAGCACAGACAGACCGGGTGGTTACTTATGGAAACCATCCAACCAATCTCAACGTCCTACACAGAGCATTCTAGCGGAAGCAGTTAATAAAAGTTGTAAACAAGAACCCAGCATAAGAGCACGAATGTCCACTAACACAACATTTAGGAATGTACACAAAAATACCCAAACATTGGCCTTAAGGCCTTACAAAATGTTTCACTTGTCTGTTACATGATTTACCAACCTCGGCACGCAGGCCGGCCATACATGAATAAAAATAGAACACATTTCACTTGGGCCTTCGAGGGCCAGCTTCGCAAAAAGGGCTTTAGCCCGCTATTGACCGCTCGGTCCAGCTGCACCTGCAAGCAAACAAACCACCGCACGGTGGCAAACAAAGCAACGGTCAACAATGCTGACCAAATTATAACGATCCCGCCCCCAACTCGGGGCGGCGATGCTCCTTCCCTGCATTTCATTAGCATAAGCGAGCATTATAAATATAGTCATTTCATCACAGGCGGAGGCTCAACGGCCACACACCCCGTGCACTCAGGGCACATTCTTGGTGAACGCAGTCTAAGTCTGCCGACTCACCGCCATCCTCTCTTGGACGGCCAAACAATGAGCAGTTTGTCTTCCTGGCATGGGTCACGGTAATTAAAACCATAGACCGCCGAAGACCCTCATCTATGCCAACGGCCCTAATCCGAACGACATAGAGTGGGTATAGTTCCATCTAACCCGTGCTCACAACGCAACGGTAATTTAAACCATATGCGCCCGCAACGGTAATTTAAACCATATGCGCAGGTCAAACTTCTACCGAGTCCCATTTCCATCACAAGTCACATAACCCGGTTATGTTCAAGTTGGCTTCCAAGCCACCAAGTTGGCAAGACCTCGTGTCCGCCCAGTTTTCCGGGTGCACCTTTGGGTTAGTCCCCAAGGCTCCCTGCTGCAATCTACCGCGTAGAAAACCCGAAAACACCAAATAGCACGGAGTCTTCTCCGGCCTTATGCAATGCAACATCACCGATCCGGACTAACATGTCCGGGTAGGCTTCAACCAAAATGCCTATGTCCGTTCTCGCATACGGACGCTAAACAACGGGGACTTTACATATCTACCCGAAGGAACGCCTCCAACTCTTCGCAAACTCGCGAGAGAGGGCTTCCTATGCTAAGAAAGAGAGCTATCATGCTCACAAGTGAGGATCGTTACCCTTGCGTTCCTCTTTGGCGCCATCGAAATGTAATCGGATAGAAATCACCGCACTTGCGTTGCCTCCGTGGATCCGGAGTTGGCTTGCGATTCGGAGCTCCGAAGCTCCTCCAATGGCGGATCTAGCTCCTCTTCCTCTTGCCTTAGCTCTTCTTTCTCCAAGGGTTTGGAGAGATGAAAAGGGGTGAAAAGTGTGGATTTTTCTAAGTCAAACCCGAGTATATACTCTCAGGAACCATCCCCAGCCGTCGGATCTCAACCTAAGAAAACGAGCGGCTTTGATTCGGGGCTGAAATGCCCAATCTGGGCCGAACACGGCCTGGCACACGCCCGTGTCCAGGGCCGTGTGCCGCATTCGCCGTCAAAATCAAATCTTCTGAACACTCACACGGGTATCGGACACGCCCGTGTTCGAGCTGACACGCCCGTGTTCCAGCTGACACGGCCGTGTAGCCGGCCGTGTACCCAATGATTTTTCCCCCGTTTCCAACCCGAGCACTGCACGGGTTCTAGGACACGCCCGTGTCCTTGCCCGTGTCACCTTGACACGCCTGGGCCCCCAGGCCGTGTACACGGGACATTTCGTCGAGTGGAGATCGACGACTCGCTGACACGGCCTTGGACACGCCCGTGTCCTAGGCCGTGTGCCTTGACTCGACGATCGTCGAGTGAATCTCGACGATTTCACCTTGACGATCGTCGACACGGGTCGACACGCCCGGCGACACGCCCGTGTCGCGGGCCGTGTGCCCATTCTCGACGAATCGTCGAGAATAACTCGACGATTTCACGACTAAGTGTCGACACGGCTCGACACGCCCTGCGACACTCCCGTGTCGCAGGCCGTGTGCCCATTCTCGACGAATCGTCGAGAATAACTCGACGACTTTGCGTCTAAGTGTCGACACACGCTTGACACGCCCTGGGACATGCCCGTGTCCCAGGCCGTGTGCCTTCAGCCAGAAACCAAAACTGGCCCAAAACGTCCCCCTTCGCTCCTTTGAGTTTCGGGGCGTTACACCGACCGTCACGGCCAGTCTTGGAGGCAGCAGGTTCATGCTGATATTGGTTGATGACTATTCTAGGTATACTTGGGTATACTTTATGAAGAAGAAGTCCAACATGGTACGCTTGTTTGTGGAGTTCAAGAAGCTTGTGGAAGGCCAGCTTGGCCGGAGGATCAAGGTGTTGAGGACAAGTATCGGTGGTGAGTTTGGCTCAACCGAGTTCTCACGCTTTTGCAGGAAGCAAGGGATCCGGATGGAGCTTTCTTGTGGACATACTTCACAATAGGGTAGTATTGCAGCTCGGATGATCCGTTGGTTAACGGAGACCTGCAAGTGTTGGCTTCAGAGTAAAGGCGTTCCGAAGGCTCTTTGGGCGGAAGGAATAGCATGTGCTGCTCATGTCATCAACCGGATGCCTCTTAGTCCGATCATAATGAAGACTCCTTATGAGCTGATGTTCGGAGTGAAGCTGTTGGGTACATTGGTCAAATGTACCTGATTTGAAGAAGCCTCACCTAACTCAATGATATACATCAGAATGTATTTGATGTTTTTTTGAGTTACTTGTGCAGGTTAGATATACACTGGACTGAAGCTGAAAATTTCTAAGTCCATGTGTCGACACCCAGAGGCAAAGTGTCGACACTTGAGAAAGCTTGTGTCGACACCCAGACATGCAGTGTCGACACTTGGAGTCATTGTGTCGACACCTAGGAAGAAGTGTCGACACCAGTCAGAAAGTGTCGACACTTGGAGCTGTGTCGACACTCAGTGTAGAAGGATGCAGAAAAGCTGTGACGACACTTAGCAGAAGTGTCGACACCTAGAAGAGCTGAGTCAACATCAGAAAGTGTCGACACTTGGAGTTGTGTCGACACCCAGCAAAATTCTGCAGAGACTAAGTACAAGTGTCGACACTCAACACAATGTGTCGACACTCAATCAGCAGAGTCAACATATGAAGAATGTGTCGACACTCAGCACAATGTGTCGACACACACTCAAAGAAGTCAACACTTGAAGAATGTGTCGACACTCAGCACAATGTGTCGACACATAACCAGAAGACTCAACACTAGAAGGAAGTGTCGACACAAGGAGATGTGTCGACACTTAGCAAAGAACAGAAAAGTTGTAAAATATTCTAAGTATAAGTGTCGACACTAAGGGAATGTGTCGACACTCAGCTGAAGAATCAAGAATGAAGACTTGTGTCGACACCAAGAATCAGTGTCGACACTTGACAGTTTCAACACATGAAGATGTGTCGACACAAAGGTGATGTGTCGACACTTAGAAGAATACAGATAAAGAATGAAGTATAAGTACTTGTGTCGACACTCAATTTCAGTGTCGACACATGCAGAAGAAACTGTGTCGAGACATACAAGGAATTGTGTCGACACCTTGTAGACTTGTGTCGACACTTACACAACATGTGTCGACACTTGGTCTATAAGTGTCGACACTTAAGAACAGAAAGTCTCGACACTATCTGACAGTTAGTGAGATTTCAAGAAGTGACTGGTTGACATGACAGCTGCCAATCCAGCCGGTCTACAGCAACTGTCAGAGAAGTCAAAAGTCTGTTATAAACCGGATCAGCCGGTTACCATGAAGGAAGCCTATAAATAGGCACCCACAGTTTACAGAATGAGCAGTTAAGTTGTTAAGTGGTTAAGTTGTTCACAATCATTACTTGTTGTGAGAATAATTGAAGTGGTTGATCAGATTAAATCAAGAAGTGATACATAGAGGATCAACACAAGAAGATCAGGCAGTCCAACTGCAGATCTAAGTAGTTGGAGAGAGAGAGCTCCAACCAAGGATTCAGTCTTTGGAACTAAGGCTGAGAAGAACAATTCAGAGTCATCTGGATTTCAAGAAGCAGAGATCAAGGATCAACTGCAGAAGATTCAGACTAATTCAGTTCTACTCAAGAAGCTTTGAAGAAAGCTAAGTCAGTTTGGATCAAGCTGAGTTCTTCCAAGAACTCTTCAAGAAACTCTCAACTCCTCTCATCCTTTCTGAGTTGTAGAGTTAGCATTTGTAATTTCTATTTTAAACTTGTAAGATCCATTGGATCTGAGTGATTGTAAGCCTATTTTATAAAGGCTGAGGGTAGGGCTTGGTGCCTGAGTGTAGGAGTTGAAGAACTCTGAGTGTAGGCCTTTAATTGGCTGAGTGTAAGCCTTGATTGGCTGAGTGTAGGCCTGGGTGGCTGAGTGTAGGCCTTTTGGCTGAGTGTAAGGCTTTGGGCCTGAGGTAGGAACCTTGTTGGGTTCTGAGCTAGTGGAGAAGTTTGGCCGAATCTAGTACACTGCTAGATAGGCGAAGGGGGAAAGTGGATGTACCCAAAGATTGGGGAACCACTATAAAATTAGTGTGTCTTCTGTGCTGTGCTGTGAATTGAATGCTTAATTTCTGTATTTGCTGTTAGCTGTAGTAATCAGTGAAAAACTGTTGTGCTGCCAAACAAAAGTCAAAAAAGGTTTAGGTCACCTATTCACCCCCCCCCCCCCTCTAGGTGTTTAGGTACCATATCTTTCAAGTGGTATCAGAGCCAGGTTCCTCAAAATCAGGACTAACTGTCTGAGGAGATCCAGTTTGGCAGATTCAGTATAAGTCAGGAAACAGGAAACAGTTTCAAGAAAATCAAGAACATGGGTTCTTCAGAGAATCATAAGGAGTTGGGTTCAATGAAACTACCTATATGCAGAAAAGAGATCTTTGGGATCTGGAAAGAGAGGGTTAGGCTTTTTATGGAAGCCTCTGACCCTAGGATATACATCACAGTCAAAGAAGGGCCATATGTGCCCATGAAGATTTCAGTATTGGATGCAAATCAGAGGACTCCAAAGGATTTCTCTGAAATGACCAAGGATGAGATTGTCCTAGCAACCATGGACAAAAGAGCACAGAATATAATAGTTAGTGCAATTGATGATGCCACCTTCCAGAACCTTATTCACTGTAAAACTGCAAAAGAAATGTGGGACACCCTCATTGTCTATATGGAAGGTTCTGAAGAAGTAAGGCAAGATAGGAAGTCCTTGCTTAATCAAGAATATGAGAGCTTTAGGCAAGGAAGAGGAGATAGCATCACTGAATGCTACAAGAAATTTTATAGAATTGTAAATGAACTCATGTCATATGGAAGAGAGTTCACAAACTATGAGTTGAATGATAAATTCTTAAGGTCCCTCACCAAAGACTGGGACACCAAGATCTGTGCCATCAGAGAAATGGCAAAGTTGGGAGAAATTCCTCCTCCCACACTTTTTGGCAAGTTGTTATCTTATGAGATGCAATTGTCAGTGAGAAAAGAAGAAGAAAAGTCAACAAGGACTGAATACAGAGAAAAGACTGTTGCCTTTAAGTCAGATGTACCCAGAAAGAGCAGGACCAAGTCATCAACTCCTCCTCCTGAGGTAGTTGAATCAGAATCTGAAGAGTCAGAAAGTACAAAATCTACAAGCAGTGAAAGTGATGAAGACTTTGCTGCATTCACCAGACATTTTCAGAAGTTCCTTAAGAAGAAACAGTGGAGGTCTAGACCTTCATCTTCCAAAGGGAAAGAGGTTCAGTATCAGGAAAAGAAGCCTTCAAAGAAGGACAAGAAAAGGACCAAGACTAGTAAGGCAACTGGATCCAAGATAATTTGTTACTGCTGCAATAGACAGGGCCATGTTATTGCAGACTGTCCTGAAAGAAGGAAAGAATCCAGTGACAAAAAGAAAACACACTTCAAAGGAAAGAAGGAGAAGTCCTTTGTTGCAAAGAATGAGAAGACTCTTTCAGATATGTCTTCTTCAGACACTGAGACAGATGCTGAAGCCTATATTGGGCTATTTGCTGAAGAAGAAGAAGAGTTTATGCAGATCATGGAATCTATCTATGAGCAAGAAGACTGTCAAAGCCAAGGACTGATGGCTTTGACTGAAAGTACCAAAAACCTGGAGCAGCCAGGACCCAGTCAGGTACAAGGTTTAACTCAAAGTTCTGATTTCAGTTCTAGTTCAGAGTCAGATTATTCTTCATCAAGTGATGAGAATATATCTGAGTCTGAGGGAGATATTCATCAACTCCTAGATGAATATCAAGTACTATTGCAAGCCTATAAGAAAAGCAAGACCCTAGCCAAAAATTTGGCCAAGGAAATTGCTGATCTCAAGGCAGCTGCAATAGATTATGAGAAGAATTATGATCAAAAACTGAATGAAGTGGCTAGGCTGAAACACATTACTGTGATTCAGATGGGTACTATTATATTTAAGAATGATCAAATTAAGAAACTGGAGATTAATCTTCAGAAGGAGAAAGAGCTAGTAGCTAGGTATTCAAAACCTAAATCAGTGCTACCCTTGATTGATGATTTTGTTCATCATAAAGGAAAGACTGGACTGGGTTTTGTTAATCCAGCTAGGACTGTTCAGGATCAGTCCAAGTCCAAGGGCAAAGCCCCAACATTCAACAAGACTGCTGTAGTTAAGACAGCTAAGTCAGAACCTAAGCAAAGGTACAACAAATTTGAATGTTGGTGCTGTGGCAAGGTTGGCCACTTTGCTTTGGATTGTTGGCATAATGCCAGTGCCAAGTTGAGTAGCAAGTTACCTGTTGGAAAGACAGCAGGTAGCTATGTCAATTTGCAAACTAACAATCACCAAGGACCCAAGTTTACTTTGGGTTCTAAGGTTCATTAATTTGTTTTGCAGGAGAATCCAAGTGGCCATACCCCTACATGGTACTTGGATAGTGGATGTTCCAGACACATGACTGGAACTAGGGGACTACTGAAGGACTACATCCCAATCAAAAATGGTCCAAAGGTGACCTTTGGTGGTTCTGAAAAAGGAATCATCAAAGGGTTTGGTAACATTTCTTCTAACCTTGTTACCATTACTCAAGTGGCTTATGTTAAAGGTTTGAAACATAACCTCATTAGTATAAGTCAATTAAGTGATGTAGGGTATGACATCTCATTTGTTAAAAATGGTTGTCATATCAAGAGGTCAAGTGATCAAAAGATCATTTTGACAGGTTATAGGAAGAGAAATGTCTATTGTTTAGACATTATGGTTGAGAACAATAGTTCTCCAGTTTGTCTTGTAGCTGATGAGACAGTCTCTCAATGTGTCAAGTGGCACAAGAGGCTTGCTCATCTTAATTACAAGACTATTGGCAAACTCTTTAGTAAAGAGTTAGTGAGGAATGGTCCTCAAGTTAAGTGTGTCAAAGATGGCATTTGCTCAGCTTGTCAAAAGGGCAAGCAGACTAAATCCACCTTTAGAAGCATTGACAACAAGGATGCTGTGAGGTGTTTATACCTCTTGCATATGGATCTATTTGGTCCAATGCCAGTTCACAGCTTAGGTAGGAAGGTCTACACCTTTGTAGTTGTTGATGACTACTCAAGGTTTTCCTGGGTGTTCTTCTTAAAGCAGAAATCTGAAACACCTAGTGTCTTCCACAGTTTTGTTAGGCAAATTCAGAATGAATTGAACTGTACAGTGGTCAAAATTAGAAGTGACCATGGTACAGAGTTTCAATCTGAAAGCATGACAAAATTATGTGAAGACTATGGGATATTTCAAGAATTCTCTTCACCTAGAACACCTCAGCAAAATGGCATTGCTGAAAGGAAAAATAGAACCTTGATAGAGGCTGGTAGAACCCTATTAAGTGATTCATCACTGCCAGAATATTTCTGGGCTGAAGCAGTAAACACTGCATGCCATGTGATAAATAGGGCTACCATCACTAAAAGGTTAAACAAGACCCCCTATGAAGTAGTGAAAGGCAGGAAACCAAATCTATCCTATTTCAGGATTTTTGGTTGTAAATGCTTCATACTTAACAATGGGAAGTCTTACTTAACTAAGTTTGCTGCCAAATCCCAAGAGGGAGTGTTTGTTGGGTACAGCAGTAATAGTAAGGCTTATAGAGTCTACAACTTGACTACACAAGTTGTTGAGGAGTCTGTGCATGTAGTTTTTGATGAGACACTTCTTATTAACAATGAGTTGTCTGGTAGTGTGTGCAGCCCCACAGGTCTTTCTAAGAAGATGGACAAGCTAACCATGGAAGATGTACCTGCTGCAAGACAGCAAGTAGAAGAAGATGGCTTATGTCCAGGGGGAGAACTACATGTACCAGGAGCTGAAGAAGTTCAAGGAACTCAGCATGATGAAGATGCTGAAGAAGTACAACCAGAAGTAAGGATGCCTCCAGCCAACAGGCATCTAAGAGATCATCCAGTGGAGCTGATCATTGGAGATCCAAGACAAGGTGTTCAGACAAGGAGCAGAAATCAGAATGCTGCAGTATATTCAAGTTTTCTGTCTCAAATAGAACCAAAGAAATTTGAAGAAGCAATACAAGATCCACAGTGGACTGAAGCTATGCAGGAAGAGCTAAACCAGTTCAAGAGGTGCAAGGTTTGGGACTTAGTTCCTAAGCCTAAAGATCACAATGTGATAGGAACAAAGTGGATCTACAGAAACAAGTTAGATGAACAAGGAGTCATCATTAAGAATAAGGCAAGACTGGTTGCAAAAGGATATAGGCAAGAAGAAGGTATTGATTTTGATCAAACCTTTGCTCCAGTAGCCAGACTGGAAGCCATCAGGATGTTCTTGGCCTATGCAACCTACCAAGGATTCAAAGTATACCAAATGGATGTGAAGTCAGCATTCCTTAATGGTAATTTAAAAGAAGAAGTATATGTGGAGCAGCCTTCAGGTTTTGTTGATCCTACTCTTCCTCATTATGTCTATAGACTTAGGAAAGCATTGTATGGGTTAAAGCAAGCTCCTAGAGCTTGGTATGAAACCCTATCTAGTTTCCTCATTGAGAACAAGTTCACAAGGGGGAAAATAGATAAGACTCTATTCCTTAGGGAATCTAGAGGCAAAGTAATACTTGTCCAAATATATGTAGATGACATTATATTTGGGTCTACTGAAAGTAGCCTTTGCAAAAAGTTTGCAAAGCTTATGCAAAGTCAATTTGAAATGAGTAGTATGGGAGAACTGAAGTTTTTCTTGGGTCTCCAAGTTAAACAGACTGAAAGTGGCTTGTCCATATGTCAGTCAAAGTTCACCCTAGAACTCATAAGGAAATATGGTATGGATTCTTCCAGTACCATGAAGACTCCTATGGGGTCAAGTATGTCTCTAAGCAAGGATGATGCAGGGAAACCTGTGGATGAAACCTTGTATAGAGGGATAGTTGGCTCCCTACTATACTTGACTGCAAGTAGGCCTGACATTATGTATGCTACATGTGTTTGTGCCAGGTATCAAGCCTGCCCCAAAGAATCTCACTTAACTGCAGTCAAGAGAATCTTGAGATATCTAAAGGGCACACCTTATCTAGGCCTCTGGTACCCTAGGAATGGAGATTTTGATCTAACAGGCTATTCAGATGCAGACTTTGCAGGATGCAAAGAAGATAGAAAAAGCACAACTGGATCCTGTCAATTCCTAGGTGGAAGACTCATTTCATGGAGTAGTAAGAAGCAAACCAGTGTGGCCATCTCCACAGCTGAGTCAGAATATGTAGCTGCAGGAAGTTGCTGTGCTCAACTTCTGTGGATTCAACATCAGCTAGAAGACTATGGATGTCAGGTAAGTAGAACTCCACTTTATTGTGATTCTACAAGTGCTATTTCCATAGCTAATAACCCTGTATCACATAGTAGAACTAAACATATTGAGATAAAATATCATTTTCTTAGGGAGCATGTAGAAAGAAATGATATTGCACTTGAATATGTTAAAACAGATAATCAGATAGCTGATATGTTTACTAAGCCCTTAGAAGAAGCTAAGTTTAATAGGTTCAAAATTGAACTAGGTATGATAAATTTAGACTAAGTATACAGAACAAAAATTGGCTAAGTAAAAAGGTGTCGACACATAGACAAGTCTATGTCGACACAGAATAGTAAGTGTCGACACTTCAGGAAAATGGTGTCGACACATCTAGGAAGTTAGTGTCGACACTTCAGAATGTTAGTGTCGACACATGTCGAGTAGGTGTCGACACATCCAATAAAGTGTCGACACTTAAGTTTTACTCAGAATTTTTCTAAGTAAAGTCTCGACACATGTCGAGTATAGTGGTGTCGACACTTAACCAAATGTCGACACATAAAATCTGTTGACTAAATTTGTGTCGACACATGAGTGTCGAGACATTATCAGTCAGTGTCGACACTTATTGACAGTGTCGACACATCATTAGAAATTCATCCCGCCTGTTCGTCTTCAAACAAGAAAGGTATAAATAGGGTTCTGTCTTTGATTGTCGACACGCTTTCAAAGTTTCGAGACCTAAACTCTTGTGTCGACATTTCTCTCATCTCAAGACTAATTCTCAAAACCCTAATGGCTCCCAAGCTGGAAGAGAACATAAACGAAGGCTATGAGCTTGTGCGAGGCGCATTTGACGACAGCGACCAAGAAATCAAATCAGTGCTAACCCTAATTGCCAATTCAGGATTGGAGTTCTTGGTTTCAGAACCAACGAAAATATGGAAGAAGGAAGTCATTGAATTCCTTTCTGGCGCGTCTGTAGATGACTCAGGCTACAGGATTAAGTCAAGGGTGCATGGCACCAAGGTCAAAATATCACCCAAGTCTTTAAGAAAGGTACTTCAGCTACCTAAAGTTCAAGCTGAAGAGGAAGTAACTGCTTCTAAGACCAGGGAAGCTCTTACTTGGTGTGGACTGGATCCAAAGATGAAAGTGGGATCAGTCTTTAACAGAAAAGGTATGAATAATCAAGGCAAGTTCTTGTCTGAAATAGTGGGCAAGGTCATACTGAGCAAGCCAGGAGGGCATGACAGGGTGTCTGCCTCCATGTTTGAAGTCATGACCAGAATCATCTTCAATCTGAAAACAGACTGGTCAATGGTGGTTTATGAAAAAGTGAAGGAAAGCCTGAAGAAGCCCAATCTGGGCAGGATACTAAGTCTCTACCTGGCTGGATCAATTCCAGAGGTAATGAGCAATACTGCAGGAACTAAGATCAATCATATGAGGAAGATGGACTCAAGAATATTCTCAAGATGGGAAAGAGTGTTATCCAAGGAAGTTCCTACTCCAGAGAAACAAATTCAGAAGAAAGATTCTCCTCCAAAGAAGAAGAGGAAGTTAGCTGCTGTGATTCAGGAGTCCTCAAGCAGCTCAGGCAGTGAAGAACATGTGGTCTTCACTCCTGAAAGTCCAGAAGATGTGGCTGCAGAGAAGACACCTGCTCCTCAGGAGGCAGCTGACATCCAGGGGGAGCTTCCAGGTGTAGCAGAACCATCTACACTGGAGAGTGAGCAAGCCACCCTCCTCATTCAAGAGGTACTTGTTGACCTTAATACTTTGGATTTTTCTATAATAAATTCTGATTTGTCTGATGACCATCAGCACAATCAGCCAGCAAGTACAGTACCAGATGTTGGTCTTCCTGACACATCTGTTGTACAAGAAGTTATCCCTGATAAAGAAGTTGCTGAACCAAGTACATCTCCTGCACAATCTCCACCAGAATATACCATGGAAGATCTATTTCTGAATTTAGAACAGGATGATTTTGATATGGAAAAGAATGATGCTGATACAGTAAAGAATGCTGCTGCTGAGGGGGAGAACATTGAAGTTGTGGAAGAGCCTATAAGGCTAGATACTGAGCAGGCACAAGATGTGCATACTGAAAAACAATCCAGCCCTAAGGATAGGGTGGATATAGCCAGTACATCAGACTCTGAAGATGATGAAGCTGAGCAAGCTCAGAAAAAGAAGTTCTTTGTTTTCAAAAGAAGAAGCCAGAGCTATAAGAAGGCTCTCCAAACAGTTGCTCAACATTCCTTAGTTCAACAAGCTCCATCCACTGATTACAGTGCTCTATTGCTTGCCATGCAAATCAAGATGGATGAACAAAGGAAAGCTTTAGAAACTTATGTTGATGAAGGGCACAAAGCACTACAATCTGATCTGGGCCAGGAAATCAAGTCAATAAGGTTTGAAATGAACCTTAATAAAACAGAGATGACTGATTGTTTTACAAAGGGTGCTCATGCAGTAGTCTATTTGGCAAACATCAAGAGAAAATAAAGACTCAAGTTGATGATATAGCACTAAAACAAGGTTATGTGCTGGAGAATCAACTCAGGATGAATGATAATTTGACTGCATCTCACAATGCCATAGTCACTGAACTCAAGAAAAAGTCTGATGAACCATCAACCTCCACTGCTGCTGCCAAGGCTGATTTTGATAAGATATTTCAAGCAGAGATTGCTGCTGTACAGACTGCAATAAAAGACTCACAGAAGGTCATTTCAGAACAGCTTACAAAGCTTAGACCTTTCTTTAAAGAGGGCATAAGGTATTTGGATAGCCAAATCCGATTCCAGAAAGATGATGTGAGAGATCATGTGGCCCAAGAAGTCATAAAGGGGGAGAGAGTGTTAGTCAAGGCCAGTTCTGAGCATGCAAAATGGATTTCCAATTCTATCAGGGCTACACTTGGATATCCTCCCCTGTGTGATGACAATGAAGTAGCTGAATCTGGTATTCAAGGAACATATCTTGGAGGTGAGCAACAGGCAGTGGCTGATGTAATCTATCCCCCTCCAGATTTTGAAATGATTCATGCAGATATAAGCACAATGTATAGTCCACCTGCTGGCAAGCCTAATATTATTCTGGAAAAGGTTGTTCAACCTATCACAGCTGCAATGCAAGAGGCTTTGGACAAGGAAGAAGAAACTAGGCTGTCAAAGAAGAAGTTTAGGGAAATTGCTGAGCAAAAGCCAGATTTTGAACAATGGAGCCCTACTTCTAGAAACATAATTCTCACAGCCTGGAAAGCTGCCAAGGACAATGCCCATGAGAGGAACAAGTGGTTCTCAGAGGCTGAATGGAGAAAGCATGAGAGTAGGCAGGAAGCAATTGTCCAATTTAGAAGGAAGGCTAAGTTAGGAAAGCTACCTCCAACAGCTGTGGAGCCTAGCAAGTACTTTCCTAAGCCCTATCATTATTTTGAAAGACAAAAGATCAAGGCTGAAGAACAGAAGAAGAAGGACTCTAAAGGGAAGAAGACTGCTGAAGCTGAGCCTGCTGCTGCTGCTGCTGTGAAAGCTCAAGTTAAAGCTGGAAAAGGCATTGTTATTAAAGAACCTGATCAGCACTAGATTAGGAATTAACTTGATGCTTGTTGTAATCTGTTAAGTGATAAACATTGTAATACTTCATTGAAAATGTATAAGGAACATTATTGGGACAGTATATGATAAATATAGTATGAATGTTCTGAAATATGTGTGTTTCTTAATTGTTCTGCAATGTTTAATAAGTATACATGTGTGCTTTATTACATGTTCAAGTTTACCCTGTTGTCATTTATATGTTTTACATCATTTTGTAATTGTTAATTATGAGTGGTGTATATCATTGACTAAGGGTTATGACTTCTCCAAATAGGGGGAGATTGTTGGGTACATTGGTCAAATGTACCTGATTTGAAGAAGCCTCACCTAACTCAATGATATACATCAGAATGTATTTGATGTTTTTTGAGTTACTTGTGCAGGTTAGACATACACTGGACTGAAGCTGAAAATTTCTAAGTCCATGTGTCGACACCCAGAGGCAAAGTGTCGACACTTGAGAAAGCTTGTGTCGACACCCAGACATGCAGTGTCGACACTTGGAGTCATTGTGTCGACACCTGGGAAGAAGTGTCGACACCAGTCAGAAAGTGTCGACACTTGGAGCTGTGTCGACACTCAGTGTAGAAGGATGCAGAAAAGCTGTGACGACACTTAGCAGAAGTGTCGACACCTAGAAGAGCTGAGTCAACATCAGAAAGTGTCGACACTTGGAGTTGTGTCGACACCCAGCAAAATTCTGCAGAGACTAAGTACAAGTGTCGACACTCAACACAATGTGTCGACACTCAATCAGCAGAGTCAACATATGAAGAATGTGTCGACACTCAGCACAATGTGTCGACACACACTCAAAGAAGTCAACACTTGAAGAATGTGTCGACACTCAGCACAATGTGTCGACACATAACCAGAAGACTCAACACTAGAAGGAAGTGTCGACACAAGGAGATGTGTCGACACTTAGCAAAGAACAGAAAAGTTGTAAAATATTCTAAGTATAAGTGTCGACACTAAGGGAATGTGTCGACACTCAGCTGAAGAATCAAGAATGAAGACTTGTGTCGACACCAAGAATCAGTGTCGACACTTGACAGTTTCAACACATGAAGATGTGTCGACACAAAGGAGATGTGTCGACACTTAGAAGAATACAGATAAAGAATGAAGTATAAGTACTTGTGTCGACACTCAATTTCAGTGTCGACACATGCAGAAGAAACTGTGTCGAGACATACAAGGAATTGTGTCGACACCTTGTAGACTTGTGTCGACACTTACACAACATGTGTCGACACTTGGTCTATAAGTGTCGACACTTAAGAACAGAAAGTCTCGACACTATCTGACAGTTAGTGAGATTTCAAGAAGTGACTGGTTGACATGACAGCTGCCAATCCAGCCGGTCTACAGCAACTGTCAGAGAAGTCAAAAGTCTGTTATAAACCGGATCAGCCGGTTACCATGAAGGAAGCCTATAAATAGGCACCCACAGTTTACAGAATGAGCAGTTAAGTTGTTAAGTGGTTAAGTTGTTCACAATCATTACTTGTTGTGAGAATAATTGAAGTGGTTGATCAGATTAAATCAAGAAGTGATACATAGAGGATCAACACAAGAAGATCAGGCAGTCCAACTGCAGATCTAAGTAGTTGGAGAGAGAGAGCTCCAACCAAGGATTCAGTCTTTGGAACTAAGGCTGAGAAGAACAATTCAGAGTCATCTGGATTTCAAGAAGCAGAGATCAAGGATCAACTGCAGAAGATTCAGACTAATTCAGTTCTACTCAAGAAGCTTTGAAGAAAGCTAAGTCAGTTTGGATCAAGCTGAGTTCTTCCAAGAACTCTTCAAGAAACTCTCAACTCCTCTCATCCTTTCTGAGTTGTAGAGTTAGCATTTGTAATTTCTATTTTAAACTTGTAAGATCCATTGGATCTGAGTGATTGTAAGCCTATTTTATAAAGGCTGAGGGTAGGGCTTGGTGCCTGAGTGTAGGAGTTGAAGAACTCTGAGTGTAGGCCTTTAATTGGCTGAGTGTAAGCCTTGATTGGCTGAGTGTAGGCCTGGGTGGCTGAGTGTAGGCCTTTTGGCTGAGTGTAAGGCTTTGGGCCTGAGGTAGGAACCTTGTTGGGTTCTGAGCTAGTGGAGAAGTTTGGCCGAATCTAGTACACTGCTAGATAGGCGAAGGGGGAAAGTGGATGTACCCAAAGATTGGGGAACCACTATAAAATTAGTGTGTCTTCTGTGCTGTGCTGTGAATTGAATGCGTAATTTCTGTATTTGCTGTTAGCTGTAGTAATCAGTGAAAAACTGTTGTGCTGCCAAACAAAAGTCAAAAAAGGTTTAGGTCACCTATTCACCCCCCCCCCCTCTAGGTGTTTAGGTACCATATCTTTCAGAAGCCCTCAGTGAAGCACCTTCGGGTGTTTGGATCTACCTGCTATTTACATTCTCCGTGTGCTCTCAAGACAAAGCTAGTCTTTGTTGGGTATGAAGAGCAGAGAAGAAGATGGAGGTGTATGGATCCTGTGACGAAGAAACTCATAGTGTCGAGAGACATTGTTTTCGATGAGTTGACGCCGTATTGGGGTAGCTCTTATGTGGAGCTAGAGATAAGCAGGTTAGATGGTGGGCTGAAGGAGGCTGCTGCTAAGGAAGTTGAGTTGCCTGAGTCACCAGGTGCTCCAGGTTGTTCTAGCTCCGGGGCAAAGGCGTCAGAGTCGGGAAGAAGGGGGAGCGATGCTCCAGGTTCTTCTGGCTCGAAGGCGGAAGCTTCTGGTTCAGGAAGCAAGGGGAGCGATGTTCCAGACAGTTGTTGTTCAAGAGGGGAGTCTTCTGGTTCAGGTAGCAGGGGGAGCATTGCTCCAGATGCTTTTGGTTCCAGTAAGGAGGCGTCTTGTTCAGGGAGCAAAGGGAGCATTGTTCCGGGTTTGCCCGGGAACGGAGCTGGTTCAATAGCAGTGGAGGTGGTTAGCCATGATCAGGTTCTTCGGAGATCGAAGAGGATCAGTAAGCCACCAGCTCGATATAGTGAAGGGAACACGGCAGACTTGGTCCCGTGTTTCCTTGTTAGCCCTCAGGTCGAGCAAGGTTCTTCTGGCTGTGATGACCCCACTAGAATCAAGGAGGTGGTTGACACCAAGTCTGAAGAGGTGACTTCTCTCAGAGGCAACGAGGCTTGGACTTCAGTATCCAAGGAAGTTGGTGATACTCCTGTGATGCAAGAGTGGAGGTTGAAGCTGAAGAAGGCAGAGGGAAGCATGACTCCTTTTTGGAGATGCTGGAGGGCTCCCTCATGGTCCATGATATGCGGGGCGAGGACTATGTCTTTGACATCTCTTCGTAGATGCTATCGGAGGGACCAGGTGCAAGGTTACGGGAGCTGCTGGAGTTATTCACCACTTCTCACTTCAAGGGGGAGTGTTGAATTCTGTGAAGTGAAAGTGGGTGAATGGAAGGCTTGGGAAACCTATCCGCGCGGACTACGCGGACAGGGTTGGCGGACTGCTAGGTCGGCAGGGATGTTGCAGGCAGTTTGCTCTATGGCGGCCTGGGCGGTCTGTTCGCGCGGACTACGCGGATAGCAGCAGCGGTGTGACAGGCCAGTGTCTGCTCAGCAGGCGGTTGACTCCCAGGAAGTAACCGGGCGGATAGAAATGTTATTCGCGGAGTCCGACATAAAGCGGACTGAAGGACTGGAGCTCAGCAGACCGGTTTGGCAGTTGTCTTGGTCTTGCTCTAGTGAAGCGGCAAGTGGAAGCCGCGGAGACCGCCGGTCAGCGCGGACAGAAACTGGAGGTCGCCCGGTATGTCGGGCTAGATCCAGTGTCCGCCAGTAAGTGCGGACTGGCCCTTGTGGCCAGTGGACTGGACTTGGTGTGATCTGAACCAAGTCCAGGATGGCTCAGTCCGGGGAGATCGCGCAGTGGAGCGCGGGCTGGTTTCTCAGTCCGCTAAGCATAGTAGAAGTGTTGTCGCCTTGTTTGCTAGCTTGGGGAGATGCGGACTGGAGAATTGCTTGTACAGGAGCGTGCGGACTGGAGCCAGAGTCCGCTGAGTCCGGTTTAGCCTTGTGATGAGGTTATGGACTCGGGAGTTGCAGACTGGAGTCTGCTGTTAGCAGACTGGATTGGCGGGTCCGCTAAGTCCGGAGGTGCCTTGGCAATGAGGCAATGGACTTGGGATATGCGGACGGTAGCCGGGTGTCCGCTGAGTCCGGCAGGTGCCTTGATGGCGAGGCTGCGGGCTCGGGTTTTGCGGGCTGATGCCTTGTCTGCAGAATGGCGGACACGGCTGTTGTGGAGTCCGACTGTGGTGGTCCTGGCTTGGCCTCTGGCGGCAAGGCGGGCTGGATATTGGAGTCCGGCCTTGGAGAAGCTGGGGCGGACTGGCTATCTGCACAGGAGCGGCGAACTGGAATGTGTGTCCGCGGGCTGGCGGACACACTTGTTCTAGCTGCGGGATGTGGCGGTGATCCTATCGGCTAGGGCGGTGACCATACTCATCATCGTGCCTATAAATAGGACCCATGTCACATCAGGAGAAATGACCTAGACCGAAGTAAGTGAACAGTAATTGAGCTCGCGTAAGTTGCTGCGGTCTGGACTTTAGTGTCCGCGCGGATAGAGAGTTGACCCGGTTGTGCTGTGCAGGTTGTGCGGATAGCGCTGGAAAGCCAGGACTTGTCTCTGATTGCGGTCAGGGACAGTGCGGACTCTGCGGTTAAGCAACAGGCGGTAAACAGCAGGTCGCGGATTGCGACCAGGCGGTCTTCTCTTTGGCAACTTGGTTCGGGGTTCAGGAAGTCGCCTGCTTCAGGCGGACTGTTCCATTCGGTGACGCAGCTAGTGCGGTCTGGCAGCTAGGCGACCTCGCGGTCAGGCGGCCTGCAGATCGGCGGTGAAGAGCTAAGCATTGGAATAAGGGTGAGTCCGCGCGGCTTGGGTTGCGGTCTGGCGACCTGGCGGACTGAGCGGACTCCACAGCAGTAGGTCGGCGGCTTGTTGATTGAGTCCGCGCGGCTTGTTTTTTGTTCTTGTCTTTGTAACTGTCTCTGCTCTCCCGGTGTTGGGTTTTGGTGAAGCATGTCTCGCCATGTATGTCTCGCCTTGTAAAGAAGTTTACTCTTGATCAATAAAGAAGCTTGTGCAGCATGTGTTGCTGGTTGTTACTGCTTTGTTGAGATAACCCCTGCTAACTCCACGATCCGGGAAAACTTTCAACATTATAAGTGGGCGTATTCTCCTTCGGTTTGTTGAGTTTTCAACAGGGTATCCAAGGGGGCGTCTGCGGTTTGTTGAATTTTAACAGTATGAAAGCGCAAAGGGAGAACGACGGCCGAAAAATGAATTTTATATTAGGGTTCGACGCAGAAAAGGAAAGATCGTTGAACTCTGTTCGACGATCTAGGCTTCTAAAGGAATCTGAAAGGTCTTCAACATCATCGATCTCCATTCGACGATATTAGAGAGAGTCGAGCTCCGTTCGATGATCGCTGACAAGAAGAAGATAGCTTAGCACTATCTGGAAAGCGCTGAACTCCGGTTAACGATTTCTAAGAACATCGATCTCCGTTCGACGATCTTGGGGAAAAACGTCGAGTGCAGTTCAGAGACCAGAAATAACCTATAGACACTAGAAAAATCAAATTGTTTATCTAGTCTTGTTCAATTTTAGAGTTTTAAAATCTTGGATCTTACTTTAAACTTCTCCATCTAACATTCCTAACTGATTCAGGAAGAATGTATGTTTCTTTTCATCCAATGGTTTGGTGAAAATATCTCCCCTTTGCAAGTCAGTTGGGATATATTGAAGTTCAATTTTATTTTTCTCAACATTCTCCGTTAAAAAGTGATGCCTAATTTCTATATGTTTTGTCCTACTATGGAGGACTGGATTTTGTGCTATAGAAATAGCACTAGTATTATCACAGAATATTTTTGACTTCTCTAAGTTGTAGCCATAGTCTAGGAGCTGATTTTGAATCCACAAGATCTGTGAGCAACAACTACCTGCTGCCATATATTCAGATTCAGCAGTTGATGTGCACACAAATGTTTGTTTCTTGCAAAACTAGGAGACAAGTCTGTCACCAAGAAACTGGCAAGTTCCACTAGTGCTTTTCCTATCTATTCTGCATCCAGCATAATCAGCATCTGAAAATCCAGTTAAGTCAAATGCTGAGTCTTTTGGATACTAGAGACCTAGATTTGGACAACTTTTCACATACATAAGAATCATTTTTACTAAGGTTAAGTGTGACTCTCTAGGGCTCACTTGCAATCTAGCACATATGCATGTAGCAAACATTATGTCAGGTCTACTAGCTGTAAGGTACAATAAAGAGTCAATCATTGCTCTATATGTTGCCTGATCAACATGTTTCCCATGTTCATCAGCATCTAGTACAGCATTAGTAGGCATAGGTGTTTTCATACATGATGCTTCAGACATACCAAATTTCTTAACCAGTTCTTTTGCATACTTGGTTTGAGAGATGAATATGCCTTCAGCATGCTGTTTGACTTGCAATCCTAGAAAGAAGGAAAGCTCACTCATGCTACTCATTTCAAATTTAGAATGCATTAGGTTGGAAAACCTTTTGCACAGATTTGAATCAGTAGAACCAAAGATAATGTCATCTACATAGATTTATACTAGTAAGGTATTGGACTTATGGGTTCTAATAAAAAGAGTTTGGTCTACTCTACCCCTTATAAAATCATTTTTCAGAAGAAAGTATGCTAGGCTCTCATACCATGCTCTAGGAGCTTGCTTTAGACCATATAATGCTTTATGCAATTTGAAAACATAATCAGGATGAGTTGGAGAAATAAAACCTGGGGGTTGTCTAACATATACTTCTTCCTTGATGTCTACATTGAGAAAAGCACTCTTTACATCCATTTGATATACTTTGAATCCTTTGTGTGATGTATAAGCTAAGAAGATTCTTATGGCCTCTAACCTTGAAACTGGTGCAAAGGTCTGGTCATAGTCTATCTCTTCTTCTTGAGAGTATCCTTGAGCAACTAGCCTTGCCTTGTTCCTTACAATGACTCTTTGATCATCCAATTTATTTCTGAACACCCATTTTGTTCCAACAATGGAGTGATCCTTTGGCCTTGACACTAGTTCCCAAACTTTATTCCTTTCAAATTGATGTAATTCCTCTTGCATTGCAATGATCCAGTGTGGATCTTGTTCTACATCTTGACTGGATTGAGGCTCAATTTGAGAAAGAAAGCAGGTGTGCATTAGGTTTTGGTTGACCTTATTTCTGGTTTGCACACCACCTGAGATGTCTCCAATCACTTGGGAGATTGGATGGTCTCTTGATGTTACTAAATCAATAGGGGGTGTTGATTGTTCACCAACCTGTGTTATTGTTTCCTCTTGTGGAACAACAACTGGCTCTTCAAGAAGATTTTCTCCAAGATGTTGAATATCTTCTTCATCTTCACTGCTTTCATCCTTTTATATAATATGTAACCTGTCCAAATTTTCAGCAAGAGAGTGTACCTGCAAAGATTCTATGGTAGAAGCATTCTTCTCCTTAAAAGACATGTTCGATTCATCAAAGGATACATGAACAGATTCTTCAATTTTAAGAGTGGATTTGTTATACACCCTATAAGCTTTACTGATCATGGAGTATCCCAAAAACACTCCTTCATCAGCTTTAGCTTGAAATTTTGCTATGTATTTCTTGTCATTATTGTGAATGTAACAAATGCAAACAAAAATTTTAAAATAATCTACTTTTGGTTTCTTCCCTTTGAGTAATTCATAGGGAGTCTTGCCCTTCAGCTTATGTATCAAACTTCTATTCAATACATAGTTGGAGGTGTTCACTGCCTTTGCCCAAAAGAATAAAGGAAGGTGAGCATATGACAATAATGTAGTCGCAGATTCAATAAGGGTTCTATTTTTCCTTTCAGCTACCCCATTTTGTTGAGGAGTTCTAGGAGCTGAGAAAGTGTGTCTGATCCCTTCACTCTGACAGAACTCTTGCATAAGAAGAGAATCAAACTCTGTCCCATGATCACTTCTGATCAGGGCAATGTGAGTATTGAACTCACTCTGTATGCATTTGAGAAACTCTGTCAAACACTTAAAGTTATCAGACTTCTTCCTCAAAAAGAACACCCATGTGAATCTAGAGAAGTCATCTACAACTACTAAAGTATAATATTTCCCTCCTAAGATTTGTACTGTAATGGGTCCAAAGAGATCCATGTGTAACAGATACAAAATCCTAGGTGAATCACTCTTATTAAGTGACTTGAAGCTATTTTTGGTTTGCTTGCCTAATTGACAAGCCCTGCAAAGTCCTTCCTTCTTGTAGGGGCCAGAATGTAGTCCTCTAACAAGATTGTCTTGGATAGCCTAGCAATGGTTCTAAGGTTTATATGTCCTAATCTTTTATGCCATAGTTCATTAGCTCTATAAATGGAATTGAACAAGCATATATCTACCTTAGTTTAAAGAAAATCTACTAGATAAATGTTACCTTTCCTTTTACCTGTCAACACAGTTGTGTTGTCCTCTGATTTGATTTTGCATGAGGATTTGTTGAAAGTCACTTGGTAGCCTTCATCACATAGTTGACTGATGATGATTAAGTTGTGCTTCAGTCCTTCCACATAAGCTACTTTCTTGAATGTGACTGAGCCAATCTGGACTGCAACATATCCTTTTGTTATTCCCAAGTTTGAATCACCAAATATTACTTTGGGTCCAAGTTTGGCTTTGAAGGATGTGAAATTCTCCTTGTTTCCTGTCATGTGCTTTGAGCACCCACTATCCAGATACCATTGCTGGTTTGATGTTGGATAGGTCTTCACCTGCACATAAAATAATTTATTTGTTTTTGACCCAGTTTACCTTGGGCCTAGGTTGATAACCTTTAAATTCTGAAATAAAAGACATCCCTGGTTGACTCTTATAGCATTCAGGATGATATCTCCTAGGAGGTATTATCCATTCATTATAAGGGTTAAACCTCTGAGATGTAGGACCTCTAGGATTGAAGTTTGATTTACCTTTGAAAGATTTTTCAAAATTCCGAGCTCTGTTCGATGATCTCTGAGCTGAGTTCGATGATCTTGGGTCAGATCCTCGAGCTCCGTTCGAAGATCGACTATGCCAGAGTACAGGGTTCAGAGATCGTCGACCTGAGTTCGACGATTCATCCTGAGATCGTTGAGCTCCATTCGGCGATTGTCGAGCTCCGTTCGACGTTTTCTGTTGAACTTTTATTTTCTTAGGTAAATCAGAATTCTTCCTAGCCACCTCTACAACTCCCTTACCTTTATCTGAGATAAACTTGATTGTGGTTGTTAATACTATAGGTTGGCTGGATGAAGCACCCAAGCCCAGTGTATTATTGAATCTTGAGTTCACTGTGCTTGTGATGTCCATTAGTTTGATACTTCTCCTATTGAGGGATTCTTCAAACTTCTTGGCCTCTGATAGTTCACTTTTCAGTGAGGCTATCTGCTCCCTACAACATTCCAACTCCTCAGAGAGTTTGAGGTTATCTGATTTTAAGGTGCTTTGTTTAGACAGTTGATTTCTGAGAGAAATAATTTCTTTCTCAGATTTTAATAGATCTAAACAAAGTGCCTTAAATTCACATTTGAAGTCCTCTGAATTAAAATCAAATGAGTCTATTACCTGATCCTCTTCAGATTGAGTTTTTGATTCAGACTCTGACTCTTGTTTTGCATCAGTATTATGTTGAGAGGCATTGATAGCCATCATGCAGAACTCCTTTTCTTCAGCATCATCTTCATCATCACTTGAGCTGGATGAAGCTTCTGATTCTTCTTCTGTTTCACTCCAGGTTTCAGCTACAAACCCCTTCCTGGTATGTTTGTTCTTGCCGGAGGGGGGTTTGTCATTGCTGTTTTTCCTGAAGTCTTTGTCTCTTCTCCTTTCTTTCCTGTCCTTCTTGTTCTTATTCTGATTTTCTGGACATTCAGGCACAATGTGGCCTGGTTTCCTGCATCCAAAACAAATAATTTCTTTGTTATTGGACTTATCATACCTTGGCTTTTCATGCCCTCTGAATGACTTTTTCCTGAAGTCCTTCCTGGCCATTTTATAAAACCTTTTGGTCAGTAAGCTTAGCAGCTCTTCATTGTCTGTGACCTTGTCTTCAGGCTGATCGTCAATACCTTTGAATGCTATTGATTTCTCTTTTCTGATTGCTGGTGAAGCAGCCTTCCGCTCTTCTTCTCTGTTCTTGATGAGCAGCTCATAAGACTTGAGCTTGCCTAGAAGAGCCTCAGTGGTGATCTCATTTAGGCTTCCGGCATCCTTGATTGGCCAGATCCTTGAGTCCCAAGTGTTGGGGAAGCACATTAGGATTTTGTCATTGCGTTCAGTCAATGAGATCTCCTTGTCCAAGGTTTTTAGTTCATTGACTATAAGACTGAGTTTGTTATACATATCAACAACTGACTCAGTTTCTCCTTTCTTGAAGTTCTCATATTGAGTTATGAGATGGGATCTTCTATCTTTCCTTTTATCTTTAGATCCTGACACTATTTCAGATAGTTTGTCCCATATCTCTTTTGCTGAGTTGCATTCAGCTACTTTTTGAAATATTTTATGAGACATGGTTTGTGCCAAAATGTTCATTGCTTTGGCATCTACAACTTTCCATTTTTTGATTTCTGCATCTGTTCCTGAAGGAGGTAGAACAGCACTTGTACTTGTATTTGCTGGAGGTCTTGGACACACTATCAAAACAGAATTAAAGATATCTTCATCAATAGAATTCATGTACAATCTTATCCTTGCCTTCCAAAGTGCAAACTTAGATAGATTGCACACTGGAGGTCTGGTGCTAGCATAATCTTTGTTCTGTGTCATGGTTTTATATAAAGATAAATATAATACAAATAATAAAAATAAAAACCCTCTATAAAAGATTGATCTTATCACAGATCTTTTGGTTCAGGTGTTAGTCTGTAGGAACAACTAATCTGATGAAGATTTAGTTGAATAATAACCAACTAAGGTATGGTATTTTAACCAACCTCGCTCTGATACCAATTAAAAGTGGGGATAAGATCTACCTTAACTCTAGAGGGGGGTGAATAGAGTATATTAAAATAATTTTCAAGTTAAAAATTATTTTGTAGTGGAAGACTTAATTTAAATATATGTGTAAGGTGCTTGCAGTAAATAAAAATTATGAAAGCAAGAAATAAAAACATAGCATGCAGCAAACAAAATATAGCAACCAGAAGACACAAGAAGCTATAGTGGTTCCCCAATCAATCTGGGTACATCCACTATTCTACCACCCTAGGTGGGAATCCACTACAGGATGAGTTGATCAGGTGTCCTGGGCACCAATGAGCTTTTGATAAGGTGCTCAAAAACCAAACTAGATTTTTTGATCAGGTATCTTGCCACCACTGAGTTTTGGCAAGGTCTCAGAAACCAACACAAAACTTTTGAAGGGAGTTTTGAGAAACCCTTTTACAACAGAAAAAGAAAGAGGTGAGATGTTCTTCTCTGTCAACAATCAGAGAGAAGACTAGTGGATGATGTTGTCAAAGCTCCCCCTGAGATCTGGAAGTTGTTCAGGAAAAGAAGCTTCGCACTAGGGTGATAGGCCTTCAGTAGATGAGATCTCCAGCAAAGGATGATTCCAGCAGTTGCTGAAATGTATAGTGTCTGTAGTCTTGATGGATGAAGCCTCTGAACACTTGAGTCAAAAGAGATCTAGAAAATCTTCTTTTCTGTATGTTGATCTCCTTCAGTGGTGTGTGTTCTGAATGAATTCTGTCTGTATGTCTGTTTGTGATTGTTCTCTTTCTGTGTGTGTAACTGTTAGAAGTAGCAGAATAATATCCTCTTTTATTCCTTAGATCTTGAAAAGAATGAATTGATTCTCTGTCTCCAAGATAGTCGTTAGCCACTCATTAATGACTTCCTTAAATGAATTTTATCTCTGGAGGAAAGTCCTAGAAAACATTCCTTTAAATCTCCCTTGAAACTTGCTCCGGATTAATTGAAATGGCTACAAGATCCTTGAAATAAATGTTGGGAATAAATAAGATAGAATTCCATAACTGTCTGAATTTGAATCTTGAGAATCGTCGATCTCTCCAGAAAATCATCGACCTGAGCTCAACTACGGTCGACCTGAGCTCAGAGACTGGAACTAGACTGGAAACAGAAATCGTCGATCTGAGCTCAACTACCGTCGACCTGAGATCAGAGACTGGGAAAACAGCTAGAGACAGAAACGTCGATCTGAGCTCAAAGATCGTTGAACGGCGTTCGACGACTCGTTGAACTGAGCTCAGAGATAGTCAAACTGAGTTCGATGATTCGTCGACCTGAGCTCGACGAAAATGACTTAGTCTCCTGAATTTGAATATCTGATCTGAGGGTCTTGGGGGCAGCTTTCAGGCCTAAATTCTAACCATTAGACTCAATCTAATCGACCTTAAAAACTATACAAGGAGGTCAAAACAATTTTCCTAAGGATATAGTGATCCTTGCCCAAATCAGTAATAGGGTGTTCCAATAGTCTACTTACACCTTGTCCCTTATTAAATGCATGAACAGCGTTGGTCATTTTACTTCAGGTTTTTTAAGCCCTTTTTGAAGTAACCTAGCTCTGATACCACTTGTTGTATCTCGTGGCCAACCTTTGAGTGGGGTGAATAAGGTTTGGAGCATTTGCTGAAAGTTTTAAAAAAAAAATAAAACCCAGGAAAACAAGTTCTGGAAGCTACTACAGGGCGTTAGGTAGCTAACGCACGACGATAAGTTTATGAACTCATTTTCTTGTGCAGATCCGAGTTCAAATCCTACAAACACACAAATTCTCTAAGCATTCACATCACACATCCAGAAGTAATCAACACAGACATAAAAGATTTTATTGCACGAATTCAGAATAACAATAGTTTTAGGTGAGTACAAAAAGGGTGATCTCTGTGACACCGAAAATCTAAGGCGATGAGTAAAAACGATCTTTTGGTTTCTATACTGATCTGCTCCACTGACCGGTTGGCTCTCTCCTTTTCCCTCTAGGAAAAGTCTTCGATCCGGCTCTTCACCTCCACACAACGAAGGGTCTTAGAGCACCGCTAGATCCTCTTGGTCTAGATGTCCTTATCCCCAGGACGATTTCCCACAGAGTCCTACTCGGATTCCGACGACCTATACCGGTCGATTTTCCTCTCCACAAGATTTAGAAAAGACAAAAAGAATACAAGAATAAGAGATGTAAATATTTAAAATGATGAAGTTCACCCTCTTAATGGCTTCTCCGTAGAACGATCCTCGATCGGTGCTTGAGATCTCTATTTGATGGCAACTGGTCGGCTCTTCATATTCGATGTAGATCTTGGATCGTTAGAGTATTTCGATCATGATCAGGAGGGATATTACTGTCTTCTTTTTCGATGGAGACTTGTGTAACGGAACGCAAGGAAGAGTGGCCGAACACTAGTAATCACGAACTCCCATCCTCTCCCTTTTTTCCAACCCCAGGCTCAGAAACCAAGGCGGGCTTTTATATGTGTTCATAAAAATAGGCAACCGCCGGTGGTAAGACTAGCGTCAGGCGGTAGGTTCGCGCGCTTATTGTGCCAGATGTCATCCAAATCTGGAATTATATTTAAACCGAAAATTTGCCATTTAATCATTGCTAGCCCCGCACAGTTACTGCTACCGCTGCATGGTAATATGGAGCACGACGATTCAGAAAAGTCGTGTCGAGTCGTCGAGAGGTGTCTCGGCATTCGGCGAACGGCTACCGCGGCGCAGTACTGCTAACGCCTGGTGGTAGGTCGTTTCTCGAGAAAGGCTTCTTGGCATTCATCGAAAGGTCCTGCTCAGCGTTTGTCGAAAGACAAGCGCGGCGCATTAACCTCTATCACCTGGCGGTTGATAAGTTGTAAATATCCCTATTTTTATGTTCATTATTTAAGTAGTTTTCGTTTTCTTTTGTTATTTTAGGTTAAATTTCTTTAATAAAATGCTTCTTTTATTGTATATATTTTGCTAACTTAGTTTATTTTATTTTTCAGAAATTTCCAGAATTTTGCCAGAAAAATCATGTGTCACACCCGTGTACTGTTGGTCACGCCCGTGACCTGGGCGTGACACATCAAAATCCAGTGAATCAGCAATTTTTCGAAGAAAATGCGTGACACGCCCAGCCACATGCCCGTGTCTAATGACATGCCCCGTGACCATGGCATGTGCCACTCCATCTCGAAGAAAACACGCTCGACGATCGTCGACCAACTTGACACGCCCACTGTCACGCCCGTGACCGGGGGCGTGACTCCTCCACCGGGCCGACAAACCACCGCCGGTGACTTTTCGGCGCAAACGACACCCAGTTCAACCTCCCCGAAACAACCACCGCCACGCCCGTGACATGGGGCGTGACGTCCATGTGGACCTCCCGAAGTCAACAACGTCATCAAATCACCGAAATCAGATGATGAATAATGTCGACACGCCCACTATCACGCCCATGACCTGGGGCGTGACCGCCGCGTTTTCAGCTGCAAAATCAAATTTCTAGTCGAATCACCGCCGCCATTTGAATAGTAGTGACACGCCCCCTGACACGCCTGTGTCAGAGGGCGTGTACTTGGAAAATTTTCCCTATAAAAGGCCAGCTGTTGTATGAGTTAAGGGTTCCGAAATTTTGAACCATTTTGTTGACAAGGGCTGCTGTTTGGAGCTTGCTTTAGTGTTATGTAAGGAACCCCTCCCCCCCCCCCCCCTCCTTCTTAAGTTTGTTTGTTTAGGATCTTGTAATCAACTTCTTTTGTAATAAAAATCATTAATTTTTCATCCTTACATGCTCTGAAATGTCTCTGATGGCCTCCTTTTCACCAATTTTATGTATTTATGTTTTCATTTTCATATTGCGTGTGTGCGTGTATGAGTTAAAATTGTGAAATTTATGTTTTAAATCAAAACAACCTTTGGTTTTACTTTCATTTATGTCCAAATTTCTAGCCGTTATTATAGCCATTTTTGTTATCATACTCTTTAGAATTGGTTAGACTTAGGATTTTTATGCTTCCAAATTCGTTCTTATGAACTTGTAAAATAATAAAAAAGGTGGTTTTCATTCCTCTTAACTTTGATTTTTCTTTGTTTTGATTATAAAACTGTGGCTTCTTTTTAGCTTTCTTCCACTTTTTAAACTGTTTTACAAAGCTATAAGAATGTATAATATGTTATTTTAATTTTTCAACAACTTTGATTTTCGCAATTACTTAAAAAGATTTTTGCTCAAACAATTTTTATTTCCACTTTTTATGCATTTCTATCAAAATATAACGGTAAAAATGCAAACGTTTTAATTTTTCAAGCACTTGCTTTTCTCACCTTAATTTGAAAACTCTTTGCTCAAACAATTTTATTTCAACTTTTTATGCATTTCTACGACATTATAGTGGTAGAAATGCAGTTGTTTTAATTTTTTGATAACTTTATTTTTCTTAATTTTTTCGTCTGCGTGCGTGCGTGTATGAGATAAGTTTTATTGCTTTCTCCAGTTATGTAGAGAGTGTGTGTGTGTGCATTTATTTCCGCCTACTCGTTAAGAGTTAAATGGCGTGTCTTTAATTTTTTTCACCTACTCATTTGAGTAGGATTTGCAAGTGTGAGTATTTACTTTTTGCAGTGTGAGTATTTCATTTTCTGTCATGTGTGTGTGTTTTTATTAATGCAAGTGTGAGTTTTAATTTCAGCAAGTGTGTGTTGTCTTTATTTACCGCCTACTCATTTGAGTTAAATGGCAGGTCTTTATTTTTTGTAATTATTTGAGTAGTATTTGTACTAGCATTTATTTCCGCCTACTCGCTTGGAGTTAAATGGTTGGACTTTATTTCAGTAGGACTTGTTGTTTTTATCTTCCGCCTACTCGCTAGGAGTTAAATGGTCGGACTTCATTTCCCGCCTACTCGTTTGAGTAGGACTTGTAATTTTCAGCTTTTATTTACCGCCTACTCATTTGCGTTAAATGGCAGGTTTCAATCGTCCGCCTACTCGCTAGGAGTTAAATGTCCAGACTTTATTTTTCGCCTACTCATTTGAGGAGGACTCGTTCTCGCATTTATTTTCGACAACTCGTTAAGAGTTAAATGGAGTGTCTTTATTTCCTTGTAAATATTTGAGAAGGACTTGTAATCGTATTTATTTCTGCCTACTCGTTAGAGTAGGACTCGCTTTCATTTCAGTCCTACTCGTTTGAGTAGGACTTGCAAATTTTCAGCTTATATTTCCCGCCCACTCATTTGAGTGGGACTTGCAATTTCAATTATGCAATTTTCTCTTACTTGTAACTTAGTTTTATTTCTGTCTCTTTATTATGTGTTTGGATGAGTGCGGGTGTGTTTATTTGTAGTAACTTTTCTAATATTAGGTTATCTTGATTTTCTTCTTATTCTCTTTATAACCCTTCAGCGAATAGTTTATAACGCTCGCCTAACCAAACTCATAAGCTATCCCCATTCCGATGAGTGGCTAATCGCTTTTAGCCCGTGGTATCGAAGAGTTTTGGGATATAAAAATTTTTAAATAACTAAAGGTCTTATTCTTATATTTAATAAAAAAACTTAACGTTTACCCCGGGTTAACGACGTGTAGAACCACATATCAATGTGTGGGCTCTATTTTCGTTATCCATACGCTAGCTAGCCGAGAGGTCGTGCGTATGGACTGATCACCCCTAGGTAAAGAGAGTTCTGCACTAACCCTCGAGAGTGGAGGCGCACTAACTCTACCGGATTGGGTTCCCCACCCAATAGCGGGTTCTTAGCGTCCTGCAGGCATTAAGAGGAATCCTTCATCGGACGAGAGCCCGGTCAAATAGCCTTAATGTCCAGGTGAGCGATATTCCTAGAGATAGGTGACCTGATTAATTTGGAACCTCCACGGCCAAGTTTCCACTTTAATTAAATTGAAACTTTAGTTCTCTAGTTATTCAAATCTATTTTAAATCCTAACGTAATTCGATATTGAGTGTTATCTCTTCATCGTCTTTAATTTTAATCTATTTTCGTCCCATTTTAGTTAAAATCAACAACTTACTATTTCAGTAAAATAATAGTTCTTTCGGAGCAGTAGGGATAATCAACCCGTTCCCGGGAAATTTATGATCTGGATATTCCCCCGAATATTCTGTATTACTTGCGATAGGTGCACTTGCCTACCTCAGCAAGCCCGCGGCGTTCGACTCATCGAACCAACCACCTATATAAGAGTCTGTTCACAGGCCTATCAGTGGTACTCTGGTTTCTTGACAAATTCGGCTTGGTGTTCGTCGAGAGAGCTAGCTCTGCATATTAGTACTACCATATGGCGGTAATATCACGAGAGCTTGGCTAAAATAATTCACCACATTAGCGTGAGCAATAGGACTGACGCGAGGCGGTAACTTCCTGAGAGCTCTACCCAATTAATTCACGGCTACCGCTCGACGGTAACTTATACCACTCGGTGTTATTGGCCATGGGATCCTTCTTCTTCTTCGATTGCACCTGTCAACTTGCACACTCTATCAACATAAGACGTGATCAAATACAACCTGGGAGTTGATATTATCAAACTCAGGGAATCTGAAACATCAGTTCTAATAGAATCAACAAAACCTGAGGGTTGCTCAACATACACTCTTTCTTTGAGGTATTCATTAAGGAAGGCTGACTTCATATCCATTTGGCAAACCTTGAATTCTTTGTACATTGCATATGCCAAGAAAAGTCTAATAGCTTCTAATCTAGCTACTGGTGCAAAGATTTGATCAAAGTCTATGCCCTCTTCCTGTTTATAGCCTTTGCAACCAGTCTAGCTTTATTTTTCACTATAACACCATTTTCATCCAGTTTGTTCCTGTATATCCATTTAGTTCCTATGATGTTACAGTCATCTGGTCTGGGAACCAACTTCCAGACTTTATATCTCTTGAACTGGTTCAATTCTTCCTGCATTGTACCTATCTAAAAAGGATCTACATTGGCTTCTTCAATTTTCTTTAGTTCTATTTGAGATAAAAAATTTGAGTACATCACAGTGTTGTAATTTTTGCTTCTTATGGTCACACCCTGAGCTGCATCTCCAATGTTCAATTCCCTTGGATGATCCCTTAGATGTCTGAAAGCTACTAGTAATGTGACTTCTTCTCTTATACCAACTACATCTTGTTGATGTATTACTTCTCCTGGTTGCTCTTGTGCAAGAACTTCTTCAAAAATGTTGACTCCATCTTGAATATTTTGGCTTGTTAGAACTGAATCTTCTATTGACAGCTTATGTAGCTTCAAGTATAGGCATATTTGCTTGATGAACCTGACTTATCATTGTAAAACATGGAACTTTCATCAAATACAACATGAACAGACTCCTCTACAACTTGATTCTTTAAGTTGTAGACCCTATAGGCCTTACTGTAGTTACTATAACCAACAAATATGCCATCATAGGACTTTTCAGCAAACTTAGTTATGTATGTTTTCCCATTATTTAGGACAAAACATCTACATCTAAAGATTCTGAAATAGGACAAGTTTGGTTTTCTACCCTTCATTAGTTCATAAGGAGTTGTATTCAACCTTTTGTTGATTGAAGCTCTATTAAGAAAATGACATGTTATGTTAATTGCTTCAGCCCATAAATATTCTGGGAGTGAAGAATCACTTAGCATGATTCTTCCAGCTTCAATGAGATTCTCGTTCCTTCTCTCAGCAATTCAATTTTGTTGGGGTCTTCTTGGAGAGGAAAAATCCTGCTGAATCCCAAGTTCTTCACAAAACTTCGTCATATATTCATATTGAAACTCAGTTCCATGCTCACTTCTGATTCTGACCACAGAACTGTTCAATTCATTCTGAATTTGTTTGATAAATGTCTTGAAGACATCAGGAGTTTCAGACTTTTTTCTTAAGAAGAAAACCCAAGTAAATCTTGAATAATCATCTATAATCACAAAAGTGTATACACTCCTTCCTAAACTATAAACTGGTATAGGATAAAATAAGTCCATAGGTAAGAGGTATAAACACCTCATTGAGTATTTGGATTCAATACTTTTAAATGAAGCTTTGGTCTGGTTGTTTTTTTGACATGCAGGCAAATGCTCTCCTTAGAGCAATTATTGTTATGACCATTCCTAACTAGCTCTTTACTGTAAAGTTTACTTATGACCTTGTAGTTCAAATAAGCTAGCCTCTTGTGCCATTTGACACAGCGTGAGGCTTTCTCATTTGCAACTAAATATAAGGGTGAGTCTGACTTTAAATAAAGAAAATTCAGACAATATACATTCCCACATCTAGTGCCTGTCAAGATAACCTTTTGGTCACTTCACTTCTTTATGAGGCACTCATCCTTGTAGAATGAAATTTCATATCCAAGATCATAAAGTTAGCTTATGCTTATAAGTTTGTGTTGCAACCCTTCCACATAAGCAACATTGGTGAAAGTGACTAAGCCATTCGTGATCTTACCATAATCATTGGTAATACCTTTGTCAGCTCCACCAAAGATCTTTATAGGGATAAATTCCCTCAAATTGCTCCTTATTCTTGTCATATGTCTGGAACATTCATTGTCCAAGTACCAGATTGGTCTATCTCTGGTGCTTGGACATTCCTACAAAATAAGAATTTATTTTTCCTTAGGAACCCAAATAGTTTTTGGTCCTAGGTTTTGGTTAGTTGTGGCTCCATTGAGACCACCTGTAAACTTCTTAACTGGATATGTTTTCTAACCATGAGACGTAGTGTAATTGAACCAACAGTCCAAGATAAAGTGTCCCACATTTCCACAACATCAACATTCATATCTATTATACCTCCTCTTTGGAGGAACAGAAGGATCTTTATGCTGACATTCTTTACGACAGGAATGAGCAAACTTGACAGTTGTATTTTGATTGGGAGCAAAAAAGTTATTTTGTATCTCAGTTACAACAGTTCTCCTTGGAGCATGCACATTAGGAATAGATTTCTTATTCACATATGAACTTGATCCGACTGGTCCAGACTTTTGAGTTTCTTTCCCTTAGTCTGAAACATAGGTTGCGGAATGACTGGACCCTTTTGTCTTGTCAGCTTTTTGCCTCTTTCATTTGGGTTTAACATACCCAAGACCACTTCCAGGTGTTCCTGAGAAGGTGTCTATAATTGGCGGCACAGTTTTAGGTTTAGAAAATTGTTATACTAAATTTTTCTCATTCATGAGTTTGAGTTCTAACTCCTGAATGATTGCATCTTTTTATTTTATTAACATAATTTGATCACCAATGATCTTAGTCAGCTTTGCCAACTTGGAAATTTGAAGGCCAATTTTCTAAGTATCCATCTTATGATGATACTCAAGACCTTTTAGTGATGCAATTTCTATAGCTTGTTCTTTGACAAGCTTCTTGCTCTTTACAAGAGCTTCCAACAGTTTTCCAAATTTGACTGTGAGTTGTTGTAGTTCAGTCTCAGGGTTAGACTTATGCTAATCAAGCTTTGAGTCACATGAGTCTAGCTCATCCACAGTGTAACAGCCCACATTTCGCAAACAGGAAATTTTTGGGTGACACGGCCTGGGACACGGGCGTGTCCCAGGGCATGTCAAGCTGGGGTCGATGAGTTTGCCGTGAGGTCGACGAAATTTGGAGTCGACGGTCATTGAACAGTGGACACGGCCTGCGACACGGGCGTGTCGCAGGGCGTGTCGAGGCCGTGTCGACGATCGGCCTTCGTGTCGACGATTTTTTGCTCGACGATGTGTCGAGAGGAGGCACACGGCCCAGGACACGGGCGTGTCCCAAGCCATGTCGTGAGCTTGACGACTTTCGCTCGACGATCGTCGAGTGTCGAGATGTGGTCGTCAAGTGTCAAGAAGTTGAACACGGCCTGTCACACGGGCGTGTCCCAGGGCGTGTCAAATCAGGTCGACGAACTCAACCCGACAAATTTTGCGCTAGGCCGTGTCTGAGTGCCATGTATGGGCACATGGCCTGGGACACGGGCATGTCACAGGCCGTTTGAAGTCTCGGGATGTTTTGGGATTATTTTCGCCACTGCACACGGCCACAGACACGGACGTGTATGAAGGCGTGTTGAGTGACACTGCCCATGACACGGGCGTGTCCCAAGGGCGTGTCACTGGTCTGGATAGGTCGGTAGCCCACCGCTTGAGGCACACGGCCTGGGACACGGGCGTGTCACAGGCCGTGTCAGGTCAAATTTAGCTTTTCTGGCATTTTTGTGGCCGTCCATTCCTTCAGCCTGGATCCAAAGGCTGAGCTTCTTTCCTCTTTTCCTAAAGGCCAAAATCTGAGAATTTATTCTCATTTTACTTAGCCTTTATCTTTCTTCAAGTTAAGAGAGAAAGGAGAGGAAGAAGAAGGAAGAAGAGGAAGGGTTGCTGTTGGTGGTGCTACGGTTTACCGACGAGAAACCCGAAGCTGGCGTTGCGGAGGAAAAGCTCTTACGAGTCTTTCGAGCTAGCTTTAAGTTCATGGCACCGAAGCAGTCGTCAAGGGTAACGACTTTTCTTCCAATCCATGTGAAGGCTTCCTTTTGGCATATATTTGTGATTCCCCCACCAAGAGGTGGCTGATTTTGGGAGTCTTTGGGTGGATTCATGAAATCCCCTTTGTTGGCATATAGATTCGGAAATGGAGTACGGAATAGGCATGCTGTGTGAAGCCCATCTGGATAGGTTGGTCTGGATTGGTGATGTTTCATACGAACCGGAGAAGACTCCGTGATAAACGTGTAGTTTAAGGAGTCAACGGATTATGCCTGCGAAAAGGAGTAGCAGGAAGTACTGGTGTGACCAGGAAAGGCCCTTTGTGATGCTTGATGTCGTAGGGTGTTCACCTGTGAAGCGAGTAACAGGAAGAACTGGCATGGTAGCCAGGAAAGACCACTGACATTTGTGATTTTGCGGTGTCCACCTGTGAAGAGAGTAACAGGAAGTACTGGGATGCCCAGGAAATACCTGATGCTGTGATAAGGAATGGGTATAGAGAAATACCCAGGCTGTGTGCCAAGAACAGGATTGGTAAGACCGACCCGCACCTTTGATATAGCCATGAGTACGCTGTACTCGGAGAAGGCAAGGCGATTTGAGCAACGGGGGGTGGAGTATCCGACCTGCGCTATGTCCGTCCGACGTGAGACCAAAAGGTGCATTCTGTTGGAGCGCATAGCAAGAGTCTTCGGCCTGCGCGCCATGACACAATGGGGGGCTACGGGCCATCCCGGTGTAGGAAGACTAACTCCGGCTGCACGCCATGGAGTAAATGCTCAAGAGATTTACCGTTGGGTTGTGACCCTGATACGGTGGTGGGCAAGAGCTTTGCCAGAACACCAAGAATGTGCCCTGAGTGCACGGACCGTTGGGCCGGGTGGCGAACGGTTGTGATGGCTTGTGTGCGTGAAAGCACATTTTGATGAAATATATTGCCATACTGTGTTATAATATGTCTGAAGGGAAGATTACCGCTGCCCCGAGAAAAGGGGTAGGGTCGTTATAATTTGGCCAGCTGAAAGCTGACCGTTGCTTTTGTTTGCCACAGTTGGGTGGATTGTCCATGTACAGGTGCTGGAGAGCCGAGCGGGACGCATAGAGGTTGATGTTCCTGCTGTTGTTTCTGTTACTTCTGCTAGCCCTCGAAGGCTATATGTGTTCGATATGTTGTGTGTTTTCTTTTATTGTGGCCGGCCTGCGCGCCAATCTGTTTAGGCCACTGTGTGAAAGCCATGTACGGCCATAAGGCCAACTCTTTTACTTGTTTTAAGACATTCTTATATCGTATAAAATGTGGAGTTGTTTATTTGGGCATTCATGAGGAGCTCAAGTTGTAGTCTAGGCTTTCGCTAGAATGCTTTGTGATAGGTGTGATGGGCTACTCTGGTATCATCCTGTACCTTCACCGCCTGTTTTGTGATATATCCTGTGGGGCCCAGGCCGGACCTTCTAGAATATACCATATGAACGGATGGGGTTGTTACATTTTTGGTATCGGTTGTTTTGGTCTTTCCCTCTCGAACTCGTGGTCGACTTCTTTTGTGGGGTGGCGAGCACGCTTTTGTGCAAACCAAAGTCTACGAATGAACTCCTGAATGTCCATGATAGGAATGCAAAATTGATGTGTTTGAGGAACTTGTGTGTTCTTATTTTGTGTTGTTTGCTTGGGTGCGACCACTAATATGTGTGTCTTGTCCACCTCTAGGTGACACAAAGTGGAGCTGGGCCGCCTGAGCCCCAGCGTTCTGATGAAAGTACGGCACCAGCCGCGGTGCCGACACCTCCACCGTCTGCGAAACATGTGCGTTTAGTTGCGGAGGCTTTATTTACCATGATCCAAGGACAGCCACTTAGGCAGGAACAAGCCGCTGTGAGACCAGAACAGGTGGCGGCAAGACCTGAACTTGTAGTGGATATGGCTCCTCGAGTGGCAGAGAAGCAGCTAACGCGGTTTATGAGTTTCCATCCGCCTACGTTCTCGGGAGCGGGAACTCCGACGAAGGCTGAGGATTGGCTATCGCGCGTCAAGCGAGTGATGACGGCGATTGGAACGGCGGAGCATCAGAAAGTTACCTTAATTACCTTCTTGCTTGAAGGAGAAGCTCGATTGTGGTGGGATGAGATGGAGTTGCATCACTTGGCGGGTCGTCTTTTAACCCAAGTATCGATGGAAGAATTCTCCCGACTCTTCCTAGCAAAGCACCTTCCTGCGGCTCAGCGGATAGCCATGGAAAATGAATTCCAAAGGCTAACACTAGGTGATGGCAGTGTTGACGCATACCTGCATGAATTTACTCGCTTGGGGCGGTATGCGGGTTCTATATTTGCGGACGAGCAGAGGAAGACCAAGCGGTTCTATGAAGGACTGAGGGACGAGTTGAGGTTCATTGTGTCAAGTTCGGTGAACCAAGGTTTCCAGGCATTGGTTGACACTGCGAGCGCGCTTGAGAAGGATATGAAAAGGGTGCAGGGGAAGAGAGCGTTGGTTGTGACGCAACCGGAGTGGAAGGCGCCCCGATCTGGGAAACCATTTGATAAAAAGAGATGGGGCAAGAAGTCCAATCCTAGTGGACAAGCTCCTTCATCAGTTGCAACGGGAGCAACGTCAGGGGCTACCTCCAAGCCAGATACTTGTATCTACTTCAATTGTAGCCGGATGGGGCATATAGCGCGAGATTGTCGGATGCCGCCAAAGAGTGAAAAGAAGGCGGGAGCATCTTATGCGGAAAAAGGAAAGACGGTGGTGGATTCCTCTGCCTCACAGGCGCAACCCCGGGTCTACATTCTTGGCCTGCAGGAGACCATCAAGCAGAGTGACGTGGTCACAGGTATGAGTTTAGTTTTGCATATGTTATTGTTTGTATGCTTTACTTAGTACATATATGCTTGCGGTTTGTGTGTGACATGTTTGTCACAGGCTTTGTGATGATTCGGGACTCACTGGCACGAGCACTGTTTGATACGGGTGCGTCGCATTCTTTTCTGTCTAGCGAGTTTATAACGCGGCTTGGGATACCCAGTCGTGAAAAGACATATAGCGTCAGAGTGGTGTTGCCGAATGGCGGTTGGATGCTTGCGGATCAAATAGGAAGTCGGAATTTCAGTTTGACTGCTTCTGTATTGCCAATATCGGAATTCAATGTGATTTTTGGGATGGATTGTCTTGCGGAGCAGCATGCTATGATTGATTGCCAGTCTAAAGAAATCACGTTGGGCCAAAATACCGAACAGGAGACAAAGTTCGCTGGTATGCGAGGAGTGGGCGGGACATTGATGTATGCACTCCAGGTAGTCAAAGCTGTTTGGAAGGGTGCGGAGTGTTACTTTGCACTGATTCAGGCTGTTGAGCCTAAGGCCAGTTGATGTTATAGATCACCGCAGTGAACCGGTCGCACAAGTAATATAAAATGGGGGTTTTCCCAAGTATCGATCTCACAAGGAACACAGTAAGGTGGAGTTAATTTCGAGGAGGACTTGAGATTGAAGTCCTCAGGTCGGAGCTAACTAAGGGGAGGTTTTGATGGTTGCGGAAACAGAAAATAAAAAGCTAACAACTACTCCTATGCAACGCCGCTATGCGATGCTTCGCCAGGCGGGATGGAAGACTAGTCGGGCCGCTATGCACCGAATCACTAGGCGGATGGACGAGAAGGCTAGCGGATGAGGTGGTTAGAACGGCGGAATGAGGGTCGAAATCACCTCTTCGCAACGCACGCCACTAGCAATTGCTAGTGCGGTAAGGGTGGATGGATGGTGGATGGAATATGGCGCAACTCAAGCAACTAAAGCGTAAATAAACACAGAATCACATAGACATGAATCTAGTAAAGTTTACATCTAAAGTGCAACAACATAAAAATAAATAAAGTTTTAACACACATATACAACAATAAAGCAAGTACAAGTCAAGAGATCGACCGAATCCGAAGTCTTGCTGAGGATTCACAGTTGGAATCTTCGAGTTGTCATTCCGTGTCCAAGCTCGGTCCTCAACTGCTTCCGGGGTAGAGAAGGGCTGTCACCACCTTCCAATGGCCCGTCTTCTTCATCTCACGATATCGGACGAAGTTTGCTAGCTTTCCTTTGCTTGATGGCTATGGCGTCAAACCCTACTTGAAGCTCATGGATGAAGGAGAAGGCCGAGAGGAAGCTCCGGCTTGGATTTGGCGGTGAAAGCTTGCCCAGAGCACCTCCCTAGGGTGGAAGATGAAGGAGGACAGCAAAAACGGCGGAGGAAATGGCCGATCTGCGGGTCTCCGTGCGGATCTTGGATTAGGGCGAGACCTGCACTATTTATAGAAAAGCAGAAATGAACAATGCGCACGATCACAGGCGCACGACCAGTGGTCGTGCGCACTATATCATGTGCTCGTGCGCACTGGCATGGAATAACAGGAAGAAGAACTGGGATAATGCGCATGTGTAGTGGCGCACGACCAGTGGTCGTGCGTACTAAGTCCAATGATCGTGCGATTACCCAGATAGGACTCCAGAAAAGAGGAATCAATGCACACGATCAGTGGCGCACGACCAGTGGTCGTGCGCAATATGTCCAGTGATCGTGCGCTTACCCCATGCTGATTTTGGAAAATGAAGAGTAGTGCGCACGATCAGGGGCGCACGACCAGTGGTCGTGCGCATTGAATCCCATGATCGTGTGCAGTATTCCTGTTTCATCACCATCCCGGAACACGCACACGACCCCTGTACCGAAAAGAAAAACCATCACTAATCTGTGCAGACATTCCAGACAATAACAAAAAGTAGTACAGACTAAAAGAATAACACAAAACACAACCACGGGCATAAATGTGCACTTCCTATGGAAATAAAGACAGGATGAAATATATATGATAATGAACTAAAAGTGAAGTGCAACCGTGTGAAAACTAGCCCAGATGAGTCCGAAAATAGGTATATAAAGTGGACTTATCACACCCCCAGACTTAACTGTTTGCGCGTCCCGAGCAAACAAAATCTAAGCAGATAGGGAAAAATACTAGTTAACAAAGAAATTGCGAAACGGAGTACCATGCGAAGTCGCATGCTCACGTGCGTAAAAATATAATAGAAGAAATTTCTAAGTATACAAAATAGTTTATACTTTTCATAATGCGTATCAAAATTTTATTATTACTCAAAAATGGAATCACGGTGAATCATTCAGTCACGTGTAGGGAGAAAGTAGACTAATCGCTAGGCGAGCATTGCCAAAGATCGGGGCTCCGGATAACCTCCAAAGGAATCCACCAATGTCGGTGACCATATGCTTGCCCTTTCGCATTCTCTCCACGGCACTGGTTTAGTTCACACACGAATCAGTAGGACTTTAGGTGAAGAAATGGGGCTTGGGTTTTGGTGAGGTAAACAATGATAAACAGGAAGGCTATGCACCTATCCCAAATGAGCTATCATAAAAAGAATCCCTCTACTAAGCAAAATACACGTGAGTACACCACACCCCCAGACTTAATTTTTTTAAATATGGGTGTGTGTACCGCCGACTCCAAATACATTCTCATTTCCAAAATGATTTTCAATTAAAACTTTTCTTTTCACTTTTTTTTCTTTAAAAATATTTTTCTCTTTTTTTTTATTCAAATCATCTTTTTATTTTTGCAATTTCAGCAAATATAACATTGCATCACATCCACATAATCACAAGTAAAATCACCACATCACACCCCAACACTAAAATGTAAACACTAAAGCTCAACTTGGGAGTGCGACTAGGATCGGCTATGAGGCTTTGGTGAAATCATGGTGGAGCTGTATCAAGAGGAGGGGTAGGCACAACAGGACTAGCGAGGATAAGACGTTAGGAATGGTACAAAGCTCAACCGGGCCAAAATGATGGCCTACATCGCACTCATGCATGACTAACCTATACCCATGCTTCAAGAATAGCTTGGGGCAAGTTCTTAGCCAACGAGAAAGACTATCCATCCTCCCAACTCGAGCAATACGAACCTAACGGCCGTCTACACACATCCCTAAGCTACTGTTTGATTCATACCGGATTCACCAACTTTTGAGTAGAATAAAAAGTATTTACGCAATTAGAAAAATATAAAACTAAAAGCATACAGAAAAATTAAATCTACTCGAATTTCTACACGAGACGAGAGCAGTTGACTAGAAACACAGCAAGGCCAACATTTTACTCCGTCTCACAATCCTATGTCAGCACCATAATTTTCCCAAATCTAACAAAGAAATGAGTTTAACTCTCAGCACGCAAAAAGCTAAGCACGCACTCATGTGGGTGCAGTGGTGTGTGATGCAATGACTAATCAAAATAAAATAATAAAGGCTTCTAGTATGCACATGAGATGTGCACGTGCAAAAGGCAACAAAACTGGCTCTCCCCCAGACTTAAACTAAGCAATACAGTATGTGATATAGAAATGAAAATCAGATACAAACAAGGGGAGAGGTTACCCAATGCTCAGCTAGTGAGCATACCAGAAGACGCGTGAAAACCTGAAGCAGGCCCGCCATACGAAGAATCAGAACCCTGCCAATGCAATTTGCAAAGAATACCTGCAGGGTTGAGCTCCGCAAAAAAAAACAAAACAAAAATATACAAAAGAAATGCTAAAATAAAATAGAAAGAAAAATAAAATTGCAGGAAATAAAAGATAAGTACTAGGGTTATTGTCATCCCAGCACGACTTATTCGACTACGAAAAGGTTCTAGCTAATGGGCCTATGAAAAGAAAAATGCACAGGTAACTGGCCTAATATCCGTTTCGGTAACGGGTACCGATACGGTGATAGAGCAGTTACCCCTCTACCTCAATAATAATACCTGCCCAACACCGGTAGAGGAAATAGGAAGAGGATGAGGAGGAGGTGTAACACCTCCCCTGTAGTGAACGTATAATATGGGTCCGGCCGGGGCCCCACAACATACGAGCGCCACAGCTTTAGCATTATAAGTTGATATAGCTACCCAAACTCAAAACACTTGCACAATCACAGCGGAAACAGAACAGGACAAGAAGTTATCCACCACTAAAGAGTAAAACAAATGGCCATAAGGCCTACACCAAGAGTCCATAGAAAAGTAGTACAACAAACATGAATGTGCTCAGCACTCCTAGTCTACCTCGGCATGCAAGCCGGACAAAATAGTCTCAAACAAACATCATCATCACTGAAGAGCTACAAAAGAGGGAAAAACACTTCATGGGGCTTAGGCCTTTCTGGCCGGCGTGCTAGCTCCTGCATGCGATCCTTGACCTGTAAGATTTATTAGTAACGTGGGTCAGCAAAGGCTGACCTCAAACTGTGTAACAACACATCTCCTCCCGGCCGCCCCTAACGGACCCCGGGGAACCCTCCAACCTGCAAGTCAGCACTTCATATGCAATATAAACATCTATAAATAGAAAAGCATTAACACAGGTTTGGATGTCTCAATCAACAAACATGTTCTCTACTGGTTGAGCATATAAAGAAAGGGCCTACTATGCAACATGGATGCAACACCCGGGCTTCACCCAAGGTACCCTACAGCGTATGCATCTAGCACAACATCACATCATTTGGGTACTCACATTTCCCCAATTGGCATAAAGCCGCAAACATTGAGGGAGACACAACTCCCTCACACGGCGCACAGGCCGCCACATGGAATTCTTGCCAAGGCCCCACCCGCTCGTGGACCTAGCCCCGGGCTTGCCTGCAAGCTCTGACGTCTCATGTCAGGATTCCAACAACCACAGACTGACCGATTCTAAGAAGCCTTGCTGGGCCCCACCCTCTCATGGCCTCTTTGCCCGGGCTTGCCCCAAGCTTGGCATTCTCGTCAGTCTCAAAGAAGGGGACTAGTCTCGCTGGGACACTCTCCACACATGACGCACATGTCACGGGATAGCCAGCCGACCACGGAGACATAGCCACGCCTTGGCACAACATAACCAAGACTAAACACATTGCAATCCCTCTTTGTACCGCAGCGTTCCCGCGCACCAAGGAAAACATCTCCAACTCGTGCGGAGCTAACCTTGTCCACCAAGGAAACCATCTCCATTCTCATACGGAGCTAACCTTGTCCCTCAAGGAAACCATCTACCGCCACGAGGAGCTAAACTTGTCCGGGTTCGACTACATGTACCTTTTCAAGCAAACGGGACAATCACCACCACAACACAAACGGCATCTTGCCGTAACGGAAATCTCTACGAATCCCTAAGTTCGTATGCAACATCACCGAGTCGGACTAACGGTCGCGACTACGGCTTCACCCATCATGCCTAATCCACTAGCGAAGCGGATCTCTAATGCAAATATGCCGGGGACGGACTCAATCAACCCGGAAGTTCCTCTTGAAACTTGGCAAACCAAAACCCCTCTCATTTGAGAGTTTGGTGCCCAAAATAGAGAGAAAGAAAGCTACATGATGCTAATACGTGCATCCTAAGGACCGAGAGGAGAGATGTCGTTACCTTACGACTCCTCTTCCTTGTCATGGCAAAATAGCCGGATGGAAATCTTCGCAACGGTCTAAGCTTCACGGATCCGGACTCGGCTCGCGATTTGGAGCACCGAAACCCTTCCTATAGCCCAAGACCTTCTTCTTCTTCCTCCTTGCTCTAGCTTTTCTCAAGATCTTAGAAAGAGAAAACTTGGAAAACAAAATGAGGGTTTCCCACCCTAGAATCGGACTTAACTTCCCAAGAATAGTCCTGAGCCGTCAGATCCCAAAATCTGGGAAAGAGTGGCCACGATTCGCCTGGAAAATAAAAGACCTGGGCCGAACACGGCCTGGCACACGCCCGTGTCCAGGGCCGTGTGCCCCATTCGCCGTCTCAAATCGACGCGCCTGGAATCGCACACGGGCATCCGACACGCCCGTGTTCCATCTGACACGCCCGTGTCCCCAGTGACACGGCCGTGTGGCTAGCCGTGTGCCTCCAACTACACGGCCCCGAAACCAACCCGAGAGGTGACACGGCCTGGAACACGCCCGTGTCCCAAGCCGTGTGCCAAGTCTCGACACCCGTCGACAGGCTTTGTGTCGACACCGCGGAAAAACATCGAGCGAAGATCGTCGACCAAGCGGGACACGCCCTGTGACACGCCCGTGTCACAGGCCGTGTGCCCCAGTCTCGACACCTTGTCGAGCAAAAGTGTCGACACTTGGGACGAGTGTCGACACGGCCTCGACACGCCCTGTGACACGCCCGTATCGCAGGCCGTGTGCCACCCTCTCGACATCTTGTCAAGCGAAAGTGTCGACACTTGGGCCGAGTGTCGACACGGCCTCGACACGCCCTGCGACACGCCCGTGTCGCAGGCTGTATGCCACCCTCTCGACATCTTGTCGAGCGAAAGTGTCGACACTTGGGCCGAGTGTCGACACGGCCTCGACACGCCCTGCGACACGCCCGTGTCACAGGCCGTGTGCCACCCTCTCGACATCTTGTCGATCGAAAGTGTTGACACTTGGGCCGAGTGTCGACATGGCCTCGACACGCCCTGCGACACGCCCGTGTCGCAGGCCGTGTGCCACCTGCCAGAAACCCAAAAATTTTCTGATCTGCAGACTGAGCCTCTTGAAAAACTGGGGTGTTACAGGAGGCCTGGTCCTCACTCATCTCACCACAAAACAAATCCTTGCCTAGCAAGGTTTCGTCCACCACAAGTTCGCTGGGGGCGAAGGTGACGGCAGGGGCTTCCATTGTGAAGGAGGTAGGAACCTCCTCACACAAGAGGATGCACCCGTCGACAGCCTGAGCGCAAGGCTCAATGTCAACCCAACTTACCCGTGGAGATTCAACCTGCACAGGCTCAGATAAAGAAGAGGGATGAAGAAATAAAGTAGAAGAAGAACTAAAATAATCAAAAATAGGGGGAGTGGTCCCGGTCTCACTCCCAGCAGGATCCAAGCAGAGATCACTGTCGGTGTCATATGAGTCGTATCGGTGAGAATTCGAGAACTCAAGGTCCGCGGTGGTAAGTGGAACGGCCTCATCCAATAAGGAGGTGCAAACCTCTGCATCGGAAAGAGGGTATTCCTCATCCCACCGGGGTGCGTTAAAATGTTCCGAAGATCCACCATCTCCGTCGGAGATAGAGGAATCATCATCCCACTTCGGCGCAACCTCGGGCACCGAATCATCAACAAGTACGGCATCATCAACCGACTCACACAAAAATGGAGTAACACAATCCGGCAAAAATTGCGGAGGGGCAAAGCTGCTCTCAAAATCAAGCACTGAATGAGCAGGTCCCATCGCAAAATCATTCGTAGACGCCACCCCGTCGACGACCGGAACAATCTCATCGTCCCATACAGGAGTGTCCATGAGTTCCTGCTCCACTTTTTGTTGGCTAACACTAGAGTGATCATCATCACTCAAGGAAAGTCATAAAAAGGGATCGAGGGACCCATGAAAGAGCTGTATGCGGCCATAGATTCTTCAGTAATCTCAACGGGTAAAGAATGAGCAAAGTGCGTTATATCAGTGTATGGGCCAGGCAACACCCTAGTAGGCCTGTCCACAATAGTCTTCCGCGAACGGGAGGTTGTTGTGCACACGCCCTCAGAGGGAGAAGGCTTGCACAAATGAGGGCAATCCTTCAACATGTGGCCCACACCTTGACATAACAAACACCGAATGCAATGCTCGGCATTCATAGCAGCAATGGCATCGATGGATTGGCGCAAAGTGTCAAGGATACGACACTCAGCATCAGGATCCATCACGAATAAAAATAATTGTTGAAAAAGTGCTAAACAGCTAAAATGAAAATAGCACGGATCTGCTATCTAAATCAAAAATCAGAAAAGGGGAAAAAGAAATAAGCAAAATAAAAATTCTAATAACAAAAGCAAATAAAAAAATGATATGCACAAATGGAAAAAGGCTTCAATCTATTATCTCCCTCTCCACAAACTCACACGACTGTGTTCCCCGGCAACGGCGCCAAAAACTTGATGCTATAGATCACGGCAGTGAACCGGTCGCACAAGTAATATAAAATGGGGGTTTTCCCAAGTATCAATCTCACAAGGAACACAGTAAGGTGGAGTTAATTTTGAGGAGGACTTGAGATTGAAGTCCTCAGGTCGGAGCTAACTAAGGGGAGGTTTTGTTGGTTGCGGAAACAGAAAATAAAAAGCTAACAACTACTCCTATGCAACGCCGCTATGCGATGCTTCGCTAGGCGGGATGGAAGACTAGTCGGGCCACTATGCACCGAATCACTAGGCGGATGGACGAGAAGGCTAGCGGATGAGGTGGTTAGAACGGCGGAATGAGGGTCGAAAGCACCTCTTCGCAACGCACGCCACTAGCAATTGCTAGTGCGGCAAGGGTGGATGGATGGTGGATGGAATATGGCGCAACTCAAGCAACTAAAGCGTAAACAAACACAGAATCACATAGACATGAATCTAGTAAAGTTTACATCTAAAGTGCAACAACATCAAAATAAATAAAGTTTTAACACACATATACAACAATAAAGCAAGTACAAGTCAAGAGATCGACCGAATCCGAAGTCTTGCTGAGGATTCACGGTTGGAATCGTCGGGTTGTCATTCCGCGTCCAAGCTCGGTCCTCAACTGCTTCCGGGGTAGAGAAGGGCTCTCACCACCTTCCAATGGCCCGTCTTCTTCGTCTCACGATATCGGACGAAGTTTGCTAGCTTTCCTTTGCTTGATGGCTATGGCGTCAAACCCTACTTGAAGCTCATGGATGAAGGAGAAGGCCGAGAGGAAGCTCCGGCTTGGATTTGGCGGTGAAAACTTGCCCGGAGCACCTCCCTAGGGTGGAAGATGAAGGAGGACGACGAAAACGGCGGAGGAAATGGCCGATCTGCGGGTCTCCGTGCGGATCTTGGATTAGGGCGAGACCTGCACTATTTATAGAAAAGCAGAAATGAACAATGCGCACGATCACAGGCGCACGACCAGTGGTCGTGCGCACTATGTCCTGTGCTCGTGCGCACTGGCATGGAATAACAGGAAGAAGAACTGGGATAATGCGCACGAGTAGTGGCGCACGACCAGTGGTCGTGCGCACTAAGTCCAATGATCGTGCGATTACCCAGACAGGACTCCAGAAAAGAGGAATCAATGCACACGATCAGTGGCGCACGACCAGTGGTCGTGCGCAATATGTCCAGTGATCGTGCGCTTACCCCAGGCTGATTCTGGAAAACGAAGAGTAGTGCGCACGATCAGGGGCGCACGACCAGTGGTCGTGCACATTGAATCCCATGATCGTGCGCAGTATTCCTGTTTCACCACCATCCCGGAACACGCACACGACCCCTGTACCGAAAGGAAAAACCATCACTAATCTGTGCAGACATTCCAGACAATAACAAAAAGGAGTATAGACTAAAAGAATAACACAAAACACAACCACGGGCATAAATGTGCACTTCCTATGGAAATAAAGACAGGATGAAATATATATGATAATGAACTAAAAGTGAAGTGCAACCGTGTGAAAACTAGCCCAGATGAGTCCGAAAATAGGTATATAATGTGGACTCATCACCAGTGTGTACGAGGTTCCGATTGTGGCGGAATTTACAGATGTGTTTCCCACAGATCTCCCTGGGCTACCACCCCAGCGGGAGATTGACTTCACGATCGAGTTGGTGCCAGGTGCGAAACCTGTGGCCCGCTCGCCATATCGCGTCGCGCCAAAAGAGATGGCTGAGTTGAAGGTTCAACTACAAGAAATGTTAGAGCAAGGGTATATACGCCCAAGCATGTCACCTTGGAGCGCGCCTGTGCTTTTTGTAAAGAAGAAAGATGGTGTGTTGCGGTTGTGTATCGATTACCGTGAATTGAATAAGTTGACCGAGAAGAATAAGTATACGATACCCCGGATTGATGAGTTATTCGATCAGCTGGTGGGCTCGACCTTCTATTCGAAGTTGGACCTGAAGTCTGGTTATTACCAGTTGAGAATTCAGGAAGGTGACATTCCCAAAACTGCATTTGGAATGCGTTATGGGCACTATGAGTTCACAGTCATGCCATTTGGACTGTGCAATGTGCCCTCGGTGTTTATGGATCTGATGAACCATATTTTTCGCGAGTACCTGGATATGTTTGTGATCGTGTTCATTGATGACATCCTGGTGTACTCGAAGTCGAAGGTGGAACATGAAACGCACTTGCGGTTAGTGTTGAACACGTTGAGGCAAAATCAGCTTTATGCCAAGTTCTCGAAGTGCGAGTTTTGGCTATCGTCGGTGGCATTTTTGGGTCATGTGGTGAGTGGAGCGGGCATTGCAGTGGATCCAGCGAAGATAAGGTCCATACAGGAGTGTCCACTGTTGTCTTCCGTGGCCGAGGTCAGGAGTTTCCTTGGACTTGCGGGCTACTATAGAAGATTTGTGGAAAACTTCTCGCGGATTGCTTTGCCGCTAACCACGTTGACGCGAAAAGATCAGAAGTTCGTTTGGACGCCAGAGTGCGCACGAGCTTTTGAAGAGCTGAAGATTCGGTTGACCACGGCGCCGGTGTTGTCTTCGCCACGTGGGACCGATGGATTTGTGACTTATAGTGATGCCTCAGGGAGCGGCTTAGGCTGCGTTCTTCTGCAAAGTGGAAAGGTTATTGCTTATGGCTCACGCCAGCTGAAGGTGCACGAGCGAAATTATCCCGTCCATGATTTGGAGCTAGCGGCGGTGATTTTTGCACTCAAGTTGTGGTGACACTACCTTTATGGAGTGAAGGTGGAGATCTGTACAGATCATAAGAGCCTAAAGTACCTACTGGAGCAGAAAGATTTAAATACGCGACAACGAAGGTGGTTGGAGTTCCTTGGGGACTACACTTTCGAGGTTCACTATACGCCCGGGAAGGGGAATGTTGTCGCGGATGCGTTGAGTCGGAGGGTTCCGGCTAGAGAAAATTGGTTACAAAGGCATGATGAACGTCTTATCCAGGAGCTGGAGGCGTTGGAGATTTATTGTGTTGACAAGAATTCCACTGCCACTGCATATTTGAACTGGACTGAGGTGCAATATGACCTTGCAGACCGAGTTCGACGGGCAACAGAGTTGGATGAAGATCTCTTACGCTATGTGAATGAAGGGCCAGAGGGCAAATTCACCTGGAATGACGGTCTTTTGCGAAAGGAGGGTCGTTTGTGCGTCCCTAATGTGGGGAAATTGAGGGAAGAACTAATGTATGAAGCGCATTATACAAAGTATTCCATTCACCCCGGGAGCACGAAGATGTTCAACGATATGAAGAAGCTTTTCTGGTGGCCAGGGCTCAAGAAAGATGTTGCCCTTTATGTCTCCAAATGCCAAACATGTGCGATGGTGAAGGCGGAATGCCAAAAACCGGGCGGTTATTTGAAGTCACTGCCGATCCCAGAATGGAAATTTGATGATATTTCCATGGATTTTGTGCATGGGTTGCCAAGATCGCCGCGAGGAAATGATTCCATTTGGGTGATTGTTGACCGGATAACGAAAGTGGCACATTTTCTCCCGAACAGATGGGATGATTTAGTTGAAAGTTTGGCAAAGTTATATGTTGACCAGATTGTACGGCTTCACGGTGTTCCTCGGAGCATCGTCAGTGATCGAGATGGGTGATTCACGTCAAATGATTGGAGACTAGTTCACCGACTGTTGGGCACGATATTGACTTTCAGTACGACCTTTCATCCCCAAACGGATGGCCAAACTGAACGTACCAACAGAACAATGGAGGACATGCTCCGAATGTGCGCACTTGATTTCGGAAAGAGATGGGAAGATCATCTCTATATGGTAGAGTTTGCATATAATAACAGCTACCAGGCGAGCATTGGGATGGCACCATATGAAGCTCTATATGGAAAGAAGTGTCGTACTCCCTTGGCTTGGGTAGAAGCGGGCGAAGCTCGGATTTTTAAACCAAATGAGTTTGATGAAGCAAACACAACCATACGGATGATTCGAGAGAGATTGCTTATTGCTCAAGATCGACAAGTGAAGTACTACAACGCCAAGCACCGAAACGTGGAATTTGCGGTTGGCGATTGGGTCTACTTGAAGATCAAGCCCTTCAAAGGTGTCTCCAAGATTCGACGATTGAAAAAGTTGAGTCCAAGATATTTGGGTCCTTTTGAAGTGGTTGAGCGAGTTAGCGAAGCGGCTTATCGGCTAGCTCTATCGGCAGACTTGGGTGGATTACATGATATATTTCACATCTCGGTGCTTCGAAAGGCCGTGAAAGATCCAGCTCAAGTGATCGCGGATGTTCGTGTGCCGGTGGAGTATGGGCTAACAATGAGAGTTAGACCCATTCAGATCGAAGATCGAACCGAGAAACAGTTGCAGAACAAGACGGTCGGCATGGTAAAAGTCCAGTGGGACAATTGCGACCGTGAAGAACTGACATGGGAGCGAGAGCAAACCATGCGAGAAGAGTTCCCTGAGCTGTTTTTGTAATCTGTAGAGAGGATGTTGTAACATAAAAATTTGCAAGTTGTCACATTTTTCTTGCTGGTTACTGATTGCCTTCCTGTGTCTGAATTTCGAGGATGAAATTTCGTGTAGGAGGGGAGGATTGTAACAGCCCACATTTCTCAAACAGGAAATTTTTGGGTGACACGGCCTGGTACACGGGCGTGTCCCAGGGCGTGTCAAGCTGGGGTCGACGAGTTTGCCGCGAGGTCGACGAAATTTGGAGTCGACGGTCATTGAACATCGGACATGGCCTGCGACACGTGCATGTCGCAGGGCGTGTCGAGTCCGTGTCGACGATCGGTCTTCGTGTCGACGATTTTTCGCTCGACGATGTGTTGAGAGGAGGCACACGGCCCAGGACACGGGCGTGTCCCAAGCCGTGTCGTGTTCTCGACGAATTTCGCTCGACGATCGTCGAGTGTCAAGATATGGTCGTTGAGTGTCGAGAAGTTGAACACGGCCTGTGACACGGGCGTGTCACAGGGCGTGTCAAATCAGGTCGACGAACTCAGCGTGACGAATTTTGCGCTAGGCCATGTCTGAGTGCCGTGTATGGGCACATGGCCTGGGACACGGGCATGTCACAGGCCGTGTGAAGTCTCGGGATGTTTTGGGATTATTTTCGCCACTGCACTCGGCCACAGACACGGGCGTGTGTGAAGGCGTGTTGAGTGACACTGCCCATGACACGGGCGTGTCCCAAGGGCGTGTCACTGGTCTGGATAGGTCGGTTGCCCACCGCTTGAGGTACACGGCCTGGGACACGGGCGTGTCACAGGCCGTGTCAGGTCAAATTTAGCTTTTCTGGAATTTTGTGGCCGTCCATTCCTTCAGCCTGGATCCAAAGGCTGAGCTTCTTTCCTCTTTTCCTAATGGCTAAAATCTGAGAATTTATTCTCATTTTACTTAGCCTTTATCTTTCTTCAAGTTAAGAGAGAAAGGAGAGGAAGAAGAAGAAGGAAGAAGAGGAAGGGCTGCTGCTGGTGGTGCTGCGGTTTACCGACGAGAAAGCCGAAGTCGGCGTTGCGGAGGAAAAGCTCTTACGAGTCTTTCGAGCTAGCTTTGCGTTCATGGCACCAAAGCGGTCGTCAAGGGTAACGACTTTTCTTACTAGCCATGTGAAGGCTTCCTTTTGGCATATATTTGTGATTCCCCCACCAAGAGGTGGCTGATTTTGGGAGTCTTTGGGTGGATTCATGAAATCCCCTTTGTTGGCATATAGATCCGGAAATGGAGTACGGAATAGGAATGCTGTGTGAAGCCCATCTGGACAGGTTGGTCTGGATTGGTGATGTTGCATACGAACCGGAGAAGACTCTATGATAAACGTATAGTTTAAGGAGTCAACGGGTTATGCCTGTGAAAAGGAGTAGTAGGAAGTACTGGTGTGAACAGGAAAGGCCCTTTGTGATGCTTGGTGTCGTAGGGTGTCCACCTGTGAAGCGAGTAACAGGAAGTACTGGCATGGTAGCCAGGAAAGACCCCTGACATTTGTGATTTTGCGGTGTCCACCTGTGAAGAGAGTAACAGAAAGTACTGGGATGGCCAGGAAAGACCCGCTGCTGTGATAAGGAATGGGTATAGAGAAATACCCAGGCTGTGTGCCAAGAACAGGATTGGTGAGACCGACCCGCGCCTTTGATATAACCATGAGTACGTTGTACTCGGAGAAGGCAAGGCGATTTGAGCAACGGGGGGTGGAGGATCCGACTTGCGCTATGTCCGTCCGACGTGAGACCAAACGGTGCGGTCTATTGGAGCGCATAGCAAGAGTCTTCGGCCTGCGTGCCATGACACAATGGGGGGCTACGGGCCATCCCGGTGTAGGAATACTAACTCTGGTTGCACGCCATGGAGTAAATGCTCAAGTGATTTACCGTTGGGTTGTGACCCTGATACGGTGGTGGGCAAGAGCTTTGCCAGAACACCAAGAATGTGCCCTGAGTGCACGGACCGTTGGGCCGGGTGGCGAACGGTTGTGATGGCTTGTGTGCGTGAAAGCACATTTTCATGAAATATATTGTCATACTGTGTTATAATATGCCTGCAGGGAAGATTACCGCTGCCCCGAGAAAAGGGATAGGGTCGTTATAATTTGGTCAGCTGAAAGCTGACCGTTGCTTTTATTTGCCATCATTGGGTGGATTGTCCCCGTACAGGTGCTGGAGAGCCGAGCGGGACGCATAGAGGTTGATGTTCCTACTGTTGTTGCTGCTACTCCTGCTAACCCTCGAAGGCTATATGTGTTGGATATGTTGTGTGTTTTCTTTTATTGTGGTCGGCCTGCGCGCCAATCTGTTTAGGCTACTGTGTGAAAGCCATGTACGGCCATAAGGCCAACTCTTTTACTTGTTGTAAGACATTCCTATATCATATAAAATGTGGAGTTGTATATTTGGGCATTCATGAGGAGTTCAAGTTGTAGTCTAGGCTTCCGCTAGAATGCTTTGTGATAGGTGCGATGAGCTACTCTGGTATCATCCTGTACCTTCACCGCCTGTTTTGTGATATATCCTGTGGGGCCCCGGCCGGACCTTCTAGAATATACCGTATGAACGGATGGGGTTGTTACACACAGTCTCATGAATAGAATTTGTAGAACAACAGGAATTGTCATATATTACATGAGTATCCTGACATTCATCAATTTCTGTATCTGGTTTATCAGACAATGTCATCAAATTAATCTCCATATCACCTTCTGAATCACCATAGTGTGATGAAGCTGTGGAACTTTGCCCTTGTAGATGGCCTCTCTGATAAACTCTTCTTCATAGGAGAATAGTCCAACATGTTCTTCTGATTCAGTTGAATCAGTATCACTATCAGAAAGGGTCATTGGTTTCTTTTCCATCAAACCCTTTTCTGTTTTTATTGTCTTTATAGAATTTCTTTTCTTTTAATTTTTTGTTCTCTTTTCTTTTTACTGGACAGTCAGCAATGACATGCCCAAAATTGTTATAGCAAAAGCAGGTAATGTCAGTCTTAAATTATTTATTTTGATGAGAATCATACCTGACCACAAATTTATCTCTGTGTTTATCTTTGCTTTTACTGGAGCTTGATCCAGTTGATTTCTTCTTATTCCACTACTTTCTTCTTCTCATCATTTTCTTGAATTGCCTAGTAAACAGAGCCAATTCATCATCTGATAGTTCTTTTGATGAAGAACAGGTTCAAGTGCTATCTGTATCTTCATCCCTTGTTGGTGATGATGAGATTTCTCTTTTAGACTTCTTTCAAGTATGTGCTTTGAAGGACAGAGATTTATTCTGAGTTGTACTTCTAGTAGATTCTGCTTCAGCTTTTCTAGAATTAAGTTGAAGCTCATGTGACAATAACTTTCCATATAAGTCTTAAGGTAACATGTTTCTCAGATTCCCCATTTCTCTTACAGTACAAATTTGAGAAATCTCTGGCATAGTTTCTTAAGTCATTTACTATTCTAAAGAACTTTTCATAATATTATTCTCTATAATCAGTTTTTCCTTGTCTGAATGCCTCATACTGCTGACTGAGAAGAGAGTTTTTATCATCTCTTACTTCTTATGTGCCTTCCATGTATACTATTAGAGTGTCACACATCTCCTATTATGTTTTACAGAGTATTAGATTCTGAAAAGTTGAATTATCTATTGCACTGACAATTACATTTTGTGCTCTTTTGTCCATGGTGGCAAGAATCACCTCATTATTTGTCCTCTCTAATGGTTTCTTAGGAGTTTGAACATTTGCATCTATGAATGATATCTTCATTGGTACATATGGTACTTCTTGTATAGTGACAAAAATTTTTGGATCTGAGGCCTTCATAAACAATCTCACTCTCTGCTTCCATATGATAAAGTTATCCTTGGTACATATTGATAGTTTCATATAGCTGAGTTCTCTGTGAGATTCAGAAGTAATTAGATCTTATATTTTTCTATTACCATTTGGATCTTTTTCAGACTGTTAAGTCTTTCTTGAATAACCTTCCTCTGATATCATTTGAAAGATAATCCTATGAGTAGATAATCACCTAGAGGGGAGGGGGACCTAGGCTGAAATCCTCCTACTATAAGACACCCCTCCCCCTTACCAAGGAGGGCTACCGGGTCTTATGCCCAGAACCGCCGTCTTACGGTGGCACTAACGCACGGGTTAGTCGACACCTCAACACGCCGATTCTGCTGGCTAATACGATCATATAACTTGTAGGCCAATATGAGAAATAGAAGTATAACAGTATATCAAATCCACTAGTCCACAAGTCACAGAGTACATATCATATATATGAATGAAGAGTACAGAAACATAGTCCACAATGAGTACAAAATGAAAGAGTAATAAGGGCTTATGCCCAGTACATCATATCAACTCTCTCTCTTAAATCAAAGCATAAGCTAATATAATACATCAACACTCGTCCCACCTGAGGATGCGCAGTAGTAGTAGTAGCTTGCGGTAGCGGTATCTGCTCCTCAAGTCCTGTCTCCTCGTCGTGCTGGTGCTCCATCTCCACGAGCTCCTAAAAATAGTATGGTCACCGACCATTAGTCAAAATACTAAGTCGTTTCCTCCGCACCTCGCCCCGCAGCTCCTAGGCACCGAGCGGGAGGATGAAGTGGAGGATAACAAGGGGTAGCAAAAGTGGAAGCAGGTGACAAGAACTAACTAGCAGTTGTAATGGATATTATTATTCTACTCTAGCAGTTACAAGTATATAGTACAGGTAAGTAAAGTGCAGTACTAGTAAAGGAAGTAAAGAACAGAAAGTAAGAGCATGGAAATAAAACTAGGCTACCACTATACTACCATCACAAAAGTACCCTAACTTATATAAATGCCCATACAAATATATAAGTTAGGATTTCCAGGAAATTTAACTTATCATATAAAAGAGCCCATACTAATTTATATGATAAGGATCTATGAAGCGTATGACCTAATATGAATGAATGTTATGATGCAATTTTATGCACAGGCAAGTGCAACTCACACACAATGACTCTGTGATCACAGGCCTTTAGTTCCCACTTTTTGAGAGCTAGCATCACTCTTGGGTACCACCGCTGTGGCTACGACAGCAGCGGAGCGGGCGTCTCCACTTCTAGGCCCGTATGCACAATACCAAACCTTAGACCCCTCTCATACGCCTCTATACACGTCCAAGGTGCACTCTAGAGTCTCTGCATACGTACTTTGCTGACAACCCGTCGGTCTTGTTAGGTCGGATGTGCGTTATCGGGGATCATCCTCCAGACCGCAGTGTAAAACAATCCACTGGCCCCTCTAACCCTCACACCCACCTGGTGCACCGTACTGCCATCGGTGTGATGAACGGCCAGTACCGCATGCCCCGCCACTAAATTTATGCACATGCAAGTACTTCATCCCGAGCCTTCAGCTCGCAGTACCAACCCATCTTGAATCCCTCAAACCCTACACGGGCAAGCATTTATCACAAGTCTCCCTCCAAACCAACATGGGTGAGAACGCACAATAGTGCCTTTATTCCAAATCCCTCAAACCCATCACAGGTGAGAATGAATCACAATGTCCTAGCCTAATAGACTACTCTTGTCTACGGGTTATTATACTTAGTGCTTTAAGGTTAATCCCGGGACTGCCCAGGGTATACCCGGTGAAGGGCTCTCGGGGGCACTAGGAACTACGATGGGATTATGCCCAAAGTTCCCTTTCTCAAGTATAATTACTTTTATTGGTGTCTACCGAGGATTTATACCCCAACTCTCATTTTACTTTAGAACGACCCTAAAGACTTATGGTGTTATTAGGAGCGCGGCGCTCTTCCGCCGATCCTCGTTATTGTTGTTTTCACGGGACTTGCACTCTTCCACACATGGTTTAGGAATCCTCTAGGAGACCAACCAGGGTTAATTCCTCCACTAAGATCCTCACTTTACTAGTTATTCAGGTTCATCCCCTGGTGGCCCTACTAATACGAACATCGGTGCTAGACCCTTACCAATGTCTCGATACCACCCACAAATGTGACCTTCCATTTCCTCTGGCCATGTGCCTCAAATTATTTATCCTAGAATGGTATGCACCTATATGATGACTAGGATGAACATCCATAATTTTCCAATGACTTACACCATTAAATTAATTTCTTTAAAATGTAATCCCTAGTCATTTTGCACATGAAGTATTGTCAATATTAAACATACTGTCCTAGGGATTCTTCCAGGTGTATAATATGACAATTAATGGGGCCTACCGAAGTTTCATGCTCTTTCAATTCAGATTTATAATTAATTCCTATTTAATACTAAATCCACAAATCTAGCATTTTCCAAAAGAAGTACATAACATATTATCTTAAAAATTCTAATTAAATCACAGAGCCTTGATAATAATAAAATAATGCTATGTCCAGATTTTCATTTAGTTCTAGATTGAAATGGCCTATCCATGATCAATTTGAGTTATTTACCAAAATGTCATTATGGGGCCTAAGTACATTATTTTGCACTCCAAAAATTCTGAAATAATTGCACAAGGTATAAAACATACAATTACAGTAATATAAAGTTTCTCAGATTTTTTAAAGGAATATATCCATCATTTCTACACAGAATTCCATAAGGTTAAAATGGTCATTTTTCTCCTTAAACTACTTAAGCTTCATCCAACATGGATATAGTTTATTTCTAGTGTTTATTATATCACTCCTTAGTCCTGAACAGAAATTGAACATTTTATGATAAGGGTAAACCTATTTTAAATTTATTTCCTAAAAAGGACCAAATTTTCAGAAATTCAAAATAATGAGATTTTTGTTTCCAAAAATCTCACTATTGCTATAAGAGGTGTATTACATGCTCATGTGTCTCCATAATGAAAATCATGAATTTTAAATGTTCCAAGTTCGCTGAATACACATTATTTCATTTTAGGCTAAATGCACACTAAGCCTATAACAAGCCAACACATGCAAGTGGGTTTACCCAACATGCAGTGGTCCAAATTGGCTAAAATTTCAAACATACACTTATAATGTCCCTAAGGACATGCCTCCAAAATTTCGGGTCATTTGAATTCCCACAACTCCAAATATTTTGTTTATTTTATTTTGGGTATTTTAGTAAAACCTATAGAAAAAGTTTTCCCAAAAATTCTCATTTTTGTACAGAGGTTAACCAAGCCATAAACATGCATGCACCCAAACTTTTGTGCCATTTGGATGGATGGTTTGACTTGGGCATCATTTTTAATTTCTGCCCTAGCATAGGACAAGTCCTAGGAAATCTGACCTACAGCCCAATCTACTGTACCATGTTTGATGTTTAAGGTACCAAATTAAAGTTAAGACATTAAGATACAACTTGCATTCAGGGTGTATGACCTGGAAATGCCTCTAAGAGGCCTAACAATAGCTTGTAAGAAGGTTGTAAATGTGTGACAATTAATACAAACACTATAGTTTGATTTTATTTAATTTAAATATCAAGTTGCACGAATCTTGACGTAAATGTGTGACAATTAATACAAACACTATAGTTTGATTTTATTTAATTTAACTATCAAGTTGCATGAATCTTGACGCAGAATGAACGGAATCTGTTCGTCTTCTACCTCCAGCAGACGGTTGGGATTCGTTTTTCCTGGGCCTCTTTTGCTGGTTGTTTCCGGCCAGCTGAGCCACCACCACCGCCGGCGATTGTCTCCTCCACCTTCACTAAGGTAGTGGCTAGCGTTTCCCGGCGGTGAGGCCGCCGGAATTGGCTCCTCCGGCGAACCCAAGCAAGAAGAAATGCTCGTAAAAATCTCCATTTCCTCATATGGTATCGGGCTCAATTAAGCCCGATGTCTCTCCTAGAGGATCTAAAAGGCTAGTACGGGTAGAGAGGCGGCGAAACGGACCTATGTCAGTGGATGGAGGTGAGGATGGAGGCCGGTGGCCATTCCCGACCTTGCTCCGGCGACACCTTTCGGATTCATGGTTCCTACACCATTTCCTTCACTCCAGCTATCGATTTCTACTCTCCTTTGCCCTCTGAAGCTAATGGAACCATTATTTCTGGCTGGGAGGGGTATATGGGGAGATACAACCAATGCAGCTCGGTTTGGAGCTTTCGTTGTATCACCCATCATGCCAGGTGGGCACCATGCATTCAAATCCTCTGGAAATTCTCTGAGGAGGCCAGCCAGCACAAGTTTTGGGCTGATGGAACCAAGGCCAAGTGGCATCTGTGAAAGTGCATGTTAGATCTGATATACTCTAGTGGGGGTGAATAGAGTATGGTGCTTGCTAGAAACTTTTTACAATTCTTGTTGTATTCCTAAGTGAACAGGGAAGCAATTAAGATAAAGCAAACACAGCAACTAACTAAACACAGAGCAATCACAGACCACAGCCAGAAAACAAAAGAAAATAAGCAACCAGATGACACAAGGAGCTATAGTGGTTCCCCAACCAATCTGGGTACATCCACTCTTCTACCACCCTAGGTAGGAATCCACTGCAGGATGAGTTGATCAGGTGTCCTGAGCACCAATGGGTTTTGATCAGATCCCCAAAAACCAAACCCTCAAGTCTTTTGGAAGGAGACTTGTAACCAGAATAATTTTGAAGTGATTTAAAACCCTGTACAGGAATTGGAGAGAGGGTGATAGTGACTTCTCTGTCAACAGTCAGAGAGAAGACTTGTGGATTGATTGTAGCAGCTCTTGCTCCCCCTGAGGTCTTAAATTGGTCAGGAATGCTGGAGCACTGCTTCAGGGTGATAGCCCTTCAATGACCTAGAATGCCTGGACCAGAATTGCTTCAGGAACTTCTTTGACAGATTGATTGATTGTTGTCCTTTGAAGTTATCCTGTGAATAGAGAGAAGAAGATTCTTGATTGAATTTAGTTGTTCTTCTTCTTCTTCTTCTTGAGAGAGTTCTCTAGTCAAGGCTGATTGCAGTCAAGAACTTTAGATTTTCGAAAATGTTTGTTCTTCTGCAACTTCATAGTATTTTCTATACTGTAATTCTTGAACTCCATCACTACTTCATACTGTTCTCTTCCTGTGTGTCTGTGTATATCTGACTGAGGAATATTCAAACTTTTGAATGTCGAGCAGTAATTACAGTCGGCCTTGGAAAGAATCAGCAATCAATGACTTTCCTAACTGTCCCATGGAAAAACGGCATGTAATCGTCCATAGTCAATGTGCGTTCTAACGGTAACATTCCGAGAAGATCTGACATTAAATGTTCAGGAATCAGCGCCAAGAAACGGGACAGGAACCTTGAAGAAAACCTAATCTGGATTCGTCGAACGAAGAACACAATTTGTCGAATTGCACTTGCGTTCGTCGAGCTGAGCTTTAGTTCGTCGAGCTGAGCTTGAGATAGTTCGTCGAGCTGAGCTTGAGTTCATCGAGCTGAGCTTGAGAGAGTTCATCGACCAGACAGTCTTCATTCATCTAACAGACATTCTTCATTCGTCGAGCTGCGAATCAAATTCGTCGAGCTGAGAATCAAATTCGTCGAGCAGAGAATAGTTCTGGACTTAGACAAAATATCCTGCATCTGCTGAAATGTTATGTCGACATAAGTTGGTGTCGACAGATTGATCTTGGTGTCGACACAAATCCTCTGGTGTCGATATAAGCTGGTGTCGACTGAAATCCTAGTGTCGACACAAGTTGACTGGTGTCGACACAAACCCTAAGTGTCGACACAAAATCTCTGAGTCCAGAAATCGTCGAGTAGAGATTATCATTTGTCGACCTAAGAAGCTGACTTCGTCGACCTGAGAAGCTGTGAACTTGAGGTCCAAGTTCGTCGAGCTCAGAATATAATTCGTCGACCGAAGCTTGAAACTGGACTTAAAAATATTTGAAGTTCTCCTGACTTTGGCTTGATGGAGAGCCTGAGTTTTCGTCAAACAGAGAACCCAGATCGTCTAGCTCAGCACTAAGAAATGTCTCAAGATCGTCGAGCGCAGAACTCCTTTTGTCGAGCGGAGTTCGACGAACGTCGAACTCACTTTACTTAGTCTTGAAAACTTGTGAGTGTGGAGTCTCTGAGGGTTTTGTTGAAAGCTGGTCCACCTGGAGTTGAGCCTAAGGACTTAACCTAGACTCTAGGACACAAATTAACTCTGGCAATACATGATGGGTCACATCCTAAGTCAGTGAACCTAGCCCAAATCAAATAGGGATCCAACAATCTCCCCCTATTTGGGTGAGGTCACTAACAGAGACTCAAGACATAAAAACAAAGCAAGAAAAGAGATATATCTGGCAGAGAATTATAACACATGCAACAGATATATATATATACACACAGATTTGTTTAACATATAGCATAGTTTAAAGACAAATAACAGACATAAATTAAAACAACAAAAAATTACTTCTTTGGCTTCTTCTGCTGAGGTTTATCTTCTGCTTTTTTTCTCCTGGCTTCTTGAAAATGATTTCTCTGTTAGGATTTTGAGCTTGAGCCACTGTCATGGTCATATCAGCTGCCCCAATAATTTTCAATGATGTAGCCCTGGGGACAACTGCTTCTGGATGAAGTTTCATATAATCATCAACATTAAATAGTTTGTTGTCTTTGTCAAATCTTTTCAGCTCTTCCTTTCTATACTTTGACATAGTTGAAAGACCAAAAATATCTTTTCCTTCTGCTTTAGCTTTATTTATCAATGATAGACCAATCAGCTCTTGGTATCTAGCCATTCTTGCTGTATTTGCAGTCTCTGGATCTTCAAAAGGAGTTGGACGAGAGAGAGGTCTTTTTGGGCTTTCAACTTTATGAGCTTCAGAACTTTGTTGCTGCTGCTTCTTATGTTGTTGACTTCCTGAGGAGGATGGCCTCTGCTGGCTGCTTCCAGAAGATCTCCCTGACTGTCTTTGATAAGTTTGCATTGGGGCAGATCTCTGGGAGCTAGAGCCACTGGCACCAGCTGCTGGAGGAGGAGGAGGAGGACGATCCTTCCGATATCTGTGTACTGGAGGAGGGGAGTATCTCCTGCTTCTCTTTCTATCTTTCTGCTGGTTTTTGGAGAGCCACATCCATGCTGGCATTCCCTTATATGGAGTCACATTGTGCAGAATATAGTAAGGAGTGTCTGTAGTGGGATTTGGCTTGGGAGGAGGAGCAGTCTTTCTCTTCTTTGCCAACAATCTCTTTTTCCTACTAGATGCATCCTCATCAGAATCAATATCATCATCATCAGATTCTGAATCCTGAGGGGTATCATACAATGCATCCAAAGCTTTTAAAGCTTTATTAGAAACAGCAGCCTTTGCTGGGGAGTGGCAGAAGGTTCAGGAATAAGAGTTTCAGCAACAAGAGAGGAATTATCTGTACAAGATTCAGAAACAAAAGAGACAGAGCTATCAGCTACTGCCTTATTCTCTTCTTCAATGTCTGCCTGAATAAGCTCATCTAGAGTAGGCATAGGAGAGTCATCCATAATAAAATCTGGTGCTGAGACTGGCACTAATGTATCTTCTGGAATGACTTTTGAGCTAGAGTCATAGAGAGAAAAATTGTCACAGAGTTGCTTGGCAACTGCTGGACTAGCCGAAGAGGTATATGGTACCATAGCTAAATAAGGCTTAGAGAAATTTGCTGGAGGGAATTTCATATGTACAGTGTCAAAACTTCTCAACAAAACTGATAAATTCACTGTGGGATTTAAATAGAAATCACCAACAGGAGTTATTTGAGCAACTAACTCATCCAAATCAATGTCAGTATTCATAAATTGAATTAACTCAGACATCTCAGCATCAAAGTCTGTCAAAATTGGTGTATCCTTATCTGAATCTGAATCTGCTGGAGAGGGAACTTCTGTGTCTGCTGTTGCTACTGTTGTATCTGCATCTGCTGCAACTTCATCACAAAGCATCTCCCCCTTCCTGGGTTCAGGAATACCTGGAGCCAGGCCCCTAGATGAAGAGGGGATAATAGATAGAAGAGAGATCTCGACAGATAAGGAATTAATGGAGGTCACAAGAGGTGTAATGGCCTCTTGGATCAAGGATTTGATGAGAGGTGTGAGCAAAGGAATGAGGGTAGATGAATCAAATGGGGAAGGGGAAGGGGATGGAATGGGAGGAGGAATAACAGATGGAGGGGGGCATCTTGCATGATTGCATCTGATGGTATATTATAAGATGGGATGGTGGATAAGTGTGGGGGAAGAGCAGACTGTGGAGGTGTAAGAATAGGAATATCCTGAGGGGAATCTGGAGGAGTGGGTTGATGATCAACTTGCAAGGGGGAAGATGGAGGTGGAGATGGAATGTTTGTCAGGTCAAGTGGTGGAGATGAAGGATGGGTAGGTACATGAGGAGGCTTCTTTGGAGGAAGAGGTGCTGGAATAGATGGTTGAGATGGAGGAACCTCTTCAGCAGGGTGGAGAGTGGCCTTTACAGCCCTTGTGCTCTCAGAAGTTTGGAGGGAGGAGGAAGAAGCTTTTGAGGGCTTGGATATGGCCCTCTCCCACCTGACAAACAGAGCGCAAGTGAGGCGCTTGCTGGCATTTATGAATATGGTCGGGGTGACCATACATTCAGCAGCCTTCGCTTGAAGAAATATGCCCAAAATTCTGCCAAAGCAGACTTCCTTCTTGTTGTTCTTCTTTTTAATCAATTCAAAGAACACCTTACTCCAATCAGCCTGCCGCTTATTCACTACTGCACACATTATTAGAAATTGGTGACGGGTAATATAGTCATAAGCAGAGTGCTTGGCCATCAGAATCTTTCCCGTAATATCTGCTAGAAATTGGTAGGCGGCAGATAATTGCTTTTTCAACAACTTATTAGGGTTGTTCCCAGAGAAACCCATTAGTTTCAGCATATCATTGAATTCCTCAGAATCCATTTCCAGATTGTCTTCTCCGTTCACTAATCCAAAAAATTCAGGGAGAACTGTGGGAGAGAGGGAAACAGCAGTGTTCGCTATATTGCCGGTCAAAACATCTTCTTCAGAAACTGTAGATGTATATACCCATTCTCGTATTTCCATTCCATGAAGTCTAATGCGCCTGATCATGAAATACTTTAAACTTAGTTCTTCCAGTAGTTCCAAGATGTAAAGGAAGATGGGGTCAGAGTGTTGAAACGACTCAAAGTCCATGTCGAATCCAGTGTCAAACTTCATTGCAACTAGAGCACCTGAGGGAATCGCCATTGATGTCCTGCAAGAAAAACACATAGAGAAACGGCGATCAAGAGCAAAGGAACTGAAAGCGCGGGACGGAGGTCGAAGAAAACCTAGATATAAGATTTTCAGAATATGAATCGACAAACTCTGTTCCACGAAAAAGAAAAATTCTTCGAACTGAGCTCGACGAAATAAATTATAGATAGATGATTCGTCGATCTCATCCAGAAGAATCGAAAATAGTTCGTCGAACTCCGTTCGATGAAATGTCTTCTTGAAGCAAAGTTCGTCGATCTCTGGTTGATGGAAATTGTTTCCTCACACAGAGAATTCATCGATCTTCATTCGACGAGAATCTCTCAAACTTTCCATAATTCGTCGAACTCCCTTCGACGAACTCTGTAAAATTCGTCGAATGCAGACAGAAACTAGGTTAACTCTTCTCCATCAATCATTCCCAGTTGATTTATAAGGAACAGATGGGTTTTCTCATCCAATGGCTTGGTGAAAATATCTGCTCTCTGTAGATCAGTAGGAATGTGGATCAAGTTAATTTTCTTTTTGTCCACATTATCTCTAATGAAATAATGTCTTATTTCAATATGTTTGGTCCTAGAATGGGGAACTGGATTCTGTGCTATAGCAATAGCACTAGTATTATCACAAAATAATGTTGAATTATTTAAGTTGACACCATAATCTAAGAGTTGGTTTTGTATCCATAGCATTTGTGAACAGCAACTACCAGCAGCCAAGTATTCTGCTTCTACAGTTGATGTAGACACGGATGTCTGCTTTTTACAAAACCAGGAGACAAGTCTCATACCAAGGAACTGGCATGTTCCAGAGGTACTTTTCCTGTCCACTCTACATCCAGCATAGTCAGCATCTGAGTATCCAGTTAACTCAAACTCTGACTCTGCAGGATACCAGAGTCCTAGAGTAGGGCAACTCTTTATATATCTCAAAATTCTTTTTAGGAAAATAAGGTGAGATTCTTTAGGGTTCAATTGGAACTGTCACAACCCGCATTTCCTCAACGAGTACCTCGTATCAGAGCAAGAGGAACTACGGGTTATGATGCCACGTCGTGCAGGGGATAACTGCACACGTTCAGGCAACCCTTGACGCTTCCTTTGTGTATTCAAGTTCAACAGTTATATGTACGAAAATTAGTTCATTTGCTGGCCGTATCCCTCGGCCTTAGGTATCAAAACACATTGTTACGCGGCGGAAATCCTTGGTTTATTTATAATGAGCTCCTATATGCAGCCTATAGTGATGTTATTATAAGATATTCTCTTTGTTTACGTTATTTGAAAATACGTTTTAATTGATGAAAACATGTATGCATGAGATACAATAATAGTTTTGGTAACTTCAAAATATCTAATGCAACCTACCAGAAAACCATCCCCACAGCAAGTACATTCCATCCAAAGGAGTTACAATAGCAGTCTAGTTCGTATTTACATAAAAGAAAATCCACCAAATGGGTGCCAACAAGCTGACACGAACCCATTGGGGTATATATATATGTCTGTACAACAAAAGAAGAACTACCTCGCTTTGAATGCTCGGTTAGCTCCCAAGAAACGCCTCCAACCAACCTAGCCGCTCAACCGGCTACAACCTGCACCTGAGGCATTCAAGAAAGAATACCTCAGCAATCAACCAAACTATACAAAAGAGAGTACAAATTTCATAATGGATCAAGAAGGGGCTTACCGACCCCATAGCAATGCTTAAGTCAAAAGAGTGCACAAAACAAGTGCGTACATGTAGAAAAACAATGTCATTCCAAAGGATCAACCGCACCAAGTGCGTACTAGTTCTTCAAGTCCTGCTCAAACCGCAAGAACAAATGGCAAAACACATGCCTATTCCATCATTCATAGAACAAGAATCTACTAGACAAGTGAAGCATAAGCAGCGGTTAAGTTCAATTTCACAAGGGTCTTATCGGTGGCGGCCCTAAAGTGGAACGCACCAAACAAAACCAGCCCAAATCGGGGCCAAAGTGGTCTCTCTAACCACAAAAACAAAACCCGGTGGCCACAGGCTGAAACCACACCACCCCTTGCAAAATCCTCACACAAACGCTCCCGCCATGCTTCACGAATTCGCCTCGCAAAACACCCCATAACCCAAGGTAACACGTTTCCTTTCATCGTCCTCACACACGACTCCCAATTGCCAACATCGAGTGAGAAATACATAAATCACATGCTTTGTATCAAAATAGAACTACATGATAGGATTTGATTAACATGAGTACATAGAACCCATATTTAGAACACAATCACCTCAAGATGGGTACATGAATAGAACAACGTAGCTACATGAATTAAGTTAGCATAGGCAAATTGATAAACATGGGAGAGCAAAGTCGTTTAGCATAGGGAATTTACCATAGGGAATTGGAATTAGCTAATTTGACTTTAGCATAGGGAATTTAACATAGGAAAGTAGCAAGGTCATCATTTGGATTGATTATAATTTGAAAATTAGCAAGGTCATCATTTGGATTGATTATAATTTGAAAATTAGCAAGGTCATAAGAAATTAGCAAGGGCATAATGAACAAACAAGGGAAATTTAAGAACACAAGAACTAAAGCTTGAAAAGTGAAAGAGGAACACTAGCTATGTTGGCATAATTCATATCAAGAATGAAGATTGGCAAGGGTGGAGGACACCGCTTGCCTGAACCGAGACGATGTCGCGACGGCTGCCTTTCTTTTCTTGCCTTGCTTGAGCCTTGCTCTCTTTGCTTTCTCTTTGAGGAGAAGGAAGAAGAAGATGAAGATGAAGAGGAAGAAGATGAAAATGAAAGGTTTCTGTTTCGGACTTATTTCCTCCAGAACCGAGCTGAGTCGTTCGATGCAGGATCAAGGAACTGAACGGCACAAAAAAACTGGAAAAAGTCGATTTTCGGGCCGGTCACGCCCTGTGTCACGCCCGTGACACAGGGCGTGTACCATAAGCGGCGCCGAAAGGCGGCAATTCCATGTTTATCCAGACGGTACACGGCCGGGGTACACGCCCGTGACGGGTCGGTCACGCCCGTGACCTAGGGCGTGTAACCCGTGTCTCGACACCTCGTCGACAGAAAGTGTCGACACTCGACCCAGCTTGACACGCCCTGTGACACGCCCGTGTCACAGGCCGTGTCCCCTCTCTCGACGACTCGACACTCGATACTCGACGCTCGATACTCGCCGATCGACACTCGACACTCGACGAAGCGGGACACGGCCCGTGACACGCCCGTGTCAGGGGGCGTGTACCCCCATTCGTCGAGCTCAACTCGACGCACGAAAATTCGTCGAGTCAAGGAGGTCACGCCCAGGTCACGGCCTGGGTCACGCCCGTGTCAGGGGGCATGTCTCGCACAAAAACGACCATTTTCCCCTTTTGTGAAAAATGTTCCTGGGACGTTCTAGACCATTTTTGCCTTAAGCACTTTTTACCCTTTTTTGTTTCCTAAACCAGCAACTTATGTTGAGCAACATTCCCCGGGCGCGAAAACGTGCAACCATTCCCTAAGAGGCCTCACCGAGTCCCTCAGTTGGACTACGGTTTGCTGGGGAATCGTGCAACTCAGCAACCAAAATAACCACTCGCAAGCCCGCGGAAAAAACCATGCTCAAATTACAATCAAAGCCCACGTAACGCCCATCATGCGTACGTAATAAAAATCTGGGGCGTTACAATCACTCCCCCTAACAAAAAGTTTCGCCTCGAAACTTTTCACAAAACCCAACACACAAGCAAACCAAAACATGAATCCAATCAAACACTAAATCACATACCAGCTTACGGGAACAAATGAGGGTGAGCCGCCCTCATCGTTGACTCGAGCTCCCACGTCGCGCTTTCCACATCCTGATTTTTCCATAACACCTTTACCATAGGAATCTTCTTTTTCCGCAACACACGATCTTGGGAGTCCAATATCCGGATGGGCATCTCCACATAAGAAAGGTTTGGCGCCAATGGCGGCACCACGTTCAACACTTGCGTGTCATTCCGCAGACACTTGCGCAGTTGGCTCACATGAAACACATTGTGAACACCAGGAAAGTTCACAGGTAATTCCAGTTTGTAGGCAGATGCACCAACTCGCTCAAGAATCTTGAAGGGACCCACAAATCTTGGGTCTAATTTGCGCTCTTTCCCAAACCTTTTAATCCCAACCATTGGGGAGACTTTCAAGAAAACAGAATCCCCCACCGCAAACTCTAATTCCGACCTTCGTCGGTTGGCATACTTTTCATATCGCTCTTGGGCGATTCGGAGCTTCTCCCGAATACCTCGTACTGCAACTTCCATATCCTCGAGCGCCTCTGGCCCCAGCAAAGGCCGCTCGCCAACCTCAGTCCAAAAGAGTGGGGTCCGACATCGTCGCCCATATAACGCTTCGAACGGAGCCATTTGCAAGCTTTCTTGATAGCTATTATTATACGCGAACTCCATAAGCCGCAAACGTTCATCTCATGCTCCGCCATACTCCAGAATGTAACATCGAATCATGTCTTCTACAATTTGATTTACTCTCTCGGTTTGGTCATTCGTCTGAGGATGATAAGCTGTGGAGTATCGCAAATCTGTCCCCAAACCTTCTTGTAAACTGCGCCAAAAACGAGAGGTAAAGCGGGAATCTCGGTCTGAAATGATATTCACAGGCACACCATGTAGTCGGATGATCTCGTTCACATAGAGCTCCGCTATTGTCTTCATCGGGTAGTTGACCTTAAAGGGTACGAAATGAGCACACTTGGTCAACCTATCCACGATCACCCACACGGAGTCATGTCCTCGGGGTGATCTTGGTAAACCTGTAATAAAATCCATTGAGATGCTTTCCCACTTCCAGGTTGGAATCTCCAATGGTGTCAACTTGCCACCATGCTTCCCACGATCAGCTTTCACCCGCTTGCAGGTATGACATTCCGACACAAACTGCGCTATCTCACGTTTCATCCCATACCACCAGACAATTTGTTTCAAATCACGGTACATTTTTGTTGAGCCTGGATGGTAGGCCATACTTGCGTCCGTGTGCTTCCGTACACACCATCTTACGAATCTCCCAAACTGCAGGAATACAAAAGCGCCCACGATACTTTAACGTGCCTGCACCATCAATCGCAAAATCCGGTAATTCACCCTTTTCCGTCCGAAGAAATAAATGTAAAAGATTCGGGTCATCTTTTTGATGTTGTCTTGCAAGCACCAGCCATGACGGTTCTTCTATTGCCGAATGACTTTGCGGATCATATTTTCCCACGGAAATCTCCATCAATAAAAATTCCTCTACGAGACGATCAACAGAAAGATGAAATAATTTCCCAGTCTTCCGACTCAAAGCATCGGCGACAACATTCGCTTTCCCCGGATGATATTGAATGTCCACATCATAATCAGCTACATACTCAAGCCATCGCCGTTGGCTCAAATTAAGTTCTTTCTGCGTGAAGACATACTTCAAACTCTTATGATCTGTAAAGATTTTACACTGTGCACCATATAACAAGTGTCTCCACAACTTCAATGCAAAGATCACCGCTGCAAACTCCAAATCATGCGTTGGGTAATTCTTTTCATGACTTTTCAACTGCCGAGACCCATACGCAATCACCTTCTTGTCTTGCATTAACACACAGCCCAATCCAACGTGCGACGCATCCACAAACACTTCATACTCTTTTCCTTCCGTCGGCAAGACCAACACAGGAGCGGTACACAATCGATGTTTGAGTTCCAGGAAGGAGGTCTCACACTTGTCATTCCATTCAAATGCCACGTTATTCTGGGTTAATCGAGTCAAAGGTGCGGCCAACGTCGCAAAACCTTCGACAAATCTGCGATAATAGCCGGCTAAGCCCAAGAAGCTTCGAATCTCCTTGGGTGTTTCCAGTCTTCTCCATTCCATGACCGCAGAAATCTTTTCGGGATCCACTGAAATACCATGGTGATTAATGACATGACCCAGAAAAGTAACTTGCGGCAACCAAAACTCGCATTTGCTTAGCTTGGCGAATAACCGTTGATCTCGTAAAGTGGCCAATACTAATCGCAGATGCTGTTCATGTTCCTCAGCACTGCGGGAGTAGATAAGAACATCATCAATAAACACCACCACAAATTTATCCAAATAGTCCTTGAACACTCTGTTCATCAGATCCATGAAAGCTGATGGTGCATTGGTCAATCCAAATGACATCACAAGGAATTCAAAGTGGCCATGCCTTGATTGAAATGCAGTTCGCGGAATATCAGATTCCCGGACCTTGAGCTGATGATAGCCCGAGCGGAGATCAATCTTCGAAAATACAGAACTGCCACGCAGTTGATCAAATAAATCATCAATTCTTGGCAGTGGGTACTTGTTTTTAATAGTCACCTTGTTCAGTTCCCGGTAATCGATGCAAAGCCGCATCGACCTATCTTTCTTCTTTACAAATAACACCGGTGCACCCTAAGGTGATGAACTCGGCCGGATAAACCCTTTTGCCAACAAGTCATCCAACTGGGTACGTAACTCTGCTAGCTCACGCGGGGCCATTCTATACGGCGCTTTCGCAATAGGTCGCGTACCCGGTTCCAAATCAATAACGAACTCAACATCACGATCAGGGGGAAGACCAGGAAGGTCAGTAGGAAAAACATCTGGAAATTCACGCACAACAGGAATCTCCTCCAAACGTGGCAAAACAGCACTAGTCCCCACAGCGGAGACAAGACAAGCAAAACAGTCGGAAACAAACAACGTCCGAACACATACCGCCGAAAGCCCTGGAGAATCCTGGCAAGAATCACCATACACACTTCCTGGCTGACCATCGTCCTTGACAAAATCCAAGCGCTTCCCTCTGCACTGGATGACGGCGTCATAGCGGGATAACCAGTCCATACCCAGAATGACGTCGAAATCTTCCAAATCGATTACCTTGCAATCAACCCTTGCTATAAAATCCCCCAACAAAATGGGACAATCAAGAAGACCCCAGTCAGCCACCACAGAAGCGTCGGAAGGAAATTTCACCAAAAACGCATTCCCCACTCGCTCTGGTGTCAAATGATATCGAGCCAGAAAGGTTCGCGCTACAAATGAATGGGTCGCGCCAGAATCAAAGAGAACACGCGCCCAACGGTTCTTGACCTTAAAGTTTCCTATAAGGGATATATGCTACGCTAAGAACGACACATATATACTAGGCAAGGCATACACAAAACGAGAACCAGAGGACTGAATCGAACCTGAGATAACCTGCGGTGATGTATGCGCTTCCTCTGCAGAGACCACATTCAACTTCCCTTTGCCTTTGTCCAAGCGCGGAGGCGGAGGCAAAGCCTGGAGTGGTGCGGGTTGCAACACAGCTTGCACCTGTGGGCACCTTGCGCGAAGATGTCCTGGTCTGCCACACTGGAAGCATACCTTGTCTTTGGCCCAGCAGCGGCTCACATCATGACCTCTTCTCCCACAAAATGCACACTCCAAGTCTCTGGTTGGCGCACCCTGAATGGCGTGCACCTGCTCCTTCTTCTGCATCCCCAACCGTTTGAAACATGTCTCAAAGGGGTGACCAGCTCGGCCACAGAAGCTACATGTCTCCTTGTTTCTCTTCCTTACGTCTGCGTCTTGGGAGCTTTTCCCTCCCACCAGCTTCCTCTTATCCTTCCTCATCAGTTGTCCTCTTTGTTTTGCAGTTTCGATCGCTTCTACCTTCAACGCAGCCTCAACCACAGCAGTGTAACTCGTCGCTCCATAAGCACTTGCGAACTGCTGTACGTCGCTGCGGAGTCCGCCAAGAAATCTCTTTACTCGGTCAACTTCTGTCGTCACCAAGCTCGGGGCAAACCGGCTTAACTTGCTAAACTCGATTTCATACTCACTCACTGTGAGGTTCCTCTGCTTCAAGTATAAGAAATCATTCATCAGGCGGTCCCTTTCCACTACCGGTAGAAACTTGCGCCGTACCATTTCTTTGAACACTTCCCATGAGCAGCCCGCCCCTAGGCCTTCCTTTTCTCGTAACCACCATCCTTTCGCCAATCCTTTAAGTTGATAGGCAGCAAGCATCACCTTCTGGTCCTCATTCACACCAGCATACACAAACATTTCTTCCAACGTGATCACCCAGTCATCCAAGATTACGAAGTCTGCTTTTCCATCATACGTCGGTAGTCCAAGTCGTTGAAACTGCGAGATAAATGTCATCGCAGGAGGAACCACAACTGGGGGTGTCACTGCCACTGAAGGAGTCGAACTAGTGGGGCCTCTCACCGTCTCTTGTCCTCTTGGTGCCAGCCCAGACATAGCGGATGACATAGCTTGAAGCTGGGACTGCACTTCCTGCACCTGCCTCGTCAAAGCCTCATTACTTTGGCGAAGACTATCTATCAGCGCATTATTCTGCGCGCCCGAAGATTCACCCTCGGATTGGGGAGTTTGCCTTGTCACTGGACGCTTCGACATCCTAGAAACACGTTCACTCTTGTCAACCTCAAACCCAACAAAACACACAACGGCTATGTACAGACCATACATATAAAAATATGAACATCAACTGCTAACTTGCTTTGGGAGTTTGAGAATGATGGTATGCCTAACCTAAAGATGACTGACCGTCATCCCACTAACTTGTGCCTAAACCATGGATGCATGACTTGATTTGACCCAAAACCATGAGTGTACAGGTGTCATCATGTAAGTCTTAGCTTGGCACGTTGTGCTCATGCAATGTTATGTTATGCGTGCTGTGCTATGCATTCTAGAAAAGGCCTTAATGCATGCCATGAGAGGTCGTACGCATCACAATGCTATGTATCCCATACTACATAGCATTGCATGCAACGAAGAAAAGAAAACGTGCTAGTCGCATCCATGTGGTGAGGTTATGCATCCCATACTACATAACCCTCACATGTTGCCCCTATGGTGGATCCATATACAACCACATATTATGCATCCCATACTACATAATATGCCCCGTATACTTCTGTTCATGCCATGAGTGTAGTGGACGTGCTTCGGCCAAGACATACTGATGGCACCTCGGTGTGTGTATGAAATGATGCTTACACTCACAAAACAAAAAGGAAAGTTTGCCCGACCAAATGTCAAGCAAACCTGCTCTGATACCAACTGTCACAACCCGCATTTCCTCAACGAGTACCTCGTATCAGAGCAAGAGGAACTACGGGTTATGATGCCACGTCGTGCAGGGGATAACTGCACACGTTCAGGCAACCCTTGACGCTTCCTTTGTGAATTCAAGTTCAACAGTTATATGTACGAAAATTAGTTCATTTGCTGGCCGTATCCCTCGGCCTTAGGTATCAAAACACATTGTTACGCGGCGGAAATCCTTGGTTTATTTATAATGAGCTCCTATATGCAGCCTATAGTGATGTTATTATAAGATATTCTCTTTGTTTACGTTATTTGAAAATACGTTTTAATTGATGAAAACATGTATGCATGAGATACAATAATAGTTTTGGTAACTTCAAAATATCTAATGCAACCTACCAGAAAACCATCCCCACAGCAAGTACATTCCATCCAAAGGAGTTACAATAGCAGTCTAGTTCGTATTTACATAAAAGAAAATCCACCAAATGGGTGCCAACAAGCTGACACGAACCCATTGGGGTATATATATATGTCTGTACAACAAAAGAAGAACTACCTCGCTTTGAATGCTCGGTTAGCTCCCAAGAAACGCCTCCAACCAACCTAGCCGCTCAACCGGCTACAACCTGCACCTGAGGCATTCAAGAAAGAATACCTCAGCAATCAACCAAACTATACAAAAGAGAGTACAAATTTCATAATGGATCAAGAAGGGGCTTACCGACCCCATAGCAATGCTTAAGTCAAAAGAGTGCACAAAACAAGTGCGTACATGTAGAAAAACAATGTCATTCCAAAGGATCAACCGCACCAAGTGCGTACTAGTTCTTCAAGTCCTGCTCAAACCGCAAGAACAAATGGCAAAACACATGCCTATTCCATCATTCATAGAACAAGAATCTACTAGACAAGTGAAGCATAAGCAGCGGTTAAGTTCAATTTCACAAGAGTCTTATCGGTGGCGGCCCTAAAGTGGAACGCACCAAACAAAACCAGCCCAAATCGGGGCCAAAGTGGTCTCTCTAACCACAAAAACAAAACCCGGTGGCCACAGGCTGAAACCACACCACCCCTTGCAAAATCCTCACACAAACGCTCCCGCCATGCTTCACGAATTCGCCTCGCAAAACACCCCATAACCCAAGGTAACACGTTTCCTTTCATCGTCCTCACACACGACTCCCAATTGCCAACGTCGAGTGAGAAATACATAAATCACATGCTTTGTATCAAAATAGAACTACATGATAGGATTTGATTAACATGAGTACATAAAACCCATATTTAGAACACAATCACCTCAAGATGGGTACATGAATAGAACAACGTAGCTACATGAATTAAGTTAGCATAGGCAAATTGATAAACATGGGAGAGCAAAGTCGTTTAGCATAGGGAATTTACCATAGGGAATTGGAATTAGCTAATTTGACTTTAGCATAGGGAATTTAACATAGGAAAGTAGCAAGGTCATCATTTGGATTGATTATAATTTGAAAATTAGCAAGGTCATCATTTGGATTGATTATAATTTGAAAATTAGCAAGGTCATAAGAAATTAGCAAGGGCATAATGAACAAACAAGGGAAATTTAAGAACACAAGAACTAAAGCTTGAAAAGTGAAAGAGGAACACTAGCTATGTTGGCATAATTCATATCAAGAATGAAGATTGGCAAGGGTGGAGGACACCGCTTGCCTGAACCGAGACGATGTCGCGACGGCTGCCTTTCTTTTCTTGCCTTGCTTGAGCCTTGCTCTCTTTGCTTTCTCTTTGAGGAGAAGGAAGAAGAAGATGAAGATGAAGAGGAAGAAGATGAAAATGAAAGGTTTCTGTTTTGGACTTATTTCCTCCAGAACCGAGCTGAGCCGTTCGATGTAGGATCAAGGAACTGAACGGCACAAAAAAACTGAAAAAGTCGATTTTCGGGCCGGTCACGCCCTGTGTCACGCCCGTGACACAGGGCGTGTACCATAAGCGGCACTGAAAGGCGGCAATTCCATGTTTATCCAGACGGTACACGGCCGGGGTACACGCCCGTGACGGGTCGGTCACGCTCGTGACCTAGGGCGTGTAACCCGTGTCTCGACACCTCATCGACAGAAAGTGTCGACACTCGACCCAGCTTGACACGCCCTGTGACACGCCCGTGTCACAGGCCGTGTCCCCTCTCTCGACGACTCGACACTCGATACTCGACGCTCGATACTCGCCGATCGACACTCGACACTCGACGAAGCGGGACACGGCCCGTGACACGCCCGTGTCAGGGGGCGTGTACCCCCATTCGTCAAGCTCAACTCGACGCACGAAAATTCGTCGAGTCAAGGAGGTCACGCCCAGGTCACGGCCTGGGTCACGCCCGTGTCAGGGGGCGTGTCTCGCACAAAAACGACCATTTTCCCCTTTTGTGAAAAATGTTCCTGGGACGTTCTAGACCATTTTTGCCTTAAGCACTTTTTACCCTTTTTTGTTTCCTGAACCAGCAACTTATGTTGAGCAACATTCCCCGGGCGCGAAAATGTGCAACCATTCCCTAAGAGGCCTCACCGAGTCCCTCAGTTGGACTACGGTTTGCTGGGGAATCGTGCAACTCAGCAACCAAAAGAACCACTCGCAAGCCCGCGGAAAAAACCATGCTCAAATTACAATCAAAGCCCACGTAACGCCCATCATGCGTACGTAATAAAAATCCGGGGCGTTACAGGAACCTAGCACAAAGGCATGTGGCAAACATTATGTCAGGTCTGCTAGCTGTTAGGTATAATAGGTATCCAACAATTGCCCTATAATTTTTCTGATCTACAGGTTTCCCTGCTGCATCAAAATCCACAACAGCATTTGTATCCATAGGGGTTTTCATCCCTGAAGCATCACCCATCCCAAACTTTTTGATAAGCTCTTTAGCATACTTAGCTTGGGAGAGGAAGATACCATCTGGGAGCTACTTCACTTGGAGACCAAGGAAGTAGGAAAGCTCACCCATGCTACTCATCTCAAATTTTGAATGCATGAGGTCAGTAAACCTCTTGCACAATTTGGGATCAGTAGACCCAAAAATAATGGCATCCACATATATTTGTACTAACAATGTTTGGTCCTTATGATGTCTAGTGAAAAGTGTTTTATCTATGGTTCCTCTTATAAATTTATGCTCTAAAAGAAAGCTTGCTAGGGTCTCATACCAAGCTCTTGGAGCTTGCTTTAAACTATAGAGAGCTTTATGTAATTTAAAAACAAAAGAGGGTTGAGTTGGAGAGATAAAACCTGGAGGTTGTTCTACATAGACCTCTTCTTGAAGTACTCCATTTAGAAATGCACTTTTGGCATCCATCTTGTAGACCTTGAATCTCTTGTAAGCTGCATAGGCAAGGAATATCCTAATGGCCTCTAACCTTGCAACAGGGGCAAAAGTTTGGTCATATTCTATTCCTTCCTCTTGTTTGTAGCCTTGATCAACAAGCCTAGCCTTGTTCCTCACTATGTTTCCTTGAGCATCCACCTTGTTCCTGTAGACCCATTTGGTTCCAATAACTGGATAGTTATGGGGTCTTGGAACCAAATCCCAAACTCTACATCTCTCAAACTGATTGAGTTCTGAAAGTCCACCTAGTGTCAACTAGCTTCACCTATGGGGGGATAGGTGATGTGCAGCGTATTTGCGGAATTAAAATTGTACCTGCACACGAAAATAAAACAACACAGCAAAGAAGGTACACAAGCAATTTATAGTGGTTCCCCGATTTGGGTACATCCACTTTCCCCCTTCGACCTATCTCCCAACAAGGGACGACTCGGTCACTTCACCAACAGGATTGAAATCCAATCCTTGCACTATCGGAAGGAACCCTTCCACACGTAGGATTCAACACTCCCACAACACGGGTTGCACCTAACCCTTACAACTAGGAACCTATGTTCCTTTACAACAAAAATAAACTAGAATGTACAAGAAATACAAACTACGTTTGGAGACTAAGGTGTCCCTCTTCGTTCGATGAAAGTCACAAAGAGTCCACAACCCTAGATCTCACTTGGAGAGAATCTCCCCAGAACCGGCGGCGGCAAGATGGGCGGCGGCTTGGTTCATGGGATCGGCGGCGACAACGGTGTGCGGCTGCTGTACTTTGGAGATCCAAACTTCGTAGCAAAGCTAGCTAGGTCTTCCAACGGTCACACTAGGATCGATCGTCTCAATCGATTCGGACGGGGAAGGTTTTCCCGATCAACAAATCAAGAGACAAAGGATCTCTGGTTAGACACGTGAGACGCTATGCTTGGCTAAGCTTCTGTCGACGAGAGATCTGGAAGATACCACGATCAATACCGGCGATCAACTTGCTCGAGCGGCGATGGCGGCGGCGGCGGAGCGGAAATCGCGATCTAGGTCACGTCGCGGCTCGTCTCGTTCAAATCTTCTTCGCTGCCCTACTATTCAAAAATACGCGTGTATTTATACAGTAAAATACTCTTTTATGACCGTTATGGGTCCCACCAGAAGAAACCTTAATTCTGGTTCAAAACAGTGCCAGCGGTAGAATCCGGTCCAGTTGTTTCCAGAAAATTGCCCAAGTCAAAATCGGCGAGAATCGAAGGTGATTCTCGTCGAATCGGCGAGAATCAAAGGTGATTCTCGTCGATTCGGTGAGAATCAAAGATGATTCTCGTCGATGTTGACTTGATTGCTCGCTCTGATATAGCCGGGTCCAGACGGCGAGAATCAGCCAGTGATTCTCGACGATTCTGCGAGAATCACTAGTGATTCTCGTCGATTATTACTTAGCATCAGATTTGCTCGCTTTGAAGTAGCTGGATCGAGTCGGCGAGAATCAGCCAAGTGATTCTCGACGATTCGGCGAGAATCACTTGGTGATTCTCGTCGATTTACACTTAGACGATTTTTCGCCTTTCCACCCATGAGGTGCTCCTTGACCCATCCTTGCTCCTTGTCTGCTCTTGCCTTAACACAGCCCTGTACTTGAAAATAAGTACACTCCAATAGAGAGAGTGCACCTAGGCCAACACACTGATCTGCTCAACGAGGGATTACGTCGCGCAGACCCGTGTATATTGACCTACTGCACCCTGACATTGGTGTGTACTTAGTGTGGAATAACTGCAAGCACAACTTGAAAGATTTTATCAAATAAATTGTGAATTCATCTTAGCTTGACAGGTGGCTTCCTCAAATCCAGGTAATTATGGATACAATACCCAACAATCTCCCCCTATTTGACGAAGCCAAAATCCTACTAGCTAAGATGAATACCACCAACCAGATAATATATACAACATAGAAAATATAACGATGCGGCACAAGAAAATATAGGCAAACAGATCAAGGCTTGAGTCAATCATAAATTCCTATACATATATATATATAAATATAATCAGGATTGTTCATATATCAATAAGAAAGGATAAAAGTGTTCAAGAGACAATGACAATCTATGAATTTCTGTCTATGGATTTTTGGCTAAGTCATCCTTATGTTTCTGAGCCAAAAACTTCTTTCTTTGCCTTTCAACATATTCCTTGGGCTTTGGATAGTATCTGGGAGGAGGAGCTTTATCTGCCGCAGTGTTGGTCCTGAAGAAGATGTTCCGTTTAGCTTCATACATTTTGTGCAGCTCCCACTCATGCTGGCTGTATACATCGTTCCGATTGATTTTTCCTTTTTCTTGTAGCCAGAATGTGTCCAAGATGATACTCTTTGAAACCGGACTCCACTTTTCGTTTCTTACTTCCTCCTCCTTCAATCTGATTCTCTTTTCAGCTTGTGTTTCCTTGGATGTCCCTTCTTGAGATTTTCTCTTGTCTCTGGCTTTTGCTAGGGCTCCTTGGTCAAACATTGCCATCAGTTTTGCCTTGGAGGTGGCCCTATCAGCATCAGCTTCACTTAAGGGAACTTCTGCAGCACTTACTCCCTCAGCAGCCGTAGTATTCTCAGGAGCATGAATACCCGCAGGATTTTCAGGCAAATCGACGCCTAACGCTTGTTGGAGCATCCACCAGCAACTGTCATAGACATATTGGTTTGACTGTTCAAAGTTTTGGATCATGATTTCCCGAAGCTCAGCCATCTTAGCTATATATTCTTTCTCCCCCCTTTTTGGCTTCGACTGCAATGGAGTTTGCATAAGAATGCAGTGACTCATCAATGTGCTTTGTAGTCCAGGAGAATTCAGTGACCAAGGCTTGTTGATTGGTGTTAAGAGTAACCATATTGCCATCAAACTTTTGAATGTTATTTGCTACGACATGAGCATTCTGATTTACGATTGCGAGAGTATCGGTGTTCCTTTTTAATCCGTCCATAAGAAGAGTAACAGCTTGGCCGGCCGCTGTATACTTATCTTCAAACTTCTTTTCCATCACGTCCAGTTTATGATTGATCTCCACCATGTTCTTGAGCATGAGGTTCTCCGATTTCTTAATTCTTTTTAACATTTTATCCTGATCTTTCTCAAAAGATGCTTTGAGCTCATCCACTATACCCTGAATGACATTCACGGTGTGATTGGCTAGATCATCTCGTGGTGGATGAGCCTGAGGCACTCCTTGGCCTTGCGCTTCAGCAGATGCACCTGTAGAGCTGGACACGAGCACAGTCTCTAAGGGGGGAATGCTTGCTGCCTCTGTAGATTTCTCGGAAGTACTAGGCAGTCTCTGCTGAGAGGACTCCCCCTCCACTGTTGCACCAATGTTCTCAGGAACGATCTCAGGAGCGTGCTTGTCAGATGGAACTTCAGTGATATCCTGAGTCTCCAAAGCTTCATGTCCCTCATTGCCTTCTTCCTCATCTTCGTCATCCATGAGATCAGTCTCATCAGCATCATCTTTCAAACTTCCCTCATCATTTTCCTCTACATTAGCTTCGGCTCCTTGATCATGCACGGTCAGGGCCGCCTCATTCTCCATCACAGCTTCACTTTCTTCTTGTATATCCGCCACTGCATCTCTGGCCATCTGAGAGATATCGGATACGATATTAGCATAAGTGGGTAGAGGCTCCCCCTCAATTCCTGCAGTCAGTCCATCAGGAATTTCACTGGGGATTACTAAGGAATCAGCCACAGTTCCGTCCTCGGCTGGAGATACTTCTTGTTGTTCTACCACGGCAGCCTGCCCAATGCGTCTCTCCCATCTATCAAAGACGCTCGAGTCCATTTTCTTTAAGTAATGCAGTGGAACTCCATTGCTCATGTCATACTTATCTCCGTTTAACTGATTGAGATATAGACTGATGATTCAGCCAAAGCTAGGAGATCTGATAGTTTCCTTTATCTTCTCAAAAAGCAATGCCCCCCAGTTGAATCTTTTTCTGCAGACAATTGCCACAAGGATCTTGAACATGTCCGCAGAGATGTGGTCATGAGAGCCCGGCTTGCATATGAGTACTTTTCCAATGATGTCTGACAGAAGTTTCCCCTCCTCATTCATATCCTTTCGCTTTATCGACTTAGTTCCTCGAGCGAGTCCACAGAATAATAAAGTCCTGGTTTTGTCCTCTTCCTCAAGATAATCCTCGTGCTCCGAACTAGTGAGCTGCAAGTATTGGGTTAACTTGCTTGCAGACATCTTGATCGTTGCCCCTGCAACCTTGCTCTTGATGAGAGAGTCTTTATTTCGGAGTTTGGCGGTAGCGAAGAACTCCAGCACTTCCTTGTCCAAGATTTTACACGGGTGCTCCAGTACGAATGAGAGTCCAGCCTCTTCCAGCATGATAATGATGTTTCTGAATTCGTTAGAAGCATGTGAGAACCCTGTTCGAACCAGCTCACATCCAGTGATCAGTCCAGCAGTTGTCCTTGGAGCCATCGCAAACCTAGGGGGAGAATCCCTACTCTACGCTTAATCAAAAGTCAAAAGGGAAGCGACACTAGTAATAAAGTTCTTGTAAGGATGAGGATGTGGTTACCCAAGTGCGTAGACGGTGAGTTAGTTTGACAAGGACGACGGACAACCGGGAGGTACACGCGACTGTGATTGATCGAAACTGCGGAGAAATCCCTGGACGAGGTTGCGGGATTCTTGCACGTCAAGATCGACGGAATTCTTCACGGGTTGCGGGAATCTTGTGGGATGTCGACGGAAGGGGAAGAATCACGGGTCCTTCGGTGAGAGTCCTTCGGTGAGAGTCCTTCGGGAAGAAGCTTGCGGGAATCTTGCGGGAATGCTTCACGAATCGGCGAGAGTCCTTCGGTGAGCTTCCTGCGGAATGTGAAGGGTCGGCGGGAACTGTGCGATATCGATGGGTCTAAAGGGATTTTAACGGATTTGAACGGGTCTTCTGATATCAAGATAATTAAAAAAAAATTTCTATATATATATATATATATATTTTTCTTAAAGCCAATATATTTAGGGTTTGAACCGGGCTTTTCCATACATTTCTTGATGTCAAGATTTCCAATGACGTATCTTCGTTAGTTTTCGAATCTACTAGTGGAATTTCCGATAAATCTTCATTGATGTGTCTAAGGTTTATGTTTACCGTGTTAACCTATCCTTAGGTATACACACATATATGTGTAAATAAATATGTAAATATATATATATATGGAAATGTCGATACAATATGACTCAAGTCTTGGAGCTGACTAAGAGTACCTGGGATTATGAGAGTTATCTTTTAGCCCCTCTGGTTAAAACATACCAGGTGCTCAATGTGAGTATGCCCAGGTAGATATCACTTCTGTTATTCCATATATTTGTTCCAATATAGTCTTGAAACATCTACTGTCTAGTTCCCATTATATTTACGGGAACCTAGACTACCCTGCAAAAGAGAGTTACTTTACCTTAGGAACCCAATACATATTGGGTCCTAGGTTCTTGTTAGCATAAACACTCGACTGCCTTCCTTCAGAAATCCTGTCAGGAAGACTACCTCTGCCCAGTAGATGTGGATAGGCCCTTGCCCTTGACACAGAGGGGTTGTGCCAACAGTCTATGGCAAAGTGTCCCACCTTGCCACAGCACCAACACTCGTGAATGTTGTATCTCCGTTTCTGACCTGATCTAGTGACTGAGGTAGTCATGAGCCTAGGTCCAAATGGGATAGATTTGGATCTGCTCCCAGAACTGCCTCTTCCACCGTGACACGTGGAAGGGTGGAATGAATGCATGCAGCGAGCGTCACGAGGCCTGGGAGGTGGTGCCTTCCTTTCAGACAGCCCCCTTCCTGAGGCCCCATGAGAACTTACAGCATGACTTCTAACCCCCCTTTCTTGTGTCCTTGGGTGGAGAGAAGAGTTCTGAGAGCTGATACCAGCTGATTCATGCCGAGTATGGGCAGTGGCCAAGAATACAAAGGGCTCAGAAGGAGCCTTAGGCATTCTCTCATGGGTGGCCATGATGGCCCTTGCACTATGGGTGTCTCCACATGAGGACAGATCACCCTTGCAGTGATCACGATTATTCCTGTGATCATACCTGAAGGAATGATGAGTAGCCTTCCTGCTTGGAGTGGGGGGTCGGAATACTGTTTCCCCATTTCTCCACGAATTGATAATTCGGGAGATCCACCCATTTTCTACCTTTCTCTTCATAGCATCAACCTTGGAAAAGTTAGATACTATCCTTTTCTCATTCTCTAGACTACTCTCTAGATCTGAGATTTTAGAGTCCTTGACCTTGTTGGATGCCAATTGGAGAACCAACAAGATCTTCAGCCGAGCAATCTCCTGAGCTTGCTCCTCAACAAGTAGGTTGCTTTTCTGAAGGGCTCTCTTCAGGGAATCAGGATTTTCAGAAGGGAAACAGTTCCTGTCTTCAGGAACTTCAAGAGAGACAGGGCAAGATGAAGAAGTTACCTGCTCTTCAGTGTTATTGTCACTAGCGCCATTTACCGTTGTGTCATCCTCATCAGAACTGCTTTCCTCACTGGCTTCTTCAGTCTCTGACACGGACACTGGAGCTCTGATGCTGTCTGATTGATCCTTGCCTTCATCTTCAGAGGCGAGGACCCCCACATAGGCTTCATCCTCTGGTTGACAGCAGATTCCAGCTTTCTTTGATCCCCTCATCAGCTCTGAGATCATCACCCACATAGATTTGGCCGTCCCACATTTTTCCAATTTAGAGCGAGAAGGTCCAGACCAGATATCCATGATAATCTGACGAATCATCTTGTCCAGATTAAATAGTGAGAGTTCCGTCTCCGACATCTCAGCAATACACTTGGGCACTTGGATATTCTTTCCAGAGCCGGAGATCTTCATAGGAATAAAAGGACCCTCTTCCAGGATGAAAGATGCTCGAGGATCGATAGCCTCCAAGTGATACGACACTCTCATCTTCCAGACAGGATAATACTCCTTTGTGCATGTGGGAAGTCTTAATGGCGATATCTCATGATCCAGCTCCATGCTTCTGACACTGGTGGCAGGATTCTACTCAAGGTGTAAACCTTTTTGATGAGTAACCTCCCTCTGATACCACTTGAAAGTTCACCTAGTGTCAGCTAGCTTCACCTATGGGGGGGGATAGGTGACGTGCAGCGTATTTGCGGAATTAAAATTGTACCTGCACACGAAAATAAAACAACACAGCAAAGAAGGTACACAAGCAATTTATAGTGGTTCCCCGATTTGGGTACATCCACTTTCGCCCTTCGACCTATCTCCCAACAAGGGACGACTCGGTCACTTCACCAACAGGATTGAAATCCAATCCTTGCACTATCGGAAGGAACCCTTCCACACGTAGGAGTCAACACTCCCACAACACGGGTTGCACCCAACCCTTACAACTAGGAACCTACGTTCCTTTACAACAAAAATAAACTAGAATGTACAAGAAATACAAACTACGTTTGGAGACTAAGGTGTCCCTCTTTGTTTGATGAAAGTCACGAAGAGTCCACAACCCTAGATCTCACTTGGAGAGAATCTCCCCGGAACCGGCGGCGGCAAGATGGGCGGCGGCTTGGTTCACGGGATCGGCGGCGACAACGGTGTGCGGCTGCTGTACTTTGGAGATCCAAACTTCGTAGCAAAGCTAGCTAGGTCTTCCAACGGTCACACTAGGATCGATCGTCTCAATCGATTCGGACGGGGAAGGTTTTCCCGATCAACAAATCAAGAGACAAAGGATCTCCGGTTAGACACGTGAGACGCTACGCTTGGCTAAGCTTCTGTCGACGGGAGATCTGGAAGATACCACGATCAAGACCGGCGATCAACTTGCTCGAGCGGCGACGGCGGCGGCGGCGGAGCGGAAATCGCGATCTAGGTCACGTCGCGGCTCGTCTCATTCAAATCTTCTTCGCTGCCATACTGTTCAAAAATACGCGTGTATTTATACAGTAAAATACTCTTTTATGACCGTTATGGGTCCCACCAGAAGAAACCCTAATTCCGGTTCAAAACAGTGTCAGCGGTAGAATCTGGTCCAGCTGTTTCCAGAAAATTGCCCAAGTCAAAATCGGCGATAATCGAAGGTGATTCTCGTCGAATCGGAGAGAATCAAAGGTGATTCTCGTCGATTCGGCGAGAATCAAAGATGATTCTCGTCGATGTTGACTTGATTGCTCGCTCTGATATAGACGGGTCCAGACGGCGAGAATCAGCCAGTGATTCTCGCCGAATCGGCGAGAATCACTTGGTGACTCTCGTCGATTATTACTTAGCATCAGATTTGCTCGCTTTGAAGTAGCTGGATCGAGTCGGCGAGAATTATCCAAGTGATTCTTGACGATTCGGCGAGAATCACTAGTGATTCTCGTCGATTTACACTTAGACGATTTTTCGTCTTTCCACCCATGAGGTGCTCCTTGACCCATCCTTTCTCTTTGTCTGCTCTTGCCTTAACACAGCCCTGTACTTGAAAATAAGTACACTCCAATAGAGAGAGTGCACGTAGGCCAACACACTGATCTGCTCAACGAGGGATTACGTCGCGCAGACCCGTGTATATTGACCTACTGCACCCTGACATTGGTGTGTACTTAGTGTGGAATAACTGCAAGCACAACTTGAAAGATTTTATCAAATACATTGTGAATTCATCTTTGCTTGACAGGTGGCTTCCTCAAATCCAGGTAATTGTGGATACAATACCCAACAAGTTCCTCTTGCATTGCAATGATCCAGTGGGGATCTTGCTCTGCCTCATGAATGGTGAGAGGTTCAATTTGAGAGAGAAAATAGGCATGTATCAAGTCTTGGTTGACTTGATGCCTTGTCTGTACACCTGCTGAAATGTCTCCAATTACTTGAGATCTGGGGTGATCTCTAAGTGTGACAAGATCAGTTGGTGGAGTTGGTTGAGCAACAACTTCAGTATTTAATTCCTCTTGGGGAATGATACTAGTTGTTGGTGGAAGTTCAGCCACTTCCTCTTGACTTTACTCTTCACTATATTCAACAACCTGTGGAGTGGAATGGTTTGACACCTCTTGGGTAAGGTTCAGTCCATCCATAGACTCACACAGTGGTGGAACCTGCAAAGAGCTTATGGTAGAAATCTCTTTCTCCTTGTATGACATGTTAGTCTCATCAAAAGATACATGAATAGATTCTTCAATTTTAAGAGTTGATTTATTATACACCCTATAAGCTTTACTGATCATGGAGTATCCTAGAAATACTCCTTCATCTGCTTTAGCTTGAAATTTTGCTATGTATTTCTTGTCATTATTATGAATGTAGCAAATACAACCAATGATTTTGAAGTAATCTACTTTAGGTTTCTTCCCTTTGAGTAATTCATAGGGAGTCTTACCCTTCAGTTTATGTATCAAACTTCTATTCAACACATAGTTGGAGGTGTTCACTGCCTCTGCCCAAAAGGATAGAGGAAGGTGATCATCTGACAACAATGTAGTAGCAGATTCAATAAGGATTCTATTTTTCCTTTCAGCTACCCCATTTTGTTGAGTAGTTCTAGGAGCTGAGAAAGTGTGTCTGATCCCTTCACTTTGACAGAACTCTTGCATAATAAGAGAATCAAACTCTGTCCCATGATCACTTCTGATCAGGGCAATGTGAGTGTTGAACTCAGTCTGTATGCATTTGAGAAACTCTGTCAAACACTTAAAGTTATCGGACTTCTTTCTCAGAAAGAACACCCATGTGAATCTAGAGAAGTCATCTACAACCACTAAAGTATAAGATTTCCCTCCTAAGCTTTGTACTGTGATGGGTCCAAAGAGATCCATGTGTAATAGATACAAAATCCTAGGTGAATCACTCTTATTAAGTGACTTGAAACTATTTTTGGTTTGCTTGCCTAATTGACAAGCCCTGCAAAGTCCTTCCTTCTTGTAGGGACCAGAAGGTAGTACTCTAACAAGGTTGTCCTTGGATAGCCTAGCAATGGTTCTAAGGTTTATATGTCCTAATCTCTTATATCATAGTTCATTAGGTCTACAAATCGAATTAAACAGGCATATATCTACCTTAGTTGAAAGGAAATCTACAAGATAGATGTTACCTTTCCTTTTACCTGTCAACACAGTTGTGTTGTCCTCTGATTTGATCTTCCATAAGGATTTGCTGAAAGTCACTTGGTAGCATTCATCACACAGTTGACTGATGCTGATTAAGTTGTGTTTCAGTCCTTCCATATAGGCTACCTTCTTGAATGTGACTGTATCAATCTGGACTGCACTATATCCTTTTGTTAGACCAAAGTTTGAATCACCAAATATTACTTTGGGTCCAAGCTTGGCTTTGAAGGATATGAAATTGTCCTTGTTTCCTGTCATGTGCTTTGAGCACCCACTATCCAGATACCAATGCTGGTTTGATGTTGGATAGGTCTTCACCTGCACATAAAACAATTTACTTGTTTTTGACCCAGTTTACCTTGGGCCTAGGTTGATAACCTTTGAATTCAGAAATAAAAGACATCTCTAGTTGACTCTTATAGCCTTCAGGATGATATCTCCTTGGAGGTATTATCCATTCAGTATAAGGGTTAAATCTTTGAGATGTAGGACCTCTAGGTTTGAAATTTGATTTACCTTGGAAAAAAATTTCAAAACTCTGATCTCTGCTCGACGATCTCTGAGCTGAGTTTGACGATCTTGGGTCAGATCGTCAAGCTCCGTTCGAAGATCGACTGTGGCAGAGTTCAGGGTTCAGAGATCGTCGACCTGAGTTCGATGATTTAGCCTGAGATCGTTGATCTTCATTCGACAATCGTCTAGCTCCGTTCGACGATTTCTGTTGAAATTTTGTTTTCTTAGGTAAGTCAGAATTCTTCCTAGCTATATCTACAACTCCCTTACCTTTATCAGAGATAAACTTGATTGGGGTTGTTAATACTATAAGTTGGCTAGATGAGGAACCCAAGCCCAGTGTACTATTGAATCTTGAGTTCACTGTGCTTGTGATGTCCATTAGTTTGATACTTCTCCCATTGAGGGATTCTTCAAACTTTTTGGCCTCTGATAGCTCACCTTTCAGTGAGGCTATCTGCTCCCTATAGCATTCCAACTCCTCAGAGAGTTTGAGGTTTTCTGATTTTAAAGTACTGTGTTCAGATAACTGATTTCTGAGAGAAATGATTTCCTTCTCAGATTTTAATAAATCTAAACATAGTTCTTTAAACTCACACTTGAAGTCCTCAGAATTGAAATCAAAAGAACTTATTACCTGTCCTCTTCAGAATGAGTCTCTGATTCTGACTCTGACTCTTCTGCATCAGAATCTTGTTGTGAGGCATTGATAGCCATCATGCAAAATTCTTTTTCATCAGCATCATCTTCATCATCACTAGAGCTGGATGAAGCTTCAGATTTTTCTTCTGTCTCACTCCAAGTTTCAGCTACAAACCCCTTCCTGGTGTGTTTGTTCTTGCTGGAGGAGGGTTTGTCATTGCTGTTCTTTCTGAAGTCTTTGTCTTTTCTTCTTTCCTTCCTATCCTTTTTGTCCTTATACTGATTTTCTGGACAGTCAGACACCATATGGCCTGGTTTCCTGCATCCAATACAAATAATCTCTTTGTTATTTGATTTGTCATACCTTGGCTTGTCATGCTCTCTGTATGATCTTTTCCTGAAATCCTTCTTGGCCATTTTATAGAATCTTCTGGCCAATAAACTTAGCAGCTCTTCATTGTCTGTGACCTTATATTTAGGCTGATCTTCAATGGCTTTGAAAGCTGTTGATTTTTCCTTTCTTGTAGCTGGTGAGGCAGCCTTCTGCTCTTCTTCTCTATTCTTGATGAGCAGCTCATAAGACTTGAGCTTGCCTAGAAGATATTCAGTTGTGATCTCATTTAGGCTTCTGGCATCCTTGATTGGCCAGATCCTTGAGTCCCAAGTGCTTGGGAAGCATATGAGGATTTTATCATTGAGCTCAGTCAATGAGATCTCTTTGTCCAATGATTTCAGCTCATTGACTATGAGATTGAGTCTATTATACATATCTGCTACTGACTCAGCTTCTCCTTTCTTGAAGTTCTCATACTGGGTTATAAGATGAGATCGTCTATCTTTTCTCTCATCAGCAGATCCTGAGACTATCTCAGATAGCTTGTCCCAGATGTCCTTTGTTGAGTTGCATTCAGCTACCTTTTTGAATATTTCATCAGACATAGTCTGTGCTAGAATGTTCATAGCCTTAGCATCTGCAACTTTCCATTTCTTGATTTCTATATCTGTTCCTAAAGGTGGTGGAACAACACTTGTACTTGTATTTTCTGGGGGTCTTGGACACACTGTCAAACAGAATTGAAAATGTCTTCATCAATAGAGTTCATGTACAATCTAATCCTTACCTTCCAAAGTGCAAACTTAGATAGATTGCATACTGGAGGTCTGGTGATAGCATAATATTTGTTTTGGGCCATGTTCTATGAAGAAATAAATCTAGTAACAAACTTAAACAAGCGGATCTAACTGGAAGGATCTTTGGGTTCAGGTGTTAGCCTGTGCTACCACTAAGGTGTGGTATGTTAACCAACCTGGAAGATGTGGTATTTTTAATGAACCTGGCTCTGATACCAGTTGAAAGTGCAGGTTAGATCTAATATACTCTAGAGGGGGTGAATAGAGTATGGTGCTTGCTAGAAACTTTTTACAACTCTTGTTGTATTCCTAAGTGAACAGGGAAGCAAATAAGATAAAGCAAACACAGCAACTAACTAAACACAGAGCAATCACAGACCACAGCCATAAAACAAAAGAAAATAAGCAACCAGATGACACAAGGAGCTATAGTGGTTCCCCAACCAATCTGGGTACATCCACTCTTCTACCACCCTAGGTAGGAATCCACTGCAGGATGAGTTGATCAGGTGTCCTGAGCACCAATGGGTTTTGATCAGGTCCCCAAAAACCAAACCCTCAAGTCTTTTGGAAGGAGAGTTGCAACCAGAATAATTTTGAAGTGATTTAAAACCCTGTACTGGAATTGGAGAGAGGGTGATAGTGTCTTCTCTGTCAACAGTCAGAGAGAAAACTTGTGGATTGATTGTAGAAGCTCTTGCTCCCCCTGAGGTCTTGAATTGGTCAGGAATGCTAGAGCTTTGCTTCAGGGTGATAGGCCTTCAATGACCTAGAATGCCTGGACCAAAACTGCTTCAGGAACTTCTTTGACAGATTGATTGATTGTTGTCCTTTGAAGTTATACTGTGAATAGAGAGAAGAAGAAGACTCTTGATTGAATTTAGTTGTTCTTCTTCTTCTTCTTGAGAGAGTTCTCTGGTCAAGGCTGATTGCAGTCAAGAACTTTAGATTTTCGAAAATGTTTGTTCTTTTGCAACTTCAGAGTATTTTCTGTACTGTAATTCTTGAACTTTATCACTGCTTCATACTGTTCTCTTCCTGTGTGTCTGTGTATATCTGACTGAGGAATATTCAAACTTTTCAATGTCGAGCAGTAATTACAGTCGGCCTTGGAAAGAATCAGCAATCAATGACTTTCCTAACGGTCCCATGGAAAAACAGCATGTAATCGTCCATAGTCAATGGCGTTCTAACGGTAACATTCCGAGAAGATCTGGCATTAAATGTTCAGGAATCAGCGCCAAGAAACGGGAAGGGAACCTTGAATAAAACCTAATCTGGATTCGTCGAACGAAGAACACAATTCGTCGAATTGCACTTGTGTTCGTCGAGCTGACCTTGAGTTCGTCGAGCTGAGCTTGAGAGAGTTCGTCGAGCTGAGCTTGAGTTCATCGAGCTGAGCTTGAGAGAGTTCGTCGACCAGACAGTCTTCATTCATCTAACAGACATTCTTCATTTGTCGAGCTGAGAATCAAATTCGCAGAGCTGAGAATCAAATTCGTCGAGCAGAGAATAGTTCTGGACTTAGACAAAATATCTTGCATCTGCTGAAATACTGTGTCGACATAAGTTGGTGTCGACAGATTGATCTTGGTGTCGACACAAATCCTCTGGTGTCGACATAAGCTGGTGTCGACTAAAATCCTGGTGTCGACACAAGTTGACTGGTGTCGACACAAACCCTAAGTGTCGACACAAAATCTCTGAGTCCAGAAATAGTTGAGTAGAGATTATCATTCGTCGACCTGAGAAGCTGACTTCGTCGACCTGAGAAGCTATGAACTTGAGGTTCAAGTTCGTCGAGCTCAGAATATAATTGAACCGAAGCTTGAAACTGGACTTAGAAAAATTTGAAGTTCTCCTGACTTTGGCTTGATGTAGAGCCTGATTTTCGTCGAACAGAGAACCCAGATCATCTAGCTCAGCACTAAGAAATATCTCAAGATCGTCGAGCGCAAAACTCCTTTCATCGAGCGGAGTTCGACGAACGTCGAACTCACTTTACTTAGTCTTGAAAACTTGTGAGTCTGGAGTCTCTGAGGGTCTTGTTGAAAGCTGGTCCACCTGGAGTTGAGCCTAAGGAATTAACCTAGACTCTAGGACACAAATTGACCCTGGCTATACATGATGGGTCACATCCTAAGTCAGTGAACCTAGCCCAAATCAACTTGGGATCCAACAATCTGCCAGTTTAATTCACCTGCCACTCGACGATCGTCGAACGCAGATTTTCGTCGATTGTCGAATGCAGTGGTCACTCGACGATCGTCGAACGCAGATTTTTGTTGATCGTCGAACGCAGGGGAACACGCTACAATCGTCGAACGCAGGTTTTACCGATCGTTGAATGCAGTGGTCACTCGACGATCGTCGAGCAGATTTTTATCGATCGTCGAATGCAGGGGAACACGCTACAATCGTCGAACGCAGCTTTCGCTGATCGTCGAACGCAGGGGAAACATGCTATAATCGTCGAACGCAGCTTTCCTTGATCGTTGAACGCAGGGGACACGCCCGTATTGTCTGGCGTGTTCCTTACACGGCGGCAGACACGCCCCAGTCAACTTCATCAAACTGAGTTCGTCGACCGGCGGGACACGCCCGTGTCCCAGGCCGTGTCACCCAAATATTCAATCGTCGATCACCTTTCGCCAATCGTTGAATGCAGGGGGGATACGCCCTGGGACACGCCCGTGTCCCAGGCCGTGTCACCCAAAAATTTTTCCTACTGAAAAGTTGGGATGTTACAAATCCCAATAAACAAGAAAATAATTTCTTCCGCGAAATTCAAGATCGGGTCTATGGGGATTCTACTTGCAAGAGTTATAAGAAATTTTAATCGTATAAACTAAAGTATACCTGAAGTGAACAGCTCCGGGTGTCGCTCCAGCATTAGATCCCTCGTCTCCTAAGTGTGTTCCTCCCATCCATGGTTGGACCACAGTACCTTCACAAGAGGGACCTTCTTCTTCCGCAACACTCGGACATCTATATCATCAATCCGGATCAGCTCCAATCTAATGGATCTGTCTGGCGCTATCGGACCGGCTGTAGTAGTAACATGCTGCTCCGGCCATAGGAGAGCTCTTCGCAAAGAAGAGAAATGGAAGATGTCATGTAGGGCACCCAACTCCGGTGGCAGTTGCAGTCGGTAAGCTAAGTGGCCGATATGCTCTAGGATCAAGTATGGCTGCATGTATCGAGGACTGAGCTTCTTGTGCCTCCACACCCGAGAGACACCATGTACCGGACGTATCTTCAAGAAAACCCTATCTCCAACCTGGAACTCCACCTTCCGGTGCCGAGCATCATAATACTTTTCCTGTTTGCTCTAGGCCTCTAGCAGCCGATCCCTGATCAAATGTACCTGAGCCTCCGTATCCTTCACATAATCAGAACCAAGAGCCTTGGTATCCACATCCTGAACCCATGACAGCGGTGTCCGGCATTTCCTCCCATAAAGTGCTTCATAAGTAGCCATCCTGATGCTAGCCTGGTGGCTGTTATTGTAGGAGAACTCGATCAGTGGTAGTAGCCTCTCCCAAGGCTTCCCTGTATCCAATATGTACAGGCGGAGTAGATCCTCCATGGTTCGGATGGTCTGCTCAGTCTGTCCGTCGGTCTGCGGGTGGAAGGCGGTACTAAAAGTAAGCAGAGAGCCCAAGTAAGCATGCATGGCTCTCTACTCGCTCGAAGTGAACCGACCATCATGGTCCAAAACAATCGTCCTGGGAATCTCATGGTATATGACAAACTGCTCCACGAATAGACTCACCAAAACTACAACTGGAGTATCCTTCCGGACTGGAATAAAGCGCGCTACCTTGGTCAGTCTGTCAACTATGACCCATATAGAATCATGCCCAGAGTGGGAGCGAGGTAGTCCGTGAACAAAATCCATAACAATGTCCTCGAACTTCCACTCTGGGACTGGCAATGGCTGTAGCAAACCTCCTGGGCTCTTACATTCCGCCTTCACGCACTGACAAGTCTCGCAATGTGTCACAAAATAGGTGATCTCCCTCTTCATCTCAGGCCAGTACATGGTCCTCCGTAAATCTACCCACATCTTGGTGATCCCAGGATGCACTGAATATCTGGAGCAATGAGCCTCTCTGAGTATGTCATCCCGGATACTGCCCCCTGCTGGTATGTAAATGCGTCCACGGAATCGAAGGAGATCATCCTGCAGCGTGTAGTCCTTGACCTTATCCCTTTCCAGGGCACTGAAAATCGGCTCTAATGTAGCATCCAGCCTCTGATGTGTTCGGATGTGCTCCCGTATATCATCACCACTGATCACTGAGCTCAAGTACTCTCGATATACCACTGGTTCGGTCTCAGATACCATGGTAATATGCATGTCTTCCATCATCCGTATCAACTCTATAGACATCAACCGAGGCTCCGGTCCAGAAGTGTCGGCTCTCCTACTCAAAGCATCTACTACTGTGTTTGCTTTCCCTGGATGATAGTGGATTTGATAATCATATTCACAGAGGAATTCCAGCCATCTCCTCTATCGCAGGTTCAAGTCCTTCTGCGTATCGATATATTTAAGATTCTTGTGATCTGAATAGATATCACAATGAATCCCGTATAAATAATGTCTCCACATATTTAGGGCGAATACCACAGCCCCGAGCTCTAAGTCATGTACTGGATAGTTATGCTCATGCTTCTTCAACTGTCTTGAAGCATAAGCAATAACATGTCCATGTTGCATCAGGACAGTACCCATCCCCTGGTAAGAGGCATCTGTGTAGATCTGAAATACTTCACTCCCGGATGGGAGCGCAAGAATAGGGGATGAGGTGAGTCGGTCCTTCAGCTCCTGAAAAGTTGTATCGCACTGCTCTGACCAAACAAAATCTGCATCCTTCTTCGTCAAGGACGTGAGGGGGAGGGCTAATCTCGAGAATCCCTCCACAAACTTGCGATAATAACCTGCTAACCCCAAGAAACTGTGTATGTCTGATGTTGTCTTTGGTCGTGGCCAATTCTGTACTGTCTCAATCTTGGCTGGATCCACCGCCAATCCAGCTCCATTGATCGTGTGCCCCAAGAAAGTCACCTCCTATAGCCAAAACTGGCACTTTGAAAACTTTGCATACATCTGGGACTCCCTCAGCCTCTGCAAGACCTATGTCAAATGCTCTGTATGCTCCTCCTAAGTCCAGGAATAGATCAAAATGTCGTCGATGAATACAATCACGAAGCGGTCTAAGAAGGGCTCGAATACACGGTTCATTAGGATCATGAATGCGGCAGGGGCATTCGTGAGCCCAAAAGGCATCACCGTGAACTCGTATAACCCATAGTGTGAATTGAATGCTGTCTTTGGTATGTCTTCTTCCCGAATGCGGAGCTGGTAGTAACCGGATCGCAAATCTAGCTTAGAGAACCAGAAGGCTCCCAGTAGTTGATCAAATAGCTCGTCTATCTGAGGCAGTGGATAGGTATTGCGGACCGTTAATCGGTTCAGCTCCCTATAATCTATACATAGTCGTAACGACCCGTCCTTCTTCTTTACAAAAAGAACTGGTGCTCCCCACGGCGATGAACTGGGCCGCACAAATCCTGACTCAACTAGCTCCTGAAGTTGAGTCCTAAACTCTGCCAACTCTCTGGGAGCCATCCTGTAAGGTGCCCGGGATACTGGCCTCGCTCCCGGTACCAGCTAAATCTTGAAATCCAAGTCCCTGGCTAGTGGTAGCCCGGGCAATTTCTCTGGGAACACGTCGGAGGAATCCCGAACCACCGGAATATCTGAAATAGAAGCCTCTGCTCCCAACATCTCAAAGCAGATAAGGTAAACCTCCTCTCCCTGTTCGTGGGCCTTCACAGCCTGTACAGAAGATAGTAATAGGTGGGAGATAAGTTTAATACCTTCGATGATGACATGGGAGTCGCCATGCCTTAGTGTAATCCTCCTTGATGGGTAATCTATCTGAGCATGGTTCCGATGTAACCATGTCATGCCCAAAATCAAATCGAAGTCGTGCAGCTTCAGAATAGTTGCTGGCGCCTCAAATGCCTTGCTGCCAATCTCGGCCTCCATATCGCAATTGGCAGTGGTCCGCAGTTCTGACCCATCGGGTAGACGCACCCTCATCTCTAGTCCAGGAAATCTTTCAATGCCTTCAAGTCCGTCAATGAAGGCCTCAGATACGAACGAGTGCGAGGCACCCGTGCCGAAGAGGGTATGTGCGGGCTTGTCGCTGATCATAACTATGCCTGAGATTTATTTGAGGTATAACAGATGTTATTTCTATGGTTTTCAAGGCACTACTAAGGTTGAAATTTCTAAATTAAAACAGTTTAAGTACCTGTAATCACCTCCTCGGGGTTCCTCTGCTCCGTGAGGTCCAAAGAGTATATCTGCTCCTGATTGTGTCCCCTGCCATGAAATCCCCAGCCTCGGCCTCATCCTTGGCCTCGGCCTCAGCGTCGGCCCTGCTGTACTGGGGCCACTGGAGGTGGAGGAGGAGGAGGATGGAATCGAAGCGGGCACTCCAATCTAATGTGCCTGGGCTGACGGCACCCGTAACAAACTACCTGCCGGTGGTCATGGTCATCCTGTCTCCTCGGATCATGCACCTATATAGGTGGGGGAGCTAATGCTGGAGGAGGTCCCTGCTCCTGCCTGTAGTTGGGACGACGACGTCCCCCACCCCTCTTGTATCCAATAGTCCTGCCTCTCTGAGAGCCCCTGCTGCTCTCTCCTGATGTCGACCCATCATACGGTCTCTTCCCTCTGCCTTGCACCATCAGCTGGTCAGCCTCCAGCTTCTTCGCCATCTCGATAGTTTGGGTGGTCGTGCCGTGGGAAATGAACAACAAAGCCTGCCTCAAATTTTCCCTGAGGTCCCAGTAGAACCTCTTGGCATACCTCCTATCATCAGTATCTTGTATCCCTGCAAACTTGGCAAGGTGGGAGAACTCCCTCTGGTACTCAATCACTGATCTGCTCCCCTGTTGGAAGTTCAGAAACCTCTCCTCCAAAGCATCTTTGTCCGTAGTAGAGATGAAGTGATCCAAAAATACATCGTCAAACTCCTCCCACGAAATGTCTGACAGCTCCCAGTCTGCTTATGTATACTCCCGCACTGATTTCCACCATCTCTTCGCATGAGCCTCTAGTGTAGAGGTGGCTAGAGGTACTGCCTCGCCGATCGGGCAGCTGATGCCTGCCAAAATCTCGTGTATGGCCTCCAGCCATTCCTCCATCTTCACCGCATCCTTTGTCCCATGATACATCGGTGGGGACAGGCTCTTGAAGGCACTCAGCCAGCTTGACACCGGATTTGGCTGCGGAGCCGGGACTTGCTGGGATTTGAAGGCATCCAAGATCGCCGTCAAAGTCTGCCCCATCTCCGTCTGTAGGAATGGAGTGACGGTTGGAGGGGGAGGAGCCACAATTTGCGGCGCGGCGACCTGTGGAGGTTGCATAAAGGTAAGGATAAAACAGAATTGGCTTAACTCATTATACTTAGTGGACTGTTTTATGTGACTTTTTACACATGGGCACACCACTACTTCCGCTGCGTAGTTTGTCCGCAAACTAATGCTCGTGTGGGGTGATCCAGTGATGTGGACTTCTTTCTCATATGATCGTTTGTTCAAGTGATACCAGTTTGTAAGACCCCCCCCCCCCTCCTCCTTACCAAGGAGGGCTACTGGGTCTTATGCCCAGAACCGCCGTCTTACGGTGGCACTGACGCACGGGTTAGTCGACACTGCAACACGCCGATTCTGCCGGCTAATACGATCATATAACCTGTAGTCTAATATGAGAAATAGAAGTATAGTAGTATATCAAATCCACTAGTCCACAAGTCACAGAGTACATATCATATATATGAATGAAGAGTACAGAAACATAGTCCATAATGAGTACAAAATGAAAGAGTAATAAGGGCTTATGCCCAGTACATCATATCAACTCTCTCTCTCTCAAACCAAAGCGGAAGCTAATCTAATACATCAACACTTGTCCCACCTGAGGACGCGCAGTAGTAGTAGTAGCCTGCGGTAGCGGTATCTACTCCTCAAGTCCTGTCTCCTCGTCATGCTGGTGGTCCATCTCCACGAGCTCCTAAAAATAGTATGGTCACCGACCATTAGTCAAAAAGACTAAGTCATTTCCTCCGCACCTCTCCCCGCAGCTCCTAGGCACCGAGCGGGAGGACGAAGCGAAGGACAACAAGGGGTAGCAAAAGTAGAAGCAGGTGACAAGAACTAACTAGTAGTTGTAATGGATATTATTATTCTACTCTAGCAGTTCCAAGTATATAGTACAAGTAAGTAAAGTGCATTACTAGTAAAGGAAGTAAAGAACAGAAAGTAAGAGCAGGGAAATAAAACTAGTCTACCATTATACTACCATCACAAAAGTACACTAACTTATATAAATGCCCATACAAATATATAAGTTAGAATTTCCAGGAAATTTAACTTATCATATAAAAGAGCTCATACTAATTTATATGATAAGGATCTATGAAGCGTATGACCTAATATGAATGAATGTTATGATGCAATTTTATGCACAGGCAAGTGCAACTCACACACAATGACTCTGTGATCACAGACCTTTAGTTCCCACTCTTTGAGAGCTAGCATCACTCTCGGGTACCACCGCTGTGGATACGGCAGCAGCGGAGCGGGCATCTACACTTCTAGTCTGGTATGCACACTACCAAACCTTAAACCCCTCTCATACGCCTCTGTACATGTCCAAGGTGCACTCTAGAGTCTCTGCGTACGTACTTTACTGACAACCCGTCAGTCTTGTTGGGTCGGATGTGCGTTATCGGGGATCGTCCTCCAGACCGCAGTGTAAAATAACCCACTGGCCCCTCTAACCCTCACACCCTCCTGGTGCACCGTACTGTCATCGGTGTGACGAACGGCCAGTACCGCATGCCCCGCCACTAAATTTATGCACATGCAAGTATTTCATCCCGAGCCTTCAGCTCACAGTAGCAACTCGTCCTGAATCCCTCAAATCCTACACGGGCGAGCATTTATCACAAGTCTCCCTCCAACCCAACATAGGTGAGAACGCACAATAGTGTCTTTATTCCAAATCCCTCAAACCCGTCACAGGTGAGAATGAATCACAATGTCCTAGCCTAATAGACTACTCTTGTCTACGGGTTATAATACTTAGCAGTTTAATGTTAATCTTAGGACTGCTCAGGGTATACCCGGTGAAGGGCTCTCGGGGGCAATAGGAACTACGATGGGATTAATCCCAAAGTTCCCTTTCTCAAGGATAATTACTTTTATTGGTGTCTACCCAGGATTTATACCCCAACTCTCATATTACTTTAGAACGACCCTAAAGACTTAAGGTGTTATTAGGAGCGCGGCGGTCTTCCGCCGATCCTCGTTATTGTTGTTGTCACGGGACTTGCACTCTTCCACACATAGTTTAGGAATCCTCTAGGAGACCAACCAGGGTTAATTTCTCCACTAAGATCCTCACTTTACTAGTTATTCAGGTTCCTCCCCTAGTGGCCCTACTGATACGAACATCGGTGCTAGACCCTTACCCATGTCCTGATACCACCCACAAATGTGACCTTCCAATTCCTCTGGCCATGTGCCTCAAATTATTTATCCTGGGATGGTATGGACCTATATGATGACTAGGATGAACTTCCATAATTTTCCAATTACTTACACCATTAAATTAATTTCTTTAAAATGTAATCCCTAGTCGTTTTGCACATGAAGTATTGTCAATATTAAACCTACTGTCCTAGGGATTCTTCCAGGTGTATAATATGACAATTAATGGGGCCTACCAAAGTTTCATGCTCTTTCAATTCAGATTTATAATTAATTCCTATTTAATACTAAATCCACAAATCTAGCATTTTCCAGAAGAATTACATAAAATATCATCTCCAAAATTCTAATTAAATCACAGAGCCTTGATAATAATGAAATAATGCTATGTCCAGATTTTCATTTACTTCTAGGTTGAAATGGCCTATCCATGGTCAATTTAAGTTATTTACCAAAATACCATTATGGGGCCTAAGTACATTATTTTGCACTCCAAAAATTTTGAAATAATTGCAAAAAGTATAAAACATACAATTATAGCAATAGGAAGTTTCTCAGATTTTTTAAAGGAATATATCCATCATTTCTACACAGAAATCCATAAGGGTAAAATGGTCATTTTGCTCCTTAACCTACTTAACCTTCATCCAACGGGGATATAATTTATTTCTAGTGTTTATTATATCACTTCTTAGTCCTCAACAGAAATTGAACATTTTATGATAAGGGTAAACCTATTTTAAATTTATTTCCTAAAAAGGACCAAATTTTCAGAAATTCAAAATAATGGGATTTTTGTTCCCAAAAATCCCACCATTGTTATGAGAGCTGTATTACACCATCATGTGTCTCTATAATGAAAATCATATTTTTTAAATGTTCCAAGTTGGCTGAATACACATTATTTCATTTTAGGCTAAATGCACACTAAGCCTATAACAAGACAACACATGCAAGTGGGTTTACCCAATATGTATTGGTCCAAATTGGCTGAAATTTCAAACATACACCTATAATGTGCCTAAGGACATGCCACCAAAATCTGGGGTCATTTGAAGTCACATAACTCCAAATATTTCATTTATTTCATTTTGGATATTTTAGTAAAAACTATAGAAAACATTTTTCCCAAAAATTCTCATTTTTGTACAGGGGTTAACCAAGCCATAAACATGCATGCACCCAAACGTTTGGGCCATTTGGATGACTGGTTTGACTTGGGCATCATTTTGAAATTCTGCCCTAGCCTAGGACAAGTCCTAGGAACACTGACCTACAGCCCAATCTACTGTACCATGTTTGATGTTTAAGGTACCAAATTAAAGTTAAGACATTAAGCTACAACTTGCATTTAGGGTGCATGACCTGAAAATGCCACTAAGAGGCCTAACAATATCTTGTAAGAAGGCTGTAAATGTGTGACAATTAATACAAACACTATAATTTGATTTTATTTAATTTAAATATCAAGTTGCACGAATCTTGACGCAGAATGAACGGAATCTGGCCGTCTTCTACCTCCAGCAGACGGCTTTGATTCATTTTTCCTGGGCCTCTTTTGCTGGATGTTTCCGTCCAGCTGAGCCACCACCACCGCCGACGATTGTCTCCTCCACCTTCACTAAGGTAGTGGCTAGCGTTTCCTGGCGGTGAGGCCGCTGGAATTGGCTCCTCCGGCGAACCCGAGCAAGAAGAAAAGCTCGGAAAAATCTTCATTTCCTCACATGGTATAGGGCTCAATTGAGCCTGATGTCTCTCCTAGAGGATCTAGAAGGCTAGTACGGGTAGAGAGGTGGCGAAACGGACCTGTGTTGGTGGCTGGCGGCGAGGATGGAAGCGGGTGGCCATTCCCGACCTTGCTTCGGCGACACCTTTCAGATTCATGGTTCCTGCACCGTTTTGTTCATTCCAGCTATCGATTTATACTCTCCTTTGCCCTCTAAAGCTAATGGAACCATTATTTCTGGCTGGGAGGGGGTATATGGGGAGATTCAACCAATGCAGCTCGGTTTGGAGCTTTGGTTGTATACCACATCATGCCAGGTGGGCACCATGCATTCAAATCCTCTGGAAATTCTCTGAGGAGGCCAGCCAGCACAAGTTTTGGGCTGATGGAACCAAGGACAAGTGGCCTCTGCCCCTTTAATTCACCTGCCACTCGACAATCGTCGAATGCAGATTCTCGTCGATCATCGAACGCAGTGGTCACTCGACAATCGTCGAACGCAGATTTTCATCGATCGTCGAACGCAGGGGAACACGCTACAATCGTCGAACGCAGGTTTCGCCGATCGTCGAAAGCAGTGGTCACTCGACGATCGTCGAGCAGATTTTCGTCGATCGTCGAACGCAGGGGAGCACGCTACAATCGTCGAACGCAGCTTTCGCCGATCGTAGAACGCAGGGGAAACACGCTACAATCGTCGAACGCAGATTTCGCCGATCGTCAAACGCAGGGGACACGCCCTCCAGACACGCCCGTGTCGTCTGGCGTGTTCCTTATACGGCGGCAAACACGCCCCAGTCAACTTCATCAAACTGAGTTCGTCGACCGGCAGGACACGCCCTGGGACACGCCCGTGTCCCAGGACGTGTCACCCAAATATTCAGTCGTCGATCACCTTTTGTCAATCGTCGAACGCAGGGGGGGACACGCCCTGGGACACGCCCGTGTCCCAGGCCGTGTCACCCAAAAAATTTTCCTGCTGAAAAGTTGGGATGTTACACCTACAAGCTACCTCCTCCTGTCAAGCAACCCGAGATTTCATCTAAGTCCACAATGCTCCAAAGGAGAAAATCTTTCGCCGACCATTCCAAGAAGTCTCCAACGTGCGCAACATCCTGCAAGTCCCCACCTACATATCTCTACACACCTCGCAGCAGTGTTCAACATCCAAGCAACATTCTAGAATGTCCGCTACCACCAGAAAGTAGTGGAAAAGGGCTTCATGTAAGGCGGCCTATGGCCCACCGAGCACATCTATGAATTCTCTCACCTACGAGTGTAGGCGTCCAAGAAAGCCTACATCCTATTAGCAGACAGCAGTTCGCCCAGGCCGCGGGCATAGGCCGCTCCTTAAACAGCCAAGCCAGCACCCAGAACGCAACCTACAGTCTGCCCATGCCATGGAAGCAGACCGCTTAGGCCGCCCAGTCTGCAGACTCTGTCCGCTCAAGCCGCCCGACCTGTCCATCAACCACTTTCACTTCATAAATTTCAACACTACCCCTTGAAGTGAGAAGTGGTGATTAAGCCCAGCAAGCTGCGCAACCGCTCAAAAATCTCCTTCGACAGTGGCTTTGTGAAGATGTCAGCAAGATTGTCTTCACTATGAACATGCCCGAGCAAAAGAGATCCCTCCAACACCTTCTCCCTTATGAAGTGGTGATCGATCTCAATATGCTTGGTCCTAGCGTGACACACTGGATTGTTTACCAACTTGAGAGCACTCTCATTGTCACCACGGAGTAAAGTTGGCGCTTGCACTTCTCCATGAACATCCTCTATAAGCCTCCTCAACCAGATGGCTTCCCGAGCAGCGAAGGCCGAAGGCTTATACTCTGACTCTGTAGTTGAGACGGACACCGAGTCCTGCTTCTTGCTACACCATGAGAAGCTAGCTGATCTGCAAGTGAACACATAACCTGAAGTTGACCTTCGATCATCCGAATCACCGCCATAGTCAGCATCTGTGTACCCAAGCAAGGCAAAATCCGAGTCCCTTTTATAGAGCAGTCCCATGTCAGAAGTTGACTTGACATACTTCAAGATATGCTTCGCCGCTATCAGATGAGTCTTCCTTGGTTCATCCATAAACCGACTTACTCGGCCAACAACATAAGTAATGTCTCGCCTTGTAATCGTCAGGTAGATCAAGCTCCCAATAAGAGCTCTGAACACCAAAGGATCAGGAAGAATCCTTCCCTCATCTCGTCGAAGTTTCAGCCAATGTTCCAATGAAGTAGAGCAACTCTTTCCTTCGCCCATGCCGAACCGCTTCACAATGCGATCTGCATATCCTTTTTGGCAAATGAGTATACCGCTCTTCTTCCTCTCCACTTCAAGACCGAGAAAGTGATGAAGTTCTCCCAAGTCTTTCATCTCGAAGCGTATAGCAAGCTCAGCCCTGATCCTTGCTACTTCCTCCTCCGAATTCCCTGTGATGATCATGTCATCCACATACAGCAGGACCAAGACTTGAAGCTGTTGGAACACCCTATTACTGATTTGGGCAAGGATCACTATGTCTCTTAGGAAACCTATTTTGACCTCATTGTATAGATCCAAAGGTCAATTAGAATTGAGTCTAAGGGTTAGTGTTTAGGTTTTGAAGCTGCCCTCAAGACCAGGTTTTTCAGTTTTGGAGACCAAGCCATTTCGTCGAGCTCAGTACGACGAGTCGTCGAACTCCATTCGACGATCTTCTAGCTCAGATCGAAGATCTTGACTCCAGTTTGATTCTCTATCTCTGAGCTCAGTTCGACGATAGTTGAGCTCGGATCGACGATCTCTGTTTCTATCTAAGTCCAATCTCTGAGCTCAGTTCAACGATAGTGAAGCTCAGTTCGACGTTTCTCTGAAGAGTTCAACATTTTTCAAGATTCAAATTTAGACAGCTGTGTAATTATTGTCAGCATTTAATTCATAGATCTTGTAGCCATTTTTAATTAATCTGGAGCAAGTTTCAAGGAATATTTTATTGGACTTTCCTCCAGAAGACAATTGCAATTAAGGAAGTCATTTATTGATAGGCTAATGGCTATCTTGGACAGAGGATCATTTCTATTCAGATCAAGAGAATAAAAGATCAGCTTTTTCATTCTTCTCAGAGTCAGACAAAAAAAGACATATTCTGCAATAACAATTCTCTACAGCAACAAGAATTACAGCTCTTACAACAATAATTACACAAGAGAAAAAAAGAGAGTTGCAGACATTCTCAGTCTCAAAGATTCATACAAGAACACATCACCAAAGGAGATCAACTAACTGAAATTTTCAGATCTCTCTTGATTCAAGTGTTCAAAGGCCATCATCATTCAAGACTCCAGACACCTCAAATTTCAGTTGCTGCTGAAATCATCTTTTGCTGGAGATCAAATCATTTGAAGGCCTATTACCCTACTGCAAAGCTTCACTTCCTGAACAACTCAAGATCTCAGGGGGAGCTTTGACAACATCCACTATCTTCTCTTTGACTGTTGACAGAGAAGATCTTCTCATCCCTCTCTCTATCTCTCTCTCTCTGCTGTAAAGGGTTTTTCAAACTCCTTTCAAAAGTTTGTGTTTGATTTCTGAGACCTTATCAAAACTCAGTGGTGGCAAGACAGCTGATCAAAAAATCTGGTTTGGTTTTTGAGCACCTTATCAAAAGCTCATTGGTGCCCAGGACACCTGATCAACTCATCCTGCACTGGATTCCTACCTAGGGTGGTAGAAGAGTGGATGTACCCAGGTTGATTGGGGAACCACTATAGCTCCTTGTGTCATCTGGTTGCATATCTTTCTTTTATTTCTGGCTGTGGTTTGTGATTGCGCTGTGATTGTTCTGTGTTTAGATTTACTTTATATTATTTGCTTCCCTATTCACCTAGGAATACAACAACAGTTGTAAAACGTTTTTAGCAAGCACCATACTCTATTCACCCCCCCCCCCTCTAGAGTATATCAGATCTAACTTGCACTTTCAATTGGTATCAAAGCGAGGTTGGTTAAAAATACCACATCTGTCAGGTTGGTTAAAAATCTTCCAGGTTGTTATCACAGGCTAACACCAGAACCCAAAGATCCCTATAGTTAGATCTGCTTGTTTTGATTTTGTTATTAGAATTATTTATTCGCAAATCATGGCCCAAAACAAAGATTATGCTAGCACCAGACCTCCAGTGTGCAATCTATCTAAGTTTGCACTTTGGAAGGCAAGGATTAGACTGTACATGAATTCTATTGATGAGGACATTTTCAATTCTATTTTGACAGTGTGTCCAAGATCTCCAGAGAGCACAAGTACAAATGTTGTTCCACCTCCATCAGGAACAGATGCAGAAATAAAGAAATGGAAAGTTGCAGATGCAAAAGCTATGAACATTCTTGCTCCGACTATGTCTGATGAGATATTCCAAAAGATAGCTGAATGCAACTCAACAAAGGACATCTGGGACAAGCTATCTGAAATAGTCTCAGGATCTGCTGATGAGAGAAAAGACAGAAGATCTCACCTCATAACTCAATATGAGAATTTCAAGAAAGGAGAAGCTGAGTCAGTAGCAGACATGTATAATAGACTGTTGGATATTGTATCCACGATTACCTAGATTTGAGGAAGCCACCTGTCAAGCTAAGATGAATTCACAATGTATTTGACGAAACATCTTAAGTTGTACTTGCAGTTCCTCCATACTAAGTGCACACCAATGTCAGGGTGCAGTAGGTCAATATACACGGGTCTGCACGACGTAATCCCTCGTTGAGCAGATCAGTGTGTTGGCCTATGTGTACTCTCTCTATTGGAGTGCACTTACTTTCAAGTACAGGGCCATTCATATGCAAGAAGAGACAAGGAGCATGGAGGATCAAGGAGCAGCTCCTAGGTGGAAGACGAAAATTCGTCCAAGGCAAATTCGACGAGAATCACCAAGTGATTCTCGCCGATTCGGCGAGAATCACTAGTGATTCTCGCCGAATCGACGAGAATCATCAGTGATTCTCGCCGACTCCTTCTGGCCATCTCAAAATGGTGCCAAGTAAGATTCGGCGAGAATCACTTGTAATTCCTCCCGAACCAGTGGCCAAGCAGCCCATGAACACAAAGTAAAATTCGTTGAGAATCAATAAGTGATTCGACGAGAATCACAAACGATTCTCGACGAATCGTCGAGAATCACTTGGTGATTCTCGCCGATTCGTCGAGAATCGTCTGCGATTCTCGCCGATTTTCACTTGGCGTTTTCTCAGGATGCTGCTGGACCGGATTCTGCTTCTGGACTAATTTGAACCGGAATTTGGGGATTTCTCTTGTGGGTCCCACAACGGTCAAATTTATTGTATCTACAGGGTATAAATACATGGGTATTTTGAACAGTAAAGGACGGAGAAAAGAAAAAAAAAACCGAGCCGCAACCAAACCCTAGATCCGCGACTCCTCTCCTCCGCCGCCGTCGCGCTCGGGCAAGTACGTCGCCGCCGCTGATCGTTCTTCTTCGTGATCTCCGGCGACAGAAGCTTAGCAAAGCTTGTGTAAGACCCCCTTTTTTTTTTCTTTTCGGACACCGGGGTCTTAGGCCCAGAACCGCCGTTTTGCGGTGACTCCTTCACGCCCTGAAGAGTCATCACCACAAAGCGTCGATTCTGCCGGCCAATTCGATCACAGAAAAGTAGCATAATAGTGAAGTAAATGTAAACTATCTGTCCACAGAGAATCACATGACATAATAAATATAACTCCACGAAGGGAGTGTCCACAGAAAGTAACATCAGAGTAGCAAAACGGGCTTATGCCCGGTACATCAAATCCTCACTACAAGATCTCTCATGCAGAAACAAAAGTAGAAAACTACTCGTGGTCGAGACTCACGGTCCCGGCTGTGTGAACTCCGGAGCTAGACTGCCCCACCTCCAAGCGCATCGGTCTCTGGGGCTGCTCCTCCATGCTGGTCTCCGCGATCCCCTAAGTGATGCGGTTCGAAAACCGTTAGTCTAAAAGACTAACTCCTATCATCCCCCACCCCTTCCCCCATGGATCCTAGGCACCGAGCGGAGAGGAAGAAAGGGGAGGACTTGAAGGTGGAGAATATCAAAAGCAGATGGCAGCGGTCCTATTCTAGCAAGTTCTATAGCATATAAAGACAATAAGCTGTAATCTGAAATGTAACCTTCACTTATGTGGAAAAACACATAAGCCAAGGGGTGTTTTGCAAGGCTCCCATCATATAAAAAGTCCCATACCGATTTATACGTTGGGTGTCGGTGGTCAAACAGCAGTAACTAAATATATCAAAATTAACCTTAATTTATAAACTTGCCCACACAAGCTTATAGACTAAGGGGTCGTTTTGCAGGTCCTAAAGTATAAGCGTCCCATTCCACTTATACTTTAGGTGTCAAGGTTTAAGGTAACGATTATGCTATAACATGCAAGTGGGTATGATGGACATGCAAGTGCAACACACACACCCGACTCTGTGTATACAGACCTTTAGTTCCCCCTTTCTAGAGCCGTAACCTCCCAGGATACCTCCGTAGTGGCAGACGGAAGCGGTGGGTTGGGCCTCGCCCACCTCTAAACCAGTAAAGCACTACCGGTCAGACCTATCGTACGCCTCAACGCTTGGTGCACGAAGCGGACTCCTGCGTACTCTTGCCGGCTGGCGCACCGGACTTCTGTTGGCGAAGTGCTAACCACACTTGCCGACTCAACGTATTGGCGTCGGTGCATCGACCCTCCAATACCGAAGACCCACCACCTTAATTTCCTTTCCTGTTATGCACATGCAAATTAGCGTAATCAAGAATCGATCCGAAGCTCCCCGGACCAACACGTCCGACTCAAGCAATCGAGCCGAAGCTCCCCGGACCCAAAGTCTGCCTTTTAACCATCCGAGCCGAAGCTCCTAACCAACCTCTGGTGCCATCAGTGTTGTGGAGTGTGCAACCCTAATTACTAAGTTACTCTTTTCAGCTTGTTAAACAGTTTACGTTAACCCAGGACTGCCCCCGGTATTCCCTGTGAAGGGCTCTCAAGGGGCACTAGGAACTATGTTGGGATTACGCCCAGCGTTCCCTTTCGCAAGGTACTTATTTTATTATTGGTTGATTCCCTTACCCTTTATTTTCTCATATTTCGATATGCTAACCCTAGGGTAATTTGACTCCAACTCTCCTTGGGTAGGACGATCTTCCGTCGGACCCGAACGCCTATAAACCCTAGACAAAACCACACCCTACTCACTCATCTTCCAAAGATGCAGTCCATTCCACTTGTCCTTACAACAAACCATCAGGACCCATCATACTTGCCATAATTCACATCCAAATGAATTCCTGCAGTTTTGCTATATGCAGACCACTTAAGCTACATGACCCGTAAAGAGGGAAGTACATGAAATACTCATCCAGTACCCTTATGATAATTATTAGAGGTCTAAAAGGACATTTGAAGCATAAATCCAGAATTCCATAATTTTCCTAATTTGTCTGATAATTAATTTATTTATTCTAGTGTCCCAAAAGGCCCAGGTTAGAACATGAAGTACCATTGTCAGACAAGATAATAATCCACTAAATTTATGATAATTACAAAATGCCTAATCAACTCTAAATCCTAAGTCTTCCAATTTTTCAGCAAGGTTTAGGCCTTTAAATTTAATTTCAAAGATGCCCCATAAAAAGTCATTTTAAAAGATTCTATAGTAATAACACCTCCAAAAATTCAGAGAAAATTCAGGGATGCTTGCGATGGCCTACAAGTACCCAAGAAAAAGTTTCATAATTTATCATTTGGAAATAAGGCTATATTTGATTTTCTTATGAACTCTCTAATTTAAGGGTTAATGAGCAAAGTATGCTAATCAGTCATCAAATATTTCCACAAAACTTTCCATATGTTAACATTGAGCTAAAAAAACTATGCATGAAGTTTCATGATTTTTCAGTAAGTAATGACCTCTGACAAGAATTATTAATATGTAATCAAAATAAAGCACTTGTGAAGTAGATGCCCTAAATAGATATCCAAAAATTCTAACAAAATTCATACAAGATTATTATAGCCTAAAACTGACTCTGCCCATGTTTCATACCCTCTCTATGGGCAGTGAGGCCACAATAGCCAAAATATTAATTAGGGCATTACTATTGATTATAAATGAAGTGCTATAAATATTATCCAAAATTCCTCAAGTAAATTATAAGAGGCTCAAAATACCCTAATCCCCTCACTACCCAAATTTGGTTAAGTTTCAAGATGTTTAGCTAACCTAAACCTACACTACAAGTTTTAGGACCTAAGCTAGGGTTAGGGTTTTGGGGGCCCTACCATTTTCAAAGTTAGCTAATATTTTTAACAGAGGGTTATATATGTCCTAGGAACCTCCTTGCAAAATTTGGAGTTCATCCAAGGTGTTTATGACTCATACCCTTCACAAGGCCAAAAGGTCCCTCCTTAGGGTTTGACCTAGGAACTTAGGGCAAATCTATTCCTCCCTACCCCATATTCCATGGGGAGGTGATAGGTGCTATAACAAGCCAGTGGCCCAAATTTCAGCCTCTGTTGAGGTGATTTGGTCACTCAAAACCAAAAGTGCAACTTTTGACCAAAATGCCCTTATAAAGGTATAGTTAGGGTTGGGTCAAAACCTATTCAAAACTCATCCAAATTAAATGAAATTTTATACAGGTACCTAAAATGAACCCAGGGACCACTCACCAAAATTTGGGAGGGTTTAAAGGTGTTTAGGACACCTATTTAATTTATTTGTGGATTATTAAATTTTTGTAAAAACTATTGAAATAGTTTCTCCAAAAATTCCCATTTTTGGACAGGCCCTAGGTATAGATAAGAATGATCCTCTGTACACATTTCAGCCAATTTGGACAAGGGATGAAGAGTGGGCATCCATTTGAATCTCAGTTCAGCCCTAGGTACAGGTCCCACCAAAATGGGTGCCCTGGTCCAACCACAGGGCCAAATTGGGCAAATAAATTTTGTATTACAGTAGACCCATAGGGCTACAACTTTCATATTAACCGTTTTCCCACCAGGTGGGCCTAAGTAGTTTTAATAATTAATGCAAAACAGCCCAGAAAACAGGATAGAAAATTCAGAAATCAAAATTAAATAAAAGAAATGATGCTGCACGAATCTTAAAGCAAATCGTGGGGCTCCTGGTCATCTTCTTCCTCCAGCCAAGGGCCATGATTGGCTGAACCTGGAGCTTATTCCAAGTGCATTTCCCGGCCACACGGCCACCTCCCTGGCCGGCCACCACCGCCACCACCTTCGTTGAGGTGGGGGCTATCGCCGGGCGGCGGCACGGCCGCCGGAGGGGTGGTTTCCGGCGAACCCGACCACCATTTTTTTTTGGAAAAACCATGAAAATGAAAACTTGGATCGGCTCAATTGAGTCCGATTCTTGTCCTAAACGATTCCTAAGATCTACCCACGGAAGAAGGAGTAGAGAAGGACCTTATTTGTGGTTCGATGGCGGCGGCGGCGGTGGTCGGCCATGGCGTTTTTCCTCTCCGGCGAGCTTGCCCGAATCCTCGATCCTCCACCAAAACCTTTGATCCAATATGTTATTTTGACTGCCAAGGACGTTCTGAAGGTGATGGGAAGATCAGAAATTGAAATGGGGGGCTGCATAGGGGGATTTATATTTTTTTCATGGGAGGGGAGGTGAAGGGTTGGTTGGCCATGGTGGTTGGGCTCCCCCCATTAGTGTTGGCTGGCTGGAATTGATACCATTATCATCCCAAGAGGCAAGGGAGAGGAATGGGGACAATGGAGAGATGAATGGAGTGGCCCATGGCCTCCCTCCATAACTCCTCTCTCTCTTTTCCTTTTTCTCTCTCCTCCATTAAGGAGAAAACTCTCATTTTCTCTCTCCTAGTCACCCCTCCGAAATTTAGGTGGCATCCCTCATAAATATCAGCCTCCTAAAGTTAATGGGCCACTCAAGTTGGGCTTAGCCCAAGTGGCTTGGGCTTGGTTAGGTCATTTAGGCTAGTTTGACCTATTTTAGGGTTGACTTGACTTTGGTCAATTTGACCATTTCGGTCGACCCCAATGGGTCCTTGGTGACCCATTGGCCTCCCCTAAGGTCTATGTAGGGTTGGGTAGGGTTGCCCTGCACTTTGGAGGTCACATACCCTTAGTAAGGGTACTTTGACCAGATTAGGGGCTTGAGTTGACTTGGGTCAACTTGGCCTCTAGGGCTGACCCCAATGTGTCCTTAGTGACCCATTGACCTCACTTTAGGGTTAGGAGGGCATAGGTGGGGTCCACTTGGCTAAGGGAAGGTCAATTGACCCTAAGTAGGCTAGTTTGACCCATTTAGGGTTAGGGTTGACTTGGGTCAACTGGGTCTCTTTGATTGACCCCAATGGGTCCTTATGGCTCTAATGAGTCTCCCAAAATGTTTGGGAGTGTTGTGGTAGGGTCTTGGGGTTAAGGTGTAGCCCATGGTCATCCTAAGCCATTGTTTAGAGTTCTACTATTTGTAGACCATGATGGTCTCCACCTTTTTGTCCCCTATCTCCTGGCCCATTTCTGGCTTCCTAGGATTTGTCATGACCTAGTCATGGCTAAAACCATTCTTAGGGGTCTAGTTGGAAATGGGATGTTACAGCTTGAGTCTCACGTGTCTATCCAGAGATCTCTTGTCTCTCGATTTGTTGACCGGGAAAAACTCCCACGTCCGAATCGATCGAGACAACCGATCCTAGAGTGACCGTTGGCAGACCTAGTTTGCTTTGCTACGAAGTTTGGATCTTCATGTTCAGCAGCCGCTCTTCATCGTAGCCGCCGATCCCGAAGCTAGCCGCCGCTCGTGTGCCGCCGCCGGTTCCGGGGAGATCCTCTCCAAGTGAGACCAAGGTCGTAGACTCTTCATCGACTTCAAGAACACGTCGTCGAACAAAGAGGAACACCGTAGTCTCCAAAAGAAGTTTGTATCACGTGTACACTCTACATTTAATTTCGTTGTAAGGGAACCTTTGTTCCGTGTTGTAAGGGTTGGGTGCAACCCGTTTTGTGGGAGTGTTGACTCTCACGTGTGGAAGGGCTCCTTCCGTTAGTGAAGGGATTGGATTTCAATCCCGTTGGAGAAGTGACCGAGTCGTCCCTTGTTGGGGAGATAGGTCGAAGGGGGAAAGTGGATGTACCCAAGTCGGGGAACCACTATAAATTTGCTGTGTATTCTGTGTGTTGTGCTTGTTGTTTTTATTGTGCAGGTACATCCGTAAATTCCGCAAAAGAACCACACGTCACCTATTCCCCCCCCCCCATAGGTGCACATAACTGACACTAGGTGGACTTTCAAGTGGTATCAGAGCCAGGTTGCTCTTCAAAGAGGTTAACACCTTGAGTAGAATCCTGCCACCAGTGTCTGAAGCATGGATCTGGATTATGAGATTCCGCCACTCAAACTCCCTGCATGCACAAAGGATTATTATCCCATCTGGAGAATGAGAGTATCCTTTCACCTTGACGCTATCGACCCTCGAGCATCCTTCATCCTGGAAGAGGGTCCGTTTATCCCCATGAAGGCCTCCGACTCTGGGATCCTAGTGCCCATGGACGTTGCTGAGATGTCTGAGACGGAACTATCTCTATTTCACTTGGACGAGAGGATTCGACAAATCATCATGGATGTCTGGTCCGGAGCCTCTCGCTCTAGATTGGAAAAATGTCGAACGGCTAAATCTCTGTGGATGATGATCTCAGAGCTGATGGGGGGGGGGTCAGAGAACGCTGAAATATGCTGCCAATCAGAGGATGAAGCGTATGTGGGGGTCATCACTTCTGAAGATGAATGCAAGGATCCCTCGGATTGCATCAGAGCTCCAGTGTCCGTGTCAGAGACTGAAGAGGACAGTGAGGAAAGCAGCTCTGATGAGTATGAAACAATAGTCACTGGATCTAACGACAATCCCACAGAAGTGCAGGTAACTTCCTCATCCTGCCCCGTATCTCTTGAAATTTCTGAAGACAGGAACTGCCCTCCTTCAGAAAATGTTGATTCCCTGAAGAGAGCCCTTCAGTCAAGCAATCTACTTGCTGAGGAGCAAGCTCAAGAGATTGCTCGACTGAAGGTCTTGTTGGTTCTCCAATTGGCGTCCAACAAGGCCAAGGACTCTAAGATCTCAGCTCTAGAGAATAGTCTAGATAATGAGAAACGTATAGTATCAAACTTTTCCAAAGTTGATGCTATAAAGAGAAAGCAAGAAACCGGGTGGATCTCCCGGATTATTCAGGGATGGAGAAATGGGGAAACAGTATTCCGACCCCCCACTCCAAGCAGGAAGGCAACTCATCATGCCTTCAGGTATGACCACAGGAATAATCGTGGTCACTGCAAGAGTGATCTGTCCCCATGTGGAGACACTCGGAGTGCAAGGGCCGGCATGGGCACCCACGAGAGAATACCTAAGGCTCATTCTGAGCCCTTTGTATTCACGGCCACTGCCACAACAAAGTGTGGATCTGCATGTCCCAGTTCACAGGAGACTTCTTACCATTCGAGGACACGGGATAAGGAGGATAGAAGTCATGATGCCAGGCTTCATGGGGCCTCAGCAAGGGAGATGCCTGAAAGAATGGCACCACCTTCTCGGCCTCATAACGCTCACATCATGCATTCGTTCCACCCTTCCTCGTGTCACGATGGAAGAGGAGTTTGTGTGACAAGAACATGCCCTATCCCGTTTAGACCTAGGACCGTGACTTCATCAGTCACTAGATCAGGTCGAAAACGGCGATACAACATTCACCCTTGTTGGTGCTGCGGCAAAGTGGGGCACTTTGCCATCGACTGTTGGCACAACCCCTCTGTGCCCTCAGCAAGGGCTTATCCACACTCTCGGGACAGAGGTAGTCTTCCAGACAGGTTTTCTGAAGGAAGGCAGTTGCGTGCTTATGCTAATAGAAACCTAGGACCCAATATGATTTGGGTTCCTAAGGTAAAGTAATTCTGTCTTGCAGGGCAGTCCAGGTCCCCGTGAATACGATGGGGACTGGACAGTAGGTGGCTCAAGGCTAACGTGGAAGAAGCGTCTGCAATAACGGATGTGCTACCTGGTTGAGCACATTCACCTTGAGCCTCTAATGTGTTCTACCTGTGGAACTAAAACGATAACTATCAAAATCCCAGGTAATTTTGATCAGTTCAAGGACTTGTGTCGTGATGCACCCTCATTCAAAATAAATATATATATCTATGTATTTCTATCATTGTGTATACGTATACTTATGTTTATCATGTATGTATGCACGTCTAAGGATTGGTTAACTCGATGCATGCAAACCCTTACACATCAATAAAGGGTTAATGAAGACCTGTCATTGTGAATCTCGACAACATACAATTGACATTAAGAAGTCTTTGGAAAAGCCTCATAGATTGACTTTCAACTATACTTGTGTTTATCAATTTTATATTGACTTGACATCGGAAAATTTCAATAATATTGCAAGCTTCTTCCCGAATTAACCAAATCCCATGAATCTGAATTAACCAAATCAATAGTATCAGAAACTCTTCAATTCCTAGTAAAGAAAACCCTTAAATTACAAGTGGTAAAGAAAAACATCAATATCACTTTATATACTCGGAATCCCGCCGAAGGAGCTCACCGACCCTTGGCATTCTCCCCGAATCCCGACGACTTAGACAAATCCCGCCGACCCATTTTATATCTCGCCGAATTAGACAAACGGTATTAGAAACCAAATTAGACAAATCCCGCCGAATCCCGCCGAAGGAGCTCGCCGACCTTTCGGCTTCCTTAAGTATCCCGCGGCATCAGAAATCGCCTTCTTCACGACTCGCGCAAGAGAACTCCCGACGACCCTCGCCTTCTTCACGAAAGTGTTCTTCCGCGGATTCGCCGAAACCCGCAGCCCTCCGACGCTCTCGTCGAAGTGAGCGAATCGCTGCTGTGTTTCCATCTTCTTCCCGTACGATTCTAGCAAGGCCGAACCCCACAAGGTTCTAGCAAAGTGTCCCTGTGACCGCAAGGTTCTAGCAAGGCCGAACCCCACAGGATACTCTTCCATCCACCGAAGATCTTCCCGAAGCTCATCAACCCACTTCCGTGTAAGCCCGTAGGTAACCTCCTTCTCACCCGCACTTGGACGCGCTCACTAGTGATGCTTTCTTTTTGAATGTTCATTAATGCTTAGAGTAGGACTTCTCTCTAGATCTTCAATGGCTCCAAGGACGACTGCAGGCTTGATTTCTGGCTGCGAGCTGGTTCGCACTGGATTTTCTCATGCCTCGGACGAGTTCCGGAATATCATTCTAATGCTAGAAGAGGCTGGGCTAACCTTCGTATTGGAGCACCCTTGCAAAGTTCTGGATAAAGAGGTGCTGGAGTTCTTCTCTACCGCAAGACTCCGAGATAGAGACTCCATCATCAAGAGCAAGGTGGCTGGGACAAAAGTTAAGATGTCTGCCGATAAGCTAACTCGCTACCTGCAGCTTTCAAGTTCGGAGCAGGGGGACTATCTAGAGGATGAGGACAAAGCCAGAACTCTCTTGTTCTGCGGTCTTCCAAGAGGCACTCGATCAGTAAAAAGAAAAGAGATGAATGAAGAAGGGAAGCTCCTATCTGACGTCATTGGAAAAGTGCTCATCTGCAAGCCGGGCTCCCATGATCATATCTCCGGAGATATGTTCAAAATCCTCATCGCTGTGGTCTGCCGCAAGAGGTTCAACTGGGGAGAGTTGCTGTTCCAAAAGATCAAGGACACTCTAGGCACTCCGAGTTTCGGCCGCATCATAAGTCTATATCTCAACCAGCTCAACGGAGACAAGTTCGACATGAGCAAAGGCGTCCCTCTCCACTACTTGAAAAGGATGGATGCAAGTGTGTTTGATCGATGGGAGCGGCGCATCGGGCAGCCTGCTGTGGAAGAGCACGAGGAAGTATTTCCAGCAGTCTCCCCCGGTGAAATTCCTGATACTGTGACTGCAGGAATCGAGGGGGAGACTCAACCCACTCATATGGATATAATATCTGAAATCGCCCAGGTGGCCAAGGATGCGGTAGCCGAAATTCCTGAAGTAAGTGAACCTGAGCTGGAGGATGAGGAGATCCTGAACAGAAATAGTCAAGGAACCGAAGCTGCAGCACTGGAAACTGATGATCGGGAATTGGAAGAAGCTGCTGACATAGATGAATTCTTGAATGAGGACGGAGAGGACGATGAAAATGAGGGACATGAAGTACTTGAGACTCCAGATACTGTTGAACCTCCTTCTGATAAGTCTGCACCAGTGGAGGGGGAGTTAAATAAATCTACAGAGGCCGCCCACATTCCTCCTTTGGAGCCTGTGATTGTATCCAGCTCTACCGACACGTCTGCTGAAATGCAAGGTCCACAAGTGCCCCCTGCTATTCCGTTACGCGATGACCTAGCCACTCACACTGTACACATCATTCAGGGCATCGTAAATGAGCTTAAAGACTCCTTTGATACAGCTCAGAAAACACTGCTGAAAAAGATTAAGACTTCTGAAGATCTCATGCTTAAAAATATGGTAGAGATCAACCATAAACTGGATGTGATGGAGAAGAAATTTGACGAAAAGTATACCGCGGCTGGCACAGCTGTCACACTCCTAATGGCCGGCTTGAAAAAGAATACAGATACTCTTGCCGTCGTAAATCAGAACGCACACGTTGTAGCCAACAATATTCAGAAATTTGATGGTAATATGGTCACCTTAAATGCCAATCAGCAGACCCTGATCACTGAATTCACCAAGACAACTAAGCATATTGATGACTCTCTGCACTCATATGCCAACTGCATAGCTGTCGAAGCCAAAAAGGGGGAGAAAGAGTATATCGCTAAGCTGGCCGAGCTCCAAGAAAGCATGGATGCAAACTTCGCACAATCAAGCAAATACGTCTATGAGAGCTGCTGGTGGATGCTCCAACAGGTGCTAGGTACGTTAGGCGTCATCCTACCTGACAACCCTGCCGGTATTCATGTCCCTGAGACATCTAAGGCTGCTGAGGAAGTAAGTGTTGCTGAGGATGTTAGTGCAAGTGTTGCTGCAGATATTCCCACACATGAAGCTGATGCTAGGGCTCTCTCCAAAGCTAAATTGAGGAGCATGTTTGACCAAGAGGCCTTAGCAAAAGCCAGGGGAAAGAGAAAAGTTCAGGAAGGGACCTCCAAGGAGACCCCAGCTGAGAAGCGAATCAGAATGAGTGAGGAGGATGTACGAAACGAAAGGTGGAGTCCAGTTTCAAGGAACATCATCTTAGACACCTTCCGGCTGCAAGAAAGAGGAGAGATCAATCGCAATGAAGCATATAGCCAGTATGAATGGGAAACGCACAAAGCATTTGAAGCGAAACGCAACATCTTTTTCAGAAACAACAAGGATCCAGACAAAGTTGCTCCTCCTAGGTACTACCGAAGCCCAAGGAATACATGGAAAGGCAAAGCAAAAAGTACTTGGCTCAAACTCTTAAGGGTGACATAGCTAAGGACAAATAGTCATCATTTTATAGCTGGTCACTGTGTCTTAAGAACATTTAATGATTATTACTGTCGTATGAACGATTCTGGATTATATATGAATATATTTCTCTTGGTATATATATATTTGAATGTGTGAATGACTCAAGTCCTGTTCTGATTGCATATATTCTCTTGTGTTGCATGTTTAATTTTTGAATGCTATGTTATTATTTGATAGGTGTTATTCATCTTAGCTAGTAGGGTTTTGGCTTCGTCAAATAGGGGGAGATTGTTGGGTATTGTATCCACGATTACCTAGATTTGAGGAAGCCACCTGTCAAGCTAAGATGAATTCACAATGTATTTGACGAAACATCTTAAGTTGTACTTACAGTTCCTCCACACTAAGTGCACACCAATGTCAGGGTGCAGTAGGTCAATATACACGGGTCTGCACGACGTAATCCCTCGTTGAGCAGATCAGTGTGTTGGCCTATGTGTACTCTCTCTATTGGAGTGCACTTACTTTCAAGTACAGGGCCGTTCATATGCAAGAAGAGACAAGGAGCATGGAGGATCAAGGAGCAGCTCCTAGGTGGAAGACGAAAATTCGTCCAAGGCAAATTCGACGAGAATCACCAAGTGATTCTCGCTGATTCGGCGAGAATCACTAGTGATTCTCGCCGAATCGACGAGAATCATCAGTGATTCTCGCCGACTCCTTCTGGCCATCTCAAAATGGTGCCAAGTAAGATTCGGCGAGAATCACTTGTAATTCCCGCCGAACCAGTGGCCAAGCAGCCCATGAACACAAAGTAAAATTCGTTGAGAATCAATAAGTGATTCGACGAGAATCACAAACGATTCTCGACGAATCGTCGAGAATCACTTGGTGATTCTCGCCGATTCGTCGAGAATCGTCTGCGATTCTCGCCGATTTTCACTTGGCCTTTTCTCAGGATGCTGCTGTACCGGATTCTGCTTCTGGACTAATTTGAACCGGAATTTGGGGATTTCTCTTGTGGGTCCCACAATGGTCAAATTTATTGTATCTACAGGGTATAAATACATGGGTATTTTGAACAGTAAAGGACGGAGAAAAGAAAAAAAAACCGAGCCGCAACCAAACCCTAGATCCGCGACTCCTCTCCTCCGCCGCCGTCGCGCTCGGGCAAGTACGTCGCCGCCGCTGATCGTTCTTCTTCGTGATCTCCGGCGACAGAAGCTTAGCAAAGCTTGAGTCTCACGTGTCTATCCAGAGATCTCTTGTCTCTCGATTTGTTGACCGGGAAAAACTCCCCCGTCCGAATCGATCGAGACAACCGATCCTAGAGTGACCGTTGGCAGACCTAGTTTGCTTTGCTACGAAGTTTGGATCTCCATGTTCAGCAGCCGCTCTTCATCGTAGCCGCCGATCCCGAAGCTAGCCGCCGCTCGTGTGCCGCCGCCGGTTCCGGGGAGATCCTCTCCAAGTGAGACCAAGGTCGTAGACTCTTCATCGACTTCAAGAACACGTCGTCGAACAAAGAGGAACACCGTAGTCTCCAAAAGAAGTTTGTATCACGTGTACACTCTACATTTAATTTCGTTGTAAGGGAACCTTTGTTCCGTGTTGTAAGGGTTGGGTGCAACCCGTTTTGTGGGAGTGTTGACTCTCACGTGTGGAAGGGCTCCTTCCGTTAGTGAAGGGATTGGATTTCAATCCCGTTGGAGAAGTGACCGAGTCGTCCCTTGTTGGGGAGATAGGTCGAAGGGGGAAAGTGGATGTACCCAAGTCGGGGAACCACTATAAATTTGTTGTGTATTCTGTGTGTTGTGCTTGTTGTTTTTATTGTGCAGGTACATCCGTAAATTCCGCAAAAGAACCACACGTCACCTATTCCCCCCCCCCCCCCATAGGTGCACATTACTGACACTAGGTGGACTTTCATAGACTCAGCCTGATAGTCAATGAACTGAAGACTTTGGATAAAGAGATCTCATTGACTGAGCTAAATGATAAAATCCTAATGTGCTTCCCAAGCACTTGGGACTCAAGGATCTGGCCAATCAAGGATGCCAGAAGTCTCAATGAGATCACAATAGAAGCTCTCTTGGGCAAGCTCAAGTCTTATGAGCTGCTCATCAAAAATAGAGAAGAAGAGCAGAAGGCTGCCTCACCAGCCACAAGAAAGGAAAAGTCAATAGCTTTCAAAGCCACTGAAGATCAGCCTGAAGACAAGGTCACAGGTAATGATGAGCTGCTTAGTCTACTGGCCAAAAGATTTTACAAAATGGCCAGAAAGGACTTCAGGAAAAGATCATACAAAGAGCATGACAAGCCAAGGTATGATAAATAAAATAACAAATAGATTATCTATTTTGGTTGCAGGAAACCAGGCCACATTGTGCCTGACTGTCCTGAAAATAAAAACAAGGACAGAAAGGATAAGAGAGAAAGAAGAAAAGACAAGGACTTCAAGAAGAATAGCAATGGCAAACCCTCCTCCAGCAAGAACAAACACATAAGGAAGGGATTTGTTGCTGAAACTTGGAGTGAGATAGAAGAAGAATCTGAAACTTCTTCCAGCTCAAGTGATGATGAGGATGATGCTGAAGAGAAAGAATTCTGCATGATGGCTATCAATGTCTCACAACACAATTCTGATGCAGAAGAGTCAGAATCTGAATCAGAGACTCAACCTGAATAGGACCAGGTAATAGACTCATTTGATTTTAATTCTGAGGACTTTAAGTATGAGTTTAAAGCACTATGTTTAGACTTATTAAAATCTGAGAAGGAAATCATTTCTCTCAGAAATTAATTGTTTGAACACAGTACTATAAAATCAGAAAACCTCAAACTCTCTGAGGTGTTGGAGTGCTGTAGGGAGCAGATAGCTTCACTGAAAAGTGAGCTATCAGAGGCCACAAAGCTTGAAGAATCCCTTAATGGGAGAAGCATCAAACTAATGGACATCACAAGCACAGTAAACTCTAGATTCAATAGTACACTGGGCTTGGGTGCTTCATATAGCCAACCTATAGTACTAACAACCCCAATTCAATTTATCTCTGATAAAGGCAAGGGAGTTGTAGAGGTAGCTAGGAAAAATTCTGACTTACCTAAGAAAACCAAGGTTCAACAGAAATCGTCGAACGGAGCTAGACGATCGCCGAACGAAGATCAACGATCTCAGCCAAAATCGTCGAACTCAGGTCGACGATCTCTAAACCCTGAACTCTGCCACAGCCGATCGTCGAATGGAGCTCGACGATCTGACCCAAGATCGTCGAACTCAGCTCCACGATCGTCGAGCAGAGATCAGAGCTTTGAAAACCTTTTCAAGGGTAAATCAAAATCCAAACCTAGGGGTCCTTCATCCCAAATATTTAACCCTTATACTGAATGGATATTACCTCCAAGGAGATATCATTGTGAAGGTTATAAGAGTCAACCAGGGATGTCATTTATTTATGAATTTAAAGGTTATCAACCTAGGCCCAAGGTAAACTGGGTCAAAAACAATTAAATTGTTTTATGTGCAGGTGAAGACCAATCCAACATCAAACCAACAATGGTATCTGGATAGTGGGTGCTCAAAGCACATGACAGGAAACAAGGACAACTTCACATCCTTTAAAGCCAAGCTTGGACCCAAAGTCATATTTGGTGATTCAAACTTTGGACTAACAAAAGGATATGGTGCAGTTCAGATTGGCACAGTCACATTCAAGAAAGTAGCCTATGTGGAAGGACTGAAGCACAACCTGATCAGTATCAGTCAGCTATGTGATAAAGGCTACCAGGTTACTTTCAGCAAATCCTTATGCAAGATCAAATCAGAGGACAACACAACTATGTTGACAGGTAAAAGGAAAGGTAACATCTATTTAGTAGACTTTCTTTCAACAGAAGTAGATATTTGCCTGTTTAATTCTATTTGTAGACCTAATATTTTATGGCATAAGAGACTAGGGCATATAAACCTTAGAACCATTGCTAGGCTATCCAAGGACAACCTTGTTAGAGGACTACCTTCTGGCCCCTACAAGAAGGAAGGACTCTGCAGGGCTTGTCAATTAGGCAAGCAAACTAAAAATAGTTTCAAGTCACTTAATAATAGTGATTCACCTAGGATTTTGTATCTGTTACACATGGATCTTTTTAGACCCATTACAGTACAAAGCTTAGGAGGGAAATCTTACACTTTAGTGGTTGTAGATGACTTCTCTAGATTCACATGGGTGTTCTTTCTGACGAATAAGTCTGATAACTTCAAGTGTTTGACAGAGTTTCTCAAATGCATACAGAATGAGTTCAATACTCACATTGCCCTGATCAGAAGTGATCATGGGATAGAGTTTGATTCTCTTCTTATGCAAAAGTTCTGTCAGAGTGAAGGGATCAGACACACTTTCTCAGCTCCTAGAACTCCTCAATAAAATGGGGTAGCTGAAAGGAAAAATAGAACCCTTATTGAATCTGCCACTGCATTGTTGTCAGATGCTCACCTTTCTCTATCTTTTTGGGCAGAGGCAGTGAACACCTCCAACTATGTGCTGAATAGAAGTTTAATACATAAACTGAAGGGCAAAACTCCCTATGAATTACTCAAAGGGAAGAAACCTAAAGTAGACTTTTTTAGAATTTTTGGTTATATCTGTTATATTCACAATAATGAAAAGAAATATTTAGCAAAATTTCAAGCTAAAGCTGATGATGGAGTGTTTCTGGGATACTCCATGATTAGTAAGGCTTATAGGGTATATAATAAATCAACTCTCAAAATTGAAGAATCTGTTCATATATATTTTGATGAATCTAACATATCTTTCAAGGAGAAGAATACTTTTACCATAGAACCTTTGCAGGTACACTCTATTGCAGAAGACTTGGACAGATTATAAATCATTCAAAAAGAGTAAAGCAATAAAGATGAATAAGACATTCCACATCTTGAAGAGAAACTTCTTGAAGAGCCAGTTGTTGTACCACCAGAGGAAACAACAACACAGGTTGGTGAACAATCAACACCCCTTGTTGATTTAGTAACATCAAGAGACCATCCAATTTCCCAAGTGATTGGAGACATCTCAGCTGGTGTGCAAACCAGAAATCAGGTCAACCAAAACCTGATGCACACTTGCTTCCTTTATCAAATTGAACCTCAATCCATTCAAGATGCAGAGCAAGATCCACACTGGATCATTGCAATGCAAGAAGAGTTGCATCAATTTGAAAGGAACAAAGTTTGGGAACTAGTACCAAGGCCTAAGGATCACTCCATTGTTGGAACAAAGTGGGTGTTCAGAAATAAGTTGGATGATCAAGGAGTCATTGTAAGGAATAAGGCAAGACTAGTTGCTCAAGGGTATTCTCAAGAATAAGGGATAGATTATGACCAGACTTTTGCACCAGTTGCAAGGTTAGAGGCCATAAGAATCTTCTTAGCATATGCAGCACACAAAGGTTTCAAAGTATACCAGATGGATGTGAAGAGTGATTTTCTCAATGGAGATATCAAAGAAGAATTCTATGTCAGACAACCCCCAGGTTTTATCTCTTCAACTCATCCTGATTATGTTTTCAAATTGTATAAAGCATTATATGGTCTAAAGCAAGCTCCTAGAGCATGGTATGAGAGCCTAGCATGCTTTCTTCTGAAAAGTGAATTTATAAGGGGTAGAGTAGACCAAACTCTTTTTATTAGAACCCATAAATCTCATACCCTACTAGTACAAATCTTTGTAGATGATATTATTTTTGGTTCTACTGATTCAAATTTGTGCAGAAGGTTCTCCAACCTAATGTATTCTAAATTTGAAATGAGTAGCATGGGTGAGCTATCCTTCTTTCTAGGATTGCAAATCAAGCAACATGCTGAAGGCATATTTATTTCTCAAACCAAGTATGCAAAAAAATTGGTTAAGAAATTTGGTATGTCTGAGGCATCATGTATGAAAACACCTATGCCTCCTAATACTGTATTAGATGTTGATGAACATGGGAAACCTGTTGATCAGACAACATATAGAGCAATGATTGGCTCTCTATTGTACCTTACAGCTAGTAGACCTGACATAATGTTTGCTATATGTATATGTGCTAGATTCCAAGTGAGCCCTAGAGAGTCACACCTAACCTTAGTAAAAAGGATTCTCAGGTATGTAAAAAGTTGTCCAAATCTAGGTCTCTAGTATCCAAAAGATTCAGCATTTGACTTAACTGGATTTTCTGATGCTGATTATGCTGGATGCAGAATTGACAGGAAAAGCACCAGTGGAACATGTCAGTTTCTTGGTGACAGACTTGTCTCCTGGTTTTGTAAGAAACAGACATCTTTGTCAACTTCAACTGCTGAAGATGAATATATGGCTGCAGGTAGTTGTTGTTCACAAATCTTGTGGATTCAAAATCAGCTCCTAGACTATGGTTACAACTTAGAGAAGTCAAAAATATTTTGTGATAATACCAGTACTATTTCTATAGCATAAAATCCAGTCCTCCATAGTAGGACAAAACACATAGAAATTAGGCATCACTTTCTAAGGGATAATGTTGAGAAAAATAAATTTGAACTTCAATATATCCCAACTGATTTGCAAAGGGGAGATATTTTCACCAAACCCTTGGATGAAAAGAAACACACCTTCTTCCTGAATCAGTTAGTAATATTAGATGGAGGAAGTCTAAAATAAGATCCAAGATTTTAAAACTCTAAAAATTGACCAAGACTAGGCAAACTTCTTGATTTTTCTAGTGTATAGAGTGTTTCTGGTCTCTAAACTGCGCTTGACGATTTTCCCCCAGATCTTCGAACGGAGATCGACTCTTTCCAAAATCGTCGACCAGAGTTCAGCGCTTCTCAGATAGTGCTAAACTATCTCTCCAGGTCAGCGATCGTCGAACGCAGCTCGACGATTTTGTTTTCTGAACTATCGTCGAACGGAGCTCGACGCTCTCCAATATCGTCGAACGGAGATCAACGCTATTGATGACCTTTCAGTTTCCCTTAGAAGCCCAGATTGTCGAACTTAGTTCAACGATCTTTCCTTTTCTGCGTCAAACCCTAATATAAAATTCATTTTTCGGCCGTCGTTCTCCCTTTGCGCTTTCATTCTCTCTACAAATTTTCTCTTTCCCTCCAAACTTCTCTACACTTGGTCGTTTGGTTGTTTATTTTTTGCAGGAATCAATGGTCGTCTCAGTTGTAATCCTGACCGCGATGAAATTTGATGCAGGTTTTGACATCGACATGGACTCATTCAACAATAGTGATCAAATCTTTCAGGACATTCTGAACCTTTTCAAGGAACAACAGCTGGTTACCATCATGACTACCAGGATAAAATTACCTGCAGATGAGATCAAGGAATGGGTATATACTGCCCACAATCAGGATCAGAATACAGTTGTTGGAACAATCTTAGGAACCCAGGTATCTCTCACACCTGCTGCCCTGACAGAGATTTTTCAATTAAAATCTGGAGAAGAGTCTGTTGAACTTTCTGGAGAGGAATTTTCTGCTATGCTTGAAAGTATGGGTCACTCTGAAGCAAACCCTAGCAAGCTGCTGAAGAAAAATCAATCTGTGCAGTACAGATTCCTAGCTGATGTTGTTGGGAAGGTATTGTTGGCCAAACACTCAGCCCATGATACCACATCCAGGTATCAACTCTGCTTGATGGGTGCTCTTGTGGATAAGAAACAACTGAATTGGGGAGAAATCGTTTTTGACCTAATCAAGAAGAAAATCAACAAAAACTTTGTTAATTTTGGGAGAATATTAGGGCTGTTTCTTCAGAACAGATGCCCTGCTCTGCTAGTTTCAAATGGGATGCACATCAATTCCTCCAAGAGGCTCTCCTGTGCCCTGTTTGAAAAATGGGACAGGCAAATAGTGAAGCCCAGCAGGCCCTCTGCATCTACTACTTCAGGCACAAGGACTGCTGCAGTCACTTCCCCTCAAGTTTCTGCCCCTGCAGAAGACTTGCCTATTTCTTCTCCTCCTCCTCCACCTCTTGTTGCATCTACAACATCCACCATTATTATTTCCACCCCATCTCCAACTTCACTTCCCTTTCCTACTTCAATTCCATCTCCAATTCCTCCAATAACAGAAGAAATCTTCCACCCTCTACATCAATACCCACATCTAGATATTGACACATCCTCTCACATTCCATCTTTCAATCTTATAGATGATTCCTTTATGGATGATTCTCCCTCATCCCCTACTGAGTCACCTTCCTCATCCACCTCATATCAACAACTACTTCAAGATATCATTGCACAACCATCTTTCACACCATCTATTTACATTCCATTATCTTCCATTTCCACAATTCCCATCTCTCAACCTTCATTTCCACCATCCACAAGTTCTCCACCAACATCTCCTGCTGCTCCACCTTCAATTCCTACCTCTGCTCAAGCCCCTCTTGAGCATATAGATCTTCCAGCCCTTGCAGACAGATTATATGAGCTGATAGCTCCCAGGCTATCTCTCTTACTGGAGACCTCTTTGGCTCCACTTATAAACACAGTTCAAGAACTGTCTGTCAGGCTCTCCTCTCTCCTTCCTCCTCAGGCAATCCCTTCATCTTGGTGCCTTGATCCAGTCCTGACTGAATCTAGGCAGGGGGAGATGCCTCATGAAGCTAATAGATTGTCTACTGCTGCTCCTCCTGCTGATGTATCTTCAGTTCAAGCTCAAGCTTCAATACCTCCAGTTGCAGTTATCACAGTGGACCTCAGGTCATTGTTATCAGATTTTGATTCTATTTATTTCAGCTGTCTTCCAGAGCACACTGTAGTCCAGCAATCTGAGGATCTCTCTAAGGCCATTGTGCCCATTTCCAGCTCTGACACCAGTATAATAAATTCTTTTGTAAATTCCCTATATTCTGTTGAGCCTTCTGTTTCTGTTGATCTTACTGCTAATGCTGCTATTTCTGATAGTTCTGATGTTGCTGCTATTTTAGTATCTGAGGACATACATATGACAGAGGCACTTATTTTTGAGCCTACTGTTACTGCTGCTAATGCTCCTTCTGTTACTGCTGCTGTACCTTCTATTTCTGAAAGTGTTGTTGTTGAAAGTGTTGTATCTGAATCTAATGTTGTATCTGAATCTGCTGTTATAACTTCTTCTGCCAGTATTGTTGAAGCCAAATATGACCTCAACTGAAGTTCGAAGAAAAAGGGGTGCAGCCAAAACCTACTTCTCTCAAGTCTTAACCCTTGACTGGATTCAAAGGACCTAAGACTGACCCAATAGCCTCAACAGGGAGGTCCCACCTCACACCCGGAAGATCTCTGAGAGCTTCCCCTCCAAAGCCAAAGCTGGGCTAGGAGCTCCTCAGAAAGCACTGGAATTTGAGAGATAATGATAGTCTGCCTTCTAAGGAGCCCTTATGGGTCTATTTATAGCATTTTACTGTCCTGAAATTACTGAAAAGCCCCTAGTTGGTCTGCCAATAGGCAAAACCCATTGTTTTTCTGAGGGTACTGGAGTAATTTCTCCTGAGGGCAATTTTGTCATTCCACCCAGGGCCCTGGTCCCCACTCGGCGAGAGCCCTGAGCCGAGAAGCTTCTGTCAGAGCCCGGCGGAAGCGGTCTCGCCTACCTATAGGCGAGAGTTTCTTTAAGATGATCTGGGGCTGGCGCAAGCGTTTGCGCGTTGATCTTTGTTCGACGATTTGGCTGCGCTCGCCGATCTGGGCTCGACGAATACGGGGCGCCTTGCGGCGAGAGCTCATATGTCGCGGGAGCTTATCGTTTAGCGCAAGCGCTCCCGCCTACCTGGGCGAGAACCTTTCCGGCTAGTCTTTCTGACCGTTGGTGCCTCCTGGTCTGGCTCAGCGAATATGGGGTTGTACACAATCCCCTCTCTTTTTGAGCTAGCTCTGCGCTCGAAAAGACATGTCCAACCCAAAAATATTCGCTGAGTACGTGTCAACATCAGGGAATCTTCCGGTGGGTCGTACGGTGCCTATAAATATGTGTGCTGATAGACCGCCATAACACTTCCCTCGAGTCGTCATTCTCCGTCTCAGCTCTCGCCTCTCCTCGCGATGCCTTCCAAGCGAGCCGACAACACGCTTCCACAGGATCTGCAGGACCGTATCAACGCAGCACAGGCGCGAGCCAAGGTTAACAGCGCCCTGGTTGCCCCATGGCTAGCGAGACATCCGTCGGTCGCTGAGCCTTCTCTGCCCAAGAAGAAGAAGAAGAAGAAGGCGAAGGTGGTTCAGCGGGACCTGCCCCGCGAGAACAGGAGCCCGCCTACCCCAACCCCTAGTCGCGCGGACGGCCCCTCGCCGCGGAAGGTATGCCTGATTTACCAATTATTGAAAACACCAGTTGCTCAGTAGTTGACGCGATACCTTTCGCAGGAGACGGTTCCCGATGCTGCCGCGTCCCCACGAGAACCCCTGGATCCATCCTCCGGCCACCACGAGGATCACCCGTGGGTTCCAGAGGTGGCCCCTCCACCTGACCCGAACACCGCAGGTAACGGTTTCCCTTCTCGCCCTCAACTCAAAATTTTAAATGCTGAACTGTTTCCTGGCAGCGCCAGTTTTCGCACTGCCGGATCTCGCCACCCGGGAGAGCGGGGCGAGAGCTGCGAATCGGCCTCCCCTCACGGTTGTTTCCTCCCTACCGGCGGGAGGAAATACTGCCGAGTCCTCTGCGCCTTTGTTAGACACCAGCCCTCCTGCGGGAGAGGAGACCCACTCCCCCGCTCCCGACCAAGCCGGGATCACCACTCGCAAAGTTCCCCCTCCCCCCCCCCCCGCCCCGGAAAAGGAAAACCAATCCACCTCCTCTTTGGAGCTGAGGGGGGGTTGGGCCTTCTCGCCTGCCGTCGACCGGGGGGGCCTCGTCATGCTGCAGGTATATGGAAACTTTATCACATCTACCCGTTAGCTCTCGCCATAACAGGAAATTTTTTGCCAGGGGACATGGTCTCGCGGCTTGGAGCTGAGGTAGAGGAAGAAGAAGAAGAAGAAGAAGAAAGAGAGGGGGAAGATGGCGAGAGCTCTCCCTTCCCCTCGTCTGACTAGATGGAGGAGATCTTGGCTGGTGCCGGGAGCGCTAAAAGACGGGGGAAGAAGGTCGTCGCCGTCCTATCGAAGCTCATCCAGCGAGAACGGGTCCACGACCTTGCGGCGAAAGGGTTTCGCCAGTCCGTGGAGAAAAGGCTAGAGACTCTGGAGCGGGATTATCTCATCGGCGAGATGGACCGGCCGGGGGGAGCTACCGCCGGATCCTCACCCGAGCGGTGCATCGAGCGAATCCGGGACTTGTCTCGCCGGGTTGACCTGGGATGCAGTGTTATGTCGTCCTACTTCAACCCACAGGCGCCACCCCGGACCAAGTTGCGGGACCAAGGAAAATGGCGGTGGGAGCAAGGGAAATGGCGTTGGGAGCCTTACTGAAGCGCGAGACCTCCCCTTCTCTTCTCTAAGCCTTCCCTTCTCCGATGTACCTTTATTTACTTGCTTAGAACTGTAACCAATAACTCTGGACTTATCGCTTTATTTTTATCCCGTTCTCGCGCAGCGAGAGCAATAACTCGGTATTTATTACTTTCTGATATTGTATGCGTATGTGTTCTTTGGTGGCGAGAGCCACCTTGCTTCCGCCTACCATGCCCGTCGCATGTAATCTCGCAATGTTTGCGCTAGTCAGTCAATCGGTCACTGTCAAGCTCGGGCGAGAAAAACGAAGCGTCGCTGACCTAGGGCGCGCCGGCTGCACCCCCGCCGCCTTTCTGAAAACAGCCATCATTACCACAGTTTTCTATAAATAGGGAAGCTCACCTACCACATTCATTTCTCCGATTCCAGTCTCTCTCCTCTCATGTTGCTTGCGCGGTCTCTCCAAAGCTCTCGCCTGTCTCCGCCTTCTTGTTCCATTCTCGTACCGTTCTCGCTCTCGCCTTCTTCTCGTAGTTCTCGCCTTCAAACTTCATCGCGATGCCGGGCGGAGGCGAGGGACGTTCCAACTGCGCGGAAGCTTTCCAGAAGCATCTTTTCCCTTCCTGCACTCTCACCGTTGATGAGTTCAACCTGATCAAGTCTCAACACGTTCCCGCCAGCTTCACTGCGCGGAACCCGGGCAATCACGACAAGGTAAACTCCGCAGGGGAGGGGGAGCTCGCCATCCCCATCGAGCACTTCGAGGTGGGCTTCCGCCTCTCGCTGTGGCCCGAGATGCGGCAGGCCCTCCGATATTACGGGGTGGTTCCCGCGCAGCTGAACCCAAATTCAGTGGCAATTCTCGTGGCATTCATATGTTATATGCGGTCCGAGAGGATCGAGTTTAGCTTGCCGATCTTCCGCAAGCTGTTTACTTTTCACGCGAAAGGAGGTGTGGTGTTCTTCTCCGGGCAACTGCTCAAGACAATCGGTCTCGCCAACAAGCACCATCACTGGGGCGAGAGGTTCATCTACATTTCTGGCGACTTCGGGAACGTACCCCTTGCCCCCATCCAATACGAGGATGTCGCCTACAAGCCCCCGTCCTTGGGCTCGCGCGAGAGCGCCCTCCTTGAGTTCTTTGGGACCAAGGACTTCGACGTCCTCTACCTTCGGCGAGACGTCGATACCCTCCTCCCTGTGCTTCCAGGAGAAGGTAAAAGTCTCGTCTTTATCTTGCTTTTCCTTTTCTTCCTCAAGGCTGGAACTTAGTATCATTGTCTCTTTCGCAGGAGAGCGCGAGATCCCTCGACGCCAACCCTTTGACGAGGCTCGCGCTGGCGGGAGACAACCTCCAAAAGACCCGCTGGCTCTCGCAAAGGCCGCTGCACATACCTGCCGTAAAGAGCCGCCCCCACCTTCTTCCGGAGTTGCGAAGCGGAAACCCGGTGTCCCTGCGCCTCAACCAATCAAGAGACCCAAGACGACTGACACCGAGAAGGGCAAGGCCGTCGTGGTGCTGCCCGCCCAACCTCTCCCTGCAGGCCGCTCCTTTGAGGAGGTCTTGCAGGTCATAAGCAAGATTGCGGCCACCAGGGGCGGCCCCGAGACCCCTGCCGAGAACCCTCAGGCCCCTGGTGCCGTAGAGAGCGAGGGTGTCGCCGCCGGGACCTCCGGCCAGCCCCTGTCTGAAGAGGTGTCGCGGGGCCATCGCAACTTCGGTCTCGGCATGAGGTGCCTGGACGCGGAAAACAAGCCGCTGCTGCAGTGGGATCCTGACGCCAACAAGGTCTCGATCTCGTCCCTCTTGCCAAGCTGGGCAGAGCGAGACGAGGTCACCAGCGAGGCTTTCGCCTTAGGCTATTCCCTCTACAGCCAGGAGGATGCTAGCGTCTACGACAGGATGTCGACCAGGCTGCTGGCCTACAACTCCACTCGCGCCCTGATGCGTGGGCTAGAGCTTGCGCACATGTGTGCCCGCCGGAGCATCACAATAGACCGCAACTTTCAGGACATGTTCAAGGTCAGGGACGATGCGGTGGCTCAGGCGGCTACTTTGGCCAAGGAGCTGGCCGAGGCCCAGCAACTGTTATCCTCGCGCCAAGCGGAAGGGGTAAGCGAGATCTTTCACAATCGCTTGCTCTCGCCACCTTAACTCCTCTTTTATGCTAACCTTTCGCTGTTCAGGATTCCGCCCAAGCCACGCTTCGCGAGGAGCTGTCCCAAGCATGATACGACAACGTTCTCCTGCGGGAGCAGATTGCGCGTCTCGAGGCGAGTGCGGCCCCTCCGTTGGACGAGAGACTGAAGTGCCGGTATTACTCGGTTTATGATATCGACAAGCTGCTCTAGGGGAACGCACAAGCTACAGTAAAGTTGACGCTGGAGACGCTGTGAGACATCAAATGCTGGGATGGGAGGGGCAAAGACATCACTACTCAACAGCTAGTTCCATGGCTTTTCGAGCCCATCCCGAAGCCCCCGGGCGCCCCTGATACCCCTCCCTCGGATGTCCCGAAGTCCCCTGCAGCGGGTGGCGAGACCTCCGGGGGGAGCTCCGGCGAGAGCTCCAGCGGGAGCTCAAGCGGGAGCTCGGAGGGGTACAGCTTATCTCCATGAGGGGCCCCCTCTTCTTTTTCTTTCGCCTCTGCTTTTTCTTTCCGCCTCAATGTAAAGAGCGAGACGCTACCAGTTTGCCCTTACATTTAATATATTAAATGCAAACGTTTTTATTGTAAATATCTCACTCTGTTATTGTGAATGTGCCCCGATGTAATTGTTGTGGTCGAATGTTTTCTGCGCGTGCTTCCGCCGAGCCCCTTGGCCTTCCTGGGATGGTCTCCCTTAGCAATGATTAGGCGGGAACCTGCTGCAAACGACCCGCCGGAAACGTGGCTCACGAACCCTTAGGTCGGAACCGTCCCCTTTAGCCTGCACGAATCCCTTCAGGACCGTCGCGTAACGATCCCGTCTGTTTACCCGAGAACATTAAGGGGAGCCTTCTCGACGGAAGCTTCCGCCCTTTCTGCGAGACCTTTTTGGCGAGGACTTCCTTTTCGAGACCTACCCCTGCCGAGACCTTTTCTACCCTTTCCCTTTCGTATTCTCGATGCACTTCCTGCCTTGTCCAAACCAAGCTAACCAATCCAAACCTATCCACCACAGGCGAGCCTTCTGACCTGCCAGCTAGATGAGAGCCTGCACAGCGGGTCTTCCTGGGGCTGAGCCGAGCTCGGGGTGCCGATGAAGATCTCAAACCAACCAAACCTATCCCCCACAGGCGAGCCTTCTGACCTGCCAGCTAGATGAGAGCCTGCACAGCGGGTCTACCTAGGGCTGAGCCGAGCTCGGGGTGCCGATGAAGATCTCAAACCAACCAAACCTATCCACCACAGGCGAGCCTACGGACCTGTCAGCTAGATGAGAGCCTGCGCAGCGGGTCTACCTGGGGCCGAGCCGAGCTCGGGGTGCCGATGAAGATCTCAAACCAACCAAACCTATCCCCCACAGGCGAGCCTACGGACCTGCCAGCTAGATGAGAGCCTGCGCAGTGGGTCTACCTGGGGCCGAGCCGAGCTCGGGGTGCCGATGAAGATCTCAAACCAACCAAACCTATCCCCCACAGGCGAGCCTTCGGACCTGCCAGCTAGATGAGAGTCTGCACAGCGGGTATACCTAGGGCCGAGCCGAGCTCGGGGTGCCGATGAAGATCTCAACCCAACCAAACCTATCACCCACAGGCGAGCCTACGGACCTGCCAGCTAGATGAGAGCCTGCGCAGCGGGTCTACCTGGGGCCGAGCCGAGCTCGGGGTGCCGATGAAGATCTCAAACCAACCAAACCTATCTCCCACAGGCGATCCTTCGGACCTGCCAGCTAGTTGAGAGCCTGCGCAGCGGGTCTACCTGGGGCCAAGCCGAGCTCGGGGTGCCGATGAAGATCTCAAACCAACCAAACCTATCCCCCACAGGCGAGCCTACGGACCTGCCAGCTAGATGAGAGCCTGCGCAGCGGGTCTACCTGGGGCCGAGCCGAGCTCGGGGTGCCGATGAAGATCTCAAACCAACCAAACCTATCCCCCACAGGCGAGCCTACGGACCTGCCAGCTAGATAAGAGCCTGCGCAGCGGGTCTACCTAGGGCCGAGCCGAGCTCGGGGTGCCGATGAAGATCTCAAACCAACCAATCCTATCCCCCACAGGCGAGCCTACGGACCTTCCAGCTAGATGAGAGCCTGCGCAGCGGGTCTACCTGGGGATGAGCCGAGCTCGGGGTGCCGATGAAGATCTCAAACCAACCAAACCTATCCCCCACAGGCGAGCCTACGGACCTGCCAGCTAGATGAGAGCCTGCGCAGCGGGTCTACCTGGGGCTGAGCCGAGCTCGGGGTGCCGATGAAGATCTCAAACCAACCAAACCTATCCCCCACAGGCGAGCCTACGGACCTGCCAGCTAGATGAGAGCCTGCGCAGCGGGTCTACCTGGGGCCGAGCTGAGCTCGGGGTATCACAAAACACACGATTACGTTATGTTATGAAAAATTTGACAATAGTTAAGAGAGAATCAATCGATGTAGTATAATAAGTTTATTTTTGAGATACATGGTTACATCCTTCCCCCTTCACGGGTAGAAGCGTTTTAGGTCATCACCGCTCCATGTGTGGCTTAGGTCCCTCCCTTCCACGTCCTGGAGGTAGTATCCTCCCGTTCCGAGGACTTCCTTCACTATGTATGGACCTTCCCAGTTCGGGTGGAGCTTGCCCACGGGAGCCGACCTTCCTGCTGCGTCGACCTTTCTCAACACCAGATCCCCCTTAGCAAACTGTTTGATCCTGACATGCTTATCAAAATGCTTGGCCATCCGTCGCTTGATCTCTTCTTGCCTGATAGCCGCCACGTCTCGCAATTCCTCCACCATATCTAACGAGAGGCGCTGCCCCTCCTCATTCTCCACCCTCCAAGCCTCGTCTCCTTCGCCCGCGGCTGTGACTCGCGGGGACCGGACCTCGAACTCCACTGGTAGGACGGCCTCACACCCATGAGAGAGCTTGAAGGGGGTCTCACCGGTGGCCGTGTTCGGAGTCGTTCGTAGGGCCCATAGGACCGAGGGGAGCTGTTCCACCCAATTCCCCTTTAGGTTCTCCACTTTTTTCTTTAGTAGGTTCACAATGATTTTGTTTGCTTCCTCCACCTGACCATTACTCCGGGGGTGGTGGACGGAGGCAAACCGGAGGTCTATCCCTAGTTGGGCACAGAAGCTGATGAACTCCTCACTGGCAAACTGGGGGCCGTTATCAGTCACTATGGCTTGGGGCAACCCATGTCTGCAAATAATCTCCCCCCAGACGAAGTTCCTTATGACCTGCGAGGTGACCTTGGCCAAGGCTTTAACCTCTAGCCACTTTGAGAAATAATCAACCATGACCAAGAGGAATCTCCTCTGCCCACTAGCCGGAGGAAAGGGCCCAACTAAGTTCATTCCCCATATAGCGAATGGCCACGGTGCCGTGATACTCCGGAGCCTCTGAGCTGCCAAGAGCTGAAGGGGGGCGTAGAGCTGACATTTTTGACACCTTCTTGCAAACTCCATGGCATCCTTCCTTAGGGCGGGCCAGAAGTACCCCTGCCTGACCACCCTTGCCTCCAACGTCCTTCCTCCCGAGTGACTGCCGCACTCGCCCAAGTGCACCTCCCTCAATTCCTTCGGGATCTCTTCTTCGGTCACACATCTAGCTAGGAGCCCTGACAACATCTTACGATGCAGGCCCCCCTCCATCATTAAGTAGTGAGTTGCTTTGCGCTTGAAGCTTCTCCCAACCTTGGTCCCTTCAGGAAGTTCACCGGTGGTTAGGAAGGTCACAAATGGATCCACCCACGAGGGTTGCCGATCCAACACCATCAACTCTCCTTCCTCGATAGCCGGTCGGAATAGCTCCGTCAAGGTTCCTCCCCCTCGAGGTCCGAACTTGGCTAATCGATCGGCGGCTACGCTTTCTTCCCTTGGAACGTGTTGAATCGAGAATAACCGGAATCCCCCGATGATCGCCCTTACCTTGGAGAGGTATTTGATGAGGATAGGCCCCCGAGCTTCAAACTCTCCCCGGATCTGCGATGCTACTACCTTTGAGTCAGTGAATGTTTCCACATCCCGAATCTCCAGCTCCTTTGCCAAGCGGAGGCCGGTGATCATGGCCTCATACTCCGCTTGATTGTTGGTCACAGGGAAATGTAAAATGACCGCTTGCTCTATGGTTACCCTCTGAGGACTTGTCAATACCACCCCTGCCCTGATGGAGTGCCTTCCCGAGGCTCCATCAACCATCAACTTCCATACTTCTCGAGGCTGCTGCTCTCCCCCCTCGACTTCAATGATGTAGTCTGCTAGGAAGTCCGCCACTGCCTGTGCCTTGATGGAGAGCCTTGGGACAAAGGAGATGTCGAACTCACTTAGCTCAATGGACCACTTAACCAGTCTCCCCGAGTGCTCCACTCCTTCGAAGATCTTGCGAAGAGGGTGGTCGGTCACCATCTTGATCGAATGCGCTTGAAAGTACGGCCGGAGTTTCCTTGTTTAGATGACCAAGGCGTAAGTGAGCTTTTCCAGGATGGGGTAGCGAAGCTCTGCTTTCCTCAATATCCGGCTGACGTAGTAGATGGGCAGCTGCTTCTTTCCTTCTTCCCTCACTAGGACGGAGCTCACCGCCTCCGCTCCTACTCCGAGGTACAAGTCCAGGTCTTCTCCTTCCTTTGGGCTCTGAAGCAGAGGAGCCTGAGAGAGTTGTCTTTTCAGCCCTTGGAAGGCCTCTTCACACTCGGTTGTCCATTCGAACCTTTGATTCCCCCGCAGCACCTTAAAGAATGAAGAACACTTGTCTCCTGCCCTGGAGAGGAACCTGCTTAGCCCATCCAGCTTTCCTGTCAAACACTGGACCTCCTTGGCGTCGCGAGGTGACTCCAAACCCAGGATGGCCTTGACCTTGTCCAGGTTGGGCTCCACCCCCGCCGGAGTTAGAAGATGCCCGAGGAACTTCCCGCGGCTGGCCCCGAAGACACACTTCAAGGGGTTCAGCCTCATCTTGAACCTTCTCAAGGTGGCGAATGTTTCCTCCAGATCTTGCAGGTGCGAAACCATGCACTTGCTTTTGATCATTAGGTCGTCGACGTAGACCTCCAAGTTCCTCCTCTTCTGATCCCGGAAGACTCGATCCATCATACGCTGATAGGTAGCACCTGCGTTCTTTAACCCAAAGGGCATCATCTTGTAACTGAAGCATCCCTCCCTCGTGATGAAGGAAACATCCTTGGTGTCAGGAGGGTGCATCCGGATCTGGTGATAACCTGAAAAAGCATATAAAAGCTCATGACAGAAAAACCGACGGCTGAATCAACCAGCGCGTCGATCCAAGGCAGGGGGTAGTAATCCTTAGGGCATGATTTATTCAACAAAGAAAAGTCAATACACATTCTCCATTTACCACCTCCCTTCTTTACCATTACCACATTGGAGATCCATCCTGGATACTGGATCTCTGAGATGAAGCCCGCCTCCAGGAGCTTCTTGACCTCCTCGCGAATAGGCTCCTCCAGCTTGGTGGCGATGGCTCTCATCTTCTGGCGTATGGGGCGAGTGCGGGGGTCCAAGTTTAGGCGATGGCATGCTACGTCTCCGTCGATGCCCGGCATGTCCGCCGCGCTCCAGGCGAAGATGTCGACGTTGCCTTGAATGCAAGCCCGCACTTGTTCCCGGGCCTCGGGACTCAAGCCCCCGCTGACCCGCACCCTTTGCACTTGTCCTGCGCTGGTGAAGACCTCCATCTCCACCACTTCTTCGGCTGGATCCAGCCGCGATTGCTCCCAGCCGGCCCTTGCCTCTTCCTCCAGCTCTAGCTCTCCTCTTTCCCCCTCCTCCTCGATCTCCATCGCTTCTACCAGCCCCTCCTGCCGCTGCTCAACTCCTACGCCCCTCGAGGCCTCTCCCTCAACTCCTCCTGCCGCTTGCTCTCCTACTTCCATCGCCCCTTCCGAGCTCTCCTGCTCCTCGTCCCTCCGGACCACCTGTATATCTCCTTGCAGCTTCTCAGTCTCCTCTTCTCTGACTTCCTCCCCTACTACCCCTCTTGTCTCCTCTAGGACCGTCTCCTCTTCCTCAAGAACCCCCTCTAGGGCCGTCATCTCTATCTCCAACTCTTCTGCCTCTGCTATCCATGAAATGGTGTTGACCGCTATAACGTAACATTGTCTTGCCACCTTCGGGTCCCCTCTTACCCTGACCTGCACCCCCCCCCCCCCCCATTGTTGAACTTGAGGCATTGATGGAACGAGGAGGGGACGCAGCGAAAGGCACTGATGAGGGGGCGCCCAAAGTTGGCATTGTAGCTGCTCGGGGCATCCACGATCACGAACCTACAGTTCCGTGACACGCCCCCCAACCTTACATGTAACCCTACTCCTCCTTCTACCTCTTTCCTCTCTCCGAAGAACCCGAATAGAGGTCCATCCGACGCCAAGACCCTCTTCCCTTCAACCCTCATCTCATCAAAGGCCTTCTTGAAGATGACATTTACCGAGCTCCCGTTATCTACCAGTATCCTTGAGACCGTGTAATTTTCCACCGCTATCTGGATCACCAGGGCGTCACAGAATCGATCCTCATAGTCTGGCATGTCTGCTGATGAGAAAGTGATCTTTGCTTCTGGTGGGGGAACCTGGGAGGTAGAGGCCACCCCCCTTCGGTACATGGTTTGCAGGCTCCCCTTGCGGGTTGCCTCAATCCCCACTCCTCCGTGAATCACCACGATTCCTCCCCGGGTCCCTAATCCACCCGGTCTTCGCACCTATATTCCACCTCACCCTGCTGTACCTCCACTATCCTCACCGTTGGATCCTGCCTCCCTGCTCCTCTTGCCTCTCTTAACTCTAAGAACTCTAGGCAGGTGGCCATTGCGTGACCTTCCTCCTGGTGGAAGTCACAAAAAAGTAACGCCTCCCCGCCCCTTCTTCCCTCTCCTCTCCCTCTTCTACCTCCTCCTCGAGCTCCTCTCCCAGCTCCTCTTCCTCTTCCCACTTCCATGGCCTCCTGCGGTGGTGGGGGACGACCCCTCGGCTCCTGCCTCCATGCCGGTAGGTCGAACCTCCGGGGCTCCCGCAGGTTATCTCTCCCCTGGTAGCCTTCTCCTAGACCCTGGGGGCGACCCTCCTGGGGCTTCCAACCTAACCGGTTGTTCGGCTCCCGGGCCCCTCAACCCTACTGCTGCCCAAACCTTCGGGGCTCTTCCCTTCTCCTTTCTTCCCTTTGCTCCCTCTGTTCCCTCGGCTCCTTCTGTCTTCCCGCTGCTGGTTCCTTCACGTCGTCTTCTGCTAGCTTGGCCAACTTCCTGGCAAATGCTGGGTTTGCTCTCTCGAAGCCAATTTCCTTTGCCGCCCTCTCCATGAGCTCCTCAAAGGAGAGGGGAGGCACCCTTTTCAACTCCATGCTAAAGAATCCCGGTCTCAGCCCCAGGGTGAAGGCCAGCATCAGTGCGTACCCTGGGACCTCCTGAACCAGGAGGATCTCCTCCTGAAACTGGTCGACATAGTGACCCAGCGTCTCATCAGGCCTCTGCCTCACTGCAAACAGACACTCCGCTTCCTTCTTCCGCTTCTTCGAGGTTGAGAACCTTAACAGGAAACTTCTCCGCAGATCCTCAAAACAGTAGATTGATCTTGCTGGCAACTGGTGGAACCAGTCCCGAGCCTTCTCCTTCAGTGTGATGGCGAACAGCCGGCACTTGAAGGCATCCGTCATCTGCCTTATCGATACAACGTCTTCAAACCACTGTACGTGATGTACAGGGTCATCCTTCCCCGAGTAGTAGGACATGTCGGGCTCCCGGAACCCCTCCGGTACCAGAGCTGAGATGATGAGCTCGCTAAATGGGCTCTCGCCTCCTGCCTGGCGAGAAGGTACATCTCGCGGACTCGGCTGACTTACCCGATCCGCGATAGCATGCCCCGGGAAGAGCTCCCGCACTGCCGCTTCCTTCTCTCCCAGATCCATCAGCGCCCCCTTGCCCGGGCGCTGGCTCTGGCCTGGGAAGAGTTTCCGCGCTGCCACGTCTCTCTCGCCCGCCTCCCCCGGGACCTCCTTTCCTGGGCGCTTCCCTGGGACGTTCTCTCCTAAGAGCGGGACCTCTTCTATCGGGACCTGAGGTGTGGCCCACTCGCCTCTTGCCGAGAAGGCTAAGCTGATCGTCTGCAGAACCTCTCGCCTGAACTCATCCAACATCCTCTTCGTTGTTTCCTCTCCCCGGGTGGGGGAGCCTCCAAAACCTGACCCTTCACCTTCACCCCCAGCCATGGGATAAAACTTAAGGCTTTCTTGAATCGGCTGCCTTCCACGCTCACCGCACCAGAACTGTTGAAGCCAAATATGACCTCAACTGAAGTTCGAAGAAAAAGGGGTGCAGCCAAAACCTACTTCTCTCAAGTCTCAACCCTTGACTGGATTCAAAGGACCTAAGACTGACCCAATAGCCTCAACAGGGAGGTCCCACCTCACACCCGGAAGTTCTCTGAGAGCTTCCCCTCCAAAGCCAAAGCTGGGCTAGGAGCTCCTCAGAAAGCACTGGAATTTGAGAGATAATGATAGCCTGCCTTCTAAGGAGCCCTTATGGGTCTATTTATAGCATTTTGCTGTCCCAAAATTACTGAAAAGCCCCTAGTTGGTCTGCCAATAGCCAAAACCCGCTATTTTTCTGAGGGTACTGGAGTAATTTCTCCTGAGGGCAATTTTGTCATTCCACCCAGGGCCCTGGTCCCCACTCGGCGAGAGCCCCGAGCCGAGAACCTTCTGTCAGAGCCCGGCGGAAGCGGTCTCGCCTACCTATAGGCGAGAGTTTCTTTAAGACGATCTGGGGCTGGCGCAAGCGTTTGCGCGTTGATCTTTGTTAAACGATTTGGCTGCGCTCGCCGATCTAGGCTCGACGAATACGGGGCGCCTTGCGGCGAGAGCTCATATGTGGCGGGAGCTTATCGTTTAGCGCAAGCGCTCCCGCCTACCTGGGCGAGAACCTTTCCGGCTAGTCTGTCTGACCGTTTGTGCCTCCTGGTCTGGCTCAGCGAATATGGGGTTGTACAAGTATTGCTTCTACTCCTCCTCCTACTGTTGCTGCTGTTACTATTGCTGTTTCTGATGTCTCTCCTACTCAGTCACAACAACAGATAGATTATCTCAAAAAGATTGATGCAGTATATGACAACCCTCCAAGCTCAGATAGTGATCAGTATATGACTGATTCCGATGATTCCTCTGCTACTATTGCAAGAAAAAGAAAAGGCAGAAGCAAAGCAATGAAGAGAGTCCCCCCAGCAAAAGTGAAAGACACAAATGATATTCCTTACTACATTCTGCATAATTGTCCTATCACAGAACATTGGATGCAATACTCCAAAAATCAATTGAAGGCTATGAAGAAAAAGAGAAAGTATGACAAAGGATCTTCTCAGTTCAATCATCCTCCTCCTCCTCCTTCACCAGGTGCAGGTGCAAGTGGTAGTTCTGCATCTCAACCTTCTTCCAGAAGCCAATCTTCTTATCAACCTCAAGGTAGATCCCAATGCAGAGGAAGTCAATCTAGAAGTTATCAGTCAAGGAGAGGAAATTATAGAGGAAATCAAAGAGAATTCCAAGTTTATTCAAAAGGCTATTCCAGGCAACATCCATACTCAAGGGAAGGACAAGGTCCATATGATACAACCTCTGGTCCCTTTCCTTACAAACTGAAAGAACTAGTCTCCTCCAGAGCTCCTCCAGACAATCCCTCCAATAGATATGAGCCTCCAGTTCCTTTTGAGGATCCAGAAAACAATCCTACTTCATGCACAGCTAGGATGAAAGAATTGGCTGCTTTGGATCAGATTAAGAAAGCTAGAGAACAAGGCAAAGACACTTCCAGTATAACCACCTTATCAGATCAAAGGAAAAAGGAACTTGAAAGATATTCATCCAGTAAGTTCTTTGATTCAGAAAGCTACATGAAGCTGCACCCTGAAGCTGTAGTGCCCAGGCCAAAGCAACAAACCTCTTTAGGTGCAGCTGATAATAGAAGATCTAAGAAAGAAGCTCTCAATCCAAACAGAGAAATAGTCCTTATAAAGAGCAAAGAGAAAGAGTAATTCTGTAAGGTGACAATACATTTTGATTTCTGTACTATCTGTGACAATGTCTGTGATTCTGCTATGCTTTGTTTGTTGCATTTCTATTTTGTATGTTTTATTTCCTCAATGTCTGTAAGTCGTAATCCTAACCCAAATAGGGGGAGATTGTTGGAACACCCTATTACTGATTTGGGCAAGGATCACTATGTCTCTTAGGAAACCTGTTTTGACCTCATTGTATAGATCCAAAGGTCAATTAGAATTGAGTCTAAGGGTTAGTGTTTAGGTTTGGAAGTTGCCCTCAAGACCAGGTTTTTTAGTTTTGGAGACCAAGTCATTTCGTCGAGCTTAGTACGACGAGTCGTCGAACTCCATTCGACGATCTTCTAGCTCAGATCGACGATCTTGACTCTAGTTTGATTCTCTATCTCTGAGCTCAGTTCGACGATAGTTGAGCTCAGATCGACGATCTCTATTTCTGTCTAAGTCCAATCTCTGAGCTCAGTTCAACGATAGTGGAGCTCAGTTCGACATTTCTCTGAAGAGTTCAACGCTTTTCAAGATTCAAATTTAGACAGCTGTGGAATTATTGTCAGCATTTAATTTAGAGATCTTGTAGCCGTTTTTAATTAATCTGGAGCAAGTTTTAAGGAATGTTTTATTGGACTTTCCTCCATAAGACAATTGCAATTAAGGAAGTCATTTATTGACAGGCTAACGGCTATCTTGGACAGAGGATCATTTCTATTCAGATCAAGAGAATAAAAGATCAGCTTTTTCATTCTTCTCAGAGTCAGACAAAAAAAAGACACATATTCCGCAATAATAATTCTCTGCAACAACAAGAATTACAGCTCTTACAATAACAATTACACAAGAGAAAGAAAGAGAGTTGCAGACATTCTCAGTCTCAAAGATTCATACAAGAACACATCACCAAAGGAGATCAACTAACTGAAATTTTCAGATCTCTCTTGATTCAAGTGTTCAAAGGCCATCATCATTCAAGACTCCAGACACCTCACATTTCAGTTGCTGCTGAAATCATCTTTTGCTGGAGATCAAATCATTTGAAGGCCTATCACCCTACTGCAAAGCTTCACTTCCTGAACAACTCAATATCTCAGGGGGAGCTTTGACAACATCCACTATCTTCTCTCTGACTGTTGACAGAGAAGATCTTCTCATCCCTCTCTCTATCTCTCTCTGCTGTAAAGGGTTTTTCAAACTCCCTTCAAAAGTTTGTGTTTGGTTTCTGAGACCTTATCAAAACTCAGTGGTGGCAAGACACCTGATCAAAAAATCTGGTTTGGTTTTTGAGCAACTTATCAAAAGCTCATTGGTGCCCAGGACACCTGATCAACTCATCCTGCAGTGGATTCCTACCTAGGGTGGTAGAAGAGTGGATGTACCCAGGTTGATTGGGGAACCACTATAGCTCCTTGTGTCATCTGGTTGTATATCTTTCTTTTGTTTCTGGCTGTGGTTTGTGATTGCTCTGTGATTGTTCTGTGTTTAGATTTACTTTATATTATTTGCTTCCCTGTTCACCTAGGAATACAACAACAGTTGTAAAACATTTTTAGCAAGCACCATACTGTATTCACCCCCCCCCCCCTCTAGAGTATATCATATTTAACTTGCACTTTTAGAAGCTCCCCCTTCTTCTTGACGAACAAGCTAGAATCTGAGTTGGAAGCAAGATAACCGTAGAATTGCAAATATTCTGCTATCTTCCCATACCAAGCTCTAGGAGCTTGCTTCAACCCATAGAGAGCCTTCTTGAGCTTGCAGATATAGTCCAGATGAGCTTCAGAGACAAAACCAAGTGACTGGTCCATGAAGATGTCTTTGTCAATCTCTCCGTAAAGAAAAGCATTCTTCACATCAAGCTGCCACATTCTACATCCCTTGCTAGCAGCCAAGGCGATCACCACTCTAACTAAAGTCATCTTCGTAACCGGATTAAACGTCTCCTCATAGTCTTCTCCATACTATTGTGAGAATCCTCGAGCAACCAGGCGAGCTTTGAATCTATCAATGCTCCCATCAGCCTTCTTCTTCAACTTATACACCCACTTGCAAGTAACCGGAGTAATGCCATCAACCATGGGCATAAGATCTCAGGTTTCATTCTTCTTGAGAGCAGCAATCTCTTCCTTCATGGCATCTTCCCACTACTTGACTCCAGTGGCCTCATTGAAGTTTGCAGGCTCTCGCTCATCCAGAGGACCTGCAAAGAAGCAGGAGACAAAGCTCACTGCATTCCCATCATAGTAACGAGCCGGTGGTTTAATAACCCTCTTCGATCTCCAAAGGGTCGGCTCCTTGCTTACTACCTCCGTTGCTTCTTCAGGCTCAACTCCTACTTGGGGTAAGCTTTGAGCAGTGCTCCCCCTGCTTCCTGAGCAAGAAGGCTCGGCCTCAGAGTTTGAAGCAACAGGAGCTGCTGTTGAAACAGCAAGCTCCTCTTCCAGGCCTTCAGCAGCTACCATCGGTTCTTCATCAACCTTGCTTCCGGTTAGCTCAACTGAACCACCTCCATACGATGTCAGTTCATCAAAGACAACATCCCTTGACACAACGAACTTCTTCGTCGCAGGATCCATACATTTCCATCCCTTCTTCCGTTCATCGTAGCCAACAAAGACAAGCTTCCTTGCCTTTGCATCCAGCTTAGTCCGTGAAGTATCCGGGACATGCACATAGCAAGTTGAACCGAACACCCGAGGTACACTAGGCTTCTCCTTCAGCAACAACTCAATAGGAGTCTTCATGTTGATCAGGCTGAGCGGCATCCGGTTGATGACATAAGAAGCACAATACATCCCCTCCGCCCAAAAAGACCTTGGAATGTCTTTCGCATGAAGCCAACATTTGCAAGTATCCGTCAGATGACGGATCTTTCGCTCCGCTACTCCATTTTGTTGTGGAGTGTGAGCACAAGTGAGCTCTCTCTGGATTCCATGCTTCCTGCAGAAGTTAGAAAACTCGGAGGAAACAAACTCACCCCCGTTATCTGTTCTAAGCTTCTTGATCAGCAAGCCAAGCCGGCCCTCTACTAGCTCCGTGAACTCCACAAACAATTGGAAGGTTACAGACTTCTCCTTCAAGAAATAAACCCAAGTTTATCTTGAGTAGTCATCAATTAAGACAAGCATGTATTTGCTTCCACCAAGGCTGGCAATGATAGTTGGTCCCATTAAGTCACCATGAATGCACTGCAATGGTTGCTTGCTCCTTGTTTTTGATTTATCAAATGGAAGGCGATGTGCCTTACCGTATTGACATCCCGAGCAAACGTGCCTGTCACCAAAGGAGGACAACTTAGGCAAACCCCTAACCAAACTTCTACTAGCCATAGCCTTCAGCTTGTCCATTCCTACATGCCCCAGCCTCTCATGGCAGATAGCAGCGATATCGTTGGCTCTCATATGATCAACATAAGGATTAGTTGCAAGAATAAATAAGTTTTTAACTCTCCTTCCTACATGAACAACATCAGCCTTAACCGCTGATACGTTGCGAAGGAACCTCACGTCTGTTGGCCCAAACAGAACGTTATAACCACCATCTACTGCATTGGTCACAGAGAAGAGGTTCTTCTTCATGCCCGGTATGTGATACACACTCCTTAACGTGAGTGGTCTCTGATCATTACCCAAAGACACAACCCCCTCTTTCTCTACTGCATAAACAGTGTTATCAACAGTTATGATAGCTTCGTTACCTGAGTATGCTTGCAAGGAAGATGTTAGAAAGTAGCGAGAAGAAGCGAAAAGTAGAGAACAAGCGAATAAACTTTTGAATAATTGAAATTTTATTATCCAAAAAAGATATCATTTACAAAGGTATGACCTCCCTTATATAGAATGGAGGAGATAAGAAGAGAGTATACAAACAATGTGGGACTAAACATTTACAGTACTGAGCGGCTAGAATAATGGAGACCGCACAGGCCGCGCGGTTAGACAGATGGGTTAACCTCTCGGCAACTCCAGCAGGATAGAACAGGCCGCAGAGGTAGACCGATAGACCGCCCGGTTAACAAACCGCTGGATCAGACCGCTAAGCCGCTCGGTCAACAAACCGCTGGATCAGACCGCTAAGCCGCCCGATCTAATACTTCAACACTCCCCCTCAAGCTGGAGCATAGATATCAATCATGCCCAGCTTGTCACAAATGCGGAAGAAGGAAGTAGAAACCGGCTTGGTGAAGATATCTGCCAACTCTTTGTCAGAGGTGACAAAAGGAGTACAAATCTGTTTCTTCAAAATCTCTTCCCGAATGAAGTGACAGTCAACCTCTATATGCTTTGTTCTCTCATGGAAGACCGGATTTCTGGATATGTGTATAGCGGCCTTGTTGTCACAGAACATAGGGAGAGGACAGTCATATACCTCGCCCAGGTCAAGCATGAGAGCCCGCAACCACTTTAACTCACACGTGGTTGACGCCATACTCCGGTATTCTGCTTCGGCACTGGATCTGGAAACAACGGACTGTTTCTTGCTCTTCCAACTCACGAGATTACCTCTAACAAAGGTACAAAAACCTGATGTGGATTTACGATCGCCTTTGTCATCCGCGTAACTTGAATCTGAGTAGGCCTCAACCCTCAGATGACCATTCCTCTGAAAGAGTAACCCTCTGCCCGGTGCTGCTTTGATATACTCTAAAATCTTCATGGCGGACTGAAGATGGCACTCCCTGGGAGCTTGCATAAACTGACTGACCTTGCCTACAGCGTAGGCGATGTCGGGTCTAGTCACCGTGAGATATATGAGTTTGCCTACCAAACGTCTGTACCGTGTGACATCAGATAGAAGAGGCGAATCATCCGTCCACGTTTTGTCTTCTCCAACAGCCATGGGAAAATGAGCTGGTTTGGCACCTGTCAATCCTGCTTCTCGTAGAAGATCAAGTGCATACTTCCGTTGAGAGAGAACCAAGGAGTCAAGTTTCCGAGAGATTTCTATCCCAAAAAGTATTTTGGGGAGCCCATATCCTTCGTGACCAAGTGCTGACGGAGGTGCTTCTTCGTCAATTCCACCCCATCTCGGTCATCGCCAGTAAGGAGAATATCATCCACATATACGGCCAAAACCACCAGTCCCGAGGCTGTTTTGCGAATGAATAAGGAGTGATCGGCCGAACTCCTTTGAAAGCCGATGGTAGCCACAATACCACTGAATTTGTCGAACCGTGCCCGAGGGCTCTGCTTTAGGCCATAAATGGCCTTCTTCAAATGACAGACACGTGTCTCCCCCTGAGCAACATACCCAGGAGGTTGCTCCATATAGACGTCCTCCTGAAGATCGCCATAGAGAAAGGCATTCTTCACATCAAGCTGGGAAATAGCCCAAGCCCGGTTAACAGCCATAGAAAAGAGAACCCGGATGGTGCTGAGGCGAGCAACCGGAGAGAAGGTATCAAAATAATCAACGCCATAAGTCTGAGTAAAGCCCTTGGCCACCAGCCGGGCTTTGTAGCGATCCACAGTGCCGTCGGGGCGAAACTTCACAACGAAGACCCAGCGACAGCCAACCACATCAGTGCCCACGGGAGGAGGAACCAGGGTCCAGGTACCCCGTTCAGTAAGAGTAGCCATCTCCTCATCCATGGCAGACTTCCAATGAGGGAGAGCGAGAGCCTCCTGGTAGGTACGGGGAGTAGAAGTAGCAGAGATAGCCAAGGCAAAACACATGCGAGAAGGAGAAAGCTGATCATAGGAAACAACAGCCGTGAGCGGGTGTTGAGTACACGCCCGCACCCCTTTGCGAAGGGCAATGGGAACATCCAGGTCAACGGGAGCATCGGCGACGGGAGCGTCAGCAACCGGAGCGTCCGTGGCGGAGAAGGCTGGCCCGGGACTAGAGAGAGACGGCAGCGGAGAGGAGGGTGGAGGGGTGGGTGGAGAGACGGACTGGGAAGGAGGGGGTGGAGGAGGAGACGAAGGTGGGAAAGCATGGAGAGGTGTGGAAGGAACGGAGATATCAGAAGGAAGAGAAGGAAGAGAAGAGGGAGGAGAGAAATAGGAAGCATTTTCGAAAAAAGTCACATCGGCGGAGACAAACTGCTTGCGGAGAAGGGGGTCAAAGCAGCAATAGCCTTTTTGAGTGGTAGAGTACCCCAAAAAGACACACTTGGTGGAACGGGGGGAAAGCTTGTCGCGGGTAGCGGAGGGAGCGTGAACAAAGGCCGTACAGCCAAAGACACGGAGAGGAAGAGGAAAAGGTTCCTGGTGGGGTTAGAGAAGGGATAAGGGAGTCTGGTCGTGGAGAACCGTGGAGGGAAGGCGATTGATGAGATAGCAGGCGAGGAGCACAGCGTAGCCCCAGTAGGAGCGAGGGACGTTCATCTGCGTCATGAGAGTACGCGCAACATCAAGCAGGTGACGGTTTTTACGCTCCGCCACCCCATTCTACTGGGAGGTGTAAACACAAGTCGTTTGATGAAGGAGGCCATGTTTGTGAAAAAACGCGGAGAACTCATGAGTGAGATACTCCTTGGAATTATCAGAACGTAAGACTTTAATAGAAATAGCAAATTGAGTCTTAATCATAAAGTAAAATGATTGTCAAACAGAAAATAGTTCAGAGCGATCTTTTAATAGATACACCCAGGTACATCGAGTAAAATCATCGATAAAAGTGACAAAATAGGAACTGCCCCGACCAACTGTGAGGGTAGGAGCAGGACCCCATACATCAGAATGAATAAGATCAAAAATGCGAGAGGAGCCACGGCCTTGCTTCGGTGGGAAGGAGGAGCGATGATGTTTGCCAAGCTGACACGCATCACAGTTGAGCGGAGAACTGGTAGGAGGTAAGTGGGGCAGAAGCTGACGAATAAGCCGAGGAGGAGGATGTCCAAGACGAAGATGCCACTGAAGGAGATCGGTGGAGGAGGAGTAGGCAGAGAGAGCAGAAACATCGTCGAGGAAGTAGAGGCCGCCGCTCTCAGTCCCAGTAGCAATCGTCCGCTGGGTCCTCGGGTCCTGAAAAGAACAAGTAGTGGGAGTGAATAAAACGGAGCACTGAAGTTGCCGACATAAAGTAGTAACGGATAACAAATTGCACGGGAACTTCGGGACATAGAGGGTATCCTCCAAGCAAAGCGATGGAGTGAGTTGAACCATGCCCGTCCCATGAACCGGGGACGGGGAACCATCCGCCACACGAACTGGGGGTAAGCGGTCATGGGTCTCAAGACGGGAGAAGCAATGAGGGTTGCCCGTCATATGATTTGTGGCACCGGAGTCAATCAGCCATTTACCTTGGGTAACGACGTGGGCACTACCTGACGTCGTGGCCACAGAGGCAGACGGCCTAGAAGAGGCGGAGGCCGAAGAAGAAGCATCACCGGAAGGGCGAAGATGAGGATGTTTCTGCCAGCAGCGGTCAACAGTATGGCCAGTACGACCACAGTGAGAGCAGAGGAACCGGGAGGATCCCCGTCCGCCAGAGGAGCCACGGCCACTAGGGCCCCCCTCTGAGCTTGGTGAGCAAAGGAGTCCTGGGAAGGGGGGGAGGCCAACAGAGGCCGCTGGAGGAGCAAAGTAACAGCGGCAATGCGAGCCGCAGTGGCATCCAAAGTAGGAGATTCCGCCTCACCCAAGATCTGCTGGTGGATCATATCATAAGAGTCAGGAAGACGAAGAAGATAACAAACAACCAGGAGTTCCTGGAAGTGTTTGTGTTGGTCAGCCAAGTCCGCGGAGAAGGGGCGATTCTGGAGGATTTCAGCACCAAGAGCCTGAACCTGCTGATAAGCCGCAGCCGGTGACATGGAAGGGCGGGCGAAGAGGTCCGCATAGAGAGTATAAATGTGGGACGTCTGGCCCCCCTTAGAATAGAGAGCAGCGAGGTGAAGCCAGGCGGCCTTGACCGTCTCATCATGGCGAATGACGGGAAGGCACTCATCAGAAAGGCTGTTGGCCAGCCAGGTGCGAACAAGAGCATCACTCGTATCCCAGTCATCAAACTCAGGAGAGGTGCGAGGAGGAGGGTCATCGGTGAGGTGATGACGCTTGCGTTGAGAACGAAGGAGAAAGGTGAAAGAAACGCTCCAATCGGGATAGTTGGAGCCAACAAGCTTGGAAAGGGTGCCAAGGTTGCCCAAAGGAGGAGGAGGAGAAGGAGCTGCAGGAGTAGTGGTGAGACCGGAGGTAGTCATAGAACCCGGCAAGCAGAAGAAGCTGCGCGAACAGGAGCGGGTAGGAAACAGAAGAAGCCGCGCGAACAGCAGCGGCTAGAAAGAGGTCAAAGGCACAGCGGGAAAGAGGTCGCGCAGACTGAAAAGGCCGAGCGAACAGAAGAGAGGAGAAGAGCAGGTGACCGCGACCAAGATGCGGGTAAGAAAGGTACAACCCGCACGGTCAGGCAGATCACAGCAGCTGCTAGAAAGCGGTCAAAGGCACAGCGGGGAAGAGGTCGCGCGGACTGAAAAGGCCGAGCGAACAGAAGAGAGGAGAAGAGCAGGTGACCGCGACCAAGATGCGGGTGAGAAAGAAACAACCCGCACGGTCAGGCAGATCACAGCAGCAAACCGCGAGTAGAGAGACAACACACGCGGACAGACCGCAACGACTAGGAAGTCGGAGCGGCAGGAAAGAACAAGGAGTGCGGCGACAAGAAAACAGGTCGCTGCGACAAAGAGCAGTAGGAGAAGAGAACCAAGAAGAAGCAAGCCGCGCGAACAGGGCAGCGGACAGAAACAAGCCGCGCGGATAGAAACAAGCCGCGCGGACAGAAGAGAAGGCAAGCCGTGAATCAAGTCGCAGAATGCGGAAAACAAGCCGCGAACAACAGAGAGCGCACAGAATCAGGAGGAAATGACCGTGCCCTCTGATACCATGTTAGAAAGTAGCGAAAAGAAGCGAAAAGTAGAGAACAAGCGAATAAACTTTTGAATAATTGAAATTTTATTATCCAAAAAAGATATCATTTACAAAGGTATGACCTCCCTTATATAGAATGGAGGAGATAAGAAGAGAGTATACAAACAATGTGGGACTAAACATTTACAGTACTGAGCGGCTAGAATAATGGAGACCGCACAGGCCACGCGGTTAGACAGATGGGTTAACCGCTCGGCAACTCCAGCAGGATAGAACAGGCCGCAGAGGTAGACCGATAGACCGCCCGGTTAACAAACCGCTGGATCAGACCGCTAAGCCGCTCGGTCAACAAACCGCTGGATCAGACCGCTAAGCCGCCCGGTCTAATACTTCAACAGAAGAGAACTTCGACTTGTCTCCGGTGAGGTGATGACCACACCCGGAGTCCACAATCCATTCGCCGTTGAAGTCCTCAACAGACAAGGCACGGACACAAGTGCCCGTCATGAAGGCTCTGTCACAACCCGCATTTTCTCTACACCTCCCGAAGCCAAAACACAAGCATTCCCTAAGAGGCCCAACCGAGTCACCAAAACAAACTTCGGCTAGCTGGGGAATCTTGCTAACAGGCTACAACCAGGCTACACAAGGAACCTAAAAAGCTAAGACCACACACTACAACGGCGAAAGGCCGGAAATGCGTCATCGTAACTCCAATCCACGATCAAACAAAATAAAGAAAAACCGGGGGCATTACAGGCTCCACCCCATTCTGCTTTCTCACTCTTAGAACAAGCTTCCTCCTTGCCTACAGCATGCCCAGGCTGCAGCTTGACCTTGCAGTCCCGCTTGAAGTGCCCTCGCTGATGACACATGTAGCACTTAAAGTTCTTCTTCCATTCTTTCTTGGGAGCAGTGCACCTCTCTACCTAATAAGAAGATGAAGGCTCATTCTCACCAGCGACCTGTTTCTTCTTCCCTTCCCATCTCTTCTTCTTCTTGCCCGTGAAGAGTGCTCCATTGCTCTCCTTAGAGACAGTAACTCCAGCCATCTGCCTTGCCAAGCTTTCCTATGAAGCAAGCAGATTCTCAAGCTCCAGCAAAGATGGTTGAGTAGCCCAGCCTTGAACTGATGTCACAAAGGCAACATACTCCTTCCGCAAGCCGCGGATTACGTGCCTTTTAAACTTAGCCTCAGATATAGGCTCATTAGGATCAAGAGCTGAAATCTCTGCACACAGACTTGAAAGTGAAAGTTAGATCTGATATACTCTAGAGGGGGGTGAATAGAGTATGGTACTTGCTAAAAACTTTTTACAACAGTTGTTGTAATCCTAAGTGAACAAGGAAGCAAATAATATAAAGTAATCTCAACAAGAAGCAACTATCTAATCACAGATTAAACACTAAGCAATCACAAAGCACAGCCAAAAACAAAAGAAAAATATGCAACCAGATGACACAAGGAGCTATAGTGGTTCCCCAATCAACCTGGGTACATCCACTCTTCTACCACCCTAGGTAGGAATCCACTACAGGATGAGTTGATCAGGTATCCTGGGCACCAATGAGCTTTTGATAAGGTGCTCAAAAACCAAACCAGATTTTTTGATCAGGTGTCTTGCCACCAATGAGCTTTTGATAAGGTGCTCAAAAACCAATCACAAACTTTTGAAGGGAGTTTGAAAAACCCTTTATAGCAGAGTGAGAGAGAGAGGGAAAGAGATGATCTTCTCTGTCAACAGTCAGAGAGAAGATAGTGGATGTTGTCAAAGCTCCCCCTGAGATCTGTAGTTGTTCAGGAAGTGAAGCTTTGTAGTAGGGTGATAGGCCTTCAGAAAATTGATCTCTAGCAAATGATGATTTCAGCAACAGCTGAAATGTGAGGTGTCTGGAGTCTTGAATGATGATGGCCTTGAACACTTGAATCAAAAGAGATCTGAAGATTTCAGTTTGTTGATCTCCTTTGGTGATGGTGTTCTTATATGAATCTTTGAGACTGAGAATGTCTGCAACTCTTTCTCTTTCTCTTGTGTAATTGTTGTTGTGAGAGCTGTTGTTGCAGAGAATATTTTTCTAACTTCTTGTTCTTCTACTCCAGGAATAATGAAAAATCTTATCTTTTATTCCTTTTTGTCTGAATAGAAATGATCCACTGTCATAAATGACTTCCTTAATTGCTTTTGTCTTCTGGAGGAAAGTCCAATAAAATATTCCTTGATAATTCCTTGAAACTTGCTCCAAATTAATTAAAAACGGCAACAAGATCTGTGAATTAATTGCTGAGAAAAATTCCTTAACTGTCTGAATTTGAATCTTGAAAATCATTGAACTCTTCAGAAAAACGTCGAACTGAGCTCCACTATCGTTGAACTGAGCTCAGAGATTTGGACTTAGACAGAAACAGAGATCGTCGATCTGAGCTCAACTATCGTCGAACTGAGCTCAGAGATTGAGAACCAAACTGAAGTCAAGATCGTCGATCTGAGCTCGAATATCATCGAATGGAGTTCGACGACTTGTTGAAGTTGAGCTCAGAGATCGTCGAATGGAGTTCGACGATTCGTCGAAGTGAGCTCAACGATCGTCGAATGGAGTTCGATGATTCGTCTTACTGAGCTCGATGAAATGACTTAGTTTTCTGAAACTGAAAATCCTGGTCTTGAGGGCAGCTTCCAAACCTAAGAACTAACACTTAGACTCAATTCTAATTGACCTTTAGATCTATACAATGAGGTCAAAACAGGTTTCCTAAGAGACATAGTGATCCTGACCCAAATCAGTAATAGGGTGTTCCAACAATCACCCCCTATTTGGGTTATGATTACTATTTACAGATATTTAAATAAAAACAACAATATACAAAGCAAAAATGCAATAAACAAGACATTGCAGAATCACAGATATTATCTCAGACAGATCATAAAACAGCATATATTGTCAACTTACAGAATTACTCCTTTTCCTTGCTCTTTATAAGTATTATTTCCCTGTTTGGATTAAATGCTTCCTTTTTAGATCTTCTATCATCAGCTGCACCTAAAGAGGTTTGCTGCTTAGGCTTGCGCACTACAGCTTCAGGATGCAGCTTCATGTAGCTTTCAGAATCAAAAAACTTGCTGGAAGCATATCTTTCAAGTTCCTTTTTCCTTTGATCAGATAATGTAGTAATATTGGAAGTGTCTTTGCCTTGTTCTCTGGCTTTCTTGATCTGATCCAAAGCAGCTAATTCCTTCATCCTGGCTGTCCAAGAAGTAGGGTTGTTCTCTGGATCCTCAAAGGGAACTGGAGGCTCATATCTGTTGGAGGAATTGTCTGCAGGAGTTCTGGATGAGACTAACTCTTTAAGCTTGTAGGGAAAGGGACCTGAAGTAGTATCAGAGGAAACTTGTCCTTGCCTTGAATAAGGATGCTGCCTGGAAGAGCCTTTGGAGTATACTTGAAATTCTCTTTGGTTTCCTCTATAGTTTCCTCTCCTTGATTGGTAGCCTCTGGATTGGCTTCCCCTATGTTGACATCTTCCTTGAGGCTGATAAGGGGTTTGGCTTCTGGCAGAGGGTTGAGAAGTAGAGCTACCACCTGCACCTACATTAGGAGGAGGAGGAGGAGGATGATGGAACTGAGAGGAACCTTTCTCATACTTTTTCTTTTTCTTCATGGCCTTCAATTGATTCTTGGAGTATTGCATCCAGTGTTCTGTGATAGGATAGTTATGTAGTATGTAATAAGGAATATCATTGGTATCTTTGACTTTTGCTAGAGGAACCCTTTTCATAGCCTTGCTTCTGGCCTTTCTTTTCCTTGCAATAGTTGCAGAGGAGTCATCTGAATCAGTCCTATATTGATCACTTTCTGAGCTTTGTTCATCATACAGTGCATCAATCCTTTTAAGATAGTATATCTGTTGTTGGGATTGTGCAGAGGTAACAGTAGTGACAGCAGTTGTGGCAGCAATAGTAGATACAAAACTTTCAGGAGTAACACTCTCAGAAATGGAATGAATAGCAGCAGTAGATACAGCAGTAACTGGGGCAGCAACAGATACAGATAAAATACTTTCAGACACAACAGGTTCAGCATCAGCAATAACATCAGCAATAACAGTAGGCTCAAGGTCAAATGCCTCTATCATATGTATATCCTCAGATATTAAATCATCAGAATTAGCAGCAATATCAACAATGTCAGTACCAGAAACTGAAGGAGCAGCAGCAGAAAGGGACTGTACAAAAGAATGAATTAAGCTAGTGTCACAGCTTAAAATAGGCACAATGGCCTTAGACAGATCTTCAGATGGCTGGACTGCAGTATGCTCTGGAAGACAGCTGAAATATACTGAATCAAAATCTGATAATAATGACCTGAGGTCCATTGAGAAAACTGCAACTTATGGTGTTGAGGCTTGAGCTTGAATAGAAGTAACAGCAGCAGCAGCAGCAACAGGCAATCTAACCACTTCATGAGGCATCTCCCCCTTCCTAGATTCATTCAGGACTGGATCAAGGCACCCAGATGAAGGGATTGCCTGAGGAGGAATGAGGGAGGAGAGCCAGGCAGACAGGTCTGCAACTGACTTTAAAAGTGGAGCCAAGGAGGTCTCCAACAAGAGGGATAGCCTGGGAGCTATCAGCTCATAAAGTCTGTCTGCTAAGGCTGGAAGATCTACATGCTCAATAGGGACTTGAGCAGAGGTAGGGACTAAAGGTGGAACAGCTGGAGATGTGGGTGGAGAGCTGGTGTATGGGGGAAAGGAGGGTTGAGATATGGGGATTGTGGAAATTGAAGATAATGGAATGGAAACAGAGGGTGTGAAGGAGGGTCGTGCAATGATATCTGGAAGTAACTGTTGATATGATGTGGAAGAAGAGGGTAGATCAGGAGGGGATGAAGGGGAATCATCCATAAAGGAATCATCTATCAGATTGAAAGATGGAAGATGAGATGATGATTCAATTTCTAGGTGAGGGTATTGATGTAGAGGATGGAAAAGTTCTTCTGAGAGAGGTGGAGGTGGAGAAATTGAAGTTGGAGATGGGGTTGAAATAATGATTGTAGAGGAAATTTGAATGGTGGAGGTGACTGGTGTAGATGAAATAAGAGTTGGAGGAGGAGGAGAAGCAGCAGGCAAGTCTTCTGCAGGGGCAGGGACTTGAGGGGAAGAGACTGCAATAGTCCTTGTGCCTGAAGTTGCACTTACAGAGGGTCTGCTGAGCTTCACTATCTGCATGTCCCACTTTCCAAACAGGGCACAGGAGAGCCTCTTAGAGGCATTGATGTGCATCCCATTTGAGACTAGCAGTGCAGGGCATCTGTTTTGAAGAAATAGCCCTAGTATCCTTCCAAAGTAGACAAAATTCTTGTTGATCTTTTTCTTAATCAGGTCAAAGAAAACTTCTCCCCAGTTTAACTGTTTCTTGTCTACAATAGCACCCATCAAACACAGCTGATACCTGGAGATGGTATAATGGGCTGAGTGTTTGGCTAACAATACTTTTCCAACCACATCAGCTAAGAACCTATACTCCACAGATAAATTCTTCTTCAGCAGTTTGCTAGGGTTTGCATTTGAATGTCTCATTCTCTCAAGCATATTAGAAAATTCTTCTCCAGACATTTCAGCGGATTCTTCTCCAGAATTCAATCCAAAAATTTTTGTCAGGGCAGCAGGTGTAAGAGGTACCTGAGTTCCTGATACTGTGTCAATCACTGTATTCTGGTCCTGGTTGTGGGCATTATAGACCCACTCCTTGATTTCATCAGTAGTCAATTTGATTCTGGTAGACATTATAGTAACTAACTTTTGCTCCTTGAAAAGTTCTAGAATGTCTCTGAAAATATGATCACTGTTGTTAAACGAATCCATATCAATATCAAATCCTGCATCATATTTCATGGCGGCCAAGACTGCAACTGAGACGGCCATTGTTTCCTGCAAAAATCAACAAACAAACGACCAAGTGTAGAGAAGTTTGGAGGGAAAGAGAATTTTTGCAGAAAGTATGAAAGCGCAAGGGAGAACGACGGCCGAAAAAAGAGTTTTATATTAGGGTTCGATGCAGAAAAGGAAAGATCGTTGAACTCAGTTCGACGATCGGGGCTTCTAAAGGAAACTGAAAGGTCATCAACATCGACGATCTCTGTTCGACGATATTGGAGAGCGTCGAGCTCCGTTCGACGATAGTTCAGAAAACAAAATCGTCGAGCTTCGTTCGACGATCGCTGACCTAGAAAGATAGTTGAGCACTATCTGAGAAGCGCTGAACTCTGGTCGACGATTTCGGAAAGCCTCGATCTCCGTTCGACGATCGGGGAGAAAATCGTCGAGCGCAGTTCAAAGATCAGAAACACTCTATACACTAGAAAAATTAAAATGTTTGCCTAGTCTTGGTCATTTTTAGAGTTTTAAAATCTTGGAACTTATTTTAGACTTCCTCCATCTAACATTCCTAACTGATTTAGTAAGAAGGTGTGTTTCTTTTCATCCAAGGGTTTGGTGAAAATATCTCCCCTTTGCAAATCAGTTGAGATATATTGAAGTTCAATTTTATTTTTCTCAACATTATCCATTAAAAAGTGATGCCTAATTTCTATGTGTTTTGTCCTACTATGGAGGACTGGATTTTGAGATATAGAAATAGCACTGGTATTATCACAAAAGATTTTAGACTTCTCTAAGTTGTAGCCATAGTCTAGGAGTTGGTTTTGAATCCACAAGATTTGTGAACAACAACTACCTGCAGCCATATATTCAGCTTCAGCAGTTGAAGTTGACACAGATGTTTGTTTCTTGCAAAACTAAGAGACAAGTCTGTCACCAAGAAATTGACAAGTTCCACTGGTGCTTTTCCTGTCAATTCTGCATCCAGCATAATCAGCATCAGATAATCCAGTTGAGTCAAATGCTGAATCTTTTGGATACCAGAGACCTAGATTTGGACAACTTTTTACATACCTGAGAATCCTTTTTACTAATGTTAGGTGTGACTCTCTAGGGCTCACTTGGAATCTAGCACAGATGCATGTAGCAAACATTATGTCAGGTCTACTAGCTGTAAGGTACAATAAAGAGCCAATCATTGCTCTATATGTTGTCTGATCAACAGGTTTCCCATGTTCATCAACATCTAATACAGCATTAGTAGGCATAGGTGTTTTCATGCATGATGCTTCAGACATACCAAATTTCTTAACCAATTCTTTTGCATACTTGGTTTGAGAAATAAATATGCGTTCAGCATGTTGCTTGATTTGCAATCCTAGAAAGAAGGATAGCTCACCCATGCTACTCATTTCAAATTTATAATGCATTAGATTTGAGAACCTTCTGCACAAATTTGAATCAGTAGAACCAAAGATAATATCATCTACATAGATTTGTACTAGTAGGGTATGTGACTTATGGGTTCTAATAAAAAGAGTTTGGTCTACTCTACCCCTTATAAACTCATTTTTCAGGAGAAAGCATGCTAGGGTCTCATACCATGCTCTAGGAGCTTGCTTGAGACCATATAATGCTTTATTCAGTTTAAAAACATAATCAGGATGAGATGAAGAGATAAAACCTGGAGGTTGTCTGACATAGACTTCTTCTTTGATGTCTCCATTGAGAAAGGCACTCTTTACATCCATCTGGTATACTTTGAAGCCTTTGTGTACTGCATATGCTAAGAAGATTCTAATAGCCTCCAACCTTGCAACTGGTGCAAAAGTCTGGTCATAATCTATGCCTTCTTCTTGAGAGTACCCTTGAGCAACTAGCCTTGCCTTGTTCCTTACAATTACTCCTTGATCATCCAATTTGTTTCTGAACACCCACTTTGTTCCAACAATGGAGTGATCCTTAGGCCTTGGTACTAGTTCCCAAACTTTGTTCCTTTCAAATTGATGCAACTCTTCTTGCATTGCAATGATCCAGAGTGGATCTTGCTCTCCATCTTGAATGGATTGAGGTTCAATTTGAGATAGGAAGCAATTTTGCAACAGGTTTTGGTTAACCTGATTTCTGGTTTACACACCAGCTGAGATGTCTCCAATCACTTGGGAGATTGGATGGTCTCTTGATATTACTAAATCAACAGGAGGTGTTGATTGTTCACCAACATGTGTTGTTGTTTCCTCTTGTGGTACAACAACTGGCTCTTTAAGAGGTTTCTCTTCAGGATGTTGAATGTCTTCTTCATCTTCACTGCTTTCCTCTTTTTGAATGATTTGTAATCTATACAAGTCTTCAACAAGAGAATGTAATTGCAAAGGTTCTATGGTAGAAGTATTCTTCTCCTTGAAAGACATGTTAGTTTCATCAAAAGATATGTGAACAGATTCTTCAATTTTAAGAGTTGATTTATTATATACCCTATAAGCCTTACTGATCATGGAGTATCCCAGAAACACTCCTTCATCAGCTTTAGCTTGAAATTTTGTTAAGTACTTCTTAACATTATTGTGTATGTAACAAATATAACCAAAAATTCTAAAATAATCTACTTTAGGTTTCTTCCCTTTGAGTAATTCATAGGGAGTCTTCCCCTTCAGTTTGTGTATTAGACTTCTATTCAGCCCATAGTTGGAGGTGTTCACTGCCTCTGCCCAAAAGGATAGAGGAAGGTGAGCATCTGACAGCAATGTAGTGGCAGATTCAATAAGGGTTCTATTTTTCCTTTCAGCTACCCCATTTTGTTGAGGAGTTTTAGGAGCTGAGAAAGTGTGCCTGATCCCTTCACTTTGACAGAACACTTGTATAAGAAGAGAATCAAACTCTGTCCCATGATCACTTCTGATCAGGGCAATGTGAGTATTGAACTCAGTCTGTATGCATTTGAGAAACTCTGTCAAACACTTAAAGTTATCAGACTTCTTCCTCAGAAAGAACACCCATGTGAATCTAGAGAAGTCATCTACAACCACTAAGGTGTAAGATTTCCCTCCTAAGCTTTGTACTGTAATGGGTCCAAAAAGATCCATGTGTAACAGATACAAAATCCTAGGTGAATCACTCTTATTAAGTGACTTGAAACTATTTTTGGTTTGCTTGCCTAATTGACAAGCCCTGCAGAGTCCTTCCTTCTTTTAGGGGTCAGAAGGTAGTTCTCTAACAAGGTTGTCCTTGGATAGTCTAGCAATGGTTCTAAGGTTTATATGTCCTAATCTCTTATGTCATAATACATTAGGTCTACTAACAGAGTTAAACAGGCAAATATCTACTTCAGTTGAAAGAAAGTCTACTAAATAGATGTTACCTTTCATTTTATCTGTCAACACAGTTGTGTTGTCCTCTGATTTGATCCTGTATAAGGATTTGCTGAAAGTCACCTGGTAGCCTTCATCACATAGCTGACTGATGTTGATCAAGTTGTGCTTCAGTCCTTCCACATAGGCTACCTTCTTGAATATGACTGTCCCAATTTGGACTACACCATATCCTTTTGTTAGTCCAAAGTTTGAATCACCAAATATGACTTTGGTTCCAAGCTTGGCTTTAAAGGATGTGAGATTGTCCTTGCTTCCTGTCATGTGCTTTGAGCACCCACTATCCAGATACCATTATTGGTTTGATGTTGGATAGGTCTTCACCTGCACATAAAATAATTTACTTGTTTTTGACCCAGTTTACCTTGGGCCTAGGTTGATAACCTTTAAATTTAGAAATAAATGGCATCCCTGGTTGACTCTTATAACCTTCAGGATGATATCTCCTTGAAGGTATTATCCATTCAGTATAAGGGTTAAGTCTGGATGAAGGACCCTAGGATTGGAATTTGATTTATCCTTGAAGAAGTTTTCAAATCTCTGATCTCTACTCGACGATCGTTGAGCTGCGTTCGACGATCTTGGGTCAGATCGTCGAGCTCCATTCGACGATCGACTGTGGCAGAGTTTAGGGTTTAGAGATCGTCGACCTGAGTTCGACGATTTTGCCTGAGATCGTCGATCTGCATTCGACGATCGTCTAGCTCCGTTCGACGATTTCTGTTGAATTCTTGGTTTCTTAGGTAAGTCAGAATTCTTCCTAGCTACCTCTACAACTCCCTTCCCTTTATCAGAGATAAACTTGATTGGGGTTATTAGTACTATAGGTTGGCTGGATGAAGCACCCAAGCCCAGTGTACTGTTGAATCTAGAGTTCACTGTGCTTGTGATGTACATTAGCTTGATGCTTCTCCCATTAAGGGATTCTTCAAGCTTTTTGGCCTCTGATAGCTCACTTTTCAGCAAGCTATCTGCTCCCTACAACACTCCAACTCCTCAGAGAGTTTGAGATTTTCTGATTTTAAGGTACTGTGTTCAGACAATTGATTTCTGAGAAAAATGATTTCCTTCTCAGATTTTAATAAGTCTAAACATAGTGCTTTAAATTCATACTTAAAGTCCTCAGAATTGAAATCAAATGAGTCTATTACCTTGTATTCTTCAGGTTAAGTCTCTGATTCAGATTCAGACTCTTCTTCATCAGAATTGTGTTGTGAGGCATTGATAGCCATCATGCAGAATTCCTTTTCTTCAGCATCATCCTCATCATCACTTGAGCTGGAAGAAGTTTTTGATTCTTCTTCTGTCTCACTCCAAGATTCAGCAACAAATCTCTTCCTTGTGTGTTTGTTCTTGCTTGAGGAGGGTTTGCCATTGCTATTCTTCTTGAAGTCCTTGTCTTTTCTTTTTTCTCTCTTGTCCATTCTGTTCTTATTTTTGTTCTCTGAACAGTCAGGCACAATGTGGCCTGGTTTCCTGCAACCAAAGCAAATAATTTCTTTATTATTTGATTTATCATACCTTGGCTTGTCATGTTCTTTGTATGATCTCTTCCTGAAGTCCTTTCTGGCCATTTTGTAAAATCTTTTGGCCAGTAGACTAAGCAGCTCATCATTGCCTATGACATTGTCTTCAGGCTGATCTTCAGTGGCTTTGAAAGCTATTGACTTTTCCTTTCTTGTGGCCGGTGAGTCAGCCTTCTGCTCTTCTTCTCTATTTTTGATGAGCAGCTCATAAGACTTGAGCTTGCCCAAGAGAGCTTCTGTTGTGATTTCATTGAGACTTCTGGCATCCTTGATTGGCCAGATCCTTGAGTCCTAAGTGCTTGGGAAGCACATTAGGATTTTGTCATTTAGCTCAGTCAATGAGATCTCTTTATCCAAAGTTTTCAGTTCATTGACTATCAGACTGAGTCTATTATACATGTCTGCTACTGACTCAGCTTCTCCTTTCTTGAAGTTCTCATATTGGGTTATGAGGTGAGATCTTTTGTCTTTTCTTTCATCAGCAGTTCCTGAGACTATATCAGATAGCTTATCACAGATTTCCTTTGCTGAGTTGCATTCAGCCACCTTTTGGAAAATGTCATCAGACATAGTCTGGGCTAAGATATTCATAGCTGTTGCATCTACTACTTTTCACTTCTTGATCTCTGAATCTGTTCCTGAGGGAGGTGGAACAGCATTTGTGCTTGTGTTCTCTGGAGGTCTTGGACACACTGTCAAAACAGAATTGAAGATGTCCTCATCAATAGAATTCATGTAGAGTCTAATCCTTGCATTCCAAAGTGCAAACTTGGATAGATTGCACACTGGAGGTCTGGTGCTAGCATAATCTTTGTTTTGTGCCATGTTTTGTGAAGAAATAATTCTAATAACAAAATCAAAATAAGCAGATCTAACTATAGGAATCTTTGGGTTCAGGTGTTAGCCTGTGCAACCACTAAGATGTGGTATTTTTAACCAACCTCGCTTTGATACCAATTGAAAGTGCAAGTTAGATCTGATATCCTCTAGAGGGGGGGGTGAATAGAGTATGGTGCTTGCTAAAAACTTTTTACAACAGTTGTTGTAATCCTAAGTGAACAGGGAAACAAATAACATAAATTAATATCAACAAGAAGCAACTATCTAATCATAGATTAAACACAAAGCAATCACAAACCACAGCCAGAAACAAAAGAAAAATATGCAACCAGATGACACAAGGAGCTATAGTGGTTCCCCAATCAACCTGGGTACATCCACTCTTCTACCACCATAGGTAGGAATCCACAGTAGGATGAGTTGATCAGGTGTCCTGGGCACCAATGAGCTTTTGATAAGGTGTTCAAAAACCAAACCAGATTTTTTGATCAGGTGTCTTGCCACCAATGAGCTTTTGATAAGGTGCTCAAAAACCAATCACAAACTTTTAAAGGGAGTTTGAAAAACCCTTTACAGCAGAGTGAGAGAAAGAGAGGGAAAGTGATGATCTTCTCTGTCAACAGTCAAAGAGAAGATAGTGGATGTTGTCAAAACTCCCCCTAGGATCTGTAGTTGTTCAGGAAGTGAAGCTTTGCAGTAGGGTGATAGGCCTTCAGAAAATTGATCTCCAACAAATGATGATTTCAGCAACAGCTGAAATGTGAGGTGTCTGGAGTCTTGAATGATGATGGCCTTGAACACTTGAATCAAAAGAGATCTAAAGATTTCAGTTTGTCGATCTCCTTTGGTGATGGTGTTCTTGTATGAATCTATGAGACTGAGAATGTCTGCAACTCTTTCTCTTTCTCTTGTGTAATTGTTGTTGTGAGAGCTGTTGTTGCAGAGAATATTTTTCTAACTTCTTGTTCTTCTACTCCAGGAATAATGAAAAATCTTATCTTTTATTCCTTTTTGTCTGAATAGAAATGATCCACTGTCAAGATAGTCGTTGTCCTGTCATAAATGACTTCCTTAATTGCTTTTGTCTTCTGGAGGAAAGTCCAATAAAACATTCCTTGATAATTCCTTGAAACTTGCTCTAGATTAATTAAAAACGGCTACAAGATCTGTGAATTAATTGCTGAGAACAATTTCTTAACTATCTGAATTTGAATCTTTAAAATCGTTGAACTCTTCAGAAAAACGTCGAACTGAGCTCCACTATCGTTGAACTGAGCTCAGAGATTTGGACTTAGACAGAAACAGAGATCGTCGATCTGAGCTCAACTATCATCGAACTGAGCTCAGAGATTGAGAACCAAACTGAAGTCAAGATCGTCGATCTGAGCTCGAAGATCGTCAAATGGAGTTCGACGACTTGTTAAAGTTGAGCTCAGAGATCGTCGAATGGAGTTCGACGATTCGTCGAAGTGAGCTCAACGATCGTCGAATGGAGTTCGACGATTCGTCGTACTGAGCTCAACGAAATGACTTAGTTTTCTGAAACTGAAAATCCTGGTCTTGAGGGTAGCTTCCAAACCTAAGAACTAACCCTTAGACTCAATTCTAATTGACCTTTAGATCTATACAATGAGGTCAAAACAGGTTTCCTAAGAGACATAGTGATACTGACCCAAATCAGTAATAGAGTGTTCCAACAAGACTCTTCATCTTCAAGAAGTATTTAGAGATAGACAAGTCTCCTTGAGTTGTCCTGGCCAACTCATTCTCCAGAAACTGAAGTCTAGCCACATTCTTACTATTGAACAACTCATCAATGGTTGTCCAAATGTCAGCAACAGACTCACATCTAATGATGTGATCAAACAGTTCTAGTGAAACAGCTCTCTTGAGAACAAACTCCGCCTTAGCATTGGTTTTTCTCCAGAGCCTCACCTTCTCAGTAGTTCTGAAAGCAGCCGTCACTTCCTGTCTGTCATCACCACCAACGACCTCCCATAGCTCCTCACCAAGAAGGTAACTCTTCATGCACGACTTCCGGTTCTTGAAGTTAGTCGGCGTTAAGAGTTCAATTCCAAGACCTCTTGCATAACTCCCTTCCATTGCAACAACCGATGATAGCAACCTTTCAGAAGCTCAGAGCACCAACACAGGTTGAACACCAATCAAGCACAGAGTAACAACACTGGTTGAACACCGCTCAAGCAACTGAACCTCCCTCTGATACCATGTTGAATTTTCTCAAAGTGGTCAGCAAGATAGCCCAAAGCCAAATTAATATTCTTGGCACTACCCAGTTCACACTTTGATCTAGCGGAAACCGAAGGAGCAAGCTCAACACACCAAGCACATGGAAGAACAAGCAGATCTTATATTCATTACACTTCTTTACAAGGCGAGGTATAGGTAGCGAGACATGATTTCAATAGTATACAAGCTATAACAGAAAGCACAACAAACAAACCGGGCGGACAGCACTGGAAACTACCGAGACCGCCGAAGTCGCCAAGTCCGCCGAAGCCGTCCGAGCTGAAGCTGCAACAAGCCGAATAGACACGGAGTCCGCCGAAGCCGCGAGGCCGCGCGGACACACCGTTATTCACCTACTGCCGAGGAACTGAAGAACAGACCGCCTACCTGCCTGAGACCAGCGGACAGGTTATTGGAACTTGCAAAGTTGAAGCATAGAACTGACAAGCCGCAGAGCGACCTGCTGAAACCGTAGAGACCGCACACTTCCAAGTACTTGACCGAAGTCAAAGCCAAACTCCTGGCTCCTTGAAGCTAGCCGCGCGACCTGCACACAGCAAATAGTTAACTCTGATTCAATCCGCGCGGACAGAAAACTGAGACCACAGCACTTTGACGAGCCCCCACTTACTGTTCACTCAGTTACTGTAAACGTGTCGGGGGGTCCTATTTATAGGTGAGGTGAGGAGTGTGGTCACCGCCCTAGTGGATAGAGACACCGCCCCAGCCCGTGCGCTAACAAACACCCGTCCGCTGAGTCCGCAAGGACTTAGCCAGATTCCAAGGAACAAACCGCCAGGAGCAAGGCACTGATCACAACAAGGCGGACTTGCCTCACACTATGCAGACAAGGTACAGTACGCACAGACTGCACAGTCCGCAATATCACCATATGGATAGCCACAACCCCTTCAGCAACAGTCCTCTCACTAGAGAGGCAGTCCGCATAGTACAAGACCAAAGCCTCCATCCGCCACGTCCACGACCAAAGGCAGGGTTAACAACAGTCTGCCCGGTCAACAACGGACTTGGCGGATACAACAGACACACTGGACTTGTCACAGAATGTGACCAAGTCCAGTAAATTACAAAGGGCCTAACGCGAGCTTGGAGGACAAGGCTCAGTCCGCCAATCACCCAAAACGAAAACGCCAACACTCCTCCAGAGTTAAGGCAGAGTCCGCAAGCAATCTCGCACAGCTACCCAAACGGCCAACTGCCGGACTCCACACACCAGTTCGCCACAGCTACAACACTGCTGTACTACCAGAGCTCGACAAGGCCACAGCCAAACTCCTAAGGCCAGTCCGCAAGCCTCCCGCGGATAGGACCCAATCCGCCGGTTAACACAAGCTTGCAACACGGCCACTGAACAGAGCACTGCCTACAGCCTGCAAACCTCTGTCCGCTCAGACCGCTCCTCAATCAGCCAAGCCTCCAAGAAAGCATACACCCTGTCCGCAGACAGCAGTTCGCCCAGGGCCGCGGACACAGGCCGCACAGGCCGCTCCTTAAACAGCCAAGCCAGCACTCAGAACGCAACCAACAGTCTGCCCATGCCGTGGACGCAGACCGCTCAGGCCGCCCAGTCCGCAGACTTTGTCCGCTCAAGCCGCCCGGCCTGTCCATCAACCACTTTCACTTCACAATATTCTTATTTTAATTTTAAAATAAGAATATATTAATAAATACATAATATCTTTTTAATTAATTTGAACATATTCAAATCATATTTCGAGCGATTTAGGGCTGCCTCGAAATCAACTCGAAATCAGATTGGAGTCAAATTGAATCGAACAAGTTTAACCGATTCCGATTCGGCTCAATATTCAAGCGATTTTAGAGTTTCAAATAATAGACTCAACCCTAGTTCCATATTCTGTTTTTTACTGTGATTGCTTTGATCAGCCTCAACCAATTGATGGTTGTTTGATCAACATTGCTACATTTTTTACCGCAAATATCATCTTTAAGTTGGAAAAATTGGGTTGTTTCTTTTGTTTAGATCAAGAGTGTAAAGATTAAAATTGATTTGAAAAGAATGAAAAAATCTTTTTTTTTTATTTTGTTAATGCTTTGCTAATAGCTGCATGTTGTTTTGACAACATTATTTTAGGTGATTGTTATGAGTAAATTTATTTTGGATATATACAAATTAATTTTAAGGACATATCAAAAAATTATAAGTGCAAATCAAACTGTTATGAACAAACCAAAATAAAAAAAATAAACTAATTTATTATTTGCACTAATTTTACAAATTATAATGAACTTAAAGCTTTAATAGTGAATAAACACTTTGTTAATTCTTGCACACAACCATTATTCTTGCACAAATAAATGAAGATGTCTCATGCTACAAAAACTATAACCAACAGTCATTCTCATATATTTTTAAGTGTCCTATCACACGTTCACAATGGAGTAAAAAAAGTATACCCAATTACGAAACAGATTAAATATAAATCATTCACTTGACTGGAGGAGCGCTGACACTGAACCACGCAAAGAACGAAAGGATTTCCGACGGTGAAGCACAATTTTAGTTTTACGTGAGGAGATTTGCTAGAACGCGGTTGTTATACACATATAGCTTTTGCTATACATAGATTTTGCTATACACACCTATGTAAGATTATGACATGTGGCGGGCCCACCAAAAATTTGGAATACACCGGTGAATCATCCTAAAATCCCTAAAAAAAACAATCGCGTGGATTCTGGACTACGTCCATGAATCTGACAACCGCGATGGTCGGAGAGAACTCACTTTCCGGCACTTTACCCGAGGTGCTCCCATGGAGTTTAACGCGGCTCGAGATCCAGAATAACCAGTTCTACGGTAACCTTCCGTCGACGGCGGCAAACCTGATTGTTTTCAAAGCGAACGATAATCTTCTTTCTGGCTCCATTCCCGCCAAATTTCTCTAAGCTTACGATCTTACACCTGGGGAGCAACAAAATCACCGGCGGCATTCCGCCGGAAATCTCCGCCCTCCGATACCTGACAGACCTCAATCTCAGCAGCAACCAGCTCGTGGGCGAGATCCCTGCCTCGATTGGCACGTTACCTGATCTCACTTCGCTAGATCTATCCAACAATCAGCTCTCCGGCCCCATTCCTCCGTCGATCGCCAGCCTCAACCTTAATCTCCTCAATCTCTCTTCCAACAAGCTCGCCGGCGAAGTACCGGCCACGCTGCAAAACCAAGCCTACGACCAGAGCTTCATCTCCAACCTCGCACTCTGCTCCTCCGATTCCGATCTCCACATTACCACCTGCAAATCCCGATCGGACAGATCAGACGGCCTCTCCCATGGTCTCCGGATCCTCATTGCCATCCTAATCGCGCTCACTGTAGTATTTTCCGCCGCCATATTCACCTTCTTTGTGGTGAAACACCGTCATCAACGGCTGTCGGCTGAGATCAAGACGAAGTGGAAGATGACGCCGTTCCAAGTTTTTTTAGGGTTTTTATGATGATTCACTGGTGTATTCCAAGTTTTTGGTGGGCCCGCCACGTGTCATAATCTTACATAGGTGTGTATAGCAAAAGCTATACACACCTGTGTATAACAACCGCGTTCGATTCGCTCTACAGGAGAATGACTTGCCCTTATCTTTTTTTTACTGTAAAATACTTATTAATTATTTAAAAAAATTATTTTAAAAGTTAATTTAGACATATTCAAAATAAATTTACTCCTAACAATTATCTAATTTTTTTTACTGCTATTAGCAACTTTTAAAGTGTTTTAAAATTGCTCTAAAACAATATGGCTGTAATTTCCAATTTGGATTTGTGCGTAAAAGACTTCTTCCCCCCTCCTTCCGCCTCTTTTTCCAACCCATCGCCGCTACATAACCAGCCGAACAATCGAATCCCCCACACCAAATCGTGTAGTTATGTCTACCCAAATCTCCCTCTCCTCCTTCGTCCTTATCTTCTTCCTCCTGCGCCTTTCCGCCGCCGCCGCCGCCGCCGCCGCCGCAACCCGTTCAACCTACATCGTTCATATGGCGAAAGCTCAGAAGCCTGCACACTTCTCCGACCACTCCCAGTGGTTCGACGCCTCCCTCCGCACAATCTCCCCCTCCGCTGAGATTATGTACACCTACGCCGCCGTCGCCCACGGCTTCTCTGCCAGCCTCACCGCTGCCGAGGCCACCGCCCTCACTCGTCGCCCCGGCGTTCTCCTTGTCCTCCCCGACATCATTTACCAACTCCACACCACCCGCACCCCCGAATTCCTCGGCCTTGATCGCGGAGATGGCCTCATCGCCGAGTCCAACACAGCCACAGATGTCGTCGTCGGCGTTCTCGACACCGGTGTCTGGCCTGAAAGAAAAAGCTTCGACGAGACTGGTTTTGGATCTATACCCGCCGGCTGGCAGGGTCAGTGTGTCGAAGCCAAAGACTTCGATCCTGCTAAAGCCTGCAACCGCAAGCTCATCGGCGCAAGATTCTTCTCCAAGGGCTATGAATCCAGTACTGGACCAATCGACGAGAGCAGGGAATCCCGATCAGCTCGAGACGGCGATGGCCACGGCACGCATACCTCCACCACCGCTGCAGGCTCCGCTGTGCCAGACGTCAGTCTCCTAGGCTATGCAAACGGGACTGCTCGCGGCATGGCGCCGCGCGCTCGCATCGCCGTGTACAAAGTTTGCTGGGCTGGGGGATGTTTCAGCTCCGACATCCTCGCCGGCATGGAGGCTGCCGTGGAGGATGGCTGCCATGTTCTTTCTCTCTCGCTCGGCGGCGGGGCTGCGGATTATTACCGGGATAACGTTGCCATCGGCTCGTTTAATGCAATGGAGAGAGGAGTCCTCGTCTCCTGTTCGGCCGGAAACGCGGGTCCCGGGGCGGCCACGCTTTCAAATTTGGCGCCGTGGATCACCACTGTCGGCGCCGGGACGCTAGATAGGGATTTCCCTGCTTACGTTATACTAGGCAACGGGAAGAATTTCACCGGTGTGTCGCTGTACGGAGGAAAGCCCCTTGGTTCTTCTCCGATCCCGTTCATCTTCGCCGGCAATGCGTCGAGCTCAACGAATGGGAATTTATGTATGCCGGGTACACTTGTGCGGGAGAAGGTGGAAGGGAAAGTGGTGCTCTGCGAGAGAGGTATCAATGCTAGGGTTCAGAAGGGAATGGTTGTTAAAGAAGCCGGCGGGGCAGGCATGGTGTTGGCTAACACTGCCGCTAACGGCGAGGAGCTCGTCGCCGATGCGCATCTCCTCCCGGCGACGCTGATCGGTGAGAATGCTGGTAATAACGTAAAGTCCTATGTCATGTCCGATCCCAATCCAACCGCCACCATCCTCTTTGGTGGAACCATGGTCGGCGTTCAACCGTCTCCAGTCGTGGCCGCATTCTCCTCTCGAGGCCCCAACTCTGTCACGCCAGAAATCCTGAAACCGGATTTGATCGCCCCCGGCGTCAATATTCTCGCCGGATGGACAGGCGCCGTCGGCCCGACGGGATTACTAACTGACTCCCGGCGCGTGGAGTTCAACATCATTTCCGGCACGTCAATGTCATGTCCTCATGTCAGCGGCCTGGCGGCGCTTCTCAAAGCCGTCCATCCGGATTGGAGCCCAGCAGGCATCAAATCTGCGTTGATGACCACCGCTTACATCGAATACCCCGGCGGCAACGGCATCCTCGATATAGCAACCGGCGAGCCGGCGACGCCATTTGACATTGGATCCGGCCATGTCGACCCTTCCCGTGCGCTCGATCCTGGGCTTATCTACGATCTTACCGCCGATGATTATATCGACTTTCTCTGCGCGTTGAACTACACCTCGACGCAGATCGCCGTGCTGGCGAAGAACCGAAACCTCTCCTGCGATGCGGCGAAGACATACTCCCCGGCGAATCTCAATTACCCGTCGTTCTCGGCATCTTTCGCAACTGCAACCAGCGGACCCGGACAGACGTCAAATGGAACGACGACGATATTGACGCATTATAGAACGTTAACGAACGTGGGGTCGCCGGCGATTTATAAGGCGGTGGCGACGGGGAAGGTGGATGGTGGAGATGTGAAGATAACGGTGGAGCCCTCTGTTTTGAGCTTTACGGAGACCGGGGAGAAGAAGAGTTTTACGGTGAAGTTCACGGCGCCGTCACTGCCGTCCGGCTCATCTGGTTCAGGTCGGCTAGTGTGGTCCGACGGGAAGCATACCGTTGCCAGTCCTATAAGTTTCACTTGGACCTGACAAGTTTCCCACCTACAATATAATAATTATAATTATAATGATTATTATTATTAAGTAAGAAAAAATTGGAATAGAAAAAGAAAGAAAAAAAAATCACGGGGATTCACAATGATTCCGTTGCCGCAGGAATGACTTTGAGGAGAATCCTTATTTTACCTTTTTTATCTTTCTTTAACTTTGGGATTAGAAATGTAATTATGTTGAAGAATGACATCACTGTGGTAATTCTGCAATTTCAATTCTGTTACTATGGCTACATATGATGTTGTTTATCACAACTTATTTGCTCTGATGAAATTGGTCAAAAACATTCATCGTCATGGAATGTATATTTGGTATCACAAATGTTACAAAAAAAGAAACTAGTTTGAGGAATAAGATTTTGGTATGACGATGACATTTTTGTCCAATCTTACCGGAACAAATAAGTTGCGATAAACCGCGCCAAACACAACTGATGTTTGTTGAACTAATTTCATCCCTCTTGATTGATCGGGGACATTTGGTTCAGCGGCGGGAATTCTGCGGTGTTGGAGGAGGTGAGGAGGCGGGGTTGGAGATGGAGGCGGGGTTGGGGATGGAGGTGGGGAGGCGGGGTTGGAGACGAAGCTTTCAACACTGTTTTGCGAAGGCTGCGAGAGCAAACGCCGTCGAGCGTGCGTTTATTTATCACTCCGGTGTTTATTTTTTTCGCCTTGTGGCGGCGGTTGCTCTCACACCGGCGTGAAAACACCCTGCCAAATGAAGCCTTAGGTGCAGTGTTTTTGTTGTGTCAAGATATGGTGAATTCGTTCAAACCTTGCCTGATCCAGTAGTAAGTCTGTGTTTGGCACAGCTTATCGCGACTTATTTGCTCTGGTGAGGCTGGACAAAAATGTCATTGTCATGCCAAAATCTTATGCCCCCAACTAGTTTCTTTTTTTGATAACGACAGTAACATTTGTCATACCAAACATACAATGACGATTTTTTTCAACCTCATCAGAGCAAATAAGCTGCGATAAGCCGTGCCAAATGCATCCTAAATCTACATGGAGTCCAGTCCCCCATGCCCTAACTTGGATGGTTGATATTTTATATAATTATAGTTATTTACACAATATTTATATATATATTTTTCTCAAATTTTGTTTTGAATTGTTGTTCAAATTAGGTCATGATATTTTGTTATCTATATATTATGTAAAGTTTTAGCTACAGCTCAATTGGTGATGAGGAGTTGAGAAATTCCATTATTAAGTGTGTTCGGGCTGGAGTAGTTCTGTGATGGGTGACCTCTTGGGAAGTCCTCGTAGGGGCAGTTAACTGGATCACTTCTCATCAAAAGGGTGGAGGTAACCACAACAACCCACCCATGGATGAAGAGGGTTGGGTATACGGTATGTCTATTGAGGTTGAACCTTTTTCGAGCTGGATGTTGAGGGTACTGATGGTCGTCCTTTGAGATGTATGTTGTATGAGCGAAACTCGATAATCAAGCGTGCGCCACAGGGACTTCCTACGAGGTCACCTATCTCGTGACTACTCCATCCCAAGCACGTTTAACTTGATTATCGAGTTTCGCTAATCTAAGAGAGGTTGCGTCCTCCAACAATCCGTCGGTGGACCGGAGACTGGTTGGGGTGCTTGATCTGCAAATTTGTTGAGGTTGAACCCTTTTGAGCTGGATGTTAGGGGTGCATACGACCGTCCTTTCGAGTTGTGTGCTGAGGAGGCTGTTACATTGTTCTTATTATCTCTTCTCCAGCTCGGAATCTCCGGAAGAGACGTACAATTCGGTTCATGGGGTGCAAATATCACAGGTGTAAGACCCCCCCTCCCGGATCCCAAAACACGGCACGAAGGTGGTCTTATGCCCAGAACAGCCGCCTTGCGGTAGCTTTAGCGCACGGGCTAACATGTACCACAAGACGCGTATTCGGCCGGCTACAATCAATATCAACATGCATATGCCAACCCAACCAAAATATAATAAAGAGAAGTCAAATCCACACCAAGTATATATGTCCAAAGTACCTCAAATAAAGAAGCTAAAACATATTTCTACAATATCAGAGTACAACAAATAAATGCCCAACGGGGCTACATCAGAGTCGCTCAACACTCACATCAGTAACTGACGGTAGTGACGGTACCGTCCCTTCAGGCCCTGTCATCCTAGCCTGGTTGTTCTGCTGCATAGTCTGCAGCTGCTCTACCTGTGGGGTGACCTCCCAAAAAGGAAGACGTAGCAACCACTAGTCGAAAAGACTAAGTGGCTTCACATCCGCTCCCTCGGCGACTCCTTGGCACCGGGCGGAGAAAGGAACAAGGGTATATACTTGGGAGGTCACCCCACAGGTACAAGCATGTGGTAATAGTATAATAAGATTAACAACATTTTAATCTAACAGTTCAACAAGTGATATTGTTGGAACACCCTATTACTAATTTGGGTCAGGATCACTATGTCTCTAGGAAACAAATGTTTGACCTCCTGTATAGCTCAATAGGTCAATTAGAATTGAGTCTAAGGGTTAGAAGTTTAGGTTTGGAAGATGCCCTGAAGACCAGGATTTTTTGTTTGGAGACTAAGTCATGTCGTCGAGCTCAGCACGACGATTCGTCGAACTCCGATCGACGATCGTCTAGCTCAACTTCGACAGATCGTCGAACTCCATTCGACGATCGCTGAGCTCAACTTCATCATATCGTCGAACTCCATTCGACGATCGGTGAGCTCAGGTCGACGATCTTGACTCAGCATTGGATTTCTATCTCTGAGCTCAGTTCGACGATCTTTGAGCTCAGATCGACGATATTTTGCTGTTGTATTAGTCCATATCGCTGAGCTCAGTTCAACGATAGCAGAGCTCAGTTCGACGTTTTCAGATAACTTTAAGGATGTTTCTAGATTCAAATTCAAATCAGTTAAGAAGTTATTCTGCAATTAATTCTGAAGATTTCCTTGTCGTTTTTCATTTATTTCTGGACCAAGTTTCAAGGAATATTTCTATGGACTTTCCTCCAGAAGGGATTTTGCAATTAAGGATGCAATTAATGCAGGCCAACAACTATTCTTCTCAGAGATTGTTTTGTTCAGTACCAGAGAATGAAAAAGAAGAATTTTTTTTTTGAATCTCTAAGACAAATTACAGAGATACACAGACACATACAGACAGACATCAGTAATCTTCAACAAAATATTCTGTCTCAAAGAATTCTCAAGAACACTCATCCAAGGAGATCAACCTTTTCTAAAATCTTCAGATCTCTCTAGTTTTCAAGTGTTCAAGGCCAACATATTTCAAGACTCCAGATATTCAACATTTCAGCTGTTGCTGGAATCATCTTTTGCCGGAGCTCAAGTTTTGAAGGCCTATCCCCCTCAGCAAAGCTTCTTTTCCTGAAGATCTCAAGGATTCAGGGGGAGCTTTGACATCAACAATCCACATAGTCTTCTCAGTTGTTTGAGAAAGAGAAGACTTCCATCACTCTCTCACCCCCTCTCTGTAAAGGGTTTCTCAAACTCCCTTCAAAAGTTTGAACTTGGTTTTTGAGCACCTTATCAAAAGCTCATTGGTGGCAAGACACCTGATCAAAAAATCTGATTTGGTTTTTGAGCACCTTATCAAAAGCTCATTGGTGCCCAGGACACCTGATCAACTCATCCTGCAGTGGATTCCTACCTAGGGTGGTAGAAGAGTGGATGTACCCAAGTTTAGGGGAACCACTATATTTCCTTGTGTCTTCTGGTTTTGCTTGTCTTTATTTTTGTTTCTGGCCTTGATTATTCTGTGATTAGCTTTTGTATAGTTTAGTTCTGTGATTAGATTTTCAACTGCTTCCCTGCTCACTCTTATTACAACAATTGTTGTAAAAAGTTTCAAAGCACCATATACTCTATTCACCCCCCTCTAGAGTATATCAGATCTAGCTGCACTTTCAATTGGTATCAAAGCCAGGTTGGTTAAACATACCATACCTGATTGGTTGTACAGGCTAACACCTGAACTCAAAGATCCCAAGTTAGATCTGTTTTCCTGTTGTATTTTATTATTAGATTTTGTTTTCACAAATCATGGCCCAAAACAAAGATTATGCTAGCACCAGACCTCCAGTGTGCAATCTATCCAAGTTTGCACTTTGGAAAGCAAGGATCAGACTGTACATGAATTCTATTGACGAAGATATTTTTAACTCTGTTTTGACAGTGTGTCCAAGACCCCCAGAGAACACAAGTACAAATGCTGTTCCACCTCCATCAGGAACAGATGCTGATATCAAGAGATGGAAGGTAGCTGATGCCAAGGCTATGAACATCTTGGCCCAGACAATGTCTGATGACATATTTCAAAAGGTGGCTGAATGCAATTCAACAAAGGAAATTTGGGACAAACTCTCAGAAATAGTCTCAGGCTCAGCTGATGAGAGAAAGGATAGGAGATCCCACCTCATATCTCAATATGAGAATTTCAAGAAGGGAGAAACTGAGTCAGTGGGAGATATGTACAACAGACTCAGCCTAATAGTCAGTGAACTCAGAACATTGGATAAAGAGATCTCACTAACTGAACTCAATGACAAGATTCTAATGTGCTTCCCTAGCACTTGGGATTCAAGAATCTGGCCAATTAAGGATGCCAGAAGTCTGAATGAGATCACCACTGAAGCTCTATTGGGTAAGCTCAAATCTTATGAGCTACTCATCAAAAATAGAGAAGAAGAACAGAAGGCTGCCTCACCAGCCACAAGAAAAGAGAAGACCATAGCCTTCAAGGCAACTGAAGATCAGCCTGAAGACAAAGTCACAGGCAATGATGAACTGCTCAGTCTGTTGGCCAAAAGATTTTATAAGATGGCCAGAAAGGACTTCAGAAGGAGATCATACAAGGAACATGATAAGCCAAGGTATGACAAGTCCATCAATAATAATAATAAAGACATTATTTGCTTTGGTTGCAGGAAACCAGGGCACATAGTTCCTGACTGTCCAGAGAACAAGAATAAGGACAGAAGGGACATGAAAGAAAGAAGAAAGGAGAAAGACTCCAAGAGGAATGGCAATGGCAAACCCTCATCAAGCAAAAATAAACATACAAGAAAGGGGTTTGTTGCTGAATCCTGGAGTGAGACTGAAGAAGAGTCAGAATCATCATCCAGCTCCAGTGATGATGAAGATGATGCAGAAGAGAAAGAGTTCTGCATGATGGCAATCAATGCCTCACAGCATAATTCAAAAGAAGAGGAGTCAGAGTCAGACTCAGAGACTCAACCTAGAGAAGATCAGGTAATCAGTTCTTTTGATTTTAATTCAGAGCACTTTAAATCTGAATTTAAAGCATTGTGTTTAGACCTGCTAAAGTCTGAGAAAGAAATTATCTCTCTCAGAAATCATTTATCTGAACATAATACTTTAAAATCAGAAAACCTCAAACTCTCTCAGGAGTTGGAGTGCTGTAGGGAGCAGATAGCTTCACTGAAAAGTGAGCTGTCTGAGGCCAAGAAGCTTGAAGAATCCCTTAATGGGAGAAGCATCAAGCTGATGGACATCACAAGCACAGTGAACTCCAGATTCAATAGTACACTGGGCTTGGGTGCTTCATCCAGCCAACCCATAGTTCTAACAACTCCAATCAAATTCATTTCTGACAAAGGAAAGGGAGTTGTAGAGGTTGCTAGGAAAAATTCTGATCTGCCCCAGAAAACTAAGTCCCAGCAGAAATCGTCGAACGGAGCTCGACGATCGCCAAACGGAGATCGACGATCGCCGAACGCAGATCGACGATCTCAGCCAAAATCGTCGAACGCAGGTCGACGATCTCAAGTACCTGACCTCAGCCATAGTCGACCGTCGAACGGAGCTCGACGATCTGACCCAAGATCGTCGAACGCAGCTCCAAGATCGTCGAACAGAGGTCAGAGCTCTGGAAAATTTTTCAAGGGCAAATCAAAATCCAATCCTAAGGGTCCTTCATCCCAAATCTTTAACCCTTATACTGAATGGATTATACCTCCAAGGAGATATCATCCTGAAGGATATAAGAGTCAACCTGGGATGTCTTTCATTTCAGAATTTAAAGGTTATCAACCTAGGCCCAAGGTAAACTGGGTCAAAAACAAATGAATTGTCTTATGTGCAGGTGAAGACCTATCCAACATCTAACCAGCAATGGTACTTGGATAGTGGGTGCTCTAAGCACATGACAGGGAACAAGGACAACCTCACATCCTTCAGAGCCAAGCTTGGACCCAAAGTTATCTTTGGTGATTCAAACTTTGGACAGACTAAAGGATATGGTGCAGTCCAGATTGGATCAGTAACTTTCAAGAAGGTAGCTTATGTGGAAGGACTGAAGCACAACCTAATTAGCATCAGTCAGCTGTGTGATGAAGGCTACCAGGTGACCTTCAGCAAAGCCTTATGCAAAATCAAGTCAGAGGACAACACAACTGTGTTGACAGGTAAAAGGAAAGGTAACATCTATCTAGTAGATTTTCTTTCAACTGATGTAGATATTTGCTTATTTAATTCTGTCTGTAGACCAAATATCTTATGACATAAGAGATTAGGACACCTAAACCTTAGAACTATTGCTAGGCTATCCAAGGACAACCTTGTTAGAGGACTACCTTCTGGCCCCTACAAGAAGGAAGAACTCTGCAGGGCTTGTCAATTAGGCAAGCAAACTAAAAACAGCTTTAAGTCACTTAATAAGAGTGATTCACCTAGGATATTGTATCTGTTACACATGGATCTTTTTGGACCCATCACAGTACAAAGCCTAGGAGGGAAATCTTACACTTTAGTAGTTGTAGATGACTTCTCTAGATTCACTTGGGTGTTCTTTCTAAGGAAGAAGTCTGATAACTTTAAGTGTCTGACAGAGTTTCTCAAATGTATACAGATTGAGTTCAATACTCACATTGCCCTGATCAGAAGTGATCATGGGACAGAGTTTGATTCTCTTCTTATGCAAGAGTTCTGTCAGAGTGAAGGGATCAGGCATACTTTCTCAGCTCCTAGAACTCCTCAACAAAATGGGGTAGCTGAAAGGAAAAATAGAACCCTTATTGAATCTGCCACTACATTGTTGTCAGATGCTCACCTTCCTCTATCCTTTTGGGCAGAGGCAGTGAACACCTCCAACTATGTGCTGAATAGAAGTTTGATACATAAACTAAAGGGAAAGACTCCCTATGAATTACTCAAAGGGAAGAAACCTAAAGTTGATTATTTTAGAGTCTTTGGTTGTATTTGCTACATTCATAATAATGACAAGAAATACTCAGCAAAATTTCAAGCTAAAGCTGATGAAGGAGTGTTTCTGGGATACTCCATGATCAGCAAGGCTTATAGGGTCTATAATAAATCATCTCTAAAAATTGAGGAATCTGTTCATATATCATTTGATGAATCTAACATGTCTTTCAAGGAGAAGATTTCTTCTACCATAGAACCTTTGCAGGAACATTCTCTAGTTGAAGACTTGAACACAGGTTGTACCACAAGAGGAAACAACAACACAGGTTGGTGAACAATCAACACCCCCTGTTGATTTAGTAACATCAAGAGACCATCCAATTTCCCAAATAATTGGAGACATCTCAGCTGGTGTGCAAACCAGAAATCAGGTCAACCAAAACCTGTTGTACACCTGCTTCCTATCTCAAATTGAACCTCAGTCCATTCAAGATGCAGAGCAAGATCCACACTGGATCATTGCAATGCAAGAAGAGTTGCATCAATTTGAGAGGAACAAATTATGGGAACTAGTGCCAAAGCCTAAGGATCACTCCATTGTTGGAACAAAGTGGGTATTCAGAAACAAATTGGATGATCAAGGAGTAATTGTAAGAAACAAGGCAAGGCTAGTTGCTCAGGGATACTCTCAAGAAGAAGGAATAGACTACGACCAGACTTTTGCACCTGTTGTAAGATTGGAAGCCATCAGAATATTTTTAGCTTATGCAGCACATAAAGGCTTCAAGGTATATCAGATGGATGTCAAAAGTGCATTTCTAAATGGAGACATCAAAGAGGAAGTATATGTCAGACAACCTCCAGGTTTTATCTCTCCAACTTATCCTGATTATGTTTTTAGATTGAATAAAGCATTATATGGTCTCAAGCAAGCTCCTAGAGCATGGTATGAGACCCTAGCATGCTTTCTCTTGGAAAATGGTTTTATAAGGGGTAGAGTAGACCAAACTCTTTTCATTAGAACCCATAAGTCTCATACCCTACTAGTACAGATTTATGTAGACGATATTATTTTTGGTTCTACTGACTCCAAATTGTGCAGAAGGTTTTCCAACCTAATGCATTCTAAATTTGAGATGAGTAGCATGGGTGAGCTATCTTTCTTCCTAGGATTGCAAGTCAAACAACATGCTGAAGGCATCTTCATTTCTCAAACCAAGTATGCAAATGAATTGGTTAAGAAATTTGGTATGTCTGAAGCATCTTGTATGAAAACACCCATGCCTACTAATGCTGTATTGGATGCTGATGAACATGGGAAACCTGTTGATCAGACAACATATAGAGCAATGATTGGCTCTTTACTGTATCTTACAGCTAGTAGACCAGATATAATGTTTGCTACATGTATATGTGCTAGGTTCCAAGTAAGCCCTAGAGAGTCACACCTAACACTAGTAAAGAGGATTCTCAGGTATGTTAAAAGTTGTCCAAATCTAGGTCTCTGGTATCCAAAAGATTCAGCATTTGATTTAACTGGATTCTCTGATGCTGACTATGCTGGATGCAGAATTGACAGGAAAAGCACCAGTGGAACTTGTCAGTTCCTTGGTGACAGACTTGTCTCTTGGTTTTGTAAGAAACAAACATCTGTGTCAACTTCAACTGCTGAAGCTGAATATATGGCTGCAGGCAGTTGTTGTTCACAAATTTTGTGGATTCAAAACCAACTCCTAGACTATGGCTACAACTTAGAGAAGTCTAAAATCTTTTGTGATAACACCAGTGCTATTTCTATAGCTCAAAATCCAGTCCTCCATAGTAGGACAAAACACATAGAGATTAGGCATCATTTCTTAAGGGATAATGTTGAAAAGAATAAAATTGAACTACAATATATCCCAACTGATTTACAAAGGGGAGATATTTTCACCAAGCCATTGGATGAAAAGAAACACACCTTCTTCCTAAATCAGTTAGGAATGTTAGATGGAGGAAGTCTTAAATAATATCCAAGATTTTGAAAGCTTAAAAATTGACCAAGACTAGGCAAACATCCTGATTTTTCTTAGTGTCTAGAGTTTTTCTGATCTCTGAACTGCGCTCGACGATTTGCCCCAAGATCGTCGAACGGAGATCGACGATTTCCAAAATCGTCGACCTGAGTTCAGCGTTTCTCAGATAGTATGAACTATCTCTTCCGGTCAACGATCGTCGAACGGCGCTCGACGATTTTGTTCTCTGAACGATCATCGAACAGAGCTCGACGCTCTCCAATATCGTCGAACGGAGATCGACGATGTTGAAGACTCTTCAGATTCCTTTAGAAGCCTCGATCGTCGAACTGAGTTCAACGATCTTTCCAATTCTGCGTCGAACCCTAATATAAAATTCTTTTTTCGCCGTCGTTCTCCTTTGCGCTTTCGATTTCTCTGCAAGAATTTTCTTTCCCTCCAAACAATTCTGCACATGGTCGTTTTGTTTGTTGAATTTCTGCAAGTACCCATGGCTGTGTTTGTTGCTGTTCTCGCCGCAATGAAGTTTGATGCTGGCTTTGACATTGACATGGAATCCTTCAGCACAACCGATCAGGTCTTTCAAGATATTTTGGGATTATTCAAAGACCAGAACCTGACAGCAATTATGACCACAAGTATCAAGCTTGCATCTGATGAGATCAAGGAATGGGTCTACACTGCCCACAATCAGGACAACTCCACCATTGTTGGGTCAATATCTGGCACACAGGTACCTCTAACCCCAGCAATTTTATCAGAGGTTTTTGAGTTGAGAAATGGTGAAGATACTGCTGACCTATCTGGAGAAGAGTATTCTGACCTGCTTGCCAGAATGGGTCATTCAGAGGCTAACCCTAGCAAGCTCTTGAAAAAGAACCTGTCTGTGGAATACAGATTCATGGCAGATGTAGTTGGGAAAGTGCTACTGGCTAAGCACTCTGCCCATGATACAATCTCAAGGTATCAGCTCTGCCTCATGGGAGCCCTTGTAGACAGGAAAAATCTGAATTGGGGAGAAGTCTTCTTTGACCTTATCAAGAAGAAAATCAACAAAAGTTTTGTCAATTTTGGAAGGGTTATTGGGGTGTTTCTGCAGCACAGGTGCCCTGCTTTGCTGGTTTCCTCTGGAATCCATATCAATGCTTCCAAGAGACTATCTTGTGCCCTCTTTGGAAAATGGGACAGACAAATCAACAAGCCCAGCAGGCCCTCCTCCAGCACTCCTTCAGGCACAAGGACTCTCAGAGTCACTTCCCCATAGGTCTCTGCCCCTGCAGATGACCTACCTGCTATTGTTGCCTCTCCTCCTCCTCCTCCAATTCCATCCCTTCCCATACCATCTACCATTCCAACTCCATCCACCATCATCATCTTCAGTCCCTCTCCAACATCCACACCATCTCCAGTACCTATTCTACCAACACCAGCAGACCACTTCCATCCCTTATTCTCCTACCCTCCACCATATGCCACTTCATCACCCTCCATTCCATCCTTCACCCTCATTGATGATTCCTTTATGGATGATTCACCATCCTCTCCTCCTGAGCTACCCTCATCCTCCACTTCCTATCAAGACCTTCTACAACAAATCATTGACCAACCCACATTCACCCCATCTATCTCCATCCCACTGTCCTCCATATCCACCTTACCCATATCTCAGCCATCTCTTCCCCCATTCACCAGCTCTCCACTACCCTCACCCTCAGCTGCTCCTCCATCTTCTACCTCTGCTCCATTCACCCTTGAGCAAGTGGACATCCCAGCCCTTGCTGACAGGTTGTATGAACTGCTAGCCCCTAAGCTATCTCTTCTTTTGGAGACCACCTTGGCTCCATTACACCTGTCAGTGGCAGCTCTCTTTGCCAGGCTCTCATCTCTATTCCCTCAGGCAGCCCCTACAGCAGTGTGCCTTGATCCAGCCTTGTCTGAATCTAGGCAGGGGGAGATGCCCTATGAAGTGAGTCTTCCTGCTGCTGCTGTTGCTGCTGTTTCTGTGAGCCTGTCTGCTGCTGCTGCTGCTGTTATTCCTGCTTCTTTAGCTCCTGCTCTTGCTGCTGTTGCTGTGCCTCAAGCACAAATTCCTCCTGCTGCAGTCCTTGCAATAGATCTCAGGTCTTTGCTATCAAACTTTGATCAGTTTTATTTCAGCTGTCTGCCAGAGCCAGTTGCTGTCCAGCCTCCAGAGGATCTATCCAAGGCACTTGTGCCATTTTCTTGCTGTGACCCAAGCATCATCACCTCTTTTGTCAACTTAGTGTATGCTGCTGCTTCTTCTGATGAAAGCATTATTGTTGCTTCTGATATTGTTGCCTCTATTGCTGCTGAAAATGTTGATACTGCTGCTGAAATTTCTATTATTACTATTGAGCCAATTTCCAAGGAAATTCTTATGTCAGAGGCACCTGAGTTTGAGCCTTCTGCAGTTTCTGATGATTTCTCCACTGTTGATGTTGCTGTTAGTGAGACTGTTGTTACTGCTGTCACTTCTCCAGATCCTATAGTTGCTGCTGATGTTGTTTCTGCTTCTACTCCAATTGCAACACCTTCAATATCTGCTACTATCATTGCTGCTACTGCTTCAACACCTGCTGCTACACCCTCTGTTGCCTCATCTGCTTCTGTACAGCTCAAGAAGGATCTGATGAAGAAAATAGATGCCCTTTATGATGATCAGAGTTCTGAAAGTGATGAGTTCAGAACAGACTCTGATGACTCTGCTGCTACCATTGCCAGGAAAAGAAAGGCAAGGAGCAAAGCCATGAAGAGAGTACCTCCTGCCAAGGTCAAAGATAATAATGATATTCCATACTATATTCTTCATGACTGCCCTATTACTGAGCACTGGATGCAGTACTCTAAGAATCAGCTGAAGGCAATGAAAAAGAAGAGAAAATATGAAAAGGGTTCCTCATAATTCCAACACTCTCATCCTCCTCCACCACCTCCTCCTGATGCAGGTGCAGGTGGAAGCTCTGCAGCTCAACCCCCTGCCAGAAGTCAGGCCCCCTATCAGCCTCATGCTAGATCCTATAATAGGGGAAGTCAATCCAGGGGTTCTCAATCCAGGAGAGGAGGATACAGAGGAAATCAAAGAGATCTTCAAGTCTACTCCAAAGGATACTCAAGGCAACACCCATATTCTAGGGGAGGACAAATTTCAACTGATACCACATCTGGTCCTTTTCCCTATAAGCTGAAAGAAACTGTGTCATCCAGGCCTCCTCAAGACAATCCCTCTAACAGATATGAGCCCCCAGTACCTTTTGAGGACCCTGAGAACAATCCAGCTGCTTGGACTGCAAGATTAAAGGAACTAGCTGCACTGGATCAGATCAAAAAGGCTAGAGAGCAAGGAAAAGATTCATCTAATATCTCAACAATGTCTGAACAAAGAAAGAAAGAGCTAAAAAGATATGTATCAAGCAAGTTCTTTGATTCTGACAGGTATATGGAATTGCATCCTGAAGCTGTAGTTCCCAGGCCTAAACAGCAAACATCTTTAGGTGCAGCAGATGATACCAGATCAAAGAAAGAAGCCCTCAATCCTAATAGAGAAATCAAACTTGTTAAGGGCAAAGAAAAGAAATGACAATGTAAGGTGACATTCTCTGTGATTTCTGTTTACTATCTGGGATGTTATATATCTCTGTGGTTCTGCAATGTCTAGCTTGTTGCTTTTCTGTTTTGCTGCTTGTATGTTATTTAAATTTTTCCAAAGTTTGTAAATAGTAATCCTAACCCAAATAGGAGGAGATTGTTGGAACACCCTATTACTAATTTGGGTCAGGATCACTATGTCTCTAGGAAACAAATGTTTGACCTCATGTATAGCTCAATAGGTCAATTAGAATTGAGTATAAGGGTTAGAAGTCTAGGTTTGGAAGCTGCCCTAAAGACCAGGATTTTCTGTTTGGAGACTAAGTCATGTCGTCGAGCTCAGCACGACGATTCGTCGAACTCCGATCGACGATCGTCTAGCTCAACTTTGACAGATCGTCGAACTCCATTCGACGATCGCTGAGCTCAACTTCATCATATCGTCGAACTCCATTCGACGATCGGTGAGCTCAGGTCGATGATCATGACTCAGCATTGGATTTCTATCTCTGAGCTCAGTTCGACGATCTTTGAGCTCAGATCGACGATATTTTGCTGCTGTATTAGTCCATATCGCTGAGCTCAGTTCGACGTTTTCAGATAACTTCAAGGATGTTTCTAGATTCAAATTCAAATCAGTTAAGGAGTTATTCTGCAATTAATTCTGAAGATTTCCTAGCCGTTTTTCATTTATTTCTGGACCAAGTTTCAAGGAATATTTCTATGGACTTTCCTCCAGAAGGGATTTTGCAATTAAGGATGCAATTAATGCAGGCCAATGGCTATTCTTCTCAGAGAATGTTTTGTTCAGTACCAGAGAATGAAAGAGAAGAATTTTTTTTTTGAATCTCTAAGACAGATTACAGAGATACACAGACACACACAGACAGACATCAGTAATCTTCAACAAAATATTCTGTCTCAAAGAATTCTCAAGAACACTCATCCAAGGAGATCAACCTTTTCTAAAATCTTCAGATCTCTCTAGTTTTCAAGTGTTCAAGGCCAACATATTTCAAGACTCCAGACATTCAATATTTCAGCTGTTGCTGGAATCATTTTTTGCTAGAGCTCAAGTTTTGAAGGTCTATCACCCTCAGCAAAGCTTCTTTTCCTGAAGATCTCAAGGATTCAGGGGGAGCTTTGACATCAACAATCCACATAGTCTTCTCAGTTGTTTGAGAAAGAGAAGACTTTCATCACTCTCTCACCCCCTCTCTGTAAAGGGTTTCTCAAACTCCCTTCAAAAGTTTGAACTTGGTTTTTGAGCACCTTGTCAAAAGCTCATTGGTGGCAAGACACCTGATCAAAAAATCTGATTTGGTTTTTGAGCACCTTATCAAAAGCTCATTGGTGCCCAGGACACCTGATCAACTCATCCTGCAGTGGATTCCTACCTAGGGTGGTAGAAGAGTGGATGTACCCAAGTTTAGGGGAACCACTATATTTCCTTGTGTCTTCTGGTTTTGCTTGTCTTTATTTTTGTTTATGGCCTTGATTATTCTGTGATTAGCTTTTGTATAGTTTAGTTCTGTGATTAGATTTTCAACTGCTTCCCAGCTCACTCTTATTACAACAATTGTTGTAAAAAGTTTCAAAGCACCATATACTCTATTCACCCCCCTCTAGAGTATATCAGATCTAGCTGCACTTTCAGATATAACAATCATCAAGTACAAGTAACTACAGCATGAAAGTAACTTAACTTATAAGGATGCCCATACAAGCTTATAAGCTAAGGATCGGTTTACATAAAATAACTCATCGTATAAGAGTGCTTAAACAAACTTATACGATGAGTATCTTATTGTACAATGTAATGTGATGATATGTATGCTATGCAATGACTCACCCATGATCGCACACATGCAACCGCTATATCGACACATACTTGTAGTTCCCACTTTTCGAGCAGGTAGCTAACCTCTCAGGCATCAACCGTCGTGGCCAGGCAGCGATAGTAGAGCGGGCATCTATACTACTAAGTGGGCATCCACACTGCTTCACTTAGGCCTTCGTACGCGTCAACACTAAGAACACAACTGCGGAGCCCATGCGTACTATGGCCCAGCGGGAATCTCGGGTAGATGTGCACTGAGAACCAAGCCCCGAACTGGCTTTGTGTGACACAAAAGGGGCCTCGGAAGTAAGCTCGAGGACCCAGCCCAACCGTTCACTTGGCACGGAAGGAGCCCCGGGACGTGAACACTGTTGGGTACATTGGTCAAATGTACCTGATTTGAAGAAGCCTCACCTAACTCAATGATATGCATCATAGTGTATTTGATGTTTGTTTGAGTTACTTGTGCAGGTTAGGAATACACTGGACTGAAGCTAAAAATTCTAAGTCCATGTGTCGACACCCAGAGGGAAAGTGTCGACACTTGAGAAGACTTGTGTCGACACCCAGACAAGCAGTGTCGATACTTGGAGTCATTGTGTCGACACCTGGGAAGAAGAGTCGACACCAGTCAGAAAGTGTCGACACTTGGAGCTGTGTCGACACTCAGTGTAGAAGAATGCAGAAAAGCTGTGTCGACACTTAGCAGAAGTGTCGACACCTAGAAGAGCTGAGTCAACACCAGAAAGTGTCGATACTTGAAGTAAGTGTCGACACTCAGCAAAAGTCTGCAGAATCCAAGTACAAGTGTCGACACTCAACACAATGTGTCGACACTATGCAGAAGAGTCAACACTTAAAGTAAGTGTCGACACCCAGCACAATGTGTCGACACTTAGCTAAAGACTCAGTATTTGAAGTAAGTGTCGACACTCAGCACAATGTGTCGACACATAGTTGAAGACTCTACACTTGAAGAAAGTGTCGACACAAGGAGCTGTGTCGACACTTAGCAAAGATCAGAAAAGTTACAAAATATTCTAAGTACAAGTGTCGACATAAAAGGAATGTGTCGACACTCAGCTGAAGAAACAAAAGTGAAGACTTGTGTCGACACCAAGAAGCAGTGTCGACACTTGACAGTTTCAACACATAAAGTTGTGTCGACACAAAGGAGTTGTGTCGACACTTAGAAGAATACAGTTGCAGAATGAAGTACAAGTACTTGTGTCGACACTCAATTTCAGTGTCGACACATGCAGAAGAAACTGTGTCGAAGACATACAAGGAATTGTGTCGACACCTTGTAGACTTGTGTCGACACTTACACAACATGTGTCGACACTTGGCCTATAAGTGTCGACACTTAAGAACAGAAAGTCTCGACACTATCTGACAGTTAGAGGAATTTCAAGAAGTGACTGGTTGACAAGACAGCTGCCGATCCAGCCGGTCTACATCAACTGTCAGTGATATCAGAAGTCTGTTATGAACCGGACCAGCCGGTTACCATAAAGGAAGCCTATAAATAGGCATCCATAGTTTACAGAAACTGTTGTTGAAAAGATTGTTGAGATAATATAGAAGTGGTTGAAAACGTTTTTACAGAGAGAGTTCAGATCTTTGTAAAAGTGGTATATTGAGTATCAACACAAGAAGATCTTGCTGTGCATCAGTAAATCTAAGAAGTTGGAGAGAGAGCTCCAACCAAGTATTCAGTCTTTGGAACTAAGGCTGAGAAGAAGAATTCAGAGTCATCTGGATTTCAAGAAGCAGAGGTCAAGGAACAACTGCAGAAGATTCAGACTAATTCAGTTCTAATCAAGAAGCTTTGAAGGAAGCTAAGTCAGTTTGGATCTAACTGAGTTCTTCCAAGAACTCTTCAAGAATCTCTCAACTCCTCTCCTATTTTCTGAGTTGTAGAGTTAACTATTGTACTTTCTATTTTAACTTGTAGGATCCATTGGATCTGAGAGAATTGTAAGCCTATTTTATAAAGGCTGAGGGTAGGGCTTGGTTGCCTGAGTGTAGGAGTTAAAGAACTCTGAGTGTAGGCCTTAATTGGCTGAGTGTAGGCCTGGGTGGCTGAGTGTAAGCCTTTTGGCTGAGTGTAAGGCTTTGGGCCTGAGGTAGGAACCTAGTTTGGTTCTGAGTTAGTGGAGAAGTTTGGCCGAATCTAGTACACTGCTAGATAGGCGAAGGGGGAAAGTGGATGTACCCAAAGATTGGGGAACCACTATAAATTAGTGTGTCTGCTGTGGTGTGCTGTGCTGTGCTGTGCTGTGGATTACTTGTTTGATTTCTGTAATTGCTGTTAGCTGTAATAATTGTTGTGCTGCCAACAAAGTTTTAAAAAGGTTTAGGTCACCTATTCACCCCCCCCTCTAGGTGTTTAGGTACCATATCTTTCAAGTGGTATCAGAGGGAGGTTACTCAAAAAGGACTAACTGTCTGAGGAGATCCAGTTTGGCAGATTCAGTATAAGTCAGGAAACAGTTTCAAGAAAATCAAGAAACATGGGGTCTTCAGAGAATCACAAGGAATTGGGTTCAATGAAACTGCCCATTTGCAGAAAGGAGATTTTTGGAATCTGGAAAGAAAGGGTAAGGCTGTTCATGGAGGCCTCTGACCCTAGGATCTACATCACAGTCAAGGAAGGGCCTTATGTGCCCATGAAGATTTCAGTCTTGGATGCTACACAGAGAACTCCAAAGGATTTTTCTGAGATGACCAAGGATGAGATTGTCCTAGCTACAATGGACAAAAGGGCACAGAACATCATAGTTAGTGCAATTGATGATGCCACCTTCCAGAACCTTATTCACTGTAAAACAGCAAAAGAAATGTGGGATACCCTCATTGTCTACATGGAAGGTTCTGAAGAAGTAAGACAAGATAGGAAGTCCTTGCTTAATCAAGAATATGAGAGCTTTAGGCAAGGAAGAGGAGATAGCATCACTGAATGCTACAAGAAGTTTTACAGAATTGTTAATGAACTCATGTCCTATGGAAGAGAGTTCACAAACTATGAATTGAATGATAAGTTCTTAAGGTCCCTAACCAAAGATTGGGACACTAAGATCTGTGCCATCAGAGAAATGGCAAAGTTGGGAGAAATTCCCCTCCCACACTGTTTGGCAAGTTGTTATCTTATGAGATGCAATTGTCAGTAAGAAAAGAGGAGGAAAAGTCAACAAGGACTGAACACAGGGAAAGGACTGTTGCCTTTAAGTCAGAAGTACCTAGAAAGAACAGGACTAAGTCATCAACTCCTCCTCCAGAGGTAGTTGAATCAGAATCTGATGAGTCTGTTAGCACTAAATCTACAAGCAGTGAAAGTGATGAAGATTTTGCTGCATTCACCAGACATTTTCAGAAATTTCTTAAGAAGAAACAGTGGAGGTCCAGACCTTCATTTTCCAAAGGAAAAGAAGTCCAGTATCAGGAGAAGAAGCCTTCAAAGAAGGACAAGAAAAGGACAAAGACTAGCAAGGCAACTGGGTCTAAGATTGTGTGTTACTGCTGCAATAGACAGGGTCATGTTATTGCAGATTGTCCTGAAAGAAGGAAAGAATCCAGTGACAAAAAGAAGACTCACTTCAAAGGAAAGAAGGAGAAGTCCTTTGTTGCAAAGAATGAGAAGACTCTTTCAGATATTTCTTCTTCAGACACTGAGACAGATGCTGAAGCCTATATAGGGCTATTTGCTGAAGAAGAAGAAGAGTTTATGCAGATCATGGAATCAATCTATGAACAAGAAGAGGTTCAGTGCCAAGGACTGAATGGCATTGACTGAAAGTACCAAAATCCTGGAGCAGCCAGGACCTAGTCAGGTACAAAGTCCAACTCCAAGTTCAGATTCCAGTTCTAGTTCAGAGTCAGAATCATCTTCATCAAGTGATGGAAGTGATTCTGAATCTGAGGGAGATATTCATCAGCTCTTAGATGAATACCAAGTACTGTTGCAAGCCTATAAGAAAAGCAAGATCTTAGCCAAAAGTCAGGCAAAGGAGATTGCTGATCTCAAGGCAGCTGCAACAGATTTTGAGAAGGAGTATGATCAAAAACTGAATGAAGTAGCCAGGCTGAAACACATTACTGTGATTCAGATGGGTACTATTACATTTAAAAATGATCAAATTAAGTTGCTGGAGATCAATCTCCAGAAGGAAAAAGAGCTAGTTGCTAGGTTTTCAAAACCTAAATCAGTGCTACCCTTGATTGATGAATTTGTTCATCATAAAGGAAAGGCTGGATTGGGTTTTGTTAAGCCTGTGAGGACTGTTCAGGATCAGTCCAAGTCCAAGGGCAAAGCCCCAACATTCAACAAGGCTGCTGTGGTCAAGACAGCAAAGGTTGTACCTAAGCAAAGGTACAACAAGTTTGAATGCTGGTGTTGTGGCAAGGTTGGCCACTTTGCCTTGGATTGTTGGCACAATGCCAGTGCCAAGTTGAGTAGCAAGTTACCTGTTGGAAAGCCAGCAGGTAGCTATGTCAAATTGCAAACTAACAATCACCAAGGACCCAAGTTTACTTTGGGTTCTAAGGTTCATTAATTTGTTTTGCAGGTGAATCCAAGTGGCCATACCCCTACATGGTACTTGGATAGTGGTTGTTCCAGACACATGACTGGAACTAGGGGACTACTGAAGGACTACATCCCAATCAAAAATGGTCCAAAGGTGACCTTTGGTGGTTCTGAAAAAGGAATCATCAAAGGGTTTGGTAACATTTCTTCTAACCTTGTTACCATTACTCAAGTGGCTTATGTTAAAGGTTTGAAACACAACCTCATTAGTATAAGTCAATTAAGTGATGTAGGGTATGACATCTCATTTGTTAAAAATGGTTGTCATATCAAGAGGTCAAGTGATCAAGAGATCATTTTGACTGGATATAGAAAGAGAAATGTCTACTGCTTAGACATTATGGTTGAGAACAATTGTTCTCCAGTCTGTCTTGTAGCTGATGAGACAGTCTCTCAATGTGTCAAATGGCACAAGAGGCTTGCTCATCTTAATTACAAGACTATTGGCAAACTCTTTAGTAAAGAGTTAGTGAGGAATGGTCCTCAAGTTAAGTGTGTCAAAGATGGCATTTGCTCAGCTTGTCAAAAGGGCAAGCAGACTAAATCCACCTTTAGAAGCTTAGACAACAAAGATGCTGTGAGGTGTTTATACCTCTTGCATATGGATCTATTTGGTCCAATGCCAGTTCACAGCTTAGGTAGGAAGGTCTACACCTTTGTAGTTGTTGATGACTACTCAAGGTTTTCCTGGGTGTTCTTCTTAAAGCAGAAATCTGAAACACCTAGTGTCTTCTATAGTTTTGTTAAGCAAATTCAGAATGAATTGAACTGTACAGTGGTCAAAATTAGAAGTGACCATGGTACTGAGTTTCAGTCTGAAAGCATGACAAAGCTGTGTGAAGACTATGGGATATTTCAAGAATTCTCTTCACCTAGAACACCTCAGCAAAATGGCATTGCTGAAAGGAAAAATAGGACCTTGATAGAGGCTGGTAGAACCCTATTAAGTGATTCATCACTGCCAGAATATTTCTGGGCTGAAGCAGTTAACACTGCATGCCATGTGATAAATAGGGCTACCATCACTAAAAGGTTAAACAAGACCCCCTATGAAGTAGTGAAAGGCAGGAAACCAAATCTATCCTATTTTAGGATCTTTGGTTGTAAATGCTTCATACTTAACAATGGGAAGTCTTACTTAACTAAGTTTGCTGCCAAGTCCCAAGAGGGAGTGTTTGTTGGGTACAGCAATAATAGTAAGGCTTATAGAGTCTACAACTTGACCACACAAGTTGTAGAGGAGTCTGTGCATGTAGTTTTTGATGAAACACAACTAATTAACAATGAGTTGTCTAGTAGTGTGTGCAGCCCTACAGGTCTTACTAAGAAGATGGACAAGCTAACCATAGAAGATGTACCTGCTGCAAGACAGCAAGTAGAAGAAGATGGCTTATGTCCAGGGGGAGAACTACATGTACAAGGAGCTGTTGAAGTACAAGGAACTCAGCTTGATGAAGATGCTGAAGAAGTTCAACCAGAAGTAAGGATGCCTCCAGCCAACAGGCATCTAAGAGATCATCCAGTAGAGCTGATCATTGGAGATCCAAGACAAGGTGTTCAGACAAGGAGCAGAAATCAGAATGCTGTAGTATATTCAAGTTTTCTGTCTCAAATAGAACCAAAGAAATTTGAAGAAGCTATACAAGATCCACAGTGGACTGAAGCAATGCAGGAGGAGCTTAATCAGTTCAAAAGATGCAAGGTGTGGGATCTGGTTCCTAAGCCTAAAGATCACAATGTGATAGGAACAAAGTGGATCTACAGGAACAAGTTAGATGAACAAGGTATCATCATTAAGAATAAGGCAAGACTGGTTGCAAAAGGATATAGGCAAGAAGAAGGTATTGATTTTGATCAAACCTTTGCTCCAGTAGCCAGACTGGAAGCCATAAGGATGTTCTTGGCCTATGCAACCTACCAAGGATTCAAAGTATACCAAATGGATGTGAAGTCAGCATTCCTTAATGGTAATTTAAAAGAAGAAGTATATGTGGAGCAGCCTTCAGGTTTTGTTGATCCTACTCTTCCACATTATGTCTATAGACTTAGGAAAGCATTGTATGGGTTAAAGCAAGCTCCTAGAGCTTGGTATGAAACCCTATCTAGTTTCCTCATTGAGAACAAGTTCACAAGGGGGAAAATAGATAAGACTCTATTCCTTAGGGAATCTAGAGGCAAAGTAATACTTGTCCAAATATATGTAGATGACATTATATTTGGGTCTACTGAAAGTAGCCTTTGCAAAAAGTTTGCAAAGCTTATGCAGAGTCAATTTGAAATGAGTAGTATGGGAGAACTGAAGTTTTTCTTGGGTCTCCAAGTTAAACAGACTGAAAGTGGCTTGTCCATATGTCAGTCAAAGTTCACCCTGGAACTCATAAGGAAATATGGTATGGATTCATCCAGTACCATGAAGACTCCTATGGGGTCAAGTATGTCTCTAAGCAAGGATGATGCAGGGAAACCTGTAGATGAAACCTTGTATAGAGGGATAGTTGGCTCCCTACTATACTTGACTGCAAGTAGGCCTGACATTATGTATGCTACATGTGTTTGTGCCAGGTATCAAGCCTGCCCCAAAGAATCTCACTTGACTGCAGTCAAGAGAATCTTGAGATATCTAAAGGGCACACCCTATCTAGGCCTCTGGTACCCTAGGAATGGAGATTTTGATCTAACAGGCTATTCAGATGCAGACTTTGCAGGATGCAAAGAAGATAGAAAGAGCACAACTGGATCCTGTCAGTTCCTAGGTGGAAGACTCATTTCATGGAGTAGTAAGAAGCAAACCAGTGTGGCCATCTCCACAGCTGAGTCAGAATATGTAGCTGCAGGAAGTTGCTGTGCTCAACTTCTGTGGATTCAACATCAGCTAGAAGACTATGGATGTCAGGTAAGTAGAACTCCACTTTATTGTGATTCTACTAGTGCTATTTCAATAGCTAACAACCCTGTATCACATAGTAGAACTAAACATATTGAGATTAAATATCACTTTCTTAGGGAGCATGTAGAAAGAAATGATATTGCACTTGAATATGTTAGAACTGATAATCAGATAGCTGATATGTTCACTAAGCCCTTAGATGAAGCTAAGTTTAATAGGTTCAAAATTGAACTAGGTATGATAAACTTAGATTAAGTATACAGAACAAAAATTGGCTAAGTAAAAAGGTGTCGACACATAGACAAGTCTATGTCGACACAGAATAGTAAGTGTCGACACTTCAGGAAAATGGTGTCGACACATCTAGGAAGTTAGTGTCGACACTTCAGAATGTTAGTGTCGACACATGTCGAGTAGGTGTCGACACATCCAATAAAGTGTCGACACTTAAGTTTTACTCAGAATTTTTCTAAGTAAAGTCTCGACTACATGTCGAGTATAGTGGTGTCGACACTTAACCAAGTGTCGACACATAAAATCTGTTGACTAAACTTGTGTCGACACATGTGTGTCGAGACATTATAAGTCAGTGTCGACACTTATTGACAGTGTCGACACATCTTTAGAAATTCTTCCCGCCTGTTCGTCTTCAAACAAGAAAGGTATAAATAGGGTTCTGTTTGTGTTTGTCGACACGCTTTCAGAGTTTCGAGACTAAACTCCTGTGTCGACATTTCTCTTCTCTAAAGACTAATTCTCAACACCCTAATGGCTCCCAAGCTGGAAGAGAACGTTAACGAAGGCTATGAGCTCGTGCGAGGCGCATTCGACGACGGTGATCAGGAAATCAAATCAGTGATAACCCTAGTCAGCGATTCAGGACTGGAATACTTGGTTTCAGAGCCAACCAAGATATGGAAGAAAGAAGTGATTGAATTTCTTACTGGAGCAACTGTGGACGACTCTGGATACAGAATCAAATCCAGAGTGCATGGAACCAAGGTCAAGGTTTCACCCAAGTCCTTGAGAAAGGTACTTCAGCTACCTAAGATTCAAGAAGAAGAGGAAGTGACCACATCTAAGACCAGAGAAGCACTCACTTGGTGTGGTCTTGATTCTAAGATGAGAATAGGTTCTGTCTTCAACAGAAAAGGCATGAACACTCAAGGCAAATTCCTGTCTGAAGTAGTAGGCAAGGTCATTCTTAGTAAAACTGGAGGGCATGACAGGGTGTCAGCCTCTATGTTCAGTATTATGACCAGAATCATCTTCAACCTTAAGACAGACTGGTCTATGATTGTCTTTGAGAAAGTGAAGGAAAGTCTGAAGAAGCCCAATCTGGGCAGGATACTAAGTCTCTACCTGGCTGGATCAATTCCAGAGGTAATGAGCTCTGCTGCAGGAACAAAAATCAATCACATGAGGAGAATGGACTCAAGGATATTCTCTCGATGGGAAAGGGTGCTGTCAAAGGAATTGACCACCCCTGAGAAACAAGCTTCTAAGAAAGACTCTCCTCCCAGGAAGAAGAGGAAGACTGCTGCTGTGCCTCAAGAGTCCTCCAGCAGCTCAGGCAGTGAAGAACATGTGGTCTTCACTCCTGATAGTCCAATGGATAAGGCTGCAGAAAAGTCACCTGCTCCTCAGGAGCCAGCTGACATCCAGGGGGAGCTTCCAGGTGTAGCAGAACCATCTACACTGGAGAGTGAGCAAGCCACCCTCCTCATTCAAGAGGTACTTGTTGACCTTAATACTTTGAATTTTTCTATAATAAATTCTGATTTGTCTGATGACCATCAGCAAAATCAGCCAGCAACTCAAAAACCAGATGTTGTTCTCCAAGACACATCTGTTGTGATACCTGATAAAGTGGTTGAAGAACCAAGTACATCTCCTGCACAGTCACCCCCAGAATATACAATGGAAGATCTATTTCTGAATTTAGATCAAGATGATTTTGATATGGAAAAGAATGCTGCTGATGCAGAGAAGGATGCTGCTGCTGAGGGGGAGAATTTGGATATTCAAGAAGAGCCTATAAGGCTAGATACTGAGAAGGCACAAGATGTGCACACTGAAAAACCATCCAGCCCTAAGGATAGGGTGGATATAGCCAGTACATCAGAATCTGAAGATGATGAAGCTGAGCAAGCTAAGAAAAAGCAGTTCTTTGTTTTCAAAAGAAGGAGCCAGAGCTACAAGAAGGCTCTCCAAACTGTTGCTCAACACTCACTGGTTCAACAAGCTCCATCAACTGATTACAGTGCTCTACTGCTTGCCATGCAAATCAAGATGGATGAACAAAGGAAGGCTTTAGAAACTTATGTTGATGAAGGGCACAAGGCACTACAATCTGATCTGGGACAGGAAATCAAGTCAATAAGGTTTGAAATGAACCTTAATAAAAAGGAGATGACTGATTGTTTTACAAAGGGTGCTCATGCAGTGGTCTATCTGGCTAAACATCAAGAAACCATAAAAGAGAAGGTAGAAGATATTGCACTAAAGCAAGGATATGTGCTGGAAAATCAATTGAGGATGAATGATAATTTGACTGCATCTCACAATGCAATAGTCACTGAAATCAAGAATAAGTCTACTGAACCATCAACCTCCTCTGCTGCTGCCAAAGCTGATTTTGATAAACTCTTTCAAGCTGAACTAACTGCTGTCAAGACTGCCATCAAGGATTCCCAGAAGGTCATTTCTGAACAGCTTACCAAGCTTAGACCTTTCTTTAAAGAGGGCATAAGGTATTTGGACAGCCAAATCAGGTTCCAGAAAGATGATGTGAGAGATCATGTGGAACAAGAAGTCATAAAGGGGGAGAGGGTGTTAGTCAAAGCCAGTTCTGACCATGCAAAATGGATATCCAATTCCATCAGGGCTACACTGGGCTATCCTCCCCTGTGTGATGATGACAATGTAGCTGAATCTGGTATTCAAGGAACATATCTTGGAGGTGAGCAACAGGCAGTGGCTGATGTAATCTATCCACCTCCAGATTTTGAAATGGTTCATGCTGATGTAAGCACAATGTATAGTCCAACTGCTGGCAAGCCCAATGTTATTCTGGAAAAGGTTGTTCAACCTATCACAGCTGCTATGCAAGAGGCTTTGGACAAAGAAGAAGAGACTAGGCTATCAAAGAAGAAGTTCAGGGAACTTGCTGAACAAAAACCAGATTTTGAACAGTGGAGCCCTACTTCTAGAAACATCATTCTCACAGCCTGGAAAGCAGCCAAGGACAATGCCCATGAGAGGAACAAGTGGTTCTCAGAGGCTGAATGGAGGAAACATGAGAGTAGGCAGGAAGCCATTGTCCAATATAGAAGGAAGGCTAAGTTAGGAAAGCTACCTCCAACAGCTGTGGAGCCTAGCAAGTACTTTCCTAAGCCCTATCATTATTTTGAAAGGCAAAAGATCAAGGCTGAAGAACAGAAGAAGAAGGACTCCAAAGGGAAGAAGACTGCTGAAGCTGAGCCTGCTGCTGCTGCTGCTGTGAAAGCCAAAGTGCAAGCTGGAAAAGGCATAGTCATTAAAGAACCAGAGCAGAATTAGACTAAGATTAAACTGAAGAATGTTGTAATCAAACATTTTGTGTAAATTATTGAAAGTGTATTAACAACAATGTATGAACAATTTTTGATAAATATATATTTCATGATTGTTCAGTAGAATGTGTCTAATTCTTGTTTGTTCTGTAATGCTGAATGAGTATACATGTGTGCTTTATTACATGTTTAAGTTTAACTCTGTTGTCATATATCTGTTTTACTTCATTTTATAATTTTTAATTATGAGTGATGTATATCATTGACTAAGGGTTATGACTTCTCCAAATAGGGGGAGATTGTTGGGTACATTGGTCAAATGTACCTGATTTGAAGAAGCCTCACCTAACTCAATGATATGCATCATAGTGTATTTGATGTTTGTTTGAGTTACTTGTGCAGGTTAGGAATACACTGGACTGAAGCTAAAAATTCTAAGTCCATGTGTCGACACCCAGAGGGAAAGTGTCGACACTTGAGAAGACTTGTGTCGACACCCAGACAAGCAGTGTCGACACTTGGAGTCATTGTGTCGACACCTGGGAAGAAGAGTCGACACCAGTCAGAAAGTGTCGACACTTGGAGCTGTGTCGACACTCAGTGTAGAAGAATGCAGAAAAGCTGTGTCGACACTTAGCAGAAGTGTCGACACCTAGAAGAGCTGAGTCAACACCAGAAAGTGTCGATACACTTGAAGTAAGTGTCGACACTCAGCAAAAGTCTGCAGAATCCAAGTACAAGTGTCGACACTCAACACAATGTGTCGACACTATGCAGAAGAGTCAACACTTAAAGTAAGTGTCGACACCCAGCACAATGTGTCGACACTTAGCTAAAGACTCAGTATTTGAAGTAAGTGTCGACACTCAGCACAATGTGTCGACACATAGTTGAAGACTCTACACTTGAAGAAAGTGTCGACACAAGGAGCTGTGTCGACACTTAGCAAAGATCAGAAAAGTTACAAAATATTCTAAGTACAAGTGTCGACACTAAAGGAATGTGTCGACACTCAGCTGAAGAAACAAAAGTGAAGACTTGTGTCGACACTTGACAGTTTCAACACATAAAGTTGTGTCGACACAAAGGAGTTGTGTCGACACTTAGAAGAATACAGTTACAGAATGAAGTACAAGTACTTGTGTCGACACTCAATTTCAGTGTCGACACATGCAGAAGAAACTGTGTCGAAGACATACAAGGAATTGTGTCGACACCTTGTAGACTTGTGTCGACACTTACACAACATGTGTCGACACTTGGCCTATAAGTGTCGACACTTAAGAACAGAAAGTCTCGACACTATCTGACAGTTAGAGGAATTTCAAGAAGTGACTGGTTGACAAGACAGCTGCCGATCCAGCCGGTCTACATCAACTGTCAGTGATATCAGAAGTCTGTTATGAACCGGACCAGCCGGTTACCATAAAGGAAGCCTATAAATAGGCATCCATAGTTTACAGAAACTGTTGTTGAAAAGATTGTTGAGATAATATAGAAGTGGTTGAAAAAGTTTTTACAGAGAGAGTTCAGATCTTTGTAAAAGTGGTATATTGAGTATCAACACAAGAAGATCTTGCTGTGCATCAGCAGATCTAAGAAGTTGGAGAGAGAGAGCTCCAACCAAGTATTCAGTCTTTGGAACTAAGGCTGAGAAGAAGAATTCAGAGTCATCTGGATTTCAAGAAGCAGAGGTCAAGGAACAACTGCAGAAGATTCAGACTAATTCAGTTCTAATCAAGAAGCTTTGAAGGAAGCTAAGTCAGTTTGGATCTAACTGAGTTCTTCCCAAAACTCTTCAAGAATCTCTCAACTCCTCTCCTATTTTCTGAGTTGTAGAGTTAACTATTGTACTTTCTATTTTAACTTGTAGGATCCATTGGATCTGAGAGAATTGTAAGCCTATTTTATAAAGGCTGAGGGTAGGGCTTGGTTGCCTGAGTGTAGGAGTTGAAGAACTCTGAGTGTAGGCCTTAATTGGCTGAGTGTAGGCCTGGGTGGCTGAGTGTAGGCCTTTTGGCTGAGTGTAAGGCTTTGGGCCTGAGGTAGGAACCTAGTTTGGTTCTGAGTTAGTGGAGAAGTTTGGCCGAATCTAGTACACTGCTAGATAGGCGAAGGGGGAAAGTGGATGTACCCAAAGATTGGGGAACCACTATAAATTAGTGTGTCTGCTGTGGTGTGCTGTGCTGTGGATTACTTGTTTGATTTCTGTAATTGCTGTTAGCTGTAATAATTGTTGTGCTGCCAACAAAGTTTTAAAAAGGTTTAGGTCACCTATTCACCCCCCCTCTAGGTGTTTAGGTACCATATCTTTCAAACACCGAGGGCCAAGCCCAACCGCCCAAAGTCTAACTGTCAACTCCCAACGGTGTGACGATCGGCGAGCCTATAGACCTACCACACCATCATTAACACAGGATTACGACACCGCATGTCGACTCACATCGCATGCAATTCCACATCACCGTGGCATGGAAGGAGCCTCGGAGAAAGCACGAGGACCAAGCCCAACCATCCACTCGGCACAGGGGGAGGCCCGGGAAATGAACACCGAGGACCAAGCTCAACCGTCCGACTTTGGCTCATCTCAACTGAAAGGGGAAACTAGATCTGATATACTCTAGAGGGGGGTGAATAGAGTATATGGTGCTTTTTAAAACACAAAGAAAATCTTTTGCAAGACTTTACAACAATTGTTGTAATGAATGTGAGCAGGGAAGCAGAAATAAAATAAACCACAAAACTAAGCTATGCACAAAAGAATCTAGTCCAGAAACAAAAGAAAAACATGCACAACCAGAAGACACAAGAAAATATAGTGGTTCCCCAACTTGGGTACATCCACTCTTCTACCACCCTAGGTAGGAATCCACTGCAGGATGAGTTGATCAGGTGTCCTGGGCACCAATGAGCTTTTGATAAGGTGCTCAAAAACCAAATCAGATTTTTTGATCAGGTGTCTTGCCACCAATGAGCTTTTGACAAGGTGCTCAAAAACCAGAGTCAAACTTTTGAAGGGAGTTTGAAAAACCCTTTACAGATTGGGGGTGAGAGAGTGATGGCAGTCTTCTCTTTCTCAAGCAACTGAGAAGACTATGTGGATTCAGTGATGTTGTCAAAGCTCCCCCTGAGTCCTTGAAGTCTTCAGGAAGATGAGCTTTGCTGAGGGTGATAGGCCTTCAAAGATAGATCTCCAGCAAAGGATGATTTCAGCAAGCTGAAATATTGAGTGTCTGGAGTCTTGAAGTGATGTTGGCCTTGAACACTTGAGAGCTGAAGAGATCTTAAGATTTGAAAGCTTGATCTCTTGATGAGTGTTCTTCTGAATTCTTGTTGACAGAAAATTTTTCAGAGTCTCTGTATATTGAGAGATGTCCTGTTCTTGTCAATCTCTCTTAACTGTATATTGATTCAAAAAACATTCTCTCTTTTATTCTCTGAATCTCAATAGGAAAATTGCTCTGTCAAAGATAGCCGTTGGTCTGAATTAATTACAGCCTTAATTGCATAAAAAGTTCTGAAGGAAAGTCCACTGAATTATTCCTTGAAAAATCCCTTGAAACTTGCTCCAGAATTAAATGAAAACGGCTGGCAGATCTTCTGACTTAAATGCAGAATAACTTCTATCTTGATTTGAATTTGAATTCTGAAGATCAACTGAAATCGTCGAACTGAGCTCTGCTATCGTCGAGCTGAGCTCAGCGAACTGGAAAAAACAAGCAGCAAAGAAATCGTCGATCTGAGCTCAAAGATCGTCGAACTGAGCTCAGAGATAAAGATCCAGTACAGAGTCAAAATCGTCGACCTGAGCTCAGCGATCGTCGAATGGAGTTCGACGATATTGAGAAGTTGAGCTCAGCGATCGTCGACCAGAGCTCGACGATATTGAGAGGCTTGAGCTCAGCGATCGTCGAATGGAGCTCGACGATCTGCCAAAGTTGAGCTAGACGATCGTCGACCGGAGTTCGACGAAACGTCGTGCTGAGCTCGACGATTTGGACTTAGTCTCCAGAAAAACTTGGGTCTTCAGAGCAGCTTCCAAACCTAGACTCCTGATCCCTTAGACTCAATTCTAATTGACCTATAATCTATACAGAAGGTCAAAACATAGAATCCTAGAGACATAGTGATCCTGACCCAAATTAGTAATAGGGTGTTCCAACAATCTCCCCCTATTTGGGTTAGGAAAACTATTTACAGACTTTGAAAAACAAACAACATCAGACAGAAAAATATAAAACAACAACAACAAGACACAGAGCAGAACCATCACAGAGATATATTATATATGTGTTATCCAGATAGCAGTTAGAAGAACCAAAAGTTGTCACCTTACAGAGTTATTCCTTTTCTTTGCCTTTTACCATTTTAATTTCTCTGTTGGGATCTAAAGCTTGATGTTTGGATCTGGTATCATCAGCTGCACCCAAATAAATTTGCTTTGAAGCCCTGGGAACCACTGCAGCTGGATGCAACTCCATGTACCTGTCTGCATCAAAAAACTTACTGGAAGCATATCTTTCTAACTCTTTTTGCCTCTGCTCTGACATAATGGATATGTTGGAGGTGTCTAGCCCTTGTTCCTTTGCTTTCTTTATCTGATCTAAGGCAGCCAGTTCTTTCATCCTTGCAGTCCAAGCCATAGGATTTTTCTCAGGATCCTCAAATGGAACAGGTGGCTCATACCTGTTGGAAGTAGTTTCTTGAGGTGTCCTGGCAGTCACATTTTCTCTAAGCTTATAAGGGAATGGACCTGAAGATGTATCAGAAGAAACATGTCCACCCCTGGAATAAGAATGCTGCCTGGAGTGTCCTTTGGAGTAAACCTGAGTTTCTCTTTGGTTTCCCCTATATCCTCCCCTTCTAGAGTAGGACCCCCTAGATTGGCTTTCCCTTTGATATGTTCTTGCATGAGGCTGGTAGGGAGCCTGGCTTCTAGCAGGGCCTGATCTTGCAGAGCTGCCACCTGCACCTGCATCAGGTGGAGGTGGTGGAGGAGGATGAGGGTGCTTGGACTGGGAAGAATCTTTATCAAACTTCCTCTTCTTCTTCATTGCCTTTAACTGGTTCCTGGAGAATTGCATCCAATGCTCAGAGATTGGGCAATTGTGCAGAATATAATATGGAACATCATTATCATCTCTGACTTTGGCAGGAGGAACTCTCTTCAAGGCCTTACTTCTTGCCTTTCTTTTCCTTGCAATTGTGGCAGATGAGTCATCAGAAGCAGTAGCATAATCCTCAGATTCAGAGCTTTGTTCATCATACAAGGCATCAAGCTTCTTCATCAAATCCTCTTTTAACTGGACAGCAGCTGATGGGGCAGAAGATACAGAAACAGGAGGAGCAACAGGAGCAGCAGCAGATGTTACAACAATTATAGGAGCAGCAGCAGCTTCAGAGATAATAACTTCAACAGCAGGCTCAACATCAACAGCCTCTGTCATCAGAAAATCCTGTGAGAAGGGCTCAACAGCAGCAGATATTACTTCAGAGGTAGACACAGCATTGTCTTCAGCAGCAGCAGCATCAGCATCATCATAAGCAGCAGTCACTGACTGAATAAAATCAGAGAGGATTCTGGGGTCACAGCAGGAGAAGGGCACTAGAGCCCTGGTCAAGTCTTCTGACTGGGCAGCAAGAACCTCTGGGGGCTGGACAGCATAGACTTCTGGAAGGCAGCTGAAGTAAGCAGTGTCAAAAGTAGATAGCAAGGACCTTAGGTCTATTGCTATTACTGGTGTAGCAGCAGCAGCAGAAGCAGACACAGCAGGGGCAGCAGCAGAAACAACAGCAAGAGGAGCAGCAGTAGCAACAGCTTCATAAGGCATCTCCCCCTGCCTGGATGCAGAAACCTGTGCATCAAGGCACACAGCTGGGGGTGCTGCTGCAGGGGTAAGGAAGGAGGACAGCCTGGCAGAGAGAGCTGCCACTGATTGTTGCAGAGGAGCTAAGGAGGCCTCCATGAGAAGGGAGAGCCTAGGAGCAAGGAGCTCATACAACAGATCAGCAAGGGCTGGGAGATCTACATGCTCAAGGGGAGCAGAGGTAGAGGGTACAGGGATGGCTGAGGGATCTGGAGGAGGAGGGCTGAAGGGTGGAAGGGATGGCTCAGGAGAGGGTATGGTAGAGATGGAGGGTACAGGAATGGAAATGGAGGGAGTGAAGGTGGGTTGATCAATAATTTGATGGAGAAGGTCTTGGAAAGTTGTTGAGGTGGTGGGTAAATCTGGAGGAGAGGAGGGGGAATGATCCATGTAGGATTCATCCAAGAGAGTGAAGGATGGAATGGATGTAGAGGAGGTGACATCTGGAGGTGGATAGGAGAAAAGGGGATGGAAGTGGTCTGCTGGAGGAGATGAAATTGTTGCTGGGGAGGGAATTGAGGTTGGAGATGGGCTGGAAATGGTAATGGTGGAGGTTGCTGGAGAGGTGGATGGAGCTGGAGGAGGGGAAGCAGCAGCACTGGCAGCAGGCAGGTCTTCTGCAGGGGCAGAGACCTGGGGTGGAGTGACTCTAAGAGTCCTGGTGCCTGAAGGGCCAGAAGAGGAGGGCCTGCTGGGCTTGGAGATTTGCCTGTCCCATTTCCCAAAAAGGGCACAGGTGAGTCTCTTGGAGGCATTGATGTGCACTCCAGAGGAGACTAGCAGGGCAGGGCACTTAGCCTGGAGGAAGATTCCCAGAATTCTTCCAAAGTTCACAAAGGTTTTGTTGATCTTTTTCTTCAATAAATCAAAAAAGACTTCTCCCCAGTTCAAGCCTTTTCTATCTACCAGAGCTCCCATAAGGCAGAGCTGGAATCTGGAGATAGTATCATGAGCAGAATGCTTGGCCAAAAGGACCTTGCCTACAACATCAGCCATAAACCTGTATTCCACAGACAGGTTTCTCTTAAACAGTTTGCTAGGGTTCCCCTCAGGATGACCCATCCTGGCAAGAACATCAGCAAACTCTTCTCCAGAAAGGTCAGCAGAGTCTTCACCATTCCTGAAGCCAAATACCTCTGTAAGTACTGTTGGAGTCAGAGGTACCTGGGTGCCACTGATGGAGCCAACTATGGTGTTGTTGTCCAGGTTGTGGGCAGTATATACCCATTCTTTAATTTCATCAGATGCTAGTTTGATTCTGGTGGACATCAAGGCAGTTAATTGCTGATCTTTGAATAAGGTGAGAATATCTTGGAAGATTTGATCTGTGGTGTTGAAGGAATCGAAATCGATGTCAAAGCCGGCATCAAATTTCATTGCAGAGAGTACAGCAACTGAAACGGCCATGGTACCTGCCAAAAATCAACAAACAAAACGACCAAGTGTAGAACTGTTTGGAGGGAAGAAAAGTTTGCAGAGAAATTGAAAGCGCAAGAGAGAACGACGGCGAAAAAAGAGTTTTATATTAGGGTTCGACGCAGAAAAGGAAAGATCGTTGAACTCAGTTCGACGATCGAGGCTTCTAAAGGAATCTGAAGAGACTCCAAAATCGTTGATCTCCGTTCGACGATCTGGAAAGGCGTCGAGCTCTGTTCGACGATCGTTCAGTGAACAAAATCGTCGAGCGCCGTTCGACGATCGTTGACCAGAGGAGATAGTCCATACTATCAGAGGGGCGCTGAACTCAGTTCGACGATTCAGTAAATCGTCGAACTCCGTTCGACGATCTTTGGGGAAATCGTCGAGCGCAGTTCAGAGATCAGAGAATTTCTAGATACTAAGAAAAATCAGAAATTTTGCCTAGTCTTGGTCAATTTTTAGCTTTCAAAATCTGGGGTTTTATTTGAGACTTCCTCCATCTAGCATGCCTAACTGATTTAGGAAGAAAGTATGTTTCTTTTCATCCAAAGGCTTGGTGAAAATATCTCCCCTTTGTAAATCAGTTGGGATATACTGCAATTCAATTTTATTCTTCTCAACATTATCCCTTAAGAAATGATGCCTAATTTCTATATGTTTTGTCCTACTATGGAGGACTGGATTTTGAGCTATGGAGATAGCACTTGTATTGTCACAAAATATTTTTGACTTCTCTAAGTTGTAACCATAGTCTAGGAGTTGATTTTGAATCCACAGTATTTGTGAACAACAACTGCCTGCAGCCATGTATTCAGCTTCAGCAGTTGAAGTTGACACAGATGTTTGTTTCTTGCAAAACCAGGAGACAAGTCTATCACCAAGGAACTGACAAGTTCCACTGGTGCTTTTCCTGTCAATTCTGCATCCAGCATAATCAGCATCAGAGAATCCAGTTAACTCAAATGCTGAATCTTTTGGATACCAGAGTCCTAGATTTGGACAACTTTTAACATACCTAAGAATCCTCTTTACTAATGTGAGGTGTGACTCTCTAGGGCTAACTTGGAATCTAGCACATATACATGTAGCAAACATTATATCTGGTCTACTAGCTGTAAGGTACAGTAAAGAGCCAATCATTGCTCTATATGTTGTCTGATCAACAGGTTTCCCATGTTCATCAGCATCCAATACAGCATTGGTAGGCATGGGTGTTTTCATGCAAGATGCCTCAGACATGCCAAATTTCTTAACCAGCTCATTAGCATATTTGGTTTGAGAAATAAAGATGCCTTCAGCATGTTGTTTGACTTGCAATCCTAGGAAGAAGGATAGCTCACCCATGCTACTCATCTCAAATTTAGAATGCATTAAATTAGAAAATCTTCTGCACAATTTTGAGTCAGTAGAACCAAAAATGATATCGTCTACATAGATTTGTACTAGTAGGGTATGGGACTTATGGGTTCTAATGAAAAGAGTTTGGTCTACTCTACCCCTTATAAAATCATTTTTCAAGAGAAAGTATGCTAGGGTCTCATACCATGCTCTGGGAGCTTGCTTGAGACCATATAATGCTTTATTCAATTTAAAAACAAAATCAGGATGAGTTGGAGAGATAAAACCTGGAGGTTGTCTGACATAGACTTCCTCTTTGATGTCTCCATTTAAGAAGGCACTCTTGACATCCATTTGATAAACTTTGAAGCCTTTGTGAGCTGCATAAGCTAAGAAAATCCTGATGGCTTCTAATCTTGCAACAGGTGCAAAGGTCTGGTCGTAGTCAATTCCTTCTTCTTGAGAATATCCTTGGGCAACTAGCCTTGCCTTGTTCCTTACTATTACTCCTTGATCATCCAGTTTGTTTCTGAATACCCATTTTGTTCCAACAATGGAATGATCCTTAGGCTTTGGCACTAGTTCCCATACTTTGTTCCTCTCAAATTGATGCAGCTCCTCTTGCATGGCAATGATCCAGTGTGGATCTTGCTCTGCATCTTGAATGGACTGAGGTTCAATTTGAGAAAGGAAGCAGGTGTGCAACAGGTTTTGGTTGACCTGATTTCTGGTTTGCACACCAGCTGAGAGTTCTCCAATTATTTGGGTAATTGGATGGTCTCTGGATGTTACTAAATCAACAGGGGGTGTTGATTGTTCATCAACCTGTGTTGTTGTTTCCTCTTGTGGTACAACAACTGGCTCTTCAAGCTGAGCTTCAATATGTTGAGCATTGCTTTCATCTTCACTGCTTTCATCCTCTTGAGCAACCTGTAGCTTGTTCATATCTTCAACTAGAGAGTGTTCCTGCAAAGGTTCTATGGTAGAAGAAATCTTCTCCTTGAAAGACATGTTAGTTTCATCAAAAGAGACATGAACAGATTCCTCAATTTTCAATGATGATTTATTATAAACCCTATATGCCTTGCTGATCATGGAGTATCCCAGAAACACTCCTTCATCAGCTTTGGCTTGAAATTTTGCTAGATGTTTCTTATCATTATTGTGAATATAACAAATGCAACCAAAAATTTTGAAATAGTCAACTTTAGGTTTCTTCCCTTTGAGTAATTCATAGGGAGTCTTTCCCTTCAGTTTATGTATCAGACTCCTGTTCAGCACATAGTTGGAGGTGTTTACTGCCTCTGCCCAAAAGGATAGAGGTAGATGAGCATCTGACAACAATGTGGTGGCAGATTCAATAAGGGTTCTATTTTTCCTTTCAGCTACCCCATTTTGTTGAGGAGTTCTAGGAGCTGAGAAAGTGTGCCTGATCCCTTCACTCTGACAGAACTCTTGCATAAGAAGAGAATCAAACTCTGTCCCATGATCACTTCTGATCAGGGCAATGTGAGTATTGAACTCAATCTTTATACATTTGAGAAACTCTGTCAGACACTTAAAGTTATCAGACTTCTTCCTTAGAAAGAACACCCAAGTGAATCTGGAGAAGTCATCTACAATCACTAAAGTGTAAGATTTCCCTCCTAGGCTTTGTACTGTGATGGGTCCAAATAGATCCATGTGTAACAGATACAATATCCTAGGTGAATCACTCTTATTAAGTGACTTAAAGCTGTTTTTAGTTTGCTTGCCTAATTGACAAGCCTTGCAAAGTCCTTCCTTCTTGTAGGGGCCAGAAGGTAGTCCTCTAACAAGGTTGTCCTTGGATAGCCTAGCAATAGTTCTAAGGTTTAGGTGTCCTAATCTCTTATGCCATAAAACATTTGGTCTATAAACTGAATTGAATAAGCAGATGTCTACAGTAGTTGAAAGAAAATCTACTAAGTAGATGTTACCTTTCCTTTTACCTGTTAACACAGTTGTGTTGTCCTCTGATTTGATTTTGCATGAAGTTTTGCTGAAGTTCACTTGGTAGCCTTCATCACACAGCTGACTGATGCTGATTAGGTTGTGCTTCAGTCCTTCCACATATGCTACCTTCTTGAAGGTTACAGAACCAATCTGGACTGCTCCATATCCTTTAGTTTGTCCAAAGTTGGAATCACCAAAGATAACTTTGGGTCCAAGCTTGGCTCTAAAGGAATTGAGGTTGTCCTTGTTCCCTGTCATGTGCTTGGAGCACCCACTATCCAAATACCATTGCTGGTTAGATGTTGGATAGGTCTTCATCTGCACATAAAGCAATTCACTTGTTTTTGACCCAGTTTACCTTGGGCCTAGGTTGATAACCTTTAAACTCAGAAATAAAAGATATCCCTGGCTGACTCTTATATCCTTCAGGATGATATCTCCTTGGAGGTAAAATCCATTCAGTATAAGGGTTAAATGTTTGGGATGAAGAACCCTCAGGATTCAATTTTGACTTGCCCTTGAAAATTTTTCCACTGCTCTGACCTCTGTTCGACGATCTTGGAGCTGAGTTCGACGATCTTGGGTCAGATCGTCGAGCTCCGTTCGACGATCGACTATGGCTGAGGTCAGGTATATGGGATCGTCGAGCAGCGTTCGACGATCTTGGCTGAGATCGTCGACCTGCGTTTGACGATATTTCCTGAGATCGTCGAGCTGCGTTCGGCGATCGTCGAGCTTCATTCGGCGATCATCGATCTCCGTTCGACGATTTGTGCTGGACTTTAGTTTTCTGAGGCAGATCAGAATTCTTCCTGGCAACCTCTACAACTCCCTTTCCCTTGTCAGAAATGAACTTGATGGGGGTTGTTAGAATAATAGGTTGGCTGGATGAGGCACCCAAGCCCAGTGTACTGTTGAATCTTGAGTTCACTGTGCTTGTGATGTCCATCAGCTTGATGCTTCTCCCATTGAGAGATTCTTCAAGCTTCTTGGCCTCAAAGAGCTCACTCTTCAGTGAAGCTATCTGTTCCCTATAGTTCTCCAACTCCTGAGAGAGTTTGAGGTTTTCTGATTTTAAATCACTTTGTTCAGATAATTGATTTCTGAGAGAGATGATCTCTTTCTCAGACTTTAGCAGATCTAAACATAGTGCTTTAAATTCAAGCTTAAAATCTTCTGAGGTAAAATCAAAAGAGCTGATTACCTGATCTTCTTCTGGTTGAGTCTCTGAGTCTGACTCTGACTCCTCTTCTTCTGAGCTGTTCTGTGAGGCATTGATTGCCATCATGCAAAACTCCTTTTCCTCTGCATCATCCTCATCATCACTTGAGCTGGAAGAGGTCTCTGACTCTTCTTCAGTCTCACTCCAGGATTCAGCAACAAATCCTTTCCTTGTGTGCTTATTTTTGCTGGTGGAAGGTTTGTTGTTTCCATGCCTTTTGGAGTCCTTCTCCTTTCTTCTTTCTTTTCTTTCCCTTCTGTCCTTGTTCTTATTCTCTGGACAGTCAGGAACTATATGCCCTGGTTTCCTGCAACCAAAGCAGATGATATCTTTGTTATTGCCAATGGACTTGTCATACCTTGGCTTGTCTTGCTCCTTGTATGATCTTCTTCTGAAGTCCTTCCTGGCCATCTTATAGAATCTTTTGGCCAATAGGCTGAGAAGTTCATCATTGCTTGTGGCCTTTTCTTCAGGCAGATCCTCAGCTGCCTTGAATGCAATAGTCTTCTCCTTTCTTGTGGCTGGAGAAGCAGCCTTCTGTTCTTCTTCTCTGTTCTTGATGAGTAGCTCATAAGATTTGAGCTTTCCCAACAAGGCTTCAGTGATAATCTCATTTAGGCTTCTGGCATCTTTAATTGGCCAGATTCTTGAATCCCAAGTGCTGGGGAAGCACATTAGGATCTTGTCATTGAGTTCTGTCAGTGAGATTTCTTTATCTAATGTCCTCAGTTCACTGACAATTAGACTCAATCTATTGTACATGTCTCCCACTGGCTCAGTTTCTCCCTTCTTGAAGTTCTCATATTGGGAGATGAGATGAGATCTTCTGTCCTTTCTCTCATCAGCTGAGCCAGAGACAATTTCTGAGAGCTTGTCCCAGATCTCCTTGGCTGAATTACATTCAGCTACCTTCTGAAAAATGTCATCTGACATTGTCTGAGCTAGAATGTTCATTGCCTTGGCATCAGCTACTTTCCATCTTTTAATGTCAGCATCTGTTCCTGATGGAGGTGGAACAGCACTTGTGCTTGTGCTCTCTGGAGGTCTTGGGCACACTGTCAAAACAGAATTAAAAATATCTTCGTCAATTGAATTCATGTAGAGTTTAATCCTTGCCTTCCAAAGTGCAAACTTTGATAGATTGCACACTGGAGGTCTGGTGCTAGCATAATCTTTGTTCTGGGCCATGGTTTGTGCAAGCTAACACTAATAAAAAAAAAGGAAACAAAAGAAGGATCTAGTTTGGGATCTTTGGGGTTCAGGTGTTAGCCTGTACAACCAAACAGATATGGTATGTTTAACCAACCTCCCTCTGATACCAATTGAAAGGGGAAACTAGATCTGATATACTCTAGAGGGGGGTGAATAGAGTATATGGTGCTTTTTAAAACACAAAGAAAATCTTTTGCAAGACTTTACAACAATTGTTGTAATGAATGTGAGCAGGGAAGCAAAAATAAAATAAACCACAAAACTAAGCTATGCACAAAAGAATCTAGTCCAGAAACAAAAGAAAAACATGCACAACCAGAAGACACAAGGAAATATAGTGGTTCCCCAACTTGGGTACATCCACTCTTCTACCACCCTAGGTAGGAATCCACTACAGGATGAGTTGATCAGGTGTCCTGGGCACCAATGAGCTTTTGATAAGGTGCTCAAAAACCAAATCAGATTTTTTGATCAGGTGTCTTGCCACCAATGAGCTTTTGACAAGGTGCTCAAAAACCAGAGTCAAACTTTTGAAGGGAGTTTGAAAAACCCTTTACAGATTGGGGGTGAGAGAGTGATGGCAGTCTTCTCTTTCTCAAGCAACTGAGAAGACTATGTGGATTCAGTGATGTTGTCAAAGCTCCCCCTGAGTCCTTGAAGTCTTCAGGAAGATGAGCTTTGCTGAGGGTGATAGGCCTTCAAAGATAGATCTCCAGCAAAGGATGATTTCAGCAAGCTGAAATATTGAGTGTCTGGAGTCTTGAAGTGATGTTGGCCTTGAACACTTGAGAGCTGAAGAGATCTTAAGATTTGAAAGCTTGATCTCTTGATGAGTGTTCTTCTGAATTCTTGTTGACAGAAAATTTTTCAGAGTCTCTGTATATTGAGAGATGTCCTGTTCTTGTCAATCTCTCTTAACTGTATATTGATTCAAAAACATTCTCTCTTTTATTCTCTGAATCTCAATAGGAAAATTGCTCTGTCAAAGATAGCCGTTGGTCTGAATTAATTACAGCCTTAATTGCATAAAAAGTTCTGAAGGAAAGTCCACTGAATTATTCCTTGAAAAATCCCTTGAAACTTGCTCCAGAATTAAATGAAAACGGCTGGCAGATCTTCTGACTTAAATGCAGAATAACTTCTATCTTGATTTGAATTTGAATTCTGAAGATCAACTGAAATCGTCGAACTGAGCTCTGCTATCGTCGAGCTGAGCTCAGCGAACTGGAAAAAACAAGCAGCAAAGAAATCGTCGATCTGAGCTCAAAGATCGTCGAACTGAGCTCAGAGATAAAGATCCAGTACAGAGTCAAAATCGTCGACCTGAGCTCAACGATCGTCGAATGGAGTTCGACGATATTGAGAAGTTGAGCTCAGCGATCGTCGACCAGAGCTCGACGATATTGAGAGGCTTGAGCTCAGCGATCGTCGAATGGAGCTCGACGATCTGCCAAAGTTGAGCTAGACGATCGTCGACCGGAGTTCGACGAAACGTCGTGCTGAGCTCGACGATTTGGACTTAGTCTCCAGAAAAACTTGGGTCTTCAGAGCAGCTTCCAAACCTAGACTCCTGATCCCTTAGACTCAATTCTAATTGACCTATAATCTATACAGAAGGTCAAAACATAGAATCCTAGAGACATAGTGATCCTGACCCAAATTAGTAATAGGGTGTTCCAACATCAACGCAATGCCAACTAGTGACGGTCAACACCGCACTTACACCCTTCGACAGTGCTAACTGTAGGGAGACGACACTCTAAGCATTGGACTACTAAATTCAATCCGTTAAACAGTTATTCACATGGCCATAGATTACCTTCCTACATGTCATTCCATATGATTTCAACACATTATAAACATGATGCGCATTTATATTAGTCTACCAATTTCTATCAAATTATTCCGTTTAAGTGTGCTTCGCTTCACAAATCAATTTCATGGGATCTGAAAGATATTGTACCTAATCACCTAGAGGGGGGGGGGGGTGAATAGGTGACTTAAATCTTTTTAACTTTTTAGGCAGACTTCAGATTTTATCACAGAGTTATATCTACGTTTTCACAGCAATCAATCAGCAATCACAGAATCACACATGCAGACAGTAGACACACAGATTTATAGTGGTTACCCAAGGTTTGGGTACATCCACTTTCCCCCTTCGCCTATCTAATAGTGTACTAGATTCGGCCAAACTCCTCCACTATCTCAGATCCTCAGATCTTACACTCAGAACCCCAAAATAGGTTCCTACAGCTCAGGCCCAAGGCCCTACAACTCAGTCTTCTCCAAAGACCTACACTCAGCTTCTACACAAAGCCTACACTCAGCCACAACAGGCCTACACTCAGCCACAACAGGCCTACACTCAGAGGATTAGATCTCCTACACTCAGGCACACAGGCCCTACACTCAGCCTTTATAATTGCAGGCTTACAACTCAGATCACTATGGATCCTACAAGAAAATAAGAATACAAAGTGTATATACCTACAACTCAGAATAGAGAGATGAGTTGATAGGTTCTTGATGAGTTCTTGGAAGAACTCTGCTGAGATCAATCTCACTTGGCTTTTCTTCAAAGCTTCTTGAATGTAGAACACAATAGGATTGATCTTCTCTACATCAGATCTTTGATCTCTACAACTTAAGATTCAGAATAAGGTCTGAATCCTTCTTCACAGCCTAGTTCCAACGACTGTCTTCTTGGATGGAGCTCTCTCTCCAACTTCTTAGATCTTCACTTGATTCTTCAATGAATAGCTAGATCTTCTGTGTATCACTTGATGTGTTGATCATCCCTTTCTGTTGACAGTATAAGCCTATTTATAGGCCTTCTTCATGGTGACCGGCTGGTCCGGTTCGTAACTGATTTCTGACAACCCTGACAGGTGCAGTAGACCGGCTGGAATGACAGCTGTCAAGTCATCCAGTCAGTTCTTGAAATAACTGTAACTGTCTGAAAGTGTCGAGACAATCTGTCTTTAAGTGTCGACACTTATAGACTAAGTGTCGACACAAGTTGACTAAGTGTCGACACTAGCCTTCAAGGTGTCGACGCAACTCTTTGTGTTGTAGAATTCACTTCTCGACACAGCTTCTTCAATATGTGTCGACACTGATATTGAGTGTCGACACAACTCTTTGTTCTTCAGTACTTTGTTGAATTCTTGTAAGTGTCGACACAACTCCTTTGTGTCGACACATCTTCATGTGTTGAACTTGTTCAGTGTCCACACATCTTCTTGGTGTCGACACATGCCTTCTGTGTTGATACTTGCTGAGTGTCGACACTGCTCCTTGTGTCGACACATTCTTCTTCTGTTGAGACTTTGGCTGAGTGTCGACACATCTCCTTAGTGTCAACACTTGTACTTAGAATATTTTGTTGAACTTTGCTGAGTGTCGACACAGCAACCTAGTGTCGACACTTTCTTCATGTGTTGAGTCTTCTGCTATGTGTCGACACATTCTTCATTGTGTCGACACTTTCTTCATGTGTTGAGTCTTCTGCTATGTGTCGACACATTCTTCATTGTGTCGACACTTTCTTCAAGTGTTGAGTCTTCTGCTGAGTGTCGACACATTCTTTATTATGTCGACACTTATACTTAGACTCTGCTGACTTTTGCTGAGTGTCGACACAGCCTCCAAGTGTCGACACTTTCTGATGTAGACACAGTTCCTTTGGGTGTCGACACTACTTCTAAGTGTCGACACTGCTTCACTGGACTTTTCTTTAATGAGTGTCGACACAACCTGTATGTGTCGACACTTTCTGTCTGGTGTCGACTCTGCATCCCTGGTGTCAACACAAGTACTCCAAGTGTCGACACTGCTTGCCTGAGTGTCGACACAAGTCTTCTTAAGTGTCGACACTTTCCTTCTGGGTGTCGACACATGGACTTAGAATCTTTTCATCTTTCCCTGCAAATACTTAACCTGCACAAGGCAACTCAAAAATACATCAAATACATTTTGATGTATATCATTGAGTAGGGTGAGGCTTCTTCAAATCAGGTACATTTAAACCAATGTACCCAACAATCTCCCCCTATTTGGAGAAGTCATAACCCTTAGTCAATGATATACACCATACATAACAAAATTACAGTATGATGTAAAACAGGATTATGCAATCAGGGAAAACATAAACATGTATTAAACAAACATGTATACATAGACATCATTTTAGAACAATTATGAAATAGATTTATCACACAGCACATTGTTCTAACAACTTTGTCATATTCATTTTTCAAAAGTTTACAGAATGTTTTAAATCAAAAGATTACAACTGTAAACTAAGAATAAATTCTATTCTATTTCTGCTCAGCATCCTTGATCACTATTCCCTTTCCAGATTGTATCTTGGCTTGTACAGGGGCTTCAGCATCTTCAGTATCAGCATGCTTTTTCCCTTTCAGCTCCTTCTTCTTTAGCTCTTAAGCTTTAATCTTTTGCCTCTCAAAATAATGATAAGGCTTGGGAAAGTACTTGCTAGGCTCCTAGGCAGTAGGAGGTAGCTTTCCCATCTTTGCCTTTCTTCTATATTGCACTATGGCTTCTTGCCTGCTTTCATGCTTTCTCCATTCTAGTTCAGAAAACCATTTGTTTCTGTCTTGAATATTATCTTTGGCAGCCTTCCATGCAGTTAAGATAATGTTTCTTGAAGTGGGGCTCCACTGCTCAAAATCAGGCCTTTGTTCAGCTTGCTCTCTGAACCTCTTCTTAGACAGTCTGGCTTCTTGTTCTTTCAGTATAGCTTCTTGTACAGCCTCAGATACTGGCTGAACCACTTTTTCTATAATGACATTGTGCTTTCCCTCAGGTGGGCTATACATGGACTGTATATCTGCCTATACCATATCAAAATCTGGAGGAGGGTAGATTACTTGAGCCACTTCAGGTTGCTCCCCTCCTAGATATGCAGGATGTATCCCAGATTCTGCCACATTGTCATCATCACATAAAGGAGGATAACCAAGAGTTGCTCTGATAGAATTAGAAATCCACTTTGCATGATCAGAGCTGGCTTTGACTAACACCCTCTCCCCCTTTATGACTTCTCTTTCCATGTGATCTCTTAGATCATCCTTTTGAAATCTTACTTGGGCATCCAAATAGTTTACTCCATCTTTAAAGAAAGGTTTCAACCTTTGGAGTTTTTCAGTTATCAACTTCTGAGAATTTTTAAGAGCAGAAGTAACAAAAGTTATACCCTCTTGTAAAGCTTTCTCAAACTCTGCCTTAGCAGAAGCAGTAGAAGTAGTCTGTCCAGCAGCTATATTCTTCATTTCTGTGACAATTGCATTGTGTGAAGCAGTCAAATTATCATTCATTCTGAGCTGGTTCTACAGAACATATCCTTGCTTCAGTGCAATGTCATCCACTTGAGCTTTTATTTTCTCCTGATGGGTAGCCAAGTAAACTACTGCATTCCCTCCCTTGTGGAAGCAGTCAGTCATCTCCTTTTTATTTAGATTCATCTCAAATCTTATGGACTTAATGTCCTGGGCCAGATCAAACTGTAGAGATTTTTGCCCTTCATCCACATACTTTTCAATTGCTTGTCTGTGCTCATCAAGTTTTATTTGCATAGCAACCATGAGAGAACTATAATCTACAGATGGTGCTGGCTGTAGTGCAGGCTGTGGTGCTATAGTTTGCAGAGCTTTCTTATAAGTCTGGCTCCTCCTCTTGAAGACTTGAAATTTCCTTTTCTTTGCTCTTGCAGCCTCCTCATCTTCAGAAGAAGATGTACTTGCTATATCTACTCTCTCCTTAGGTAGCTCCTTAACTTCCTTTGGCTTCTCAGGCTCTGTCCTTGTAGTTTCTTCTAGAATTTCCACTTGCTCCCCCTCAACTTGAGCATTCTCCCCCTCAGCAGCAGCACTTGCCTTCTCAAGGTCTGCTTGGTCCAGATTAAGGAAGAGATCTTCCATTGTAAATTCTTGTTGAGGTTGTGGTGGAGAACCTCTTGTCTCATCAACAAAATGATCAGACACTTCTTGAGCAGTAACAGATGTGTCTTCCATGACAACATCTGGGGGTTGGCTATCAATCTGAGGTTGCTGATTAACATCAGATAAGTTATCAATTATAACTTCACTCTCAATAAGGAAATCTAATTGATTGATTTCTGAGATTACCTCTAGGATAGTGTGTGTTGCTTGCTCACTCTCTAGTGGAGTTGGATCTTCCACTACTAGTGGCTCCCCCTGGATAGAATCCTGGTGTATGGGGCTAGCTTGAGGTAGCTCCCCCTGCCTCTCTGCAACTTCTTGTAGAGCTGGAGACTTCCCAGCATCTCCAGTGTCTTTTTCATCAGGAGTGAAGACAACTTGCTCTTCTGAACTGCTGGATGATTCTTGAGCCACTAGGGCTATCTTCTTCTGCTTCTTTAGTGGGGTTTCCTTCTCAGGTGTTGACATCTCCTTGGTCAACACTCTATCCCATCTTGAGAAGATTCTCATGTCCATTCTTCTCATGTGGTTGATTTTAGATCCAACAGCTTGACTCATAACCTCTGGTATACTACCAGCAAGGTACAGACTAAGAATCCTACCCAAATTGGGTTTCTTTAGGCTCTCCTTTATCTTCTCAAATACTACTACAGACCAATCAGTTTGCAATGTGAAGATAATCCTTGTCATGAGACTGAACATATGGGCTGATACCCTGTCATGCCCTCCAGGCTTACTTAAGATCACTTTTCCAACAATTTCAGAAAGGAATTTTCCTTTGCTGTTCATGCCTTTCCTATTGAATACTGATCCAATTTTCATCTTTGAATCCAGTCCACACCATGTTAATGCTTCTCTGGTCTTAGAAGCAGTAACCTCATCTTCTTCCTTAGTCTTTGGTAGGTTCAGGACCTTTCTAAAACTCTTTGGGGAGACCTTCACCTTTTCTCCATGAACCCTTGACTTGATCTTGAATCCAGAGCTGTCTAGGGTTGCTCCATTTAGAAATTCCAATACTTCTTTCTTCCAGATCTTAGTCGGCTCTGAGACAAGAAAATCTAACCCTGAGTCTGCAACTAGGGTTACTACATCTTTGATTTCCGATTCTGCATCGTAAAACGCATACCGCACCAGTTTATAGCCTTCGTTCACGTTCTCCTCGAGCTTTGGCGCCATTAGGGTGTGAAGAATTTGAATGAAGAGAAGAGAGGTGTCAACACACAAGTTTGGTCTCGAAACTTTAGTGAGCGTGTCGACAGACAATGACGAAGTCCTATTTATACCTTTCTAGGATTGAAGATGAAAGGGCGGGTTAACTAACTCAAATTGTGTCGACACTGATGAAAAGTGTCGACACTGACTTATAATGTCTCGACACCTATGTGTCGACACAAGTTTAGTCAACAGAATATATGTGTCGACACTTGTTTATGTGTCGACACAGCTTAGCTCGACACATAGTCGAGATATTACTTCACTAATTCTGCATAAAGTCTAAGTGTCGACACCACCTTGAATGTGTCGACACCTACTTATCATGTGTCGACACTAATTTTCTGAAGTGTCGACACCAACTTCCTATATGTGTCGACACCTTTTCACTGAAGTGTCGACACCACTTTTCTGTCTCGACACAGACAACTCTGTGTGTCGACACTATTTTACTTAGCCATTTCTATAAACTTATTCTAAGTTTATCATACCTAGTTCAATTTTAAACTTATTGAACTTTGTTTCTTCTAAGGGCTTAATATACATATCAGCTAGTTGATTATCTGTTTTAACATATTCCAGTAAAATATCTTCTTTTTCTACATGTTCCCTAAGAAAATGATATTTTATTTCAATATGTTTAGTTCTACTATGGGAAACAGGATTGTTTGCAATTGATATAGCACTAGTAGAATCACAAAACAGTGGTGTTCTACTTACCTGAATTCCATAATCCTCAAGCTGATGTTGTATCCATAGAAGTTGAGCACAGCAACTTCCAGCAGCCACATATTCTGATTCTGCTGTAGAGATAGCCACACTTGTTTGCTTTTTGCTACTCCATGAGATCAGTCTTCCACCAAGGAATTGACACGTTCCAGCTGTAATTTTTCTATCTTCTTTGCAGCCTGCAAAATCTGCATCTGAATAACCTGTCAGTTCAAAGTCCCCATTCCTAGGGTACCAAAGGCCTAGATAAGGAGTGCCCTTTAGATATCTCAGTATCCTTTTGACTGCTGTCAAATGAGATTCTTTAGGGCATGCTTGGTACCTAGCACAGACACATGTAGCATACATGATATCCGGTCTACTTGCAGTCAAATAGAGTAGGGAGCCAACTATCCCTCTATACAAAGTCTCATCTACAGGTTTCCCTGCATCATCTTTGCTAAGAGACATACTTGACCCCATAGGAGTCTTCATGGTACTGGATGATTCCATACCATACTTCCTTATCAGTTCTAGGGTGAACTTAGACTGGCATATGAATAAACCATTCTCAGTCTGTCTAACTTGGAGACCCAAGAAGAACTTAAGTTCCCCCATACTGTTCATCTCTAATTGTCCTTGCATAAGTTTTGCAAACTTTTTGCAAAGACTACTTTCAGTAGACCCAAATATTATGTCATCTACATATATTTTGGACTAGTATTATTTTGCCTCTGGATTCCCTAAGGAATAGAGTCTTGTCTATTTTCCCCCTTGTGAACTTATTCTCAATGAGGAAACTAGACAGGGTTTCATACCAAGCCCTAGGGGCTTGTTTTAACCCATACAAAGCCTTCCTAAGTCTATAGACATAATTAGGTTGAGTTGAATCAACAAAACCTGATGGCTGTTCCACATAGACCTCTTTCTTTAGATTACCATTCAAAAAGGCTGACTTAACATCCATTTGGTAAACTTTAAATCCTTGATAGGTTGCATAGGCCAGGAACATCCTTATGGCTTCCAGTCTGGCTACTGGAGCAAAGGTTTGATCAAAGTCAATACCTTCTTCCTGCATATATCCTTTAGCAACCAATCTGTCTTTGTTCTTGACAATTACTCCATGTTCATCCATCTTGTTCCTAAAGATCCACTTGGTTCCAATTATGTTGTGGTCTTTTGGTTTAGGAACAAGCTCCCAGACTTTGCACCTCTTGAACTGATTCAGCTCTTCTTGCAATGCCTCAATCCAATGAGGATCTAGGATGGCTTCATCAAACTTCTTTGGCTCTACTTGGGATAGAAAACTGGAGTAGAGTGCTGCACTCAGATATCTGCTCCTTGTTTGTACCCCTTGTCTTAGATCACCAATGATTTGATATGCTGGATGATCTCTTAGATGTCTATTAGCTGGAGGCATCCTGGCTCCAGGTTGAACTTCTTCAGTTCCTTCATCTTGCTGCACTCCTTGGACTTCTTCTGCATTAGGTACATGTAGTACTCCCCCTGGACTCCCCCTAGACAACAGCCACTATCTTCTACCTGCTGTCTTGCAGTAGGTCCTTCTTCTATAGTGAGCTTGTCCATCTTCTCAGTCACACCTGTGGAGCTGCAAATACTACTAGACAACTCATTGTTAATAAGTCTAGTTTCATCAAATACTACATGTACAGACTCTTCTACAACTTGAGTAGACAAGTTGTAGACTCTATAAGCCTTACTGTTGTTGCTGTACCCAACAAAAATTCCCTCTTGGGATTTGGCATCAAACTTAGTCAAGTATGACTTTCCATTATTAAGTATAAAGCACTTACAACCAAAGATCCTGAAGTAGGATAGGTTTGGTTTTCTGCCTTTCACAATCTTATAGGGGGTCTTATTGTGGCTTTTAGTAATGGTAGACCTATTAATTACATGGCATGCAGTATTAACTGCCTCAGCCCAGAAATATTCTGGGAGAGATATGTCACTTAATAGGGTCATACCAGCCTCAATCAAGGTTCTATTTTTCCTCTCAGCAATGCCATTTTGCTGAGGTGTTCTTGGTGAAGAAAACTCATGAAATATCTCAAATTCTTCACATAGTTTTGCCATACTATCAGACTGAAATTCAGTACCATGGTCACTTCTTATTTTGACCACTATACTATCTAGTTCATTCTGAATTTGTTTGACAAAGCTATAGAAGATACTTGGTGTTTCAGATTTCTGTCTAAGGAAGAACACCCAGGAAAACCTTGAGTAATCATCTACAACCACAAAGGTATAGACCTTCCTACCTAGACTGTGAACTGGCATAGGACCAAAGAGATCCATATGAAAGAGGTATAAGCACCTCACAACATCTTTGTTTTCAATGCTACTAAAGGTGGATCTAGTCTGCTTGCCCTTTTGACAAGCTGAGCATATTCCATCTTTAATACACTTAACTTGAGGACCATTCCTCACTAACTCTTTGCTATAGAGTTGGCCAATTGTCTTGTAGTTAAGATGGGCTAGCCTCTTGTGCCATTTGACACAATGAGAAACTTTCTCATCAGCTACAAGACACACTGGAGAACCATTGTTCTCAACCATAATGTCTAGGCAATAGACATTCCTCTTTCTATAACCTGTCAAAATAATCTCTTGATCATTTGACCCCCTGATATGACAACCATTTTTAACAAATGAGATGTCATATCCTAAATCACTCAGTTGACTTATACTAATAAGGTTATGTTTCAAACCTTTAATATAAGCCACTTGAGTAATAGTTATATGAGAGCTAGAAATGTTACCAAAACCCTTGATGATTCCTTTTTCAGAACCACCAAAGGTGACTTTAGGACCATCCTTGATAGGTGTGTAGTCCTTTAGCAATCCCCTAGTTCCAGTCATGTGTCTGGAACATCCGCTGTCCAAGTACCATATTGGGGCATGACCACTTGGACTATCCTGCAAAATAGATTAGTTGACCTTAGAACCCAAAGAATTCTTGGGTCCTTGGTGCTGGTTAGTTTGCCTCCTAACAAAGCTACCTGCAGGTCTTCCAACAGGCAGTTTGCTACTCAACTTGGCATTAGAAGTATGCCAAGAGTCTATGGCAAAGTGGCCTACCTTGCCACAGCACCAGCACTCAAACCTATTATACCTTTGCTTAGGTACATTCCTACCTATTTTATCTACAACTGACTTGTTGAGGGCTGGGGCTTTTCCCTTAGACTTGTACTGAACAGTCCTAGCAGGTTTAGTAAACCCCAGTCCAGCTTTACCTTTTTGATGAACAAATTCATCAATTAAGGGTAGAACAGACTTTGGTTTAGAAAACCTAGCAACTAAATCTCTCTCCTTCTGAAGACTAATCTCCAGACTTCTGATTTGATCATTCTTAAATGTTATAGTCCCCATCTGAATAACAGTTATGTTTTTCAGTCTGGCTATTTCATTTAACTTTTGATCAAACAGCTTCTCAAAATCAGTTGCAGCAACTTTGAGACTAGCAATTTCCTTTGCCTGACTCTTGGCTAGGGACTTGCTCTTCTTAAAAGCTTGCAACAGAATTTTATATTCATCTATCAATTGATGAATATCCCCTTCAGATTCAGATGCACTCTCATCACTTGATGATGATGAATCTGATTCTGAACTAGCACAAGAAATTGAACTTAAAGAACAATTTTGTACCTTACTAGGTCCAGGCTGCTCCTGGATTTTGTCACCTTCTGCCAATGCCATCAGTCCTTGGAACTGACTTTCCTCTTGTTCATATATAGAGTTCATTATCTGGATGAACTCCTCTTCTTCTTCCTCAGCAAACAGTCCTATGTATGCTTCAGCATCTGACTCAGTTTCTGATGAAGATATGTCTGACAGGCTCTTATCCTTTTTGGCAACAAAAGACCTTTCCTTCTTGCCCTTGAATTGAGTCTTTTTCTTATCATTAGACTCTTTCCTTTTCTCAGGACAGTCTGCAATAACATGTCCTTGTCTGTTATAGCAATAACATACAATTTTTGATAGAGTTGCTTTGCTTGACTTGGTCTTTTTCCTGTCTTTCTTTGATGACTTCTTATTCTGATAATAGTCATCTTTTTCTTGTGAAGTAGATGGCTTAGTCCTCCACTGTTTCTTCTTTAAGAACTTCTGAAAGTGTCTTGTGAATGCTGCAAAGTCCTCATCACTTTCACTGCTTCCAGACTTTCTGCTTTGTGAATCATCTGACTCAGTCTCAGCTACTTTAGGAGGTGGAGTTGGTGACTTACTTCTGTATTTTCTGGTGGCTTCTGTCTTGAATGTCATTGTCCTTTCTTTATGTTCACTTCTTGTAGATTTCTCCTCTTCTTTCCTCACCATCAACTGCATCTCATAGGATAGCAGTTTTCCAAACAGTGTTGGTGGAGGGATATCTGCTAACTTTGCCATTTCTCTTATGACACAGATCTTGGTGTCCCAATCCTTTGTTAAGGGACCTTAGAAACTTATCATTTAACTCATAATTACTGAATTCTCTGCCATAGGACATTAGCTCATTCACAATCCTATAGAACTTCTTATAGCATTCTGTTATGCTATCAGACCTACCTTCCCTGAAGCTTTCATATTCTTGGTTTAATAAGGACTTTCTGTCCTGCCTCACTTCTTCAGAACCCTCCATGTACACTATAAGAGTATCCCACATCTCCTTAGATGTCTTACAATGTATCAAATTCCGAAAGGTAGCATCATCTATGACACTCACAATAATATTCTGAGCCCTCTTGTCCATTGTGGCTAGAATTATCTCATCTTTTGTCATCTCAGAAAAGTCTTTAGGTGTTCTCTGATTTGCATCCAGGACTGAAACCTTCATGGGCACATATGACCCTTCTTTAACTGTGATGTAGATTCTAGGGTCTGAGGCTTCCATAAATAGTCTCACCCTTTCTTTCCAGATGCCAAAATTTTTTTTTCTGCAAAAGGGTAGCTTCATGGATCCAAGTTCCTTATGATTCTCTGTTGAACCCATGTTTCTTGATTTTCTTGATTTCACTTAATCTGCCAACAGGATCTACTCAGACAGTTATGTCCCTTTTTGAGTAACCTCCCTCTGATACCACTTGAAAGATATTATACCTAATCACCTAGAGGGGAGGGTGGGGGGGTGAATAGGTGACTTAAATCTTTTTAACTTTTTAGACAGACTTCAGATTTTATCACAGAGTTATATCTACTTTTTCACAGCATTCAATCAGCAATCATAGAATCACACATGCACACAGTAGACACACAGATTTATAGTGGTTCCCCAAGGTTTGGGTACATCCACTTTCCCCCTTCGCCTATCTAGTAGTGTACTAGATTCGGCCAAACTCCTCCACTATCTCAGATCCTCAGATCTTACACTCAGAACCCCAAAATAGGTTCCTACAGCTCAGGCCCAAGGCCCTACAACTCAGTCTTCTCCAAAGACCTACACTCAGCTTCTACACAAAGCCTACACTCAGCCACAACAGGCCTACACTCAGCCACAACAGGCCTACACTCAGAGAATTAGATCTCCTACACTCAGGCACACAGGCCCTACACTCAGCCTTTATAATTGCAGGCTTACAACTCAGATCACTATGGATCCTACAAGAAAATAAGAATACAAAGTGTATATACCTACAACTCAGAATAAAGAGATGAGTTGATAGGTTCTTGATGAGTTCTTGGAAGAACTCTGCTGAGATCAATCTCACTTGGCTTTTCTTCAAAGCTTCTTGAATGTAGAACACAATAGGATTGATCTTCTCTGCAGCAGATCTTTGATCTCTACAACTTAAGATTCAGAACAAGGTCTGAATCCTTCTTCACAGCCTGGTTCCAACGACTGTCTTCTTGGATGGAGCTCTCTCTCTCCAACTTCTTAGATCTTCACTTGATTCTTCAATGAATAGCTAGATCTTCTGTGTATCACTTGATGTGTTGATCATCCCTTTCTGTTGACAGTATAAGCTTATTTATAGGCCTTCTTCATGGTGACCGGCTGGTCCGGTTCCTAACTGCTTTCTGACAACCCTGACAGGTGCAGTAGACCGGCTGGAATGACAGCTGTCAAGTCATCCAGTCAGTTCTAGAAATAACTGTAACTGTCTGAAAGTGTCGAGACAATCTGTCTTTAAGTGTCGACAATTATAGACTAAGTGTCGACACAAGTTGACTAAGTGTCGACACTAGCCTTCAAGGTGTCGACACAACTCCTTGTGTTGTAGAATTCACTTCTTGACACAGCTTCTTCAATATGTGTCGACACTGATATTGAGTGTCGACACAACTCTATGTTCTTCAGTACTTTGTTGAATTCTTGTAAGTGTCGACACAACTCCTTTGTGTCGACACATCTTCATATGTTGAACTTGTTCAGTGTCCACACATCTTCTTGGTGGCGACACATGCCTTCTGTGTTGATACTTGTTGAGTGTCGACACTGCTCCTTGTGTTGACACATTCTTCTTCCGTTGAGACTTTGGCTGAGTGTCGACACATCTCCTTAGTGTCGACAGTTGTACTTAGAATATTTTGTTGAACTTTGCTGAGTGTCGACACAGCTTCCTAGTGTCGACACTTTCTTCATGTGTTGAGTCTTCTGCTATGTGTCGACACATTCTTCATTGTGTCGACACTTTCTTCATGTGTTGAGTCTTATGCTATGTGTCGACACATTCTTCATTGTGTCGACACTTTCTTCAAGTGTTGAGTCTTCTGCTGAGTGTTGACACATTCTTTATTATGTCGACACTTATACTTAGACTCTGCTGACTTTTGCTGAGTGTCGACACAGCCTCCAAGTGTCGACACTTTCTGATGTAGACACAGTTCCTCTGGGTGTCGACACTGCTTCTAAGTATCGATACTGCTTCACTGGACTTTTCTTCAATGAGTGTCGACACAACCTGTATGTGTCGACACTTTCTGTCTGGTGTCGACTCTACATCCCTAGTGTCGACACAAGTACTCCAAGTGTCGACACTGCTTGCCTGGGTGTCGACACAAGTCTTCTTAAGTGTCGACACTTTCCTTCTGGGTGTCGACACATGGACTTAGAATCTTTTCATCTTTCCCTGCAAATACTTAACCTACACAAGGCAACTCAAAAATACATCAAATACATTTTGATGTATATCATTGAGTAGGGTGAGGCTTCTTCAAATCAGGTACATTTAAACCAATGTACCCAACAGGATCCAATTATTAAAATTCATAAATTATAGAACTAAGATGATTAACATAAAAGAGTTCACCCAAACCTCAAGTTAATTGCAACATTGAATCCACCAAATCCAAATTCATGTTATACCAAACCCAAAATTTAATTGCAGAATAAATCTGGACAGCAACTTCGACCGGAGTTTCCCGAAGCTACAAGAATCCGGTGGAGGGGTGTAACCCATCGATGGAAAGGTCTTTCCATGGGTTACAACGTTCATGTTCAGACTACAGCCCAGATTCAATAGTATCATACTTGAAATCGGCTTTGAAGTCCGCTGCATACAGAACACAATTTCTGCATGCAGGATTTATCGGACGTCATTTTCGTTCAGAATTTACCATGGTTACAGACTTCTCCTAAAGTCGTGCAACCATTCGTTGGAAAGGTATTTTCGAGGGCTTCAACTTTCGTGTTTAGTCGAAAGCACAGATCTGAACATATCATACCTGAAAATGGCCAAGAAGATCACTGCGTGCAGAACACAGATTCTGCACGCATCTTAAGGCGGAATGAACGACATCGGTTCATCTTCCTCCTCAAGTCGGTCTTCCAAAATAACACCAGAAATTCCTCCTCCCTTATTCACCCTCTTGAGGTCATGATTCTTCACGAAATCATCCCCCACCTTCACCTAAAAAGTTGGAGAGGTTGAAGACACAACTAGTGTTAGAGCACAAGCCCTAGAACGACCACTTCCTAGAGAAATCACCATCTCGCTAGTCAAGACTCTTTTGAGTCGACATCTCACCTAGATATCTACAAATCTAGCACCAAGGGAGAGGGGAAGAAGCTCACCTCATTTCCGACAATTCCACCATTTCCGGCCATAGATCTTGTGACTCTTCTCAGCGGCATCTTCTCCTTCACGGCGGCAGATCTTCTCCTCTAGGACTTGCTCCAACAGCTTTCCCTCTCTACAGAAGTTTCTCTCAGGGAAACTGTCACAACCCGCATTTTCTCCCACTTTTCAATAATATCAGAGCACGAGAAAATGGCTGGAATGAGGGGTGAAAATGGCTAGGGTTTTCACAACCCTTGTATGTGAAAAGTGACACGGGTAGGGACACGCCCGTGTCCTCCCCATGTCCTGCTCGGGCGAAGCGTCAATAATAGTTTAAGTGTCAGTTTAACACTTGACACGGGTAGGGACACGCATGTGTCCCTACCCGTGTCCACATGACATGGCCGTGTTCTCTGGTCATGTCCTTCTCTGGATACGCCTCGACTAACTCAACTCGACACACACGGGTAGGGACACGCCCGTGTCACTACCCGTGTCCTTCTCGGGAACACTTCGCCGAGCTCCACTCGACACACACACACACGGGTAGGGACACGCCAGTATCTCTACCCGTGTCCTTCTCGGTAACACTTCGTCGAGCTCCTCTCGACACACACGGGTAGGGACACGCCATGTCCTTACCGTGTCTCCATGCACACGGGTAGTGACACGCCCGTGTCACTACCCGTGTCCTTCTCTGGACATACTCGAGTTGTCTACTCGAGAGCTGGCCTCACACACACGGGTAGGGACACGCCCGTGTCTCTACCCATGTCCTATTCTGGATTGATTTCTTCTCCCATTCATAAGTGTTGCCCAGTTGCCAGTACTCCCCTGAACCCAAGTCAACTCTCCTGACTCAAAACGCGTACGAGGGGCCTAGTGCAAATCAGGACATTACAACAGGGCACCCAACGATCCTGATCATAGGAACTATCATCCTTCATATGACTCTAGAGGTCCCCCTCAGTGTTGGCCACATATGTCGTGCAATTCATCATCGACCAGTCCGCCTCGACATGTGACGCCATCCTTAGGGGACCAATACTAAGGGCGCTTCACGCTGGCATACTGGCTCAAGGCATCGTGTTAAATATCCGCCCGCAGGATGCCTTCCCAAGGGCCATGTGGTCGTAGAAGCATAGGCTGACTCCAGACGTACACCCCTAGCTATAAACTACTTTCGTTTTTTTCTTTTAAAAAATAAGCCGCGAAGGTGGATGAAAGTATCTATAGTCTACCTAAATTACCTAAAGGGGGTGAATAGGTGATGTATGCATTTTTTCTGGAATAAAAATTACTTTTAAAATCAAGTACACAAACACTGAGATTTATAGTGGTTCCCCGAGTTGGGTACGTCCACTTTCCTGCCTCACCTATCTATCATGAAGAGCTAGATTCAGCTACTTCATCAAACTAAGATTTCCATAATCTTACACCTCGGAGCCGCAACTCCTACAACTCGGAGACGACGTTCCTACCACTCGATCCACAACCGGATCTACAAACTCGATCCACAAACATATCTACAAACTCGATCCACAAACAGATTTAAAAACTCAGAGAAAATCTCCTACAAGATTAAAAGAATATTATAACAATATTACACAAAATTTGAAAACTTAAGTCCGTTGTTCTTCGAAAATAATTGATCTTGAAATCGCTTGGAGAACACGAAACTTGTAGACTAGGAATATCTTGAATCTCGATTTGAATCTTCAAATGACTTGATCTGGAGTAGAAATATGTATAGAGAAAACAATCCAGTCGTGTATGTCGAATAAGATGAATCGCACCGTAGTCGGTGGCCGATCGGAAGAATCACGATTTTTAATGTGCGTCGGCGGTCGGACGGGTGTTATTCCGATTTTGGAAATATTCTAGGTTTGAAAGTGAGATCAATAGCATGATTAAATGGAAGGAAATATCTCCTATGTATTTATAGAGATCTCCTTGACAACGATTAGAAGAATACTTCAAAAAAGTAAATCTAGAATTTCCTGTGCATGGACGACCGAAACCCGAACAAACGATTTTGAAAAATTTGGAGAAATGACCTAAGTCAAATTCGTCGAGTATCGTCGAGTATCACTAGTATACTCGCTGAATGTGCCTTGATGTACGATGAATAATACTTGGACAAATCAGTCTCAGGCTAGCAACACACTCAACACCAAAGCGAAGAATCATACTCGACGAATTCGTCGAGTATCAGCAGGTATACTTGACGAATTCATCTAGTATCAGTTGAATGAATCAACACCCTCGATGTCATGATAAGCCATATTCAACGAATGAGACTTAGAAAAATCCAGAGAAGTATCGTCAAATGGACTCTACGAATTCAGCGTGTATCGTCTAGTATATTCGACGAATTTGGCGAGTATCGTTAGATACATTCGAAAAATTTGACGAGTGTACACGATGATACTCAATGAAATTTACTTGGCGGATTTTCCAATTTTCAGAGAATTTTCCCTAAGTACAAATGGTGAATTTGGCGAGTGTTGGAAGGGATATACGATGAATTTGACGAATATGAATGCGCATACTCGACGAATTCGACGTGTATTCCTAACCATACTCGAAAAATTTTACTTAGGCAAATTCCTATCCTTCTGATTCCAAGCCTTGGTCCTTCCTTGATTCTTCTCCTATACTTGGGATAGAGGTACACCCCAATAGAGAGATTATATGTGAGTCAACACATTAGCCTACACAATGATGGATTACATTGTATAGTCTGGTATTTACTAACCCACTGTAACCTGACATTGGTGTGTACTTAGCAATGAAAACGTGCAAGTACATACTCAAAATGCAGCATCAAGTACAATCACAATTCATCTTAGCTTAACTGGACCCTTCTTCAAAATCGGGTTATTGTGGATACAATACCCAACAATCTTCCCATATTTGGAAAATTCAGAACCGTATAAGCTAAGATGAATTGTACATAAAAAGACAACACATAAAGACTTGAAACAATAAACAAAATTGAAAGTCCACTTAGTGTCAACTACCTTCACCTATGGAGGGGGGGGGGGAATAGGTGTCTTGCAGCGTTTTTGCGGAATTAAAATCGTACCTGCACAAGAAAGCAAAACAACACAGCACAGAAAGGACACAAGCAAATTATAGTGTTCCCCGATTTGGGTACATCCACTTTCCCCCTTCGACCTATCTCCCAACCAGGGACGACTCGGTCACTTCACCAACAGGATTGAAATCCAATCCTTGCACTAACGGAAGGAACCCTTCCACACGTAGGAGTCACCACTCCCACACCCGGGTTCCACCCAACCCTTACAAATAGGAACCAACGTTCCTTTACAACAAAATAGAAATTGGAGTGTATTAGAAATACAAACTACTTATGGAGAATAAGGTGTCCCTCTTCGTTCGATGACGTGTTCTTGAAGTCAATGAAGAGTCCACAATCCTAGATCTCAATTGGAGAGAATCTCCCCGAAATCGGCGGCGGCAAGAAGGGCGGCGGCTTGGTTCTCGGGATCGGCGGCGAAATCGGCGTGCTGCGGATGTTCTTTGGAGATTCAGTCTTCGTAGCAAAGCTAGTAAGGTCTTCTAACGGTCACACTAAGATCGATCGTCTCGATCGATTCGGAAGGGAAGGTTTTCCCGATCAACGAATCAAGAGACAAAGGATCTCTGGTTAGACGCGTGAGACACTGTGCTTGGCTGAGCTTATGTCGACGGGAGATCGGGAAGAAACCACGATCAAAAGCCGACAATCAACTGGCACGAGCGGCGATGGCGGCAGAGCAGGTTTTGTGATCTAGGTCACGTCGGCGGATCGACCTCTTCTTTTCAAATCTCTTCTTGGACTGTTCAAAAATACGCTAGTATTTATACAGTAGAATACTTCTTTATGACCGTTGTGGGTCCCACCAGAAGAAACCCTAAAACCGGTTTTAAAACAGCGCCTTAACATTTGATCCGGTCCAGCGTGCTTCAGAAAATCGCCTAAGGCAAAATCGGCGAGAATCGAAGGTCATTCTCGACTATTCGGCGAGAATCGAAGGTCATTCTCGACGATTCGGCGAGAATCAGCCAGTGATTCTCGACGATTTTGACTTAGCGATAGATTTTCACGCTCTGATTTAGCTGGATAGAGTCGGCGAGAATCAGCCAGTGATTCTCGACGATTCGGCGAGAATCACCAAGTGATTCTCGCGTCGATTATTACTTAGACGATTTTTCGTCTTTCCACCCATGAGCTGCCCTTTGACCCATCCTTGCTCCCTGTCTGCTCTTGCATTATCACAGCCCTGTACTTGAAAATAAGTACACTCCAATAGAGAGAGTACACGTAGGCCATCACCCTAATCTGCTCAACGAGGGATTACGTCGCGCAGATCCGTGTATATTGACCTACTGCACCCTGACATTGGTGTGTACTTAGCGTGGAATAACTGCAAGCACAACTTAAAAGATTTCATCAAATGCATTGTCTATTTACCTTAGCTTGTTCAGGGGCTTCTTTAAATCAGGTACGTTGTGGATACAATACCCAACAATCTCCCCCTATTTGAAGAAGCCTAAACCCTACAAGCTAAGGTGAATAGAGCGTATGGGAATGAAAATCGTAAACTTAAAATTGAGTTGAGAGAGATATTCATTACCAATACCAATTTCTTGAGAGTTAACTTGGAGCCACCTTAGCCTTAGTCGAGAACTTGGAGCCACCTTAGCCTTAGCCGAGAGGGTAATCTCCCCCTTTTTGGCTTCTGCAAATCTGGGTCTGTTGCATTTGACCCCTTGATCCCCCTCAGTTCTTGCACCTGTGCTCACACTTGAGTTCCTGGCAGAGGCTCCCCCTAGATGCACGAGCCTGGAGCTTCTGTAGTCTTCATTCCTCATAGTTTAGCATCCCCAATTCAGTTTTGAAAAGACTGAACTTGGCTTCGTCTAAGGGCTTTGTGAAAATATCTGCAATCTGCTTGTCCGTGGGGACATAACAATGAGAGATGTCCTTGTTCTCCACGTGCTCCCGAATGAAGTGGTAGCACACTTCAATATGCTTCATTCTGCTGTGCGATACCGGATTGTTGGCAATTGCAATTGCACTGGAGGAGTCGCAGTAAATTGGTACTTCCTTGAACTGAAGGTCGTAGTCGGCTAACTGGTTTCTGATCCATTAGAGTTGTGCGCAACAGCTTCCTGCCGAGATGTACTCAGACTCTACTGTGGAGGTTGCTACACAATTCTGCTTCTTGCTGTTCCATGAGATAAGCCTTCTTCCGAGGAATTGACACGTTCCGGAAGTGATTTTCCTGTCATCCCTACTCCCTGCAAAATCAGCATCTGAAAAACCTATTAGCTCGACATCATTGTTTCTCGGGTACCACAAGCCAAAATTGGGAGTACCTTTAAGGTATCTTAGAATTCGCTTTGCAGCGACATAGTGAGATTCCTTAGTGTTCACCTGATATCTGGCACAGACACATGTGGAGAACATGATATCCGGTCTACTGGCAGTAAGGTAGAGCAGGGATCCAATGATGCTTCTGTATTTGGTTTCATCAAAAGGTTTACCTTTCTCATCCTTATCCAGAGACATAGTGGATCCCATTGGAGTCCTCATAGAGGTTGCATTCTCCATACCGAATTTCTTGAGGAGTTCATTTGTGAACTTCGTCTGAGAGATGAAGATTCCATCCTCAGGCTGTTTCACTTGAAGTCCCATGAAATACTTTAGCTCTCCCATACTGCTCATTTCAAACTTTCCTTGCATAAGTTTAGAAAACGTTTTGCAAAGATTGTTGTCCGTTGAGCCGAATATAATGTCATCGACATAGATTTGCACCAGCAAAATCTTGCCTTTGACTTCCCTGAGAAATAATGTCTTATCTATTTTACCTCTAGAGAACTTGTTCTCAAGAAGAAAACTAGATAAAGTCTCATACCAAGCTCGTGGAGCTTATTTTAAACCATATAGAGCTTTATTAAGAAAATATACATTATTGGGATAAGTAGGATTGACAAAACCTGGGGGTTGAGCGACGTATACTTCCTCTTTCAGGTCTCCGTTCAAGAATGCTGATTTCACATCCATTTGATAGACTGTGAATCCTTTGTGCGAAGCATACGCCAGGAACAATCTGATTGCCTCGAGCCTTGCCACTGGTGCAAAGGTCTGGTCGAAGTCAATCCCCTCCTCCTGTCTGTAACCTTGAGCCACCAGCCTAGCCTTGTTCTTTATGATGACACCATGTTCATCCAGTTTGTTTCTGAAGATCCACTTGGTGCCAATCACATTTTGCTTTTGTGGTCTCAGAACCAGCGTCCAAACGTTGCATCGTTCGAATTGATGCAGTTCATCTTGCATGGCCAAAATCCATGCCGCATCTTTGTTCGCCTCGTCGAACATCTTTGGCTCAACCTGTGACAGGAAGCTAAGATGCAAAATCTCGTTAATAGTACCTCTTCGAGTTCTGACACCGTCACGAGGATCTCCAATGATCTGATCTCTAGGATAATCCCTCACGTGCCGGAGCTCTAGAAGTCTGGCGTCTGGAGCTTCGACTACTTCTTGGGCTTCTCCTTCTTCTAAGAGATTTTCTCCATTATGATCTTCAACATTCCCAGTTGACGGTGAGGTGGAAACTTTGACGTACTTAGGAGTTTCATCTTTAGCGGTCTCATCGAGACTCAGCTGTTCAAGTCGTGCACCTGCATCTTCAAGAATACCGCTGGAAGAATTGCTGTTAAGCAAGCTTCCTTCATCAAATACAACATTAATTGATTCTTCTACCACTAGGGTTTTCTTATTGAAGACCCTATATGCCCGACTGTGGGTACTATAGCACATGAATATGCCTTCGAAGCATTTTTCACCAAATTTAGTACACGGGTACTTCCCATTATTCAGTACATAACATCTGCAACCAAAGATCCTCAAATAGGACATGGTTGGTTTCCTGCCTTTCAGTAGTTCGTAGGGCGTCTTACGATGACTTTTGTTGATCAATGCCCGGTTTTGAACATGACAAGCCGTATTGACTGCCTCAGCCCAAAAGTATTCTGGGAGTGACGCGTCATTCAACATTGTCATGCAGGCTTCAATGAGTGTTCTATTTCTCCTCTCCGCGACTCCGTTTTGTTGAGGAGTGCGCGGGGAGGAAAACTCATGAAAGATACCAAGTTCTTCACAGAACTCTATCATAGCACCAGACTCGAACTCTGTTCCATGGTCACTTCTGATTTTGACCACTGAGCAGTTAAGTTCGTTCTGGATCTACTTGACAAAGCTGGTTAAGATGTCAAACATATCAGACTTGCATTTTAAAAAGAACACCCAGGTAAACCGAGAGTGATCATCTACAATCACGAGCGTATAAGATTTCCCTCCTAAGCTATGAACTTGCATTGGACCAAACAAGTCCATATGTAGAAGATAAAGACATCTGGAGGAGTCTTTGTCTGAGATGCCCTTAAAGGTAGCCCGAGTCTGTTTGCCCATCTGGCATGCAGGACAGGGACTATCTTTGATACACTTAATAAAGGGAGCATCCCTCACTAAATCTTTGGAAAATAGCATATTAATTGTCTTGTAATTAATATGTGCCAATCTCTTGTGCCATTGTTCACAAAGAGATGCACTGCCTTTTGCTACTAGGCATACGGGTAGATGAATCTAAGCTAAGAAAATCTAAGCAGAAGATATTTCTGCTCCTAATGCCTGATAATACCGTCTCAGAAGAGGCACATGATATTATCAGGCATTTATCCTTGCAGAACTTAACGTCATAACCTTTATCACATAACTGACTTACACTGATCAGGTTATGGTTTAACCCTTCAACATAAGCCACATCGGTGATAGAGATTATACCGTTGGAAATCATACCGTAACCTCTGGTGACTCCTCGATCTGACCCCCCAAAGATGACTTTGAGTCCATTCTCGACTGGAGTGTAATCACGCAGCAGGCTTCTTGTCCCAGTCATATGCCGGGAGCATCCACTGTCCAAGTACCATATTGGAGTTTTGGTGGCCTTTGGACATTCCTGCAAAACAAAATTAATTTCCCTTAGGAACCCAATCGAACTTGGGTCCTAGATTCTTGGTTAGCATACTCCCCCTCGAGTGGTTAACCCTACGAGTGGTCGGCCTCGCATTGCTAACATAAGGAGTCTCGATATACCTCGGATTAAACCAACAATCCGCGGCAAAGTGACCGACTTTGCCACAACACCAACAGTCAAATCTGTTGTACCTCTTCCTAGGCTCCTGCTTTACCCTGGGAATGGAGGGTACAGCCAGGGCCTTGGATCTGGAGGTGGAGGCATCATAGTGATTGCAGTCACATGACTTCTTCACCTTCTGTTCCTTCAGTATAACAGGCTTGGCTTTTGGTGCATGCTTTCTATTATGGCCGCTAGAGAATTGACCATAATTTCCCATGTGGATTTCCTCATAAGGTGCCTTGAAGACACTCTCACCGAAGTTGCGGGGAAAAGTCCAACCATCATATCGGCTCTTTGGCTTTGCAACCGAGGGCCGAAAATGATGACCAAAGGTTGACTCAAAGTCATGTTGGTTGCAGGGAAAGCTAGGCTTTCTGAACGCAACAGGACTGAGTGGGGCCTTTCCCTTTTCAGCAGCAGAGGCCTTCTTGGCGGCCTTATTCTTTCTCTGGTTCCTGTTTCTCCTGGATGAGGAACCAGATACCCCTACATGGCCCATGCCAGCTCCTTTGGCCTGAGCAGAGAAAGTATCAACTAATGGAAGAACTGTTTTTGGCATAGAGAAGCTCTTGACGATCTTCCTTTCTCCCGCAAGTTGTTCTTCCAACTTGTCGACTTCCTCCTGCTTAAGATCAAGGAGCTTAAGAGACCCTGGATGCTTTGAAGTCAGGTCTAGGTTCTCCTGTCGGAGAGAGATCAAACTGGTGATCTCTTCCCTTAGGGAGACACTCTCACCCTTAAGAAATTTCACTTCCTTTTTCTCAGCCTTCAATCTCTTACGGCACTCCTCGAAAGTGTTGAGCAGAAGCTCATACTTCTTGAGGAGCTCCGCTTCATGAGCCGAAGGGCTATCCTCAGGGTCATCATCCTGAGACTCAGGATCAGATTCAGAGTCGGAGAGAGGGGTGTGAGCTTTTACCTTCCCAGTAAATGGGGGGCATTCTCCTTCTGAGTCGGAGCGATCCACCAGCCCGAAGTAGGCTTCCTCATCATCACTGGAGTCTGAGGAATCAGACTCAATCAGTGTCTTTGGCTTTTTGGTGATGTAGCTCCTCTCTTTCTTCTTATCTCTAGAGGACTTGTGCTCCTCTCCCTTCCCCTTTTCTCTCTTGCCTTGGTGGCAGTCGATCACGACGTGTCGTGGCTTATTGCATCCAAAACAAATAATGTCAGAGGAGCGATGTTTGTTCGGTTTAGAAGCATACCTATCAGAAGAATAATTTTTCTTCTGATGCCTGGAGGAGGAGCCGTCTCTCTTTCTTTGATTCCTCATCTTGAGGAACTTCTTGAATTCTCGGGTGATGAGGGAGAAATATTCCTCAGACAACTCTGAGCTGGAGGAGCATGGCTCGGAGTCCTCCTCCTCATCCTTTTTCCCGGCACGGTATGAAACTGCACCCTTTCCCTTCCTGGAGTGAATGGCTTTTAGGGCACAGTCTTTTCCTTGGCTGCAGCCTTCTCTGCTTCTTTTTCTACTTTCCTGGTGTTCAGTTTAAGCTCATATGACATCAGCTTCCCAAACAGAATTTGCGGGTCTGTTTCAGCAAGTCTGCCAAACTCTCGGATGGCGCAGATCTTTGTGTCCCATTCCTTAGTAAGGGACCTAAGGAATTTATCATTAAGTTCACCATCAGTGAACACTCTTCCATATCCTTTGAGGGCATTGACAATCTTGAGGAAGTTCTCGAAGGTGACTCCGATCTCTTCCTTAGGCCCTTGCCTGAAGGCCTCATATTTCTGGTTCAGGAGGGATCTTCTATCATCCCTCACTTCATCAGTGCCCTCCATTAGGATAATCAGGCAGTGCCATATCTCCTTTGCTGTCCTGCAGTTGCTGAAGTTCTGCATCATTGAGTCATCGACCGCACTGACCAGAATGTTCTGCGCCTTCTTGTCAAGTCCCACCAGCACCATCTCGTCCTTGTCCATTTCAGAAATTTTCTTTGGCATTTTCTTCGTAGGATCAATGGTGGAGGCCTTAGTGGGGACATAAGGTCCCTCCTCTACGATCATGAAGAGTCGGGGATCGACCGCTTCCATGTAGAACCTAATCCTTTCCATCCAGATAGGAAAGTTTAGCCTGGTGCACACTGGGATCTTGCCTGTGTACTTGAGTCCGTCCATAGTAGAAGTCTGCCTTCTTCTTGACACTAGTGGCAGGAACTTACTCAAGGTGTGAACCTTTTTGATGAGTAACCTTGCTTTGATACCACTTGAAAGTCCACTTAGTGTCAACTACCTTCACCTATGGGGGGGGGGGGGAATAGGTGTCTTGCAGCGTTTTTGCGGAATTAAAATCGTACCTGCACAAGAAAGCAAAACAACACAACTGATGGTTAAAACTCCAAAATTATTTACGGTCACGCGGCTACCCGGCGGTTTTATTTGAGAAAAAGGCGGAATGATTTTATTTAGAAAAACGGGTTGCGCGTATTTATTTATTTGGATATAAAACGGGTTAGATCGAGTTTTAACGAAAGGAGGCAAGTGCACCTATCGTGAGTAGTACATGATATTCCGGGTGGAATATCGAGGTCGTATTGTTCTCGGGGTTGGTTCGATTATTTCTACTCTTCCCTGGAGGGGACTATTATTTTACCGATAATACTTGTCGGGTATTTATATATAATAAAAGAAAGGCAGAAAACATAAAAAGAAAGCATAAAAAGAAAGCTTGAAGGTGGTGCCGATGAAGAGCTTAGCTCGATGGCACCGAAAAAACAATTGAACTAAAATAAACTTTAAATAAAAAGAGCTCCTAAATTTCTAATTAATTAAGACAGAGACTTGGCCGTGGAGGTTCCACTAAAATGAGCTCACCTAGCTATAGGGCTATCGCTCACCTGGACGCTAAGACTATTCGACCGGGCTCTCGTCCGACGAAGGATTCCTCTTAACGCCCACATTACGCTAAGAACCCCGCTATTGGGTGGGGAACCCAATCCGGTAGAGTTGGCGTGCCTCCTCTCTCGAGGGTTAGTGCGGAACTCTCTTTGCCAAGGGGTGATCTGTCCATACGCACGGCCTCTTGGCGAGCGTATGGAAAACGGAAATAGGGCCCACACATCGATATGTGGTCCTACGCGTCGTTAACCCCGGGCAAACCTTAAGTACTTTTAATTAATTAGAAAGATTAGACCTTTAGTTATTTTAAGCTATTTTATCTGTCCCAATGCTCTTCGATGCCGAGGGCTAAGAACGGTTAGCCACTCATCGGAATGGGGACGGCTTGCGGGAAAAGCAGAAAATAAAGCGATAAAGGAAAGCAGTAAATGAAAGCAGGAAAATAAAGCAAAAAAGGAAAGCTGAAAATGACAAGTCCTACTCAAACGAGTAGGACTGAAGAAAGCTGTAAATTGCGAGTCCCGGCGCAAATGCGTGGGCGGGAGAAAGAAAGCGGTAAAACGCACACATGCAAGTCCTACTCAAACGAGTAGGAGAAAATAAATACGGGTCCTACTCAAACGAGTAGGACAAAATAAATGCAACGCACGCACACTCTCTCTCGACATAAATGAAAACACACACACACTCTACCGAAATAAAATCCAGCCATTAAACTCAAGTGAGTAGGCGGAAAAAAGGAAAATTACAAACTCACGCACTCTACAGAAAGTAAAATGAGCGAGCGCCATTTAACTCTTAACGAGTAGGCGAAAATAAATGCGCACAAGTACAGAAAATAATAAAAAAAACTAAGTTGTCTAAAATTGAAAACAACTGCATTTCTACCGCTAGAATGCGGTAGAAATGCATAAAAAGAGAAAATAAAAATTAAACGGGAAGAAAGTTTTGCAAAAAAAGATGAAAACGCAAGTGATCGAAAAATTAAAACGAATACATTTCTACCGCTGGAATGCGGTAGAAATGCATAAAAAGAGAACGAAAAAATTAAAAGAGCAAAAAGTTTTTGAAATAAAATTAAAAACGAAAATGCTTGAAAAATTAAAACGATTATGTTTTCATTCTTATAATTTTATAGAAATGCCTAAAAAGTGGAAATAAGACTAAAAGAGAACGAAAAGTTTTACAATCCTAAAGAGCCTAAGTTAAAAGAAAATTAAAAATCACCTTTTAAAACATTGTTTTATAAACTTATAGGAATGAAAACAAAGTAAAAATAATGAAGTAAACCTAAACAAGTATTTGCATGAAAATAAAATTGCGATTATAACAGCTAGAAATTAGACAAAAGTTAAAAGCTAAAAAGATTTTAGAAGACATAAAAGAAAAACAAAATAAGAACAAACATAAAAAATCACTTCGAGTAGGGCGCATGAATGGATTCCAAGCTATACAAAGAGAGAAAAAACTAACACATTTTATTAATGAAAAAGTGATTACAATAAAGCTAAAAACAAACACTAAGAGAGGGGGGAGAAAATCCCTTACATAGCATAAGAAGGCAATTCGGCAGCACCTACCCTAAGCAAAGTGGTTCAAAAAAGGGAACAGAAATCCAGAGCAGAACCTCTGAATTTATAGAAAAAAATTACATGGGTCACGCCCTTGGTCACGGGCGTGACAGGGGGCGTGACAGTACTATTTGAGAAGGCGGCCGGCGATTTGACGGGAAAGTTGACTTCGGCTGGACACGTGGCGGTCTCGCAGTGGTCACGCCCCAGGTCACGGGCGTGACTCTGGGCGTGTCAAGCAGGTGGATCTGGGCGCGGTACGCGCCGAAAGTCTTCGGGCAGGTCTTGTCGGGCTAGCTGGAAAGGTCACGCCCCAGGTCACGGGCGTGACTCGGGGCGTGTCGGCTGGTGTCGACACTCGACGAATGTCGAGCTGAAAGTGTCGAGTTGAAAATCGTCGAGCGGAAATTGAGTCACGCCCCAGGTCACGGGCGTGACGCTGGGCGTGACTGTTGGTGTCGACACTCGACGATCGTCGAGATGAATTCGTCGAGTGGAGGGAACACGGTCTTGGGTCACGCCCCGTGTCGGGTGACACGGGCGTGACAGGGGCGTGTCAAGCTTTGCTCTCCAAAATTGCTGATTTCACTGTTTTTGCATTGTCACGCCCTGGTCACGGGCGTGACCAATTTGTCACGGGCGTGACATGGCATTTTTTGCAGATTTTTGATTTTTTCCTGAAAAATAAAATAAAATAAGTTAGTATAATATTTACAAAAATAGGAGCAGTTTATTGAATAAAAATAAGTAAAAACGACAAAAATAAATGAAAACAACTAAATTAATGTACACAAAAATAGGTATATTTACAATTCATCAAATACCCACATACTTAAGCTTTTGCTATTCCAGAGCAAAAGTTGGAGATGAACTTATAAGGAATAAAAGAGATCCTAAGTTTAGCTACCACTTGAATTAATTAAAAGGAAGATCAAAATAAACATCCGGGGTTAAAGAATTAAATCCTAATTTTTGAAATGTTATAAATAGAGGAAGAGTTTCAAAAAGACTTCTAGATAAAATAAAATAGAAAGCAAAAATTCATTTTTGTTAGTTTAACAAATATGGATTGGATTTATATAAAAAACCTTAGCTTAAAAGAAGTTAAAGGAAATAATGCAATTTAAAAATTATGCTCTCAAAAAATTTTAAATTAAGTCTAGAATCATTGAAATAAGATAGGTGGTTTGGTGGTTTATGAAGAAGGCTTGAATATTGAGGCGAGGCAATTTTTTCTCGAACCTCCAATTTTTTTTTTCTTTTTGGATAGTTAGGAAAATGAAATCTTATTTTCCTAACACATAATAAAAAATTTTTTTTTCTTCATAATAAATAACTAACCCAATGTATATGTGTAGGAGTAATGAATTTTATCCTCTTACTCCGTACATATAATCTTTTTAAATATTGGGTGCCTATGTTTACGGAATGAAATCTTATTCCCATTAACATAAGATCTTTTAAAGGGATAAAGGTAAACATGTCAAGTAAGACATGAAAAAAAATGAAAGTGGGTTTATTTTTTTCAAAAGGAAAACTAGATTTTAATACAAAAGTTTTGAGAGCAACCTTTTTAAAATGAACGTTCCAATGTTTCTAAAAGCAAAGAGTAGAAATAATTGAAATCCATAGATGTTATTTTCTAACATAAAAAACGAGCTTCTATTTATAAAATTAGAAGTGGTGGTGAAAAACAAGTTCCCTATTATAAGGCAAAGTCATAAAAAAATTCTTTAAATCTTAACCCCAGACACTTAAATCTATCGAACTTTAATTAATAAACGAATAGTAAGCAAAGAATAACTAAAATTCGCATATAAATTAACTCGAAACTAGATTTTTGGAAAGCAAAAAGGGTTAAGAAATGGTATATTCGAATTATTTTGTTACATAATTAACAAAACATTTTTTTTTGATTTTTTAGGGATTTTATCATTTTTTTGTGTTTTAATTATTATCTTTTTAAGATTTTTAGAGTTATTATCTTTGTTTGGTATTTTTGGTTTTTCTAATTTTTTTTATTTTTAGTGTATTTTGATAAGTTATTTACAAGAAAGAGAAGAGAAAGAAGTGTTATTAAAAGAAGATAGGGGAAAGAGAGATTTTTACAAAAAATGTACAAAGTAAAAACTCGATTGCAGCCCGCGAACAGACTCTTATTTGAATGGTTGGTTCGATGAGTCGAACGTCGCGGGCAGGCAGAATGCAAGCTTTTACAAATAAGAAGATGGGGGGGGGGGGAAAGAGAAATATTTTATTATTTTTTTTTTTTACAAAAACTATTTACAAAGCAAAAAAAGTTTTTTTGAATTTTTTTTTTTTTTTGAGTTTTATGAATTTTTTTTAAGGTTTTTTTTTATTATAAAAATAATGAAATTTTTTTTTTGAGTTTTTGATTTTTGCATTTTTTTGTATTTTTTTTGTTAAGTACAAAATATAAAAAGTGTAGAATAGGAAAACACCCCCATACTTAAACCCAACATTGTCCCCAATGTTGCAATCTAAGTATGCGGAACAGATAATATACAAAAGGTTATAAGTACAAAAAGAAAAAGGGAGGGTAGGAGTTTCCCTTAGACGAGTCCGGGAGGCCCAGGTTGAAACCCTGCATTATTTAGAAGAAAAAACAAAAATAACGGAAAAAACAACAACAAAAAAGATAAACTCGGCCTAAAGTGTGCGGGCGGTAGGGGGCAAGAGCGTGGGGGAGTCGAAGGTAGCTAAGGCCCTAGCGACCATTGCGTGATAAAATGTGATCCCCTAGCGCGCACAAGAATGGAAACGTGCCGAAGCAAAATGAAATAAATAAAAAAAAACAAATTAAAATAAAAGAAGTTAAATAAAATATATATAGATTTATTAATATCAAATTATATTTTTTTTTTTTGGTGTTTTTTAAGTAGATTTTTTATTTTGTAGGTGATTTTTTTTAGGTAGGTTTTTTAGTTTGTAGTTTTTTTTTATAAAAATAAAGAAAATATAAGTTTTTATTTATTATTATGATTTTTTTTTTGTTAAGTTTTTCATTTTTTCAAAAATTTTTTTTTTGTTTGTTTTATAGTGTTTTTTTTGTTTTTTTTTGTTTTTGTTTTTTTTTTCAAAAACAATAATGAAAATAAAATTTTTTTTTTGTTAAGGTTTTTTTCATTTTTTGGATTTTTAGTTTTTTTTGTTTTAGTTTTATAGTTTTTTTTTTCAAAATAATAATTTTTTTAAGGTTTTTCAAAATTTTTTGTAGTTTTATAAGTTTTTCAATTTTTTTTTGTTTTATAAATTTGTAAATATATAGTTTTTTTGGTATTTATTATTATTATTATTATTATTATATTTTTTTGTTAGTTGGCCAAACTATATTTTTTTTTATATAAATATATATAGGTAAAATTAATAGAACTCCAAGGTTCAAAATAACGAACCGAAAACTCCCCGGCAACGGCGCCAAAAACTTGATGGTTAAAACTCCAAAATTATTTACGGTCACGCGGCGACCCGGCGGTTTTATTTGAGAAAAAGGCGGAATGATTTTATTTAGAAAAACGGGTTGCGCGTATTTATTTATTTGGATATAAAACGGGTTAGATCGAGTTTTAACGAAAGGAGGCAAGTGCACCTATCGTGAGTAGTACAGGATATTCCGGGTGGAATATCGAGGTCGTATTGTTCTCGGGGTTGGTTCGATTATTTCTACTCTTCCCTGGAGGGGACTATTATTTTACCGATAATACTTGTCGGGTATTTATATATAATAAAAGAAAGGCAGAAAACATAAAAAGAAAGCATAAAAAGAAAGCTTGAAGGTGGTGCCGATGAAGAGCTTAGCTCGATGGCACCGAAAAAACAATTGAACTAAAATAAACTTTAAATAAAAAGAGCTCCTAAATTTCTAATTAATTAAGGCGAAGACTTGGCCGTGGAGGTTCCACTAAAATGAGCTCACCTAGCTATAGGGCTATCGCTCACCTGAACGCTAAGACTATTCGACCGGGCTCTCGTCCGACGAAGGATTCCTCTTAACGCCCGCATTACGCTAAGAACCCCGCTATTGGGTGGGGAACCCAATCCGGTAGAGTTGGCGCGCCTCCTCTCTCGAGGGTTAGTGCGGAACTCTCTTTGCCAAGGGGTGATCTGTCCATACGCACGGCCTCTTGGCGAGCGTATGGAAAACGGAAATAGGGCCCACACATCGATATGTGGTCCTACGCGTCGTTAACCCCGGGCAAACCTTAAGTACTTTTAATTAATTAGAAAGATTAGACCTTTAGTTATTTTAAGCTATTTTATCTGTCCCAATGCTCTTCGATGCCGAGGGCTAAGAACGGTTAGCCACTCATCGGAATGGGGACGGCTTGCGGGAAAAGCAGAAAATAAAGCGATAAAGGAAAGCAGGAAAATAAAGCAGAAAAGAAAAGCTGAAAATGACAAGTCCTACTCAAACGAGTAGGACTGAAGAAAGCTGTAAATTGCGAGTCCCGGCGCAAATGCATGGGCGGGAGAAAGAAAGAGGTAAAACGCACACACGCAAGTCCTACTCAAACGAGTAGGAGAAAATAAATACGGGTCCTACTCAAACGAGTAGGACAAAATAAATGCAACGCACGCACACTCTCTCTCGACATAAATGAAAACACACACACTCTACCGAAATAAAATCCAGCCATTAAACTCAAGTGAGTAGGCGGAAAAAAGGAAAATTACAAACTCACGCACTCTACAGAAAGTAAAATAAGCGAGCGCCATTTGACTCTTAACGAGTAGGCGGAAATAAATGCGCACAAGTACAGAAAATAATAAAAAAAACTAAGTTGTCTAAAATTAAAAACAACTGCATTTCTACCGCTAGAATGCGGAAGAAATGCATAAAAAGAGAAAATAAAAATTAAACGGGAAGAAAGTTTTGCAAAAAAAGATGAAAACACAAGTGATCAAAAAATTAAAACGAATACATTTCTACCGCTGGAATGCGGTAGAAATGCATAAAAAGAGAACGAAAAAATTAAAAGAGCAAAAAGTTTTTGAAATAAAATTAGAAACGAAAATGCTTGAAAAATTAAAACGATTATGTTTTCATTCTTATAATTTTATAGAAATGCCTAAAAAGTGGAAATAAGACTAAAAGAGAACGAAAAGTTTTACAATCCTAAAGAGCCTAAGTTAAAAGAAAATTAGAAATCATCTTTTAAAACATTGTTTTATAAACTTATAGGAATGAAAACAAAGTAAAAATAATGAAGTAAACCTAAACAAGTATTTGCATGAAAATAAAATTACGATTATAACAGCTAGAAATTAGACAAAAGTTAAAAGCTAAAAAGATTTTAGAAGACATAAAAGAAAAACAAAATAAGAACAAACATAAAAAATCACTTCGAGTAGGGCGCATAAATGGATTCCAAGCTATGCAAAGAGAGAAAAAACTAACACATTTTATTAATGAAAAAGTGATTACAAGAAAGCTAAAAACAAACACTAAGAGAGGGGGGAGAAAATCCCTTACATAGCATAAGAAGGCAATTCGGCAGCACCTACCCTAAGCAAAGTGGTTCAAAAAAGGGAACAGAAATTCAGAGCAGAACCTCTGAATTTATAGAAAAAAATTACATGGGTCACGCCCTTGGTCACGGGCGTGACAGGGGGCGTGACAGTACTATTTGAGAAGGCGGCCGGCGATTTGACGGGAAAGTTGACTTCGGCTGGACACGTGGCGGTCTCGCAGTGGTCACGCCCCAGGTCACGGGCGTGACTCTGGGCGTGTCAAGCAGGTGGATCTGGGCGCGGTGCGCGCCGAAAGTCTTCGGGCAGGTCTTGTCGGGCTAGCTGGAAAGGTCACGCCCCAGGTCACGGGCGTGACTCGGGGCGTGTCGGCTGGTGTCGACACTCGACGAATGTCGAGCTGAAAGTGTCGAGTTGAAAATCGTCGAGCGGAAATTGAGTCACGCCCCAGGTCACGGGCGTGACGCTGGGCGTGACTGTTGGTGTCGACACTCGACGATCGTCGAGATGAATTCGTCGAGTGGAGGGAACACGGTCTTGGGTCACGCCCCGTGTCGGGTGACACGGGCGTGACAGGGGGCGTGTCAAGCTTTGCTCTCCAAAATTGCTGATTTCACTGTTTTTGCATTGTCACGCCCTGGTCACGGGCGTGACCAATTTGTCACGGGCGTGACATGACATTTTTTGCAGATTTTTGATTTTTTCCTGAAAAATAAAATAAAATAAGTTAGTATAATATTTACAAAAATAGGAGCAGTTTATTGAATAAAAATAAGTAAAAATGACAAAAATAAATGAAAACAACTAAATTAATGTACACAAAAATAGGTATATTTACAATTCATCAACAACACATAAAGGACACAAGCAAATTATAGTGGTTCCCCGATTTGGGTACATCCACTTTCCCCCTTCGACCTATCTCCCAACCAGGGACGACTCGGTCACTTCACCGACAGGATTGAAATCTAATCCTTGCACTAACGGAAGGAACCCTTCCACACGTAGGAGTCACCACTCCCACACCCGGGTTGCACCCAACCCTTACAAATAGGAACCAACGTTCCTTTCAACAAAATAGAAATTGGAGTGTATTAGAAATACGAACTACTTATGGAGAATAAGGTGTCCCTCTTCGTTCGATGACGTGTTCTTGAAGTCAACGAAGAGTCCACAACCCTATATCTCACTTGGAGAGAATCTCCCCGAAACCGGCGGCGGCAAGAAAGGCGGCGGCTTGGTTCTCGGGATCGGCGGCGACAACGGCGTGCTGCGGCTGTTCTTTGGAGATTCAATCTTCGTAGCAAAGCTAGCAAGGTCTTCTAACGGTCACACTAGGATCAATCGTCTCGATCGATTCGGAAGGGAAGGTTTTCCCGATCAACGAATCAAGAGACAAAGGATCTCTGGTTAGACGCGTGAGACGTTGTGCTTGGCTGAGCTTCTGTCGACGGGAGATCGGGAAGAAACCACGATCAAAAGCCGGCGATCAACTGGCACGAGCGGCGACGGCGGCAGAGCAGCTTTCGCGATCTAGGTCACGTCGGCGGATCAGCCTCTTCTTTTCAAATCTCTTCTTGGACTGTTCAAAAATACGCGAGTATTTATACAGTAGAATACTTCTTTATGACCGTTGTGGGTCCCACCAGAAGAAACCCTAAAACCGGTTTTAAAACAACGCCTTAACATTTGATCCGGTCCAGCGTGCTTCAGAAATTCGCCTAAGGCAAAATCGGCGAGAATCGAAGGTCATTCTCGATGATTCGGCGAGAATCAGCCAGTGATTCTCGACGATTTTGACTTAGCGGCAGATTTGCACGCTCTGATTTAGCCGGATAGAGTCGGCGAGAATCAGCTAGTGATTCTCGCCGAATCGGCGAGAATCACTTGGTGATTCTCGTCGATTATTACTTAGACGATTTTTCGTCTTTCCACGCATGAGCTGCCCTTTGACACATCCTTGCTCCCTGTCTGCTCTTGCATTATCACAGCCCTGTACTTGAAAATAAGTACACTCCAATAGAGAGAGTACACGTAGGCCAACACACTGATCTGCTCAACGAGGGATTACGTCGCGCAGTCCCGTGTATATTGACCTACTGCACCCTGACATTGGTGTGTACTTAGCGTGGAATAACTGCAAGAACAACTTAAAAGATTTCATCAAATACATTGTCTATTTACCTTAGCTTGTTCAGGGGCTTCTTCAAATCAGGTACGTTGTGGATACAATACCCAACAAAAATTAAAATTAGAAGGTGCATTCGCAGTCAATCAAAATATATATATATATATATATATATCAAATTGTTCATTATTTTAGGAGGGGGAGGGGGGGGGGGTGGGTGGGCAACCCACAACACTCAAAATCCAATATATAAGATATGACTGTTAAATCTGCTTGCTTTACCTCTTCTGCCTCTGCCTGTCAAAATAAGCCCTTGGCTTCGAAAAGTTCTTTGGAGGGGCTTGAGGCATCAGATCAACATTCTGATTGTTCCTGAAATGAATCCTTCTCCTTGTGCAGGACAACTTGTACTTGTTCCATTCTTCTTGATCGTATTGGTGCTGATGTTTTTCACCACCAAGATCGACCAAGGAGAATATGTCTAGGTTAATTCCTCTGGAAATTGGGCTCCAGAGCTCTTCCATCGCTTTCTTTGGCTCTGCCCGACCTGACTCTAACCTTATTGTAGACGGGCCTTCGCCATATCTTCTTCGCTTGTAAACCGGAGGAGGGAAGTCTTCAATAAGTTCTACCTCTGGATCCTCAGCAGCAGCAACACTAACCTGAGAGAAATCCTGTGTGTCTGACCAGTACTGAGACTAATACTGGGGAGGATGAGTCTCATCATGTGTTGGTACAGGAACACCAGGTACTTGATATCTTGTCAACTAACTATGAAGCCATGCACAGTTGTCATTACTGTAGTCATTTACACCTTAAAATTTGCTAATATTGCTTCTTCAAGCGCATTGACCTTAGCTACCATATTAGTTTCCAAGGTCTCCACCCCCTTTCTGACTACTTCAGCCAAAGCATTTGCATAGGCTTGCATGTTATCATCATAGTGTGCCATCGCTCTATTATGACCATCAATTATAGTTTTGTCATTTGTATCCACATTGCACATAACTTTCTGATTGCTCTCTAAACCTTTCATAACAAACTCAACTCCTTTTTCAACTTGAGTAAACCAGGAGTCCATCTTAGCATCTAGCTTGTCGAATCTGACTTTAACCTCAGCTAGGCTGTTGTTTAGATCTCTTTTTGTTTCTTTTACCTTTTTCAAAACTTTCTACATGGATGAGTCAAAATAAGATTTCTGCTTGGCTAACATTGCCTTGATGCTATGCAAAATTATACTATCAACAGTCAAAGCTGGGGTCTCAGGGTTGGGAGTGCTGCGCAGATCCTCACTGGACGACTCATCTATCAGAGATAAATGAGCTCTGAAAGTTGTAGCATGATCTGCAGCAGTAGTTAGTGCTGGTGTCTGCACTTGTGCATCTCCCTCTGATGGCGCGGCCCCTCCAACACTTCCTGATGATGACCCGGTTGCCGCGGCGCAACAATTTAAAGACTTGCGACGTCATGACAACGCCACGGACGCTAACGGAAAGCTGCGATACAACCTCCGTCCGCGGCGCGCAAAGCTTGATTAAAAGTTTTAATTAGTTTTTAATTAGTTTTATTTTAATTGCTTTTTAAAAATATGGCTTGTATTAATTTTTATTTTCATGTTGGTGTGCTACTAAACATTTGGTGTGTATTTAACCGTCCGGATGGATGAGATTTCACCTCCATCACGGATGGTTGGATCTCTTTTGTAACTCCTATTTAAAGGAGGCTATTATAAGGAGTTAAAGGATTGGAAAAGAAAAACCTAAAACTCCCCCTTGAGAATTTCGGCCACCATGGAGAGACTCCATTAGCCGCCCACCCCCTTGGTGTGAAGCCATACCTTGCCACCTCCATCCCCGTTCAGTGCGACTCCGGCGTGGCTTCTATCGGTGCGACTCCGTGGAAGAAGGAAGCAGCCCCACTCAGTGTGAAACCGGTGGATCCGTGGAGAGAGTGATTCTCCCACAAATCTTGTGTGATCATCTTCTTGGTTGGGTAATCTCCTTCCTTTCTTTGTGTTTTCTTGCTGTGAGATTTTGTGGAGGTTATGCATCCGTCTTTTCTGCGATTTTAAAGTGTTTTTCCCTCTTGCAAAAATCTGAATCGAAACGTTGTAATTGATCCTCTTGTTATCCGGATTGAGAAGATCCGTTGGAGAACAAACTAGGCCTAGCCTTGACTTGTTCTCCAAGTTTGGGCACACTTTGTGCTAACAAGGGAGTTAATCTCAACTTGTTCTTGATCTCTCTTTATCGTTTACCGCCGCTCCTAAGTATATTATTGCTGCGATTGACGGCTTATAGTGAAAAGAATAGATGCTTGTGTAGGTGCGGTGAGGTGTGTGCTTGTTGGAGAGGTATGTACTAAGGACGTGGTATAGAGTCCGGCTAAGGGCGAGTTGTGTGCTTGTTGGAGAGTTAGGTCCTAAGGACGTGGTATCGAGTCCCATATTTTTGAGAGTCAACCGACCCCTTTACATTCGCTTTTGGTCAGAGCACTCTCTTTATTTTTTATGTTCTGTGATGGGTAAGCTTCCGTTAGCGTATGCACGTCCGTGTCACGTACACCCCTACACTAATTTGGTATCAAAGCGAGGTTGTTTCAACTTCTATGTTGCAAACATCCTCGCTGCGTTCCTTGTCGGTCCATCTAATCTTAGAAAAAAAATCAAAAAAAAAATTTTTGTGGTCTGCCAATAGCGGGCTAAAATCTGTAATTTTCTGCGAAATCTGAAAAAAAAAATTTTAATGATCAACGCCTTACTCCCATCGGGAATAACTAAAAATATTCCATTTCCAGTATAGCTTCAACCCTAGGAAAATTCATCTTGCCCGGGGTCTCCCAAACTTGAATGCGCACTAGGCTAGGAATGGAGTACACAACCCCGTCTACGTCTAGGATGGCTGCGAACGAGCATGGTGATCCCAACACCGAGGCTATAGAGGGTCTTCGTGCCGAAATGGCTGAGCTTAGGAACGTCTTAGCCCAGATCCTACAAAATCAGGGAAGGCCACCCCCACCTCCCGTTAATGTTGGGCAGCCCAACCGGCACCAACCGAACTTTGACTCGGATTCTGAGGGAAACTTTCCCCGTGTGCCCCCTCGAGAACCCCGCCCCGAGCGAGGATTTGATATCACGAGGGCCATCAAGATAAATGCCCCCACCTATGATGGCATGGGAGATCCCCAGATCTTCCTCCATTGGGCTATAGACATGGAGTGATATTTCGAATGACACAACCTCACGGACCCCCAAAAGGTTCAAGTTGCCAGGATGAAATTAACGGGACGTGCCAAAACTTATTGGCTGAATGAAGAACGTAGGTTAGGAGCTGGGTACGGGGTACCTCTCATTGGATGGGCTATTGTTGGGTACATTGGAATAAATGTACCTGATTTGAAGAAGCCTCACCCTACTCAATGATATACATCAAGATGTATTTGATGTGCTTTGAGTTTATTTGTGCAGGTTAAGTAACTGCAGGTTTGCAGGAAAAGTTTCTAAGTCCATGTGTCGACACCCAGAAGAAAAGTGACGACACTTAAGAAGGCTTGTGTCGACACCTAGAGAAGCTGTGTCGACACTTGGAGTAATTGTGTCGACACCAGGAATGCAGAGTCGACACCAGAAGAAAAGTGTCGACACATACAGGTTGTGTCGACACACAATGAAGAATTGTCTACATAATCAGTGTCGACACTTAGAAGCAGTGTCGACACTCAAAGAAACTTTGTCGACAACAAAAGTGTCGACACTAGGAGGCTGTGTCGACACTCAGCAAACTTCAACAAAGTTCAAGTACATATGTCGACACTAGGAGGCTGTGTCGACACTCAGCAAACTTCAACAAAGTTCAAGTACATGTGTCGACACTAGGAGGCTGTGCCGACACTCAGCAAACTTCAATAATGTTTAAGTACAAGAGTCGACACAAAGGAGATGTGTCGACACTCAGCAAAGTCTCAACACATGAAGAATGTGTCGACACAAAGGAGATGTGTCGACACTCAGTAAAGTCTCAACACATGAAGAATATGTCGACACAAATGAGATGTGTCAACACTCAGCAAAAGTTTCAACACAGAAGGCATGTGTCGACACAAAGAAGATGTGTCGACACTTAGCAAGTTTCAACACAAGAAGATGTGTCGATACAAAGGAGTTGTGTCGACACTTAGCTAAAATCAACTAAGTATTGCAGAAGAATGACTTGTGTCGACACACAGGTTCATTGTCGACACATTCTGAAGAAGCAGTGTCGAGAAGCTATTTCAACAACACAAGGAGTTGTGTTGACACCATGAAGGCTAGTGTCGACACTTAGTCTACTTGTGTCGACACTTGGTCTATTTGTGTCGAGACATAAAGGATATCTGTCTCGACACTTTCAGACAGTGACAGAGATTTCAAGAAGTGACTGGATGACTTGACAGCAGCCATTTCAACCGGTCAACTACTACTGTCAGAGCTGTCAGAAGATTGTTAGAAACCGGATCAGCCGGTCACCATGAAGAAAGCTTATATAAAGGCTTATTCCTTTAACAGAAGATAAGAATCAATGAAGTGAAAAACAACACAACAAGAAGAAGACCTTCAAGAGAAGATCTAAGAAGTTGGAGAGAGAGAGCTCCTTCTAAGAAGACCAGCTATTGAACCAGGATGATAAGGAAGATTCAAATTGATATCAGAATCTCAAGACAGTAGTTTTTTGAAGATCATCTGCATAGAGATACAACTATACTGTGTTCTAATTCAAGAAGCTTTGAAGAAAGCCAAGGGAGGTTGATCTCTGCCAAGTTCTTCCAAGAACTCATCAAGAAGTCAGTTAACTCTTCTCTCTCTATCAAGAGTTGTGGTTATATACTTTGTATTTTCTAATTTCTGTAGGATCTTGTATAGATCTGAGTTGTAAGCCTAAATCTATAAAGGCTGAGGTAGGGCCTGTGAGCCTGAGTGTAGGAGAATCATTTCTCTGAGTGTAGGCCTTGTTGAAGGCTGAGGTAGGGCTGTTGTGCCTGAGTGTAGGTCTTGTTGAAGACTGAGTGGTAGGGCTTTTGTGCCTGAGTTGTAGGAGTGGGATCACTCTGAGTTGTAGGAACCTATTTGGGGTTCTGAGTTGTAAGATCTGAGGATCTGAGGAGAAGTGGAGAATTTAGGCCGAATCTAGTACACTACTAGATAGGCGAAGGGGGAAAGTGGATGTACCTAGATCTTGGGGAATCACTATAAAATCTGTGTGTACTCTGTGTGTGATTAATTCTGTGATTGCTGTGTTATCTGTGCTGAATTGCTGTAGAGAATTGCATAAACAGGTCTAATAGTTCAGTGTTTCTGCCTTAAAAGTTAAAAAGATTAAATGCACCTATTCACCCCCCTCTAGGTGTTTAGGCACTAGTTCTTTCAAGTGGTATCAGAGCCAGATTACTCAACAAGGACATAACAGTCTAAGTAAAAGATCCTGTAGGAGGAATCAGAATAATCAAGAATCAAGAAAATGGGTTCAACTGAGAATCACAAAGAGCTAGCATCTATGAAATTTCCAATCTGCAGAAAAGAGCTTTTTGGCATATGGAAAGAGAGGGTTAGACTCTTTATGGAAGCATCTGACCCAAGAATATACATCACAGTCAAAGAAGGGCCATATGTGCCAATGAAAGTATCTGTTCTAGATGCAAATCAGAGAACTCCTAAAGACTATTCAGAAATGACTAAAGATGAGATTATTCTGGCCACTATGGACAGGAAGGCCCAGAATATTATTTTAAGTGCAATTGATGATGCCACATTTCAGAACCTAATACATTGTAAAACCTCAAAAGAAATGTGGGACACACTGATAGTTTACATGGAGGGATCTGAAGTGGTAAGATAAGACAGGAAGTCCTTGTTAAATCAAGAGTATGAAAGCTTCAGACAAGGAAGGTCTGATAGCATTACTGAGTGTTATAAGAAATTCTATAGGATAGTCAATGAATTGATGTACTATGGAAGAGAATTCAGCAATTATGAGCTGAATGATAAGTTCTTGAGATCCCTAACTAAGGACTGGGATACTAAGATTTGTGCCATAAGGGAAATGTCCAGACTAGCTGATATACATCCTCCAACATTGTTTGGAAAACTGTTATCTTATGAGATGCAGCTAATGGTTAGGAAGGAGGAATAGAAGACTACAAGAATGGAGCACAAGGAAAGAGCTGTGGCCTTCAAGACTGAAGCCACTAAGAAATATAGAAGCAAGTCTCCATCTCCACCACAAATAGTTGCTGAGACAGTATCAGAAAATTCAGATAGTAAAAATTCAGAAAGCAGTGAAAGTGATGAGGATTTTGCTGCCTTTACAAGGCAGTTTCAAAAGTTTCTGAAGAAGAAGCAGTGGAGGTCTAAGCCATCCACTTCACAGTCTAAAGATGACTACTATCAGAACAGGAAGTCCTCAAGGAATGACAAAAGAAAGTCCAAGCCAAGTAAAAATACATCCTCAAAGATAGTTTGCTATTGTTGCAATAGACAAGGACATATAGTAACTGACTGTCCAGAAAAGAGGAAAGTGTCAACTGACAAGAAGAGGACTCAGGTTAAGGGTAAAAAGGAAAGGTCCTTTGTTGCCAAGAAGGACAAGAGTTTGACTGATCAGTCATCTTCAGAAACAGATTCAGAAGCTGAAGCCTATATTGGACTGTTTGCTGAAGAGGAGGAAGATGAGTTCTTGCAGCTAATGAACTTAATTTATGAGCATGAGGACAATCAGTGCAATGGACTGATGGCCTTAACAGAAGGAGACAAGATCCAGGATCGGCCTGGACCAAGTAAGGTAAAATGTTTTTCAGATTGTAGTACTGATTCAGAATCAGATACATCTGCATCAAGTGATGTGGGCGGGTCTGAATCTGAGGGAGATATTCATCAGTTGATGGATGAATATAGAGATGTATTGTAGACACTTAAGAAAAGCAAAAATCTGGTCAAAACACTGACTAAGGAAATTGCAAATCTTAAGTTGGCAGCTGCTGATTCAGATAAAGTGTTAGATCAAAAACTAAATGAAATAGCCAGGCTGAAGAACATTACAGTTATTTATATGGGAACAATTACATTTAAGAATGATCAAATTACGAATCTGGAGGTTAGACTTCAGAAGGAGAGAGAAATTGTTGCAAGTTTTTCTAAACCAAAATCAGTTTTACCTTTGATAGATGAGTTCATTCCTCAAAAGGGTAAGACTGGATTGGGGTTTACAAAACCTGCCAGGATAGTTAGGTCCAAGTGTAAGGGCAAAGCCCCAGTACTCAACAAGAAGCCTGCTGTAGATAAAACAGCCAGGGTTGTACCTAAACAAAGGTACAACAGATTTGAGTGCTGGTGTTGTGGCAAGGTAGGCCACTTTGCCATAAATTGTTGGCACAATTCTAGTGTCAAGGAGATTAGAAACTACCTGCTAGAAGAGCTACTGGTAGTCTTGTTAAAAGTCAATCTAACCTGCACCAATGACCCAAGAATTATTTGGGTTCTAAGGTTAAGTAATCTGTTTTGCAGGTGAGTCCAAGTGGCCATGTCCCTATATGGTACTTGGACAGTGGATGTTCCAGGCACATGACTGGAACTAGGGGATTGCTGAAGGAATATACACCAATCAAGGATGGTCCTAAAGTTACCTTTGGTGGTTCAGAAAAAGGAATCATCAAATGCTTTGGTAACATTTCTAGCAACCTAATTACAATTACTCAAGTGGCTTATGTAAAGGGTTTGAAACATAATCTCATTAGCATAAGTCAGCTGAGTGATTTAGGATATGACATCTCATTTGTCAAGGATGGTTGTCATATCAGTAGGTCAAGTGATCAAAAGATCATTTTGACAGGATATATGAAGAGAAATGTCTATTGTCTAAACATTATGTATGAGAACATTATTTCTCCTATTTGTCTTGTAGCTGATGAGAAAGTCTCACATTGTGTTAAGTGGCACAAGAGGCTGGCTCATCTCAACTATAAGACAATTGGCCAACTCTTTAGCAAAGAGTTAGTGAGGAATGGTCCTCAGATTAAGTGTATAAAGGTTGGGATATGCTCAGCATGTCAAAAGGGCAAGCAGACCAAATCCACCTTTCATAGTGTTGGGTACATTGGTCAAATGTACCTGATTTGAAGAAGCCTCACCTAACTCAATGATATACATCAGAATGTATTTGATGTTTGTTTGAGTTACTTGTGCAGGTTAGATATACACTGGACTGGAGCTGAAAATTTCTAAGTCCATGTGTCGACACCCAGAGGCAAAGTGTCGACACTTGAGAAAGCTTGTGTCGACACCCAGACATGCAGTGTCGACACTTGGAGTCATTGTGTCGACACCAGGGAAGAAGTGTCGACACCAGTCAGAAAGTGTTGACACTTGGAGCTGTGTCGACACTCAGTGTAGAAGAATGCAGAAAAGCTGTGTCGACACTTAGCAGAAGTGTCGACACCTAGAAGAGCTGAGTCAACACCAGAAAGTGTCGACACTTGAAGTGAGTGTCGACACTCAGCAAAAGTCTGCAGAATCTAAGTACAAGTGTCGACACTCAACACAATGTGTCGACACTATGCAGAAGACTCAGCACAGGAAGTAAGTGTCGACACTCAACACAATGTGTCAACACTTAGCTAAAGACTCAGTATTTGAAGAATGTGTCGACACTCAGTACAATGTGTCGACACACAACCAGAAGAGTCAACACTTGAAGAAAGTGTCGACACTCAGCACAATGTGTCGACACTTAGTTGAAGACTCTACACTTGAAGAAAGTGTCGACACAAGGAGCTGTGTCGACACTTAGCAAAGAACAGAAAAGTTGTAAAATATTCTAAGTATAAGTGTCGACACTAAGGGAATGTGTCGACACTCAGCTGAAGAATCAAGAATGAAGACTTGTGTCGACACCAAGAATCAGTGTCGACACTTGACAGTTTCAACACATGAAGATGTGTCGACACAAAGGAGATGTGTCGACACTTAGAAGAATACAGTTAAAGGATGAAGTACAAGTACTTGTGTCGACACTCAATTTCAGTGTCGACACATGCAGAAGAAACTGTGTCGAGACATACAAGGAATTGTGTCGACACCTTGTAGACTTGTGTCGACCCTTACACAACATGTGTCGACACTTGGTCTATAAGTGTCGACACTTAAGAACAGAAAGTCTCGACACTAACTGACAGTTAGAGAATTTCAAGAAGTAACTGGTTGACATGACAGCTGCCAATCCAGCCGGTCTACAGCAACTGTCAGAGAAGTCAAAAGTCTGTTATAAACCGGATCAGCCGGTTACCATAAAGGAAGCCTATAAATAGGCACCCACAGTTTAAAGTGGAGTAGGAGTAGTAGTTAAGAAGTTCACAATCATTACATGGTGTGATAATAATTGAAGTAGTTGATCAGACTTAATCAAGAAGTGATACACAGAAGATCAACACAAGAAGATCAGGCAGTCCAACTGCAGATCTAAGAAGTTGGAGAGAGAGAGCTCCAACTAAGGATTCAGTCTTTGGAACTAAGGCTGAGAAGAACAATTCAGAGTCATCTGGATTTCAAGAAGCAGAGGTCAAGGATCAACTGCAGAAGATTCAGACTAATTCAGTTCTACTCAAGAAGCTTTGAAGAAAGCTAAGTCAGTTTGGATCAAGCTGAGTTCTTCCAAGAACTCTTCAAGAAACTCTCAACTCCTCTCATCTTTTCTGGGTTGTAGAGTTAGCATTTGTAATTTCTATTTTAAACTTGTTAGATCCATTGGATCTGAGTGATTGTAAGCCTATTTTATAAAGGCTGAGGGTAGGGCTTGGTGCCTGAGTGTAGGAGTTGAAGAACTCTGAGTGTAGGCCTTTAATTGGCTGAGTGTAGGCCTGGGCGGCTGAGTGTAGGCCTTTTGGCTGAGTGTAAGGCTTTGGGCCTGAGGTAGGAACCTTGTTGGGTTCTGAGCTAGTGGAGAAGTTTGGCCGAATCTAGTACACTGCTAGATAGGCGAAGGGGGAAAGTGGATGTACCCAAAGATTGGGGAACCACTATAAAATTAGTGTGTCTGCTGTGCTGTGCTGTGTTGTGGCTTTACTGTGTGATTTCTGTAATTGCTGTTAACTGTAATAATCTGTGAAAAACTGTTGTGCTGCCAAACAAAAGTTAAAAAGGTTTAGGTCACCTATTCACCCCCCCCTCTAGGTGTTTAGGTACCATATCTTTCAAGTGGTATCAGAGGGAGGTTCCTCAAAATCAGGACTAACTGTCTGAGGAGATCCAGTTTGGCAGATTCAGTATAAGTCAGGAAACAGGAAACAGTTTCAAGAAAATCAAGAACATGGGTTCTTCAGAGAATCATAAGGAGTTGGGTTCAATGAAACTACCTATATGCAGAAAAGAGATCTTTGGGATCTGGAAAGAGAGGGTTAGGCTTTTTATGGAAGCCTCTGACCCTAGGATATACATCACAGTCAAAGAAGGGCCATATGTGCCCATGAAATTTCAGTATTGGATGCAAATCAGAGGACTCCAAAGGATTTCTCTGAAATGACCAAGGATGAGATTGTCCTAGCAACTATGGACAAAAGGGCACAGAACATCATAGTTAGTGCAATTGATGATGCCACCTTCCAGAACCTTATTCACTGTAAAACTGCAAAAGAAATGTGGGACACCCTCATTGTCTATATGGAAGGTTCTGAAGAAGTAAGGCAAGATAGGAAGTCCTTGCTTAATCAAGAATATGAGAGCTTTAGGCAAGGAAGAGGAGATAGCATCACTGAATGCTACAAGAAATTTTATAGAATTGTAAATGAACTCATGTCATATGGAAGAGAGTTCACAAACTATGAGTTGAATGACAAATTCTTAAGGTCCCTAACCAAAGACTGGGACACCAAGATTTGTGCCATCAGAGAAATGGCAAAGTTGGGAGAAATTCCTCCTCCCACACTTTTTGGCAAGTTGTTATCTTATGAGATGCAATTGTCAGTAAGAAAAGAAGAAGAAAAGTCAACAAGGACTGAATACAGAGAAAAGACTGTTGCCTTTAAGTCAGATGTACCCAGAAAGAGCAGGACCAAGTCATCAACTCCTCCTCCTGAGGTAGTTGAATCAGAATCTGAAGAGTCTGAAAGTACAAAATCTACAAGCAGTGAAAGTGATGAAGACTTTGCTGCATTCACCAGACATTTTCAAAAGTTCCTTAAGAAGAAACAGTGGAGGTCTAGACCTTCATCTTCCAAAGGGAAAGAGGTTCAGTATCAGGAAAAGAAGCCTTCAAAGAAGGACAAGAAAAGGACCAAGACTAGTAAGGCAACTGGATCCAAGATAATTTGTTACTGCTGCAATAGACAGGGCCATGTTATTGCAGACTGTCCTGAAAGAAGGAAGGAATCCAGTGACAAGAAGAAAACACACTTCAAAGGAAAGAAGGAGAAGTCCTTTGTTGCAAAGAATGAGAAGACTCTCTCAGATATGTCTTCTTCAGACACTGATGAAGATGCTGAAGCCTATATTGGGCTATTTGCTGAAGAAGAAGAAGAGTTCATGCAGATCATGGAATCTATCTATGAGCAAGAAGACTGTCAAAGCCAAGGACTGATGGCTTTGACTGAAAGTACCAAAAACCTGGAGCAGCCAGGACCCAGTCAGGTACAAGGTTTAACTCAAAGTTCTGATTCCAGTTCTAGTTCAGAGTCAGAGTATTCTTCATCAAGTGATGAGAATATATCTGAGTCTGAGGGAGATATTCATCAACTCCTAGATGAATATCAAGTACTATTGCAAGCCTATAAGAAAAGCAAGACCCTAGCCAAAAATTTGGCTAAGGAAATTGCTGATCTCAAGGCAGCTGCAATAGATTATGAGAAGAATTATGATCAAAAACTGAATGAAGTGGCCAGGCTGAAACACATTACTGTGATTCAGATGGGTACCATTGCATTTAAGAATGATCAAATTAAGAAACTGGAGATTAATCTTCAGAAGGAGAAAGAGCTAGTAGCTAGGTTTTCAAAACCTAAATCAGTGCTACCCTTGATTGATGATTTTGTTCATCATAAAGGAAAGACTGGACTGGGATTTGTTAATCCAGCAAGGACTGTTCAGAATCAGTCCAAGTCCAAGGGCAAAGCCCCAACATTCACTAAGACTGCTGTAGTTAAGACAGCCAAGTCTGTACCTAAGCAAAGGTACAACAAATTTGAATGTTGGTGCTGTGGCAAAGTTGGCCACTTTGCTTTGGACTGTTGGCACAATGCCAGTGCCAAGTTGAGTAGCAAGTTACCTGTTGGAAAGACAGCAGGTAGCTATGTCAATTTGCAAACTAACAATCACCAAGGACCCAAGTTTACTTTGGGTTCTAAGGTTCATTAATTTGTTTTGCAGGAGAATCCAAGTGGCCATACCCCTACATGGTACTTGGATAGTGGATGTTCCAGACACATGACTGGAACTAGGGGACTACTGAAGGATTTCACTCCAATCAAGAATGGTCCAAAGGTGACCTTTGGTGGTTCAGAAAAAGGAATCATCAAAGGGTTTGGTAACATATCCTCCAACTTAGTTACCATTACTCAAGTGGCTTATGTTAAAGGTTTGAAACATAACCTCATTAGTATAAGTCAATTAAGTGATGTAGGGTATGACATCTCATTTGTTAAAAATGGTTGTCATATCAAGAGGTCAAGTGATCAAGAGATCATTTTGACAGGTTATAGGAAGAGAAATGTCTATTGTTTAGACATTATGGTTGAGAACAATAGTTCTCCAGTTTGTCTTGTAGCTGATGAGACAGTCTCTCAATGTGTCAAGTGGCACAAGAGGCTTGCTCATCTAAATTACAAGACTATTGGCAAACTCTTTAGTAAAGAGTTAGTGAGGAATGGTCCTCAAGTTAAGTGTGTCAAAGATGGCATTTGCTCAGCTTGTCAAAAGGGCAAGCAGACTAAATCCACCTTTAGAAGCATTGACAACAAGGATGCTGTGAGGTGTTTATACCTCTTGCATATGGATCTATTTGGTCCAATGCCAGTTCACAGCTTAGGTAGGAAGGTCTACACCTTTGTAGTTGTTGATGACTACTCAAGGTTTTCCTGGGTGTTCTTCTTAAAGCAGAAATCTGAAACACCTAGTGTCTTCCACAGTTTTGTTAAGCAAATTCAGAATGAATTGAACTGTACAGTGGTCAAAATTAGAAGTGACCATGGTACAGAGTTTCAATCTGAAAGCATGACAAAACTATGTGAAGACTATGGGATATTTCAAGAATTCTCTTCACCTAGAACACCTCAGCAAAATGGCATTGCTGAAAGGAAAAATAGAACCTTGATAGAAGCTGGTAGGACTCTATTAAGTGATTCTTCACTACCAGAATATTTCTGGGCTGAAGCAGTTAACACTGCATGCCATGTGATAAATAGAGCTACCATAACTAAAAGGTTAAACAAGACCCCCTATGAAGTAGTGAAAGGCAGGAAACCAAACCTATCCTATTTCAGGATTTTTGGTTGTAAATGCTTCATACTTAACAATGGGAAGACTTACTTAACTAAGTTTGCTGCCAAATCCCAAGAGGGAGTGTTTGTTGGGTACAGCAGTAATAGTAAGTCTTATAGAGTCTACAACTTGACTACACAAGTTGTAGAGGAGTCTGTGCATGTAGTTTTTGATGAGACACTTCTTATTAACAATGAGTTGTCTAGTAGTGTGTGCAGCCCCACAGGTCTTTCTAAGAAGATGGACAAGCTAACCATAGAAGATGTACCTGCTGCAAGACAGCAAGTAGAAGAAGATGGCTTATGTCCAGGGGGAGAACTACATGTACCAGGAGCTGAAGAAGTTCAAGGAACTCAGCATGATGAAGATGCTGAAGAAGTACAACCAGAAGTAAGGATGCCTCCAGCCAACAGGCATCTAAGAGATCATCCAGTGGAGCTGATCATTGGAGATCCAAGACAAGGTGTTCAGACAAGGAGCAGAAATCAGAATGCTGCAGTATATTCAAGTTTTCTGTCTCAAATAGAACCAAAGAAATTTGAAGAAGCTATACAAGATCCACAGTGGACTGAAGCTATGCAGGAAGAGCTAAACCAGTTCAAGAGGTGCAAGGTTTGGGACTTAGTTCCTAAGCCTAAAGATCACAATGTGATAGGAACAAAGTGGATCTACAGAAACAAGTTAGATGAACAAGGAGTCATCATTAAGAATAAGGCAAGATTGGTTGCAAAAGGATATAGGCAAGAAGAAGGTATTGATTTTGATCAAACCTTTGCTCCAGTAGCCAGACTGGAAGCCATAAGGATGTTCTTGGCCTATGCAACCTACCAAGGATTCAAAGTATACCAAATGGATGTGAAGTCAGCATTCCTTAATGGTAATTTAAAAGAAGAAGTATATGTGGAGCAGCCTTCAGGTTTTGTTGATCCTACTTTTCACATTATGTCTATAGACTTAGGAAAGCATTGTATGGGTTAAAGCAAGCTCCTAGAGCTTGGTATGAAACCCTATCTAGTTTCCTCATTGAGAACAAGTTCACAAGGGGGAAAATAGATAAGACTCTATTCCTTAGGGAATCTAGAGGCAAAGTAATACTTGTCCAAATATATGTAGATGACATTATATTTGGGTCTACTGAAAGTAGCCTTTGCAAAAAGTTTGCAAAGCTTATGCAAAGTCAATTTGAAATGAGTAGTATGGGAGAGCTGAAGTTTTTCTTGGGTCTCCAAGTTAAACAGACTGAAAGTGGCTTGTCCATATGTCAGTCAAAGTTCACCCTAGAACTCATAAGGAAATATGGTATGGATTCCTCCAGTACCATGAAGACTCCTATGGGGTCAAGTATGTCTCTAAGCAAGGATGATGCAGGGAAACCTGTAGATGAAACCTTGTATAGAGGGATAGTTGGCTCCCTACTATACTTGACTGCAAGTAGGCCTGACATTATGTATGCTACATGTGTTTGTGCCAGGTATCAAGCCTGCCCCAAAGAATCTCACTTGACTGCAGTCAAGAGAATCTTGAGATATCTAAAGGGCACACCCTATCTAGGCCTCTGGTACCCTAGGAATGGAGATTTTGATCTAACAGGCTATTCAGATGCAGACTTTGCAGGATGCAAAGAAGATAGAAAAAGCACAACTGGATCCTGTCAATTCCTAGGTGGAAGACTCATTTCATGGAGTAGTAAGAAGCAAACCAGTGTGGCCATCTCCACAGCTGAGTCAGAGTATATAGCTGCAGGAAGTTGCTGTGCTCAACTTCTGTGGATTCAACATCAGCTAGAAGACTATGGATGTCAGGTAAGTAGAACTCCACTTTATTGTGATTCTACTAGTGCTATTTCCATAGCTAATAACCCTGTATCACATAGTAGAACTAAACATATTGAGATAAAATATCACTTTCTTAGGGAGCATGTAGAAAGAAATGATATTGCACTTGAATATGTTAAAACAGATAATCAGATAGCTGATATGTTCACTAAGCCCTTAGAAGAAGCTAAGTTTAATAGGTTCAAAATTGAACTAGGTATGATAAACTTAGACTAAGTATACAGAACAAAAATTGGCTAAGTAAAAAGGTGTCGACACATAGACAAGTCTATGTCGACACAGAATAGTAAGTGTCGACACTTCAGAAAAATGGTGTCGACACATCTAGGAAGTTAGTGTCGACACTTCAGAATGTTAGTGTCGACACATGTCGAGTAGGTGTCGACACATTCAATAAAGTGTCGACACTTAAGTTTTACTCAGAATTTTTCTAAGTAAAGTCTCGACACATGTCGAGTATAGTGGTGTCGACACTTAACCAAGTGTCGACACATAAAATCTGTTGACTAAATTTGTGTCGACACATGAGTGTCGAGACATTATAAGTCAGTGTCGACACTTATTGACAGTGTCGACACATCATTAGAAATTCATCCCGCCTGTTCGTCTTCAAACAGGAAAGGTATAAATAGGGTTCTGTCTTTGATTGTCGACACGCTTTCAAAGTTTCGAGACCTAAACTCTTGTGTCGACATTTCTCTTATCTCAAGACTAATTCTCAAAACCCTAATGGCTCCCAAGCTGGAAGAGAACGTTAACGAAGGGTATGAGCTCGTGCGAGGCGCATTTGACGACAGCGATCAAGAATTCAAATCAGTGAATTACCCTAGTCAGCGATTCAGGACTGGAATTCTTGGTTTCAGAACCAACCAAGATATGGAAGAAAGAAGTGATTGAATTTCTTACTGGAGCAACTGTGGACGACTCTGGATTCAGGATTAAGTCCAGGGTGCATGGCACCAAAGTCAAACTATCCCCCAAGTCTTTAAGAAAGGTACTTCAGCTACCTAAGATTCAAGAAGAAGAGGAGGTAACTGCTTCTAAGACCAGGGAAGCTCTTACTTGGTGTGGCCTGGATCCAAAATGAAGGTGGGATCAGTCTTCAACAGGAAGGGGATGAACAATCAAGGCAAGTTCTTGTCTGAAGTAGTGGGCAAGGTAATCCTGTGCAAACCAGGAGGGCATGACAGGGTGTCTGCCTCCATGTTTGAAATCATGACCAGAATCATCTTCACTCTGAAGACAGATTGGTCAATGGTGGTTTATGAGAAAGTTAAAGAAAGCCTGAAGAAGCCCAATCTGGGCAGGATAATAAGTCTCTACCTGGCTGGATCAATTCCAGAGGTAATGAGCTCTGCAGCAGGAACAAAGATCAATCATATGAGGAGAATGGACTCCAGGATATTCTCAAGATGGGAAAGGGTGCTGGTGTCAAAGGACTTGGCCACCCCTGAGAAACAAGCTTCTAAGAGAGACTCTCCTCCCAGGAAGAAGAGGAAGACAGCTGCTGTGCCTCAAGAGTCCTCCAGCAGCTCAGGCAGTGAAGAACATGTGGTCTTCACTCCTGAAAGTCCAGTTGATGTGACTGCAGAGAAGACACCTGCTCCTCAGGAGGCAGCTGACATCCAGGGGGAGCTTCCAGGTGTAGCAGTAACCATCTACACTGGAGAGTGAACAAGCCACCCTCCTCATTCAAGAGGTACTTGTTGACCTTAAACTTTCAATTTTTCTATAATAAATTCTGATTTGTCTGATGACCATCAGCAAAATCAGCCAGCACACCAAGAACCAGATGTTGTTCTTCCAGACACATCTGTTGTGGTACCTGATCAAGTGGTTGAAGAACCAAGTACATCTCCTGCACAGTCTCCAGCAGAGTATACCATGGAAGATCTGTTTTTGAACTTAGATCAAGAAGATTTTGATATGGAAAAGAATACTGCTGATACAGGAAAGGATGCTGCTGCTGAGGGGGAGAACATGGAATTGAGGAAGAGCCTATAAGGCTAGATTCTGAGAAGGCACAAGATGTGCATACTGAAAAACCATCCAGCCCTAAGGATAGGGTGGATATAGCAAGTACATCTGAATCTGAAGATGATGAAGCTGAGCAAGCTCAGAAAAAGAAGTTCTTTGTATTCAAGAGAAGGAGCCAGAGCTATAAGAAGGCTCTTCAAACTGTTGCTCAACATTCATTAGTTCAACAAGCTCCATCCACTGATTATAGTGCTCTATTGCTTGCCTTGCAAATCAAGATGGATGAACAAAGAAAGGCCTTGGAAACTTATGTTGATGAAGGACACAAAGCTCTCCAATCTGATCTGGGACAGGAAATGAAGTCAATAAGGTTTGAAATGAACCTTAATAAAAAGGAGATGACTGATTGTTTTACCAAGGGTGCTAATGCTGTGGTATATCTGGCTAAACATCAAGAAACTATTAAAGAGAAAGTGGATGATATAGCAGTCAAACAAGGCTATGTGCTGGAGAATCAGTTGAGGATGAATGATAACTTGACTGCATCTCACAATGCAATAGTCACTGAAATCAAGAATAAGTCAGATGAACCTTCAACTTCCTCTGCTGCTGCCAAAGCTGATTTTGATAAGTTATTTCAAGCAGAGATTGCTGCTGTAAAGAATGCCATACAAGATTCCCAGAAGGTCATATCAGAACAGCTTACAAAGCTTAGACCTTTCTTTAAAGAGGGCATAAGATATTTGGATAGCCAAATCAGATTTCAGAAAGATGATGTAAGGGATCATATGGCTCAAGAAGTCATAAAGGGGGAGAGAGTGTTAGTCAAGGCCAGTTCTGAGCATGCTAAATGGATCCAGTTCTGAGCATGCTAAATGGATTTCAAATTCAATCAGGGCTACACTTGGATATCCTCCCCTGTGTGATGACAATGAAGTGGCTGAATCTGGCATTCAAGGAGCATATCTTGGAGGTGAGCAACAAGCAGTGGCTGATGTAATCTATCCACCTCCAGACTTTGAAATGATTCATGCAGATATAAGCACTATGTATAGTCCACTTGCTGGCAAGCCAATGTTATTTTGGAAAAGGTTGTTCAACCTATCACAGCTGCAATGCAAGAGGCTTTGGACAAGGAAGAAGAAACTAGGCTGTCAAAGAAGAAGTTTAGGGAAATTGCTGAGCAAAAGCCAGATTTTGAACAATGGAGCCCTACTTCTAGGAACATAATTCTTACAGCCTGGAAAGCAGCCAAGGACAATGCCCATGAGAGGAACAAGTGGTTCTCAGAGGCTGAATGGAGAAAGCATGAAGTAGGCAAGAAGCCATTGTCCAACATAGAAGGAAGGCCAAGTTAGGAAAGCTACCTCCCACAGCTGTGGAGCCTAGCAAGTACTTTCCTAAGCCTTATCATTATTTTGAAAGGCAAAAGATCAAGGCTGAAGAACAGAAGAAGAAAGATCTAAAAGGGAAGAAGACTGCTGAAGCTGAGCCTGCTGCTGCTGCTGCTGTGAAAGCTCAAGTTAAAGCTGGAAAAGGGATTGTTATCAAAGAACCTGATCAGCACTAGATTAGGAATTAACTTGATGCTTATTGTAATTTGTTAAATGATAAACATTGTAATACTTCATTGAAAATGTATAAGAAACATTATTGGAACAGTATATGATAAATATAGTATGAATGTTCTGAAATATGTGTGTTTCTTAATTGTTCTGCAATGTTTAATAAGTATACATGTGTGCTTTACTACATGTTCAAGTTTACCCTGTTGTCATTTATATGTTTTACATCATTTTGTAATTTTTAAATTATGAGTGGTGTATATCATTGACTAAGGGTTATGACTTCTCCAAATAGGGGGAGATTGTTGGGTACATTGGTCAAATGTACCTGATTTGAAGAAGCCTCACCTAACTCAATGATATACATCAGAATGTATTTGATGTTTGTTTGAGTTACTTGTGCAGGTTAGATATACACTGGACTGGAGCTGAAAATTTCTAAGTCCATGTGTCGACACCCAGAGGCAAAGTGTCGACACTTGAGAAAGCTTGTGTCGACACCCAGACATGCAGTGTCGACACTTGGAGTCATTGTGTCGACACCTGGGAAGAAGTGTCGACACCAGTCAGAAAGTGTCGACACTTGGAGCTGTGTCGACACTCAGTGTAGAAGAATGCAGAAAAGCTGTGTCGACACTTAGCAGAAGTGTCGACACCTAGAAGAGCTGAGTCAACACCAGAAAGTGTCGACACTTGAAGTGAGTGTCGACACTCAGCAAAAGTCTGCAGAATCTAAGTACAAGTGTCGACACTCAACACAATGTGTCGACACTATGCAGAAGACTCAGCACAGGAAGTAAGTGTCGACACTCAACACAATGTGTCGACACTTAGCTAAAGACTCAGTATTTGAAGAATGTGTCGACACTCAGCACAATGTGTCGACACACAACCAGAAGAGTCAACACTTGAAGAAAGTGTCGACACTCAGCACAATGTGTCGACACTTAGTTGAAGACTCTACACTTGAAGAAAGTGTCGACACAAGGAGCTGTGTCGACACTTAGCAAAGAACAGAAAAGTTGTAAAATATTCTAAGTATAAGTGTCGACACTAAGGGAATGTGTCGACACTCAGCTGAAGAATCAAGAATGAAGACTTGTGTCGACACCAAGAATCAGTGTCGACACTTGACAGTTTCAACACATGAAGATGTGTCGACACAAAGGAGATGTGTCGACACTTAGAAGAATACAGTTAAAGGATGAAGTACAAGTACTTGTGTCGACACTCAATTTCAGTGTCGACACATGCAGAAGAAACTGTGTCGAGACATACAAGGAATTGTGTCGACACCTTGTAGACTTGTGTCGACACTTACACAACATGTGTCGACACTTGGTCTATAAGTGTCGACACTTAAGAACAGAAAGTCTCGTCACTAACTGACAGTTAGAGAATTTCAAGAAGTAACTGGTTGACATGACAGCTGCCAATCCAGCCGTTCTACAGCAACTGTCAGAGAAGTCAAAAGTCTGTTATAAACCGGATCAGCCGGTTACCATAAAGGAAGCCTATAAATAGGCACCCACAGTTTAAAGTGGAGTAGGAGTAGTAGTTAAGAAGTTCACAATCATTACATGGTGTGATAATAATTGAAGTAGTTGATCAGACTTAATCAAGAAGTGATACACAGAAGATCAACACAAGAAGATCAGGCAGTCCAACTGCAGATCTAAGTAGTTGGAGAGAGAGAGCTCCAACTAAGGATTCAGTCTTTGGAACTAAGGCTGAGAAGAACAATTCAGAGTCATCTGGATTTCAAGAAGCAGAGGTCAAGGATCAACTGCAGAAGATTCAGACTAATTCAGTTCTACTCAAGAAGCTTTGAAGAAAGCTAAGTCAGTTTGGATCAAGCTGAGTTCTTCCAAGAACTCTTCAAGAAACTCTCAACTCCTCTCATCTTTTCTGGGTTGTAGAGTTAGCATTTGTAATTTCTATTTTAAACTTGTAAGATCCATTGGATCTGAGTGATTGTAAGCCTATTTTATAAAGGCTGAGGGTAGGGCTTGGTGCCTGAGTGTAGGAGTTGAAGAACTCTAAGTGTAGGCCTTTAATTGGCTGAGTGTAGGCCTGGGTGGCTGAGTGTAGGCCTTTTGGCTGAGTGTAAGGCTTTGGGCCTGAGGTAGGAACCTTGTTGGGTTCTGAGCTAGTGGAGAAGTTTGGCCGAATCTAGTACACTGCTAGATAGGCGAAGGGGGAAAGTGGATGTACCCAAAGATTGGGGAACCACTATAAAATTAGTGTGTCTGCTGTGCTGTGCTGTGTTGTGGCTTTACTGTGTGATTTCTGTAATTGCTGTTAACTGTAATAATCTGTGAAAAACTGTTGTGCTGCCAAACAAAAGTTAAAAAGGTTTAGGTCACCTATTCACCCCCCCCCCCCTCTAGGTGTTTAGGTACCATATCTTTCACATAGCCTTGAGAACAAAGATGCTGTGAGATGTCTATACCTCTTGCATATGGATCTTTTTGGTCCTATGCCAGTTCACAGCCTAGGTAGGAAGGTCTACACATTTGTGGTACTTGATGACTACTCAAGGTATTCCTGGGTGTTCTTCCTAAGGCAAAAATCTGAAACACCAAGTATCTTGTATAGTTTTGTTAAACAAATTCAGAATGAATTGAACAGTACAGTGGTCAAAATCAGAAGTGACCATGGTACTGAATTTCAGTCTGAAAGTACGACAAAACTGTGTGAAGAGTTTGGAATTTTTCAGGAATTTTCCTCACCAAGAACACCTTAGCAAAATGGTATTGCTGAAAGGAAAAATAGAACCTTGATAGAGGCTGGTAAAACCCTATTGAGTGACACTTCTCTTCCAGAATATTTCTGGGCTGAGATAGTAAATACTGCATGTCATGTGATCAATAGGGCTACTATCACCAAGAGCCATAAGAAGACCCCCTATGAGATTGTGAAGGGCAGAAAACCAAATCTATCCTATTTCAAGATCTTTGGTTGCAAGTGCTATATCCATAACAATGGTAAGTCTTATCTAACCAAGTTTGCTGCCAAATCCCAAGAGGGAATCTTTGTTGGGTACAACAATAACAGTAAGGCTTATAGGGTCTACAACTTGATTACTCAAATTGTAGAAGAGTCAGTACATGTTGTTTTTGATGAAGCAAGTCTCATTAACAATGAATTGCCTAGAAGTGTTTGTAGCTCCACATGTGTAACTGAGAAGATGGACAAGCTTACCTTAACAGAAGGTCCTTCTACAAGTCAGCAAGTGGATGGATTCTCCTGTTGCTGAAGAAGACCAAGAGGAGCAGCTGAATGAAGAAGCTGAAGGTGTACAACCAGAAGACAGACTGCCTCCAGCAAATAGGCATTTAAAAGATCATCCAGCCAATCAAATTATTGGAGATCTCAGACAAGGGGTACAAACAAGGAGCAGGAATCTAAGTTCAGTTCTCTACTCCAGCTTTCTATCCCAAGTAGAGCCAAAGAAATTTGAAGAAGCAATCCTAGACCCTCATTGGATTGAAGCCATGCAAGAGGAGTTGAACCAGTTCAAAAGATGCAAGGTCTGGGAGCTAGTTCCTAAACCAAAAGACCACAACATTATTGGAACTAAGTGGATCTTTAGGAACAAGTTGGATGAGAATGGAATTATTATAAAGAATAAAGCTAGACTAGTTGTAAAAGGATATAAGCAGGAAGAAGATATTGATTTTGATCAAACCTTTGCTCCAGTAATAAGACTGGAAGCAATAAGGATGTTCCTTGCCTATGCAACATTCCAAGGATTTAAGGTGTATCAAGTGGATGTTAAGTCAGCTTTTCTGAATGGAAACCTGAACGAAGAAGTTTATGTAGAGCAGCCATCAGGTTTTGTAGATTCTCTTAAACCTGATTATGTATATAAACTTAGGAAGACTTTGTATGGGTTAAAATAAGCCCCTAGGGCTTAGTATGAAACTCTGTCTAGTTTTCTCATTGAGAACAAATTCTCAAGGGGAAAAATAGACAAGACTCTATTCCTTAGGGAATCCAGAGGCAAGATTATCTTAGTCCAAATATATGTAGATGACATCATATTTGGGTCTACAGAAAGTAGTCTTTGTAGGAAGTTTGCAAAACTAATGTAAGGACAATTTGAAATGAGCAGTATGGGGGAACTTAAGTTCTTCTTGGGTCTCCAAGTTAGACAGACTGAAGATGGATTATCCATATGCCAGTCTAAGTTCAACCTAGAATTGATAAGAAACTATGTTATGGAATCATCCACTACCATGAAAACTCCTATGGGGTCAACAATGTCTCTAAGCAAAGATGATGCAGGGAAACCTGTAGATGAAACATTGTATAGAGGGATAGTTGGCTTCCTACTATATTTAACTGCTAGTAGACCAGATATCATATATGCTACATGTGTCTGTGCTAGGTACCAAGCATGCCCTAAAGGATCTCATTTGACAGCAGTCAAAAAACTTTTGAGATATCTTAAGGGCACACGTTATCTAGGCCTTTGGTACCCTAGGAATGGAGATTTTGAACTGACAGGTTATTCAGATGCAGATTTTGCAGGTTGCAAGGTGTAACGCCCCGAAACTTGAAGGAGCAAAGGGGGACGTTTTGGGCCAGTTTGGGTTCTGGCAGAAGGCACACGGCCTGGGACACGGACGTGTCCTAGGGCGTGTCAAGCATGTGTCGACACTTAGTCGCAAAGCCGTCGAGTTATGCTCGACGATTCGTCGAGAATGGGCACACGGCCTGCGACACGGGCGTGTCGACCCGTGTCGACACTTAGCCGTGAAGTCGTCGAGTTATACTCGACGATTCATCGAGAATGGGCACACGGCCTGCGACACGGGCGTGTTGCAGGGCGTGTCGACCAGTGTCGACGATCGTCCCGGGGAGTCGTCGAGATTCACTCGACGATCGTCGAGACAAGGAACACGGCCTAGGACACGGGTGTGTCCAAGGCCGTGTCATCAAGTCGTCGATCTTCCCTCGACGAAATGTCCCGTGTACACGGCCTGGGGTCCAGGCGTGTCAATGTGACACGGGCAAGGACACGGGCGTGTCCTAGAACCCGTGCAGTGCTCGGGTTGAAAATGGGGGAAAAATCATGGGGTACACGGCCGGCCTCACGGCCGTGTCAGCTGGAACACGGGCGTGTCAGCTCGAACACGGGCTTGTTCGATACCCGTGTGAGGTTCCAGGTGATTCGATTTTGATGGCGAATGCGGCACACGGCCCTGGACACGGGCGTGTGCCAGGCCGTGTTCGGCCCAGATTGGGCATTTCAGCCCCGAATCAAAGCCGTTCGTTTCCTTAGGTTGAGATCCGACGGCTGGGGGATGTTCCTGAAGGGATATACCCGTGAGTTGACTTGGAAAACCTCACTTTTCTTCACTTGTTCTCTTTCTAAATCCTTGGAGAGAGGAGAGCTAAGGCAAGAAGAAGAAGAGCTAGATCCGCCATTGGAGGAGCTTCGGAGCTCCGAATCGCAAGCCGACTCCGGATCCACGGAGGCAACGCTAGTGCGGTCATTTCCATCCGATTACTTTCCGATGGCGCCAAAGAGGAACGCAAGGGTAACGATCCTCATCTTGAGCATGAGTCGCTCTCTTTCTTAGCATAGGAAGCCCGCTCTCGCGAGTTTGCAGAGAGTTGGAGGCGTTCCTTCGGGTAGATATGTAAAGTCCCCGTCGTTTAGAGTCCGTATGCGAGAACGGACGTAGGCATGATGTGTGAAGCCTACCCAGACATGTTGGTCTGGATCGGTGATGTTGCATTGCATAAGGCCGGAGAAGACTCTGTGCTATGGTTTGTTTTTCTGGTTTTCTACGCGGTAGATTGCAGCAGGGAGCCTTGGGGACTAACCCAAAGGTGCACCCGGAAAACTGGGCGGATACGAGATCTTGCCAACTTGGTGGCCGGAGAGCCAACTTGAACATAACGGGGTTATGTGACTTGCGGTAGAATGGGACTCGGTGGAAGTTTGACCCGCGCAAATGGCTTAAAGTGTCATTGCGATGTGAGCACGGGTTAGATGGAACCGTACCCGCTCTATGTTGTTCGGGTTAGAGAGACCTAAGGTTACGTGGCACTCGCCGTTGGCATAGATGAGGGTCTTCGGCGGTCAATGGCTTAAACTGTCGTGACCCAGGCCAGGAAGACAAATTGCTCATAGGTTTGGCCGTCTAAGTGGCGGTGGTGAGTCCGGAATGTTAATGGCTTTAATTGACGTGACATCGACCGGTTCACCGGGAATGTGCCCTGAGTGCACGGGGCGTGTGGCCGTGCGAGCCAACGCCTGTGATGAAATGGCTATGGTTATATAAATTGCTCGCTTATGCTAATGAAATGCAGGGAAGGAGCATCGCCGCCCCGAGTTAGGGGCGGGATCGTTATAATTTGGTCAGCATTGCTGACCGTTGCCTTGTTTTGCCACCGTGCGGTGGTTTGTTGCTTGCAGGTGCAGCTGGACCAAGCGGTCAATAGCGGGCTAAAGCCCTTTTTGCGAAGCTGGCCCTCGAAGGCCCAAGTAGAAATGTTTCTGTTTTATTCATGTATGACCGGCCTGCGTGCCGAGGTTTGTAAATCATGTATTATTCAAGTGAAACACTCTGTAAGGCCTTAAGGCCGATTTTGGGTATTTTGTATAACATTCCTAATTGTGTACTAGTGGACATTCGTGCTCTAATGCTGGGTTCTTGTTTACAACTTATTTAAACTGCTTCCGCTAGAATGCTCTGTGTAGGACGTTGAGATTGGTTGGATGGTTTCCATATGTAACCACCCGGTCTGTCTGTGGTATATGGCGTCGGGCCCCGGCCGGACCTACTGCTATATACTATGCAACGGATAGGGGGTGTTACAATTTGGTATCAGACTACTGGTTTTGGTCGCGCTTAAACTGAATTCATGGACGAATTCTTTTTAAGGGGTGGTGAGCACATTGCGTGCGTCATCGTTATAATGGTAAAAGAACCCATGAATGTCCACTTAGGAATGAAAATACTCGTGTTTGAGGAACCCGCGTGTTCCTATAATTGCTGTTTGCAATACAATTTGGTCGCTTAACGGTGTTTTGTACCACTATAGGTGACCAGAAGTGGTGTTGGGCCGTCAGAACGCCGAGTTTCTGAGGCTAGTAGTGCACCGGATGTTGCTCCTGCAACACCTCTGTCGGCTGAAAATATACGATTGGTGGCTGAAGCGGTGTTGGCCGTGATTAATACGCAGCCTGGAAGGCAAGCGCAGCAGCCCGCTCCTGTGATGGAGCAAGAACCTCTGCAAGAGGCTGAGCCGAGGAGGGCGGAGCAAGTGGTTGTAGAACCAATAGTGCCAAGGAGGGCAACTGAGAGGCAGCTAAAGCATGTAATGAGCTTTAACCCTCCGTTATTCTCGGGGTTGGGAACCCCATCTCAGGCTGAAGACTGGCTCTCTAGGGTGAAGAGAGTCATGACGGCGACGGAGACGGAGGAGTGGCAAATGACCACCATCGCTACGTTCCTGCTGGACGGTGAAGCGAGGATGTGGTGGGAAGGATTGGAGCTGCATCATTTGAGAGGTAGACAACTGATAGACGTTCCGATGGAAGAGTTCTCGGGATTGTTCTTAGCAAGATACCTCCCTTCTACTCAGAGGATTTCAATGGAGAATGAGTTCCTGAAGTTGGTGCAGGGTGAGAGGAGCATGGATGAATATCTCCACGAGTTTACGCGGTTGAGTCGTTATGCTAGCTCCACCATCATGGATGAGGAGCGCAAGACTAATCGCTTCTACGAAGGGTTGAGAGACGAGTTGAGGTTGCTACTCTCGGGGCCGATGACGTAGGGTTTCTTAACCTTGGTCAATACTGCCCGGTCCTTGGAGAAGGACATGAAGAACGTGCAAGCGAAGAAAAGCTTGGGTGAAAAGAAATCTGAGTTCAGAGTGCCGACTACTTCAAAGTCCGGCTATCGGAGGTCTTTCAAGAAGCATAGGACTTCGGGTCCAGCTCCTTCTGGCGCTTCTGGGGCGACTACGAGTCGGACCCCGGGCGCGTGCTTTACATGTGGAAAGACGGGGAATTTCGCCCGTGATTGTTGGAGCGGACGTCCTAAGTCCGAGAGGAGGCCGGGAGCCACTTATGAAGAGAAGGGAAAGGCGGTGGAGTCGACCGCATCCCACTATGCTCCGGCCCAACCAAGGGTCTATAATCTTGGCCAACAGGAGGCCATTAAACAAGCTGATGTGGTGACAGGTACGGTTTAATTTATAGCAAGTCAATTTCTTTAAATGCTTGTTATGCGCATGTTACCTTACCACTACTTGTTTAGGATTTGTATTGATTTGTGAAAATCCGGCACGAGCACTCTTCGATACGGGAGCTTCACACTCCTTCTTGTCCAAAGGATTTATATCACGCATCGGAGTCCCTTCTTCGATGGCGAAGGATAAGTTGGACGTGTTGTTGCCCAATGGGTGTTCGATGCGAGCGGATAGGATCTGCAATGTTAAGATTCGTATTGGGGAGCAGGAGTTCGACCTGCGAGCGTCTTTACTTCCGTTAGTGGAGTTCGACGTCATATTTGGCATGGACTGGCTCTCGGAGCAGCAGGCCCATATAGATTGCGGTAGCAAGGAAGTTAAGCTGGGAGCGAGTCGTGAGACGACGTTTACGGGCTTAAAGGGGTCGAGCAAGACGTTGATGTCTGCTCTTCAGATGGTGAAGGCGGTTCGTGCTGGAGCAGAACTGTTCTTTACACTAGTGGAGGTTGCAAAGCCGAAGCCCGCTTTGGATTGTATTTCAGTGGTATCGGAATACCCTGATGTGTTCCCCGCAGATCTTCCTGGAGCCCCGCCTCAACGGGAGATAGATTTTACGATCGAGCTAGTGCTAGGTGCAAAGCCTGTGTCACGATCTCCGTATCGGCTAGCGCCTAAGGAAATGGCGGAGCTGAAAGTTCAACTGCAAGAGTTGTTGGAGCAAGGGTATGTGCGCCCGAGTTCTTCGCCTTGGAGCGCACCGGTCCTCTTTGTTAAGAAGAAGGACGAAAGCTTGAGGCTATGTATTGATTATCGGGAGCTAAACAAGCTGACGGAGAAGAACAAGTACCCGATCCCTAGGATTGATGATCTCTTTGATCAGTTAGTCGGGTCGACGGTGTACTCGAAGTTAGATCTCAAGTCTGGGTACTATCAGCTGCGGATAAGGGAGAGTGATATCCCGAAGACAGCGTTTAGTACGAGATACGGGCATTATGAGTTTACGGTCATGCCGTTTGGGCTGACTAATGCGCCGTCAGTATTCATGGATTTGATGAACAGGACGTTCAGGGAGTACTTGGACCATTTTGTGATCGTCTTCATCGACGATATTTTGGTGTACTCACAAAGTGAGGAAGATCACTTTAAGCATCTTCATTTGGTGTTGGAGACGCTAAGGAGAAATCAGTTGTATGCCAAGTTCTCGAAGTGCGAGTTTTGGCTATCCTCAGTGGCGTTCCTCGGGCATATAGTGAGTGGAGAGGGTATTGCGGTGGATCCGACGAAGATTGTTGCGATACGGGAGTGGCCTGAGCTTGCTACGGTAGCAGAAGTCCGGAGCTTTTTGGGGCTTGCCGGTTATTATAGGCGCTTCGTAGAGAACTTTTCGCGGATAGCGCTACCTCTCACTACTTTGACGAGGAAGGAGCATAAGTTCGTTTGGACGCCGGAGTGCGCGCGAGCTTTTGAGGAATTGAAGTGTCGGTTGACCACGGCGCCTGTGCTGAGTTCGCCATGTGGAACCGAAGGCTATGAGATATATAGCGATGCTTCAGGCAGCGGTTTGGGTTGCGTGCTACTGCAGCACGGAAGCGTGATAGCTTATGGCTCGAGACAGCTAAAAGTGCACGAGAGGAATTATCCGGTCCATGACTTGGAGTTAGCGGCCGTGATTTTTGCCTTGAAGCTGTGGAGACACTATTTGTACGGTGTGAAGATTGATATCTACACCGATCACAAGAGCCTAAAGTACCTGATAGATCAGAAGGATCTGAATATGCGGCAGCGTAGATGGATGGAGTTCCAGGGGGACTATACATTCAAGATCCACTACGTGTCTTGCAAAGGGAATGCAGTTGCGGATGCGTTGAGTCGCCGAGCCCCAGCTCAAGCCAATTGGCTATCGGTGCATGATGAGCGGTTGGTGCGGGAGTTGGAGGCGTTGGAGATTGTTTGTGTGGATAGACAATCAAGTGCTGAAGCAGTTCTGAATTGGACTGAAGTCCAATATGACCTGGCTGATCGGATTCTGCAGGCTTTGGATATGGATGCTCATATGAAGCAGTCCATGATAGAGGCTCTGGATGGGTCAAATTCCCAATTCGTCGTGGAGGACGGATTGCTTTGGAAAGACGGTCGTTTGTGCGTCCCAAGTGTGGGCAATTTACGGGTGGAGTTGTTGTACGAGGCGCACCATACCAAGTACTCAATTCACCCGGGCAGCACGAAGATGTACCGTGATATAAAGAAACTATTTTGGTGGCCGGGTTTGAAAAAGGATGTGGCGCTATACGTAGCGAAGTGCCAAACCTGCGCCTTGGTAAAGGCGGAGTGCCAAAAGCCGGGAGGATTTCTTAAGTCCTTGCCTATTCCGGAGTGGAAATTTGATGACATCTCTATGGACTTTGTGCACGGTTTGCCAAGGTCGCAAAAGGAGAACGACACCATTTGGGTGGTTGTTGATCGACTAACGAAGGTGTCGCATTTTATTCCGCATAGGAAGGACGATCCGGTGGAGAAGCTGGCAAAGCTTTATGTGGATAATATAGTACGGCTTCATGGTGTGCCCCGCAGCATCGTGAGTGACCGAGATGGGCGGTTCACGTCCAATGATTGGAGGCTAGTGCAGCAAATGTTGGGAACTAAGTTGAAGTTCAGCACAGCCTTCCATCCGCAAACGGATGGGCAGACCGAGAGGGTCAATAGAACCATGGAAGACATGCTTCGCATGTGTGTCTTGGATTTCGGAAAGCAATGGGAAGACCACCTTTATTTGGTGGAGTTCGCATACAACAACAGCTACCAAGCAAGTATTCAGATGGCGCCTTTCGAGGCCCTATATGGTAGAAGATGTCGCACACCGTTGTCTTGGATAGAAACAGGTGAGTCAAAGTTGTATAAGCGATCGGAAGTAGAGGGTGCTACTTCTTTGGTGAGAACCATTCGGGAGAGGTTGCTTATTGCTCAGGACCGGCAAGCAAAGTACTATAATGCCAAAAACAGGAACGTGGAGTTCGCTGTGGGCGATTATGTATACTTAAAGATCAAGCCGTTCAAGGGTGTCTCGCGGGTGCGACGATTGAAAAAGCTAAGCCCGAGGTACCTTGGACCGTTTGAGGTTCTGGAGCGAGTTGGAGAAGCGGCCTATAGGCTGAAGCTTTCAGTGGAGCTAAGTGGTTTACATGATGTATTCCACATTTCGGTGCTTCGGAAGGCGGTGCAAGAGCTTACACAAGTGATCGCGGTTGATCAAGTGCCGGTGGATAGTGGGCTAACGACAAAGGTCAAGACCGTGCGGATTGAGGACTCGGAGGTCAAGCGGCTACACAATAAAGAGATCAGGATGGTCAAGGTCCGGTGGGACAATTGCGGTCGTGAGGAGCTCTCCTGGGAGAGAGAGCAGACTATGCTTGACGAATATCCGGAGTTGTTCCGCTCAGGTACAAATTTTGGTTTTGTACATGTCTTTCCTTTATTTAATTTCGTGGGCGAAATTCTTTTAAGAGGGGGAGAGTTGTAACGCCCCGAAACTCGAAGGAGCAAAGAGGGACGTTTTGGGCCAGTTTGGGTTCTGGCAGAAGGCACACGGCCTGGGACACGGGCGTGTCCCAGGGCGTGTCAAGCGTGTGTCGACACTTATTCGCGAAGCCGTCGAGTTATGCTCGACGATTCGTCGAGAATGGGCACACGGCCTGCGACACGGGCGTGTCGCAGGGCGTGTCGACCCGTGTCGACACTTAGCCGTGAAGTCGTCGAGTTATACTCGACGATTCGTCGAGAATGGGCACACGGCCTGCGACACGGGAGTGTCGCAGGGCGTGTCGACCCGTGTCGACGATCGTCCCGGGGAGTCGTCGAGATTCACTCGACGATCGTCGAGACAAGGAACACGGCCTAGGATACGGGCGTGTCCAAGGCCGTGTCATCAAGTCGTCGATCTTCCCTCGACGAAATGTCCCGTGTACACGGCCTGGGGTCCAGGCGTGTCAATGTGACACGGGAAAGGACACGGGCGTGTCCTAGAACCCGTGCAGTGCTCGGGTTGAAAATGGGGGAAAATCATGGGGTACACGGCCGACCTCACGGCCGTGTCAGCTGGAACACGGGCGTGTCAGCTCGAACACGGGTGTGTTCGATACCCGTGTGAGGTTCCAGGTGATTCGATTTTGATGGCGAATGCGGCACACGGCCCTGGACACGGGCGTGTGCCAGGCCGTGTTCGGCCCAGATTGGGCATTTCAGCCCCGAATCAAAGCCGTTCGTTTCCTTAGGTTGAGATCCGACGGCTGGGGGATGTTCCTGAAGGGATATACCCGTGAGTTGACTTGGAAAACCTCACTTTTCTTCACTTGTTCTCTTTCTAAATCCTTGGAGAGAGGAGAGCTAAGGCAAGAAGAAGAAGAGCTAGATCCGCCATTGGAGGAGCTTCGGAGCTCCGAATCGCAAGCTGACTCCGGATCCACGGAGGCAACGCTAGTGCGGTCATTTCCATCCGATTACTTTCCGATGGCGCCAAAGAGGAATGAAAGGGTAACGATCCTCATCTTGAGCATGAGTCACTCTCTTTCTAAGCATAGGAAGCCCGCTCTCGCGAGTTTGCAGAGAGTTGGAGGCGTTCCTTCGGGTAGATATGTAAAGTCCCCGTCGTTTAGAGTCCGTATGCGAGAACGGACGTAGGCATGATGTGTGAAGCCTACCCAGACATGTTGGTCTGGATCGGTGATGTTGCATTGCATAAGGCCGGAGAAGACTCTGTGCTATGGTTTGTTTTTCGGGTTTTCTACGCGGTAGATTGCAGCAGGGAGCCTTGGGGACTAACCCAAAGGTGCACCCGGAAAACTGGGCGGATACGAGATCTTGCCAACTTGGTGGCCGGAGAGCCAACTTGAACATAACGGGGTTATGTGACTTGCGGTAGAATGGGACTCGGTGGAAGTTTGACCCGCACAAATGGCTTAAAGTGTCGTTGCGATGTGAGCACGGGTTAGATGGAACCGTACCCGCTCTATGTCGTTCGGGTTAGAGAGACCTAAGGTTACGTGGCACTCGCCATTGGCATAGATGAGGGTCTTCGGCGGTCAATGGCTTAAACTGTCGTGACCCAGGCCAGGAAGACAAATTGCTCATAGGTTTGGCCGTCTAAGTGGCGGTGGTGAGTCCGGAATGTTAATGGCTTTAATTGACGTGACATCGACCGGTTCACCGAGAATGTGCCCTGAGTGCACGGGGCGTGTGGCCGTGCGAGCCAACGCCTGTGATGAAATGGCTATGGTTATATAAATTGCTCACTTATGCTAATGAAATGCAGGGAAGGAGCATCGCCTCCCCGAGTTGGGGGCGGGATCGTTATAATTTGGTCAGCATTGCTGACCGTTGCCTTATTTTGCCACCGTGCGGTGGTTTGTTGCTTGCAGGTGCAGCTGGACCAAGCGGTCAATAGAGGGCTAAAGCCATTTTTGCGAAGCTGGCCCTCGAAGGCCCAAGTAGAAATGTTTCTGTTTTATTCATGTATGACCGGCCTACGTGCCGAGGTTTGTAAATCATGTATTATTCAAGTGAAACACTCTGTAAGGCCTTAAGGCCGATTTTGGGTATTTTGTATAACATTCCTAATTGTGTACTAGTGGACATTCATGCTCTAATGCTGGGTTCTTGTTTACAACTTATTTAAACTGCTTCCGCTAGAATGCTCTGTGTAGGACGTTGAGATTGGTTGGATGGTTTCCATACGTAACCACCCGGTCTGTCTGTGGTATATGGCGTCGGGCCCCGGCCGGACCTACTGCTATATACTATGCGACAGATAGGGGGTGTTATACAAGGAAGATAGAAAGAGTACCACAGGTACCTGTCAATTTCTAGGTGGAAGGCTGGTGTCTTGGAGTAGCAAGAAGCAGACCAGTGTGGCTATCTCCACAACTGAGTCAGAGTATGTTGCTGCAGGAAGTTGTTGTGCACAACTACTATGGATACAACACCAGCTAGAAGATTATGGTATTCAAGTAAGTAGAACACCTTTATTTTGTGATTCTACTAGTGCCATTTCTATTACAAATAATCCTGTCTCCTATAGTAGGACTAAGCACATAGAAATAAAGTACCATTTTCTAAGATAACATGTGGAAAAAGAAGATATTTCCCTAGAGTATGTTAAAACAGAAAATCAGTTAGCTGATATGTATACTAAGCCCTTAGATGAAACCAAATTCAATAAATTTAAAATTGAATTAGGGATGATCAACTTATAATAGTTTACAAAATTGGCTAAGTAAAATGGTGTCGACACACAGAGTTGTCTGTGTCGACACATAGTAGTGGTGTCGACATTTCAAAGAAATGGTGTCGACACATCTAGGAAGTCTGTGTCGACACTTCAGAGAAATAGTGTCGACACATGCAGTGAAGGTGTCGACACATCCAAGGTGGTGTCGACACTTAGGCTTTACACAGAATTGTTCTAGTAGAGTCTCGACTAAGTGTCGAGCTGAGTGGTGTCGACACATATATAAGTGTCGACACATATATTCTGTCGACTATACTTGTGTCGACACATAGTTGTCGAGACATTAGCAGTAAGTGTCGACACTTTTCAACAGTGTCGACACAATTTAAGTATTTTGACGCGCCTTTTCACCTTCGATTCTAGAAAGGTATAAATAGGTTTTCCCCATGTTTGTCGACACGCTCACCTTAGTCTCGTGACCAAACTTGTGTGTCGACATCTCTCTTCTCTAAATTCAAAATTTCTTCAAACCCTAATGACACCCAAGCTAGAAGAGAACATTAACAAAGGATATGAGCTCGTGCGACACGCCTTTGATGACGCGTAACCCGAAATCAAAGGTGTGGTAACCTTAATTGTCGAGACTGGATTGGAATACCTTGTATCATAACCAATCAAGATCTGGAAGAAGGAGGTCCTTGAATTTTTGAGTGCAGCTTCACTTGATGATACTGGACTCAAGATTAAGTCCAGAGTTCATGGGACCAAAGTCAAGGTCACACAGAAAAGTCTAAGGAAGGTACTTTAACTACTAAGAACAAAAGAGGAAGAAGATGTATCTGCTTCTAAGACTAGAGAGGCATTGAGATGGTGTGGACTCGACTTAAACCTGAAAATTGGTTCAGTTTTCAATAGAAAAGGGATGAACATCCAAGGAAAGTTTCTGTCTGAAATAGTTGGCAAGGTCATCCTGAGCAAGCCTGAAGGACATGACAGAATTTCAGCTTATATGTTCAGTTTGATGACTAGGATAATCTTCAAACTTAATACTATTTGGTCAGTAGTTATGTTTGATAAGATAAAAGAGAGCCTGAAGAAACCCAATCTAGGAAGAATTCTGAGTCTATACCTAGCTGGAAGTATTCCTGAGGTGATGAATCAAGTTGCTGGTTCAAAGATAAACCACATGAGGAGAATGGATATGAGAATTTTCTCTAGGTGGGATAGAGTGTTGACAAAAGAGATGCCAACTCCAGAAAAGGAAACACCTCAGAAGAAGAGGAAGAAGACAGCCATTGTGGCTCAAGAATCCTCCAGCAGCTCTGAAGAACAAGTGGTGTTTAGTTCTGATGATGAACAGGGAAGAAATGCTGAACAGTCTCCAGCAAGACAAGTAGATGCACAGAGGCAGGGGGAGCTACCACCAGCTAGCCCAATTCACCTGGATCCACTCCAGGGGGAGCCTCTACATGAGGAAGAGCCAACTCCACTAGAGAGTGAAAGGGCTACTCAAACCATACTAGAGGTAATCACTGAAATTAATCAATTAGATTTCCCTATTGAAGATGAAGTTTTATCTGAACCATTACTTGATGTTCATCAGAAAACACAGATACAACCTCAACCACAAAATGTTGTCATGGAGGACACATCTGTTGCTGATAAAGTGGTTAATGAGATCAGAGATTCTCCAGCCCTTCCTCAACAGGAATTTACATTAGAAGAGCTATTCCCAGATCTTGTACAGACAGACCTTGAGAGAGAAATAGCTGCTGTTGAGGGGGAGAAGGTCAATATTGAGGGGGAGCATGTGGAGATTGTAGAGGAAACTGCAAGAAAGGAGACTGAGGATCCAAGGGATGCTGAAGGGCTACCAAGGACTGAGAAGGATTCACATCCTAGTCCTAAGGATAGAGTGGATATTGCTAGCACTTCTGCTTCAGAGGATGAAGAGGCTGCTAGAGCCAAGAAAAGGAAGTTCCAGGTCTCCAAGAGAAGGAGCCAGAACTATAAGAAAGCCCTACAGACAATTGCTCCACAGCCTGCCACCACTACTGATTATAGTTCACTGATGGTGGCTTTGCAGATTATGCTGGATGAGCAAAGGCAAGCTCTAGAAAAATATATGGATAAAGGGCATAAATCCCTGCAATTTGATCTAGCACAAGACATCAAATCAATCAGATTTGAAGTGAATCTCAACAAGAAAGAAATGATTGATTGTTTCCATAAAGGAGGCAATGCAGTGGTCTATCTGGCTACACATCAAGAGAAGATAAAGACACATCTTGATGATCTGGCACTAAAACAAGGCTATGTCCTGGAGAATCAGTTGAGAATGAATGATAATCTGATAACTTCTCATAATGTCATAGTCACTGAAATGAAGAATATAGCTACTGCCCAGACTACACACAGTGCTGCTGCCAAAGCTGAGTTTGATAAGCAACTCCAAGAAAGCCTACTTGCAGTTCACACTACTATTGCAGATTCTCAAAAGGTTATTACTGACAAGCTCCAAAGGTTGAAACCTTTTTATAAAGATGGAGTCAACTATTTGAATGCACAGATAAGATTCCAAAATGATGATCTTAGAGATCACATAGAGAGAAGTCATAAAGGGGGAGAGGGTACTAGTCAAAGCAGGCTCTGATCATGCCAAATGGATTTCAAATTCCATCAGAGCCACCCGTGGATATCCACCCTTATGTGATGATGACAATGTGGCAGAGTCTGGAATCAATCCTGCATACTTTGGAGGAGAGCAAGCTGAATTGGCTCAAGTGATATATCCTCCTGCAGATTTTGATATGATACATCAGGAGGTACAGTCTATATATAGTCCTCCTGAGGGTAATCAGAATATCATTCTTGAGAAAGTTGTCCAGCCTGTGCCTGAGGCAATCTTAAAAAGCAAGAGGCTTTGTTAAAAGAACAAGAGGCCCAATTATCTAAGAAAAGATTCAGAGAGCAAGCTGAATTAATGCCAGATTTTAAACAATGGAGACCCATGATGAGTCCACATTTTACACTGATTTTTGGACTCATCTGGGCTAGTTTTATCGCCTTAGCACTACACTTGAGAGCCTTTATTTCTTATTTGTGTTTATGTACCTATTTCACGCTTAAGTGCACTGTAGGACCGCTTCTGTGTGCTTTCTGTGTTTCCATTTTGTTGTTATTCTTTAGCTCTATCTCGGGGATGTGGTGTGCACGTTCTGGTGGACTTTCTGACCCTTCTGCTAGTATAGTGGTCGTGTGCATGCTCCGGAACTGCTCGGGAGACTCCGACGATGCAGGAATACTGCGCACGACCACTGGACTTACTGCGCACAACCACTGGTCGTGCGCCACTGTTCGTGCGCATTACACCCCCGTTTTCATAACCCTGTCTCGGTAATCGCACGAGCACTGGCCATAGTGCGCACGACCACTGGTCGTGCGCCACTGCTCGTGCGCTTTTATGCTGATGCTTCTTGTCCAGGTTGCAGGTTTATTTGGAAAAGCCGCACGATCATCGACCTACAGTGCGCACGACCACTGGTCGTGCGCCACTGCTCATGCGCACTGCTTCTGCTGCCTCCGTATATAAGGCCCTGCTCTGCATTTTAGGTCAACGCCTGTCATTTGCTGCGATCGAAGAGTGCACGGGAATCGCCTTTTCACCTCTCCAGCTGCTCCATCACCTCCACCTTCGTCGGGAAGCCATTTCCAGCTACTACGAAGCTTTTCAACACTCCGGCGAAGCCCTCGGCCATTGATGACTTCAACTCCAAGCTTTCCTGTAGAGTTGGTGAAGTAGATAACCTAGAGAACGAACTTAAAGGCCTTTGAGGTGACAGATCGTTGGTACCAGAAGCCTCCTTGGACTAAGCCTGGAAGCGGATGGACAACTCGCTACTCCGGCCACGACCCACGGTGGATCTTCATTCTCTTTTGGTTTACTCCTCTTCCCCTTCCTCTGTGTTATGAATGTTTTGAGCAGTGTAACGAACATTTCCATCCCTGAACATCAAGTTTACTTTCTAGTTAATGGAATGTTAGTTTCTTCTTATGCTTGTGAGTTCTGTCTGTGAATGCGCCTCGCTCACCCCACATCCACTTCATTCCTGTGCCTTGTCCGCTTGCAATCCACACAAGAACGCTGCAATCCATTAGCTTCCCTTCCACTCGCCCAACTGAAGTTCGGCATAGCGGCCGACAAACCCACTTCACCTTGCGAAGCGGTGCCGTCGACCCGCATAGCTTTTACTAGTTCAGTAGATCAAACATCCACAATCTCCCTATTTCGCTATTTCCTTTTTGTTCTATTTTTAACTCTCATAACGATATTCTCGGTACTGTTGCCATTCTACGCTAATTGCATTCCTCAAGAGACCGACACTTGGGGATTTACTCCCAAAACTTTATTACTTGTGCGACCGGTGCGCTTGCTGAATTACACGCATCAAGTTTTTGGCGCCATTGCCGGGGAATGCAACTGTAGAGCGACTCCAGATGACAGAGAATTTCGTTATACGAGTTGTTTTGTTGTTGTTGATCTCTTTTCTCTTGTGTTGTTATTCCGTCAGATGGAAGTGTTAGTTTTATTCGCAGAATCTTTGCCAAGTAGTTGTATCCCTGATATTTAAAGTCGCTGCAATGTGGGCTAATTTCAATATCAATTGCCATCATTGTGGAGACATCACTCATGTTAGCGACAGATGCCCTCAGAAGTATAGTAGCCAGGAAATTCATGAATCGACATATCGTCGACATAAGCCGGTTAGCTACCGACCTGCGGAGCCATTGCCGCACTACTTTTATTCAGCTTCAGCACCAGTTGCACCGCCGAAGCCGGCTAAGCAGTGCCTTTTTTGTCGAAGCTGGGATCATGCATTGAAGGAGTGCGCCGCGTACCTAGCTGAGCTAGCAGTGGATGACGAGCCGGATTTTCGGATTGTCTCCACTTCACCCTTGGGCAACATCCCCTCTGTATCGGGGTATGTGCCATTACAATCTCTATGTTTTGGAGAAGACATCCCGGGTATGTGCACCAATACATATGCTTATCCCCATTCCGACACTGCTATTTATACTCCTGAAGTGCCTACTTCAACTAGCATAGAATCTTTTAGTTGTGAAGAGCCAGTGCTCAACGTCCTACCAAGCTTCGTGTCTTCACCTTCCTCTTTGCATAACATTCTTTCTTCTTCTGACAGTGCTGTTGAGATTGAATCGCAGGTGGAAATTAGCATTTCCCGCATTCTGTTAGATCCAGTCGAGGAGGACGACTCCGTGGCAGAGGTTTTGACCTCCATCCCATGTGAGGATGCCCGAGGCATGGACGAGGCAAATGCAGCTTCAGAACATTCCTGCACTAGCTTAGACAGCTGTTTGGAAGCATCCACAATTCCGCCGACGGGGGATGACTCCGGGATCATCCCCAAGATCGAGGTCCGTTTATGTTACTCTTCTAGTTTATTTCTTGACCCTGCTCTCGTGTCTACTCCCATGCAGGACCACAATATGGAATTGGTCCAATCAGTACAAGGGCCTGTAATGCGGACTCAGACTTATTGTAACCAGATGCAGATGGAGTTGGAGCCGATGAGCTTCCCAAGTGACTTTCTGCCCATGCCTGAAACTTCCGATAGGTATACGTATATAGGTATTGGGGCTTCTGTTCAATCTCCATTCCGGTACCCGCTACCGCAGCGTGACCATGAACCTCTGCCTGAGCATTTCCAGTTTCATTCGCCCATCAGTTAGGAGATGCTCAGATTTTGAATAAGTCCTGTTGGGAGACAATAAACCCAACAGTTATTTAGGATAGTCTTTCTTTTGTTACATTTTTTAGTTTGTATTTCATTATGTGGGTGTGGTAGCCCAGCTGTGTGTTGAGCTCTCTGTGCACCACGTGGTCAGCAGCGTGAAATAGACTGGAAACTCAGGCGTGTGAAAAATTTCACTGCGCATGACCACTGGTCGTGCGCACTACTTATAATCGTACGACCACTGGTCGTGCGCATGCCCGGTTTCTTTTTTATTTTCCTGCCGCTGTCCACTGTGTGTGCGCCCTAATCTCCCGCTTAGTCCGCTGCGCGTGTGTTGTCGGCGCTCATCTTCTTCCGATTCCTCCCCGGTGGTTCGTCTCTCTCTCCTCCGGTAGGATCCCTCAACTTCATATCTCCCTTCCTTACTTTGCTGTAATGGAACCTAGACGCCGCCCTATAGTCAAGGCCTATCAATGATCCGGTCGTGCTTCAGCAAGCCCTGCGCAGATTTTGGGAAGAATGGGAACTTTTGCTAAGGCAGAGCATACTCAACGCTATAATTCCATGAAGGACAAGCCATTCCTCTCTCAGCATCTTGTTGACTAGAACGAGCTGCGTTCCATTGGGGATGACGGTGCATTAGCAGAAGCTGTGCTCATTCTCTACTCTTTCGATTGTTGGAGCAAGTTATTCGAGTGCGACGAGCTTGGCTTCCGGGAATTGACATTGGAATTTCTTTCCACATTCACTTGGGAGACAACGGCGGACAACCAGTTTCTCCCCACTTGTTCCTTTCGGATGATGGGAAATGTCTTCACGGTCACACTGCCCGAGCTTGCCATCCATGCAGGTGTCTATTCCGAGGCAGAGGCATCCCAGATTAATTTCTCCGCATTGTGCATTGATTTTCCAGAGGGTGTGAATCCGCGGTCCGCTTGGCATTCTCTGACCGGAGGGCACGAGGAGTATGTAGCCCGCCTTGCCAAGTCAACAAAAATTGTCTCCCCCGCACTCAGGTTTATGCAGCATTTGCTTAGTCATTCACTCACCGCTAGGGCCCTGAGCAAGAATGTGGTGGGGTGGCAGGATTTGATCTCCTTATCTAGCATGCAGCAGTACCCCCTCCATTTGGGGTATATGCTGGCCTATTTCTTCCACCACGAGGCCACTTATGGTCTCGCGGGCGCGATCGGGGGTGCTTACTACATTACCCGCATTGCCAAAAGTTTGGGAGTTTGGAGCCAGCTACCTCCGATGGTGCAGGTCACTGCCCCATCCATGATCTCCAGGGCCAACCTGGTGAGTTGCCATTTGCTACGTGTGGTAGGGAGAAAAGGTGGCTGGCAGTTTATTGTCCGCATGCCTGGTGATGCGCCTGCGGGTAGAGATGAAGGGGAAGATAAAGGAGAGCCGGGTGAATCTTCCGCTATGGGTAGGCGGAGTGCAGGAGTGCCACCGCAGCAGAGTCAACAACAACTGAGGCCGCCCATAAAGCATGAGAGGCAATCTAGCCGCCAGTCCAGCTCAGTTCAAGAGAGGGGTGTCCCATATTTATCCGAGCGCCTTGCTGATCTGGAAGCTTCCTAGTTTTGGATGCAGTATTTTATTTATCAGCAAGCAGTGCGAGGCGGGATGAACATTCAACCACCGCCCACTCGCGTCGCCCCATCAGCACCTGGTCCACGTCCGTCGTCCATCGAGATTCACGACAATGATAGTGAGGGGGAGTGAGTGGAACTCACCACAGAGCTAGTCTACCACGCCTTCTATTTCTTTTCTATTGTTTATATTTTCTGAGCAAGACAACTACTATATTTTTGTGAGCGCCCATATGGGAGCCGACTGTTGTCTTTTCTTTTTTTATGTATCGAACTCTCTATTTGAACTGCTAATACAAGTATTTGGTCCACCTTAAGGACGGTAAACAAAAGGGCTTTCGGGAGACAACCCAAGTTGGACCGTTCGGTCCTATGCTGTATTTTGAGTTTGGTTTATTTCTTCATATATATATATGTGTCCAGATTTTGTTTGGCTTGCATCCTTTAATCGCAAGTGCAGGAATATTTGAGGCGCGTCAACTTGGCCGCACTTGGACATCTCGTTCCCCGACTGGTATGCTCAATTTTGAGCATAGGTAACTTCCTACCCTTGCTATTTCTCCTCTTTGGAATGCTTATTTTTATTCGTTGTCAACTTTAAGTCTGGGGTGGGGGAGTATGCTTGTGGTCACTACACCGCACTTTTTGTTGCATTTCAGTTGCGTATTTACTTATTTCTTATTTTTTTGTTGCACACACTGAATCACCCACACGAGTGCGCTCTTACCCACGCGCACAACCCTAGTTAAATTTATTGCTTTTGTGTAAACTTTAAAATAGTGGTACTGGCTTAGGATTTCAGGATTGAGTCGTTCGAAACTCATGCAGTGCTCCTAATCGAATACTCATGGTTTGTGTAGAGTTAGGATAGAACTAATTTTTATTTATGCTCGTAGATTTATTCTTTTTTGCACACATAAATATTGTTTGTACTGCTCAAAATCTGAATCTGGGATAATCAAACGATAGTGTAGGAATGTGTGTAGCCGCCACTAGACTCATATTGCTCGAGTCGGGGGGAAGGATCATCTTTCTCGGTGGCTAAGAACTTGCCCTAAGCTACTCTCGAAGCATTGGTGCACGATTAGTTAAGCGTGAGCATGACGTAGGCCTTCTTTTTGGCTAGTTTGAGCCTTGTTTAGCCATTCCTACCTGTTAACCATTGCATGCCAAATTTATGCCTACCCTTCCTTTGATCCAGCTCCACTCACTTTCACCAAGGCCTGAAGCTAAACCCACCTTCGCAATCAAATGCTTGAGCTGATTTGTATTTACTATTTTGTCGAGCTTGTGATTAGTGGACATTGTTTTTGGGGGTGCTGATTTTATTCCTGTTTGGATTGCTTCGTTTGGGGACTGCTAGCGCAGAAAAGAAAACAACCGTTTACGAAAATAAAAAGCTGATTCGCGCAATAGAAAAAAATATATTTATGAAAGAATTGCTTTGAGATTTCGATCCCCATCCTCTTTTTTGAATTTGGTCTGGTTCAGCCGTGTTCACACCCGAATTTCAAGCTAATTCTGGGGGCGTGTGCCCCATTCTTTTCTAAGTGGCTGTTTTGGTTTGGGTTGTTTTCGCTCGCTTTGGTTGCATAGAGCCTTCATGTTTATCTTTGACTACCAAGCCGTTGCCTAAGCCCCATTTCCTCCTACAAGTCCTACTGATTCACGCTTGAGTCTAACCCGCGCAGTGGAGAGACTGTGAACGTGCAAGCGTATGGTCCCCGACATTGGTGGATTCCTTTGGAGGTGATCCTGAGTCCCGAACTTTGGCAATGCTCACCTTAGTGGCCAGCCTACTTTCTTCCTGCACATGATCGCACGATTCTCCATAATTCTAATTTTGAGCAATTACAATATTTATTTACGTCTGTCGAATAGTTTAAACTACGTTGTATAATTAAAAAGTTTTTCTATTATATCTTCTATACTCATGATATATTTGATTTCTCGTCTTACTTCTTTTTGAAATTTCTGAGCCAGTTAGCTATCTTCGAGTCCATGGAGTGATGATTTGCTCGGGACGTGCAAATGGTTAAGTCTGGGTGTGTGATGAGTCCACATTTTACATTGATTTTTGGACTCATTTGGGCTAGTTTTATCGCCTTAGCACTACACTTGAGAGCCTTTATTGCTTATTTGTGTTTATGTACCTATTTCACGCTTAAGTGCACTGTAGGCCCTCTTCTGTGTGCTTTCTGTGTTTCCATTTTGTTGTTATTCTTTAGCTCTATCTCGGGGATGTGGTGTGCACGTTCTGGTGGCCTTTCTGCCCCTTCTGCTGGTACAGTGGTCGTGTGCGTTCTCCGGAACTGCTCGGGAGACTCCGACGATGCAGGAATACTGCGCACGACCACTGGACTTACTGCGCACGACCACTGGTCGTGCGCCACTGTTCGTGCGCATTACACCCCCGTTTTCATAACCCTGTCTCGGTAATCGCACGAGTACTGGCCATAGTGCGCACGACCACTGGTCGTGCGCCACTGCTCGTGCGCTTTTATGCTGATGCTTCTTGTCCAGGTTGCAGGTTTATTTGGAAAAGCCGCACGATCATCGACCTACAGTGCGCACGACCACTGGTCGTGCGCCACTGCTCATGCACACTGCTTCTGCTGCCTCCATATATAAGGCCCTGCTCCGCGTTTTAGGTCAACGCCTGTCATTTGCTGCGATCGGAGAGTGCGCGGGAATCGCCTTTTCACCTCTCCAGCTGCTCCATCACTTCCACCTTCGCCGGGAAGCCATTTCCAGCTACTACGAAGCTTTTCAACACTCCGGCGAAGCCCTCGGCCATTGATGACTTCAACTCCAAGCTTTCCTGCAGAGTTGGTGAAGTAGATAACCTAGAGAATGGACTTAAAGGCCTTCGAGGTGACAGATCGTTGGTACCGGAAGCCTCCTTGGACTGAGCCTGGAAGCGGATTGATAACTCGCTACTCCGGCCACGACCCACGGTGGATCTTCATTCTTTTTTGTTTAATCCTCTTCCCCTTTCTCTGTGTTATGAATGTTTTGAGCAGTGTAACGAACATTTCCATCCCTGAACATCAAGTTTACTTTCTAGTTAATGGAATGTTAGTTTCTTCTTATGCTTGTGAGTTCTGTCTGTGAATGCGCCTCGCTCACCCCACATCCACTTCATTCCCGTGCCTTGTCCGCTTGCAATCCACACAAGAACGCTGCAATCCATTAGCTTCCCATCCACTCGCCCAACTGAAGTTCGACATAGCCGTCGACCCGCATAGCTTTTACTAGTTCAGTAGATCAAACATCCACAATCTCCCTAGTTCGCTATTTCCTTTTTGTTCTATTTTTAACTCTCATAACGATATTCTCGGTACTGTTGCCGTTCTATGCCAATTGCATTCCTCAAGAGACCGACACTTGGGGATTTACTCCCAAAACTTTATTACTTGTGCGACCGGTGCGCTTGCCGAATTACACGCATCACCCCACATCCAGGAATATCATTTTGACTGCTTGGAAGGCTGCTAAAGACAATATCCTGGATAGAGGCAAATGGTATTCTGAACAGGAGTGGAGGAAACATGAGAATAGGCAAGAGGCCATAGTACATCATAGAAGAAAGGCTAAACTGGGAAAGCTACCTCCTAATGCACAGGAGCCTAGCAAGTATTTCCCTAAGCCTTATCACTATTTTGAAAGGAGAAGATAAAGGCTGAAGAGCTGAAAAAGAAAGATCTCAAAGGGAAGAAGCCTACTGCTGCTGATGACAATGAAGCTCCAGTTCAAGCAAAGATTCAATCTGGAAAGGGGATTATAATCAAGGAACCAGAGCAGCCATAGGATAGCATTTTCTTAAGTTTACAAATTGTAATCATTTGCATTACAACTCTATGTAAACTTTTGATTAATGAAAATGTTGGAATTTGTAAGAACATTGTGTCATAGTTCAAATCTATTACATTAATTGTTCTGAGATAATTGTTTATACATGTTCTGTTCATGCATGTTTAAGTATTTTCCCTGTCATATAATACTATTTTATATCATACTGAAAATTTGTTATGTATAGTGTATATCATTGACTAAGGGTTATGACTTCTCCAAATAGGGGGAGATTGTTAGGTACATTGGAATATATGTACTTGATTTGAAGAAGCCTCACCCTACTCAATGATATACATCAAGATGTATTTGATGTGCTTTGAGTTTATTTGTGCAGGTTAAGTAAGTGCAGGTTTGCAGGAAAAGTTTCTAAGTCCATGTGTCGACACCCAGAAGAAAAGTGTCGACACTTAAGAAGGCTTGTGTCGACACCTAGAGAAGCTGTATTGACACTTGGAGTAATTATGTCGACACCAGGAATGCAGAGTCGACACGATAAGAAAAGTGTCGACACATACAGGTTGTGTCGACACACAATGAAGAATTGTCTACATAATCAGTGTCGACACTTAGAAGCAGTGTCGACACTCAAAGAAACTTTGTCGACAGGAAAAGTGTCGACACTAGGAGGCTGTGTCGACACTCAACAAACTTCAACAAAGTTCAAGTACATGTGTCGACATTAGGAGTCTGTGTCGACACTTAGCAAACTTCAACAAAGTTCAAGTACATGTGTCGACACTAGGAGGCTGTGTCGACACTCAGCAAACTTCAACAAAGTTTAAGTATAAGAGTCGACACAAAGGAGATGTGTCGACACTCAGCAAAGTCTCAACACATGAAGAATGTGTGGACACAAAGGAGATGTGTCGACACTCAGCAAAGTCTCAACACATGAACAATGTGTCGACACAAATGAGATGTGTCGACACTCAGTAAAAGTTTCAACACAGAAGGCATGTGTCGACACAAAGAAGATGTGTCGACACTTAGCAAGTTTCAACACAAGAAGATGTGTCGACACAAAGGAGTTGTGTCGACACTTAGCTGAAATCAACTAAGTATTGAAGAAGGACTTGTGTCGACACACAAGATCAATGTCGACATATTCTGAAGAAGCAGTGTCGAGAAGCTATTTCAACAACACAAGGAGTTGTGTCGATACCATGAAGGCTAGTGTCGACACTTAGTCTACTTGTGTCGACACTTGGTCTATTTGTGTCGACACATAAAGACTATCTGTCTTGACACTTTCAGACAGTGACAGAGATTTCAAGAAGTGACTGGATGACTTGACAATAGCCATTTCAACCGGTCAACTGCTACTGTCAGAGCTGTCAGAAGATTGTTAGAAACCGGATCAGCCGGTCACCATGAAGAAAGCTTATATAAAGGCTTATTCCTTCAACAGAAGAAAAGAATCAATGAAGTCAAAAACAACACAACAAGAAGAAGACCTTCAAGAGAAGATCTAAGAAGTTGGAGAGAGAGAGCTCCTTCTAAGAAGACCAGCTATTGAACCAGGCTGATAAGGAAGATTCAGATTGATATCAGAATCTCAAGACAGCAGTTGTTTGAAGATCATCTGCATAGAGATACAACCCTACTGTGTTCTAATTCAAGAAGCTTTGAAGAAAGCAAAGGGAGGTTGATCTCTGCCAAGTTCTTCCAAGATGAAAGAAAACGGTTGTCACCCTAAATTACCTAGAGGGGGGTGAATAGGTGAGTTGTGCGTCTTTTGCGGAATAAAAAATAATTAGGGCACAACATAGAAATATCTACCAATATCACAGACGACACAAGATTTATAGTGGTTCCCCAACCTTGGGTACATCCACTTTCCCTCACCGATCTAGCAATCTACTAGACTCGGCTACTCCACTATCTCGGATCAAAAATTGATCCTACCCTTGGAACAAAGTTCCTACAAACTCGATCCAAATAAAGGGATCTACACCTCGGAAGATAGCACTTCCTACAAACTCGGAGTGAAAAACTCCTACACTCGGAGAAGATTTCTCCTACAAGAATAAAATGAGGTTTACAAGAATACAACCAGTAAATCACTCAGATCTGAATGAAACGTCCAGGATCTTCTTCTTTTCAACTTTGTAGCACTTTCAGAAATCGGTGAAGAAGTTCTCGGCTTCGATCTGGATTTACTCGCTTTTATAGAAATCGAGAGAGAATATGATCAGCGAAGTCGATCTCGATCTGTAACTTTCTTCAGAATGAATCCTCTGACTTTAGAAGCAGTGGCCGGAGAAGATTGTGGCGGCGGCGGCTTCCATTTCGGGAAAATAGAGAGGAGTCGGCTGAAGAACTTTCTCAAAATAGAATGACAAGAAAGCTTTGAGAATACTTAGGGTTTGTCATTTTCTGATAAGACCTTATATAGGAGAGACTAACGGTCATAATCGGTCATAATGATGTACACGTGGACCAATCATGTCGCGTGATTTGAAAAATTCCGTCAGAAAAAGGACTTAGTAAAATTTCGGAAAGATTCAGCCAACTACACGAGTAAGTCAATAACTACTCGAGTAGTTGAATAACTACTCGAGTATATGAAGGAGAACATACTCGGGTATATATAAATAGACTACTCGAGTATATAGAAATCAACTACTCGAGTAAGCAGACAGAACTACTCGAGTATGTGTAGAGACCTACTCGAGTACATAGAGGATTTACTCGAGTACTGGAAAAGCTACTCGAGTATATTACATAAACTACTCGAGTACATGAATTACTACTCGAGTGAGATACTTAGAAAAAATTCTGAAGAGGTCAGCAGGCAACTACACGAGTAGTTGAACTAAACTACTCGAGAGGAAGTAATCTACTCGAGTAGGTGAAAGTTCTACTCGAGTAAAAGACTTTGAAAATTTCTGGAGTAGGGAAATATCAAGGTACACGAGTGACACAAGATCTACTCGAGTAGGTATAATGAACTACTCGAGTATGTTTCTATCTACTCGAGTATGTGAGTATACTTACTCGAGTATATGAGTATACTTACTCGAGTCCATGACTTAGAGAAATTTTGATGAGGAAACCCTTTAATACTCGGGTATAGAGTAATCTACTCGAGTATATAAGCATGCTACTCGAGTATATGACTATATCTACTCGAGTAGGTGACTTAGCTACTCGAGTATATGACTATGTCTACTCGAGTAGGTGACTTTACTCGAGTAAATTTTACTCAGACTACTCGAGTAGGTGAAAGCTCTACTCGAGTAAAACACTTAGAAAATTTCTGATGTTGGAAAAACTGATTCTTCTAGAGTAGCCAACTTCCAATTCCTTTCTCATAGTCCAATAGCTTGAATATGAAGTGTATCCCAATAGAGAGACCACACATGAGTCTACACCTTGGAATATGCAATGAGGGATTACATTGCACAGTTCCTGTGTTTGAAGACCCACTGTGGACTGACAATGGTCTACACTTCCAGTGAAATTCCTGCAAACATATAACTCAAACCAAGCATCAAATACAACTTAATTCATCTTAGTTCCAGGGTGACTTCTTCAAATCTGGGTTCATGTGGATGAAATACCCAACAATCTCCTCCTATTTGTTGAAGTCAGAACCCTTTATACTAAGGTGAATTATGGATGTAAAAGAAACTAAGTAGAAAAATATGAGCAGGTAAGCAAAGGATAATGAAAAAGATAATTAGACAGTAACGAAGAATTGTATATATATGTAAGTTTCCAAAAACATCAAGTCTACAATTTGTCATTTCAATCTCTCATCATCTTTTAGGTTTAGGCTTGGGATTGCTGCTTATCCATCTTTTCTAGCTGTCTCCTTAGATAGCTGAATGGCTTAGGGAAATACTTAGGAGGCCTTGGAGGAGCAGCAGGGTTATTTCTCCCAAACTCTCTGTCATGGATCTTCCTTTTCAGCATTGACTTCTCATATAACTCCCATTCCTGGGAACTGTAGTGTATGCTTCTGTTCTCATTGTGATCCATAACTAGCCTGAGTGTGTCCAAAATGAGAGACTTTGAGGTTGGAGACTAAGCTTCAGCATGTTCAGGGGCCTTAGAAGGAGCAGTCCTGTTAGCAGAGGGGCCTTCACCATACTTCCTTTTCTTCTTGATTCTGATCTCTGGAGTAGCTTGAAGGAATATATCAGCAGGATCTTCTTCCCAGCTTGGAACATAAGTATCTGGAGGGGCAACTGAGTCTCACAGCTTGGGAGAGAAGGTAGGTTGTTGAGGAATAGCTAGGGCAGAGACATCTGTGGCTAGAGGATTGAGATGATGTGGAATGATGTTTGGGTCAACTACAAGGTCTGGCAAGATTTGATTGTGCATCCAGACAGCAGTGTCATATGTGTGAAATTTGACACTCTGGATCTGGGCTAGCACATCAGCATGAATAGTGTTCACATGAGCTTGCCATTCATCTGACTTCTGAGCAGTAGATTTTTCTACCTGTTCTTTGAGCTCTTTTATCAAACCCTCCCCCTTTCTGATTTCAACAGAGAGCTGGGATATGGCATCATCTTTGAAAAGGCCCACTTCTTCAGAGATCTTCAGCTTGTTGGCTTCATTTCTCTTGTCTAACTCTATCTGATTGTTTGCCAGTGTGACACCTTGTTCCATCACATTGCCAACACTAGTGATAGTGTGGTCTATGGCTTTGCCACCAAGTTGGAATAAGTACTGGAGCTTGTCAGTATTGTGCTGAATTTCAGAAAAGCCTCTGCTTATCTCAGTTTCAAGAGCAGTTACCTTGTCAGTGATTTTCTTTAGAGAGGTGTCAAAATAGGTTCTCTTTTCTTGAAGAAGAAGTGCAATACTTTGCAGCAGATCTGAGGAGGAGGAAACTGTAGCAGCAGTAGAGGGAGCAGCAGTAGGGATAGGAGGAGTTACCCAAGGAGCTATTTATTCAATTATCACTGAGCTGAGAGCTCTGGTGGTATGAATGACAGCATCCATTTCTTCTGTATCATGGGGAATGGAGAAATCTAGAGTTCTGAGAGGGGCCTCAGCTGGCTCAGGAGAAGGCTCATTAGAAATAAAAATGGTGTTTGTCTTATCTGCTGGAGGAGCTGGAGATGGTGTGGGATTCCTGGCTGGAGAATGGGCAGGAGTCTGTGCTGGAGACAAGTTCTTGTTACCTTCAGAGGTTGGAGATGGAGGAGAGAGAGGAGGAGGGGGAAGCACATCTTCAGAAAGCTCTGCAATCATGGCATCTATAGCAGCAGCTGTGGACAGAAGAGGGTCTTGAGGTATTTGATCTGAAGGAGTGGCTGGACTCTATGGAGTATGAGGTAGGGATGGAATTTCTGGCTGAGGAGAGGGCTGCCTGACTGGGCTAGAAGGAGCAGGATCCCCCTCACTGAGTGCACCAGAGGAGCTGGCCACATGATGAGGAGAGGGAGATGGAGTCCTGTCCTCTACAGCTGGAACCTTTGAAAGCTTGGCAGCTTGGGCAGAATTCTTGAGCTTGAGATCCCATCTCTGAATTGAAGAGATGGAGACCTTCTTCATATGGTGAAGTGGAGTCCCTTTGGAGAGGTTGAAGACTTCAGGATTTGTTTCATGAAGGAGCAGAGAGATAATTCTTGCGTAGTTGGGGGATTTCATGCTGTCCTTGATTTTGTCCAAAATCAGCATACCAAATTGGTATTTCTTGCGACATACAATGACTTGCATTATATCGAAGAAATATGAGGGAATGTCTCGGATGGAGTGAGTCTTACACAATAAGATTTTACCAATAACATCGGCCAAGAATTTGCCTTCTACATTCATATCTGAACTTTTGAAATATTGTGCATCAGTGGAAAAGCCACAGAAGAGGGTTGTCCTGTCGGAATCCTCAGCAACTAGGTGATCTTCTTCATCAACAATCGGTAATCGGAGAAGTTGAGAGACAGAGGTCTTGGTGAACTTGAGTTTCAATCCCTTTACTGTAGATTTTAGTACTTTTCCATTTCGTCGAACCTTGAGATTTGAGAAGAATTCTGCAACTTCGGGGAAGAGAACGCGACAGGGTTCTTGGAGAATGAAGGAGAGGCCGGCGGTGTCAAGAAGGATGAGGAGTTTGTGGAAATCGTCGGAGAGCTCTGCAATACCCTCGGTGACTAGTTCGGAGCCGACGCCAATCTTGTGAGAAGTCGCCATGGATGCGAATGACTGGAGGAATTGAGAGAGGCGGCTCTGCAATAGCGGCGGAGGTGAGTCGGCAGGGTAGGCGAAGAGACAGAGGGTACTCGAGAGACAGAAATGATGTCGAGTAGGTTTGATGTTTCAGAATTTCATATATATATAACTCTTAAATTACCGCTAATTAATTTAAAGAAAGAGGCGGCATATAGCCTTGGGTGGCGAATAGAACAATTTTCAAAATCTGGGAACCAGGACATGAGAAAGAGATAGACTACTCGAGTAGGTAAGGAGGTACTCGAGTAGGTCTTCATGAGTTACTCGAGTAGGTCTTCTGGAGGTACTCGAGTAGGTAGATAGGAGTTACTCGAGTAGGTGGAGAAAACTACTCGAGTAGATAGGTTACTTACTCGAGTATGTAAGTGAATTACTCGAGTAGGTCTTTAGATACTCGAGTAGGCACATCCTCATACTCGAGTAGGTTCATTCTTATACTCGAGTAGGTAGAGAAGAGTACTCGAGTATGTCTCATGCTTCTCGAGTTGAATTTTGAAAAAGTTGAGAAAGAATAGATTTTGACTAACCCCTTGCAATTACGTGCTTCTTAGTCATCTAGCCTTCTTTAGTCCTCTTTGTTGAGCATCCCAAGCTCTATCTTGAAGAACGAGAACTTGGTCTCGTCCAACGGCTTTGTGAAGATATCTGCAACTTGCCTATCTGTAGGCACATATTGGAGATCTATGTCTCCATGCTCCACATATTCCCGGATGAAGTGGTACCTTAGCTCGATATGCTTTGTCCGGCTGTGGGAGACTGGATTGTTGGCTATTGCAATTACGCTGGAGGAGTCACAGTACAAAGGAATATCCTTGAACTGCAGGTTGTAGTCCTCGAACTGCTTCTTTATCCATAGCAACTGTGCGCAACAACTGCCTGCAGAGATGTACTCTGACTCGGCCGTTGAGATTGCGACACAGTTCTGCTTCTTGCTACTCCAGGAAATTAGCCTTCTTCCGAAGAATTGGCAAGTCCCTGAGGTGCTTTTCCGGTCGTCTTTGCTACCTGCAAAATCTGCATCTAAAAATCCAATTAGTTCGCTGTCATTACTTCTTGGGTACCATAAGCCAAGATTTGGTGTGCCCTTAAGGTATCTCAGGATCCGCTTTGCAGCAGCGTAATGAGATTCCTTAGAGTTCACCTGAAATCTAGCACAGACACATGTTGAGAACATTATGTTAGGCCTACTGGCAGTAAGGTAGGCAAGGATCCAATTATGCTTCTGTACTTGGTTTCATCAAAGGTTTTCCCTTTTTCATCCTTATCCAGAGACATAGTTGAGCCCATTGGAGTCCTCATAGAGGTTGCGTTCTCCATTCCGAATTTCTTAATTAGCACTTTGGTGAATTTGGTCTGGGAGATGAAAATTCCATCTTCAGATTGTTTCACCTGAAGCCCTAAGAAATACTTCAGTTCACCCATACTGCTCATTTCAAACTTCCCTTGCATAAGTTTTGAGAACTTTTTGCAGAGGTTGTTATCTGTAGAGCCAAAGATAATTTCGTCGACATAGATTTGCACTAGCAAAATCTTGCCTTTTATTTCCCTAAGAAATAATGTCTTGTCTATCTTTCCCCTTATTCTCAAGTAGAAAGGTAGACATCGTTTCATACCAAGCTCTAGGACCTTGTTTCAGACCATATAGGGCCTTGTGCAGAAAATAAACATGATTAGGAAAGTTAGGATCCACGAAACCTGGAGGTTGTTCCACAGACACTTCCTCCTTTATGTTACCATTCAGGAAGGCCGACTTCACGTCCATCTGATAGAAGGTGAAGCCTTGGAAAGCAGCATATGCTAGGAATAACCTTATGGCCTCCAGCCTCGCCACTGGAGCATATGTCTGGTTGAAGTCGATTCCTTCTTCTTAACGATAGCCTTTAGCGACGAGTCTGGCCTTGTTCTTTATGATAGTTCCGCCTTCATCCATCTTGTTCCTGTAGACCCATTTTGTTCCAATGATGTTCTTTCCTTTCGGTCTGGGAACCAGCATCCACACATTGCAGCGCTTGAACTGATTTAGCTGTTCTTCCATTGCCATTATCCATGATGCGTCTGAGTTTGCTTCCTCAAATTTCTTTGGTTCAACCTGTGAGAGAAAACTCAAATCAAGATTCTCATTAGTTGTACCTCTCCGAGTTCTGACACAATCCCGGAGATCTCCTATGATCTGGTCCATGGGGTGATCCTTCAGATGTCTGAGCTCTAGAGTTCTTGCATCTGGATTATCTTCAAGCACCGGAGTGATTTCTTCATCCAGGATGACTTCTTCATTTTGATCATCAGCCTCACCAATAGGAGTTGGAGTGGTGGTCTTAATGAACTTCTCGCCTTTGTCTTCGGACGGATCATCCAAGCTAGTTTCTTTCAGCTTTTCACCTGCATCTTCAATGAGCGTACTAGACAGATTGCTTTGTAGCAAGCTCGTCTCATCAATAAAACATGTATAGATTCTTCCACCACCAGGATTTTTCTATTAAATATCCTATATGCCTTACTATGGATACTATATCCTACAAAAATACCTTCAAAGCTCTTTTCGCTGAACTTAGTGGTATGATACTTACCATTGTTAAGTACGAAGCATTTACAGCCAAAGATTCTAAAGTAAGAGACTGTTGGTTTCCTGCCTTTCAAAAGTTCGTAAGGTGTCTTATTGTGGTCTTTGTTTATGAGTGCTCGATTTTGCACGTGGCATGCAGTGTTGACGACCTCAGCCCAGAAGTACTCCGGTAGTGAAGCATCACTCAACATGGTCCTGTAGGACTCTATGAGTGTTCTGTTCCTTCGCTCAACGACTCCATTCTGTTGTGGAGTACGATGAGAGGAAAACTCATGAAAGATACCAAGGCTTTCACAGAATTCTGTCATGGCCCCAGATTTGAACTCTGTTCCGTTGTCACTTCTGATTTTGACTATGGAGCAGTTGTATTCATTCTGGACTTGCCTGATAAAATTGGTAAAAATGTCGAAGGTATCTGACTTGTGTTTCAAAAAGAACACCCACGCAAAGCGCGAGTAGTCATCAACAATTACCAATGTATAGTCCTTGCCTCCCAAACTTCTAATCTGTAGTGGACCAAACAACTCCATGTGCAATAGATGGAGACATCTGTTAGAGTCTTTGCCAATAATGCTTTTAAAGGTAGCCCTCTTTTGCTTGCCTTTTACGCATGCATGACAAAGTCTGTCTTTGACGTATTTGACATTTGGGGCATCACGTACTAAGTTCATTGAAAATAGTTTATTAATTGTTTTGGAATTAATATGTGCTAGTCTCTTGTGCCATTGGTCACCAAGAGACGCACTATCATTTGCTAAAAGACACACTGGTGTAGAGGAATCTATACAGATGAAATTTAAACAGAAAATGTTCCTGCTTCGAATGCCGGATAGAATCGTTTCCATATTGTCAAAGAATTTTATCAAGCACTTATCAACATGGAACTCAACTATGTATCCTTTATCGCAGAGTTGGCTTATGCTAATGAGATTGTGTTCCAATCCTTCGACATAGGCCACATCCGAGAAGGATATATTGTCGTTAGTAATCATACCATAGCCTCTAGTAATTCCACGGTCTGAACCTCCAAAGATGACTTTTGGTCCGTTCACGACTGGAGTAAAGTTCTGAATGAGGCTTCTAGTCCCGATCATATGCCGAGAGCATCCGCTGTCCAAGTACCAGATAGGCGTTTTGTTGGCCTTTGGACATCCCTGCAATCATAATCAATTTGCCTTAGGAACCCAAACACATTTGGGTCCTTGGTCTCGGGTTAGAGTGCTCTCCCTACGAGTATTAGCATTATGAGCGGTCTTTCTCATATTGCTGACATGAGGTGCAGCAACATTTCTGGAATTGAACCAGCAATCTATGGCAAAGTGACCAACCTTGCCACATCACCAACAATCAAATCTATTGTACCTTTGCCTCAAGGTCTCCTGCTTGACCTTTTGGAACTTTGGTCTAGCAGAGGTAGCATTCTTGGAGGAAGATGCCTCATGATGATGGCAATCACATGGCTTCTTCTCCTTTATAGGCTTCTCTACAACAGGCTTTGTCTTTGGTGCGTTCTTGAAGTTATGCCCATGATTGAAAGGGCCATAGCTCTGAAGAATAACTTCTTCATAAGGTGCCTTAAAGACACTTTCGCCAAAGTTTCAGGGTCGAGCCCATCCTTGATAGCGGGACTTTGGCTCTACATAAGTAGGCCTAGCAAAGTGCCCGTATGATGAGTCAAAATCAAACTCATTTGTTGGAAAGATGACCTTTCTGAATGTGGTTTGATTTTGAGGGGCTTTTCCCTTTTCTTCGGCTGAGGCCGTTTTGGCGGCCTTATTTTTTCGTTGATTCTTGTTTCTCCAAGAGGATTTACTAGGAGCTTCTTCATGGCCTATCCAGCTCCCTTAGCCTTCGCTGAGAATTCAACAACGAATGGAAGAACTGTTTTGGGCTTCGAGAAACTCTCAATAAGTTTCCTTTCAGCTGCAAGTTTAGCTTCCAATCCTTTGATGATCTTCTCCTTCAGGTCAAGGTGCTCAAGAGCCTTGTTATATTCTTCAATAGCATTATTGAAGTTTTCCTCGAGGGAGTCAGTCTTTGCGACTTTCTCTCTCAAGTTGCTCTCTTCGGCTTTTAGAGATTTGATCTCTTTAGCCTGAGTCTTTACGACTCGACGACATTTGTCGTAAGCCATGATTAACTCCTTGTACTGGGCCATCAATTCTGACTCATTGTTAGAGGAGCTACCCTTGCAATCATGTTCAGAGACTTTAGACTCTGAGAGAGGGGTGTGAGAGTTTACCTTCCCAGTGAACTGGGGCTCTTGTTCATCATCTGTTTGAGCCATTAGCCCAAATTAAGCTTCTTCTTCTTTGCTTGACTCAAATGAGTCGGAGTCGCTAAGTGTCTTGCTCCTTTTGGCTAAGAGGCTCTTCTCTTTCCTCTTCTTGTTGTATGTGGATTTCTTTTCTTCTCTTCTACCACCCTCCTTCTTCTTGTGAGGGCAGTCAGCAATGACATGACCTGGCTTATTACAGCAATAACAAATGATGTTAGTTGAAATGTATTTGTTCTGTTTAGTGTTATACCTGTCGTGGCTGCTTGAGCCTTTTCTTTGTCGATCGTCATCGCGGCGCGATCTTCTGTATGAGGCATCCTTGCCTTTCCATTGTTTCTTTTTATTAAGAAACTTCTTGAATTGCCTTGAGAGCAAGGAGAACTCTCCTTCAGATAGTTCAGAGCCTGAGGTGCTAGGCTCTGATGATTCTTCTTCTTCATCAACTTCTGGAGCAGGAGCGGGGGAGGCAGCCTTAGTCTTTCTGGAGGTGTCTACCTTTAGAGCGACAGATTTCTCCTTTAGGGCAGACCTGCCCTTCTCTTCTTCAACTTTTCTTGTATTGATTTGGAGTTCATAAGACATAAGCTTTCCAAAGAGATTTTGCGGGTCCTTTTCAGCTAGCTTCCCGAACTCCCTGATGGCTCATACCTTGTTATCCCATTCCTTGGTTAGGGATCTCAAGAATTTGTCGTTCAGTTCTCCGTTGGTGAAAACACGGCCGTACACCCTTAGGCCATTTACAATTTTGAAGAAGTTCTCAAAGGTGTCGGCAATTATTTCCTTGTTCCCTTGTCGGAACGCTTCATATTTTTGATTGAGAAGGGATCTCCGATCATCCCTTACTTCTTCAGTCCCTTCCATCAAGGTGACTAAGGAATGCCACATCTCCTTAGTTGATTGACAGTGAATCAAATTCTGCAGCATCGAGTCATCGACTGCACTTGCTATAATGTTCTTAGCTTTCTTGTCGAGAGAGACAAGTGCAATCTCGCCTTTGTCGAGATCCATTAGCTTTTTGGGAACTCTCTTGGTAGGGTCGATAGTGGACATAGTCATGGGAACGTAAGGAACTTCTTCAACGATCATGAAGATCCTTGGATCCACAGCTTCCATGAAAAATTTTATCCTTTCTTTCCACATGGGAAAGTTATTTTTGTTGCACAGTGGAAGCTTGGCAAAATCTTTGCCCTTGTCCATTCTATGGTAGAATCTTTTAGACAACAGATTTGGATCTGATCAAGGTGTTAACCTTTTGACGATCAACCTCCCTCTGATACCAATTGAAAGAAAATGGTTGTCACCCTAAATCACCTAGAGGGGGTGAATAGGTGAGTTGTGCGTCTTTTGCGGAATAAAAAATAATTAGGGCACAACACAGAAATATCTACCAATATCACAGACAACACAAGATTTATAGTGGTTCCCCAACCTTGGGTACATCCACTTTCCCTCACCGATCTAGCAATCTACTAGACTCGGCTACTCCACTATCTCGGATCAAAAATCGATCCTACCCTCGGAACAAAGTTCCTACAAACTCGATCCAAACAAAGGGATCTACACCTCGGAAGATAGCACTTCCTACAAACTCGGAGTGAAAAACTCCTACACTCGGAGAAAAGATTTCTCCTACAAGAATAAAATGAGGTTTACAAGAATACAACCAGTAAATCACTCAGATCTGAATGAAACGGCCAGGATCTTCTTCTTTTCAACTTTGTAGCACTTTCAGAAATCGGTGAAGAAGTTCTCGGCTTCGAACTGGATTTACTCGCTTTTACAGAAATCGAGAGAGAATATGATCAGCGAAGTCGATCTCGATCTGTAACTTTCTTCAGAATGAATCCTCTGACTTTAGAAGCAGTGGCCGGAGAAGATGGTGGCGGCGGTAGCTTCCGTTTCGGGAAAATAGAGAGGAGTCAGCTGAAGAACTTTCTCAAAATAGAATAACAAGAAAGCTTTGAGAATACTTAGGGTTTGTCATTTTCTGATAAGACCTTATATAGGAGAGACTAACGGTCATAATCGGTCATAATGATGTACACGTGGACCAATCATGTCGCGTGATTTGAAAAATCCCGTCAGAAAAAGGGCTTAGTAAAATTTCAGAAAGATTCAGCCAACTACACGAGTAAGTCAATAACTACTCGAGTAGTTGAATAACTACTCGAGTATATGAAGGAGAACATACTCGGGTATATATAAATAGACTACTCGAGTATATAGAAATCAACTACTCGAGTAAGCAGACAGAACTACTCGAGTATGTGTAGAGACCTACTCGAGTACATAGAGGATCTACTCGAGTACTGGAAAAGCTACTCGAGTATATTACATAAACTACTCGAGTACATGAAGTACTACTCGAGTGGGATACTTAGAAAAAATTCTGAAGAGGTCAGCATGCAACTACACGAGTAGTTGAACTAAACAACTCGAGAGGAAGTAATCTACTCGAGTAGGTGAAAGTTCTACTCGATTAAAAGACTTAGAAAATTTCTGGAGTAGGGAAATATCAAGGTACACGAGTGACACAAGATCTACTCGAGTAGGTATAATGAACTACTCGAGTATGTTTCTATCTACTCGAGTATGTGAGTATACTTACTCGAGTATATGAGTATACTTACTCGAGTCCATGACTTAGAGAAGTTTTGATGAGGAAACCCTTTAATACTCGGGTATAGAGTAATCTACTCGAGTATATAAGCATGCTACTCGAGTATATGACTATATCTACTCGAGTAGGTGACTTAGTTACTCGAGTATATGACTATGTCTACTCGAGTAGGTGACTTTACTCGAGTAAATTATACTCAGACTACTCGAGTAGGTGAAAGCTCTACTCGAGTAAAACACTTAGAAAATTTCTGATGTTGGAAAAACTGATTCTTCTAGAGTAGCCAACTTCCAATTCCTTTCCCATAGTCCAATAGCTTGAATATGAAGTGTATCCCAATAGAGAGACCACACATGAGTCAACACCTTGGAATATGCAATGAGGGATTACATTGCACAGTTCCTGTGTTTGAAGACCCACTGTGGACTGACAATGGTCTACACTTCTAGTGAAATTCCTGCAAACATATAACTCAAACCAAACATCAAATACAACTTAATTCATCTTAGTTCCAGGGTGACTTCATCAAATCTGGGTTCATGTGGATGAAATACCCAACACAAGAACTCATCAAGAAGCCAGTTAACTCTTCTCTCTCTAACAAGAGTTGTGGTTATATACTTTGTATTTTCTAATTTCTGTAGGATCTTGTATAGATCTGAGTTGTAAGCCTAAATCTATAAAGGCTGAGGTAGGGCCTGTGAGCCTGAGTGTAGGAGAATCATTTCTCTGAGTGTAGGCCTTGTTAAAGGCTGAGGTAGGGCTGTTGTGCCTGAGTGTAGGTCTTGTTGAAGACTGAGTGGTAGGGATTTTGTGCCTGAGTTGTAGGAGTGGGATCACTCTGAGTTGTAGGAACCTATTTGGGGTTCTGAGTTGTAAGATCTGAGGATTTGAGGAGAAGTGGAGAAGTTAGGCCGAATCTAGTACACTACTAGATAGGCGAAGGGGGAAAGTGGATGTACCCAGACCTTGGGGAACCACTATAAAATCTGTGTGTACTCTGTGTGTGATTAATTCTGTGATTGCTGTGTTATCTGTGCTGAATTGCTGTAGAGAATTGCATAAACAGGTCTAGTAGTTCAGTGTTTCTGCCTTAAAAGTTAAAAAGATTAAGTGCACCTATTCACCCCCCCTCTAGGTGTTTAGGCACTAGTTCTTTCAGCTGTGATGAAGAACCTGCGGACCGATCAGTACGTTCCCGCGTACCATCGGACGCAGATGTTCGATGAGCTTGCCACCCTTCGGCAAGGCTCAATGTCTGTTGCTGAATATATGGGAGAACTTAAGGACCGTATGGTACGATGTGACCTTCGAGAGCTCCCCGAAGTCACTTTATCTAGATTTCGAAAGGGACTTCACCCCGACATTCAGCGGAAACTCTTGCGTTACGGTCATACGGACTTGAATACGACTTTCAATGCCGCCTTGGACATTGAAAAGCACCTAGCATCCAAGGCTCACTCCCGTTATTCTAATACGAAGAATAAGTCCACCACTGGGGCATCTTCTTCCACATTTCTTGATAAGGGAAAATTTAGATTCTCTGAGTCGAAATCCGTAGTGATCACCGCTAGAAATACCAAGAACCCCGCTAGTGAGCGTATCCCCGTAGGAAAGGTTAGCAAGGCTAACATCACTTGTTACTCATGCGGCGTTCAAGGCCACTATGCCTACGAATGCCCCACTAAGACGAAGGCCATAGCCTTGTTAGAGTCCGCTACCGACCCTGACGATTATGTCTATAAGGCCGAAGAGGAGAGCAACCCCGAAGGAGTCCCTAGTGACTTGAAGGACGATCACCGCCTTATGGTGATGCGTTGTATTTTGATCACTCCTCGTCCCGTAGACGACTGGAAGAGGACGAGCATATTTTCCCTGATCTTTAAGAGTGGAGAAAAACTTTGCAAATTAGTTATCGATGGTGGTAATTGCGTAAACGCCATTTCTGAGAACGCTGTTAAGCGTATGTCCTTGACTGCCGAGCCGCACCCAACCCCCTACCAGGTTGCTTGGATTAGTAAGGTTACTATTAAGGTTACCCAACAATGCCTAGTCCCCCTGTCTTTCAAATCCTACACGGATGAGGTTTGGTGCGACGTCCTACTGATGGACGTTTGTCATGTGTTATTAGGACGCCCTTGGCTATACGACCGTGATGTGACGCACTATGGTCATGCCAACACTTATGAGTTCAAATTCAATGGAAAGATCATCACCTTGAGACCGACTGTGCCAAAAGAGCCGGTAGTGTTGGCTAAGGATACCACCGTCCCAGTAGAGAGGAAAGCCTTGAGTTTAGTTTGTAGGAAGGAATTTGTGAAGGATCCCTTCATTGGGGGTATAATGTACGCTCTCGTTCTCATGAGTGCAAAGACTGATAGTGGCCTGTTGGAAGATTTACCCTGAGAGCTACGGGTATTGTTGGATGAGTTTAGGGATGTATACCCGGAAGAGTTGCCTTCATCGTTACCACCTCTTAGAGATATACAACACGCTATAGACCTTATCCCCGGATCGTCCTTACCCAATCAACTGCACTATAGGCTTAATCCTGCTTCCCACAAAGAGTTACAAACCCAGATAGAGGATTTGCTAAATAAGGGATTTATTAGGACGAGTATGAGCCCATGTGCTGTCCCCGCTCTTCTTGCCCCTAAGAAGGATGGCACCTGGCGCATGTGTGTTGATAGCCGAGCTCTCAACAAAATTACTATAAAATATAGGTTTCCAATTCCGCGACTAGATGATCTCTTGGATGTCCTATCGGGTGCCACTATCTTCTCAAAATTGGACTTACGGAGTGGTTACCACCAGATTAGGATCCGAGAGGGGGATGAGTGGAAGACAGCGTTCAAGTCTAAGGACGGGTTATATGAGTGGCTTGTGATGCCCTTTGGGTTATCCAATGCCCCCAGCACCTTCTCCTGGATGATGACGCACATCTTTAGGCCATATATGGGGAAGTTTGTTGTAGTATATTTCGACGACATCCTAGTCTTTAGTACCTCCCCCGCCGAACACCTCTCCCACATCAAAGTAGTCCTCTCCACCTTAAGGACTGAAACCTTATATCTAAATCTTAAGAAATGCACGTTTTATGTTTCAAAGGTTGAATTCTTAGGTTATATAGTTGGCTCTGAAGGAATTCGTGTTCACCCAGGAAAGGTTCAAGTGATTAGAGACTGGCCCGAACCTACTAGCCTTCGTGAGGTGCGTAGTTTCCACGGGTTAGCTACCTTTTATCGTCGTTTCATACGCGATTTTAGTAGCATTATGGCACCCATTACGGACTGCATGAAGAAAGGCGAATTCACATGGTCCAAATCCGCCATGTTTGCATTCCGTCGTATTAAGAAGCTTATGACCGAAGCACCGGTGTTACGTCTCCCAGACTTCACCAAGGTCTTCGAGCTAACTTGTGATGCATCTGGCGTAGGGATTGGAGGTGTCTTGAGTCAAGAGGGTCACCTGGTTAGTTATTTTAGTGAGAAATTAGCGGGTGCTAAATTAAATTATTCCAATTATGATAGGGAGTTTTACGCGATCGTTAGATGTTTGCATCATTGGAGGCACTATCTCCTTCATAAGGAGTTTGTGATCCTCTCTGATCATGAAGCATTACGATTCATCAATGGTCCGCACAAAATCAGCCCGCGCCACGCTAAATGGGTATCCTTCTTGCAAGAATACACATTTACTCTCAAGCACCTTAAGGGGTCCGACAATCGAGTTGCCGATGCACTCAGTCGCCTCACCCTCTTACTTTCCTCCATGCAAGTCCACATGGTAGGGTTCGAGCGCATAAAGGATGAATACGCCACATGCCCTGATTTTCAGGAGCCATACTTATCTGCCCAGGATAGCTCTCCCACGACCATCACGACCTTTTCACTTAGAGACGGATATTTATTCAAACACGGAAAATTGTGTATCCCTCGCTCCTCTTTGCGACTCCACATCATTTGGGAGTTATATAGTGGTGGCTTGAGTGGTCACTTTGGAAGAGACAAAACGATTACACTTGTAGAGGAGAAATTCTTTTGGCCTAAACTAAAGGCGATGGTTGGGAAAGTAGTGAGCAGTTGCCGTACGTGTCAAGTTTCAAAGGGTACTAAGTCCAATGTAGGTTTATACACCCCTCTACCTATTCCGTCCGTTCCGTGGGAAGACGTGAGCATGGACTTCGTATTAGGCCTTCCCCCCACCCTTCGACGTCATGATTCTATACTCGTTGTTGTGGATAGGTTCTCCAAGATGGCGTACTTCCTCCCATGTAGTAAGACCAATGACGCTTCTCACATTGCGAAACTGTATTTTAAGGACGTCGTTAGTCACCGTGGAGTTCCGAAGACTATTGTCTCGGATAGGGACGTAAAGTTCACTAGCTACTTTTGCAAAATCTTGTGGGTTCTTATGGGAACAAAATTATTATTCTCCGTGGCTTATCATCCACAAGCTGATGGCCAGACGGAAGTAGTCAATCAGAGCCTAGGAAATCTTCTTAGATGTCTAGTGAGCGATCATAAAGGCACTTGGGATTTACTTCTTCCACATGCACAACTGGCTTACAATAATTCTAAAAATAGGTCCACGGGTATGTCTCCGAATGAAATTGTTCACGGGTATAAGGTCCCTGTGCCACTTGACTTGGTCCCCTTACCTCCCACATACAAAACAAGTCAGTTTGCACAATCCTTCGCCCAACATATTCACGACTTACATGCACGTATACGAGCTACCTTGACTGCTCAATATGAGCCTTATCAAGCGCACGCTAATCTACATAGGAAGGTGTCACACTTTAAAGTCGGCGATCTGGTTTTAGTACGGTTAGTTCCCGAACGAATGCCAACTGGCACCGTTAAAAAGTTAGCTCCAAAGCGCGCTGGTCCTTTTCGGATTATAAAGAAGCTAGGTGACAACGCTTTCGTATTGGATTTGCTTGCTGAATGGGGTATCTCCCCTATTTTTAATGTCTCGGATTTGACGCTGTTTGTTGCGCCTCCACAAGAGTTGGTTTCTTTGTCGTCTTCTCCCTCCACTAAAATTTCTAATGGTTTGGGGAGTGGTAGTTCGGATGATCTCTCTCCTTTGGTCCCCGCAGGTATAACATCGGATGGTACGTTGCCTTCTTTTATTCCTGCTGCTGACATGTTTCCCAGGTTTCCCAAGACGTTTCTCCATCTAGATATGATACTAGCTGCTGAGCCACTTGCTACTCCAGACGGTGTTACCTACCGCTTCCTCATCCGTTGGCGTGACCGCCCACCTTTGGATGACTCATGGGTACTCGCGACAGAGCTTCAACGTTTGGATGCCGAAATTCTCTGCCGCTTTCTCTCGGACCACGCATCGGAGATGCGAGATTTTGAGTGGGGGAGGATTGATGGCGCGGCCCCTCCAACACTTCTTGATGATTACCCGGTTGTCGCGGCGCAACAATTTAAAGACTTGCGACGTCATGCCAACGCCACAGACGCTAACGGAAAGCTGCGATACAACCTCCGTCCGTGGCGCGCAAAGCTTGCTTAAAAGTTTTAATTAGTTTTATTTTAATTGCTTTTAAAAATATGGCTTGTATTAATTTTTATTTTCATGTTGGTGTGCTACTAAACATTTGGTGTGTATTTAACCGCCCGGATGGATGAGATTTCACCTCCATCACGGACGGTTGGATCTCTTTTGTAACTCCTATTTAAAGGAGGCTATTATGAGGAGTTAAAGGATTGGAAAAGAAAAACCTAAAACTCCCCCTTGAGAATTTCGGCCACCATGGAGAGACTCCATTAGCCGCCCATCCCCTTTGTGTGAAGCCATACCTTGCCTCCTCCATCCCCGTTTGGTGCGACTCCGACATGGCTTCTATCGGTATGACTCCGTGGAAGAAGGAAGCAGCCCCAATCGGTGTGAAACCGGTGGATCCGTGGAGAGAGTGATTCTCCCACAAATCTTGTGTGATCATCTTCTTGGTTGGGTAATCTCCTTCCTTTCTTTGTGTTTTCTTGCTGTGAGATTTTGTGGAGGTTATGCATCCGTCTTTTCTGCGATTTTAAAGTGTTTTTCCGCTTGCAAAAATCTGAATCGAAACGTTGTTATTGATCCTCTTGTTATCCGGATTGAGAAGATACGTTGGAGAACAAACTAGGCCTAGCCTTGACTTGTTCTCCAAGTTTGGGCACACTTTGTGCTAACAAGGGAGTTAATCTCAACTTGTTCTTGATCGCTCTTTATCGTTTACCGCTGCTTCTAAGTATATTATTACTGCGATTGACGGCTTATAGTGAAAAGAATAGATGCTTGTGTATGTGCGGTGAGGTGTGTGCTTGTTGGAGAGGTAGGTCCTAAGGACGTGGTATCGAGTCCGGCTAAGGGCGAGTTGTGTGCTTGTTGGAGAGTTAGGTCCTAAGGACGTGGTATCGAGTCCCGTATTTTTGAGAGTCAACCGACCCCTTTACATTCGCTTTTGGTCGGATCACTCTCTTTATTTTTTATGTTCTGTGATGGGTAAGTGTCTGTTAGCGTAAGCAGTTTCGTGTCACGTACACCCCTACACCACCCTCCTCGTCAGAAAGAACCACAAATTCCTCTGTAGCAGCAGGAGGTGCATCAAGCATCTTGCCTATACTTTACTCCAGGTTGCGTAGTAATCTAGCAACCTCAGTAGTAGCTAATATAGAAGGCCTAGTCACCTCCCCCGCAGAAGATGAAGCGAGAACAATTTCTGGGAGAGGGACAATTAGGTTCTCCACTGGAACTAGCTCAGAACCAACATCCACATTATCAGTAGCTTTGGTCTTATTAGTGTCAGACTCCACCACCATATGTTCAACATCCATGTGGATATCATCCTCAGCAGCATCAGCAACAACCTCACCATCCAAATCATCATCAACATCAACTCCATCATCAACACCCACATCAATAGCAGCAACAACAACCTCATCCTCAATAACAGTATCAGCGTCTTCCTCCTCAGGCACCAACTATTCAACAACAGTCTGAGCTAACTCGACAACCTATGTCATTAGATTCTCTGGCTCTAGAACTGGAATAACTAACTCTAGAACTTCTGGCACTGAGTCTAAAGGCACGCTCAAGGGCACTATGCTAGTGGCCACTTGTGTGTCAACTGTCTCCCCATCGATTCCCGCCCTCGAACTCTCAGGAATTTAACTGGGGTGTGGAGAGGTAATCCTGACCTCAGGAGCATGTTCTGCCTCCTCCATAGCTAAATCTGGGGCTCCCCCTAGCCTAGTGATCCTCCTATCCCACCTTGAGAATATATATGAGTCTATCTTCTTGAGATGATGGATAGACACACCTTTGATCATATCAAACCTGTCACCATCTAGCTGATTTAGGTACAAGCTGATAATCCTCCCAAAGTTGGGAGTGTGAAGGCTGTCCTTGATTTTCTCGAACAGCAATGTACCCCAATCAAGTTTCTTCCTGAAAATGATGGCAACAAGGGTCTTGAACATCTCTGTGGATAAATAGTCATGGGACCCAGTCTTACACAAGAACACTTTACCCATGATGTCGTAAAGAAGCTTGCCTTCTTCATTCATCCCTTTGCATTTAACTGCTTTTGTACCTCGGGGCAATCCATAGAATAGAAGGGCTCTGGAGAAGTCGTCCTCATCAAGGTAATCGACCTCATCACATGTAGGAAGCTGCAAGTACTTGGAGAGAAGTGACGATTTCACTTTTACTTTGATCTTATGAATTTTGCTCTTTATGACTGAATCTTCATGACGTAGCTTGGCATTCTGGAAGAACTCAAGAACTTCCTTGTCCAGGACCTTGCAAGGGTGTTCTAGGACAATGGAAAGTCCTGCAGTCTCCAAAATTAGTAAAACATTTCTGAACTCATCAGAAGCATCAACAAAACCTGAGCGAACAAGTTCTTCTCCCCCCTAACAAACCACTTGTGCTTCCGGGAGCAATGGAGAAAACTGAATCTGTAATGAACTGGATTTCTGAACTTTGTAGGAGTTGGCGACAACACGGTTTTAGGAACACACCACGAGAAGAAATCATCGGGAAATCCTTGTTGTACTGTCGGATAGGGTTAGGAAGTTATTCACAACCCTAATCGTGGAAAGAACGAACCCTAGTCTACGGATGGAAGACGATCCAGTTGTCTCAGGAGTCGAATGGTTGCGATTTCTAATTCGGCGAGTTGGCTTGAGGATTTCATCGAATTAGACTGTGTGGTTGCCCCCTTGACTATATATATATAATTTTAAAATTGTCTAGAAGACGTGTACCTGAATTCGTGGCTCTTCAGATCCAATATAGAGGTTTGAAATTTTGTCCAAAGTTGAATTCAGCGAGATTCACTGGTGGTCGAGTCCAATTCGGTGAGTATCACATGAATATCCGACGAATCAGCGACTTGAGCTCCGATACTCAACGAATTTGCCTTGGGACAATTTTATGACTTTGTGAAATAAAAACCTAGTGAGTTCATGCTTGTTTGGCTTTCATCATGTGTCTATGTTCAGCATGCCTGGTTCCGTTTTGAAGAATGAGAACTTGGCCTTGTCCAGCGGCTTCGTAAAAATATCTACGATCTGCTTGTCCGTAGGGATATAGTTGAGGGCTATATCCTTATTCTCCATATGCTCCCGGATGATCGAAGTGGTATCGCACCTCGATGTGCTTTGTCTAGCTGTGAGAGACTGGGTTATTCGCGATTGCTATTGCGCTGGATGAGTCGCAATACATCAGAATTTATTTAAACTTCAATTTGTAGTATTCAAGTTGATTTCAGGTCCAAAGAAGCTGTGCGCAACAACTACCCACAGAGATATACTCTAACTCAGTCGTAGAGTTTGCCACACAATTTTGCTTCTTACTGCTCTATGAAATAAGCAGTCTTCCGTGGAATTTTCACGTCTCAAAAGTGTTTTTTCTGTTATCCCTGCTTCCTGCAAAATCGGCATCTGAAAGCCAAATTAGCTCGACATCATTATTTCTTGGGTACCATAAGTTAATATTGGGTGTACCATTAAGGTATATTAAAATTCTCTTTGCAACGACATAGTGAGATTCCTTTGAGTTCACCTGAAATCTAGCACAGACGCATGTTCAAAACATGATATCTGGTCTACTAGCAGTGAGGTAAAGCAAGGATCCAATTATGCTTCTGTACTTGGTTTCATCAAAAGGTTTCCCTTTCTCATCCTTGTCTAGAGAAACAGTTGAACCCATTGGAGTCCTCATAAAGGTTGCATTCTCTATTCCGGATTTCGTAAGAATCTCCTTGGTGAACTTCGTCTGAGAGATGAAAATGCCATCTTCAGATTGTTTCACCTGAAGTCCTAAGAAATACTTCAGCTCTCACATACTGCTCATTTCAAACTTCTCTTGCATAAGTTTGGAGAACTTCTTGCAAAGGTTGTCTTCTGTAAAGACAAATATGATGTCATCGATATACATCTGCACTAGCAGAATCTTGCCTTTTTACTTGCTTAAGAAATAATTTTTTGTTTATCCTTTCGCTTGTGAACTTATTTTCAAGAAGAAAGCTAGAAAATGTCTCATACCAAGCTCGGGGAGCTTGCTTTAACCCGTATAGAGCTTTATTTAAAAAATAAACATGATCAGGGAAACTGGAATCAACAAAATATGGGGGTTACACTATGTATACTTCCTCTTTCAGTTTCCCATTTAGGAGAGCTGACTTCACGTCCATTTGATAGACGGTAAAGCCTTTGAGGGAAGCATATGCAAGAAACAACCTGATCGCCTCGAGCCAAGCCACTGGAGCAAAGGTCTGGTCGAAGTCGATCCCTTCTTCTTGTTTATATCCTTGAGCTACAGGCCTGGCTTTATCCTTGATAATGACTCCATTTTCATCCAGCTTGTTTCTGAAGATCCACTTGGTGTCGATCACATTATGTCCCTTGGGTCTGGGCACCAATTCCCAGACTTTGCAACACTCAAATTGATTGAGCTCCTCTTACATTACCAAAATCCAAGAAGCATCCTTATTTACCTCTACGAATTTCTTTGGCTCAACCTGTGATAGAAAATTAAGATGCATACTCTCATTAGCTGTACCTCTTTTGGTTCTAACACTGTCGCCTGGCTCTCCAATTATTTGATCAACTAGGTGATCTCTTAGGTGTCTGAACCCTAGATTTCTTGCTCTCCCACTAGCAGGCTCAGCAACATTTGATGCATCCTCTAGTGGTTGAAGCAATTCTTCCTCTAGCGGTTCTTCATCCACCAAACCTGGATCGACAATCTTGACCGAGCTTGGAGCTTCTTCCTTGACAGCTTCATCCAAGCTTAGTTCCTTGAACTTGGTACCTACATCTGCACCAATAACACTAGACAAGCTGCTTTGGAGCAGGCTTGTCTCATCAAATACAACATTGACTGAATCTTTTACCACCAGAGTTTTCTTATTAAAAATCCTATATGTCTTACAATGACTACTATAACCTACAAAAATACCTTCAAAACAGACAAAAGTCTCCTTTAAGAGCATTCAGTCCAAAGAAGGTATGTGTTCAGCATGTCAAAGATGCAAATAGACAAAAGTCTCCTTTAAGAGCATTCGGTCCAAAGACACTGAGATGTGTCTGTACTTACTTCATATGGACCTATTTGGTCATATACAAATTTTTAGTTTAGGTAGGAAGTCTTACACCTATGTGATTGTAGATGATCACTCTAGATTTGCCTGGGTATTCTTCCTAAGGGGAAAATTTGAAACTCTGGACATTCTTGCTGATTTTGTCAAATAAATTCAAAATGAAGGGCTATTCTGTGGTCAAGTTCAGAAGTGACCATGACACAGAATTTCAATCTGAAAGAATGACAATTTTTTGTAAGGACTAGGGATCCTTCAGGAATTCTCCTCTTCTAGAACTCCCCAGTAAAATAGGGTTGCAAAGAGGAAAAATAGAACTCTCATTCAGGCTGCTAGAACTATGTTAAGTGACACATCTCTCCTAGAATATTTTCGGGCTGAGGCTCTAAACACTGCTTATTATGTTCAGAATAGGGCCTTGATCAACAAAAGTCACAACAAGACTCCCTATGAACTAATGAAAGGCAGAAAATCAAGGCTGTCCTATTACAAGATCTTTGGAAGTAAGTGCTATGTCTTAGACAATGGGAAGATGAAAGGAGGGGTTAGACCTGATTTACTCTAGAGGGGGGGGGGATAGAGTAATTAAAATTTTTGGCTGTTTTAAGTTTTTATATCAGAGTGAAAATAAGTGATACCAATAATATATAAAGAAAATAACAGCAGCCTAAGATATTCTATCTATCACAGCCACAGTAAGAACAAAAGAAAAATGAGCAACTAGACGACACAAGAATTTTATAGTGCTTCCCCAACTTGGGTACATCCACTCTTCTACCACCCTGCTAGGAATCCACTACAGGTTTTGATCAGGTGACTGCCACCTTTGAGCTTTTGATCAGGTACTCAAAAACCAACTCAAGTCTTTTGATCAGGAGACTTGCAACTAAGGAATAACTTTTGAAGGGAGTTAAAGAACCCTTTGTACAGAGAGGGGGTGAGAGATTTATGGTATCTTCTCTTTCTCTAAACAACAGAGAAGACTAGTGGATCTTGATGTTGTCAAAGCTCTCCCTGAGATATTGAATTGTTTAGGAAGACTGGAGCTTTGCTTCTGGGTGTAGGTCTTCAGCCTATTCTGTCAATGTTCAGGAATCCAGTATACTGATGTAGAATGGTTGTCTCTGAAGATTCAAGACTTCTGAAGAAGACTCTTGATTTGTGATGAATGTTCTTCTTCAGATACCAGGACAAAAAATGTTTCAGCACACAGAATAAACTTCAGAATAATCAGGATTTGTGTTTTGTGCTCTAAATGTTCTTCTCTGTTATTCTCTGTGTTCTGTGTTCTTTGTTCTATCTTATGTCTTCACTTTTGACTAAAGAAAGGAATCTCTTTTTATCTTTTTTCAGTCAATCTCTCCTTTGAATTTTTGAATTCTAGCATTAATTGCTGATTGCCTGGAGAGAATGAAATACGGCTGGAATGTCTATCATAAATGAATTTCCCCAACTGTCCCTAATAAAACAAGCAAGTCATTATCCTGATGAAGACCATAATCAATGCTGCCACTAACGGCGATATTCAGATAATATATGCATTAATTACTCCGGACAATACTACTAAATAATATGGAATAAGGATAGAAATTGAGGAAAATACTAAGTCTGGAAATGCACAGAAATCGTCGACCAGATGACATATTTCGTCGACCTGAGATCAAAGTTCGTCGACCTAAGAATTCCAGTTCATCGACCTGAGCTCCGCAAACTGCGTACTGAGAGTGACTTGCCAAATTTGTTGTCTGAGTTCATCGAGCTAAGATTCTAACTTCGTCGACCTGAGTTCAGAGAAAGTATTCTGGACATATTGTGTTGAAGTTGAGCTTCCAGAATTCCGTTGACCTGAGTTCGAATATCGTCGAGCTCAGCTCAGAGAATAATCTCTGAGTTCGTTGAGCTGAGTTCGACGAACGTCGAACTAACTTTCTGAACCGATTTTCTTCCAAGTCTTGAGTCTTCTTAGGTCTTCTGCTGGCTGGTCCATCAAGGATGAATCTAAGGACTTAGCCGAAACTCTAAGACACAAAGACATGACCCTGCCTATACAAGGTTGGTCAAACATCCTAATTAGTGAACCTAGCACAAATCCAACTAGGGATCCAATAATCTCCCCCTATTTGGGTGAGGTCACTAATATAAATAGAAACATTCACAAAGCAGAAAAGATATATCTGGCAGAAAAATTAAAACATTCAGCAGATATTTACAAAGTAGCTTTCTGAAATAACAATAAGAGTTTAGAAAATATAAAAAAATTAAGCAGAATGTTCAATTCTTTTTCTTCAGCTTTTCCTTTTCCTTGTTTCCTTTATCAGAACTTCCAGAAGGCTGTCTGAATATGATTTATTTGTTTGGGTTGACAGCTTCTCTCTTTGACAGTGTCATATCAGAAGCACCAATTATATTAAGACAAGTGGCTTTAGGTACTACAGCCTCTGGATGTAATTACATATAATCATCTATATTAAAGAACTTATTTGCTTTCTCATACCTTTTTAATTCTTCTTTTCTGTATGATGACATGGTAGAGTATTGAGAAGGATCCTTTCCTTTAGCTTTGGCTTTGTTTATCATTGATAATCCAACCAATTCTTGGAACCTTGTCATTCTAGCAGTAGTAGCTATTTCAGGATCCTCAAATGGAATGGGAGGAGACTCTGGCTTCTTAAGACTGTTAGCTTTAACTTGTTCAGGAACTTGTTGTTGCCGTTGCTGAGGATATTGCTGTTGTTGTTGATGTTGATGCCTGCTGGAAGGATACCTCTGCTGGCTACTTCCATGAGATTTAATGGATCTATCAGGTTGCCTTTGATAGGTTTGAGCATAAGAGGTAGACCTCTGAGAAGTAAGTCCTAAAGCACCAACAGCAGGTGGAGGAGGAGGAGGTGGGTCTTTCCTGTATCTTTGAGAAGGTGGAGGAGTAGAGTATCTCCTGATTTTCTTCTTGGCTTTCTGCTCAATCTTTGACAGCCACATCCAAGCTGGCATACCCTTGTAAGGAGTGATATTTTGCAGAATATAATACGGGGTATCATTAGTGGGATTAGGTTTTGGTGCAGCTTGAGGAACAATCTTTCTTTTCTAAGAAACTTTCTTCTTAGTCTTTGGCTCATCATCAGAATCATCTTCCTCATCTTCATCATCAGAAGATCCCTGAGGATTATCATATAAGACATTAATTTCATTTAGAGCTTCTGCAGATATCAACAACTTTTCAGCCTGAGGAAGAGCTGGAGGTAGAACAACTAATTCAGTAACGTCTCAGCAACTAATAGATTCTCTTGTTCTATATCTGCCATCATGATCTCATCCAGATCTAGCATGGGACTGTCATCCATCCTGTATGTTGGAGGAGAGATAGCTTTAAGAGGGGATGATACAATGAAAGGAATCTGCTCTTGGTGGATATGGAACAACCGGAGCCTCTATACTTGCAAAGCTGGCCTTGAGTTGCATGACAACTTTGGGGCTTATTGGATAAGTGTAAGGAACTATAGCCATAAAAGGCTTTAGGATGTTTTCTGGAAGAAAGTTCAAATGAACTGTATCAAAAGTATTTAACAAACTCAAAATATTTACTGTGCGATTTATAATATAATCACCAACAGTGTTTATTCCAGCTATAGCTGTCTCATCCATATCTATATCAGAATCAATGAAATCAATTAAATCAGCAGGGATAACTGTGTCTACTGCTACTTCTGTTGCTGCTTCTACTGCTACTTCTGCTGCAGTTTCTACTTGATGCTTCTGCTGGAGCTGGAGATACTTCTTTATTGAGTATCTCCCCCTGCCTGGTTTCAGTAGGCACTGGATCTAGGCCCCTGACTGAAGAAGGAGGGATAGAGAAGGCAGAGAGTTGGGTAGCAAGGGATGAGATGGAAGTAGCAAGAGGGGAAATAGCCTCTGCTATTATGTTTTTGATGAGTGGAGTGAGAATTGCCAGAAGTGGTTGAATGGAAGGGGGGTCTAATTGCATGAACTCAGAAGGTGTCTGAGTGGATACTGAAGGATGGATGGGAGATGATGGTGGAGGAGAAGGTAGAGAATCTGGCATTGTCTCATCTCCAAGTGATGGAGTATGAAGGGGGGATGACAGTAGGTCAAAAGAAGGTAGTGATAGAAGGTTGGAAATGGCGATGTTATCTAGATGTTGTGGTAGAGGAGATGAGGGTGGTGTACCATGTTGTGATGGAGTTGGTGCACCATGTTGTGATGGAGTTGGTGTACCATGTTGTGATGGAGTTAGTGTACCATGTTGTGATGGAGTTAGTGTACCATGTTGTGATGGAGTATGTATTAGAGAGTGAATATGAGTTTGTGGATGATGCACTGGAGATGATGGAGGTGTTGGAGTATGGACTGTGGTACGAACTGGTGAAGAGAGATGAATTGGGGAAGCTGGAGGTGGTAGAGGTGGAGGTGGAACATCTTTAGCAGGGTGGGGAGTGGCTAGAGAAGCTCTTGTACTCTTAGAAGGTCTGGAGGAAGAGGAGGGAGCCTTGGATGGCATGGTGATATTCCTCTCCCACCTACTAATGAGGGCACAAGTAATCCCCTTGGAGGCATTAATTAATATGGTCGGTGTGACCAGGGATTCAGCAGCCTTAGCTTGAAGGAAGATTCCCAGAATCCTTCCAAAGCACACCTCTTTCTTGGTGTTCTTCTTTCTAGTCATCTCAAACATTATTCTAGCCCAGTTCACAGGCTTCTTGTTTACAACAACACACATAATAAGGAATTGATGTCTAGTGATGTAGTCATAGCCTGTGTGCTTGCCCAACAGTATGTTCCCGACAACATATGCTAGAAACTTGTAGTCAGCAGATAGATGTTTCTTCAACTGTTTGTTGGGTGAGTCTACAGAATAACCCATTTTAATCAACATTGCATCAAATTCAGCACTATCAATCTCTAATTCTTCTTCACCATTAACTAATCCGAAAATGTCTGTTAAGATGGCGGGGGTAAGAGATATCACGTTACCTGATATGGTGCCCGTCATGGTATCATCATCTGGGGAGGAGGAGGTGTAAACCCATTCTCTTATTTCTGTGCCAGCTATCTTCATCCTTGTGGTCATCAGATTCTTTAGCTGTTGATCTTCAAATAATTTTAGAATCTCCAGGAAGATTGGGTCAGAATGTTGGAATGAATCGAAGTCGATATCAAAACCCATATCAAATTTCATTGCTCCAAGAACGCCTGCCGGAATATCCATGAGTTCACCTACAACAAAAACAAAGAGATCAAGTGCAAGAGAACTGAAAGCGCGGGATGGAGGTCGAAGAAAACCTAGATATAAGGTTTTTCAGAATATGAATCGACAAACTCCGTTCTACGAAAAATAAAAAAAATTATTCGATTTGAGGTCGAAAAAATATTTTATAGTCAAAAGAATTCATCGATCTCAGTCAGAAGATGTGAAAACATTTCGTCGAGCTCCGTTCGACGAAAGTTTCCTGAAGCAAATTCGTCGATCTCCGTTCGACGAAAATAACTTCACTCACAGAGAATTTGTCGATCTCCGTTCGACGAAGTTCTCTAGAATTTTTCTCTGTTCGTCGATCTCCGTTCGACGAACTGTGAAAAAATTGTGGACCATAGACAGAAATCAAATTAAAGCTTCTCCATTTAGCATACCAAGCTGATTTATGAAGAACAGATAATTCCTCTCATCCAAAGGTTTGGTGAAGATATCTGCCCTATGTAAATCAGTGTAGATGTTGGGTACATTGGAAAATGTGTACCAGATTTGAAGAAGTCTCACCTTACTCAATGATATGCATCAAGGTGTATTTGATGTTGTTTTGTGTTTATATGTGCAGGTTAAGTAAATGCAGGAATGCAGAAAAATTTCTAAGTCCATTTGTCGACACTAGAGAAGCTGTGTCGACACTTATGAAGGCTTGTGTCGACACTTGGAGTTAATTGTGTCGACACCAGGAAAGGCTTTGTCGACACCTGAAGAAATTGTGTCGACACCAGGAAAGGCTTTGTCGACACCTGAATAAACTGTGTCGACACCTAGCGGCAGTGTCGACACACTGTGAAGCATTGTCGACATCAACTGTGTCGACACTAAGAGGCAGTGTCGACACACTGAAAACTTTGTCGACATCAACTGTGTCGACACACAGGACTTGTGTCTACACACAGCAAAGTTTCAACAAAGTTAAAGAAAAGAAGGCTTGTGTCGACACACAGAATCAGTGTCGACACATTCTAAAGAAGCAGTGTCGAGAAGCTGTTACAACAACAAAGGAGCTGTGTCGACACCACCAAGGCTTGTGTCGACACTTAGTCCACTTGTGTCGACACTTAGTCTACTTGTGTCGACACATGATGAAGATCAGTCTCGACACCTTCAGACAGAGACAGTATTTCAAGAAGTGACTGGATGACTTGACAACTGCCATTTCTAACCGGTCTACTGCAACTGTCAAAGCTGTCAGAAGTTTGTTAGAAAACCGGATCAGCCGGTTACCATGGAGGAATACTATATAAAGGTTTTCTCCTTCAACAGAAGTGGTGGTTATTACAATTAAGATTGAAAAACATACACAGATAACTAACAACACAAAAAGAAGAAGACCTTTGATAGAAGATCTAAGAAGTTTGAGAGAGAGAGAGCTCCATCTAAGAAGTACAGTTGCTGAACTAGGCTGCCAAGAAAGATTCAGATTGATATCTGAATCACAAGTTAGAAGCTGATTGATGATCAACTTCTTAAGAGTTCAACCCTACTGAGTTCAGATTCAAGAAACTTTGAAGAAAGCTAAGAGAGGTTATTCTCTGCCATCAGATTCTTCTAAGAACTGATCAAGAAGCCATCCATTCTCTCTCTCTCTACCAGGGAGGTGGTATAATACTTTGTTAAACACTATTTTCGGTAGGATCTATTCTAGATCTGAGATGTAAGCCTATTATATAAAGGCTGAGTGTAGGAGAATATTTTCTCTGAGTGGTAGGCCTTGTTGAAGGCTGAGGTAGGGCTGTGAGCCTGAGTTATAGGAGATTGATATCTCTGAGTTATAGGCCTTGTGTAGGCTGAGGTAGGGCAGATTGCCTGAGCTGTAGGAGCCTTGTTGGGTTCTGAGTTGTAAGATCTGAGGATCTGAGGTGAAGAGAAGAAGTTAGGCCGAATCTAGCAGACTGCTAGATAGGCAAAGGGGGAAAGTGGATATACCCAGACCTTGGGGAACCACTATAAAATCTCTGTGCAATCTGTGATTGAATTATTCTGTGAATGCTGTGCTGTGTTAGCTTTAAAATTAACTGCTTCTAAGTAATTAACTGTATAGATTTGCTGCCTTAAAAAGAAAAAGGAATTACACCTATTCACACCCCCATCTAGGTGGTTAGGCACTAATTCTTTCAAGTGGTACTAGAGGGAGGTTACTCAAAGAAGGACTTAACAGTCTGAGTAAGATCCTTAAGGCAGATTCAAGATCAAGAAAATGGGTTCAGGAGAAAATCATAAGGAACTAGGTTCCATGAAATTACCCATATGCAGAAAGGAGATATTTGGCATCTGGAAAGAAAGGGTTAGGCTATTTATGGAGGCTTCTGGTCAAAGGATCTACATTACAGTGAAGGAAGGTCCTTATATTCCTATGAAGATTTCAGTACTTGATGCCAACCAAAGAATTCCCAAAGATTTTTCAGAGATGACTAAGGATGAGATCATCCTGGCAACTATGGATAAAAGAGCCCAGAATATCATAGTGAGTGCCATAGATGATGCAACCTTTCAAAATTTGATTCACTGCAAGACCTCCAAGGAAATGTGGGATACTTTGATAGTCTACATGGAGGGTTCTGAATAAGTCAGACAAGACAGAAAATCTATGCTGAACCAGGAATATGAGAGTTTCAGACAAGGAAAGTCTGACAGTATAACTGAGTGTTATAAAAGTTCTATAGAATAGTAAATGAGCTGATGTCCTATGGAAGAATATTCAGTACATATGAACTGAATGATAAATTTCTAAGATCCTTGACAAAGGATTGGGACACTAAGATTTGTGCCATTAGGGAAGTGGCCAAACTTGCAGATATCTCACCTCCAACTTCGTTTGGAAAATTACTGTCATATGAGATGCAGTTGATGACAAGGAAAGAGGAAGAGAAATGTGCAAAAGGAGAGCATAGAGAAAAGTCTGTGGCCTTCAAGGTTGAAGCCACTAGGAAGAATAGGAGGATGTCTCCATCACCTCCTAAGATAGTTGCTGAAATTGCTTCAGATAATTCAGACAACCAAAGTTCAGAAAGCAGTGACTCAGATGAAGACTTTGCAGCATTTACAAGACAGTTTCAGAGATTCATGAAGAAGAAATAGTGGAAGTCTAAGCCTTCCACATCTCAGCCTAAGGATGACTATTATCAAAAGAGGAAGTCATCCAGGAAGGACAAGAGCAGGTCTAACCCAAGCAAATCTACAACATCAAAGATAGTTTGCTACTGCTGTAATAGGCCTGGACATGTTGTGGCTGAGTGTCCAGATAAAAGAAAAGAGTCTGCTGATAAAAATAAGATTCAACACCAGAGCAAGAAGGAGAAATCCTTTATTGCTAAGAAGGAGAAGAGCTTGACAGACCAATCATCTTCAGCGTCAGAATCTGAAGCTGAGACATACATTGGTCTATATGCAGCAGATGAAGAAGAAGAGTTTCTGTAAGTGCTAAACTCTATCTATGAATAAGAAGACCATCAGTGCAAGGGACTGATGGCTGTTTTAGAAGAAGACAAGTGCCAGGATCAACCTGGTCCTAGTAAGGTACTATATTTTACTAAAAATTCAGATTGTAGTACTGAGTCAGAGTCAGCAACATCTGCATCAAGTGGTGTGGATGGGTCTGAGTTTGAAGGTGATATTCATCAGCTGATAGATGAATATGGAGACTTGTTGCAGGCACTAAAGAAAAGCAAAAACCTGGCCAAAACTCTGGCTAAGGAAATTGCAGATCTTAAGATGGTTACATCTAATTCAGAGAAGTTGCTGGATCAAAAGCTGAATGAGATTGCCAGATTGAAAAACATAACTGTTATTCAAATGGGCACAATCACATTCAAGAATGATCAGATTAAAAGTCTGGAGAATAGACTTCAGAAAGAAAAGGAGATTGTAGCTAGGTTTTCTAAACCAAAATCTGTATTACCCTTAATTGATGAGTTTATGCCTCAAAAGGGTAAGGATGGGTTAGGGTTTAAGAAAACTGCATGGACTGCTAGGTTCAATTCTAAAGGCAAAGTCCCAGCACAAAACAAGAGACCTGCTGTAAACAATTCAGCTAAGGTTGTACCTAAACAAAGGTATAACAAGTTTGAGTGCTGGTGCTGTGGCAAGGTAGGCCACTTTTGTAACACCCCAAAATCAAGTGGAGCATTTTGAGCAAAATCGGGTTCAGGCTTGGGTGACACGGCCTGGGACACGGGCGTGTCCCAGGGCGTGTCAGGCCTGGGTAGTGTCGAGTCGGGCAGTCGACGAAATTCGGAGTCGACACAGCGGACACGGCCTGCGACACGGGCGTGTCGCAGGGCGTGTCGGGGCCGTGTCGATGATCGACGAATTTATCTCGACGATCGTCGAGAGTCGAGTGTCGAGTGAGGACACGGCCTGTGACACGGGCATGTCACAGGGCGTGTCAATGTTCGACGAACTCAACTCGACGTTTCGAGCTAGGGCGTGTTTGCGGGACACGGGCATGTCCTGGTGCACACGGCCATGAACACGGGCGTGTGCCAAGCCGTGTGCCAGGCCGTGTGAAGTCTCGGGTTGTTTTGGGATTATTTCTGTTGAGGTACACGGCCGCAGACACGGGCGTGTCTGAGGGCGTGTCGGGTACACGGCCGTGACACGGGCGTGTCACACGGGCGTGTCACACGGGCGTGTACTGGTTGGATTGAGTCGGTTGTCTGCCGCTTAGAGGGACACGGCCTGTGACACGGGCGTGTCACAGGGCGTGTCAGGCCAGTTCATGTTAACAAGAAAAATGCTGCGCTAGAATGGAATGAGTTAAGGATACGCATCGATTTTGATTTCCACACGTGATTCCGTCGCTTTGTCTGTGAGATATGGCGTGGGGCCCCGGCCGGACCCACCGTTATATGTCATGTGATAGGTGGGGGCGTTACAACTTTGCCTTAGACTGTTGGCACAATTCTAGTGTCAACGAGAGTAGCAGTCTGCCTATTAGAAAAGCTACAGGCAGATTTGTTAAATTTCAAGATAACATAAACCAAGAACCCAAAATTCATTTGGGTTCTAAGGTTAAGTAATTCTTTATTGCAGGTGAGTCTAAGTTACCATGCCCCAATATGGTACTTGGACAGTGGATGTTCTAGGCACATGACTGGAACAAGGGGGTTGCTGAAGGACTACTCACCTATCATGAATGGGCCTAAAGTAACCTTTGGTGGTTCTGAAAAAGGAATCATCAAATGATTTGGTAACATTTCTAATAACCAGATTACTATCTCTCAAGTGGCATATGTGAAGGGTTTGAAACACAACCTTATAAGCATAAATGAGTTGAGTGATTTAGGATATGACATTTCATTTATTAAGAATGTATGTCATATCAAAAGGTCAAGTGATCAAAAGGTCATATTGACAGGATATAGGAAAAGAAATGTGTACTGTCTTAACTTTGAGTGTGAGAACAATGTTTCTCCTATTTGTCTTGTAGCTGATGAGAGAGCGTCTCATTGTGTTAAATGGCATAAGAGGCTGGCCCATCTTAACTACAAGACTATTGGCCAACTCTTTAGCAAAGAGTTAGTGAGGAATGGTCCTCAAGTTAAGTGTATAAAGGATGGGATATGCTCAGCTTGTCAAAAAGGCAAGCAGACCAAATCCTCCTTTCATAGCCTTGAAACCAAGGATTCAGTGAGGTGTCTATACCTCTTGTATATGGATCTATTTGGTCCTATGTCAGTTCATAGTCTAGGTAGGTAGGTCTACACATTTGTGGTGGTAGATGACTATTCTAGATATTCATGGGTGTTCTTTCTGAGACAAAAATCTGAAACCCCAAGTGTTTTATATAGTTTTGTCAAACAAATTTAGAATGAACTGGACAGTACAGTGGTCAAAATCAGAAGTGACCATGACACTGAATTTAAATATGAGAGTATGACAAGACTGTGTGAAGAATTTTGGAGTTTCCAAGAATTTCCCTCACCTAGAACACCACAGCAAAATGGTATTGCTGAAAGGAAGAATAGAACACTGATTGAGGCTTGTAGAACTCTATTGAGTGACACTTCTCTCCCAGAATATTTCTGGACTGAGGCAGTAAACATTGCATGTCATGTGATCAATAGGGCTACTATCACCAAGAGCCACAAAAAGACTCCCTATGAGATTATGAAGGGCAGAAGACCAAACTTATCCTATTTTAGGATCTTTGGTTGTAAGTGCTATGTACTTAACAATGGCAAGTCTTACCTAACTAAGTTTGCTGCCAAATCCCAAGATGGGATATTTGTTGGGTACAACAACAATAGTGGTGTAGGGGTGAACGTGACACGGACGTGCTTACGCTGACGGTAGCTTACCCATCACAGAACATAGAAAATAAAGAGAGTGATCCGACCAAAAGCGAAAAGGGGTCGGTTGGCTCTCAAAAATACGGGACTCGATACCACGTCCTTAGGACCTAACTCTCCAACAAGCACACAACTCGCTCCTAGCCGGACTCGATACCACGACCTTAAGACCTACCTCTCCAACAAGCACACGTCTCACCGCACCTACACAAGCATCTATTCTTTTCACAATAAGCCGTCAATCGCAGCAAGAAAATATTTAGGAGCGGCGGTAAATGATAAGGAGCGATCAAGAAAAAGTTGAGATTAACTCCCTTGTTAGCACAAGCGTGCCAAAACTTGGAGAACAAGTCAAGGCTAGGCCTAGTTTGTTCTCCAATGGATCTTCCCAATCCGGATAACAAGAGGGTCAATAACAACGTTCGATTCAGATTTATGCAAGCGGAAAACACTTTAAAATCGCGGAAAAGACGGTTGAATAACCTCCACAAAATCTCACAGCAAGAAACACAAAGATTGGGAAGGGATTACCCAACCAAGAAGATGATCACACAATATTTGTGGGAGAATCACTCTCTCCACGGTTCCACCGGTTTCACACTGAATGGGGCTGCTTCCTTCTTCCACGGAGTCGCACCGATAGAAGCCACGCCAGAGTCGCACCGAACGGGGATGGAGGAGGTAAGGCTTGGCTTCACACTAAAGGGGAGGGGGGGCGGCGGCTAATGGACTCTCTCCATGGTGGCCGAATTCTTCAAAGGGGGGTTTTTAGGTTTTCTTTTCATTCCCATAACTCATCATAATAGCCTCCTATAAATAGGGGTCACAAAAGAGAACCAACCGTCCATGATGGAGATGAAATCTCATCCATCCGGGCGGTTACATACACACCAAGTGTTTAGTAGCACACCAACATGAAAATAAAATTAATACAAGCCAAATGTTTAAAGCAATTAAAATAAAACTAAGTAAAACTTTTAAGCAAGCTTTGCATGCCGCGGACGGAGGTTGTATCGCAGCTTTCCGTTAGCCTCCGTGGCGTTGTCATGACGTCGTAAATCATTAAATTGTTGCGCCGCAGCAACCGTGTCATCATCAGGAAGTGTTGGAGGGGCCGCGCCATCAATCCTCCCCCACTCAAAATCGCGCATCTCCGATGCGTGGGCCGAGAGAAAGAGGCGGAGAAGCTCGGCATCCAAACGTTGAAGCTCTGCCGCGAGTACCCATGAGTCGTCCGAAGGTGGGCGGTCACGCCAACGGATGAGGAAGCGGTAGGTAGCACCGTCTGGAGTAGTAAGTGGCTCAGCAGCGAGTATCACATCTGGATGGAGAAACGTCTTGGGAAACCTGGGAAACATGTCAGCAGTAGGAATAAAAGAAGGCAACGTACCATTCGATGTTATACCTGCGGGGACCGAAGGAGAGAGATCATCCGAACTACCACTCCCCAACCCATTAGAAATTTCAGTTGAGGGAGAAGACGACAAAGAAACCAACTCTTGTGGAGGCGCAACAAACAGCGTCAAATCCGAGACGTTAAAAATAGGGGAGATACCCCATTTAGCAGGCAAATCCAATACGAAAGCGTTGTCACCTAGGTTCTTTATAATCCAAAAAGGACCGGCGCGCTTTGGAGCTAACCTTTTAACGGTGCCAGTTGGCATTCGTTCGGGAACTAACCGTACTAAAACCAGATCGCCGACCTTAAAGTGTGACACCTTCCTATGTAGATTAGCGTGTGCTTGATAAGACTCATATTGAGCAGTCAAGGTAGCTCGTATACGTGCATGTAAGTCGTGAATATGTTGGGCGAAGGATTGTGCAAACTGACTTGTTTTGTATGTGGGAGGTAAGGGGACCAAGTCAAGTGGCGCAGGGGCCTTATACCCGTGAACAATTTCATTCGGAGACATACCCGTGGACCGATTTTTAGAATTATTGTAAGACAGTTGTGCATGTGGAAGAAGTAAATCTCAAGTGCCTTTATGATCGCTCACGAGACATCTAAGAAGATTTCCTAGGCTCCGATTGACTACTTCCGTCTGGCCATCAGTTTGTGGGTGATAAGCCGCAAAGAATAATAATTTTGTTCCCATAAGAACCCACAAGGTTTTCCAAAAGTAGCTAGTGAACTTGACATCCCTATCCGAGACAATAGTCTTCAGAACTCCACGGTGACTAACGACATCCTTAAAATACAGTTTCGCAATGTGAGAAGCGTCGTTGGTCTTACTACATGGGAGGAAGTACGCCATCTTGGAGAACCTATCCACAACAACGAGTATAGAATCATGACGTCGAAGAGTGGGGGGAAGGCCTAATACGAAGTCCATGCTCACATCTTCCCACGGAACGGACGGAATAGGTAGCGGGGTGTATAAACCTACATTGGACTTAGTACCCTTAGAAACTTTACACGTACGGCAACTGCTCACTACTTTCCCAACCATCGCCTTTAGTTTAGGCCAAAAGAATTTCTCCTCTACGAGCGTGATCGTTTTGTCAGGGCCAAAGTGACCACTCAAGCCACCACTATGTAACTCCCAAATGATGTGGAGTCGCAAAGAGGAGTGAGGGATACACAATTTCCCGTGTTTGAATAAATATCCGTCTCTAAGTGAAAAGGCCGTGATGGTCACAGGAGAGCTATCCTGGGCAGATAAGTATGGCTCCTGAAAATCAGGGCATGTGGCGTATTCATCCTTTATGCGCTCGATCCCTACCACGTGGACTTGCATGGAGGAAAGTAAGAGGGTGAGGCGACTGAGTGCATCGGCAACTCGGTTGTCGGACCCCTTAAGGTGCTTGAGAGTAAATGTGTATTCTTGCAAGAAGGATACCCATTTAGCATGGCGCGGGCTGATTTTGTGCTGACCATTGATGAATCGTAACGCTTCATGATCAGAGAGGATCACGAACTCCTTATGAAGGAGATAGTGCCTCCAATGATGCAAACATCTAATGACCGCGTAAAAAACCCTATCGTAATTGGAATAATTTAATTTAGCACCCGCTAACTTCTCACTAAAATAACTAACCGGGTGACCCTCTTGACTCAAGACACCTCCAATCCCTACGCCAGATGCATCACAAGTAAGCTCGAAGACCTTGGTGAAGTCTGGGAGACGTAACACCGGTGCTTCGGTCATAAGCTCCTTAATACGATGGAATGCAAATGTGGCGGATTTGGACCATGTGAATTCGCCTTTCTTCATGCAGTCCGTAATGGGTGCCATAATGCTACTAAAATCGCGTATGAAACGACGATAAAAGGTAGCTAACCCGTGGAAACTACGCACCTCACGAAGGCTAGTGGGCTCGGGCCAGTCTCTAATCACTTGAACCTTTCCTGGGTCAACACGAATTCCTTCGGAGCCAACTATGTAACCTAAGAATTCAACCTCTGAAACATAAAACGTGCATTTTTTAAGATTTAGATATAAGGTTTCAGTCCTTAAGGTGGAGAGGACTACTTTGATGTGGGAGAGGTGTTCGGCGGGGGAGGTACTAAACACTAGGATGTCGTCGAAATATACTACAACAAACTTCCCCATATATGGTCTAAAGATGTGTGTCATCATCCGGGAGAAGGTGCTGGGGGCATTGGATAACCCAAAGGGCATCACAAGCCATTCATACAACCCGTCCTTAGACTTGAATGCCGTCTTCCACTCATCCCCCTCTCGGATCCTAATCTGGTGGTAACCACTCCGTAAGTCCAATTTTGAGAAGATAGTGGCACCCGATAGGACATCCAAGAGGTCATCTAGTCGCGGAATTGGAAACCTATATTTTATAGTAATTTTGTTGAGTGCTCGGCTATCAACACACATGCGCCAGGTGCCATCCTTCTTAGGGGCCAGAAGGGCGGGGACAGCACATGGGCTCATACTCGTCATAATAAATCCCTTATTTAGCAAATCCTCTATCTGGGTTTGTAACTCTATATGGGTAGTAGGATTAAGCCTATAGTGTGGTTGATTGGGTAAGGACGATCAGGGGATAAGGTCTATTGCGTGTTGTATATCTTTAAGCGGTGGTAACGACGAAGGTAACTCTTCCGGGTATACATCCCTAAACTCATCCAACAATACCCGTAGCTCTTGGGGTAAATCTTCCAACACGCCACTCTCAGTCTTTGTACTCAGGAGAACGAGAGCGTACATTATTCCCCCAATGAAGGGATCCTTCACAAATTCCTTCCTACCAACTAAACTCAAGGCTTTCCTTTCTACTGGGATGGTGGTATCCTTAGCCAACACTACTGGCTCTTTTGGCACAGTCGGTCTCAAGGTGACGATCTTGCCATTGAATTTAAACTCATAAGTGTTTGCACGACCATAGTGCGTCACATCACGGTCATATAGCCAAGGGCGGCCTAGTAACACATGACAAACGTCCATCGGTATGACGTCGCACCAAACCTCATCCGTGTAGGATTTGAAAGACAGGGGGACTAGGCATCGCTGGGTAACCTTAATAGTAACCTTACTAATCCAAGCGACCTGGTAGGGGGTCGGGTGCGGCTCAACAGTCAAGGACATACGCTTAACAGCGTTCTCCGAAACAGCGTTTACGCAACTACCACCATCGATAACTAATTTGCAAAGTTTTTCTCCACTCTTAAAGATCAGGGAAAATATGCTCGTCCTCTTCCAGTCATCTACGGGACGAGGAGTGGTCATAATGCAACGCATCACCATAAGGCGGTGATCGTCCTCCAAGTCACTAGGGACTCCTCGGGGCGGAAGGGACTCCAAGTAACTTGAGTGGGGGAGGATTTATCTTGATGGCCCTCGTGACATCAAATCCTCGCTCGGGGCGGGGTTCTCGAGGGGGCACACGGGGAGAGTTTCCCTCAGAATCCGAGTCAAAGTTCGGTCGGTGCCGGTTGGGCTGCCCAACATCAACGGGAGGTGGGGGTGGCCTTTCCTGATTTCGTAGGATCTGGGCTAAGACGGTCCTAAGCTCAGCCATTTCGGCACGAAGACCCGCTATAGCCTCGGTGTTGGGATTACCAAGCTCGTTCGCAGACATCCTAGACGTAGACGGGGTTGAGTACTCCGTTCCTAGCCTAGTGCGCATTTAGGTTTGGGAGACCCCGGGCTAGATGAATTTTCCTAGGGTGGAAGCTATACTGGAAATGGAATATTTTTAGATATTCCCGATGGGAGTAAGGCGTAGATCATTAAATTTTTTTTTTCAGATTTCGCAGAAAATTACAGATTTTAGCTTGCTATTGGCAGACCACAAAAAATTTTTTTTTGATTGATTTTTTTTTTCTAAGATTAGATGGACCGACAAGAAACGCAGCGAGGATGTTTGCAACATAGAAGTTGAAACAACCTCGCTTTGATACCAAATTGGTGTAGGGGTGAACGTGACACGGACGTGCTTACGCTGACGGTAGCTTATCCATCACAGAACATAGAAAATAAAGAGAGTGCTCTGACCAAAAGCGAACGAAAAGGGGTCGGTTGGCTCTCAAAAATACGGGACTCGATACCACATCCTTAGGACCTAACTCTCCAACAAGCACACAACTCGCTCCTAGCCGGACTCGATACCACGACCTTAAGACCTACCTCTCCAACAAGCACACGTCTCACCGCACCTACACAAGTATCTATTCTTTTCACAATAAGCCGTCAATCGCAGCAATAAAATATTTAGGAGCGGCGGTAAACGATAAGGAGCGATCAAGAAAAAGTTGAGATTAACTCCCTTGTTAGCACAAGCGTGCCAAAACTTGGAGAACAAGTCAAGGCTAGGCCTAGTTTGTTCTCCAATGGATCTTCCCAATCCGGATAACAAGACGGTCAATAACAACATTTGATTCAGATTTTTGCAAGCGGAAAACACTTTAAAATTGCGGAAAAGACGGTTGAATAACCTCCACAAAATCTCACAGCAAGAAACACAAAGATAGGGAAGGGATTAGCCAACCAAGAAGATGATCACACAATATTTGTGGGAGAATCACTCTCTCCACGGTTCCACCGGTTTCACACCGAATGGGGCTGCTTCCTTCTTCCACGGAGTCGCACCGATAGAAGCCACACCGGAGTCGCACCGAACGGGGATGGAGGAGGCAAGGCTTGGCTTCACACCAAAGGGGGGGGGGGGGGGCGGCTAATGGACTCTCTCCATGGTGGCCGAATTCTTCAAATGGGGGGTTTTAGGTTTTCTTTTCATTCCCATAACTCATCATAATAGCCTCCTATAAATAGGAGTTACAAAAGAGAACCAACCGTCGATGATGGAGATGAAATCTCATCCATCCGGGCGGTTACATACACACCAAGTGTTTAGTAGCACACCAACATGAAAATAAAATTAATACAAGCCAAATGTTTAAAGCAATTAAAATAAAACTAAGTAAAACTTTTAAGCAAGCTTTGCGCGCCGCGGATGGAGGTTGTATCGCAGCTTTCCGTTAGCGTCCGTGGCGTTGTCATGACGTCGTAAATCTTTAAATTGTTGCGCCGCAGCAACCGGGTCATCATCGGGAAGTGTTGGAGGGGCCGCGCCATCAAATAGTAAGGCTTATAGGGTCTACAACTTGATTACTCAAGTTGCAGAAGAGTGTGTACATGTTGTCTTTGATGAAACAAGACTGATTAACTGTGAGTTGCCAAGTAGTGCTTGCAGTTCTACAGGTTTAAAGGAGAGAATGAACAAGCTTACCATTACAGAAGATTCCACTGCAAATCAGGAAGTGGAAAATGGTGGCTGCTGTCCAGGGGGAGCACAAGACTCACCAAATGCTGATGAAAACCAAGAGGTGCAGCTTAATGAAGAGACTGGAGGTGTTCAACCTGAAGATAGACTACCTCCAGCTAATAGACACTTAAAGGATCATTCAGCAAATCAGATAATTGGTGATCCAAGACAAGGAGTACAAACAAGGAGCAGGAATCTGATTACAGTTCTATGCTCTAGCTTCTTATCACAAGTAGAACCCAAGAAATTTGAAGAAGCTGTTCTAGACTCACATTGGATTGATGTCATGCATGAGGAGCTGAATCAGTTTAGAAGGTGTAAGGTCTGGAAATTAGTTCCTAAACCAAAAGACCACAACATCATTGGAACAAAGTGGATCTTTAGGAACAAACTGGATGAGAATGGGATCATTGTGAAGAACAAAGCAAGACTTGTTGCAAAAGGATACAGGCAGGAAGAGGGTATTGATTTTGATCAAACCTTTGCCCCAGTAGCAAGACTGGAAGAAATTAGGATGTTTCTTACTTATACAACATATCAAGGCTTCAAGGTATTCCAAATGGATGTAAAATCAGCATTCCTAAATGGAAATCTAAAGAAGAAGTATATGTAGAGCAGCCCTCAAGTTTTATTGATCCTCTCAAACCTTATTATGTTTATAGACTTAGGAAAGCTTTGTATGGGTTGAAACAAGCCCCAAGGGCTTGGTATGAAACCCTGTCTAGTTTCCTCATTGATAACAAATTCTCAAGGAGCAAAATAGACAAGACTCTATTCCTTAGGGAATCCAAAGGAAAGATAATCCTAGTTCAAATATATGTTGATGACATAATATTTGGGTCTACTGAAAGTAATCTTTGTAGAAAGTTTGCAAAACTTATGCAAGGAAAATTTGAAATGAGCAGTATGGGAGAACTTAAGTTCTTCTTGGGTCTCCAAGTAAGACAGACTGAAGATGGCTTGTCCATATCCCAGTCTAAGTTCACCCTGGAGTTAATAAAGAAGTATGGTATGGAATCATCCACTACCATGTGAACTCCTATGGGGACAAGTGTATCTCTTAGCAAAGATGATGCTGGGCAATCTGTAGATGAAACTTTGTATAGAGGGATAGTTGGCTCCCTCCTATATCTTACTGCTAGTAGACCAGATATCATGTATGCTACATGTGTCTGTGGTAGGTACCAATCTTGCCCTAAAAAATCTCATCTTACTGTAGTAAAAAGGATTTTGAGATATCTTAAGGGCACACCTAATCTAGGCCTTTGGTACCCTAGGAATGGAGATTTTCTACTGACAGGCTATTCAGATGCAGACTTTGCAGGTTGCAAAGAAGATATGAAAAGTACTACAGGAACCTGTCAATTTCTAGGAGGAAGATTGGTGTCTTGGAGCAGTAAGAAGCAGACTAGTGTGACAATTTCCACAGCTGGGTCAGAATATGTTGCTGCAGGAAGTTGCTGTGCACAGCTGTTGTGGATTCAACACCAGCTAGAAGACTATGGTATACAGATAAGTAGAACACCTTTGCTTTGTGATTCTACAAGTGCAATTTCTATTACTAATAATCCTGTTTCACATAGTAGGACTAAGCATATAGAAATTAGATACCATTTTCTTAGAGAACATGTAGAGAAAGAGGACATCTCACTAGAATTTGTCAAAACAGATTATCAAATTGCAGATATGTTTACTAAGCCTCTAGATGAAACTAAATTCAATAAGTTTAAAATTGAATTAGGAATGTTGAACATAGATTAGTTTAACAAAATTGGCTAAGTAAAATGGTGTCGACACAAGGAGTTGTCTGTGTCGACACATAGAAGTGGTGTCGACATTCCAGGGAAATGATGTCGACACATCTAGAAAATTGGTGTCGGCACTTCGAAGAAATAGTGTCGACACATCCAGGAGTGGTGTCGACACATCCAGTGATGGTGTCGACACTTAGGTTCAACACAGATTTCTTCGAGTGGAGTATTGACTAATCGTTGAGCACAAATGTATAAGTGTCGACACATAGAAGTCAACACTTATGTCGAGACATTAGAAGTCTGTGTCGACACTTTTCAACAGTGTCGACACATTTAGAGGATTATGACGTGCCTTTTCACCTTTGTTTTTAGAAAGGTATAAATAGGTCTACAACATTGTCTGTCGACACGCTCTCCATAGTTTCGAGACCAAAACTTTGTGTCGACAAATCCTCTCTTCTAAATTCAAGATTTCTCTAAACCCTAATAGCGCCTAAGCTTGAAGACAATGTCAATGAAGGATATGAGCTGGTACGCAATGCCTTTGACCATGCAGATCCTGAAATTAAAGCTGTAGTAACCCTAATTGCTGAAAATGGGTTGGAGTTTCTGGTATCTGAACCAACAAAGATTTGGAAGAAGGAAATCCTAGAATTCTATGGCGCTGCAACTTTAGATTCAACTGGATTAAAGATCAAATCAATAGTTCAAGGAGCTAAACTCAAACTTACTTTGAAGAGCTTGAGAAAAACTCTTCAACTCCCAAGAACTCAAGAAGAGGAAGAAGTACCCTCATTAAAGACTAGGGAAGCACTTCAATGGTGTGGATTGGATCCCACCTTGAAGATTGGAGCTACAATGAACAGAAAAGGAATTAATCAGCAAGGCAAATTTCTTTCAGAAATAGTTGGCAAAGTCATCCTCTGCAAGCCAGGGGGACATGATAGAATTTCTGCCTACATGTTCAGCCTGATGACAAGGATCATCTACAGACTAAACACTGATTGGTCAACAGTGATTTTTGAAAAGATTAAAGAAAGTATTAAGAAGCCCAATCTAGGAAGGATAATGAGTCTGTACTTAGCTGGAACTATTCTAGAAGTAATGGAACAAGCTGCTGGTTCTAAAATTAACCACATGAGAAGAATGGACATAAGAATTATCTCCAGATGGGATAAGGTACTGACTAAGGACATGGCTGATGAGGAGAGGCAAGAGGTTCCTGAAAAATCTGCAGCACAAGAAATTCCTGCACAAGACCCTACAAATGGTGCACAAGTACAAGGGGAGCCTCATATTGAGGAAGAGCCAACCCACTTGGACAGTGAAATGGCTACACAAACAATCCTTGAGGTAATTCAAGAGGTGAATCAATCAATTCTCATTGATAAAGATGAGACACTAACTGAATTTTTGATTTATGTTGACCAGCCAACGCAACAACATAGTCAAGTTCAAGATGTAATCATGGAGGATACATCTGCAGTTGCTGATGCTCCAGAGATAAGAGAATCTCCAGTGCCTACTCAACAAGAGTTTACCTTAGAAGAGTTGTTTCCTAATTTAGTGCAAACTAATATTGAGGGGGAGCATGGTGGTTTTGAGGGGGAGAAAACTGCTTTTGATGGAGAGCAAGTTGACCTTGAGGGAGAGCAAGTAGGGACTCAGGGGGAGCTACCTAAGACTGCACAGGAATTGCCTCCTAGTCCAAAGGATAGAGTAAATATAGCAGTACCTCAGATTCTGAGGATGCAGCTGAGGTTCAAGCTAAGAAAAGGAAGTTAATGGTCTTCAAAAGGAGAAGCCAAAGCTATAAGAGGACTTTACAAACTGCTCCTCAGCCTGCCCCAACAACTGATTATAGTTCCTTGTTAGTCTCTCTACAAGTAAAGCTAGATGAGCAAAGGATTGCCATGGAGAAGTATATGGATAAGACTCACAAAGATCTAAAACTCTCCTTGGCTACAGATATAAAATCTATAAGGTTTGAAGTTAATCAGCATAAGAAAGAAATGACTGATTGTTTCCACAAGGGTGGAAATGCTGTGGTCTTTCTAGCCACACATTAAGAAAAGATCAAGAATCAAGTTGATGATATAGCTGTCAAGCAAGGCTATGTCTTAGAGAATCAAATTAGAATGAATGAAAATCTGACAGAATCACATAATGTGATTGTTACAGAACTGAAGAATGTTGCAATTGCCCCAACTAAGGAAAAGATAAATGCCAAGGCAGAGTTTGATAAGCAATTACAGGAAGGTCTTACTGCTGTCAAAATAGTTATTGAGCAATCTCAAAAGACCATTTCATGGCAGCTCCTGAAATTAAAGACATTCTATAAAGATGGTGTAAATTATATGGATGAACAAGTCAGATTTCAGAAAAATGATCTCAGAGATCATGTTGCCAGAGAAGTCATAAAGGGGGAGAGAGTATTAGTCAAAGCTAGATCTGACCATACTAAATGGATTTCAAATAGCATCAGAGCCACACTTGGATATCCACCCCTTTGTGATGATGACAATGTGGCTAAGTCTGGAATACACCTTGCTTATTTTGGAGGTGAACAAGCTGAAGTTGCTCAAGTTATTTTTCCTCCAGCAAATTTTGAGATGATACATCAAGAAGTACAATCTATGTACAGTCCTCCAGAGGGTAATCAACATATTATCCTTGAAAAAGTAGACAAGCCAGTGTCAGAGGAAGTTTTGAACAAAGAGCAAGAAACTCCAATATCTAAGAAAAGATTCAGAGAACAGGCAGAGTTGAAGCCTGATTTTGAGCAGTGGAGTCTAACCTCCAGGAATATTATACTGACTGCTTGGAAAGCTGTAAAGGATAAAACCCATGATAGGGGTAAATGGTACTCTGCACAAGAATGGCAAAAGCATGAAGCCAGACAAGAAGCCATAGTTCAGTATAGAAGAAAGGCAAAACTTGGGAAGCTACCTCCTAATGCTCCGGTGCCTAGCAAATATTTCCCTAAGCCCTTTCACTACTTTGAAAGACAAAAAATAAGGGCTGAAGAACTTAAGAAGAGAGATCTAAAGGGCAAGAAGCCTGCTGATGATACTGATGCTCCAGTTCAAGCCAAGGTCCAATCAGGCAAAGGAATTGTCATCAAGGAGCCAGAGTAGCCTTAGATTAGATTTACTAGATTTTATCACATTGTAATCTTTAGTGTTTAAAATCTATGTAAAACTATTATGAAAGAATATTTTGAAAGTTGAACAAAACATGATTAATGATCATTCTGGTTGCATTGTTATTCTATGATAATTTGTTATATATGTTTTGTTTTTGTAGTTACCCTGTCATATAATATTTGTTATACATCATAATGTGTATTTGTTATGAATGGTGTATATCATTGACTAAGGGTTATGACTTATCCAATTAGGGGGAGATTATTGGGTACATTGGAAAATGTGTACCAGATTTGAAGAAGCCTCACCTTACTCAATGATCAAAATCAAGATGTATTTGATGTTGTTTTGAGTTTATATGTGCAGGTTAAGTAAATGCAGGAATGCAGAAAAATTTCTAAGTCCATGTGTCGACACCAGGAGAAGTTGTGTCGACACTTATGAAGGCTTGTGTCGACACTGGAGTAAAGCTGTGTTGACACTTGGAGTTAATTGTATCGACACTAGGAAAGGCTTTGTCGACACCTGAAGAAATTGTGTCGACACCAGGAAAGGCTTTATCGACACCTGAAGAAACTGTGTCGACACCTAGAGGCAGTGTTAACACACTGTGAAGCATTGTCAACATTAACTGTGTCGACACCAAGAGGCAGTGTCGACACACAGAAAACTTTGTCGACTTCAACTGTGTCGACACACAACAAAGTTTAAACAAAGTTAAAGAAAAGAATGGCTTGTGTCGACACACAGAATAAGTGTCGACACATTCTAAAGAAGTAGTGTCGAGAAGCTGTTACAACAACAGAGGAGCTGCGTCGACACCACCAAGGCTTGTATCGACACTTAGTCCACTTGTGTTGACACCTAGTCTACTTGTGTCGACACATGATGAAGATCAGTCTCGACACTTTCAGACAGAGACAGTATTTCAAGAAGTGACTGGGTGACTTGACAGCTGCCATTTCTAATCGGTCTACTGCAACTGTCAAAGCTGTCAGAAGTTTGTTAGAAACTGGATCAGCCGGTTACCATGGAGGAAGACTATATAAAGGCTTTCTACTTCAACAGAAGCGGTGGTTATTACAATTAAGATTGAAAAACATACACAGATAACTAACAACACAAAATGAAGAAGACCTTCGACAGAAGATCTAAGAAGTTTGAGAGAGAGAGCTCCATCTAAGAAGTGCAGTTGCTGAACCAGGCTGCCAAGAAAGATTCAGATTGAGATCTGAATCACAAGTCAGAAGCTGATTGAAGATCAACTTCTCAAGAGTTCAACCCTACTGAGTTCAGGTTCAAGAAGCTTTGAAGAAAGCTAAGAGAGGTTGTTCTCTGCCATCAGATTCTTCCAAGAACTGATGAAGAAGCCATCCATTCTCTCTCTCTCTACCAGGGAGGTGGTATAATACTTTGTTAAACACTATTTTCTGTAGGATCTATTCTATATCTGAGCTATAAGCCTATTATATAAAGGCTGAGTGTAGGAGAATATTTTCTCTGAGTGGTAGGCCTTGTTGAAGGCTGAGATAGGGCTGTGAGCCTGAGTTGTAGGAGATTGATATCTCTGAGTTGTAGGCCTTGTGTAGGCTGAGGTAGGGCAGATTGCCTGAGTTATAGGAGCCTTGTTGGGTTCTGAGTTGTAAGATCTGAGAATCTGAGGTGAAGAGAAGAAGTTAGGCTGAATCTAGCACACTGCTAGATAGGCGAAGCGGGAAAGTGGATGTGCCCAGACCTTGGGGAACCATTATAAAATCTCTGTGCAATCTGTGATTGAATTATTCTGTGAATGTTGTGCTGTGTTAGCTTTAAAATTAACTGCTACTAAGTAATTAACTGTATAGATTTGCTGCCTTAAAAAGAAAAAGGAATTACACCTATTCACCCCCCTCTAGGTGGTTAGGCACTAATTCTTTCAGTAGATATAGACAAGATTATTTTTATTTTTGTCTACAACCTCTCTAATGAAATGGTGACTAATGTCTATATGCTTAGTCCTACTGTGATGGACTGGATTTTGTGTTATGGATATAGCACTTGTGTTGTCACAAAGTAGAGTTGAATTATTTAAGTTGAACCCATAGTCTAGAAGTTAGTTCTGAATCCACAGCATCTAGGAATAGCAACTACCAGCTGCTATATATTCTGCTTCAGCAATTGATGTAGACACAGATGACTGCTTCTTGCTAAACTAAGAGACTAATCTCATACCAAGGAACTGACATGTTCCTGAGGAACTTTTTATGTCTACTCTGCATCCAGCAAAGTCAGCATCTGAGTATCCAGTTAACGCAAACTCTGACTCAGTAGGATACCAAAGTCCTAGACTAGGACAACTCTTTATATATCTCAAAATCCTTTTTAAGAAAATTAGGTGAGATTCTTTAGGGTTCACTTGGAACCTAGCACAAAGACATGTAGTAAATATTATGTCAGGTCTGCTTGCTGTAAGGTATAGTAGGGACCCAACAATGCCCCTATATAATTTCTGATCAATAGGTTTCCCATGTTCATCAGAGTCTATTACAACATTAGTGGTCATGGGTGTTTTCTTTGCTGAAGCATCAACCATCCCAAAATTTTTGAGAAGCTCCTTAGCATACTTAGCCTGGGATAAGAAGATGCCATCAGGTAGCTGCTTCACTTGGAGACCAAGGAAGTAGGAGAGGTCACCCATGCTACTCATTTCAAACTTTGAATGCATGAGGTCAGAGAATCTCTTGCATAGTTTGGAATCTGTAGACCCAAATATAATATCATCTACATAAATTTGTACTAATAAAATTTGATTATTTTGGCACCTAGTGAATAATGTCCTATCTACAATACCTCTAGTAAACTTATGCTCTATAAGAAATGTAGCTAAGGTTTCATACCAAGCTCTTGGAGCTTGCTTTAGACCATAGAGAGCTTTATGCAATCTAAAGACATATGAGGGATGAGTTGGAGAGATAAAATCTAGAGGTTGTTCAACATAAACCACTTCTTTAAGTTCTCCATTCAGAAAGACACTCTTGACATCCATTTGATAGACTTTGAATTTCTTATAGGCAGCTTATGCAAGGAAAATCCCGATTGCTTCCAATCTTGCAATAGGTGCAAAAGTCTGGTCATAATCAATCCCTTCGTCTTGCTTATAATCTTGAGCAACCAGCCTTGCTTTATTCATGATTATAACACCTTGTGTATCTACCTTGTTTCTATATACCCACTTAGTTTAAATAACTGGATAGTCTTTGGGCCTTGGAACAAAGTCTCAAACTCTACATCTCTCAAATTGATTGAGCTCCTCTTGTATTGCAATAATATAGTGTGGATCTTGCTCTGCATATTTGATGGATTGGGGCTGAATTTGAGATATGAAGTAAGCATACATCAAATCTTTGTTGAGTTGATGCATTGTCTGCACACCAACTGAAATGTCTCCAATCACTTGAGATACTGGGTGATCTCTAAGTGTGACAAATTCAGTGGGAGGAGTTGGTTGTTCAACAGCTTGGGGAATTAATTCCTCTTGTGGAATTATATTGGCTGTTGTTGGCTCTCCACTGATCTGGTTGTCTTCATCTACACTTTCTTTAGCAATGTGTGGAGAAGGATGGCTAACTGCCTCATTGATGAGGGTCAATTCATTTAGCTTCTTACACAGATTTGTTTCCTGCAAAGATTCATTGGTAGAAGAAGTCTTCTCCTTGTAAATAATGTTAGTCTCATCAAATAAAAAATGGACTGATTCTTCAATTTTCATAGTAGACTTATTATACACCCTATAAGCCTTGCTTAGGAATATCCAAGAAAAATTCCCATTTCAGCCTTGACTTCAAATTTTCTAATGTGTTTCTTATTATTATTATGAATGTAACATAAACAATCAAATAGTTTAAAGTAGTCTACTTTAGCTTTCTTCCCTTTAAGTAGCTCATAAGGAGTCTTATTCTTAAGCTTGTGTATAAGACTTCTATTCAGTACATAATTTACTGTGCTTATAGCCTATGCCCAAAAGGATAGTGGTATATACGCATCTGTAAGTAATGTGCCGACAGATTCAATTAGTGTTCTATTCTTCCTTTCAGCAACCCCATTTTGTTGAGGTGTTCTAGGAGCTGAGAAGCAATGTCTGATACCTTCCTTCCTACAGAACTCTTGCATAAGAAGAGACTCAAACTCAGTACCATGATCACTTCTGATCAATGTAACTGGAGTAGAGTACTCAATCTGTATGTTCTTGAGAAAATCTGTAAGAACTCTGAAGTTATCAAACTTTGATCTCAGAAAGAAAACCAAAGTGAATATAGAGAAATCATCTACAATCACTAAAGTATAAGATTTCCCTCCTAAACTTTGTACTGTAATAGTGCCAAAAAGGTCCATATGTAGCAAGTACAATATTATAAGTGAGTCACTTTTGTTAAATGATTTAAAACTACTTTTAGTTTGCTTGCCTAATTGACAAGCCCTGTAAAGACTTTCCTTCTTGTAGGGGCAGGAAGGCAATCCTGTAACAAGGTTGTCCCTAGATAGTTTGACAATGTTTTTCAAATTAACATGACCTAATCTCCTATGCCAAAGCTCATTATTATTATTAATTTGATTAAATAGGCAGATTTTTGTTTTGCCAGACTCAAAATTAACTATATAAATGTTGTCTTGTCTATTTCCAATTAAAACAGTTTTGTTCTCTTTTGTAGAAATAATGCAAGAACTTGAGTTAAAAGTTACCTAATAACCTTCATCACATAATTGACTTATGGGGATGAGGTTTAGCTTTAGTCCACTTACATATGCAACTTTTTTGAAGGTTACTGCCTCAATCATGACTTATCCAAAGCCTTCAGTCTGGCCATAATTGGAGTCACCAAAGATCACCTTTGGTACCAGCTTGGACTTGTAATTGATTAAGTTGTTCTTGTTGCCAGTGATATGCTTGGAGCATCCACTATCCAGATACCATTGTTGATTAGAAGATGGACAGCTCTTCACTTGCATAAACAGAAGTTAGTTGTTCTTGACCCAGGTTACCTTGGGTGCATCTTTCTTCACATAATTAAAACTAGATATATATGAGTATTCAGGTTGAAATTTATATCCTAAGGGGTGGTATTTCCTAGGTGGAATGATACATTGATTAAATTGATTACTAAATGTTCGTGGTTGGTTATGAGTTTTAGCAAAATCAAAATTTTTGTTGGACTGAACTGGGCTCGAGGAATTCTGGTACGTTCGTCGATCTGAGGTCGACGAACGGGGATGAGTTCGTCGAACTCCACTTAGAGAATAAAGATATTCATTTTCTGGGCCCCAATTTCGTCGATCTCTGCTCGACGAACCATACTGGTTTCGTCGATCGCAGTTCAGAGAATGGTTATAGTAGAAGTTTGCATTCAAAGTTCATCGACTTGAGCTCGACGAACTGTACATGTTTCGTCGATCGGAGTTCGACAAAAACTGCTAAACATTGTTCTGGTTATTATTTTTCTTATTCTTTCTTCTTTTCTTATTCTTGTGTGTAAGTTTAGTTTGATTAAGATTGTTATCTTCTACTTTCTCCTTACCCTTTTCAGAAACAAATTTTATTGAGGTGGTTAATATGTTTTTTTGAATGAGTGGGGGTTGGCTTGATGATGAACCTAAGACCAGCTTGCCATTAAGTCTGGCATTCACTGTGCTAGTGATGTCCATCAACTTGATGCTTCTCCCATTCAGGGATTCTTCAAGTTTCCTTGCCTTAGCCAGTTCAGATTTTAAAGATATAATTTGTTCATTTGGATGAATCCATGTATAGAGGCATCATTAGATCACTCATTTACTTGACAGCTAATAGACCATATATCATGTTCTCAACATGTGTCTGTGCTAGGTACCGGGCATGCCCTAAGGAGTCTCATTATATAGTTGCTAAAAGAATACTGAGATATCTAAAGGGCACACCCAATCTTGGACTTTTGTATCCTAGGAATGGTGATTTTGATCTAACTGGATACACAAATGCAGATTTTGCAGGATATAAAGTGGAAAAAAAGAGTACATTAGGAGCTTGTCAATTTCTGGGGAGACGACTCATCAGTTGGAGCACCAAGAAGCAAACAAGTGTAGCTATTTCAACAGCTGAGTCTGAGTATATATCAACTAGGAGCTGCTATGCATAGCTACTATAGATTCAACATCAACTCCTGGACTACATTGTACAGCTAAGTAAATCTGTTATGTATTGTGATTCTACTAGTACAATCTTAATTGCTAATAATCCTATTTCTCATAGTAGAACCAAACACATAGAAATCAGATATCACTTTCTTAGAGAACATGTTAAAAAGGCAACATCTATTTACATTATACTCCAATTGAAAATCAAATTGCTGACATATTCACAAAATCCTTAGATGAAAATAAGTTCAATTTCTTCAAGTTTGAAATAGGAATGTTAAACATAAAGTAAATCTTATTATTAGGGTACATAAGAATTCAGGATCAGAATAACCATTTTCATTGGTAACTAAAAAATTCCTGTTCAACTTATATAAGTTAAGAAACAAAGTCTACCTACCTAAATAAACAAGTAAGACATTAAAAAGGTCAAATGTCATTAGTTAGACAATTTAAAAATAAATTTGGTTAAGTCCATAAGGAAGTGTCGAGACACCAGAGAATGTGTCAAGACATCTAAGAATGTGTCGAGACCCTAAGGTATGTGTCAAGAGACATTATACTTGTGTCGACTTAAGTCGACACATCTCGACAGACTAGTTTTCCTATGTGGACACTAGGTCATTTCCTAAAACTTGGAATAGACTAAATCGAGCGGGCCTCTTCGACTTCAGCGATATCTACTATAAATAGGGTGTGAAATTAGAAGTCGACTACGCTTTCCTGAAATCTTGAGAGATTGATTCCTGAGTATCGATACCTAGAACTCCTTTAGTCGACACATCTCTTTCTCAATTTCTCCACTCCAATGGCTCCAAAGGCTAACGTTAACATCTTCGAAGGATTCAAACTTGTTCATAATTGATTCGTCTCAGCGACTGAAGAAATTAAAGAGGTAATATCCCTAATCACAGAAGATGGATTGGAATTCCTACTTTCAGAGTCATCAAATATTTGGAAACGAGAAGTTCAAGAATTCTTCTCCAATGCCCATCTTGATTCTAATGCTGAGAACACTAAGTCTAAGGTAATTGGAACAAAGGTCAAGATCACCACCTGAAGACTAGTCAAAGTATTTCACTTGTCAAAAATTGATCAAGAAGATTACTTGGAATCAGGCAAGATTGTAGAGGCATTGGTGTGGTGTGGATGAGCCCCAACCACAAAGATAGGAAGCACACTGGCAAGGAAAGGGATGAATACCCAATTTAAAGTTTTGTAAGAAGTAATATGTACAGTGCTGCTCTGCAAAGCAGGAGCACATGACAGAATTTATGCTTCAATATTTGAAATGATGACAAAAGTTATATTCAAAGTCAAGACAAACTATAGCAAGATTATTTTTGATGAAATAGCAGAGAGTATTAAGAAGTCCAATATGGGAAGAATTATAAGTCTCTACCTAGTCCAAGTCATTCCTGATAGTCTTAATCTTAAGCTTGGATCAAAGATTAATCACATAAGAAGTATGGACTTAAGGATTTTTGCAAGATGGGACAAACTTTTTACAAGGGAAATACCAGAACTTGAGAAGAAGACAGTGTAACATCCCTCAGACAACTGACCCCCTAGGAGTGGTTTTGTCATGACTAGGTCATGACAAAACCCTAGGAAGCCCAAGAAGGCCAAGTGAACCTAGGAATGTAGGTGAGATCACTATGGTCTGCAAATAGTAGGACCCTAAACCCTAGTTTAGGATGACCATGAGGCTTTACCAGGACTCTAAGATCCCACCATGATCTCACCAATCTACTGGAAGGTCCATTAGAGCCCTAAAGGTCCACTGGAGTCGACCCAGGGTGGCCAAGTTGATCTAGAACCACCCTAGGCCTAAAAGGATAAGGTGCCCTAACTAAGCGCATTGTGCCCCTAGTAATCCTAACCAACCCTACCAGGGTCTTCCTAGACCTAGAGTGAGGTCAATGGGTCACCTAGGACCCATTGGAGTCAACTCTAGAGCCTGAGTTGACTCAAGTCAACCCTAGCCCTAAAGTGGTCAAAGTGACCTAACTAAGGGGCAAGTGACCTTCAGAGTGCAAAGTTAACACTACCGAAGTACTTCTAGACCTTAGGGGAGGCCCATGGGTCACCAAGGATCCATTGGGTTCAACCATAGTGGCTAATTGGACCAAAGTCAACTCTTGGGTCAAAGTGGTCAAACAAGCCTAAATGACTAACTCAAGCCCAATCCAAGTGGGCTAGGCCCAGACAAGTGTGGCCTATTGGTCTACGAGGTGGAGAGACACATTTTGGGCCCACCAAATTCAGAGTTTGGTGAATAGGAGAGAGAGAGGAAGTTACCCAAATTTGGAGGAGAGAGAAAGTAAGAGCTTAATGGCCATCATGGCCGTGGAGTCTCCATAACCCCTCCTTTTGATGGGGCTTTTACTCCTTGGAGGCAGGGTAAGAGTTTCCAGGAGGTGGCCGACCAGTGGGGTGGCTCAGTCCCCTCAATTTGAGTGAAACCGAAAACTAGGTTTAATGGCCCTTAATGGTGTTTTGATGAATTGGGGAGTTACAAGCCTCCTCTCCCCAATTCCTTCTTTAAGAACCTTCAACAGGATCAGAGCAGGCATTCCCCCCAATTACATCTCGATTACCTTGATGATGGTGTAGAAGTTGCAGAGGAGCCAAAGCTTGGTGGCCGAAAATGGTAAGGAGGCACAACACCCGCTCTCAGACCACAATTTAGGTCTTCCCCTTCTCCTTCATCCATGGGTAGATCATAGGACTCATTAGGGATAAGAATGGGGCTCAATTGATCCCGATTGGGAGAAGTTTTCTCCAGGTTTTTTCGCAAAAATTAACCTGTCGGGTTCGCTGGAATAGGCTACTCCGGCGGCCGTGCCGCCGCCAGACAATAGCCACCACATTGACGGAGGTGGTGGTGGCAGTGGCCGGCCAGGGAGGTGGCCAGATGGCCGGCAGTGGCGTTTGGAAGTTGCTCCAAGCGGGCTGGATCGTGTCCGTCGGTTGGAGGAGGAAGACGATCCAGCCACCCTTGGATCCTGCTTTAAGATTAGTGCTAGAGTTAAATTAAACTATAGGATATTATCATGATATTTTATTTCTGTCACAGAATTTGCTATTAATGTTTTTAATTATTAAAAATACCTAGATGCTAAGTCAGTGAAAATGGTTACCATTTAATTTGTATCCCTATGGGTCTACTTTAATTTAAAATTAGTTTGAACCAATTTGAGTGCATGGTTTGACCAGGGCACTCATTTTGGTGGCGGTCTATACCTAGAGCTAGACAGAGATTAAAATGAGTGCCCACACTTCATCTCTTGTCCAAATGACTTGAAATTTGGACAGGGAGTCACCCTAGTCTATACCTAGGCCTTACAAAAAAATGAAAATTTTTGGGGATAATGTTTCTATAGTTTTTGAAATTATTTAATTACTCTATGGTAAATTAATTAAGGGACCAAATTACCTCCAAACTCACCCAAATTTTGGTGAGTGGTCCTTGGGGTCATCATAAGACTCTGGATAAAATTTAATCCTATTTGGAGATAATTTGGATTAAATTCTAGCAAACCCTAGCCTTGTCATAATAAGGGTATTTAGGTCAAAAGTGCACTTGTGGGTTTAGGTGGCCAAACCACCTCAATAGAGGTTGAAATTTGGGCCACTAACTTGGCATGACTTTTAACACCCTCCCATGGAAGATGGGGTGGATTGGGGTAGATTTGCCCTAGGACCCAAGACCAAACCCTTGGGATGGTCTTTGGAGTCTTGTGAAGGGCATGTGGTCAAATGACCTTGTATGGACTTGAAATTTGGTAGGGAGGGTACTAGGGTAGCTAAAGCCCTATGATAAAAATCGTAGAGGATTTGGAGATAGGAAGGCCCCTCAAAAACCTAACCCTAGTTTAGGGCACAAACATTGTAGTGATAGAATATGGTATTAAAGCTCATTGAACAGTGATGCAAATTGGGTAGTGTAGTCATAGTGTTAGTATGAACCTCTGGAAATTTTATTGGGAATTTTGGAGCATTAACCTTAGTACTTCCCTTGTAATGAATGAATTAGACCCACTTAATTATTTGGATATTTTGGTCTCACTGTCCTTTGGAAAGTCATGAAAAGTTTGGCAGTGGGAGTTTTACACCATTATGCTCTTGTATGAATTTTATTAGAATTTTTAAATTCATAATTACAGTACCTACTTCACAAGCTCATAAATTTTGGAATTTGTTGAATAATTCTTTCAGAGCTCATTTCTTGTTGAAAAATTATGAAACTTGGCCTAGAGCATTTGTTGATCATTATGTACATGTTTGCATTTTCACAGAATTTTTGGAAGTATTCTTGTTATACTTGTCTCTTAAAAATGATTAAAGTAGGTTATATTTTAAATTAGAATTAGGGGCATAAACCTTGCTGAATAATTGGGAGACTTTGGATTCTATGTTAAATAGTCATCTTGTATTTATCATAAATTTGGTGGAGCATTTGCATGTCTGAAATGGTACTTCATGTTCAAACTTGGGTTTTTGAATTACTAGAAAAAAAGAATTAAATAAATTATCAGATAAATTAGGAAAAAGTATGAATTCCTGGGTTTAGGATAAACATGTTATGATAGACCTCCAATAATTATTATAGGGATGTTGGATGATTATTTTGAGTACCTCCCATTGTATACACCATATAGCTTAGGATGGTCTGCGTTTAGTAAAACTGCAGAATTCATAATAGGGTGCAAATGATCATAGGAAGTTAGGATGTTGGTGTGTTGATCTGGTAAGTGAAATGAGTCATCATTGGGAGTTGTGATGAGGAGTGGGTGGTTGACTAGTGTTAAGAGGTGCTTGGAGTCGACGAAACATCGTCTTCCCCGTAGGAGAGAAAGAGTCAAAACACATTAGGGTTGGGTCAAGAGTAACCAGCATAACCAAGGTTTCACTTTCACTCAACTCGATACTTACGGGATGGTCCGAGGAGCTTTGGCTCGGTAGCTGACACATAAGTTGCATGAGCATAAAGTATAAGGTGGTGGGTCTTCGGTATTGGAGGGTCGATGCACTGACACCAATACGTTGACTCGGCAAGTGTGGTTTAGCACTTGGCCAAATAAAGTCCGATGCGCTAGCCAACAAGAGTACGCAGGAGCTACGCTTAGTGCACCAGTGTTGAGGTGTATGATAGGTCTAACTGGTAGTGCAATTACCAGTTTAGAGGTGGGTGAGGCCCAACCCAACATTTTCGTTTGCCACTACGGAGGTATCCTGGGAGGTTCAGCTGCAGAAAGGGGAAACTAAAGGTCTGTGTACACAGAGTTGAGTGGGTGCGTTGCACTTGCATGTTTGCATCATGGCATAATTGCATCTCATAGCATAATCATTACATATAACCCTGACACCTATTGTATAAGTGGTATGAGACACTTTATATAATAGGCCTTGCAAAACAACCCCTTGGTTTATAAGTTCGCGCGAGCGTGCTTGTAAGTTATTGTTTATATTCAGTAAATATTCAGTAAATATATATGTATGCATGCTAGAAAACCGACACCCTATCGTATAAATTGGTATGAGACTTTTTATATGATACGAGCCTTACAAAAGATCCCTTGACTTATATGAGTTCTTATAAGTTAAGGTTACTTTTTCTTATTCAGTCTTTCTTATCTTTATTATGTCTTATACACTATTGTACTGCTACATTTGTTCCGCCGCCACCTACTTATATTTGTCATTCTCCACTTTCATGTCCTCTCCTTTCCTCCTCCCCGCTCCGTGCCTAGGAGCCATGTGGGAAGTCGCGGGGGATGATAGGACTTAGTCTTTTAGACTAATGGTTTTCGAACCACATCATTTTATCTGACCGTGGAGCCCAGCATGGAGGAGCAGCCCCGGAGGTCGACATGCTTGGAGATTGGGCAGTCTAGTACCGGAGTTCAGACACTAGGGACTGTGAGTCATGATCGCTAGTAGTTATTTTAGTTTTGCTTCTGTGATGAGAGATATATAGTGAGGACATTGATGTATCGAGCATGAGCTGAAGTTTTAGTATTTTTATTATATCTGTGGACACTCCCTTCGTGGAGATTATTTGCTATATATGTGATGTTTGTGGACTTGCCTTTTTTTTTATTTTTCTACTATTGTGATCGATTTGGCCGGCAGGATCGGCGTTTTGTAGTGATGACCTTCCCAGGTGTGAAGGTGTCACCGCAAAGCGGTGGTTGTAGGCCTAAGACCCCGGGTTTAAAAAAGGGGGGGGGGGGTCTTACAGACACAAAAGAAGAAGAAAGTAGTAGTTGAGGAAGAAGATTATTCAAGTAATTCTGAAGCACAAGATAGTTCCAGCTCAGATAATAATGATGACAGAGAACAAGAGAATTCTCTAAGACCCTCTCCTAGTATTAGGGATTAGATGCATGGGGAGATAGTACAAGAAAAGGAACACATTGAGGGGGAGAATTTCACTGTTCTTCTTGACCTAGAAAGTGAAATTATTAATAACACTGTGATGGAGGTTCTACAAGGACGGAATACAGTTGTGGGAGAAGCTGAGGATCTTGCACAAGATGTGCAGATTTCTGAGAAAGAGAATGAGAATACAGTCTCTAAGGAGACTAAGGAAGAAATTCCTATGAATAAGGAATCTGATATCCAGCGGGAGTTGCAAAATATACTCCCAGATAATCTTATTTCTGCTGTCTTAGCATAACAAGAGAATGAACCCAGGATGGGACTCAACCTTGATGAAGATAATGCAAGGGTTGAGGGGGAGAAACCAGATCTGATGCCACAAATTGAAGGTGATCAAGAGCCAAACGTTGAGGTTGTCAGTTCTTCAGAATATGATGAGTAGGAAGCTACTCTGCTTGAGAAAAGAAAATTGGAAGAAATCAGGAAAAGGAGTAGGAGCTATAAGAAGACAGTTCAATCTGGAACAACACCTGATCATCTAGTAGATTTCAGCTCTTTATTAATTCAAATGCAAATCATGCTAGATGAGCAAATGAAAGCCCTAGAACTATATGTTGATGAAAGCAAAAAGGACTTGCAGTTCCAACTGGCTCAGGATATGAAATCTATTAGATTTGAAATAAATTTGCTGAAGACAGACATGACAAATTTCTTTCAGAGACGTGCACATGCAGTAACATACCTTGCTAAAGAACAAAAGGAAACAAAGAAAACTGAAGATGATATAACTGTAAAACAAGCCTATGTCATAGAAAATCAAACTAGAATGAATGAGAATATGATAGTTATGCATGATACTACATTGTTAAAGCTAGCAAAGCAAACTACAACTCTGGAAGAAAAGCTAAATTCTACTTCTACTACTGTTGACACTAAGATCTCAACTCATTCTGCTTCTATGGACCAAACTGTCAAGACTTCTTGCAAATAAGTAAATGATAATTTTCTTAAGATGAAGAACCATTTAACTTCCGGGCTTCATCATGTTGTTGATCAAGCTAGGTTTCAAAAGAATGACTTGAGAAATCATGTAGAAAGAAAAGTCATAAAGGGGGAGAGAGTAATGATAAAAGCTAGCTCTGAGCATGTTGTGTGGACTTCCAATAGTATCAGGGCTACTCTAGGACTTCCTCCTATTAATGATAATGATCAAACAGCTGAGTCTGGCTGCCAACTAGCTTAGTCAGAGCATATTCAACCTGCAACAGTATAGACCATATACCCTCCTTCACCACATTTTGAGGACATTTATAATGCAGTACAGGCAATGTACAGTCCTCCACCACAAGTTCAGAATGTTGTATGTGAAGAGGTGAAGATGACTAATACTGTCTTGCTCAAAGAGAGGGAAGCTAAATTATCCAAGAAAAGATTAAGGGAGCAGGCTGAGGCTAAGCCAGATTTTGAGCAGTGGATTCCAACTTCTAGAAATATTATTCTCATTGCATGACAAGATGTTAATACCAATAGATTTGATAGGGGCAAATGGTTTTTAAAATAAGAATGTGAGAAGCTTACTAAATAGCAGGAATTCATCTATAAGTTCAGAAGAGAACTGAAGGCTGGGAAGATCCCAACAAATTCTATAGAGCACAACAAATACTTCCCCAGCCATATCACTATTTTGAAAGGCAGAGGCTTAAGGAGGAAAAGATCTCTAAAGCCAAGAATGACAAAGGCAAAAAGATAGCTGATGACAAAGTGGTTGAAGTTAAAGCCAAGATACAATCAGCAAAAGGCATTGTCATCAATGAGCCAGATCTTTCCTAGAATATTTTTGAACTTTTGAAATTTTGTTTTTAAGAACTTTGTAATAAACTAAAAAGTGTAAATTGATAAAAAATTGGAATGAAAAGTCTGTTTGAACTTTGTTATATTTGCGTGTTCATTCCTTTGTTCTTTACATTTTTGTTCAACACTTTTAATATACATCTTTATCATCATATTTTGGTATCATAGTGTATATCATTGAATTGGGGTTATGAATTCTCTAAATAGGGGGAGATTTTTGGGTACATTGGGAATTGTGTACCTGATTTGGTGAAGTCCTTTCAACTCAATGATATATACAAATTCATATTTGATGTATGTTGAGTTTATTTGCGCAGTTTCCATGTTGAAGGAAAAAACAACTATGTAAAAAAGTGTCGAGACACTAGACAAGTGTCGACACCTTTGTAAAAGCAGTGCTGAGACAAGGAATCAAGTTGTGCCGACACGCAGGACTAGTGTTGACACCCTTATTCAAGTTATGTCGAGACTGGAAGCAAGCTGTGTCGACACCCAGGACTTGGTTCGACACCGTTAGTCAAGAAACCAACTGTGTCGACACTCAGGACTAGTGTCGACACATTTTACACAAGTTATGTCGAGACTGGAAGCAAGCTGTGTCGACACCGAGGACTTGGGTCGACACCGTTAGTCAAGAAATCAGTTGTGTCGACACTCTGGACTAGTGTCGACACATTTTAAATAAGTTGTGTTTAGACAAGAAGCTAGCAGTATCAACACACTCGATTGTTGTCGACATTCCTATAAGAGAAGTGTTAACACCCAGGACTGGTGTCGATAGAATATAAGTACAGAAGTGTCAACACTCAGAACTGGTGTCAACACCTTCATGCAAAAGCTCTCAAGATAGAAATTCTTCTAAGTCAAGAATTCGAAGTCGAAGTTCTGACAATCGTCAGAACTGTCAGATGTTAGTGGATTAACTAGGGCAGCTGGTCACTCTTGCCAAAGCCTATATAAGGACACCAACACAACAGAAACAGAAGAATGATCATTCTTATTCTTCTCATCTAATTCTATCGAAATAATTCAATAGAATTTTGAAGCTGGAGAGGAGGTAGATCGTGGATCAACTTCAATCTTCTCCAGCCAAGTTCAACCCACCTTCACCTTCAAGAAGCTTTGAAAAAGCTAAGAAAGGTTGAACTTTTTTCTTCACAACCAAGATTAAGGGAGAAGATTTCACATCAAGATCGGATCAAAAAGAAGTCACCAGTCTCTTTCTTCTTGGGTGACACTTCAAAACTCAAATTCTTTCTATTATAATAATTTTATAAGATCTATTTGTAGATATGAGGTGTAGGAGATTGATTTCTCTGAGTTGTAAGCCTAAATTATAAGGGCTGAGGTAGGGCTGTGAGCCTGAGGTAGGAGAAGGGGCTATTTCTTTGAGTTGAAGGAACTGGAAGGTTCTGAGGTTGTAGGGCAAGGGTTTGCCTGAGGAGAAAGAGTGGAGGTGCACTCTGAGGTAGGGTTCTTGAAGAGGAACCTGAGTTATAAGATCTTAAGGATCTGAGGTAGGACATTGTTTTGTCTGAGTTGTAGGAGCCAGCTGGGCTCTAAGGTGTAAGATCTGAGGATCTGAGGAAACGTAAGGAGGAGTTTGGCCGAATCTGGTTCATTGCTAGATAGGCGAAGAGGGAAAGTGGATGTACCTATAAATTGGGGAATCACTATAAAACTATTGTGTGTTGTATTGTGATTTGTGCTATGATTGTTAAATTAGATATGTGCTGTATTTAGTAGATCAACTGTGTTCTTGAATACTATGGTCGTGTTAATAAACACACTAAGAAATTTCTGACTTAAAGTAGCCAAGATTTAAATTGGACCTATTCACTCCCCCTCTAGGTCACTATCAATCATAAACAAACACTTTACAGAGAACCTGAGGGCCTGCTCATCTCATCGGACCATCGACTCACCGGCCGAGTCCTTTGATTTCCCCCCAAGGCTGAAGAGAGGGTGGCTCTTCGGCAGGCCCGACTCGCGGGCCACAGTTTCCACTATAGCAAGGGGAGCGGAGGGCTCGCCACCTTCTTGGTATTTTCATGGAGAGTACTTCAACGAGCTCCCTGGTCATCCTTCGGGTGTGGTCTCCGGCGAACTCATGTATTTTAGTTGTTGATGTTGTTGTCTTGCCTTGGAGACCACCATAGCTTTATTAAGCTTTTTCGGCAGCGGGGGGAGGCGAGATGAGCTAGACCCAGTGTAGTCAAGTCACCTCTTGCTAGAGGAGGGTCCACCTGACCCCAGCTCACCGCGGCAAGCTGTCGTGGCTGCTCGCTTGCGTGCGAGCATGTCCGGGTTGAGTCTCGAGTCCGCATTGGCAGATGCTTAGGGATTGATCGCTCCCCTACCGGAAATGACTTGGAGTTAGAAAGTGATAATCATAAGTGAGCCCTTAAATAGAAAAGAGGAAGTATACCTTCGTCAAGGAGGACTGGGGGAAGCGAGTCAATGCCCCTCCACAGGAAGGAGAACCCTAAACCCTAAACCCTAAAACCTTAACCCTAAACCCTAAAGGAACAAATTAGGATCGTCCATATCTTTTTCTGATTTGATGAGGATTGACTGCATGTTCGTGATCGGAGGAGATCGGGACACCACATAGTAGGACCCACTTTTGTTGATTTGTCGGAGATTCATTGACCGGATCGACGATCCGAGACTGCGAGCGCCAGAAGCCTCATTTTTCATTTTATATGTATTTTTTATATTTTTTGAAGTTGTAATTATATTTTTTAGGACACTGGGTGTAACGATGATCAGTCATTCACGTCGGGTGCCCAACCGCCTCCTCTCATTATAAATAGGGGTGGATATTAAGATTTTTGGGTATTGCAGAGTTTGTGAGAGATTCCAGATTCCAGAATCCGGCAATTATTCGTGGTGAGACGCCGCGAGGCGGGGGTACGAAGCCCAAAGTCCTTCTTAAGGAAGAACTTATGTAGCTCGACATCAATGCCTGATACCATTGGGGGGAGGTACACATCCTCCCTCTTCTGCTGGAGGGAGAAGGGTATGTTTCCCAGGTCGCCCTTGATGAAGACGATCTTGGATACCCTATTATGATTCTTGTTCACAGTCTTGTGAACCTTGATGTGCGAACCCATCACATAGGCGACCCCGTCGTTGGTCGCACGGTAGGTGAAGAGCTTATGGAAGATGGTGAGATTGAATTCTATCCGCTCCCTATGGAAGAAGGGGGAGAATGCGACCATCATGGAAATCATGTTGGGTACATTGGAATAAATGTACCTGATTTGACGAAGCCTCACCCTACTCAATGATATACATCAAAATGTATTTGATGTATTTTGAGTTACCTTGTGCAGGTTAAGTATTTGCAAGGAAAGCTGAAAAGTTTCTAAGTCCATGTGTCAACACCCAGAAGCAAAGTGTCGACACTTAAGAAGACTTGTGTCGACACCCAGAGAAGCAGTGTCGACACTTGGAGTAATTGTGTCGACATCAGTAATGCAGAGTCGACACCAGAAGGAAAGTGTAGACACACATATAGGTTGTGTCGACACTCAATGAAGAAATGTCCAGAGAAGCTGTGTCGACACTTAGAAGCAGTGTCGACACCCAGAGGAACTTTGTCGACATCAAAAGTGTCGACACTAGGAGGCTGTGTCGACACTCAGCAAAAGTTCAACAAAGCTCAAGTACAAGTGTCGACACTAGGAGGCTGTGTCGACACTCATCAAAATGTCCACAGAGTCTAAGTACAAGTGTCGACATAATGAAGAATATGTCGACACACAGCAAAAGTCTCAACACATGAAGAAAGTGTCGACACTAGGAGGCTGTGTCGACACTCAGTAAATTTCAATGAAGTCTAAGTACAAGTGTCGACATAAAGGAGATGTGTCGACACTCAGCAAAAGAATCAACACAGAAGGCATGTGTCGACACCAAGAAGATGTGTCGACACTGAACAAGTTCAACACAAGAAGATGTGTCGACACAAAGGAGTTGTGTCGACACTTACAAGCAATCAGCTAAGTATCAAAGAAGAAGGACTTGTGTCTACATACAGGATCAGTGTCGACATATGTTGAAGAAGCAGTGTCGAGAAGCAGATTCTACAACACAAGGAGTTGTGTCGACACTATGAAGGCTTGTGTCGACACTTAGTCTACTTGTGTCGACACTAAGTCTATAAGTATCGACACTTAAAGACTGACTGTCTCGACACTTTCAGACAGTTACAGAGAATTCAAGAAGTGACTGGATAACTTGACAGCTACCATTCCAGCCCGTCTACTACAACTGTCAGAGCTGTCAGAAAGCTGTTAGAAACCGGATCAGCCGGTCACCATGAAGAAAGCCTATATAAAGGCTTATTCTGTCAACAAAAGAAGATGATCAAATAATTCATTGAAGAATCAATTCAAGTGAAGATCTAAGTAGTTGGAGAGAGAGAGCTCCTTCCAAGAATACAGTTGTTGAACCAGGCTGTGAAGAAAGTTTCAGATTGAGATCTGAATCTTAAGTTGCAGTGATTGAAGATCAACTCCATAGAGAATCAACCCTACTGTGTTCTAAATTCAAGAAGCTTTGAAGGAAGCTAAGGGAGGTTTATCTCAACAAAGTTCTTCCAAGAACTCATCAAGAAACCTGTCAACTCTTCTCTCTTATTCTGAGTTGTAGGTATATACATTATATTTTTAATTTCTTGTAGGATCCTTAGGGATCTAAGTTGTAAGCCTGAAATTATAAAGGCTGAGTGGTAGGGCCTGTGTGCCTGAGTGTAGGAGATTCATTTCTCTGAGTGTAGGCCTTGTGGCTGAGTGTAGGTCTTTGTGAAGACTGAGTGGTAGGGCTGTGTGCCTGAGTTGTAGGAGTGGGATCACTCTGAGCTGTAGGAACCTATTTGGGGTTCTGAGTGTAAGATCTGAGGATCTGAGGAATAGTGGAGAAGTTGGGCCGAATCTAGTACACTACTTGATAGCGAAGGGGGAAAGTGGATGTACCCATACCTTGGGGAACCACTATAAAACTGTGTGTACTCTGTGTGTGCTAGATTCTGTAATTGCTGTGCTGTGTATGCTGTGTGTAAAATTCTGTGATTCTGCCTAAAAGTTTAAAAAGATCAAAGTCACCTATTCACCCCCCCTCTAGGTGATTAGGTACAATTTCTTTCAAGTGGTATCAGAGGGAGGTTACTCAAAAAGGACATAACTGTCTGAGTAAAAGATCCTATTGGCAGATTCAGTATAATCAAGTGCAGAATCAAGAAAATCAAGAAAATGGGTTCAACAGAGAATCACAAAGAACTTGGATCCATGAAGTTGCCAATCTGTAGAAAGGAGATCTTTGACATCTGGAAAGAAAGGGTTAGGCTATTTATGGAAGCCTATGACCCTAGAATCTATATCACAGTTAAAGAAGGGCCATATGTGCCAATGAAGGTATCTGTGTTGGATGCAAATCAGAGAACTCCAAAAGACTTTTCAGAGATGACTAAAGATGAGATTGTTCTGGCCACCATGGACAAGAGGGCTCAAAATATAATTGTAAGTGCAATAGATGATGCCACATTTCAGAATTTGATACACTGTAAAACATCAAAGGAAATGTGGGACACACTGATAGTGTACATGGAGGGCTCTGAAGAAGTTAGACAGGACAGAAAGTCTTTACTAAACCAAGAGTATGAGAGCTTTAGACAAGGAAGGTCTGATAGCATAACTGAGTGCTACAAGAAATTCTATAGGATTGTCAATGAGTTGATGTCTTATGGAAGAGAATTCAGCAATTATGAGCTGAATGATAAGTTCTTGAGATCCCTAACTAAAGATTGGGATACTAAGATTTGTGCCATAAGGGAAATGACCAAATTAGCAGACATTCCTCCTCCAACATTGTTTGGCAAACTGTTATCCTATGCAATGCAGTTGATGGTAAGGAAGGAGGAGGAGAAGACTACAAGAATTGAGCACAAAGAAAGAGCTGTGGCTTTCAAGACAGAAGCCACTAGGAAATATAAAAGTAAGTCTCCATCTCCACCTCCAAAAGTTGCTGAGACTGAGACAGATGAGTCAGAAAGTAAGAATTCTGAAAGCAGTGAGAGTGATGAGGACTTTGCAGCTTTCACTAGACATTTTTAGAAGTTTCTTAAGAGGAAACAGTGGAGGTCTAAGCCATCCACTTCACAGAAGTCATCAAAGTATGACAAGAGAAAGCACAAGACAAGTAGAACTACATCTTCAAAGATAGTCTGTTATTGTTGTAACAAACAGGGACATGTTGTTGCTGACTGTCCAGAGAAGAGAAAAGAGTCAACTGATAAGAAGAAGACTCAGATCAAGGGCAAAAAGGAAAGGTCCTTTGTTGCTGAGAAGGACAAAAGTCTGTCAGATATGTCTTCTTCAGACACTGATTCAGAAGCTGAAGCTTACATTGGACTGTTTGCTGAAGAAGAAGAAGATGAGTTCATCCAATTAATGAACTCAATATATGAGCAAGAGGACAATCAGTGCCAGGGACTGATGGCCTTGTCAGAAGGAGACAAAATCCAGGATCAGCCTGGACCAAGTCAGGTACAAAATTGTTCTGCTGATTCAATTTCTAGTACTGGGTCAGATTCAGATACATCATCATCAAGTGATGAGAGTGGATCTGAATCTGAAGGAGATATTCATCAATTAATTGATGAATATAGAGTAGTGTTGCAAGCTTTGAAGAAAAGAAAATCCTTGACCAAGAGTCAGGCTAAGGAGATTGCTAATCTCAAAGTGGCTGCAACAGATTTTGATTAGTTGATTGATTAAAAACTAAATGAAATAGCCAGGCTGAAGAACATAATTGTTATTAATATGGGGACTATAACATTTAAAAATGATCAAATCAGAAATCTGGAGATTAGTCTTTAGAAAGAGAGAGACATAGTTGTAAGGTTTTCTAAACCAAAGTCTGTTCTACCTTTGATAGATGAATTTGTACATCAAAAGGGTAAAACTGGATTAGGGTTTACAAAACCTGCTACGACTGTAAAGTCCAAGTCTAAGGGCAAATCCCCAGTACTCAACAAGCCTGCTGTAGATACTACAGCCAGGGTTGTACCTAAGCAAAGGTACACAGATTTGAGTGCTGGTGTTGTGGCAAGGTAGGCCACTTTGCCATAGACTGTTGGCACAATTCAAGTGCCAAGGTGAGTAGCAATCTGGCTACTAGAAAAGCTACAGGTAGTTTTGTTAAGAGGCAAACTAACTGAAAGTCCACCTAGTGTCAACTACCTTCACCTATGGGGGGGGGGGGAATAGGTGACGTGCAGCATTTTTGCGGAATTAAAATTGTACCTGCACACGAAAATAAAACAACACAGCAAAGAAGGTACACAAGCAATTTATAGTGGTTCCCCGATTTGGGTACATCCACTTTACCCCTTCGACCTATCTCCCAACAAGGGATGACTCGATCACTTCACCAACAGGATTGAAATCCAATCCTTGCACTATCGGAAGGAACCCTTCCACACGTAGGAGACAACACTCCCACAACACGGGTTGCACCCAACCCTTACAACTCGGAACCAACGTTCCTTTACAACAAAAATGAACTAGAATGTACAAGAAATACAAACTACTTTTGGAGACTAAGGTGTCCCTCTTCGCTGACGACGTGTTCTTGAAGTCCACGAAGAGTCCACAACCCTAGATCTCACTTGGAGAGAATCTCCCCGGAACCGGCGGCGGCAAGAAGGGCGGCGACTTGATTCTCGGGATCGGCGGCGACGACGGTGTGTGGCTGCTGTACTTTGGAGATTCCAACTTCGTAGCAACGCTAGCAAGGTCTTCCAACAGTCACACTAGGATCGGTCGTCTCGATCGATTCGGACGGGGAAGGTTTTCCCGATCAACAAATCAAGAGACAAGGGATCTCTGGTTAGACGCGTGAGACTCTATGCTTGGCTATGCTTCTATCGCCGGAAGATCTGGAGGAAACCAAGATCAAACGGCCGGCGATCGACTTGCACGAGCGACGACGGCGGCGAAGCAGTTTCGCGATTTTAGGTCAAGATCGTCGCTTGGCTTCTTTCTGTGTGTCTTGACTGTTCAAAAATACACGTGTATTTATACACAGGTATACTCCTAAATGACCGTTGTGGGTCCCACCAGAAGAAACCCAAAAACCGGTTCAAAACAGTGCCAGCGGCAAAGTCCGGTCCAGCGGGATTCAGAAAAATGCCCAAGTCAAAATCGGCGAGAATCAAAGGTGATTCTCGTCGAATCGTCGAGAATCACCTTTGATTCTCGACGATTCGGCGAGAATCACAATCGAAGTTGACTTGTTTGCACTCATTGACTTAGCTGGAAAGAGACGGCGAGAATCAGCCTGTGATTCTCGACGATTCGGCGAGAATCACTTGGTGATTCTCATCGATTATGACTTAGCTCCAGAGTCGCATGCTTTGATGAAGTCGGATAGCGACGGCAAGAATCAGCCAGTTATTCTCGATGATTCGGCGAGAATCACTAGTGATTCTCGCCGAATCGGCGAGAATCACTTGGTGATTCTCGTCGATTCACACTTAGACGATTTTTCGTCTTTCCACCCATGAGCTGCTCTTTGACCCATCCTTGCTCCTTGTCTGCTCTTGCATAATCACAGCCCTGTACTTGAAAGTAAGTACACTCCAATAGAGAGAGTACACGTAGGCCAACACACTGATCTGCTCAACGAGGGATTACGTCGTGCAGACCTGTGTATATTGACCTACTGCACCCTGACATTGGTGTGCACTTAGCGTGGAAAAACTACAAGCACAACTTGAAATAATTTGTCAAATACATTGTCTATTTACCTTAGCTTGTCTAGGGGCTTCTTCAAATCAGGTACGTTGTGGATACAATACCCAACAATCTCCCCCTATTTGAAGAAGCCTAAACCCCACAAGCTAAGGTGAATAGAGCATATGGGAATGAAAATCATAAACTTGAAATTGAGTTGAGTGAGTTATTCATTACCAATACCAATTTCTTGGGAGCAAACTTGGAGCCACCTTAGCCTTAGCCGAGAGGGTAATCTCCCCCTTTTCGGCTTCTGCAAATCTGGGTCTGTTGCATTTGACCCCTTGCTCCCCCTCAGTTCTTGCACCTGTGCTCTCACTTGAGTTCCTGGCAGAGGCTCCCCCTAGATGCACGAGCCTGGAGCTTCTGTAGTCTTCATTCCTCATAGTTTAGCATCCCCAATTCAGTTTTGAAAAGACTGAAATTGGCCTCGTCTAAGGGCTTTGTGAATATATCTGCAATCTGCTTGTCCGTGGGGACATAACAGAGAGAGATGTCCTTGTTCTCCACATGCTCCCAAATGAAGTGGTATCGCACTTCAATATGCTTCGTTCTGCTGTGTGATACCTGATTGTTGGTAATTGCAATTGCACTGGAGGAGTCGCAGTACATTGGAACTTCCATGAACTGAAGGTCATAGTCGGCTAACTGGTTTCTGATCCATAGGAGTTGTGCGCAACAGCTGCCTGCCGAGATGTACTCATACTCTGCTGTGGAGGTTGCAACACAATTCTGTTTCTTGCTATTCCATGAAATAAGCCTTCGTCCGAGGAATTGACACGTCCCGGAGGTGTTTTCCTGTCATCCCTACTCCCTGCAAAATCAGCATCTGAAAAACCTATTAGCTCGACATCATTGTTTCTCGGGTACCACAAGCCAAGATTGGGAGTACCTTTAAGGTATCTTAGAATTCGCTTTGCAGCGACATAGTGAGATTCCTTAGTGTTCACCTGATATCTGGCACAGACACATGTGGAGAACATGATATCCGGTCTACTGGCAGTAAGGTAGAGCAGGGATCCAATGATGGTTCTGTATTTGGTTTCATCGAAAGGTTTACCTTTCTCGTCCTTATCCAGAGACATAGTGGATCCCATTGGAGTCCTCATAGAGGTTGCATTCTCCATACCGAATTTCTTAAGGAGTTCATTTGTGAACTTCATCTGAGAGATGAAGATTCCATCCTCAGACTGTTTCACTTGAAGTCCCAAGAAATACTTGAGCTCTTCCATACTGCTCATTTCAAACTTTCCTTGCATAAGTTTAGAAAACTTTTTGCAAAGATTGTTTTCCGTTGAGCCGAATATAATGTCATCGACATAGATTTGCACCAGCAAAATCTTGCCTTTGACTTCCCTGAGAAACAATTTTTTATCTATTTTACCTCTAGAGAACTTGTTCTCAAGAAGAAAACTAGATAAAGTCTCATACCAAGCTCGTGGAGCTTGTTTTAAACCATATAGAACTTTATTAAGGAAGTATACATGATTGGGATAAGTAGGATTGACAAAACCTGGGGGTTGAGCGACGTATACTTCCTCCTTCAGGTCTCCGTTCAAGAAAGCTGATTTCACATCCATTTGATAGACTGTGAATCCTTTGTGCGAAGCATACGCCAGGAACAGTCTGATTGCCTCGAGCCTTGCCACTGGTGCGAAGGTCTGGTCGAAGTCAATCCCCTCCTCCTGTCTGTAACCTTGAGCCACCAGCCTGGCCTTGTTCTTTATGATGACACCATGTTCATCCAGTTTGTTTCGGAAGATCCACTTGGTTCCAATCACATGCTGCTTGTGTGGTCTAGGAACCAGCGTCCAAATGTTGCATCGTTCGAATTGATGTAGTTCATCTTGCATGGCCAAAATCCATGCCGCGTCTTTGTTCGCCTCGTCGAACTTCTTTGGCTCAACCTGTCACAGGAAGCTAAGATGCAAAACTTCGTTAATAGTACCTCTTCGAGTTCTGACACCGACACGAGGATCTCCGATGATCTGATCTCTAGGATGATCCCTCACGTGCTGGAGCTCTAGAAGTCTGGCGTCTGGAGCTTCGATTACTTCTTGGGCTTATCCTTCTTCTAAGATATTTGTTCCATTTTGATCTTCAACATTCCTCGATGACATGGAGGTGGAAACTTTGACGTACTTAGGAGTATCATCTTTAGCGGTCTCATCGAGACTCAGCTGTTCAAGTCGAGTACCTGCATCTTCAAGAATACCGCTGGAAGAAGTGTTGTTAAGCAAACTTCCTTCATCAAATACAACATTAATGGATTCTTCTACCACTAGGGTTTTCTTATTGAAGACCCTATATGCCCGACTGTGGGAACTATAGCCCATGAATATGCCTTCGAAGCATTTTTCACCAAATTTAGTACGCGATTACTTCCCATTATTTAGTACATAGCATCTGCAACCAAAAATCCTCAAGTAGGACATGGTTGGTTTCCTGCCTCTCAGTAGCTCATAAGGCGTCTTACGATGATGCTTGTTGATCAATGCTCGGTTTTGTACATGACAAGCTATATTGACCGCCTCTGCCCAGAAGTATTCTGGGAGAGAAGCGTCTGTCAACATTGTCGTGCAAGCTTCAATGAGAGTTCTATTTCTCCTCTCCGCAACTCCATTTTGCTGAGGAGTGCGCGGGGAGGAAAACTCATGAAAGATACCTTGTTCTTCACAAAACTCTGTCATAGCACCAGATTCGAATTCTGTTCCATGGTCACTTCTGATTTTGACCACTGAGCAGTTAAATTCGTTCTGAACCTGCTTGACAAAACTAGTGAAGATGTCAAACGTATCTGACTTTCGTTTTAAGAAGAACACCCATGTAAACCGAGAATGATCATCAACTATCACTAGCGTATAGGACTTGCCTCCCAAGCTATGAACTTGCATTGGACCAAACAAGTCCATATGAAGAAGATAAAGGCACCGGGAAGAGTCTTTGTCTGTAATGCTCTTAAAGGTAGCCCGAGTCTGTTTGCCCATCTGGCATGCAGGACATGGGCTATCTTTGATGCACTTGATAATGGGAGCATCCCTTACTAAGTTTTTAGAAAACAGCATACTAATTGTCTTGAAATTAATATGTGCCAATCTCTTGTGCCATTGATCACAAAGAGATGCACTGCCAGCTGCCACTAGGCATACGGGGGTAGATGAATCTAAACTAAGAAAATTTAAGCAGAAAATATTTCGGCTCCTAATGCCTGTTAATACCGTCTCAGAGGAGGCACATGATATTATCAGACATTTATCCTTGCAGAACTTAACGTCATAACCCTTGTAACATAACTGACTTACACTGATCAGGTTATGGTTTAACCCTTCAACATACGCCACGTCGGTGATAGAGATTATACCGTTGGAAATCATACCGTAACCTCTGGTGACTCCTCGATCTGACCCTCCAAAGATGACTTTGGGTCCATTCTCGACTGGAGTGTAATCACGCAGCAGGCTTCTTGTCCCAGTCATATGCCGGGAGCATCCACTGTCCAAATACCAGATCGGCGTTTTGGCGGCCTTTGGACATTCCTGCAAAACAAAATTAATTTCCCTTAGGAACCCAATCGAACTTGGGTCCTAGATTCCTGGTTAGCATACTCCCCCTCGGTTGGTTAACCTTACGAGTGGTCGGCCTCACAGTGCTAACATAGGGAGTCTCGTTATACCTCGGGTTAAACCAACAATCCACGGCAAAGTGACCGACTTTGCCACAACACCAACAGTCAAATCTGTTGTACCTCTTCCTAGGCTCCTGCCTTACCCTGGGAATGGTGGGTACAGCCGGGGCCTTGGATCTGGAGGTGGAGGCCTCATAGTGATTGCACTCACATGACTTCTTCACCTTCTGTTTCGTTAGTATAACAGGCTTGACTCTTGGTGCCTGCTTTCTATTATGTCCGCTAGAGAATTGACCATAATTTCTCATGTGGATTTCCTCATAAGGTGCCTTGAGGGCACTCTCACCGAAGTTCCGGGGAAAGGTCCAACCATCATATCGGCTCTTTGGCTTTGCAACTGAGGGCCAGAAATGATGACCAAAGGTTGATTTAAAATCATGTTGGTTGCAAGGAAAGCTAGGCATTCTGAACGCAACAGGACTGAGCGGAGCCTTTCCCTTTTCAGCAGAGGCCTTCTTGGCGGCCTTATTCTTCCTCTGGTTCCTGTTTCTCCTGGATGAGGAACCAGATACCCCAACATGCCCCAAGCCAGTTCCTTTGGCCTGAGCAGAGAAGGTATCAACAACTGGAAGAACTGTTTTTGGCATAGAGAAGCTCTTGACGATCTTCCTTTCTGCCGCAAGTTGTTCTTCCAACTTGTCGACTTCCTCCTGCTTAAGATCGAGGAGCTTGAGAGACTCTGAATGCTTTGAAGTCAGGTCTAGGTGCTCCTGTCGGAGAGAGATCAAACTGGTGATCTCTTCCCTTATGGAGACACTCTCACCCTTAAGGAATTTCACTTCCTTTTTCTCAGCCTTCAATCTCTTACGGCACTCCTCGAAAGTGTTGAGCAGAAGCTCATACTTCTCGAGGAGCTCCGCTTCACGGGCCGAAAGGCTATCCTCAGGGTCATCATCCTGAGACTCAGGATCAGATTCAGAGTCGGAGAGAGGGGTGTGAGATTTTACCTTCCTAGTAAATGGGGGGCATTCTCCTTCTGAGTCCGAGCGACCCACCAGCCCGAAGTAGGCTTCCTCATCATCACTGGAGTCTGTGGAATCATACTCACTCAGTGTCTTTGGCCTTTTAGCGATGTAGCTCCGCTCTTTCTTCTTGTCTCTAGAGGATTTGTGCTCATCTCCTTTCCCTTTTTCTCTCTTGCCTTGATAGCAGTCGGCCACGACGTGTCCTGGCTTATTGCATCCAAAGCAAATAATGTCAGAGGAGCGATGTTTGTTCGGTTTAGAAGCATACCTGTTAGAAGAATAGTTTTTCTTCTGATGCCTGGAGGAGGAGCCGTCTTTCTTTCTTTGATTCCTCATCTAGAGGAACTTCTTGAATTCTCGGGTGATGAGGGAGAAATCCTCCTCAGACAGCTCTGAGCTGGAGGAGCATGGCTCGGAGTCCTCCTCCTCATCCTTTTTCCTGGTACGGTATGAAACCGCACCCTTGCCTTTTCTGGAGTGAATGGCTTTTAGAGCCACAGTCTTTTCTTTGGCTGAAGCCTTCTCTGCTTCTTCTTCTGCTTTCCTGGTGTTCAGTTGAAGCTCATAGGACATCAGCTTCCCAAACAGAATTTGCGGGTCTGTTTCAGCTAGTCTGCCAAACTCTCGGATGGCGCAGATCTTTGTGTCCAATTCCTTAGTAAGGGTCCTAAGGAATTTATCATTGAGTTCACCATTAGTGAACACTCTTCCGTATCCTTTGAGGGCATTGACAATCTTGAGGAAGTTCTCGAAGGTGACTCCGATCTATTCCTTAGGTCCTTGTCTGAAGGCCTCATATTTCTAGTTCAGGAGGGATCTACGATCATCCCTCACTTCATCAGTGCCCTCCATTAGGATGATCAGGCAATGCCAGATCTCCTTTGCTGTCCTGCAGTTGCAGAAGTTCTGCATCATTGAGTCATCAACCGTGCTGACTAGAATATTCTGCGCCTTTTTGTCAAGTCCTACTAGCACCATCTCGTCCTTGTCCATTTCAGAAAGTTTCTTCGGCACTTTCTTGGTAGGATCAATGGTGGAGACCTTAGTGGGGACATAAGGTCCCTCCTCCACGATCATGAAGAGTCGAGGATCAACTGCTTCCATGTAGAACCTGATCCTTTCCTTCCAGATAGGAAAGTTGAGCCTGATGCACACTGGGATCTTGCCTGTGAACTTGAGCCCGTCCATAGTAGATGTTTGCCTTCTTCTTGACACTAGCGGCAGGATTCTACTCAAGGTGTTAACCTTTTTGATGAGTAACCTGCCTTTGATACCACTTGAAAGTCCACCTAGTGTCAACTACCTTCACCTATGGGGGGGGGGGGGGAATAGGTGACGTGCAGCGTTTTTGCGGAATTAAAATTGTACCTGCACACGAAAATAAAACAACACAGCAAAGAAGGTACACAAGCAATTTATAGTGGTTCCCCGATTTGGGTACATCCACTTTCCCCCTTCGACCTATCTCCCAACAAGGGACGACTCGGTCACTTCACTAACAGGATTGAAATCCAATCCTTGCACTATCGGAAGGAACCCTTCCACACGTAGGAGACAACACTCCCACAACACGGGTTGCACCCAACCCTTACAACTCGGAACCAACGTTCCTTTACAACAAAAATGAACTAGAATGTACAAGGAATACAAACTACTTTTGGAGACTAAGGTGTCCCTCTTCGTTGACGACGTGTTCTTGAAGTACACGAAGAGTCCACAACCCTAGATCTCACTTGGAGAGAATCTCCCCGGAACCGGCGGCGGCAAGAAGGGCGGCGGCTTGGTTCTCGGGATCGGCGGCGACGACGGTGTGTGGCTGCTGTACTTTGGAGATTCCAACTTCGTAGCAACGCTAGCAAGGTCTTCCAACAGTCACACTAGGATCGGTCGTCTCGATTGATTCGGACGGGGAAGGTTTTCCCGATCAACAAATCAAGAGACAAGAGATCTCTAGTTAGACGCGTGAGACTCTATGCTTGGCTATGCTTCTATCGCCGGGAGATCTGGAGGAAACCAAGATCAAACGGTCGGCGATCGACTTGCACGAGCGACGACGGTGGCGGAGCAGTTTCGCGATTTTAGGTCAAGATCGTCGCTTGGCTTCTTTCTGTGTGTCTTGACTGTTCAAAAATACGCGTGTATTTATACACAAGTATACTCCTAAATGACCGTTGTGGGTCCCACCAGAAGAAACCCAAAAACCGGTTCAAAACAGTGCCAGCGGCAAAGTCCGGTCCAGCGGGATCCAGAAAAATGCCCAAGTCAAAATCGGCGAGAATCAAAGGTGATTCTCGTCGAATCGTCGAGAATCAAAGGTGATTCTCGACGATTCGGCGAGAATCACAAAGTGATTCTCGTCGAAGTTGACTTGTTTGCACTCACTGACTTAGCTGGAACGAGACGGCGAGAATCAGCCAGTGATTCTCGACGATTCGGCGAGAATCACTAGTGATTCTCGTCGAATCGGCGAGAATCACTTGGTGATTCTCGTCGATTATGACTTAGCGCCAGAGTCGCATGCTTTGATGAAGTCGGATAGAGACGGCTAGTGATTCTCGCCGAATCGTCGAGAATCACTGGCTGATTCTCGTCGATTCACACTTAGACGATTTTTCGTCTTTCCACCCATGAGCTGCTCTTTGACACATCCTTGCTCCTTGTATGCTCTTGCATAATCACAGCCCTATACTTGAAAGTAAGTACACTCCAATAGAGAGAGTACACATAGACCAACACACTGATCTGCTCAACGAGGGATTACGTCGTGCAGACCCATATATATTGACCTACTGCACCCTGACATTGGTGTGCACTTAGCGTGGAAAAACTGCAAGCACAACTTGAAATATTTTGTCAAATACATTGTCTATTTACCTTAGCTTGTCCAGGGGCTTCTTCAAATCAGGTACATTGTGGATACAATACCCAACACTAACCAGCACCAAGGACCCAAGAATTCTTTGGGTTCTAAGGTTAACTAATCTGTTTTGCAGGTGAGTCCAAGTGACCATACCCCAATATGGTACTTGGACAGTGGATGTTCCAGGCACATGACTGGAACTAGGGGATTGCTAAAGGACTACACACCAATCAAGGATGGTCCTAAAGTCACCTTTGGTGGTTCTGAAAAAGGAATCATCAAAGGTTTTGGTAACATTTCTAGCAACCTTATAACAATTACTCAAGTGGCTTATGTTAAAGGTTTGAAACACAACCTCATTAGTATAAGTCAGCTGAGTGATTTAGGATATGACATCTCATTTGTCAAAGATGGTTGTCATATCAGGAGATCAAATGATCAAGAGATCATTCTGACTGGTTATAGGAAGAGAAATGTCTATTGTCTAGACATTATGTGTGAGAACAATGTTTCTCCTGTGTGTCTTGTAGCTGATGAGAAAGTCTCTCATTGTGTCAAATGGCACAAGAGGCTAGCCCATCTTAACTACAAGATAATTGGCCAACTCTATAGTAAAGAGTTAGTGAGGAATGGTCCTCAGGTTAAGTGTATTAAAGATGGGATTTGCTCAACTTGTCAAAAGGGCAAGCAAACTAGATCCACCTTTAATAACATTGAAAACAAAGATGCTGTGAGGTGCTTATACCTCTTGCATATGGATCTTTTTGGTCCGATGCCAGTTCACAGCCTAGGTAGGAAGGTCTACACATTTGTAGTTGTAGATGACTACTCAAGGTTTTCCTGGGTGTTCTTCATTAGACAGAAATCTGAAACTCCTAATATCTTTTATAGTTTTGTCAAACAAATTCAGAATGAGTTAGACAGTACAGTGGTCAAAATAAGAAGTGACCATGGTACTGAATTCCAGTCTGATAGTATGACAAAGCTATGTGAAGAGTTTGGGATATTTCAGGAATTTTCTTCACCAAGAACACCTCAGCAAAATGGCATTGCTGAGAGGAAAAATAGAACCTTGATTGAGGCTAGTAGAACCCTATTAAGTGACACATCTCTCCCAGAATATTTCTGGGCTGAGGCAGTAAACACTGCATGCCATGTAATTAATAGGGCTACTATCACCAAAAGTCCCAATAAGACCCCCTATGAGATTGTGAAAGGCAGAAAACCAAACCTATCCTATTTCAGGATCTTTGGTTGTAAATGTTATATACTTAACAATGGTAAGTCTTACTTAACCAAATTTGCTGCTAAATCCCAAGAGGGGATCTTTGTTGGGTACAACAACAATAGTAAGGCTTATAGGGTCTACAACTTGACTACTCAAGTTGTAGAAGAGTCAGTACATGTAGTGTTTGATGAAGCTAGACTCATTAACAATGAATTGTCTAGAAGTATTTGCAGCTCCACAAGTGTGACTAAGAAGATGGACAAGCTTACTATTGAAGAAGGATCTACTGCAAGTCAGCATGTGGATGATAGTGGTTGTTGTCCAGGGGGAGTACTAGATGCACCTGATGCAGAAGAAGACCAAGGGGTGCAACAAGTTGAAGAAGCTGAAGGAGTTCAACATGAAGACAGGCTTCCTTCAGCTAATAGACATCTAAAAGATCATCCAGCCAATCAAATTATTGGTGATCTAATTCAAGGGGTACAAACAAGGAGCAGAAATCAAAGTTCAGTACTCTACTCCAGCTTTCTATCCCAAGTTGAGCCAAAGAAATTTGAAGAAGCCATCCTAGACCCTCATTGGATTGAGGCAATGCAAGAGGAGCTGAACCAGTTTAAAAGATGCAATGTCTGGGAGCTAGTTCCTAAACCCAAGGATCACAACATTATAGGAACTAAGTGGATCTTTAGGAACAAGATGGATGAACATGGAGTTATTGTGAAGAACAAAGCTAGACTGGTTGCTAAGGGATATAGACAGGAAGAAGGTATTGACTTTGATCAAACCTTTGCTCCAGTAGCCAGACTGGAGGCAATAAGAATGTTCTTGGCCTATGCAACCTATCAAGGGTTTAAAGTATACCAAATGGATGTTAAGTCAGCCTTTCTGAATGGTAATCTGAAGGAAGAAGTCTATGTTGAACAACCATCAGGTTTTGTTGATTCAACTAAACCTAATTATGTTTATAGACTTAGGAAGGCTTTGTATGGGTTAAAACAAGCCCCTAGGGCTTGGTATGAAACCATGTCTAGTTTCCTCACTGAGAATAAATTCACAAGGGGGAAAATAGACAAGACTCTATTCCTTAGGGAATCCAAAGGCAAGATCATTCTAGTCCAAATATATGTAGATGACATCATATTTGGGTCTACTGAAAGTAGTCTTTGCAAAAAGTTTACAAAACTAATGCAAGGACAATTTGAAATGAGCAGTATGGGGGAACTTCAGTTCTTCTTGGGTCTCCAAGTTAGACAGACTGAGAATGGTTTATCCATATGCCAGTCTAAGTTCACCCTATAATTGATAAGGAAGTATTGTATGGAATCATCCAGTACCATGAAAACTCCTATGGGGTCAAGTATGTCTCTTAGCAAAGATGATGCAGGCAAACCTGTAGATGAGACTTTGTATAGAGGGATAGTTGGCTCCCTATTGTATTTGACTGCAAGTAGACCAGATATCATGTATGCTACATGTGTCTAAACTAGGTACCAAGCTTGCCCTACAGAATCTCATTTGACAGCAGTCAAAAGAATTCTAAGATATCTTAAGGGCACTCCTTATCTAGGCCTTTGGTACCCTAGGAATGGAGACTTTGAACTGACAGGTTATTCAGATGCATATTTTGCAGGCTGCAAGGAAGATAGAAAAAGTATAACTGGAACTTGTCAATTTCTAGGTGGAAGACTGATTTCTTGGAGTAGCAAGAAACAAATAAGTGTGGCTATCTCCACAGCAGAATCAGAATATGTTGCTGCAGGAAGTTGCTGTGCTCAACTTCTATGAATTCAACATCAACTAGAAGACTATGGTATATAAGTAAGTAGAACACCTCTATTTTGTAATTCTACTAGTGTTATTTCTATTTCAAACAATCCTGTCTCCTATAGTAGGACTAAGCATATAGAAATAAAATACCATTTTCTAAGAGAACATGTGGAAAAAGGAGATATTTTACTAGAATATATAAATATAGATAATCAACTAGCTGACATGTATACTAAGCCCTTAGATGAAACCTAATTCAATAGGTTCAAAATTGAATTAGGTATGATAAACTTAGAATAAGTTTTCAAAATTGGCAAAGTAAAATGGTGTCGACACACAGAGTTGTCTGTGTCGACACAGAAAAGTGGTGTCGACATTTCAGAGAAATGGTGTCGACACATCTAGACAGTCTGTGTCGACACTTAAGAGAATTAGTGTCGACACATAAATAGTAGGTGTCGACACATCTAAGGTGGTGTTGACACTTAGGATTTACTCAACATTAGTCCGGTAAAGTCTCGACTAAGTGTCGAGCTAAGCGGTGTCAATACATAAACAAGTGTCGACACATATATTCTGTCGACTATACTTGTGTCGACACATAGTTGTCGAGACATTATAAGTAAGTGTCGACACTTTTCAACAGTGTCGACACAATTTGAGTATTTTGACGCGCCCTTTCATCTTCGATTCTAGAAAGGTATAAATAGGTTTTTGCCATTGTCTGTCGACACGCTCACCAAAGTTTCGAGACCAAACTTGTGTGTCGACATCTCTCTTCTCTAGATTCAAATTTCTTCAAACCCTAATGGCGCCCAAGCTAAAAGAGAATGTGAATGAAGGATATGAACTCGTGCGGCATGCTTTTGATGACGCGGAACCAGAGATCAAAGGCGTGATAACCCTAATAGAAGAGACAGAGTTAGAATTTCTTGTTTCCGAACCGACCAAGATATGGAATAAAGAAGTCCTGGAATTTCTGAATGCAGCAACCCTAGATGAATCAGGACTCAAAATTAAGTCAAGAGTTCATGGGGCAAAGGTGAAGGTCTCACCTAAAAATCTAAGAAAAGTTCTTCAGCTACCAAGAACTATGGAAGAAGAAGATGTTTCAGCTTCTAAGACTAGAGAAGCATTGATATGGTGTGGTTTGGACTCAAATCTGAAAATAGGATCTGTTTTCAATAGGAAGGGAATGAATATGCAAGCCAAATTTCGATCTGAAATTGTTGGCAAGGTTATCTTGAGCAAGCCCGGAGGCCATGACAGAATCTCAGCTCACATGTTTAGCCTCATGACAAGGATAATATTCAAACTAAATACTGATTGGGCTACAGTTATGTTTGAGAAGATAAAAGAGAGTATGAAGAAGCCCAATTTGGGTAGAATACTAAGTCTATACCTAGCTGGTAGTATACTAGAGGTGATGAGTCAAGCAGTTGGAACTAAGATCAACCACATGAGGAGAATGGATTTGAGAATCTTCTCTAGGTGGGATAGAGTCTTGACCAAGGAAATGCCAGCTCCCGAGAAGGAAACACTCCTGAAAAAGAAGAAGAAGACAGCACTTGTGGCTCAAGAATCATCAAGCAGCCCTGAAGAGCATGTAGTGTTCACTCCTGATGAAGAAGACACTGGAAATGCTGGCCAGTCACCTGCTAGACAAGAAGATGCACCAAGGCAGGGGGAGCTACCACAAGCTAGCCCAATTAACCTGGATTCCATCCAGGGGGAGCCTCTACTGGTGGATGAACCAACTCTACTAGAGAGTGAACAAGCAACTCAGACAATACTTGGGGTAATAACTGAAATTAATAACTTAAATTTCCACATTGAGGGTGATGTGTTGTCTGATTCATTACCTCATGTTAATCAGCAAACACAGACACATAGCCAACCCCAAGATGTTGTCATGGAGGAAACATCTGTTGCTGGTCAAGTTGTTGATGAGATAAGAGTTTCTCCACCCCATCCACAACAGGAATTTACCCTAGAAGAGCTATTCCCAGATCTTCTACAAACAGATTTTGAGAAAGAGAAAGCTGCTGCTGAGGGGGAGAAGGCCCATGTTGAGGGGGAGCATGTGGTTATTGTTGAGGAAACTACAAGGAAGGAACCTGAAGTGCCAAAGGATGCTGAGCAGGTTCCTAGGACTGATAAGGATTTACCTTCAAGCCCTAAGGACAGGGTTGATATTGCAAGCACATCTGCTTCTGAAGATGAAGAGGCTGCAAGAGCCAAGAAGAGAAAATTTCAAGTTTTCAAGAGGAGGAGCCAGACATATAAGAAAGCTTTATAAATAATAGCACCACAGCCTGCACCACAGCCAACCCCATCTACAGATTTCAGTTCTCTGATGGTTGCATTACAGACAAAGATGGATGAGCAAAGACAAGCTCTGGAAAAGTATATGGATGAAGGGCATAAGTCATTGCAATTTGATCTGGCCCAAGACATCAAGTCAATCAGATTTGAAATGAATCTGAGCAAGAAAGAGATGACTGACTGCTTCTATAAAGAGGGAATGCAGTAGTCTTTTTGGCTGCTCATCAAGAAAATATCAAGAAACAAATTGAAGACATGACAGTAAAGCAAGGCTATGTCCTGGAAAAACAGATAAGAATGAATGATAATTTGACTGAATCACACAATGTGATAGTCACTGAGATGCAGAATCTGGCTGCTTCTCAAACTACAACAAGGACTACTGCCCAGGAAGAGTTTGATAAGAAGTTCCAAGAGCACATCACTGCTTTTAAGACTGTTCTTGAAGACTCTAAGAAGGCAATAACTGAACAACTTCAGAAGTTCAAACCCTTCTATAAAGATGGAGTTAATTATCTGAATCATCAAAGAAGGTTTCAGAAAGATGATCTAAGGGATCACATTGAAAGAGAAGTCATAAAGGGGGAGAGGGTGTTAGTCAAAGCCAGCTCTGATCATGCAAAGTGGATTTCAAATTCCATCAGAGCCACCCTTGGATATCCTCCATTATGTGATGATGACAATGTTGCAGAGTCTGGGATTAAACCTGCATATCTTGGAGGGGAGCAAGCTAAAGTGGCTAAAGTAATATACCCTCCACCAGACTTTGATATGATACATCAAGACATACAATCAATGTATAGCCCTCCTGAGGGAATTCAGAAGGTCATCATAGAGAAAGTGGTTCAGCCAGTGCCAGAGGCTATACTAAAAGAACAAGAGGCTTTGCAGAAAGAACAAGATGCCCAATTGTCTAAGAAGAGATTCAGGGAGCAAGCTGAATTGAGGCCTGACTTTGAACAATGGAGCCCCATTTCCAGAAATATTATCTTGACTGCATGGAAGGCTACCAAGGACAATATCCAGGATAGAAACAAGTGGTATTCTAAACTGGAGTGGAGGAAGCATGAGACCAGGCAAGAGGAAATTGTGCAATATAAAAGAAAGGCTAAGATGTGAAAGCTACCTCCTACTGCCCAGGAGCCTAGCAAGTACTTTCCAAAGCCTTATCATTACTTTGAAAGACAAAAGATCAAAGCTGAAGATTTGAAAAAGAAGGATCTTAAAGGAAAGAAGCCTGCTGCTGCTGAAGATGCTAAAGCCCCAGTCCAAGCCAAGATACAATCAGGAAAGGGCATTGTGACCAAGGAGCCTGAGCAGTAATAGGATAGAATTGTTCTTTAGTTTATAGTTGTAATTATTTGATTTTAAACTCTCTGTAAACTTTTGAATAATGAATATGTTGAAGTTCTTAGAACTATGTGATATGTGTTAAATTTATTACATTATTGTTCTGAGATATTTGTGAATACATGTTTGTTTATACATGTTTATGTACTTACCCTGTCATTTAATCTTGTTTTACATCATACTGTAAATTTGTTATGTATGGTGTATATCATTGACTAAGGGTTATGACTTCTCCAAATAGGGGGAGATTGTTGGGTACATTGGAATAAATGTACCTGATTTGAAGAAGCCTCACCCTACTCAATGATATACATCAAAATGTATTTAATGTATTTTGAGTTACCTTGTGCAAGTTAAGTATTTGCAGGGAAAGCTGAAAAGTTTCTAAGTCCATGTGTCGACACCCAGAAGCAAAGTGTCGACACTTAAGAAGACTTGTGTCGACACCCAGAGAAGTAGTGTCGACACTTGGAGTAATTGTGTCGACATCAGGAATGCAGAGTCGACACCAGAAGGAAAGTGTCGACACATATAGGTCGTGTCGACACTCAATGAAGAAATGTCCAGAGAAGCTGTGTCGACACTTAGAAGCAGTGTCGACACCCAGAGAAACTTTGTCGACATCAAAAGTGTCGAAACTAGGAGGCTGTGTCGACACTCAGCAAAAGTTCAACAAAGCTCAAGTACAAGTGTCGACACTAGGAGGCTGTGTCGACACTCAACAAAATGTCAACAGAGTCTAAGTACAGGTGTCGACATAATGAAGAATGTGTCAACACACAGCAAAAGTCTCAACACATGAAGAAAGTGTCGACACTAGGAGGCTGTGTCGACACTCAGCAAATTTCAATGAAGTCTAAGTAGAAGTGTCGACACAAAGGAGATGTGTCAACACTCAGCAAAAGAATCAACACAGAAGGCATGTGTCGACACCAAGAAGATGTGTCGACACTGAATAAGTTCAACACAAGAAGATGCGTCGACACAAAGGAGTTGTGTCGACACTTACAAGAAATCAGCTAAGTATCAAAGAAGAAGGACTTGTGTCTACACACAGGATCAATGTCGACACATGTTGAAGAAGCAGTGTCGAGAAGCAGATTCTACAACACAAGGAGTTGTGTCGACACTATGAAGGCTTGTGTCGACACTTAGTCTACTTGTGTTGACACTTAGTCTATAAGTGTCGACACTTAAAGACTGACTGTCTCGACACTTTCAGACAGTTACAGAGAATTCAAGAAGTGACTGGATGACTTGACAGCTGCCATTCCATCCCGTCTACTGCAACTGTCAGAGCTGTCAGAAAGCTGTTAGAAACCGGATCAGCCGGTCACCATGAAGAAAGCCTATATAATGGCTTATTCTATCAACAGAAGAAGATGATCAAGTAATTCATTGAAGAATCAATTCAAGTGAAGATCTAAGTAGTTGGAGAGAGAGCTCCTTCCAAGAAGACAGCTGTTGAACCAGGCTGTGAAGAAAGTTTCAGATTGAGATCTGAATCTTAAGTTGCAGTGATTGAAGATCAGCTGCATAGAGAATCAACCCTACTGTGTTCTAAATTCAACAAGCTTTGAAGGAAGCCAAGGGAGGTTGATCGCAGCAAAGTTCTTCCAGGAACTCATCAAGAAACCTGTCAACTCTTCTCTCTTATTCTGAGTTGTAGGTATATACATTGTATTTTTAATTTCTTGTAGGATCTTTAGGGATCTGAGTTGTAAGCCTGAAATTATAAAGGCTGAGTGGTAGGGCCTGTGTGCCTGCGTGTAGGAGATTCATTTCTCTGAGTGTAGGCCTTGTGGCTGAGTGTAGGTCTTTGTGAAGACTGAGTGGTAGGGCTGTGTGCGTGAGTTGTAGGAGTGGGATCATACTGAGCTGTAGGAACCTATTTGGGGTTCTGAGTGTAAGATCTGAGGATCTGAGGAATAGTGGAGAAGTTGGGCCGAATCTAGTACACTACTAGATAGGCGAAGGGGGAAGTGGATGTACCCATACCTTGGGGAACCACTATAAAACTGTGTGTACTCTGTGTGTGCTAGATTCTGTAATTGCTGTGCTGTGTATGCTATGTGTAAAATTCTGTGATTCTGCCTAAAAGTTTAAAAAGATCAAAGTCACCTATTCACCCCCCCTCTAGGTGATTAGGTACAATTTCTTTCAAATCACATTCGTGTTCAGTTGCATGGGCATCATGCCAAAAAATACTTGAGGTTCTGGCGGATTTCCGGCCAGAGGGGCAAGCACAACCTCACCTCGAAGTGCGAGATAGGGAAGGAGAGCTCATCCTCATAAAATGAATTAATGGCCTTGCCCTCTGTGGGTCGACGCACCTCATATCAAGTGGGCACGTTCTCGGCTTTGAAGTGAGCGAGCCCATCTTGGTGGTATTTTCGTCAAAGAAAAGGTATTCGGTAAATTGTCAAGCGCACTTGGACCGCCTGTGGCGTCAGGTCACGTCTTTCCCATGTCCGCAAAAGGGTTGGAGTGCAAGAGCATGTAGCTAGAAGAGCAGTAGGGGGGAGGTATGAATGCAATAAAGACGATGCCCTAGGGGGTTGGTGAGAGGGCATATTTATAGAAAATCGAACTTATGGCCTAACCTAAAAGTCAGTTCAGCTTGCCAGCCCTAGCTCGCCGACTCCGACTCGCCGACCCGGCGACCTGGCCTGTCCTAGTGTGAGCTGAACCTAGATGACACAACATATTATTTCAAGTATCATATTGAGTTCTAAAAGTTATTCAAGTTATTACAGACAGGGACATTCGCAGCCCCGAGAAGAAGGAAGTTCGTAACAAGCAGAAGAAAGTTCGGTCAACACGCAGGAGCTGGGGGGTGCTGGGGGGCGAGGGCTGGTATGCTCTTCTAGGGAGCCTTTTCCATCTACCCCGACCTCGCGCCCCCATCCCCGGCGGTCGATGCGGGTTGAGGAACTCACGGACCAGGTCCGTGTCCCAACTGAAGGTCTGCACATTTTCGTTAAGTCTCTCCATAACTATGGTGGGGGACATCATCTCGCTTGCCGAGCTGTGCTCCATCTTATCCGCGAGCAGCACATAGTCCTGCTCCAGCACCCGCTGTCTCTGATTGCTATATGCATTTTCCGCTCAAAGTTTGCATAAGGCGGCGTCCTGCTTCTTCAGCACTTCTACTACTCGCCGCCTCAGCTCCTCAGGATCCAGCGAGTCATCCAAGAAGCTTTACATCACCCTGGGGTCCGGGGGTGACGAGCGGCGAGCCGGTTCTGAAGATTCCTTGACTTCAAATGGAGCAGGGTAACTTGCAATAATAATCAACTCCAGTAGAAAGAGGGTGCAAATGCAATAAAGATGCTTCGGCAAAATGTTTTAGTAAACGTGGAGCTTACGAGATGAGCTCGGTAATCCTTGGGGGGTGTGCAAAAGAGGCAAGACTAAGTTCTTACCGTGACCCGAAGGATGGATTCCTGGGGAGATGAGGTTGAAGCTGGGAATTGGGATGTCTCCATCCCTTTTCCCCGCGAGTGCAGGAGTAGGTGTGGGCTGTTGTTGGGTACATTGGAAAATGTGTACCAGATTTGGAGAAACCTCACCTAACTCAATGATATGCATCAAGTTGTATTTGATGTTCTTGATACTCTAAACAAGTGTCTTGGGATGGATGACAGGGCCAGATCAAAGAATTTGGGCCATTCATTGTGTCCTTATGAAACACAGAAAAGCTGTCTCAGAATTCTTGACAATACTGTGTCGAAACAAAACTCTCTGTCGAGTCAAGACACGACAAAGGACACATTCCAGTATGTGTCTTGTGTCGAGACATGAATTCTGTCGACACCAACTTTGTCAAGATGTTTATGTCGACATACAGGAGTTGTATCGACACATTCCACAGGCTGTGTCGAGAAGTACAAATAAGCTGGTCGATTGTGTCAACACACAGACTATGTGTGTCGAGTGAAGTATTCACTCGACATTCTCTGCTGTTGAATAAAGTCTAATAACACTGAAGTAAGGGGACTGTGACAGCTAGTCAGAGGTGTCATTCCGGAACAGCCGGTTCCCTAAAATTGCTGTATTATAGGACACTACAATAGCTAATCCTCCAAAGAAAAAGAAGAAACAGTAACAGATGTAGGAGAAAATCACCATCCAGTGATTATATCCTGAACAGTCTGCCTGACAATCAAGTCTGAGGAATTCAGTTAATTTTTGAAGGAATCAGAAGATCAACTCCAACATCAAGGTGAGATTCAATAATTTTGAAGACAGAAATCCTTATCAATTCTATCAAGAACTGATCAAGCCTCAGGTTGAAGATATAATTATCTTTTCATCAATAATTTTTGTAGGATCTGTAATAGATCTGAGAGTAAGCGATTTACAAAGCCTCTAGGTAAACAGTTGTACAACTGAGGTAACACTCTGAAGGCGTGTTACAGTTGTAGGAAGAGTTCCAGTCTTGGTTCTGAGCTGTAAGATCTAGGATCTGAAAGAAGGAAGGAAGTTAGGCCGAATCTAGTACACTGGTAGATAAGCGAAGGGGAAAGTCCCATCATTTGGGGAAGTGTGCAATCTGTATGCTGTGTGTATGTGAATACAGCTACTAAATTAGATAGAGCCTACGTAAAAAAGAATGAACCTATTCAGTTTCATCTTGAAACCAATTCTTTCAAGATCATTACTCACTAACAGAGTAGATGAGAAATCTACCATTGAGAGGAGTTTGATGAAGTGCCATATGGAAAGGAGTTAACTGTTTATGGAAGCTTCAGATCCAAGAATCTATATGACAGTCAAAGAAGGGCCATTCATCCTTATGAAAGTCTCAGTCCAAATCTCATATTCTGAAATGACAAAGGATTCATCTTGGCTACTATGGACACATAATATAATAGTAAGTGCCATAGATGATTCAACATTCCAAAATTTGATTCACTACAAGACCTCCAAAGCAGCCTGATGTCTACAAGGAGGGTTCAGAAGAGGTGAGAGAAGAAAAAGTCTATGCTGAATCAGGAGTAGAAAGTTGTAGACAATCTAAAACAGACAGCATAACTGAATGTTACAAGAAGTTCTTCAGAATAGTGAATGAAATGATGTCATATGGAAGAGTATTCAGCACATATGAGTTAAATGATAAGTTTCTGAGATCATTAACTAAAGATTGAGACTATGTGCCATTAGGGAAGTGGACACACTAGCAGAGGCAAACATGAAATGCAGCTGAAGAAAGGATAATAAAGTTGAGAGATAAGTCAGTGGCTTTCAAGACTCATCTCCATCTCCTCCTAGGAAAGCTACACAAGTAGTTTCAGAAAGTTCTGACAGTCACACATCAGATAGTCCAAATTCTGATGAAGACTTAGCAGCTTTCTCAAAACAATTTCAAAGGTTTTTGAAGAAGAAACAGTGGAGATCCAAGTCATCCTCCTCACAATCCAAGGATTATTACTATCAGAAAAAGAAATCCTCTAGGAAGGACAGGTATAGCTCTAAACCTAGTAAATTATCTTCAACTAAGATTGTTTGCTATTGTTGCAACAGACCTGGACATGTGGTGGCTGATTGTCTTGACAAAAGGAAAGAATCTAATGATAAGAAGAAACTAAAAAACAAGGGCAAGAAGGAGAAATCCTTTGTAGCAAAGAAGCAAAAAAGTTGGTCAGATTCTTCATCATCAGATTCTGAGGCTGAAGCTGAAGCTGAAGCATATATAGGACTGTTGGCAACTAAAGAGGATGCAGAAGAGGCTGAGTTCTTGAAATTGCTGGACTCAGTAAATAGAATTGAAGAACATTGTTGTAAAGGGCTGATGGCCTTGACAGAAGAAGATCAGTGCCAGGATCAACCTGGACCTAGTAAGGTAAACAATTCTTCAGTAGTTTTTGATTACTATACTGGTACAGAATCAGAAGCATCTGCATCAAGAGATGTGGATGAATCTAAATCTGAAGGAGATGTTCATCAACTTATTGATGAATATGGTGATCTGCTGCAAGCACTTAAGAAGAGCAGAATCCTTAATAAAGCACAGGCCAAGGAAATTGCTACTCTTAAGTTGGCTGCATTAGATTCAGAAAAAATACTGGATCTAAAGATGAATGAAGTAGCCAAACTAAAAAACATAACTGTTATTCAGATGGGTACTATTACATTCAAGAATGATCAAATCAAAAGTCTGGAAGTCAAATTTTAGAAGGAAAAGGATCTGATGGCTAAATTCTCTAAGCCAAAATCAGTCTTACCTTTAATTGATGACTTTATTCCCAAAAAGGGTAAGACAGGATTGGGCTTTGAGGGAAATGCAAAGGCTGCCAATTCCAAAAGAAAAGGCAAAGCCCTAATACAGCCTCTAACCTTCAAACCCCCCATTTTATTTAGAAAAGTGTGGCAACAAACTAATAGATATGATCATGATATCATACATGATTAAGGTAAGCCTGATATTCTAAATGACAAGGGTGTAGCTCCAGCACTCAAGCAAAGAACTACTGTACCAACAATGTTAAGAACAGCTGACAGTAATGCTGTTAAAACTGTACCTAAAAAGAGGTATAATAGATATGATTGTTGGTGCTGTGGTAAGATAGGGCATTATGCCATGGATTCTTGCACAACACCAGTGTCAGGAAGAATGCAAGCTTACCTTTGAGGAAGGTTGCTGGTAATAATATCAAGTTTCAATCTAACCTGAACCTAGAACCCAATAAACATTGGGGTTCTAAGGTAAATTAATTTTATTTGCTGCAGGAGGGTCCAAGTTGTCATACCCCTATATGGTACTTGGACAGTGGATGTTCCAGGCACATGACTGGAATAAGAAGAATGTTAAAGGACTATACTCCCATAGAGTGTGGACCCAAAGTGATCTTTGGTGGATCAAAAAAAAGGGTCATAAAAGGTTTTGATAACATTTCTTCTAGTTCTATAACAATCACTCAAGTTGCTTATATAAAAGGTTTGAAACATAACTTGATAAGCATAAGTCAGCTGAGTGATCTTGGGTACGACACTTCATTTGTTAAGAATGTGTGTCAGATCAAAAGGACAAGTGATTAGAAGGTGATCTTGTCTGGTTATAAAAAGGAAATGTTTATTGTTTAAATTTGTATTATGAAAACATGAACTCTCCTGTATGTTTAGTTGCAGATGAGAAAGCATCTCAGTGTGTCCAATGGCACAAAAGGCTAGCTCATCTGAACTATAAGACTATAGGCCAGCTTTATAGTTTAGAGTTAGTGAGGAATGGTTCTCAATTTAAGTGTATAAAAGAGGGTATATGTTCAGCTTGTCAAAAAGGCAAGCGGACCAAATCCTCTTTTCATAGTCTTGATACCAAAGACTCTGTGAGGTGTTTGTACCTCTTGCATATGGATCTATTTGGTACTATGTTAGTTCATAGTCTAGGTAGGAAAGTCTATACTTTTGTGGTAGTAGATGACTATTCTAGATTTACATGGGTTTTCTTTTTGAGGCAGAAATCTGAAACCCCTACTGTCTTTCATAACTTTATTAAACAAATTCAGAATGAATTTAACAATTCAGTGGTCAAAATCAGAAGTGACCATGGAACTGAATTTCAGTCTGAGTGTATGACAAGGTTTTGTGAAGAACTAGGCATTCATTAGGAATTCCCTCACCTAGAACACCTCAACAAAATGGAATTGCTGAAAGAAAGAATAGAACTTTTATTGAGGCTGGTAGAACTCTACTAAGTGACACTTCACTCCCAGAATATTTCTGGGCTGAGGCAGTAAATACTGCTTATCATGTTCTCAATAGAGCATCTATAACTAAGAATCACAAAAAGACTCCCTATGAGATTATGAAGGGCAAAATACCAAACATATCCTACTTTAGGATCTTTGGTAGCAGGTGTTATGTGCTTAACACTGGCAAGTCTCACCTAACTAAGTTTGCTATCAAATCCCAAGATGGGATATTTGTTGGGTACATCAATAACAGTAAGGCATATAGGGTCTACAACTTGACTACACAAGTTGTAGAAGAATCTGTTCATGTAGTGTTTGATGAATCTGAGCTAATTAACTGTGAGTTGTCTAACAATCCTTGTAGCTCAACAGGTTTAAAAGAAAAGTTGGACATGCTGACCATTAATGAAGACCTAACTGCAAGACAGGATGTGGAAAATGATGGTTGCTGTCCAGAGGGAGTACAAGGTCCACAAGCTGACATTGATGACAATGAAGTTAAGCATGATGGAGAAATTAAAGAAGTTCAAATTGCTGATAGAATGCCTCGAACAATAAGGAATCTAAAGGATCATCCAGCACACCAAATCATTGGTGATCCCAGACATTGTGTGCAAACCAGAAGCAAACACGTGAACACAATGCTTTGCTCAAGTTTCCTGTCACAGTTGGAACCAAAGAGATTTGAAGAAGCCATACAAGACTCCAACTGGATTGATGCAATGCAGGAGGAGCTGAATCAATTCAGAAGGTGTAAAGTATGGGAGCTGGTTCCAAAACCAAAGGATCATAACATTATTGAGACAAAGTGGATCTACAGGAATAAACTAGATGAAAATGGCATCATAGTGAATAACAAAGCAAGACTAGTTGCCAAAGGTTATAGACAGGAAGAGGGCATTGACTTTGATCAGACATTTGCCACAATGGCAAGGTTGGAAGTAACAATGCTATTCCTTGCCTTTGCTGCTTTCCAAGGTTTCAAAGTATACCAAATGGATGTCAAGTCAACATTCCTAAATGATAATTTGAAAGAAGAAGTCTATGTTCATCAGCCCTCAGGTTTTGTTGATCCACTTTATCCTGATTATGTTTATAGACTTAAGAAAGTCTTATATGGTTTGAAAAAAACCCCTAGGGCTTGGTATGAAACTTTGTCTACTTTCCTCTTTGAAAATAAATTTTCAAGGGGGAAAATAAACAAGACTCTATTCCTTAGGGAGTCAAAGGGCAAGATGATCCTAGTACAGATTTATGTTGATGACATAATCTTTGGATCTACAGAAAACAACCTTTGTAGGAAGTTTGCAAAACTTATGCAAGGGAAGTTTGAGATGAGCAGTATGGATGAGCTCAAATTCTTCTTCGGACTCCAAGTAAGACAGACTGATAATGGCTTGTGCATATCACAGTCTAAGTTCACTAAGTAGTTAATTAAGAAATATGGTATGGAGTCATCCACCACCATGAGAACTCCAATGGGCACAAGTATGCCTTTAGGTAAAGATGCTGCAGGAAAACCTATAGATGAGTCTTTGTATAGAGGGATAATTGGCTCCCTCCTATACTTAACTGCCAGTAGAGCAGACATTATGTATGCTACATGTGTCTGTGCTAGATACCAAGCAAGCCCTAAAGAATCTCATTATACTGTAGTTAAAATAATATTGAGATATCTTAAGGGCACACCTAATCTTGGTCTTTCGGTACTCTAAGAATAGAGACTTTCTACTGATTGGTTTTTCAGATGCAGACTTTGCAGGTTGCAAAGAAGATAGAAAGAGCTCCACTGGTACATGTTAGTTTCTAGGTGGGAGACTAGTGTCATGGAGCAGTAAGAAGCAGACTAGTGTGGCAATTTCCACTACAGAGTCTGAGTATATTGCTGCAGGCAGCTGCTGTGCTCAGCTTTTATGGATTCAACATCAACTTGAAGACTATGGTCTCAAGGTAAGTAGAACTCCACTATTTTGTGATTCTACAAGTGCTATTTCTATTGCTAAAAACCTTGTATCACATAGCAGAACAAAGTATATAGAAATTAGATTTCACTTCATTAGAGAGCATGTTGAAAAAGAAGATATTTGTTTGGAATTTGTCACCACAAATAATCAAATTGCTGACATGTTTACTAAACCACTAGATGAAACTAAATTCAATTATTTCAAAATTGAATTAGACATGTTAAACCTAGAGTAACTTGGTAAATCTGGCTAAGTAATTCAATGTTGACATATAGTAGTTTATGTCGACACAAAAGGAAATCTGTGTCGACATATAGTAGTTTGTGTCGACACTAAAGGTAAGTTGTGTCGACACAACAAAATAGTGGTGAGATAGTGGTGTCGACACTCAGAGTTTGGTGTCGACACATAGAAATTCTATCATTTAGTTAGTTGTGTCGACACATACAGAAGTCTGTGTCGACATACATATATTAGAGTCGACTATTAAGAAGTCTGTGTCGACACATCACAAACTGTGTCGACACATAGTATTGTCTGACTCTGTCGAGACATTAGAAGTCTGTGTCGACACAATCTCTACAGTGTCGACACATTAAGTATCTGTTACCCCGCCTTTTGACCTTCTATGTTGACAAACATATAAATAGGTCACAGAACAACTTTGTCGACTACGCTCTATATTTTCGAGACCAAATCTTTAAGTCGACAGACCTTCATCTCTCTTCTCCTCAAATTTCTCGTCACCAATGGCACCAAAGTTGGAGACCAACATCAACGAAGGCTATGAGTTAGTTCGCAATGATTTTGAAAGTGCAGCGACTGAGATTAGAGATGTGATAACCCTAATCCAAGAAAATTGTTTAGAATATCTAGTTTTCGAACCTACCAAGATCTGGAAGACAAAAATTCTTGAATTCTATACAAAAGCAACCTTGGATTCAACTGGATTAAAGATTAGGTCATCAATTCAAGGAAGCAAGGTGAAACTTACCCAAAAGCATCTGAGGAAGACACTCCAATTGCCCAGGACTCAGGAAGATGATGAAGTCACATCTTCCTTGACAAAAGAAGCTCTTTAATGGTGTGGCCTGCATCCCACCACTAAAATTGAATCATCAATGCAGAGGAAGGGGATGAACTCACAAGGAAAGTTCCTCTTAGAGATTATGAGAAAAGTATTCTCTGCAAACCAGGTGGACATGATAGGATCTCAGCCTATATGTTCAGCTTGATGACCAGAATTATTTTCAGAATAAAAACTAACTGGTCTGCAGTGATTTTTGACAAGATTAAGGAAAGCCTGAAGAAACCTAATCTAGGTAGAATACTGAGTCTGTATCTGGCAATAAATATTCCTGAAGTGCTAAACCACACAACTAGATCTAGAATAAATCACATGAGAAGGATGGATATGAAAATACTCTCCAGGTGGGAAAGAGTTTTGACAAAAGATGGTTCTACACCACAGAAACAACCACACCTGCAAAAGAAAAAGATAACCCTCAGGAAGCCTGAATCTTCTAGTGATTCAGAAGAATAAGTAAACTTCAGTTCAGATGAAGAATAAAAAGAATCTTCAAGGAAATCATCTACTTCTAAGCATGTAGATGATAGTCAGAGACAGGGGGAGAATATTCCAGAAAGCACCATCCAACTGGATCAAGTTCAGTATGTGCCTCCACTAAGGGGAGCCAATGAGCTTTCACCAGATCAACAAGAGGTCTTGCCTCCAGAAAGTGCTCCTGAGATAGAGCAAGCTGCATTAGAGAGTGAAACAGCCACTCAAACAATTCTTGAGGTAATAAGTGATATTAATCAATCTATACTAGATACTGAGCCAGATCCACTAACTGTGCTTCTAACTGATGTTGAACAGACACACCATGATAACATCCCTGCACAGGATGTATCAATGGATGATACATCTACATTAGATGATGCTCCTTTAAAAGTAGAAGATACAGATGTTCCTCCAGTTCAACTGCAACAAGAATTCACTCTTGAGGAATTATTCCCTGATTTACAAAAAGTAAGAACTGAGGAAGTAGTACCAAGGACTGAGGGGGAGGAGCAAGGGACTCAGGGGGAGTTGCCAAGAACTGAGAAGGAGCTGCCCTCAAGTCCAAAGGACACAGTGAATCTTGAAAGTTCTTCTGAATCTGATGATGGAGAAGCACTAAGAGCAAAGAAGAGAAAACTAATGGTGTACAAGAAGAAAAGCTCAAATTATAAGAAAGCATTACATACTGCCTCACAACCCTCAGCTCCAACAGTTGATTTCAGTTCACTGTTGGTTGCTCTGCAAATTAAAATGGATGAGCAAAGAGCAGCCATGTAGAAATATATGGATGAAAGCCATAAGGACCTTTAATTCACTCTGGCTCAAGATATAAAATCAATCAGATTTGAAGTTAACCAGAATAAGAAGGAGATGACAGATTGCTTCCATAAAGGAGCTAATGTTGTTGTTTATCTAGCAAAACAACAACAAGAGGCAAGGACACAGATTGATGATATAGTGGTCAAGCAAGGATATGTCCTAGAAAATCAAATTAGGATGAATGATAATCTTACTGAATCACATAATGTGATTTTTACCGAGTTAAAGATAAATGCAACTGCATTAACTGAGGAAAGGGCTAAAGAAAAGTCAGAGTTTGATAAGAAACTTCTAGAACATTTAGCCACTTTTCAATTAGCCATTCAAGCCTCTCAGAAGATCATATCTGCTCAGATACAGAAGTTTAAAGCTTATTATATAGAAGGAACCAATTATCTAGTTAATCAGATCAGGTTCCAAAAAGATGACTTAAGAGATCATATTGAGAGAGAAGTCATAAAGGGGGAGAGGGTGATAGTCAATGCCAGCTCAGAGCATGCTAAATGGATAACAAATGTTGTTAGAGCAAACCTGGGATATACACCCCTATGTGATGATGATAATACAGCTGAGTCAGGTATTCAAGCTGCAGGAATTGAAGGTGGTCAGCAAGAGGTAGCTCAAATCATATACCTCCCTTCTAATTTTGAAGGAATTCAACAACTTGTTCAACAGATGTATAGCCTTCCAGAGGCTACTAAGAATGTTATAATTGAGAAAGTAGAAATGTCAGAGGCAGCATTGAATAAAGAGCAAGAAGCTCAACTCTCAAAGAAAAGGTTTAGAGAGCAAGCTGAACTAAAGCGTGATTTTGAAAGATGGAGTCCAACCTCCAGAAATATAATACTCACTGCCTGGCAAGCTGTCAAAGACAAAATGAATGATAGAGACAAGTGATATTCTGAAATTGAGTGGAACAAATATCTGCAAAGACAAGATGTTATTCAGCAGTTCAGAAGGCACTGTTCAGAACAAATATCTCCCAATCCGTGCTTTCGCGGGGTCCTCTACTCCACTGATCAATCCAAAGACAAGCTATAGGCCTCTTGGCGCAACCAGTCTCGTTGATCAGTGATGTAGTAACCCGAAGCATGTGATCAGTGCCTCTAGCTGTCCTTCTCAGGATTTCCCTTGCTTTCTCCTTTGTGCCCTCCTAGAGGATGCTTGGCCAGCCCGCTTTGAGTAGGACTATACTCGGGATGACCTTTCTTAGGAAAGTGATGCATAAGGCCCACGGGTGATCTCCTGTGGCAGCATCCAGTCTTTCTTGGTCATCTCGGAGTATAGGCCTCTTTTTTGTCAACTGCCTTCTTTCACAGGTGAACAGGTTAATCCGACCTACCAAAAGGATTTCCAGCATTCACTTTGCTCATTTCATATACATTGCTTGCTCAAGCTCTATCAGATGATGATTCACAGAGCTATTCATTACTCTCCTTGATCATCAAGCAATGCTATTGCAATCTAGTTAAGATTGACAGAATTCGTCAAGTTCCTTCTCTGCTAATCTGATCCTATCTGTCTAGCCATATCAATAGTCAACGCTCGACTTATTGATCTGGACTTCATGATAAAGAGTTCATCAGGCATTTTTCCTTGCCATTTGGTCATGTCCACCTTATCTCATCAACAGTTAACACCTGCAAGCCTCATCCAGGTACCTGCAGTTTAGTTCATTATGATATGCATGCTGCTCACTCTTTCTCTTTGCAGTGATCAGTAGATTCCTGCAAGCCTTCTCTCAGGTACTTGCAAGCTCCTTTCATATATATGTATGCTCCTAACTTTTTTCTTGCAGAGACTAGCAAACACTTGCAAGCCTTCTCTCAGGTACTTGCAAGCTCCTTTCAAATATATGTCTGCGGCTCACTCTTTTCTTTGTAGTGAATAGCAGACACTTGCAGGCCTTCTCTCAGGTACTTGCAAGCTTCTTTCATAAATTGTTTGTTGCTCACTCTTTTCTTTGCAATGATTAGCAGACACCTGCAAGCCTCATCCAGGTACTTGCAATTTAATTCATTATTCTATGTCTGCGGCTCACTCTTTTCTTTGCAGTGATTAGCAGACACCTGCAAGCCTCATCCAGGTACTTGCAGTTTAATTCATTATTCTATGTCTACGGCTCACTCTTTTCTTTGCAGTGATTAGCAGACACCTGCAAGTCTCATTCATATACTTGCAGCTTATTCTTTGTATACAATACCTGCTTCTAACTCTCACTTTGCAGAGATCAGCATATCCTTGCAAGTTTCTCCATCAGGTACTTGCAAGCTATTCTCATGTTTTTGCCTGCTCCTAACTCTCTTCTTGCAGAGATCAGCAGACCCTTGCAAGTATCTTCACAGGTACTTGTAAGTTACTTTCATATACTATGCCTACTTTTAACTCTTTTTTTGCCGAAACCAGCAGATACCTGCAAGTTGCCTTCAGGTATTTGTAGCTTTCTCTACTCCCAAATTTGTTTCAAAACCTCACTTTTGCAGAAACTAGCAAAGACTTGCAAGTCCCTTCCAGGTACTTGCAGCTCATTTTTGCTTCTTGTATACTCTTCATCCTTCCTTTTTTGCAGAGGATAACAGGTGCTTGCAAGCCTCCATCAGGTACTTGTAAGTCATTATGCTTCTATGTTTTCCACTTACTTACATTTTGCAGAACTTAGTGGAAGACACATCTTCTTAATTTTTGGAAAGGCAGACTCAGGTACGCACTAGATGTACCACCCATACATGCCTACCCTAACTTTCCTCTTGTAGGAAAATAGACATGCAGCACCAAACTCCTAAGGAGAGGCTTCAGGTTCTGTCTCTCCTTGCCCCTTCTCTTTCCTTTGGGGTGGATCACAATTTTTGTGGGTCTCCAACTTTTTCGAAGTTCTATTCAGAACTTAAAAAAGTACGGGGATTATGTTAACCCCGAAATCGGCGATCCTTCCCAGGGCAGCCATCTCGCTCATCGTGGCCTACCCCGGGTTCCTCATGGAGGCCATGATACTCTAGGGAGGGCGGACAGAATTCTCTGTCCGCTCAGGCCACGCGGCTTGCCCGATCTCAGTGGTCTGACCGACCAGGCCGCGCTCCTTCTCTTGGTTCGCAGGAGCCGCGGACTGCTCTTGCAGTCCGCCTCTGCAGGTCGTTCCCTCTTTTAGCTTAACCGCAAGGTTGTCTCCGCAGGACCCTCTCTGCCGAACTCAACTACCTACCTACCCTAGGTCGCCAGACCGGCTACCCTCCAAGTCCAGCAGCAACGTCCCGTTCATCGCGAGCTCGGCGGACTCGAAGTACGGTCGAGACTTCCAGTTCGCCTTCACCGCTGAACCCCAACAGCAACAGCCAGGCTCCATCTCCAAAGCAAGCGGACTTAGCCTCGCAGCAGCTGCAGACTTGGCAGACTCTCTTTGCAGTCCGCCTTGGTCAGCCCTGACCTCTCGACAACAGCAGGGTCAACTCCTCTTTAGTCCGCGGCCTTGGCGTGGACTCAGTCAGCAGTAGAGGACTCCTTCCAGCCTGCCGGGCATCAGATCCTCCAGAAGACTGTCCCAGTCCGCATAACCTCGTGTAGACTCGGCGGACTCCGCGGGCACTCTCCTGTTTGCCCCCCTTAAGGCTCGCTCAGTACAGTAGCGCCGGACTCAGCGGATTCTCCTTGCAGTCCGCAGCTTGGCCTCCAGCATCCGCCACCCCAGCAGTAGGCAGACAGTTCCAGCTTGGCAGTGACGGACTCCGCGAAACCGTACCGCAGTCCGCCACTAAGTCTCCCATTCTACCGTCAGCAGCACCGGCTTCAGTACCAAGCCCCAGTCTGCGCGCCCTATTGCGGACTCGGCGGACTCCGTCTCCATCTCGCTCAAGTTACCGTCTCACCGGGGGTAACGTTACCACAAGCCGTTACCTCCTCAGGCCTATAAATAGACACCCATGCCTCTCACATGAAGGGGGGATCATCGCCAAGGTGCTCACTCCCAAAGTCAGCCAGCCAGCCCTCCTCCTGCGGACTCCGTTTCTCAGTTCGCATCCCCCTCTGTGCCTTTAGTCGCGCGGCCTGCCGGCCTCTGGTTTTGCAGTCCTCACGGTCTCCCGTTGACCTTAACCGCGCGGCCTGCCGACGACGCTCTTCAGTCCGCGCGACCTCTTCTGGCACTTCTTCCTTAGCCGCCAGCTTCCTTCTTGTACCCTTTATTGCTTTCTCATAAAGGTGTATTAGCAAGTTGTAACTCTCGCTATTAATCAAAGGAAAGCCCGTCGCAAGAGTGGCATTCAAGCCACGGCGGGCGAAAGTCTGTTGTTGCTGCTACTAGCGGCCCTTCTCTCTTTTTCCCAGCTCAGCTCAGCTTCCTCTCGGCATCAACCTGCAAGCACCACCGTCCAAGTACCCGTCTGCTCGGCAGCTCCTGATCAACCTCCTTCTCTCATCAGCCTTCCCGGTTGCTCTCAGCCATCCTCTCCTCTATCCCCGCAACCTCCGTGACAAGCGTTTGCTCCACTCTCGAGCACTCAGAAGCTTCCTTCTTTCCACTTCCCCCGCAACCTTTCTCCTCTTCCTCTCCTAGCTTGTGAGATCGAACACTCCCTCCGTGTTAGCTGCCCGGTGCCATTTTTGCGCATCAACAAGATTGTAGAGAGAGAAAATCAAGAAGGAGTGAAGTTCTCATCCAGTGAAGGTAGATCCTGAACAGTCCTGCCTGAAGAATTCAGATCAAGTGTGAAGAAGAATTTAGATTAATTTCTGAAGGAAGCTGATTGAAGATCAACTCCAACATCAAGAAGATCAACCATACTTTGTTCAGATTCAAGAAGCTTTGAAGAAAGCTAAGACAGGTTGATCTTTAAGTAATCAGTTCTCTCTCCATCTGGTTGAAGATATCATTATCTTTCCATCAATAATTTTTGTAGGATCTGTAATAGATCTGAGAGTAAGAGATTTACATCTCTGAGTTGTAAACCTAAATTATAAAGGCTGAGGTAGGGCTGAGTGCCTGAGGTAGGGGAATCTGTTCCTTGAGTTGTAGGCCTGTTAAAGAGGCTGAGGTAGGGCTTTTGCCTGAGTTGTAGGAGTGGGGTGTCACTCTGAGTTGTAGGCCTATGGAAGAGGCTGAGGTAGGGCTTGTTCCTGAGTTGTAGGAGTGTGGATTCACTCTGAGTTGTAGGAACCAGTCTTGGTTCTGAGATGTAAAATCTGCGGATCTGAGAAGGAAGTAAGTTAGGCCGAATCTATTACACTGCTAGATTGGCAAAGGGGGAAAGTGGATGTACCCATCATTTGGGGAACCACTATAAAACTGTGTGCAATCTGTGAATGCTGTGTGTATGTGAATACTGTGCGGTGAATTCTGCTAAGTAATTTGCTAAATTAGATAGAATTATCTGCCTAAGTCAGAAAAAGAATTGAACCTATTCACCCCCCCTCTAGGTGTTTAGAACATCTTGAAACCAATTCTTTCAGCTGTTGAGAAGGAGTGCGAGCTGGCACCTGGAATTTAGCCGGTCCAGCCTCGTGGGCACAAATGGAGGTGATTTACTCTGCAGGAGAGTGTCGAGGGGAGTCTGAGGCCGCGAGTCATCGTGTGGGGTGTGGACTCGTGGCATGGAGGTCTCGATATCGTTCTGATGGTTCTCGAGGTCGGGTGGAATGTAGATGACCATTATCCCCTTGGGGTCGGCAGCTGGTTTAGAGGAGGCGAGCCTGGGAGTCAAGGTGGATTCCGGGTCCCGGTAGATGGATTCAACATCTTTTGGGATGGACTTAGCCTTCCTGGAAGGATTGGATTTTGTCAGCTCGTGTAGTGCAACGTTGGGAGACATGCCGACTAGCGCGGTAGTGCGAGTGGCGTTGAGCTCGTGAGCTCAGCTAAGCTTCTCTTGGAGCTCTTTGGAGAGAGGTATCTCGGAAAGGCTCAAGTAAGAGGAATGGCGGAGGCCACCTAGGTGCGCGGGCACATATTTATAACCGCTGGAGGAGCTAACCAAAAGATTCACCGGCCCCTGCCGCACTCGTCGCATATTGCGGGGTCGGATGATTCTTTTCGAGCTTGGACCAACCTCGCAAAGAGCAAGGATTATGTATGTCACAACCCGCATTTTCTCCGAAATTGAGAAATATCATAGTATGAGAAAACACGCGTCGTGATGCCACGTCGAGCAGGGGATAACTATCGACGCTCAGGTGAACACCAACTAACTAGACTATGAAAATTCGTAAGTTTAATGATTAGAAAAAAAGCAGTTATATTTTAGAGGCCGTATCCCTCGACTCGGTGGATCACCTAGTCCACAGTTTAAAAACTATACTTATACGCGGCGGAAAATACTTTATTTATATTTGACACCCTAAGAGAGTGCATTAGTGTCCCCGAGGTCCACTTATACTGTAAAACCCCCTATCCGTCGCATAGCATATAGCAGTAGGTCCGGCCGGGGCCCGACGCCATATACCACAAACATACCGGGTGGTTACTCATGATAACCATCCAACCAATCATAACGTCCTACACAGAGCATTCTAGCGGAAGCAATTTAATAAGTTGCAATAAAGAACCCAGCACTAATGCATGAATGTCCACTAAAACCAAAGTAATGTCATACATACACAAGTACAGGCCTTAAGGCCTTACAAAATTGTTCACTTCATATTAGATGTTTTACCAACCACGGCACACAGGCCGGTCATACATGAATAAAAATAGTAAACACTCCAATTAGGCCTTCGAGGGCCAGCTTCGTATTTTGGGCTTTAGCCCGCTATTGACCGCTTGGTCTAGCAGCACCTGCAAGCAACAAACCACTGCACGGTGGCAAAACAAGGCAACGGTCAGCAGTGCTGACCAAATTATAACGATCCCGCCCCCGGCTCGGGGCGGCGATGCTCCTTCCCTGCATTTCATTAGCATAAGCGAGCAATATATCAATATTCATTTCATCACAGACGTTGGCTCGCACGGCCACACGCCCCGTGCTCTCAGGGTACATTCTCGGTGAACCGGTCGATGTCACGTCAATTAAAGCCATAGACATTCCGGACTCACCACCGCCACTTTGACGGCCAAACCTATGAGCATTTTGTCTTCTTGGCCTGGGTCACGACAATTTAAGCCATAGACCGCCGAAGACCCTAATCTATGCCAATGGCAAGTGCCACATACCCTAAGGCCTCTTTAACCGAACGACATAGAATGGGTACGGTTCCATCTAACCCGTGCTCACATCGCAACGACAATTTAAGCCATTTACGCGGGTCAAACTTCTCCCGAGTCCCATTTTCATCACAATTCACATAACCCGGTTATGTTCAAGTTGGCTCTCAGGCCACCAAGTTGGCAAGATCACGCATCCGCCCAGTTTTTCGGGTGCACCTTTGGGTTAATCCCCAAGGCTCCCTGTTGCAATCTACCGTGTAGAAAACCCGAAAAACAACTAATTGCACAGAGTCTTTTCCGGCATTATGCAATGCAACATCACCGATCCAGACCAACATATCCGGATAGGCTTCACACATCATGCCTATGTCTGTTCTCGCTTACGGACTCTAAACAACGGGGACTTCACATATCTACCCGAAGGAACGCCTCCAACTCACCGCAAACTCGCGAGAGCGGGCTTCCTATGCAAAGAAGGAGAGCTACTCATGCTCAAGAAGAGAATCGTTACACTTGCGTTCTTCTTTGGCGCCATGGAAAAGTAAGCAGATAAAAAGCACCACACTAGCTTTGCCTCCGTCGATCCGGAGTCGGCTCGCGATTTGGAGCTTCGAAGCTCCTCCAATGGCCGGATCTAGCTTCTTCTTCCTTCCTTGGCTCTCCTCTCTCTCTAAGTTTTAGAAAGATAACCACTCATGAAAAGTGAGGGTTTCTAAGGCCCAATACCGGGTATATCCCTTCAGGAACAACCCCCAGCCATTGGATCATTAATTAAAGAAACGAACTGCTTTGATTCGGGACTGAAATGCCCAATCTGGACCGCACACGGCCTGGCACACGCCCGTGTCCAGGGCCGTGTGCCTCGTTCTCCGTCAAAATCGACTCGCTTGGAACAACACACGGGCATCGAACACGCCCGTGTTTGACCTGACACGCCCGTGTTCTACCTGACACGGCCGTATGGCCGGCCGTGTACCCCCATCGATTTATCCCGAAAACAACCCGAGCACTGCACGGGTTCTAGGACACGCCCGTGTCCTTGCCCGTGTCTAACTCAACACGCCTGGGCTCTAGACCGTGTACACGGTCTCGACACTCGACACTTCGTCGAGCGAAGATCGTCGACCTGACGACACGGCCTTGGACACGCCCGTATCCTAGGCCGTGTGCCTTGTCTCGACACATCGTCGAGCAAAGTTCATCGACTCTCGGGACGAGTGTCGACACGGGTCGACACGCCCTGCGACACGCCCGTGTCGCTGGCCGTGTGCCATGTCTTGAGACTTCGTCGAGCGCAGAGTGTCGACTTCGCGGGCTGAGTGTCGACACGGGTCGACACGCCCTGGGACACGCCCGTGTCCCAGGCCGTGTGCCCAGTCTCGACACAATGTCGAGAGAAAAATGTCGACTTCGCCGGCTGAGTGTCCACACAAGCCTGACACGCCCTGGGACACGCCCGTGTCCCAGGCCGTGTGCCTCCTGTCAGAACCCAAAACTGACCCAAAACGTCCCCCGTCACTCTTTTGAGTTTCGGGGCGTTACAACTCTCCCCCTCTTAAAAGAATTTCGTCCACGAAATTATATAAAGGAAAGACATGTACAAAACCAAAATTTGTACCTGAGCGGAACAACTCCGGATACTCGTCAAGCATAGTCTGCTCTCGCTCCCAAGAGAGCTCCTCACGACCGCAATTGTCCCACCAGACCTTGACCATCCTGATCTCTTTATTGCATAGCCGCTTGACCTCTGAGTCCTCAATTCGCACGGGCTTGACTTTTGTCGTCAGCCCACTATCCACCGACACTTGATTAACCGCGATCACTTGCGAAGGCTCTTGCACCGCCTTCAGAAGCACCGAAATATGGAATACATCATGTAATCCACCAAGCTCCACTGAAAGCTTCAACCGATAGGCCGCTTCACCAACTCGCTCCAGAACCTCAAACGGCCCAAGGTACCTCGGGCTTAGCTTTTTCAATCGCCGCACCCGCGAGACATCCTTGAACGGCTTGATCTTTAAGTACACATAGTCGCCCACAGCGAACTCCACGTTCCTGTGCTTGGCATTATAGTACTTCGCTTGCCGGTCCTGAGCGATAAGCAAACTCTCTCGAATGGTTCTCACAAAAAAAGTAGCATCCTCCACTTCCAATCGCTTATATAACTTTGACTCACCCGTTTATAACCAAGACAACGACGTGCGACATTTTATATCATATAGGGCCTCGAAAGGCGCCATCTGAATACTCGCTTGGTAGCTATTGTTTTATGCGAACTCCACCAAATAAAGGTGGTCTTCCCATTGCTTCCCAAAATCCAAGACACACATGCGGAGCATGTCTTCCATGGTTCTATTGACCCTCTCGGTCTGCCCATCCGTTTGCGGATGGAAGGCTGTGCTGAATTTCAACTTTGTCCCCAACATTTGCTGCACAATCCTCCAATCGTTCGACGTGAACCGCCCATCTCGGTCACTCACGATGCTGCGGGGCACACCATGAAGCCGTACAATATTATCCACATAAAGTTTTGCCAACTTCTCCACCGGATCATCCTTCCTATGCGGAATAAAATGTGACACCTTCGTTAGCCGATCAACAACCACCCAAATGGCGTCGTTCCCCTTTTGCGACCTTGCAAACCGTGCACAAAGTCCATAGAGATGTCGTCAAATTTCCACTCCGGAATAGGCAAGGACTTAAGAAATCCTCCCGGCTTTTGACATTCCGCCTTCACCAAGGCGCAAGTTTGGCACTTTGCCACGTAGAGCGCCACATCTTTCTTCAAACCCGGCCACCAAAACAGTTTCTTTACATCGTGGTACATCTTTGTGCTCCCCGGGTGAATCGAGTACTTGGTATGGTGTGCCTTGTACAACAACTCCACCCGCAAATTGCCCACACTTGGGACGCACAAACGACCGTCTTTCCAAAGCAATCCGTCCTCCACAATGAATTGGGAATTTGACCCATCCAGAGCCTCTACCATGAACTGCTTCATATGGACATCCATATCCAAATCCTGCCGAATCCGATCAGCCAGGTCATATTGGACTTCAGTCCATTTCAGAACTGCTTCAGCACTTGATTGCTTATCCACACAAACAATATCCAACGCCTCCAACTCCCGCACCAACCGCTCATCATACCTCGATAGCCAATTGGCTTGAGTTGGGGCTCGGTGACTCAGCGCGTCCGCAACCGCATTACCTTTACCTGGCACGTAGTGGATCTTGAATGTATAGTCCCCCAGGAACTCCATCCATCTACGCTGCCGCATATTCAGATCCTTCTGATCAATTAGATACTTCAGGCTCTTGTGATCGGTGTAGATATCAATCTTCACACCGTACAAATAGTGTCTCCACATCTTCAAGGCAAAAATCACGGCCGCTAACTCCAAGTCATGGACCGGATAGTTCCTTTCATGCACTTTTAGCTGTCTCGGGCCATAAGCTATTACACTTCCATGTTGCAGTAGCACGCAACCCAAACCGCTGCCCGAAGCATCACTGTAAATCTCATAGCCTTCGGTCCCACATGGCGAACTCAGCACATGCGCCGTGGTCAACCGACACTTCAACTCCTCAAAAGCTCGCGCGCACTCCGGCGTCCAAACGAACTTATGCTCCTTCCTCATCAAAGTAGTGAGAGGTAACGCTATCCGCGAGAAGTTCTCTACGAAGCTCCTATAATAGTCGGCAAGCCCCAGAAAGCTCCGGACTTCCGCTACCGTAGCAAGCTCAGGCCACTCCTGTATCGCAACAATCTTCGCCGGATCCACAACAATACCCTCTCCACTCACTATATGACCGAGGAACGCCACTGAGGATAACCAAAACTCGCACTTCGAGAACTTGGCATACAGTTGATTCCTCCTTAGCGTCTCCAAAACCAAATGAAGATGCTTGAAGTGATATTCCTTACTTTGCGAGTACACCAAAATATCGTCGATGAAGACGATCACAAAATGGTCTAAGTACTCTCTGAAAGTCCTGTTCATCAAATCCATGAACACTGACGGCGCATTACTCAGCCCAAACGGCATGACCGTAAACTCAAAATGCCCGTATCTCGTACTAAACGCTGTCTTCGGGATATCACTCTCCCTTATTCGCAGCTGATAGTACCCAGCCTTGAGATCCAACTTCGAGTACACCGTCGACCCGACTAACTGATCAAAAAGATCATCAATCCGGGGGATCGGGTACTTGTTCTTCTCCGTCAACTTGTTGAGCTCTCGATAATCAATACACAGCCTCAAGCTTCCATCCTTCTTCTTAACAAAGAGGATAGGCACGCTCCAAGGAGAAGAACTTGGGCGCACATACCCTTGCTCCAACAACTCTTGCAGTTGAACCTTCAGCTCCGCCATTTCCTTAGGCGCTAGCCGATATGGAGATCGTGACATAGGCTTTGCACCTGGCACTGGCTCAATCGTAAAATCTATCTCCGGCTGAGGCGGGGCTCCAGGAAGATCTGCGGGGAACACATCAGGGTATTCCGATACCACTGAAATACAATCCAGTGCGGGCTTCGGCTTTGCAACCTCCACTAGTGTAAAGAACAGTTCTGCACCGGCACGAACCGCCTTCACCACCTGAAGAGCAGACATCAACGTCTTGCTCGACCATTTTAAGCCCGTAAAAGTCGTTTCACGACTTGCTCCCAGCTTGACTTCCTTGCTACCACAATATATATGGTCCTGCTGCTCCGAGAGCCAGTCCATGCCAAATATGACGTCGAACTCCACCAACGGAAGTAACGACGCTTGCAGATCGAACTCTTGATTCCGAATACGAATCTTAACATCGCAGATCCTATCCGGGCGCATCGAACACCCATTGGGCAACAACACATCCAACTTATCCTTCACCATCGAAGAAGGGACTCCAATGCATGATATAAATCCTTCGGACAAGAATGAGTGTGAAGCTCCCGTATCGAAGAGTGCTCTTGCCAGATTTTCACAAATCAAAACAAATCCTAAACAAGCAGTGGTAAGGTAACATGTGCATAACAAGTATTTAAAGAAATTGACTTGCTATAAAGTAAACCGTACCTGTCACCACATCGGCCTGTTTGATGGCCTCCTATTGGCCCAGATTATAGACCCTTGGTTGGGACGGAGCATAGTGGGATGCGGTCGACTCCACCGCCTTGCCCTTCTCTTCATAAGTCGCTCCCGGCCTTCTCTCAGACTTAGGACGTCCGCTCCAATAGTCACGGGCAAAGTGCCCCGTATTTCCACAAGTAAAACACGCGCCCGGGGACCGACTCGTAGTCGCCCCAGAAGCACCAAAAGGAGCTGGACCCGAAGTCCTATGCTTCTTGAATGACCTCCGATAGCCGGACTTTGAAGTCGTCGGCACTTTGAATTCAGATTTCCTATCACCCAAGCTTTTCTTTGCTTGTACATTCTTCATGTCCTTCTCCAAGGACCGGGCAGTGTTGACCAAGGTTAAGAAACCCTGCGTCATCGGCCCCAAGAGTAGTAACCTCAACTCATCTCTCAACCCTTCATAGAAGCGATTAGTCTTGCGCTCCTCATCCACAATAGTGGAGCTAGCATAACAACTCAGACGAGGAAACTCGTAGAGATATTCATCCACGATCCTCTCACCCTGAACCAACTTCAGAAACTCATTCTCCAACGCTATCTTCTGCGCCGAAGGGAGGTATCTAGCCAAGAACAATCTCGAGAACTCCTCCATCGAGACATCAACAAGTTGCCTACCTCTCAATAAGTGCAGCTCCAAACCTTCCCACCACATTCTCGCTTCACCGTCTAGAAGGAACGTAGCGATGGTGGTCATTTGCCACTCCTCCGTCTCCGTTGCTGTCATGACTCTCTTCACCCTGGAGAGCCAGTCTTCAGCTTGAGATGGGGTTCCCAAGCCCGAGAATACCGGAGGGTTAAAGCTCATTACATGCTTAAGCTGCCTCTCGGTTGCCCTCTTTGGCACCAACGGTTCCACTACCACTTGTTCCACTCTCCTCGGCTCAGCCTCTTGCAGCGGTACCTGCTCCATCGCAGGAGCGGGCTGCTGCGTTTGCCTTGCAGGCTGCGCATTTATCACGGCCAACACTGCTTCGGCCACCAATCGTATGTTCTCAGCCGATAGAGGTGTTGCATGGGCAACATCTGGTGCACTGCTAGCCTCAGAAACTCGACGTTCCGACGGCCCAACACCACTTCTGGTCACCTATAGTGGTACAAAACACCGTTAAGCGACCAAATAAAATTGCAAACAGCAATTATAGGAACACGCAGGTTCCTCAAACACGTGTATTTTCATTCCTAAGTGGACATTCATGGGTTCTTTTACTGTTATAACGATGATGCATGCAATGTGCTCACCACCCCTTAAAAAGAATTCGCCCACGAATTCATCTTAAGCCCGACCAAAAAACCAGTAGTCTGATACCAAATTGTAACACCCCCTATCCGTAGCATAGCATATAGTAGTAGGTCCGGCCGGGGCCCGACGCCATATACCACAAACAGACCGGGTGGTTACTCATGATAACCATCCAACCAATCATAACGTCCTACACAGAGCATTCTAGCGGAAGCAATTTAATAAGTTGCAATAAAGAACCCAGCACTAATGCATGAATGTCCACTAAAACCAAAGGAATGTCGTACATACAGAAGCACAGGCCTTAAGGCCTTACAAAATTGTTCACTTCATATTACATGTTTTACCAACCACGGCACGCAGGCCGGTCATACATGAATAAAAACACTAAACACTCCAATTAGGCCTTCGAGGGCCAGCTTCGCATTTTGGGCTTTAGCCCGCTATTGACTGCTTGGTCCAGCAGCACCTGCAAGCAACAAACCACCGCACGGTGGCAAAACAAGGCAACGGTCAGCAATGCTGACCAAATTATAACCATCCCGCCCCCGACTCGGGGCAGCGATGCTCCTTCCCTGCATTTCATTAGCATAAGCGAGCAATATATCAATATTCATTTCATCACAGACGTTGGCTCGCACGGCCACATGCCCCGTGCTCTCAGGGCACATTCTCGGTGAACCGGTCGATGTCACGTCAATCAAAGCCATAGACATTCCGGACTCACCACCGCCACTTTGACGGCCAAACCTATGAGCATTTTGTCTTCTTGGCCTGGGTCATGACAATTTAAGCCATAGACCGCCGAAGACCCTAATCTATGCCAATGGCAAGTGCCACGTACCCTTAGGTCTCTTTAACCGAACGACATAGAACGGGTACGGTTCCATCTAACCCGTGCTCACATCGCAACGACAATTTAAGCCATTTGCGCGGGTCAAACTTCTCCCGAGTCCCATTTCCATCACAATTCACATAACCCGGTTATGTTCAAGTTGGCTCTCAGGCCACCAAGTTGGCAAGATCACGCATCCGCCCAGTTTTCCGGGTGCACCTTTGGGTTAATCCCAAGGCTCCCTGTTGTAATATACCGTGTAGAAAACCCGAAAAACAACCAATAACACAGAGACTTTTCCGGCATTATGCAATGCAACATCACCGATCCAGACCAACATGTCCGGCTAGGCTTCACACATCATGTCTATGTCCGTTCTCTCTTACGGACTCTAAACAACGGGGACTTCACATATCTACCCGAAGGAACGCCTCCAACTCACCGCAAACTCGCGAGAGCGGGCTTCCTATGCAAAGAAGGAGAGCTACTCATGCTCACGAAGAGAATCGTTACCCTTACATTCTTCTTTGACGCCATGGAAAAGTAAGCTGATAAAAAGCACCGCACTAGCCTTGCCTCCGTGGATCCGGAGTCGGCTCGCGATTTGGAGCTTCGAAGCTCCTCCAATGGCCGGATCTAGCTTCTTCTTCCTTCCTTGGCTCTCCTCTCTCTCTAAGTTTTAGAAAGATAACCACTCATGAAAAGTTAGGGTTTCTAAGACCCAATACCGGGTATATCCCTTCAGGAACAACCCCCAGCCGTTGGATCATTAATTAAAGAAACGAACGGCTTTGATTCGGGACTGAAATGCCCAATCTGGACCGCACACGGCCTGGCACACGCCCGTGTCCAGGGCCGTGTGCCTCATTCGCCGTCAAAATCGACTCGCCTGGAACAACACACGGGCATCGAACACGCCCGTGTTCGACCTGACAGGCCCGTGTTCCACCTGACACGGCCGTGTGGCCGGCCGTGTACCCCCATCGATTTATCCCGAAAACAACCCGAGCACTGCACGGGTTCTAGGACACGCCAGTGTCCTTGCCCGTGTCTAACTCAACACGCCTGGGCTCCAGGCCGTGTACACGGTCTCGACACTCGACACTTCGTCGAGCGAAGATCGTCGACCTGACGACACGGCCTTGGACACGCTTGTGTCCTAGGCCGTGTGCCTTGTCTCGACACATCGTCGAACAAAGTTCGTCGACTCCCGGGACGAGTGTCGACACGGGTCGACACGCCCTGCGACACGCCCGTATCGCAGGCCGTGTGCCATGTCTCGACACTTCGTCGAGCGCAGAGTGTCGACTTCGCGGGCTGAGTGTCGACACGGGTCGACACGCCCTGGGACACACTCGTGTCCCAGGCCTTGTGCCCAGTCTCGACACATTGTCGAGAGCAAAATGTCGACTTCCCCAGCTAAGTGTCGACACAGGCCTGACACGCCCTGAGACATGCCCGTGTCCCAGGCCGTGTGCCTCCTTCCAGAACCCAAAACTGGCCCAAAACGTCCCCCGTCGCTCTTTTGAGTTTCGGGGCGTTACATATACTATGCAAGACTCTAGTTTTATTTTATATTATAAGTAGGAAAATGATCTTTTTACGTTACTTGGAAAGTAGTGTATGAGCTTTATAAACATGCTGATCATGAGATTTACTTATTATAGTGTTTTTAGGTTTAAAAATAACTAGCAACCTAGCATAAAACTTCCCAAGAGCAAGTAGACTATCTCCAGAAAGGTAGCAGTAAAAGAAACATATCTAGTATCATAAGGTAAAACTACCAGTGGGCGCCAACAAACTGACACGAACCCACTGGCAAGCATGTATGTCTGTAAGAAAAGCAGAAAAACAACCTCACAACAGCAAGAGAAAGATTCCCTACAACTCAAGGGATCACAAGCAACACCACAACAAATCTAGCCTCCTATCCGTCTACTAATCAGAACCTGAGGCATTCAGAAAAGAAAAGAACACCTCAGCATGTAAAACAAGGAAATCAGAATTAGAGCGTTAAATCAAAACGGGACAAAAGAGAGTAAGTAATCATGACAGTAAAAGCAAACACTGTCCCAAGTAAGACAAAGTACACCAAGTACCAGGTAACAACAACAAGCCCTGCCCAAATCCTGCAGAGGCTACAAGGAAAAAGGCAAGAAAATTTGCCACAATATGCTGCATTCTACAAGGAAGAAACACCTAACAATCCTAATTTGTGAGTTAATGGCAATAGTAAACAACATGGACCTGAGTTGGTGACCAAAAACAGTCCCCCAAACAAAACATTTCCAGCTAAAAATAAAATTTCACTGTGTCGGCACAAAACCACCTCAAACCCAGCCCGTACCTGGGATAAAAAGGGTGGCGGCCACAGAAATACCCAGCCCGTACCTGGGACTAAAAAGTGGCGGACACGGCTCACAAACAAAACATCCCGCTCCTTTAGAGCGTCAAAATACCACTACCTGCCATAACCCACGATTCGGCCCTCAAAATAAAGGAAGAATGAAAGGCCGACAAGACATCCCACTAGGAGGTATTCACTCGGGAAGAAGAAAAAAACTGAGAAGGAATAAATCCCAGCCTACAGGAATCGTCGAACGTAGCTCGACGATTTTCTTCGAGTGTGGGAACAATCGCCGAACGCAAGAAAATCATCGAACGCAGCTCGACGATTTTTGTCGAACACAGGCCATGGGAAATTTTCGAACTCCGTTCGACGATTTCCCTTTAGTCGAACACAGGACACGGGAAAAATCGCCGAACGCCGTTCGACGATTTTCCTTTCGTCGAACAAAGGTCACGGGAAAAATCGTCGAACGCCGTTCGACGATTTTCCTTACGTCAAACACTAGCCACGGGAGAATCGTCGAACTCCGTTCGACGATTTTCGTCGGACCCAGAACTAAGGCAAATCGTCGATCTCAGATCTACGATAATCGTCGAACCCAGATCGACGATCTTCGTCGAACTGGCAGCGTTGAGTGTACAACAATCCTGTACCTCTAACTTTGTTTCCGACCAATCTTCTTAGCCTAATTCGATCCTATTACTCATAATATAAGTATGGAAACCCACTGCTACTAGTTCTAGGGCTGAAAGGCTAATTGCTACCCCAAACCGAGATTAACAGGGAACACTTTAATAAAAAGAATACAAGACTACAGCAACACGGCCAGAAATTTGAGTTTCAGAACTTAAGAGAATGCAAAAAGAAACATAAAGGAGCATTTATGGTTTAAGATCCTCATGACTTTGATGGAAAAATAGAGCAAAATAAGCAAACTAGGAAACATGAATGATAGCAACAAATATGACATGAAAAAGGAGAAGAAAAACTTGGTAAGGGTAGGAGCACCACTTTCCTCAAATCCAGAATTTATCTTGCACCGCCCTTCCTCTCTCTCTCTCGGCTCCAGCCGCAACAGCACCTAAACAGGAATTCTAGAGTTTTAATGGCGGAAAAAGGGTCAAACTTAAAATTCGAGACCCCTAGAACACTACGAAAATTGAATCTCTTACCGTAGGAATGAAGGTCTAGGCGAGAGTATTCCAAATCCGCTCTCGGAATCGAATTCCGTCCACTAACGCTCCCAGAATCGGCGTCTGAAGGGTAGCAGGGTTGGCGGTTTTTTCTTCCTCTCGAACAGGAGACAGTTATACTCTCACGGAAGGGGACAATGAATAGTCTTGTTTTTTTCTTAAGGCTATATATATATGCATGGACACGCCTATTCAGCCTTAACTGCCACCTAAAAGCCACGGGATTCATTTCAAGCTTTAATAATTAATCATTTACATCCATTATTATTAACACATCAACACGACGCGAAAACCGAAGCACCTCGGAATTCGACGAAATTCACACCGTAGCTAATTACCCACGCTACGAACGCAACGGCAAAGTCGAAATCAACTTTCGACTAACAAAACTCGGGTTATCACTACCCGAAGCCAAAACACAAGCATCCCCTGAGAGGCCTCACTGGTCACCAAAACAGACCCAGCTTGCTAGGGGATCTTGCCAAAAAGGCTACCAACAACCACACAAGGAACCTAAAGAGCTAAGACCACGCTCTAACAAACGACACCTGCCAGAAACGCGTCAACGTAACGCCAAACGAGAATTAAATAATCGCAGAAAAAATCGGGGGCGTTACAGTCACTCCCCCTAAAAGAAAGTTTCATCCCGAAACTTTACGTACACAACTTCTAATATAGAGGGGAAGTAACAAAACAAGAGTTACTAGAAACAAAACGTACCAATCAAATCAAGGGAACAGATGAGGGTGAGCCTCCCTCGTAGCCGACTCTAGCTCCCAAGTCGCGCTTTCCAAATCCTGATTCTTCCATAGAACTTTCATCATCGGGATAGACTTTGTCCGCAGTACCCGATCTTGAGTATCCAAGATGCGGACCGACACCTCAAAATATGAAAGATTAGGCTCCAACTGGGGAACCGCATCCAAGACTTGCCCACTGCTTCGCACACACTTCCTTAGTTGGCTTACATGAAATACATTATGAACATCTGAGAAATTTGCTGGCAAATCCAATCTATATGCTGACACGCCAATCCGCTCAACAATCTTAAACGAGCCCACATACCTCGGATCCAATTTCCGGTTCTTACCGAACCTCTTAACACCAACCATCGGGGAAACCTTAAGAAACACAAGGTCCCCTACAAAAAACTCCAAGTCAGACCTACGCCGGTTGGCGTTCTTCTCATATCTTTCCTGAGCAATCCGAAGCTTTTCTCGAATCAGCTTCACCACAACTTCCATTTCCTCGAGCGCATCCGGACCCAACACATGCCTCTCACCGAACTCGGTCCAAAACAAGGGAGTTCTGCAGCGCCTCCCATACAAGGCTTCAAACGGAGCCATTTGCAAGCTCTCCTGGTAACTGTTTGATTAGCCCGCGAACAGACTCTTACTGTGGTTGGTTCGATAAGTCGATCGCCGCGGGCTTGCTTAGGTAGGCAAGTGCACCAATCGCAAGTAGTACAGAATATTCGGGGGAATATCCAGATCTCAAATTTCACGGGAATGGGTTGATTATCCCTACTGCTCCGAAAGCACTATTATTTTACCTAAATAGTTAAGTCGATTTTTAATTAAGAAAAAGCTGGAAAAAGATTAAAAGTAGAGTCGATGAAGAGTTAACACTCGGTATCGAATTACGTTAGGATTAAAAATAGATTTGAATAACTAGAGATCTAAAGTTTTAATTCAATTAAAGCGAAAACTTGGTCGTGGAGGTTCAAAATATTGAGCTCACCTATCTCTAGGAATATCGCTCACCTGGACATTAAGGATATTCTACCGGGCTCTCGTCCAACGAAGGATTCCCCTTAATGCCCGCAGTACGCTAAGAACCCCGCTATTGGGTGAGGAACCCAATCCGGTAGAGTTAGCGCACCTCCTCTCTCGAGGGTTAGTGCGGAACTCTATTTACCCAGGGGTGATCTGTCCATACGCACGGCCTCTCGGCTAGCTAGCGTATGGATAACGGAAATAGAGCCCACACATCAATATGTGGTTCTACGCGTCGTTAACCCGGGGTAAACCTTAAGTTTTTTAATTAAATAGAATCATGAGACCTTTAATTATTTAAAACATTTTTAATCCCAAAGCTCTTCGATACCTAGGGCTAAAAGCAATTAGCCACTCATCGGAATAGAGATAGCTTATGACTTTGGTTTAGCGAGCGTTCTAAACTATTCGCTGAAGGGTTATAAAGAAAATAAGAAGAAAAGTAAGATAACCTAATGTTAGAAAAGATACTACAAACAAACACACCCGCATTCATCCAAACACATAATAAAGAGACAGAAATAAACCTAAGTTTCAAGAAAGAGAAAATTGCATAATTGAAATTACAAGTCCCACTAAAATGAGTGGGGGCGGGAAATAAAAGCTGAAAATTACAAGTCCTACTCAAACGAGTAGGACTGAAATGAAAGCGAGTCCTACTCAAACGAGTAGGAGAAAATAAATGCGATTACAGGGCTTTCTCAAATATTTACAGGGACATAAAGACACGCCATTTAACTCCTAACGAGTAGGCAAAAATAAATGCGAGTACAAGTCCTACTCAAACGAGTAGGCGAGAAATACAGTCCATCCATTTAACTCAAGTGAGTAGGCGGAAAAATAAAGAAATGCCAGCCATTTAACTCAAGTGAGTAGGCGGTAAAATAAAGAATGAAAATTACAAGTCCTACTCAAACGAGTAGGCGGGAAATGCAGTCCGGCCATTTAACTCCTAGCGAGTAGGCGGTAAATAAAAATACAAACACTTGCTTGAATAAAATCCAGCCATTTAACTCAAATGATTAGGCGGAAAATAAAAACAACACACACACTCTTCTTGAAAGTAACTACTCACGCACTCGACATAAATAAATACACACACACACACACTTGCATAAATTAAATAAGATGATAAAGATTATCTCATACACGCACTCACTCGGGCGTAAAATAAGAAAAAAAAAGTTATTGGATAATTAAAACACCTGCATTTCTACCACAGGAATGCGGTAGAAATGCGTAAAAAGACGAAATAAAAATTGTTTGAGCAAAAAGTTTTCAAATTAAAGTGAGAAAGGCAAGTGACGGAAAAATTAAAACGTTTACATTTTTACCGTTAGAATTTGACAGAAATGAATAAAAAGTGGAAATAAAAATTGTTTGAGCAAAAATATTTTTTGTAATTGCTAAAATTGAGAGTTGTTGAAAAATTTAAAGTAACGCATAATCTAGTTTTAAAGCTTTGTAAAACGGGTTAAAAAGGTGTAAAACCGAAAATGAAAGTAAAACCGTAAGTCAAACCGATTCTAAAGAGTATTACAAAACAAATGGCTATAATAACGGCTAGAAATGTTGATAAAAGTGAAAATAAATCAAAAGATTTTTCATTTGAAAGTATAAATTTTGCAATTTTTAAGCTCATAAACACACACACGCATTATGAAAATGAAAACAAAAGTACTTATGATTGATGAAAAGGAGGCCTTCAGAGATTTTTTTCAAAGCATTATAAGGATGAAAAGAAAAGATTTTATTAACAAAAAAGTTGACTACAATGCTTAAACAAACTTGAAAAGGAGGGGGAAAGATCCTTACATAGTCCCAAAACTAGCTCCAATCAGCGGCCCTTAGCATCAAAACCGTTCAAAAATTTGGAACCCTTAACTCATACAGCAGCTGCCCTTTTATAGGCAAAAATTTACAAGTACACGCCCTCCGCCACGGGCGTGTCGGGGGGGTGTGTCAGCACAATTTATCAGCAGATTTCGGTGGTCTACAGTGATTTGACATTGCGGCTGAAAATGCGGCGGTCAGGCCCACGGTCACGGGCGTGTTGGTAGACGTGTCAGGGAGGTTGAAATGGGTGCCATCTGTGTCGAAAGTCGCCGGCGGCAGTTTGTCGGACCAGGTGGAGAAGTCACGCCCCAGGTCACGGGCGTGACGCTGGGCGTGTCGGGTTGAGTCGACACTCGACAAACGTCAAGCGGAAATTTTCGAGAGGAAAATTCGTCGAGCGGGAAGTCGTCGAGCGTGAATTTCGTCGAGCGGAGAATCGTCGAGCGGAACATTTCGTCGAGCGGAGAATCGTTGAGCGCGAATTTCGTCGAGCAGAGAATCGTCGAGCGGAACATTTCGTCGAGCGGAGAATCGTCGAGCGGAACATTTCGTCGAGCTTGACGGAGTGGTCACGCCCCAGATCACGGGCATGCCTGGTGTTCGACGATCGTCGATAGGAAATCGGCGAGCGCGGAAATCGTCGAGCGGAAATCGTCGAGCGCTGGACACGGGTCATGTCACGGGCGTGTGACCGGGCGTGTCAAGATATTTCTTCAAAATTTGCTCATTTCTCGGGAATTTGACATATCACGCCCTGGTCACGGGCGTGACCAACAGTACATGGGCATGTACTATGCAAAAGTTGACTTTTCTTGAAATTTTTTAGGAAATCAAAATAGAGTAAGTTATGACATTATTTACAAAAAAGGAACATTTTTATAACAAAAAGTAAACAAAAACAACAAAAATAAAGTAAAACGGCATATTTAATGTACATAAAAGTAAGTATATTTACAACTTATCAAATACTCCCATACTTAAGCTTTTGCTATTCCAGAGCAAAAGTTTGAGGTGAATTTATAAGGAATAGAAAAAACTCTAAGTTTAGCTACCGCTTAATCAATTATAAGAGAGATCTAAATAAATAAACGGGGTGTAAGAGTTAAGTCCAAAATTTATGAAGATGATTTAAATAGCGCAAAAGTTTTGGCCAAAAGACTTCTTGATATAATCAAATAGAAAGCAATAATTGTAATGGTTAGATTAACAAGAATAGTTTGGAATTATATGAACTTTTAGCTTATAGGAGTTTTACTGGAAATAATGCAATTTACAAATTATGCTCTCAAAAAGATTTTTGAATTAAATCTAGAATCGTGAAATTGGCTAAGGGGGTTGATGTTGGTTTATGAAGAGGATTTGAAATTTGAGGTGAGGTAATTTTTTTTCGAACCTCCATTTTTTTCTTTTTGGATTATTAGAAAAATGAAATCTTATTTTCCTAATATCAATTTTTTTTCAACTTTATAATAAAATTTAACCCAATGTATATGCGTAGGAGTAATGAATTTTATCCTCTTACTCCAAAACATATAATCTTTTTAATCTATTTGGTGCCTATGTTTACGGAACAAAATCTTATTCCCATTGACATAAGATCTTTTAAGGATAATAATTTTATCATGCCAAGTAGGTCATGATAAGAGTGCTGAGAAAAGAAAACTAGATTTTGAATTAAAAATAATTTTGAGAGCAACCTTAATAAATTGTAAGTTCCAATTTTTCAGAAGCTAAAAGTAAACATAATTGAATCCTATAGTCGTTATTTTCTAACATAATACACGTGCTCCTATCAATTAAAAATTAGAAGTAGTGCCTAAAATGAGTTCGCTATTTTTAACAAAGCATAATGAATTCTTTAAAACTTAACCCCGAATATTTAAAATTTTCAATCAATAATTAACAAACGAATAACAAACAAAGAATTAATAAAATTCACATATAAATAAACTCAAAACCAAATTTTTGGATAGCAAGAAAATTAAGGATGGTATATTTGATTTATTTGTTTCAAAATATTTTTTTTTTGGTTTTTTAGAGTTTTTATCATTTTTTGTGTTTTTTTATCTGTTATCTTTTTTTTTTAAAATTTTTGTTTAGTTTTCCTCTTTTTTTGATTTTTTTTAGCTTATTATCTTTTTTTAAGTTTTTGCGGAAAGTGCGAGAAAAAGAGACGTTATTTACAAGAATGTTGGTGAAAAGGAAGGGGGAGAGGGAGAAGATTATTTACAAAAATATTTACAAAGTTTTTTCACAAAATGAAACTAAATACTTTTGGAATTTTTGTTTTATAATATTTTTGGAATTTTTGTTTTATAACGTTTTTGGAATTTTTGTTTTATAATTTTTTTGGAATTATTGTTTTTATAATTTTTTTGGAATGTTTGTAAAAAAAAGAAAAAAAATTTGTGGGATTGTCATTTTCAAATTTTTTAGTGCAGAAAATAGAAATACAGTGCAGAAAATAGAAATGCGAAAAATAAAGCGAGAAAACACCCTCATACTTAAGTCCAACATTGTCCCCAATGTTGTAACGTAAGTATGCGGAATAATAGAAAAGGCAATATGTACAAAGAAAATTAAGAGAGGGGGGGGGGGGGGTAGAAGCTTCCCTGAAAGGAGGTTGGGAAGGCGCAGTTTAGGAACCTTGCATTATGAGGAAAATAGCAAAGAAAAAGTAAAGAAATAGCGAACAAGATAAACATGGGGTGCCTCCCAGGAGCGCTTTGTTTTTAGTCATGTAGCTTCACTATTTTGGCGGTTTATATATCTAGGAGGGTTATGTATTCGAAATTACCGCCCACAGGATCGCCTTCAATGTATAATTTTAAGCGATGACCGTTCACCTTAAGCGAGCCTTTATCCGGGTGGGAGACGAGTACGGTTGCATATGGCCAAACCTCTTCAACTTTGAAGGGGCGTGACCAGCGTGATCTAAGTTTCCCGGGGAAAAGTCTAAGTCGTGAGTTATAAAGAAGGAGAAGATCGCCCGGAGAAAAAGTTTTTTGGGGCTTGAGTTTTCGGTCGTAATAAAACTTAGAACGCTCCTTATAGAACTTATTGCTCTCATAAGAGTTAGCACGCCATTCATCGAGCTCGATTAGTTGCAGTTTTCTATTTTGGGCGGCTAAGTGAGCGTCGAGATTTAAGAGTTTTTAAACCCAAAGTGCGCGATGTTCTAATTCTATGGGGAGATGACACGCTTTGCCGTAGATTAATCGATACGGTGTACAACCAATTGTGATTTTGTATGCGGTACGATAAGCCCACAACGCATCATCGAGTTTGATGGACCAATCTTTCCTATTAAGTGAAACGGTTTTCTCTAATATGCGCTTTATCTCTCTATTTACTACCTCTACTTGGCCACTAGTTTGCGGGTGGTTTGGGTGGCAAGTTTGTGCATGACGTTGTATCTAGCTAACATCTTAGCCATCTGGGTGTTGCAGAAATGCGTCCCCCTATCGCTTACAATAGCGCGCGTGCCGAAGCGAGAAAATAGTTTTTTAAGAAATGTAACGACGACTCGCACATCGTTGGTGGGGAGAGCTTGCGCTTCCGCCCACCTCGATACGTAGTCGACCGCTACTAAAATATAATTATTTTTGAAAGACGGAGGTAGGGAGCCAACGAAATCTATGCCCCATAAATCGAAGACATCGCATTCTAAAAACAAATTTTGGGGCAACTCATCGCGACGAGAGATGTTACCCGACCGCTGACAGCTATCGCATGCGCGCACAAAATTGTGAGCGTCTTTGAATAGAGTGGGCCAAAAGAAGCCCGCCTCCAGCGCCTTCCGCGTGGTCCGGTTAGCTTGATAATGCCCACCAGCCAGACACTCGTGGCAGTGACTAAGGATTTGCGTGCACTCCACACCCGCGACACATCTTCGGACCGCTTGGTCCGCGCAGATACGAAAAAGAAAAGGATCCTCCCAAAAGAAATATTTCAAGTCAGAAAAGAATTTCTTCTTTTGCTGGCTCGAAAAGTCTTTTAGAAGCACCCTCGCAACTAAATAGTTCGCAAAATCTGCGAACCAAGGCATGGAAGATGAACAAGTAGTTATGACAAGTAGGCGTTCCTCGGGGAATCTGTCATTTATGTCAGATTCGACGAGCGCTTCCGCAGCGGGATTTTCTAAGCGGGAGAGGTGATCGGCGGCTAAATTTTTCGCGCCCCTCTTATCCCGGATCTCTAAATCGAACTCCTACAAGAGGAGGATCCATCGAAGAAGGCGGGGTTTGGCGTCCGTTTTCGCTAACAAATATTTTAAGGCGGAATGGTCGGTAAATATGATAACTTTGGATAGCGTGATATACGAGCGAAACTTATCGAAAGCAAATACGACGTCTAAAAGTTCCTTTTCCGTTGTCGTGTAATTTCCTTGTGCGGACGTGAGTGTCTTGATAGCGTAATAAATAGAATGAAAATATTTGTTTATACGTTGGCCAAGAACGGCGCCTACGGCAATATCACTAGCATCGCACATAATTTCGAACGGAAGGGTCCAATCGGGCGCCACTAAAATGGGTGAATTGATAAGTTTTTGTTTTATGAAATAAAAGGCAGACTCGCATTCGCTATCAAAGACAAAATTTGATTCCTTTTCCAAGAGGCGAGTAAGCGGCTTTGTTATTTTTGAAAAATCTTGAATAAAACGCAAATAAAAGCCCGCGTGGCCTAAGAAACTCCTAATGGATTTAACGTTGGAAGGCGGGGGAAGTTTTTCGATAATTTCAACTTTGGCCTTATCGACCTCCATCCCCTTAGATGAAATCATATGGACGAGAACCAAACCTTCTCGAACCATAAAGTTACATTTTTCCCAATTTAAAACAAGATGCGTGTCCTCGCATCGCTGAAGGACACGATCTAAATTACTAAGACAGGACGGGAAAGAGCTTTCGAAAACAGAGAAGTCATCCATAAAGACTTCCATAATGTCTCCTACCAGCTCGCCAAAGATCGCCAGCATACATCTTTGGAATGTAGCGGGCGCGTTGCAGAGCCCAAATGGCATTCTTCGATATGCGAAGGTACCAAACGGGCAGGTAAAAGTTGTTTTCTCTTGGTCATCGGGGGGAAATGGGGATTTGGAAAAACCCCGATAATCCATCAAGAAAACAAAAATACGGATGACCGGACAAACGCTCTAAAATTTGGTCTAAGAATGGTAGTGGGAAATGATCCTTACGGGTGGCGTCATTTAGTTTTCTATAATCGATGCACACCCGCCAACCCGTAACAGTACGAGTTGGTACGAGTTCATTGTGCTCATTCTCCACTACGGTAAGACCGCCCTTTTTGGGCACCACGTGAATGGGACTAACCCACGTACTATCTGATATGAGATAAATAATCCCAACATCTAATAATTTAATAATTTCGGCCTTAACGACGTCTTTCATGTTTGGATTAAGATGTCGCTGCGGCTGAATAGTTTTATGGCAATTATCGAGAAGGAAAATCTTATGGGTGCAGAAAGACGGGTTAATCCCTTTGAGATCAGAAATTTGCCACGCAATTGCGTGGTGATGTTTAAACAAAACTACCAATAAATCGAAAGTCTCCGATTCGGTCAAATGCGAAGAAATGATAATGGGAAGGGTATCATCTTTTCCCAAAAAGGCGTATTTGAGTGAATCGGGTAGGGGTTTGAGTTCAAGGCAGGGCGGTTCTTCTAACGAGGTTTTAATTCCTATGTCTTTCTTACCAATTGGTTCGAAAGGCAAGTCTATAGAGGTATCCTCATCATATTTAAAATTTTCGAGAGCATAAATATCGTCATGTAAAAAAGTAGACTCAAAAATAGGGGAAGAACAATCTCCGAGATATGTGTCTAAATTATAACAGAAGTCATCGCTCGATGACGAGTCTCCTATGGAGGGATTAATAGAGAAAATAACTTCGTCATCTCCTACCCGAAGGAGGAGACGACCGTTACTGACATCAATTAATGCGCGGGAGGTAGCGAGAAAAGGGCAGCCGAGTATAATTGGTACATCGGTGTCCTCCTCGATGTCCAAGATGACGAAGTCTACCGGAAAGATAAACTTATCAACTCGGACAAGTATGTCCTCCACTACCCCTACGGGAAAATTAACCGAGCGATCTGCTAGTTGGATTCACATTTTAGTAGGGGCCGGAGTGCCCAAACCTAATTTTTGAAAGAGCGAGAATGACATCAAATTAATGCTCGCGCCTAAATCTGCTAGAGCGTATTTTACTAATATATTGCCAAAAAGGCACGGGATGGAGAACCATCCCGGGTCATTTCTTTTTAGGGGTAATTTATTAGTAAGAGCCGCTGAGCAGTAAACATTTAGAGAAATATGCGAAATATTTTCTAATTTTTGTTTATTGGAAAGAAGTTGTTTTAGGTATTTTGCATATTTAGGCATCTGAGAGATTTCCTCGCAGAAGGGAACATTAATATGAATTTGTTTTAATAATAAAATAAATTTTTCATATTGCGCGTCCTTACACTCACGATCGAGCTTGTGTGGATATGGCAAGGGCGTTTTAATAATTTTTTTATTTAAAATTTGTAAAGGCGGCGTAATCGAAGAAGGGGGAAGAGGGGTCGGAGGTGAAATATGTACCTGAGGATCGGTCCGTTTTGGATCGATCACCTCCTTTCCGCTACGGAGGGTTATAGCGTTGATATTCTCCCGCAGATTGGGCTCCGTGTTTCCCGACAGTGCCCCGAGCGCGTGCTCGGACATCATTCGTGCAAGCTATCCAACCTGGAGTTCTAAGTTTTTTAGTGATCCGGTGATGTTCCGGATATTTGACTCGTTGGAAGCGATATATTTAGAAAAATTCTCCTCCATCGGGGAGGGTTTTGGAAGAGGGGGAGGCGGAAGAAATCCGGGCGCGAAAGAATTGGGCGGGCGCTGCGCATTATTCGCATTGCTCCATGAGAAGTTGGGGGGGGGGGGGGGTCATCCAACCCGGATTATAGTTATTGCTATAAGGGTTGTTGTTGGGGTTGAAGGAAGGTCGCCCAGCATTTCCCACGTCGTCTACGAATTCATTGACCACGCCGACATTAGGGGGAATCGCCCAAGGAGGAGTGGTGGAGGCAGCAGACATCTCCGCCACCTGCTTCGTCAGCCTTTCAACTTGAAGGGCGAAGTGGGCAGTGGCATCCACTTCGAAGAGGTTGGCCGCCTGCTTGGGACGTCCCCGCGGGACGTTCAATTGGTAGGCGTTAATAGCCATCTCTTCAATAAGAGTTTGGGCAGCCTCGGGGGTCTTATTATTCAAGGTACCCCTGGCAGCCGCGTCAATCATTTGACGCGTCTGATAGTTAAGACCATTGTAGAAGATTTGGACCTGCAACCACGCAGGCAGCGCGTGGTGCGGACACTTGTGGAGGAAGTCTTTAAAGCGCTCCCAAGTCTCAAATATAGACTCGGAAGCGTTCTGCACGAACGAAGAAATGTCCGCCCGCAACTTTTCAGTTTTGGCGGGCGGAAAATACTTCGTTAAGAACCGCTCCGCAAGCTCGGCCCAGGTGGTGATACATCCTCGGGGGAGGGAATTCAACCACGCCTTAGCTTTGGATATGAGGGAGAATGGAAAAGGGTGTAAACGAATGGCGTCATCAGTGACGCCATTGATCTTAAAAGTATCGCAAATCTCCAAAAAACTAGACAAATGAACGTTCGGGTCCTCATCCGGCAGTCCATCGAATTGCATGATGTTTTGGATCATTTGGATAACGCTCGATTTAATCTCAAAATTATTGTTCGCCACCGTCAGGCGAACAATACTGGACCCAGTATCGTCCAAATTCGGCCGGGCGTAATATGACATTGTACGCTCGACGGCCGCGTTCGGATTGGGGTCGGCCATATCAACGACAGAGGGTTCTTCGATAGATTCTTCGGGATCCAAAGAGGGATTTCGGCGTTGAGACCGAATACGCGCAAGAGAGTGTTTGATCTCAGGATCGAAATCCAAATTTTCGGACTCCGAAGGCTGTCCACGGGTCATACACCCTTAAATAGAAAGCAGAAACTTAACTTCTTTTTTTTTTTGGATTTTGAAGAAAAGTTTTTAAGTTTTTAGAAATAAAGGTAAAATTAATAGACTTCGGATTCGAAATAACAACTCAAAGACTGTCCCCGGCAACGATGCCAAAAACTTGATTGACCCGCGAATAGACTCTTACTGTGGTTGGTTCGATGAGTCGATCTCCGCGGGCTTGCTTAGGTAGGCAAGTGCACCTATCGCAAGTAATACAAAATATTCGGGGGAATATCCAGATCGTAAATTTCCCGGGAACGGGTTGATTATCCCTACTGCTCCGAAAGCACTATTATTTTACCGAAATAGTTAAGTCGATTTTTAATTAAGAAAAAGCTAGAAAAAGATTAAAAGTAGAGTCGATGAAGAGTTAACACTCGGTATCGAATTACGTTAGGATTAAAAATAGATTTGAATAACTAGGGATCTAAAGTTTCAATTCAATTAAAGTGGAAACTTGGCCATGGAGGTTCAAAATAATGAGCTCACCTATCTCTAGGAATATCGCTCACCTGGACATTAAGGCTATTCGACCGGGCTCTCGTCCGACGAAGGATTCCCCTTAATGCCCGCAGTACGCTAAGAACCCCGCTATTGGGTGGGGAACCCAATCCGGTAGAGTTAGCGCACCTCCTCTCTCGAGGGTTAGTGCGGAACTCTATTTACCCAGGGGTGATCTGTCCATACGCACGGCCTCTCGGCTATCTAGCGTATGGATAACAGAAATAGCGCCCACACATCAATATGTGGTTCTACGCGTCGTTAACCTGGGGTAAACCTTAAGTTTTTTAATTAAATAGAATCATGAGACCTTTAGTTATTTAAAACATTTTTAATCCCAAAGCTCTTCGATACCGAAGGCTAAAAGCAATTAACCACTCATCGGAATGGGGATAGTTTATGAGTTTGGTTAAACGAGCGTTCTAAACTATTCGCTGAAGTGTTATAAAGAAAATAAGAAGAAAAGTAAGATAACCTAATGTTAGAAAAGATACTACAAACAAACACACCCACATTCATCCAAACACATAATAAAGAGACAGAAATAAACCTAAGTTACAAGAAAGAGAAAATTGCATAATTGAAATTGCAAGTCCCACTCAAACGTGTGGGGGCAGGAAATAAAAGCTGAAAATTGCAAGTCCTACTCAAACGAGTAGGACTGAAATGAAAGCGAGTCCTACTCAAACGAGTAGGAGAAAATAAATGCGATTACAGGGCTTTCTCAAATATTTACAGGGAAATAAAGACACGCCATTTAACTCTTAACGAGTAGGCGAAAATAAATGCGAGTACAAGTCCTACTCAAACGAGTAGGCGGGAAATAAAGTCCGTCCATTTAACTCAAGTGAGTAGGCGGAAAAATAAAGAAAGGCCAGCCATTTAACTCAAGTGAGTAGGCGGTAAAATAAAAAATGAAAATTACAAGTCCTACTCAAACGAGTAGGCGGGAAATACAGTCCGGCCATTTAACTCCTAGCGAGTAGGCGGTAAATAAAAATACACACACTTGCTTGAATAAAATCCAACCATTTAACTCAAATGAGTAGGCGGAAAATAAAAACAACACACGCACTCTTCTTGAAAGTAATAACTCACGCACTCGACATAAATAAACACACACACACACACACACACTTGCATAAATTAAATAAGATGATAAAGATTATCTCATACACGCACGCACTCGGGCGTAAAATAAGAAAAATAAAGTTATTGGATAATTAAAACAACTGCATTTCTACCGCTGGAATGCGGTAGAAATGCGTAAAAAGACGAAATAAAAATTGTTTGAGCAAAAAGTTTTCAAATTAAAGTGAGAAAGGCAAGTGCCCGAAAAATTAAAACGTTTACATTTTTACCGTTAGAATTTGACAGAAATGAAAAAAAAGTGGAAATAAAAATTGTTTGAGCAAAAATATTTTTTGTAATTGCTAAAATTGAGAGTTGTTGAAAAATTTAAAGTAACGCATAATCTAGTTTTAAAGCTTTGTAAAACGGGTTAAAAAGGTGTAAAACCGAAAATGAAAGTAAAACCCTAAGTCAAACCGATTCTAAAGAGTATTACAAAACAAATGGCTATAATAACGACTAGAAATGTTGATAAAAATGAAAATAAATCAAAAGGTTTTTCATTTGAAAGTATAAATTTTGCAATTTTTAAGCCCATAAACACACACACGCATTATGAAAATTAAAACAAAAGTACTTAGGATTGATGAAAAGGAGGCCTTCAGAGATTTTTTCAAAGCATTATAAGTATGAAAAGAAAAGATTTTATTAACAAAAAAGTTGACTACAATACTTAAACAAACTTGAAAGGGAGGGGGAAAGATCCTTACATAGCCCCAAAACTAGCTCCAATCAGCAGCCCTTAGCATCAAAACGATTCAAAAATTTGGAACCCTTAACTCATACAACAGCTGCCCTTTTATAGGCAAAAAATTACAAGTACACGCCCTCCGCCACAGGCGTGTCGGGGTGGGGGGGGGGGTGTCAGCACAATTTATCAGCAGATTTCGGTGGTCTACGGTGATTTGACATTGCGGCTGAAAACGCGGCGGTCACGCCCACGGTCACGGGCGTGTCGGTAGACGTGTCAGGGAGGTTGAAATGGGCGCCGTCTGTGTCGAAAGACGCCGGCGTGACGCTGGGCGTGTCGGGTTGGGTCGACACTCGACAAACGTCGAGCAGAAATTGTCGAGAGGAAAATTCGTCGAGCGGGAAGTCGTCGAGCGCGAATTTCGTCGAGAGGAGAATCGTCGAGCGGAACATTTCGTTGAGCGGAGAATCGTCGAGCGCGAATTTCGTCGAGCGGAGAATCGTCGAGCGGAACATTTCGTCGAGCGGAGAATCGTCGAGCGGAACATTTCATCGAGCTTGATGGAGTGGTCACGCCTCACATCATGGGCATGCCTGGTGTTCGACGATCGTCGATCGGAAATCGGCGAGCGCGGAAATCATCGAGCGCTGGACACGGGTCATGTCACGGGCGTGTCAAGCTATTTCTTCAAAATTTGCTCATTTCTCGGGAATTTGACGTGTCACGCCCTGGTCACGGGCGTGACCAACAGTATACGGGCGTGTACTATGCAAAAGTTGACTTTTCCTGAAATTTTTTAGGAAATCAAAATAGAGTAAGTTAGAACATTATTTACAAAAAAGAAACATTTTTATAAAGAAAAATAAACAAAAATAAAGTAAAACGGCATATTTAATGTACATAAAAGTAAGTATATTTACAACTTATCACTGTTATTGTATGCAAATTCCATAAGCCGCAAACGCTCATCCACGCTCCACCGTTGTCCAAGATGTAGCACCTGATCATATCCTCAACTATCTGGTTCACTCGCTCAATCTGACCATTGGTCTGCGGGTGGTAAGCTGTAGAATACCTCAAATCTGTACCCAAACCCTCTTTCAGACTCCTCCAGAAGCGAGATGTAAAACGGGAGTCTCGATCCAAAATGATGCTAACTGGCACACCGTGTAATCTGATGACTTCATTCAGATACAACTCTGCTATCTTTTTCATCGGATAGTCAATCTTGTACGGCACGAAGTGAGCACACTTCGTCAGTTTGTCCACTATAACCCAAACAGAATCAAATCCCCTTGGAGATCTCGGCAAGCCCATAATGAAGTCCATAGAAATACTTTCCCACTTCCAAGTAGGGATCTCCAACGGAGTCAACTTGCCACCATGCCTTCCATGATCGGCCTTCACACGCTTGCAAGTGTGGCACTCAGCAACAAATCGGGCTATATCACCCTTCATCCCATACCACCAGGCAACCTGCTTCAACTCATGATACATCTTTGTAGATCCTAGATGGTAGGCAACACTGGATCAATGAGCCTCTCTGCAAATCATACCCCTGATGTCTCCAACAGCGGGGATGCAAAACCTACCGCGGTACTTCAAAGTACCCGCACCATCGATAGAGAAATCCGGCAACTCCCCTCTCTCAGTCCTGAGGTATAAGTGTAAAAGATCCGGATCATCCTTCTGGTGCAACCTGGTAAGTGAAATCCAAGACGGCTCTGCCACTGCCAAACTGCTCTGCATGTCACAGCGTCCCACGGAAATATCCATCAGGAGGAACTCTTCCACTAAACGATCGGCGGTGAGATTAAAGATCTTCCTCGTCTTCCGGCTTAGGGCGTCGGCCACCACATTGGCCTTGCCCGGATGATACTGTATATCCACATCATAATCGGCCACATACTCTAGCCACTGCCGTTGGCGCAGATTCAACTCCTTCTGTCTGAACACATACTTTAGGCTTTTATGATCTGTAAAGATCTTGCACTATGCACCATAAAGTAAATGTCTCCACAGCTTCAGGGCAAAGATCACTGCTGCGAACTCAAGATCATGCGTGGGGTAGTTCCTCTCATGAGTCTTCAATTGCCTCGACCCATACGCAATCACCTACCCTTCTTGCATCAACACACCTCCGAGCCCAACATGCGAGGCATCCACATACACATCATAGTCCATGCCCTCCGTAGGCAATGTCAAAACAGGAGCAGTGCACAACCTCCTCTTTAGCTCCAGAAAGGCCTCCTCGCATTTCTCGCTCCAAATGAAGGCCGCATTCTTCTGAGTCAACCTGGTCAAAGGTGCCGCCAGGGTAGAGAAACCCTCCACGAACCTCCTGTAGTAGCCGGCCAACCCTAGGAAGCTTCTAATCTCCTTAGGCGTGCCTGGCCTGCTCCAATCCATCACTGCATAAATCTTTTCTGGGTCGACCGAGATCCCATTCTTATTCACCACATGGCCCAGAAATGAGACCTGAGGCAACCAAAATTCACACTTGCTCAGCTTGGCGAATAACTTGTGGTTCCTCAACTCCGATAGAACCAAGCACAGATGCTGCTCATGCTCCTCAGCACTGCGAGAGTAGATCAACACATCATCGATGAATACCACCACGAACTTGTCTAGAAAGTCCTTGAACACCCGGTTCATCATATCCATGAAAGATGATGGTGCGTTGGTCAAACCAAACGACATCACTAGAAACTCGAAGTGTCCATGCCTTGATCTAAACGCAGTCCGTGGAATATCTGCCTCACGGATCCTGAGCTGATGATATCCAGAACGAAGATCGATCTTGGAGAACACCGCGCTTCCACGCAACTGATCAAATAAGTCATCGATCCTCGGCAGAGGGTACCTGTTCTTAATGGTACCTTTGTTCAGCTCCCTATAATCAATGCACAGCCTCATCGACCCATCTTTCTTCTTCATAAATAGAACAGGAGCACCCCAAGGCGACGAACTCGGCTTGATAAAACCTTTAGCCAACAACTCATCCAACTGGACTCGCAACTCCTCCAACTCACGAGGGGCCATCCGATACGGTGCCTTAGCAAAAGGACGCGTACCCGGTTCCAAATCAATCACAAACTCAACATCCCGCTCGGGGGGAAGACTAGGAAGGTCATCAGGAAAAACATCAGAGAAACCACGAACCACAGGAATCTCCTCCAAGCGCGGTACACTGACAGCAGTCCCAACCACCGAGACTAAACAAGCAAAACCATCAGAATGAAACAGCTTCTGAGCACATACTGCAGAAATGATAGGAGAATCCTGGCACGGATCAGCATACACACTTGCAGGCTGACTGTTGTCCTTGATGAAGTCCAAGCGCTTCCCTTTGCACTAAATAACCGCATCATACCTAGACAACCTGTCCATGCCCAGAATAGCATCGAAGTCCTATAGATCAATCATCTTCAAGTCTGCCTTCGCAAGAAAGTCCCCCAACAAAACAGGGCAATCCAAAATGCCCAAATCTGACAACATAGATTCACTAGAAGGGAACATGACGCGGAAGGTGTCACGAACTTGATCTAGAATCAACCGATATCGCTCTACAAAAGCTCTAGCCACAAATGAGTGGGTAGCGCCGGAGTCGAACAGAACACGCGCCCAGCGGTTCTTCACCTTAAATTTCCCTATAGGAGTATATATAAGCAACTAAGGAACTACCAAAACCAAAAACTATAACCATTCCAGAAAATAAAATTTTCAGGCTAGGAAAACAACTAACCTAAGATGACCTGAGTCGAAGCTTGAGCCTCCTCGGAAGAGATCACGTTCAGCTTTCCTTTGCCCTTATCCACATGCTGAGGCGGGGGTAAAGCCTGAAGTGGAACTGCTTGAAGAACGGGCTGGACCTGAGGACACCTTATCTTGATATGGCCCTTCTGGCCACACTGATAGCAGAACTTATCCTTGGACCAGCACTGGGCAACATCATGCCCGGGTCGCTTGCAAACAGAACAGGAAACATCCTTCCTAGGAGCACCTTGAATAGCATGAACTTGCTCCTTCTTCTGAGCTCCCGCCTTCTTGAAACACCTCTCAACAGGGTGGCCTGACCGGCCACATAAGCTACACACTATCTTGCTCTTCTTTCCCGAAGCAACATCGAGTACTTGGGGGTTCTTCTCTTCAGCAGACTTCCTCTTGTCCTTCCTCTTTTGCTGGACTCTGTTCTTTGCGGTCTAAATAGCCTCCACTTTCAGAGCAGCCTCCACTAAACCTGCATAAGTCTCTGATCCATATGCACTGGCCAACTGCTGAACCTCGCTCCTCAAGCCACCAAGGAACCGCTTGACTCGATCTACTTCAACACTCACCAAACCAGGGGCAAACCGGCTCAACTTGCTGAACTCAATCTCGTACTCACTGACCATAACTTTCCTCTGCTTCAGGTGAAGGAAGTCGTTCATAAGTCGGTCACGCTCGACCGAAGGCAAGAACTTCCTCAACAGCATCTCCTTGAACAATCCCCAAGAGCAACCAACCACCAAGCTCTCCTTTTCCCTAAGCCACCAGCTCTTAGCCAAACCATTTAGCTGATAGGCGGCTATCATCACTCTCTAATCATCTGCAATACCGGAGTACGAGAACATCTCCTCCATGGAGATCAGCCAATCATCTGTGACCATGAAATCTGCCTTCCCATCATATGTAGGAGGGCTAAGTCTCTGAAACTATGAGATAAAGGCCATCTCTGCTGGCACCACCACTGGAGGTCTCAGGGGAGCAGGAGGAGGGGTAGCTGACCCCCTTGCAGGGTCTTGCACTCCCTGAGTCTATCCTGCCACCACTGCCGCCAGAGACTGGATCCGGGCCTGCATCTCCACCATCTGCCTGGTCAAGGAATCGTTGCTCTGTCGCAGGCTCTCGATCACCGCATCACTCTGCGCTCCTGAGGACTCACCCTCAGACAGGGGAGTCGACCTGGTCGAAGGACGTCTCGCCATCCTAAAACCATAGAAACTAAGGTCAAAACCTAGTTCATCAGTTGGAACAAACTACCAGTACAGACAATACATACATAAATATGAACTTTTAACTGCTATACTTTCTCTGGGATTTTATTTTGTTTAACAAAAGTGATGCTATGCCTAACCTAGGATGGTTAACCAGCATCAACTAACTCTTATGCCTAGATCGGGAGTGCATGAATTTATATTTTTTTTGAATTAAAACCATGTGTGTACATATGTCATCCTACAAATCTTTAGCTTGGCACGTTGTGCTTATGCAATGTTATGCTATGCATGATGGTGCTATGCATTCTAAAAAGGCCATAATGCATGTCAAGAGCGACGTACGCATGAAAATGTTATGCATCCCATACTACATAACATTCTCATGCAACAAAAAAGAAACGTGTTAGTCGCATTCATGTGGTGAGGTTATGCATCCCATACTACATAACCCTCACATGTTGCCCCTATGGTGGATCCATATACAGACACATATTATTCATCCCATACTACATAATATGCCCCGTATACTTCATGTTGTGCTATGAGTGTAGTGTTCATGCTTCAGCCAAGACGTGCTGATGACCGGTGTGTGTATGATATGATGCTAAACATCTAATACCTATAAGGAAAGGTTGCCCGACAAATTGTCAAGCAACCTCCCTCTGATACCAACTGTCACAACCCGCATTTTCTCCGAATTTGATAAGTATCAGAGTATGAGAAAACACGCGTCGTGATGCCACGTCGAGCAGGGGATAACTGTCAATGCTCAGGCGAACACCAACTAACTAGACTATGAAAATTCGTAAGTTTAATGATTAGAAAAAAATTAGTTATATTTTAGAGGCCGTATCCCTTGGCTCGGTGGATCACCTAGTCCACAGTTTAAAAACTATACTTATACACGACGGAAAATACTTTATTTATATTTGACACCCTAAGAGAGTGCATAAGTGTCCCCCGAGGTCCACTTATACTATGCAAGACTCTAGATTTATTTTATATTATAAGGAGGAAAACGATCTTTTTATGTTACTTGGAAAGTAGTGTATGAGCTTTATAAACATGTTGATCATGAGATTTACTTATTATATTGTTTTTAGGTTTAAAAATAACTAGCAACCTAGCATAAAACTTCCCAAGAGCAAGTAGACTATCTCCAGAAAGGTAGCAGTAAAAGAAACATATCTAGTATCATAAGGTAAAACTACCAGTGGGCGCCAACAAACTGACACGAACCCACTGGCAAGCATGTATGTCTGTAAGAAAAGCAAAAAAACTACCTCACAACAGCAAGAGAAGATTCCCTACAACTCAAGGGATCACCAGCAACACCACAACAAATCTAGCCACCTACCCGGCTACTAATCAGAACCTGAGGCATTTAGAAAAGAAAAGAACACCTCAGCATGTAAAACAAGGAAATCAGAATTAGAGCGTTAAATCAAAATGGGACAAAAGAGAGTAAGTAATCATGACAGTAAAAGCAAACACTGTCCCAAGTAAGCCAAAGTACACCAAGTACCAGGTAACAACAACAAGCCCTGCCCAAATCCTACAGAGGCTACAAGGCAAAAGGCAAGAAAACTTGCCATAATATGCTGCATTCTACAAGGAAGAAACACCTAACAATCCTAATTTGTGAGTTAATGGCAGTAGTAAACAACATGTACCTGAGTTGGTGACCAAAAACAGTCCCCCAAACAAAACAGTTCCAACAAAAAATAAAATTTCACTGTGTCGGCACAAAACTACCTCAAACCCAGCCCGTAGCTGGGATAAAAAGGGGCCACTGCAATACCAAGCCCGTACCTGGGACTAAAACGTGGCAGCCACAGCTCGCACACAAAACATCCCGCTCCTTTAGAGCGTCAAAATACCACTACCTGCCATAACCCACGATTCGGCCCTCAAAACAAAGGAAGAACAAAAGGCCGACAAGACATCCCCCCTAGGAGGTATTCACTCGGGAAGAAGAAAAAAACTGAGAAGGAATAAATCCCAGCCTATAGGAATCATCGAACGCAGCTCGATGATTTTCGTCGAGCGCGGGAACAATCGTCGAACGCAGGAAAATCGTCGAACGCATTTCGATGATTTTCATCGAACACAGGCCACGGGAAATTGTCGAACTCCGTTCGACGATTTCCCTTTAGTCGAACACAGGACAAGGGAAAAATCATCGAACGCTGTTCGACGATTTTCCTTTCGTCGAACAAAGGTCACGGGAAAAATAGTCGAACGCCGTTCGACGATTTTCCTTACGTCAAACACTAGCCACAGGAGAATCGTCGAACTCCGTTCGATGATTTTCGTCGGACCCAGAACTAAGGCAAATCATCGAGCTCAGCTCGACGATAATCGTCGAACACAGATCGACGATCTTCGTCGAACTGGCAGCGTTGAGTGCACTACAATCCTGTACCTCCAACTTCATTTCCGACCAATCTTCTTAGCCTAATGCGATCCTATTACTCATAGTATAAGTATGGAAACCCATTGCTACTAGTTCTAGGGCTGAAAGGCTAATTGCTACCCCAAACCGAGATTAACAGGGAACACTTTGATAAAAAGAATACAAGACTACAACAACACAGCTGGAAATTTGAGTTTCAGAACTTGAGAAAATGCAAAAAGAAACATAAAGGAGCATTTATGGTTTAAGATCCTCATGACTTTGATGGAAAAATAGAGCAAAATAAGCAAACTAGGAAACATGAATGATAGCAACATATATGACATGAAAAAGGAGAAGAAAAACTTGGCAAGGGTAGGAGCACCACTTGCCTCAAATCCAGAATTTATCTTGCACAGCCCTTCCGCTCTCTCTCGACTCCAGCCGCAACAGCACCTAAACAGGAATTCTAGAGTTTTAATGGCGGAAAAAGGGTCAAACTAAAAATTCTGAGACCCCTAGAACACTACGAAAATTGAATCTCTTACAGTAGGAATGAAGGTCTAGGCGAGAGTAATCCAAATCCGCTCTCGGAATCGAATTCCGTCCACTAACGCTCCCAGAATCGGCGTCTGAAGGGTAGCAGGGTTGGCGGTTTTTTCTTTCTCTTGAACAGGCGACAGTTATACTCTCACGGAAGGAGGCTGAATAGTCTCGTTTTTTTTCTTAAGGCTATATATATATATATATATATATATATATATATATATATATATATATATATATATATATATATATATATATATATATATATATATACATGGACACGCCTATTCAGCCTTCACTGACACCTAAAAGCCACGAGATTCATTTCAAGCTTTAATAATTAATCATTTACATCCATTATTATTAACACATCAAAACGACGCGAAAAACGAACCACCTCGAAATCCGACGAAATTCACACCGTAGCTAATTACCCACGCTACGAACGCAACGACGAATTCGAAATCAACTTTCAACGAACAAAACTCGGGTTATCACTACCCGAAGCCAAAACACAAGCATCCCCGAGAGGCCTCACCGGTCACCAAAACAGACCCGGCTTGCTAGGGGATCTTGCCAAAAAAGCTACCAACAACCACACAAGGAACCTAAAGAGCTAAGACCACGCTCTAACAAACGGCACCTGCCGGAAACGCGTCAACGTAACGCCAAACGAGAATTAAATAATCGCAGAAAAAATCGGGGGCGTTACAGTGTACAACCCCATACCCTACGATTAGTGGTCGACAAGAGCCAAATCGGGTAAAGTCCAACAGTCTGGGTCCTACACTAGCCGGAGGGAGGTGAGATCATTCGGTCCGAGTGGAGAAGGTCGGCTCGCACTTGCCCTAGGGGCTCGACGACCAGCAAGTGAGTGGAGCAGGTCGGTTCGCACTCGCCCAGGGGCTTGATGAGTAGCGGGCAAGTGGGGCAGGATGGGCCCGCACTTGCCCAGGGCTGGGGCGAGGCGAAGAATGCCAGCTCCATTGAGCACTCGCTGCCCCCGGTGAGTGGAGGTTCCAGAGGGACACTCGCCCAGTCTCTTGTGATGTATTTTTACCACTCCACGCCCGCTGGCCTGCCTATAGCCTGTTATAACAGCGAAGTTACGATGTTGGCAGACCTGTACTTTGACCATTTTAGGGTTAGGGTTGACTTTGGTCAACTTGACCACTTTGGTTGACCCAAGTGGGTCCTTTATGAACCAATGAACCTTCCAAAGGGCTAGGTATTTTATGGTGGTGTCAAAGAGTCAAGGTGATGCCCTAAAGTCAAACCCTATGTTATGTAATTGGAATGTATTATCTGCAGACCATGGTGATGTTCACCTTCATTCCTAGGTTCATTTGGTCTTCTTAGGCTTCCTATGGTTTTGTCATGACCTAGTCATGGCAAAACCACTCATATGGATCTAGTTGTTTGAGGGATGTTACAAATCACAATAATAATAAAAAAAATCGTCCCCGAAATTCAGGTTAGGCCTGCGGGGTTTCTTCTGAGAGTAACTGCTTGTAACATCCCTCAGAAATTAAAGTTACACCTGATGCAAAGAGCTCCAGGTACTTCTGCTGTATCAGATCTTATGGCTCCCAGGTATGCTCATCCTTTCCATGATTTTCCCACATGATCCTGACCACCAGAATCTTCTCGTACCGTAAGACTCGCATTGTCGTATCATATATCCTAATCGGCTCTAAGCGGACCGATCGATCAGAAACTGCCGTGCCATCTATACTAGGAACTTGCTACTCTGGCCGAAGTAGAGCCTTCCTAAGAGAGGAGACATGGAATACGTCGTGCAAACCTGCTAACTCCTGTGGTAGCTCCGGTTTGTAAGGCATTGGGTCGATCCGCTCCAGGATCCTTTAGGGCCCCATATTCCTCAGATTGAGCTTCTTCCGCCCGCATAACCGTGAGACTCCATGCATCAGACATATCTTCAGGAACCCCCTATCTCTAACATGGAACTCTACTTGACAATGTAATGCATCATAATACTTGGCCGATCTTCTTTGGGCCTCCAGCATCGTATCTCTACTCAGTCACACCTGGGTATCTAGGTTATCCATAAATTCTGAGCTGAGTGCCTTTGGATCCTCATCCTAGGTCCAATACAGTGGAGTCCTGCACTTCCGTCTGTATAATGCCTCATGAGGGCCATGCCTATGCTGGACTAATGACTGTTCTTATAAGAGAGCTTGATTAGCGACAAAAGTCTCTCCCATGGCTCTTTGTGGTCTAGAATGCATAAGTGTAAAATATCCTTCAGTATCAGGGTGGTACGCTTCGTCTGCATGTCCGTCTGAGGGTGGATAGTTGTGTTGAATGTCAACCGAGAACCCAAATAAGCTTGGGATGATCTTCTCTCCTTGGACGTAAACCATCCATCTTGATCTGATACGATCATCTTGAGCACACCATGATAACAGACAACTACTCACAAATCTCATGAAACACCAACAGGAGCTTTCTTCAGGATCGGGGTGACCCCAGCTACCTCGGTCAATCTATCCTCGATGTTCCAATTATAATTATGCCCGAAGTAGGGATGTGGTAACCTGTGTATGAAATCCCTAATTATATCCTCGAACTTTCACTCTAACTTGGGCTGTGACTGTAGTAGTTAACTAAAAACCCTTGTACTAACCTTCACCAGCCGACAAACCTCACCCTGCGTCACAAAATCCATGGCGTCTTTCTTATTTCGGGGAAATACAAGTTCTGATAACCACAATTCCCTTCCGGTAATTTGAGTTTTTGTTTGTGAGTGTAGACAACGACTCTATACACTCCCTCTATACGATCAGGTTCTTATTCCTTCGAGTACGCCCGAGTAACGTTGAATAATACCAACTTCAACATCACTATGTTTGGGACAACACTTCTTCTAAATTAGGCCTAAGGGAACCCAAGTCAGTACTAATTTACCCAATAAACAAAAGATAAGCCCTAATAAACAAAAGATAAGCCCTAATAAACAAAAGATAAGCCCCTACCTATCTTGGGCTAAATATCTTCGATATCACCATGTTAGATTCGTCCTAGAAATGCACACAATCCTTAGGGCATGCAACCTTAGACTTGGGGTTCCATCCTGAAACTCGTTGACATACTCCATACTTTAGACTCTCCAGGTTACCATTTACGACAACTTACTCAAAGTCAACATGTGACTCTGTCCCAAATAGGTCTCTTCTGAACCTGAATTCTTATTCGACCCTTGGTATTTGGTATGATGGTTATCTCATCCTAATCGTGCCATCGGTACTAGGGTTTAGTTTATGAGTCCCCTACTATTCCGCTAATGGTTCATAGGCGTCAATTCTCCTTACGGTGGTCCTATTAGTTTAGGTAACAGGTGATAATACTACTTGATGAGTAAAGTAGTGACATCAGAGTTTAAGCCTCAAGTACCTTCTCTCACGTTAGACTCTTCCTCTAGTCAATTCGGGTATCCTCGTACCTTAACTGAATTATACCTAGGGTCAATTTAGACCAGGATTTGCTAAGAATCGCCTTGGTAAGTCGAGTTTCCTAGTTAGGTTGGTCTAACTCATTGATTTATGGACTATATAATGTGATTCTTACACATGGACACACCACAACTTCCGCTACTTAGTTTGTCCCCAAACTAATGCTCGCGCGAGGGGACCCAGTGTTTTGTGGACTTCTTCTCTTTATGATCGAGGTCTCCTCTAATACCAGTTTCTAAGACCCCTTCAAATATACATCTGATTGACCTAAGATTATTACTAGGGGTCTATTATGATGTTTTAGGAATAAATCCAGAATATAATATTTTCCTAACTTAATTATTATTTAATTAATTTTCTACAAAATAAGGTCAACAATGCTTTTGAACTACAAGTATACTTTTCTTTCTAGGTATGGCCTTAGCAAAATTGTGTCAGGTGCATGTCATCAAAATAACAATAAAAGTTGAAGTTATCCATTTTTCAATAATGTTTTGGCTTCCAATCAAAATATTGAACAACCTGCCATAATAATATGGATAAAGAGGGAAGTACTAAATTTATTCATCCAAAAATTATAAATAATTTACCAGATGCTAGCAATGACTAGAAAGTTCTACTAACCAAAAGTCACAATTTTCTAAGTCAATTTGGTCACATAAATAAAATTCTTAAAGATATTCAACATGAGCCTCTTTAGGTATGTTCCTAAATGAAATACCCTTCAATAATTCTATAAACATTTACAGAACATTATAATGCCCTACAAAGTCCTATGACCAAGTTTCACAATTTTTCAGTGAGTAACAAAATCATAATTAATTTTATTGCAATTACGACAAACATTGAGGTTGTGAAAAAAAGTACCAAATATATCAATCTAAAATTCACAAAAAAAATTTCAGAGAACAATAACATCAAAACAGGCTCCCTGCCCAAATTTCATGAACATCGAAGAGTATTTAAATATGAAATTTTATTTTGAAATAAAGTGCACCAATTACCCCTTAATTAATTCAGAGGGGATATATGTTCATAAAAATTCCAATAAAATTATCTATAGCTTATTACCACCCTATTAAGTAGTCAACCATTTTTCAAGTTATTCAAAAGAAATATGACCCTGTGTCCTCAATACTGAAAGGGCAATATTAGGGTTTGTACTAGGGTTTGTGGGCAAATCCACCTCAAACTACCCAAACGAACTAGTGTGGGGGTTATAAGTGACGACAAGTCAGTGGCCAAAGTTTCACCATAATTGGGTGAGGAATGGTCACTCACTCTACCTAGTGTACTTTTGACCTAATTTACCCTTAAGGGACCAAACTTTGGTCACATTAATACCTACTCAAATCAACCCCAAATGGGTTGATATTTTTACCAGGGACATATATTGACCTAAGGACCATCCACAAAAAGTTTCATTGATTTTGTGGTCATTAGACACCTTAATTAATTCATACCTATATTATTAAGTTTTAAAAAAACTATAAGAAAATTTTCTTCGAAAATTACTATTTTTGGTTATGTTAAAAGTAAAGGTAATAGAGGCTACCATCCCAAATCTTAAGTCATTTGAACTAGTAGTTTGGTGGGGGCACTCAATTTAATCTCTGACTAGCCCTATGTATAGTCTGTACCATTTTGAGTGCTGTGGTCAGACCACTAATCCAAATGGGTTGAAATAAATTTTAAAATAAACTAGACATAAAGGGATACAACTTTCATATTAAACATTTCCTATGGTTTTGCATATAAGTATTTTTAATATTTAAAACAAGCACCACAAGAAACTATGAGAGAAATGAAATTAAATGGAAAAATAAATATTAGGACAGTACGAATCTTAAAGCAGAAACTGACGGGATCGGCTCATCTTCCTCCTTAAGCCAATAGTCTCGATTGTCCCGTCCTAGACATTTTGGGAGGTGATTTACCAGCCACTTGAGCGCCTCCCCGGTCGGCCAATGCCACCATTACCTTCGTTGAGGTGGTTGTAACGACCTAGGGAGGACCCCTAGCGCCGCCCGGCCCACCAGCAGCCCATGAATGACCCATGACACCACGGTGGTACAGCCGAAATCTATAAGGCCTGCAGGCAGTACACCCCAACCAAATCTCAGTGCATGTTTCTCAACAGCGGAAGGTTATGGGCACGGGGCTTCGAACCCGCAACCCTTGATAAGCAACCTTCAACAGTTCTCATCACCAACTGAGCTGCAGCTTAGTTGGTGATGAGAACTGTTGAAGGTTGTTTATCAAGGGTTGCGGGTTCGAAGCCCCGTGCCAACAACCTTCCGCTTCTGTGAAATAGGCGTGGTGATTTGGTTGGGGTGTACGGCCTGCAGGCCTTGTAGATTCTGGTTGTACCACCATGGTGCCATGGGTCCTCCATGGGATGCTGGTGGGCCTGGTGGCGCTAGGGGTCCTCCCTAGGTCATTACAAAAAAGTGCACTTTTTTATAATGACCTAGGGAGGAACCCTAGCACCGCCCGGCCCACAAGCAGCCCATGGAGGAACCATGGCGCCACAGTGGTACAACCAGAATCTACAAGGCCTGCAGGTCGTACACCCCAACCCATCACTGTGCATATTTCTCAGCAATAGTAGGTTATTGCATGCGGGGTATCGAATACGAGACCTTGATAACACACTACTGCAAACAGGGCTAACACACTCCTGTAGCTCAGTTGGTGATAGCCCTATTTGCAGGAGTGTGTTATCAAGGTCTCGGGTTCGAAACCCCGCAGGCAATAACCTACTGTTGCTGAGAAACAGGCACAGTGACGGGTTGGGGTGTACGACCTGCAGGCCTTATAGATTCCGACTGTACCACCATGGCGCCATGGGTCCTCCATGGGCTGCTGGTGGGCCAGGCAGCTCAGTTGGTGATAGCCATGTTTGCAGGAGTGTGTTATCAAGGTATCCGGTTCGAAACCCCACAGGCAACAACCTACTGTTGGTAAGAAACATGCACAGTGATGGGTTGGGGTGTACGACCTGTAGGCCTTGTAGGTTCCGGCTGTACCACCGTGGCGCCATGGGTCCTCCATGGGCTATTGGTGGGCCGGGCGGTGCTAGGGGTCCTCCCTAGGTTGTTATAGTAGTGGCCGGCGTTAGGCGGTGGTAGGCCGACCGGAGGTGGCCAGAATCTGATTCTAGGCTTAGATTAAAAAGTTCCAAAACTGGAGCTTTCAGCTTAGCCGATGTGGTCAATTGATCCCAAACCATGCGACCAAATGGATAAAGATGTATCCACTGAGAGAGAGAGGAGATGGATAGGACCTTTTGGGAGGCGGGAAGCCGGGCTGACCACCGTGTCGCCATTTCCGAATGTTGGGTCCATTAATCCCAATGTCTTGAATTTGAAGGACCAGCAAACAATGTATACACATATTGTGATCTAACTTGTATTCATTCTTAATGATTGCATGATGTCCTAGTAGCAATGATGAGACAAATAACCTGAGTGGCTATGTCAGGTAAGTTCTTACCTAAGTGGTGGAAAAACAAAAAACAATCCAAGTCCATAGGTTTTGAGTGAGGATCATTCACTCAATGCCTAATGACTTATAGTGCTAAGTATAACCTATCCAGTCAAAGCCATGAAGTGGCAAGCTTAGAATGTGGCTAAGTCCACAAGAGTTGAGTGAAGTCAACTCACTCAATGTCATATAACAAAAAGCTATGAGTCAGGCTAATAACTGTCTAAGACTAAAGAGAAATGAGCTAAAAAGTGGTTAAGTCCAAATTCGTTGAACTAAGCTCAGAGTTCGTCGAGGTGAGCTAATCGTTCGTCGAACTAAGATCAGAGTTTGTGAAATTTGCCCAAGTTTAAATTCGTCGAATATAGTTCAGAATTCGTCGAGCTGAGCTCATTGTTCGTCGAACTCAGTTCAGCATTCGTCGAACACAGTTCAGAGTTGAGAGAGGTTGACTGAGACAGTCAATGCCTAAAGTTTTAAGAGGCAGAAAAGTGGCTAAGTCCACAGGCCTTGAATGAAGTTCATTCACTATACGCCATAGCCACTTAAGTGTTGAGTAACACTCAGTCAGTCAAAGACAGTATTTTTAAAGAATACAATATGGCTAAGGCAGAAAGCATTGAGTGCGGCGTGGTCACTCAACACTCTCAACGCCTTTATATAGAATTAGTTGAAACATAAAGAATTGAGTGAGGCATGCTCACTCAATGCTCTCAATGCTTAAGTTGCTGAAGAAGCAGAAATGGTTAAGGAAGATAACGTTGAGTGAAGGATGTTCACTTAACGCTCTCAACGCCTAAAATGCAGAATGTGGTGAATGCACAAGGCGTTGAGTGAAGTATGTTGACTCAACGCTCTCAACGCCATACATGCAGAAGAGGCTGCAGAAATTGTTAAGGCAAAAAGCGTTGAGTGTGCATTACTCACTCAACTCTGTCAACGCCTAGAAATCGATTTTGTATTCTAAGTAGTTTGGCATTGAGTGAAGGTAACTCACTCAACGCCAAGAGACAGTAAAGCTGTCTAAGTACTTTGGCATTGAGTGAACCTCACTCACTCAATGCCTATACTACTAATGTTTGAATTTTAACTAAGTTTTAAAATGCTGATGTCACCAACTCAAAAAGGCAACAATATTCAAATTGTTAGTGACAATGCCACAGTACATGACAAAGGGCACCACAGACCTACTGTACATCAGTTGGGCATTAAAGCAAGGATGCAACCAACATTAATGTAGTGAGACCCACTATTAAAAGAGCCATTGGGTTATAATAAATAAAAGGAAATGCTCTTTACAGAAAGAGTTAACTGTTATAGTAGTTCTTCATAATCATCGTTGGCGCGGGTGTGGCTAAAGAACAGAGAGCCCAAGACAAGCAAGTCTAGATGCAGATAAAGTTAGCTGTTGAGATCAACATCTTCAACAGCAAGATTGCAGGTGCCATCTTCATCTGCAACAGTTAGCAAGCTCAGTGTGATTCACTGAGAAAGAGATAGCAGCTAGGGCCGACCCTTGCTGCAGGTGCTTCATAGATCCAGCCAACAAATTCTAAAGAACATTCTCTTGGGGAGCTGTGAATAAGAAGATAGAGCTGAGCAGTTGGCTTAGTTCAGAAAGGTGCAGAGAAGCTGATCTGTAAGTTGCTTCCAGCATAAGCCAAAGCTTCTACATTATTATTGCTGTGAAGAAGAGAGAGCTGAACCTTTGGTTCAGTTCAGAAAGGGGCAGAATAGTATTCTACAAGTCACTTCCATCTCAAGTGGATATATTTGTTGCTGTGAAGTAGTTTTGGCTAAGGTGTACTTTGTATAGTATAGTAGACACATGAAAACATTCCTGGTGTCAAAGTGGGGCTGAGTCGAACTCACCCAAGATTGATTGTCACAAAGGAATTCCTCTTGTGTCCAATCAAGAATCTCAACAACCCACTTCCATCTTGTAGGATCCCTTATGGATCTGAGAGGTAGGAGCAAACTTGCTCTAAGGTAGGTGATCAGTTGATCACTAAGTGGTATGGCACTTGTGCCAGAACTGTAGGATAGTGTATCTCTCTGAGCTGTAGGAGCAAGTTTGCTCCGAGGTAGGGCTATCCTCCATAGCCTGAGCGGTGGGGCTTTATTGCCTGAGGTAGGTGATACTTGTATCACTGAGTGTAGGCCCTTGTAGCCGAGGTGTAAGTCTTGAAGGAGACTTAGAGATCCTGAGGGATCTGAGGTGTAAGCTCCTTGGAGCATTGGTTTAGAAAAGAACAATGACCAATAGGAAGTTGGGAAGGTGGGAGGAGAGTGGATGTACCCAAAGATTAGGGAACCACTATAAATCTTTGTATACTCTGTTGTGTTGGTTTTCTTTGTGCAGGTAACTCATCTTGAAAGCAAAAATTAACCAACCACTAAAGCAGCAAACTAAAAGCGAATAAAAGTTAGTCACCAAGGACTAAGAAATCTATTCACCCCTCTCTAGGTGATCTTGCTATCCTTGAAATAAAGAATTTCACCGGACTTTGAGCTTGCGGGTGCTCTGCAACAATATAACAGAAGGGCTCAAATTCTTTAATGGAATGGTGGAAACGGCTGCCCTAGGTCTGGGGAGGCTTTTAAGATGTTCAATTGGGGGAGAGGAAGGGCCATGGCTTCAATGCCTTTAATGGCCTTGGGTGGTGGTTTTCAGCCAAGTGTAGTCCCATGCATCCAGCCACTGAAAGGGCCTTGAAAGGCTCTTTATCTTCTCAGTACTGATGGGGGAGATGAATCAAATCAATGGAATGAAGAGAGAAGGCCCTTGGCCTTCCAAGCCATGAATGACCTCTCTCTCCTCTCTTTCTCTCTCCTCCATTAAAGGGAAAAATGGAGCTTTCTCTCTACTAGTCATCAATTCCAGAAAATGGGTGGCATTTTGGATAATTATAAATCTCATAAGGCTAGTGGTCTGATGCGTTGCACGACAAGTGGACCAGTCGCACAAGTAATATAAAATGGGCGAATTTCCCCAAGTATCAATATCTTCAAGGAATACAGTAAGGTGGAGTTTATTTCGAGGAGGACTTGAGATTGAAGTCCTTTGGTCGGAGCTAACTAAGGGGGATTTTAAAGGTAGCAGAAACAGAAAATAAAACACTAAGAACTACTTGAAAGTCCAACTAGTGTCAGCTATGAGCACCTATGGGGGGGGGGGGGGAATAGGTGACGTGTAGCGCTTTTGCGGAATTTACGAATGTACCTGCACAATAAAAATAAAAAGCACAGCACACAGAATACACAGACAATTTATAGTGGTTCCCCGACTTGGGTACATCCACTTTCCCCCTTCGACCTATCTCCCAACAAGGGACGACTCGGTCTCTTCTCTAACAGGATTGAAATCCAATCCCTGCACTATCGGAAGGAACCCTTCCACACGTGAGAGTCAACACTCCCACAACACGGGTTGCACCCAACCCTTACAACACGGAACAAACGTTCCTTTACAACGAAAGTAAATATAGAATGTACATGAGATACAAACTTCGTTTGGAGACTACGGTGTTCCTCTTCGTTCGACGACGTGTTCGTGAAGTCAACGAAGAGTCTACAACCTTGGTCTCTCTTGGAGAGGATCTCCCCGGAACTGGCGGCGGCAACACGAGCGGCGGCTAGCTTCGGGATCGGCGGCTATGATGATGAGCGGCTGCGGAAAATAGAGATCCAATCTTCGTAGCGAAGCAAGCTAGGTCTACCAACGGTCACACGAGGATCGGTCGTCTCGATCGATTCGGATGGGAAGTTTTTCCCGATCAACAAATCGAGAGACAAGGGATCTCTGGATAGACGCGTGAGACTCAAGCTTTGCTAAGCTTCTGTTGCCGGAGATCGGGAAGAAACACGATCAACAGCGGCGGCTGACTAGCGCGAGCGGCGACGGATGCGGCGGAGCGATTTCGCGATTTTAGGGTTTGCTCTGCTCGGCTTCTTTCTCTGTATCTCTACAGTTCAAAATACCCGTATATATACTGTAGATACTACTAATTTGACCGTTGTGGGACCCACAAGAAAAATCCCGAAAACCGGTCCAGAACATTGACAGCGGCAGAATCCGGTTCAGGAAGATCCAGAAAAACGCCCAAGTCAAAATCGGTGAGAATCGAAAGTGATGCTCGCCGATTCGTCGAGAATCAAAGGTGATTCTCGACGATTCGGCAAGAATCAAGATTGATTCTCGTCGAATTTGCCTTGGATGCACGCGCTGCTTTAGGCCAGGTCGAGACGACGAGAATCAACCAGTGATTCTCGACGATTCGACGAGAATCACTAGTGATTCTCGCCGAATCGGCGAGAATCACTTGGTGATTCTCGTCGATTCTTTCTTAGAAGCAGAGGTGCTCGCTTAGAAGTGGCTGGATCGAGTTCGGCGAGAATCAACCTCTGATTCTCGATGAATCGGCGAGAATCCCAAGTGATTCTCGCCGAATCGGCGAGAATCACTTGGTGATTCTCGTCGATTTAAACTTAGACGATTTTTCGTCTTTCCACCTATGAGATGCTCCTTGACCCATCCTTGCTCCTTGTCTGCTCATATATATTTACAACCCTGTGCTTGAAAATAAGTGCACTCCAATAGAGAGAATACACGTAGGCCAACACACTGATCTGCTCAACGAGGGATTACGTCGTGCAGACCCGTGTATATTGACCTACTGCACCCTGACATTGGTGTGCACTTAGCGTGGAAAAACTGCAAGCACAACTTGAAAGATTTTATCAAATACATAGTCTATTGACCTTAGCTTGTCCAGGGGCTTCTTCAAATCAGGTACATTGTGGATACAATACCCAACAATCTCCCCCTATTTGAAGAAGCCTAAACCCTACAAGCTAAGGTGAATAGAGCAAATGGGAATGAAAACCAGAAACTTAAAATTGAGTTGAGTGAGTTATCCCTTACCAATACCCATTTCTTGGGAACAAGCTTGGAGCCAGAGTTGAGTGAGTTATCCCTTACCAATACCCATTTCTTGGGAACAAGCTTGGAGCCACATTAGCCTTGGGGTAATCTCCCCCTTTTCGGCTTCTGCAAATCGGGGTCGGTAGCATTTGACCCCTTGCTCCCCCTCAGTTCTTGGGTCTGTGCTCACACTTGATTTCCTTGCTCCCCCTCAGATCGTGTACGAGCCTGGAGCTTCTGTAGTCTTCAGTCCTCATAGTTGAGAATTCCCAATTCAGTCTTGAAAAGATTGAACTTGGCCTCGTCTAAAGGCTTTTTGAATATATCAGCAATCTGCTTGTCCGTGGTGACATAACAGAGAGAGATATCCTTGTTCTCCACGTGCTCCCGAATGAAGTGGTAGCGCACTTCAATATGCTTCGTTCTGCTGTGCGATACCGGATTGTTGGCAATGGCAATTGCACTGGAGGAGTCGCAGTATATTGGAACTTCCTTGAACTGAAGGTCGTAGTCGGCTAACTGGTTTCTGATCCATAGGAGTTGTGCGCAACAGCTGCATGCTGAGATGTACTCAGATTCTGCTGTGGAGGTAGCCACACAGTTCTGCTTCTTGTTGTTCCATGAGATAAGCCTTCTTCCGAGGAATTGGCACGTCCCGGAAGTGCTTTTCCTGTCATCCCTACTCCCTGCAAAATCATCATCTGAAAAGCCTATTAGCTCGACATCATTGTTTCTCGGGTACCATAAGCCAAGATTAGGGGTACCTTTAAGGTTTCTTAGAATTCGCTTTGCAGCGACATAGTGAGATTCCTTAGTGTTTACCTGATATCGGGCACAAACACATGTGGAGAACATAATATCCGGTCTACTGGCAGTAAGGTAGAGCAGGGATCCAATGATGCTTCTGTATTTGGTTTCATCGAAAGGTTTACCTTTCTCATCCTTATCCAGAGACATAGTGGATCCCATTGGAGTCCTCATAGATGTTGCACTCTCCATACCGAATTTCTTAAGGAGTTCATTTGTGAACTTCGTCTGAGAGATGAAGATTCCATCCGCAGACTGTTTCACTTGAAGTCCTAAGAAATATTTGAGCTCTCCCATACTGCTCATTTCAAACTTTCCTTGCATAAGTTTATAAAACTTTTTGCAAAGATTGTTGTCCGTTGAGCCGAATATTATGTCATCGACATAGACTTGCACCAGCAAAATCTTGCCTTTGACTTCCTTGAGAAACAATGTTTTATCTATTTTACCTCTGGAGAACTTGTTCTCAAGAAGAAAACTAGATAAAGTCTCATACCAAGCTCGTGGAGCTTGTTTCAACCCATATAAGGCCTTATTAAGAAAATAAACATGATCGGGATAAGTAGGATCGACAAAACCTGGGGGTTGAGCGACGTATACTTCCTCTTTCAGGTCTCCGTTCAGGAATGCCGATTTCACATCCATTTGATAGACTGTGAATCCTTTGTGTGAAGCATACGCCAGGAACAACCTGATTGCCTCGAGCCTTGATACTGGTGCGAAGGTCTGGTCGAAGTCAATCCCTTCCTCCTGTCTGTAACCTTGAGCCACCAGCCTGGCCTTATTCTTTACGATGACACCATGTTCATCCAGCTTGTTTCTGAAGATCCACTTCGTGTCAATCACATTCTGCTTGTATGGTCTGGGAACCAGCGTCCAAACATTGCAACGTTCGAATTGATGTAGTTCCTCTTGCATGGCCAGAATCCATGCCGCATCCTTGTTCGCCTCGTCGAACTTCTTTGGCTCTACCTGTGACAGAAAGCTAAGATGTAATACTTCGTTAATAGTACCTCTTCGAGTTCTGACACCGACACGAGGATCTCCGATGATCTGATCTCTAGGATGATCCCTCACGTGCTGGAGCTCTAGAAGTCTGGTGTCTGGAGCTTCAACTACTTCTTGGGCTTCTCTTTCTTCCAAGAAATTTGTTCCATTTTGATCTTCAACATTTTCAGATGACGTGGAGGTGGAGACTTTGACGTACTTAGGAGTGTCATCTTTAGCGGTCTCATCCAGACTCAGTTGTTCAAGTCGAGCACCTGCATCTTCAAGAATACTACTGGAAGAATTGCTGTTAAGCAAACTTCCTTCATCAAATACAATATTTATTGATTCTTCTACAACTAGGGTTTTCTTATTGAAGACCCTATATGCCCGACTATGGGAACTATAGCCCATGAATATGCCTTTGAAGCATTTTTCACCGAATTTAGTACGCGGGTACTTCCCATTATTCAGTACATAGCATCTGCAACCAAAAATCCTCAAGTAGGACATGGTTGGTTTCCTGCCTTTCAGTAGCTCGTAGGGCGTCTTACGATGATGCTTGTTGATCAATGCTCGGTTTTGTACATGACAAGCTGTATTGACAGCCTCTGCCCAGAAGTATTCCGGGAGAGAAGCGTCTTTCAACATTGTCGTGCAGGCTTCAATGAGAGTTCTATTTCTCCTCTCCGCAACTCCATTTTGCTGAGGAGTGCGCGGGGAGGAAAACTCATGAAAGATACCTTGTTCTTTACAAAATTCTGCCATAGCACCAGATTCAAATTCTGTTCCATGGTCACTTCTGATTTTGACCACGGAGCAGTTAAATTCGTTCTGAACCTGCTTGACAAAATTAGTGAAGATGTCAAACGTATCTGACTTTCGTTTCAAAAAGAACACCCATGTAAACCGAGAATGATCATCAACTATCACTAGCGTATAGGACTTGCCTCCCAAGCTATGAACTTGCATTGGACCAAACAAGTCCATATGTAAAAGGTAAAGACATCGGGAAGAGTCTTTGTCTGCGATGCTCTTAAAGGTAGCCCGAGTATGTTTGCCCATCTGGCATGCAGGACAGGGGCTATCTTTGATGCACTTGATACTGGGAGCATCCCTTACCAAGTTCTTAGAAAACAGCATACTAATTGTCTTGAAATTAATATGTGCCAATCTCTTGTGTCATTGTTCGCAAAGAGATGCACAGCCTGTTGCCACAAGGCATACGGGGGTAGATGAATCTAAACTGAGAAAATCTAAACAGATGATATTTCTGCTCCTAATGCCTGATAATACCGTTTCAGAAGAGGTACGTGAAATTATCAGACATTTATCCTTGCAGAACTTAACGTCATAACCTTTATCACATAACTAACTTACACTGATCAGGTTATGGTTTAACCCTTCAACATAAGCCACGTCGGTGATAGAGATTAGACCGTTGGAAATCATACCGTAACCTCTGGTGACTCCTCGATCTGACCCTCCAAAGATGACTTTGGGTCCATTCTCGACTGGAGTGTAATCACACAGCAGGCTTCTTGTCCCGGTCATATGCCGGGAGCATCCACTGTCCAAATACCAGATCGGCGTTTTGGTGGCCTTTGGACATTCCTGCAAAACAAAATTAATTTGCCTTAGGAACCCAATCGAACTTGGGTCCTAGATTCCTGGTTAGCACACTCCCCCTCGGTTGGTTAACCCTACGAGTGGTCGGTCTCGCATTGCTAACATAGGGAGTCTCGTAATTCCTTGGATTAAACCAACAATCCACGGCAAAGTGACCGACTTTGCCACAGCACCAACAGTCGATTCTGTTGTACCTCTTCCTAGGCTCCTGCCTTACCCTGGGAACGGTGGGTACTGCTGGGGCCTTGGATCTGGAGGTGGAGGCCTCATGGTGACAACAGTCACATGACTTTGTCTCCTTCTGTATAACAGGCTTGGCTTTTGGTGCCTGCTTTCCATTATGGCCGCTAGAGAACGGGCCATAATTTCCCATGTGGATTTCCCCATAAGGTGCCTTGAAGGCACTCTCACCGAAGTTCCGGGGATAGGTCCAACCGTCATATCAGGTCTTTGGCTTTGCAACCGAGGGCCGGAAATGATGGCCAAATGTTGACTCAAAGTCATGTTGGTTGCGAGGAAATCCAGGCTTTCTGAACGCAATAGGACTAAGAGGAGCCTTTCCCTTCTCATCAGTAGAGGCCTTCTTGGCGGCCTTATTCTTCCTCTGGTTCCTGTTTCTCCTGGAGGAGGAACCAGATACCCCTACATGTCCCAAGCCAGCTCCCTTGGCCTGAGCAGAGAAGGTATCAACAACTGGAAGAACTGTTTTTGGAATGGAGAAGCTCTTGACGATCTTCCTTTCTACCGCAAGTTGTTCTTCCAATTTGTCGACTTCCTCCTGCTTAAGGTCAAGGAGCTTCAGAGACTCTGAGTGCTTTGAGATCAGGTCAAGGTTCTCCTATCGGAGAGAGATCAAACTGGTGACCTCTTCCCTTAGGGAAACACACTCACCCTTAAGGAATTTTACTTCCTTTCTCTCCGCCTTCAATCTCTTACGGCACTCCTCGAAGGTGTTGAGCAGAAGCTCATACTTCTCGAGGAGCACAGCTTCGCGGGCCGAAAGGCTATCCTCAGGTTCATCATCCTGAGACTCAGGATCAGAGTCAGAGTCGGAGAGAGGGGTGTGAGCTTTTACCTTCCCAGTAAATGGGGGACATTCTCCTTCTGAGTCGGAGCGACCCACCAGCCCGAAGTAGGCTTCCTCATCATCACTGGAGTCTGAGGAATCAGACTCACTCAGTGACTTTGGCCTTCTGGCGATGTAGCTCCGCTCCTTCTTCTTATCTCTGGAGGATTTGAGCTCCTCTCCTTTCCCTTTTTCTCTTTTGCTTTCATAGCAGTCGGCCACGACGTGTCCTGGCTTATTGCATCCAAAGCAAATAATATCAGAAGAGCGTTGTTTGTTAAGTTTAGATGCATACCTGTCAGAAGAATAATTTTTCTTCTGATGCCTGGAGGAGGAGCTGTCTTTCTTTCTTTTATTCCTCATCTTGAGGAACTTCTTGAACTCTCGGGTGATGAGAGAGAAATCCTCCTCCGACAGCTCTGAGCCGGAGGAGCATGGTTCAGAGTCCTCCTCCTCTTCCTTATTCCTCGCACGGTATGACATCGCACCCTTGCCTTTTCTGGAGTAACTGGCTTTTAGGGCCACAGTCTTTTCTTTTGCAGCAACCTTCTCTGCTTCTTCCTTTGCTTTCCTGGTGTTCAGCTGAAGCTCATAGGACATCAGCTTCCCAAACAGGATTTGTGGATCAGTTTCTGCTAGTCTGCCAAATTCTCTGATGGCGCAGATCTTTGTGTCCCATTCCTTAGTAAGGGACCTAAGGAATTTGTCATTGAGTTCACCATTAGTGAACACTCTTCCGTAGCCCTTGAGGGCATTGACAATCTTTAGGATGTTCTCGTAGGTGACTCCGATCTCTTCCTTAGGCCCTTGCCTGAAGGCCTCATATTTTTGGTTCAGGAGGGATCTCCGATCATCCCTCACTTCATCCGTGCCCTCCATTAGGATGATCAGGCACTGCCAGATCTCCTGTGCTGTCCTATAGTTGCTGAAGTTTTGCATCATAGAATCATCAACTGCGCTCACCAGAATGTTTCGTGCCTTCTTGTCCAGTCCCACTAGCACCATCTCGTCTTTGTCCATTTCAGAGAGTGTCTTCGGCACCTTCTTGGTGGGATCAATGGTGGAGGCCTTAGTGGGGACATAAGGTCCCTCCTCCACGATCATGAAGAGTCGAGGATCGACTGCTTCCATGTAGAACCTGATCCTTTCCTTCCAGATCGGAAAGTTGAGCCTGGTGCACACTGGGATCTTGCCGGAGAACTTGAGCCCATCCATAGTAGATGTTTGTCTTCTTCTTGACACTAGGGGCAGGATTCAACTCAAAGTGTTAACCTTTTTGATGAGCAACCTGCCTCTGATACCACTTGAAAGTCCAACTAGTGTCAGCTATGTGCACCTATGGGGGGGAATAGGTGACGTGTAGCGCTTTTGCGGAATTTACGAATGTACCTGCACAATAAAAATAAAAAGCACAGCACACAGAATACAGGCAATTTATAGTGGTTCCCCGACTTGGGTACATCCACTTTCCCCCTTCGACCTATCTCCCAACAAGGGACGACTCGGTCTCTTCTCCAACAGGATTGAAATCCAATCCCTGCACTATCGGAAGGAACCCTTCCACACGTGAGAGTCAACACTCCCACAACACGGGTTGCACCCAACCCTTACAACACGGAACAAACGTTCCTTTACAACGAAAGTAAATATAGAATGTACACGAGATACAAACTTCGTTTGGAGACTACGGTGTTCCTCTTCGTTCGACGACGTGTTCGTGAAGTCAACGAAGAGTCTACAACCTTGGTCTCTCTTGGAGAGGATCTCCCCGGAACCGGCGGCGGCAACACGAGCGGCGGCTAGCTTCGGGATCAACAGCTATGATGATGAGTGGCTGCTGAAAATAGAGATCCAATCTTCGTAGCGAAGCAAGCTAGGTCTACCAACGGCCACACGAGGATTGGTCGTCTCGATCGATTCGGATGGGAAGTTTTTCCCGATCAACAAATCGAGAGATAAGGGATCTCTGGATAGACGCGTGAGACTCAAGCTTTGCTAAGCTTCTGTTGCCGGAGATCGGGAAGAAACACGATCAACAGCGGCGGCTGACTAGCGCGAGCGGCGACGGATACGGCGGAGCGATTTCGCGATTTTAGGGTTTGCTCTGCTCGGCTACTTTCTCTGTATCTCTACAGTTCAAAATACCCGTATATATACTGTAGATACTACTAATTTGACCGTTGTGGGACCCACAAGAAAAATCCCGAAAACCGGTCCAGAACATTGACAGCGGCAGAATCCGGTTCAGGAAGATCCAGAAAAACGCCCAAGTCAAAATCGGTGAGAATCGAAAGTGATGCTCGCCGATTCGTCGAGAATCAAAGGTGATTCTCGACGATTCGGCGAGAATCAAGATTGATTCTCGTCGAATTTGCCTTGGATGCACGCGCTGCTTTAGGCCAGGTCGAGACGGCGAGAATCAACCAGTGATTCTCGACGATTCGACGAGAATCACTAGTGATTCTCGCCGAATCGGCGAGAATCACTTGGTGATTCTCGTCGATTCTTTCTTAGAAGCAGAGGTGCTCGCTTAGAAGTGGCTGGATCGAGTTCGGCGAGAATCAACCTCTGATTCTCGATGAATCGGCGAGAATCCCAAGTGATTCTCGCCGAATCGGCGAGAATCACTTGGTGATTCTCGTCGATTTAAACTTAGACGATTTTTCGTCTTTCCACCTATGAGATGCTCCTTGACCCATCCTTGCTCCTTGTCTGCTCCTACATATTTACAGCCCTGTGCTTGAAAATAAGTGCACTCCAATAGAGAGAATACACGTAGGCCAACACACTGATCTGCTCAACGAGGGATTACGTCGTGCAGACCCGTGTATATTGACCTACTGCACCCTGACATTGGTGTGCACTTAGCGTGGAAAAACTGCAAGCACAACTAGAAAGATTTTATCAAATACATAGTCTATTGACCTTAGCTTGTCCAGGGGCTTCTTCAAATCAGGTACATTGTGGATACAATACCCAACACTACTCATATGCAACGCCACTATGCGAAGCTTCGCCAGGCAGGATGGAAGATTACACGGGATGTTATGCACTGAATCGCTAGGTGGATGGACGAGTAGGCTTGCGGATGAGGTGGTTAGAATGGCTGAATGAGGGTCGAGAGCACCTCTTCGCTACGCACGCCTTTAACAATTACTAGAGCGGCAAATCCAGATGTGTTGGCGGAAGGAAACTAAAGGCACACCTCAAGAAAATAACATAAATATGAAATCACATAGACATGATTGTATACATATATTTATCAAAATAAGAGCAACGTCATCATATACAAGAGATCAACTACACTATCAGCAACAAGAGAAGAAAAGTGTGCAAAATCGACCGGATCCGAATTCTTGCAGAGGATTCACGGAATGAATCGCCGGGTTGTCAATCCGTGTCCTAGCTCAGTCCTCAACTATGTCCGTGGTAAAGGAGGTTGTCACTCACTCCCACTGCACCCATCTTCTTCGTGTCACGATCCAGCGGAGGATGGCACAAACTTCCCCTAGCTTGATGGAGAAAGCTAGATCTAACTCTTCTTGACGCTCAAGGACGAAGGAGGAGGCCGAGAGGAAGCTCCGGCTTGAATATGGCGTTGAAAGCTTGCCCGGAGCACCTCCCTAAGGTGGAAGATGAAGGGAAATGGTGGAACCCTTCCTTGGAGGTGGAAAATGGCGGTGGAGAAAAACTGTCCTTCAATGGAGAAAAACTGCGCTTTAAATAGAAGCAGGTCAGAAAATTAGACACGCACGGTTTGGCGCACGACCATGCGCTAACCGTGCGTTATTAAATTGCAAGCACAGCTTGCAGAAGATGAAGCATTGACCCGTGTGTTTTACTTCGCGCACTAGCGCTCCCGCCCGTGCATGAAGGAAATCGCAAGGGTAGCGACAGAGCGTAGGAAATCAAGAAAATACAGTGGTACCGTGTGATTTACTTTCGCCCATGCATGGAGGAAATCGTACGGGTAGCGACAGAGCGCAATAAACAAGAAGCTACATGAAAACTTTGGGTTTCCTTCGCGCACAGTTCCAAAGGAACCGTGCGTCAAACGTGCGTTAAGAAATTCGTCGAGCTCAGTTCAACGTTTCTCCTGCACAAATAAAACGCACGATCACAAAGAACCGTGTGCCAAAAAAACGCACGACCGTGCATTTTCCTCAATTCAGAAATCCTCCCTCGAGGAAAACGCACCATCTGCACAACAAAAACCAAAACTGCAGTGCAAGTTTCCAGCATCCATACACAACAAAAATGAACAAAAAGTACCATGGGGAGCACCATGTGCTTACCGCAACATCCGAATGTGCAATTGCACACCACAAGGGCCAAAATAGTGCAAAATATGGTCATAGACCGGCCGATACAAATATAACCGAATTCCGATTGAAATGTGGTGCACAAGAGAGAAAACAAGCCCAGATGAGTCCGATAAATCCTATAAAAATCAGACTCATCACACCCCCAGACTTACCTGTTTGCGCGTCCCGAGCAAACAAAATATATGCAGATAGGGAAAATGATTTAGCTAACATAGAAATTGTGATATGAAGTACCATGCAAAGTCGCATGCTCGTACACGTAAAAATATAAATAGCGGAAACTTCTAAGTATGCAAAATAGTTTACACTTTTCCCAATGCGTATCAAAATTTTATTATTACTCGAAAATGGAATCACGGTGAATCTCCTGTTCATGCGCAGGAATAAAGTAGGTAGGCCACTAAGGTGATCTTTGCCAAAGACCGAGGCTCAAGATCACCTCCAAAGAAATCCATCAATGGCGGGGACCATACACTTGCCCGTTCACACTCTCTCCGCGGTACTAGTTCGACTCAAGTGTGAATATGTAGGACTTTAGGAGAATCATGGGGCTTGGGTTATGGTGAGGTAAACAAAGATAAACAGGAAGGCTATACACCTAACCCAAAGGAGCTATCATAAAAAGAATGAATCCAATGCTAAACACAATACACACGTGTACACCACACCCCCAGACTTAATTTGTCAAATATTGGTGTGTGTACCGCCTACTCCAAATACAATCTCCTCTCGAATAGAATTTTCAATTATACTTTTTCTTTCTTACTTTTCATTTTCACATATATATATTTTTAAATCATTTGCTTTTCTTTAAACAGTTTCAACAAATAGATGCTTCGAAGCACATCCACATAATCACATGTAATATCTCCACATCAACACCCCAACATGAAAAATGTAAAACACTAAAGCTTGAATTGGGTGTGCGACTAGGATCGACTATGAGGCTTTGGTGAAATAATTATGGAGCTGAATCAAAAGAAGGGGAACACTTCTTTTGATTCAGATGTTAGGAACTGTACAAAGCTCAACCGGGCCAAAATGATGGCCTACATCACGCTCACGCTCGACTAACCATGCACCAATGCTTCGAGAGTAGCTTGGGGCAAGTTATTAGCCACCGAGAAAGATGATCCTTCCTCCCGACTTGAGCAAAACGAGTCTAGTGACGAATACACACATCCCTACACTACCGTACGATTCACACCGTATTCACCAATATTTGAGTAGAATAAAAAGTTTTTACGCAAATAGAATTATTATAAAAATATAAGCATACAAAAAAATTAAATGTACTCCAATTTCTACATGAGATGAGAACACTCGACTAGGAGTACAGTAAGGTCAACATTTTACTCCGTCTCACAATCCTATGCCAGCACAATAATTTTCCCAAATCATACAAAAGAAACGAGTTTAACTTGCAGCATGCTAATAGCTAAGCACGCGCTCATGTGGGTGAAATGGGGTGTGATGCGATGAACTAATCAAAATTCAACAATAAAAGCTTCTAGTATGCACATGAAATGTGCGCGTGCAAAAGGTAACACATACTGACTCTCCCCAAGACTTAAACTAAGCTACACAGCAAATGATATGGAATTTTAAATCAAAAAGAGACAAGGGAAGAGGTTACCCAATGCTCAGCCAGTGAGCATACCCGAAGTTTGGAGTTAAAGCATGAAGCCAAACCTGCGAAAATAATTAGCTCCTCTGCCATACCAAAGAAAGGCCAACTAGAAAATAGCTTAAACAACAAAAAATGTATACCAAGCCATAACAAATATAAGCTAAGAAATACTCCGAGTTAGTACTAAACCCAATATCACATCACATATATCAAATGAAACTAGACACAATAGAACAAGAAAGACAGACAATGCAAACAAAATAACTAAAAACCACCCTGAGGATGATGCCCCAACTGAATAGAGTAATGTAGACAATAAGTCAAAATAACCAATACTCAAATATGAAACAAAAACTACAAAAAATCCCAACCGTGAAGAATAGCAGCAATCACTCGGGCTGTTCAGAGAAGGGCGGAGGTGGAGGTGGAGTACGGGAACGAGAGGTCGAAGCTCGAACAGGGGCAATAGGGGGCACCTGAAGAAAGTCAACAATGCACGTCGTCCTGCCATGCTGCTCGTGCAACGGCTCCTCCATCTGCATATGCCACGTGTAGAAGTCGGGATAATGCTCCGCGATACTCCTACGATGCGGGGCATGGGCAAAAGAAGGTTATGGGCCCAATGGCATGGTGTGGATAGGAACGACATCGTCGGACTGGCGGGACTCCGAAGAGGATCCTGCTTCCGCAGAAGAAGCCCTAGCTGGCTTCTCCTGCTCCATAGTATGAATGACATAGATCCACGAACCGCTAGTAGAAACACGACACACCAATCTGAAGGCAGTCATCATGGTCGCAAAAAAAAATCGCCACGGGAAACTGGAGGCATGGCGGGCAAAATGTCAAAAACTCCTAATCCCTTGGCGATTTGCGTAATAAAATGCGAACCACTGATGGCCTTCAGAGGCACGTACATGGCCTGGTAAAGGAAGTAATCCATAAGAATGCGACCTAGGTGGAGAGGAACCCCATGATGCATGTTGTAGAGGTAGAGTAGATCCGACCACCCTGCTACGTTCTAGCTCATCGAGCGGGCATTGATGCTGTGCCCGATCAAATGCTGAATATAGCAGAGTGCGGGAGAGATGATCTCGGACGACTTGGCAGAACGCGATTCGTATTGATGTGGCAATCCGCTGATCTCCTGCCAGAATGCATGGGGAGAAGCACGGGTTGGGAACTCAAATGGTCGGGATAGAACGTCCGATTCCGTGAGTTCTTCAACCGCGTATATCCCCACGTAAATGGCAAGCATGCCCACACTAAAAGTGTACTGGCCCAAGTTCATCCGAAATGCCACAATAGTGGACTCACCGGTGGCTGCGTCACGTCATTCCAAAATGCGGAAGGTGGAGAGGAATTCGAGCGTGAGTTCACAGAATCCTGTCTCCACAATGGAGAAGGGCTGACACCACGAACCTACGTCGAGTAAATGATACACCTCCAGGTTTATACCGACGACCGCAAGCTCCCTGTCCGAAATAAAACAAAAATCCAAAAAGGGTTTTTTGTACCAAGCGTTCATACCTAGTGACCATTTCAGGTCTCCCAAAATGGAGCATCCGCTCTGCGTCTTCATCATTCACCGGAGCAATCAGAGCATCTTCTGGCTCCTCCTAAACCGAAGTTCGCGAAGAAGAGGAAGAGGCACCACCAAAGATACGTAACTTGCTAATCACCTTCTATAACCCATGGCGATGATGAGGAGAGAAGATGGAGGATAAAGAGAGGAGGAATGGGGGAAGATTTGGAAGAGGAGGACAAGATCTCGTCGGAGAAGAAGGAGTCGAGGAGAACGATTACGGCAGGCGCACGAGGATTAGGGCCAGCGTGCATCAAAAATGCTTGGCCTACGCTTTTATAAATAAACACGCACAGTCGTGCGTTTTCACCGCGCACGTTTTCCCAACCGTGCGTTTTACAAAAACAACCCGATTCGCATCATTTTCTCCGGGAAGTCTCGTCCTGCCACAACAAATAGAAAAACAAAAACAAATGGAACAAAAAACGGTCTGAGTTACTGGGCAATCTTCCCGAATTAGGCACAAGCACACATGACTCTCGCAAGTAAGCATTACAGCAACAATAAATAAAACAACTAGCAAAGCTATTTTTAAAATAGAAAAACAAAAAAAACTAACTAACTAATCCTACTCCTAGATAAGTACTGGGGTTATTGTCATCCCAACATGACTTATTCGAAAAACAAAAAGTACTAGCTAATGGGTCTATGAAAAGAAAAGTGCACATGTAACTGTTTCATTATCCGTTTCGGTAACGGGTACCTATACGGAGATAAAACAGTTACCCCTCTGCCTAAATAATCATACCTGCTCCTCACAGGCAGAGGAAATAGAAAGTAAGAAGTGGAGGAGCACTGGTCCTCACTCATCTCACCACAAAACATATCCTCGCCTAGCAAGGCATCATCAACCACATATGTGTAGGAAGCGATGGCAACGATAAGAACACCAGGCTCATCATCATCCCAGCATACCCATGGAGACTCATCCTGTACAGGCTCAAATAAAGAAGGGGTATCAAGTAATAAAAGAGAAGAGGAACTAAAATAATCAGGAAATGGGAGAGTGATCCCGGTATCACTCCCAGCAGGATCCAAGAAGCAATCATCGTCGGTATCATACGAGTTGTATCATGGAGAATCCGAGAACTCGAGATCCACGGTGGTAAGGGGTACGACCTCATACAATAAGGAGGTGCAAATCTCCGCATCGGAAAGGGAACATTCCTCATCCCACTGGGGTGCGTAAAAGTGTTTCGAAGATCCACCTTCCCCATCAGAGATAGTAGAGTCATCATCCCATTTTAACGTGACCTCAGGCACCGAATCATCCAAAAATACGGCATCATTAGCCGACTCACAAGAAAAAGGAGTAGCAAACTCAGGCAAAAATGGCGGAGGCGTGAAACTGCTCTCAAAATCAAGCACTGAATGAGAAGGCCCCATCACAAAATCATTTGCTGACGCCACCCCATCAACTGGAATAATCTCTTCGTCCCATACAGGAGCGCTCATTAATTCCTGATCCTATTTTTGCTGGCTACCACAAGAGTGATCGTCATCACTCAAGGGAAGCTCGTAAAAAGGTATCGAGGGACCCATGAAGGATCTGTATGCAGCGAGAGATTCTTCGGCAATCTCAACGGGTAAAGAGCAAGCAAGGTGTGCGATGTCAGTGTATGGGCCAGGCAACACACTGGTAGGCCTGTCCACAACAGTCTTCCATGAACGGGAGGCTGTTGCGCGCACGCCCTCAGAGGGAGAAAGCTCGCACAAGCGATGACAATCCTTCACCATGTGGCATAAACCTTGACATAGCAAACATGGAATACAAAGCTCGGCATTCATAACAGCCATGTCGTCGATGTATCGGTGCAAAATGTTAAGTAGACGGCACTCAGCTATAGAATACATCACGAACAAAAATAATTGTCGAAAAAGCACTACACAGCTAGAATAAAAATAGCACGGATCTGCTATCTAAACCAAAAAACAGAAAAGGGCAAATTGGAATAAGCAAAATAAAAATTCTAACAACTAAAGCAAAGAAGAACATGAAATATACAAATGGAAAAGGACTTCTATCTACTACCTCCCTCTCCAAAAACTCACACGACTGTGTTTCCCGGCAACGGTGCCAAAAACTTGATGCGTTGGACGACAAGTGGACCGGTCACAGAAGTAATATAAAATCGGCGAATTTCCCCAAGTATCGATCTCTTCAAGGAACACATTAAGGTGGAGTTAATTTCGAGGAGGACTTGAGATTGAAGTCCTTTAGTCGTAGTTAACTAAGGGGGATTTTGAAGGTAGCGGAAACAGAAAATAAAACACTAAGAACTAATCTTATGCAACGTCGCTATGCGAAGCTTCACCAAGCAGGATGGAAGACTACATGGGCCGTTATGCACCGAATCGCTAGGCAGATGGACGAGTAGGCTTGCGGATGAGATGGTTAGAATGGTAGAATGAGGGTCGAGAGCACCTCTTTGCTACGCATGCCTCTAGCAATTGCTAGAGCGGCAAATCCGGATGTGGTGGCGGAAGGAAACTAAAGGCGCACCTCAAGCAAATAACATAAATATGAAATCACATAGACATGATTGTATACATATGTTTATCAAAATAAGAGCAACTTCATCATATACAAGAGATCAACTACACTATCAACAATAAGAGAAGAAAAGTGTGCGAAATCAACCAGATCCGAAGTCTTGCGGAGGATTCACGGAAGGAATCTGAAAGAATTAGTTCCTAAACACCTAGAGGGGGGGGGGGGTGAATAAGTGTAATTCCTTTTTCTTTTAAGGCAGAATATCTATTTAGTTAATTACTTAGAAACAGTTAATTCTACAGCTAACACAACACAGAATCACACAATTATAGATTGCACACAGTTTTTATAGTGGTTCCCCAAGGTCTGGGTACATCCACTTTCCCACTTCGCCTATCTAGCAGTGTGCTAGATTCGGCCTAACTTCTTCTCTTCACCTCAGATCCACAGATCTTACAGCTCAGAACCCAAACAATGCTCCTACAACTCAGAGTGAGTCCACACTCCTACAGCTCAGGCAATCTTCCCTACCTCAGCCTTCAACAAAGCCTACAACTCAGAGAAAATAATCTCCTACAACTCAGGCTCATAGCCCTACCTCATCCTTCAACAAGGCCTACCACTCAGAGAAAATAATCTCCTACAACTCAGCCTTTATAAACACACTCTTACAACTCAGATCTTATAAAGTTCCTACAGAAAATAAATTAACAATGTATTTTACCACCACCCGGGTAGAGAGAGAAAGGATGGATGGCTTCTTGATCAGTTCTTGGAAGAATCTGATGGTAGATAACAACCACTCTTAGCTTTCTTCAAAGCTTCTTGAATCTGAACTCAGTAGGGTTGATCTCCTTTGAAGTTGTTCTTCAATCAGCTTCTTTCTTGAAATTCAGACCTCAATCTGAATCGTTCTTGGCAGACTGGTTCAGAATCTGCACTTGAGGAACTTGTTGATATAAGTCCCTTTTTTCACTTCAATAGATGGAGCTCTCTCTCTCTCCACCTTCTTCTTTTTATTCTGTATCAGTGTTTTTACTTCTATCAGTATTAGTTATTTCTTCTATTGATGGAGAATGCATTTATATAGTCTTCCTACATGGTAACCGGCTGATCCGGTTTCTAACAAACTTCTGACAGCTCTGACAGTTGCAATAGACCGGTTGGTAATGGCAGCTGTCAAGTCATCCAGTCACTCCTTGAAACTCTGTCGTTGTCAGCAAAGTGTCGAGACTGAACTTCATCATGTGTCGACACAAGTAGACTAAGTGTTGACACAAGCCTTGGTGGTGTCGACACAGCTTCCTTGGTGTTGACACTGCTTCTCGACACAGCTTATGTAGATTGTGTCGACACTTATTTTGTGGTGTCGACACAGTCACTTATTTTCTTTACACAAATTGACTTTGTTGAGATTTTGCCATGTGTCGACACAAGTCCTGTGTGTCGACACAGTTGATGTCGACAAAGTCTTCTGTGTGTCGACACTGCCTCTGTGTGTCAACACAGTTGATGTCGACTAAGCTTTCTCTTTGTGTCCACACTGCCTCTGTATGTTGACATAGTTGATGTCAACTAAGCTTCTCTATGTGTCGACACTGCCTCTGTATTTCCACACAGTTGATGTCGACTATGCTTCTCTATGTGTCGACACTGCCACTGTATGTTGACACAGTTTCTTCAGGTGTCGACACAGCCATTTCAAGTGTTGACATAATTAACTCCAAGTGTTGGCACAACTTTTCTCTAGTGTCGACACAAGCCTTCATAAGTGTCGACACAGCTTCTTCTGGTGTCGACTCATGGACTTAGAAACTTTTTCCTGCATTCTTGCATTTTCTTAACTTGCACATATAAACTCAAAACATCATCAAATACACCTTGATGCATATCATTGAGTAAGGTGAGGCTTCTTCAAATCTGGTACACATTTTCCAATGTACCCAACAATCTCCCCCTATTTGGAGAAGTCATAACCCTTAGTCAATGATATACACCATTCATAACAAACACATATTATGATGTACAAAACATTATATGATAGGGTAACTTATAAACAAAACATATATAAAAAGTCATCACAGAATAATAATGCAACCAGAATGAGCATTAATCATGTTTTGTTTCAACTTCAAAAGTTTCTTTAATAGTAGTTTACATAGATTTTAAACACTAAAGTTTACAATGTTATAAAATCTAGTGAATCTAATCTAAGGTTGCTCTGACTCCTTGATGACTATTCCTTTGCCTGATTGGATCTTGGCTTGAATTGGAGCATCTGTATCTTCAGCTGGCTTCTTGCCCTTCATATCCTTCTTCTTATGTTCTTTAGCTCTTATTCTTTGCCTTTCAAAATAATGAAAAGGCTTAGGGAAATACTTGCTAGGCTCCTAAGCATTAGGAGGTAGCTTCCCAGCCTTTGCCTTTCTTCTATATTGTAGAATGGCTTCCTGTCTAGCTTCATGCTTTTGCCATTCTTGCTCTGTGTACCATTTTCCCCTATCATGGGTCTTGTCCTTCACAGCCTTCCAAGCAGTCAATATAATATTTCTGGAAGTTGGACTCCACTGCTCAAAATCAGGCTTTAACTCAGCCTGTTCTCTCAATCTCTTCTTTGACAGTTGAGCTTCTTGCTCCGTATTCACATCTGCCTCTGACATTTCAACTTTCTTTATGATAACATTTTTATTACCCTCTGGAGGGCTGTACATTGACTGTACTTCTTGGTGAATCATTTCAAAATCTGCTGGAGGATAAATGACCTGAGCAACTTCAGGTTGATCACCTCCAAAATAAGCAGGGTGTATACCTGACTCAGCTACATTATCATCATCACAGAGGGGTGGATATCCAAGTGTGGCTCTGATGCTATGAGATATCCATTTAGCATGATCTGAGCCAGCTTAACTAACACTCTCTCCACCTTTATGACTTCTCTGGCAATATGATCCCTGAGGTCATCTTTCTGAAATCAGATTTGTTCATCAAGATAATTAACACCATCTTTGTAGAATGACTTTAACTTCAGGAGCTGTGCAGAAATGGTCTTTTGGGATAGCTCAATAGCTATTTGTACAGCAGCTAGGCTTTCCTGTAATTGCTTATCAAAATCTGCCTTGGATGTAGCCCTTGCTTCAGTCTGGGCAGTAGCAATATTCTTCATTTCTATAACAATCACATTATGTGATTCAGTCAGATTGTCATTCATTCTAAGTTGATTCTCTAGGACATAGCCTTGCTTAATAGCTATATCATCAACTTGAGTCTTGATTTTTTCTTGATGTGTTGCTAGGAAAACCACAGCATTGCCTCCTTTGTGGAAACAATTAGTCATTTCCTTCTTAGTCTGATTAACTTCAAATCTTATAGATTTAATATCTTGTGCCAAGGAGAATTGTAGATCTTTGTGGGTCTCATCCATATATTTATCCATGGCAATCCTTTGTTCATCCAATTTTACTTGCAAGGATATCAACAAAGAACTATAATCAGTTACGGGTGCAGGTTGAGGAGCAGTTTGTAAAGCACTTTTATATTTTTGGCTTCTCCTTTTGAAAACCATCAGCTTCCTCTTTTTGGCTTGAATTTTTGCTTCATCTTCTGAAGCTGAGGTACTGGCAATATCAACTCTTTCCTTAGGACTAGGAGGCAATTCCTGTGCAGTCCTAGGTAGCTGCCCTGAGTTCCATTCTCCTCCCCCACAGTACTTACTAGCTCCTCCTAAATGTTAACTTGCTCCCCCTCAAAGTCTGCTTTCTCCCCCTCAAATTTAGGTTGCTCCCCCTCAGTTCTTGCTTGCACTATATCTGGAAACAACTCCTCAAGGGTAAACTCTTGTTAAGTAGGGACTTGAGGCACCACCAACTCAGGAGCATCAGCATCAGCAGATGTTTCCTCCATGATAACATCTTGTGCTTGACTTTGTAGTTGTGTTGGCTGGTCAACATCAATCAAAGATTCAGTTAGCATTTCATCCTCATTAATGAAAATTGATTGATTATCCTCTTGAATTACCTCAAGAAAAGTTTGTGTAGCCATTTCACTTTCCAAGTGGGTTGGCTCTTCCTCAAGTTGAGACTCCCCCTGCACCTGAGTACTAACTGCAATATCCTATGCAGGAGATTTTTCAGGAAGCTCTTGCCTCTCTTCATCAGGCATATCCTTAGTTAGGACCCTATCCCATTTGGATATTATCCTGATATCCATTCTCCTCATATGGTTGATCTTTGAACTAGCTGTTTGTGTCATTACTTCTAGAATTATTCCAGCTAAGTAGAGACTCATAATCCTTCCCAGATTTGGTTTCTTAATACTTTCCATAATCTTTTCAAATATTACTACTGACCAATCTGTGTTTAGTCTGTAGATGACCCTGGTCATCAGGCTGAACATATACGCTGAAATCCTATCATGCCCCCTGACTTGCAGAGAATGACTTTGCCAACCACTTCTGAAAGAAATTTGCCTTGTAGATTCATTCCTTTTCTATTCATTGCTGATCCAATCTTCAAGGTGGGATCCAATCAATACCATTGAAGTGCTTCCCTAGTCTTTGATGAGGGTACTTCTTCTTCTTCTTGAGTCCTTGGAAGTTGAAGAGTTTTCCTCAAGCTCTTCAAGGTAAGTTTAACCTTAGTTCCCTGAACTGTAGACTTGATCTTAAGTCCTGTAGAATCCAAAGTTGCTGTGCCATAGAAATCCAGAATTTCTTTCTTTAATATCTTTGTTGGTTCAGATACCAGAAATTCCAACCCATTTTCAGCAATTAGGGTTAGTACTGCTTTAATTTCTGGTTGCACATTAACAAAGGCATTGCATACCAGCTCATAACCTTCGTTGACACTATCTTCTAGCTTTTGCGCCATTAGGGTTGAGTGAAAGATTGGATTAAGAATAGAGAAATTGTCGACACAGGGTTTTGGTCTCGAAAATATAGAGAGTGTGTCGACAGAATATGTTGATGACCTATTTATACCCTTCTAAATCATGAATGTCAAAATGTAACACCCCCTATCCGTCGCACAACATATAGCATTAGGTCCGGCCGGGGCCCGACGCCATATACCACAGACAGACCGGGTGGTTACTCAATGGAAACCATACAACCAATCCAATGTCCTACACAGAGCATTCTAGCGGAAGCAGTTTTATAAGTTGCAATTAAAAAAACCCAGCACCAAGCATGAATGTCCACTAATACACCAAATAGGAACGTAGTACATACACAAGTACTGGCCTTAAGGCATTACAAATGGTTTACTTCAAATTACATGTTTTACAAACCATGGCACGCAGGACGGTCATACATGAATAAAAGCAAGTAAACACTTCAATTAGGCCTTCAAGTGCCAGCTTCGCAATTTGGGCTTTACCCCGCTATTGACCGCTTGGTCCAGCAGCACCTGCAAGCAATAAACCACCGCACGATGGCAAACAAAAGTAACGTTCAGCAATGCTGACCAAATTATAACGATCTCGCCCCCAACTCGGGGCGGCAATGCTCCTTCCCTGGACCTTATTAGTATAACCAAGCAATATAGTATTGTCACAACAACACAGGCGTAGGCACGCACGGCCACACACCCCGTGCACTCAGGGAATATTCTCGGTGATCACGGTCAAGTCCGTCGGCTCACCACCATACCTTTGGACGGCCAAACAATGAGCAATTTGTCTTCTCGGCATGGGTCACGGTAATTAAAACCATAGACCGTCGAAGACCCTCATCTATGCCAACGGCTCTAATCCGAATGACATAGAACGGGTATGGTTCCATCTAACCCGTGATCACATCGCAGCGGTAATTTAAACCATATGCGCAGGTCAAAATTCTCCCGAGTCCCGTTTCCGTCACACACTTCACATAACCCGGTTATGTTCAAGTTGGCTCTCAGGCCACCAAGTTGGCAAGATCACACATCTGCCCAGTTTTCCGGGTGCACCTTTGGATTAATCCCCAAGGCTCCCTGTTGCAATCTACCACGTAGAAAAACCCGAAAACAAACATTCGCACAGAGTCTTCTCTGGCATTTATGCAATGCAACATCACCGATCCGGACCAACATGTCTGTGTAGGCTTCACACAACATGCCTATGTCCGTTCTCGAATACGAACTCTGAACAACGGGGACTTTACATATATACCCAAAGGAACGCCTCCAACTCACCGCAAACTCGCGAGAGCAGGCTTCCTATGCAAAGAAGGAGAGCTTCACATGCTCAAGAAGAGAATCGTTACCCTAGCGTTCTTCCTCGGCGCCATGGAAATGTAAGTAGATGAAAAGCACCGCACTCTCTTTACCTCCATAGATCCGAAGTAGGCTCGCGATTTGGAGCTTCGAAGCTCCTCCAATGGTCGGATCTAAGCTTCTTCCTCCTCCTTTGCTCTCCTCTCTCTCTTGACTTAGAAAAAGAACCACTCAAAAGAAATGAGGGTTTCAAGGGTCCAATCCCGTGTATATCCCATCAGGAACAACCCCCAGCCGTTGGATCCCAAATTAAATAAACGAACGGCCTTGATTCGGGCCTGAGATGCTAAAACTGGGCCGAACACGGCCTGCGACACGCCCGTGTCCAGGGCCGTGTACTCTATTCGCCGTCAAAATCGACGCGTCTGGAACAACACACGTGCATCCGACACGCCCGTGTTCGACCTGAAATGCCCGTGTTCCAACTAACACGGCCGTGTGGTCGGTCGTGTGCCTCCATCGACACAGCCCCGAAAACAACCCGAGACTCACACGGCTCTTGGACACGCCCATGTCCACGCCCGTGTCACACCCGAACACGCCTGGGCTCCAGGCCGTGTTCACAGTCTCGACACTTCATCGAGCGAAGTTCGTCGACCACCCGACACGGCCTTGGACACGCCCGTGTCCTAGGCCGTGTGCCTTATCTCGACACATCATCGAGCAAAAATCATCGACTTCCCTGTCCGATCGTCGACACGGGCTCGACATGCCCTGAGAAACGCCCGTGTCTCAGGTCGTGTTCCCTGCTCGACGATCGTCGACTCCAAATTTCGTCGACAACGCAGCCAAATCGTCGACTGGAGCCTGACATGCCCTGGGACACGCCCGTGTCCCAGGCCGTGTGCCCCCTTCCAGATTCCATATTTGGCCCAAAATGCCTCCCATCGCTCTTTTGAGTTTCGTGGCGTTATAACTATCCCCATCTTAAAAGAATTTCGTCCACGAAATTACATAAAGGAAAGACAAGTACCAAAAGTAAATTGTACCTGAGTGGAACAACTTAGGATACTCGTCAAGCATAGTCTGCTCTCATTCCCAAGAGAGCTCCTCTCGACCGCAATTGTCCCATCGGACCTTGACCATCCTGATCTCTTTATTGCGTAGCCGCTTGACCTCCGAGTCCTCAATCCGCACGTGCTTGACTTTTGTCGTCAGCCCACTATCAATCGACACTTGTGAAGGCTCTTGCACCGCCTTCCGTAGCACCGAAATATAGAATACATCATGTAAACCACTAAGCTCCACCGAAAGCTTCAACCGATAGGCTGCTTCACCAACCCGCTCCAGAACCTCAAACGGGCCAAGGTATCTCAGGCTTAGCTTTTTCAATCGCCGCACCCGTAAGACACCCTTGAACGGCTTGATCTTTAAGTACACATAGTCGCCCACAGCGAACTCCACGTTCCTGTGCTTGGCATTATAGTACTTCGCCTGACGGTCCTGAGTGATTAGCAACCTCTCCCGAATGGTACACACCAATGAAGTAGCATCCTCCACTTCTAATCACTTATACAACTTTGACTCACCCGTTTCTAGCCAAGACAACGGTGCGACATCTTCTACCATATAGAGCCTCGAAGGGCGCCATTTGAATACTCGCCTGGTAGCTATTGTTGTACGCTAATTCCACCAAATAGAGATGGTCTTCCCATTACTTTACAAAGTCCAAGACACAAGTGGGGAGCATGTCTTCCATAGTTCTATTGACCCGCTCGGTCTGCCCGTCCATTTGCGGATGAAAGGCTGTGCTGAATTTTAATTTTGTTCCCAACATTTGCTGCACTAGCCTCCAATCATTGGACGTGAACCACCCATTTCGGTCACTCACGATGCTGCGGGGCACACCGTGAAGCCGTACTATATTATCCACATAGTTTTGCCAATATCTCCACCGGATCATCCTTCCTATGCGGAATGAAATGCGTCACCTTCGTTAGCCGATCTGCGACCAACCAAATGGCATCATTCCCATATTGCGACCTTGGCAAACCGTGCACAAAGTCCATAGAGATGTCGTCGAATTTCCACTACGGAATAGGCAAGGACTTAAGAAATCGTCCCGGCTTTTGGCACTCCGCCTTCACCAAGGCGCAAGTTTGGCACTTCGCCACATAGAGTGCCACATCCTTCTTCAAACCCGGCTACCAAAATAGTTTCTTTACATCGCGGAACATCTTCGTGCTCCCCGGGTGAATCGAGTACTTGGTATGATGTGCCTCGTACAACAATTCCACCCGCAAATTTCCCACACTTGGGACGCACAGACGACCGTCTCTCCACAGCAATCTGTTCTCCACAACGAATTTGGAATTTGACCCATCCAGAGCCTTTACCATGAACTGCTTCATATGGATATCCATATCCAAAGCCTGCCAAATCCGATCAGCCAGGTCATATTGTACTTCAGTACAATTCAGTACTGCTTCAGCACTTGATTGCTTATCCACACAAACAATCTCCAACGCCTCCAACTCCCGAACCAACCACTCGTCATGGATCGACAGCCAATTGGCTTGAGCTGGGGCCCGGGGACGCAACGCGTCTGCAACCGCATTACCTTTACCAGACACGTAGTGGATCTTGAATGTATAGTCCCCCAGGAACTCCATCCATCTACGCTGCCGCATATTCAGATCTTTCTGATCAATCAAGTACTTTAGGCTCTTGTGATCGGTGTAGATATCAATCTTCACACCGTACAAATAGTGTTTCCACAGCTTCAAGGCAAAAATCACGGCTGCTAACTCCAAGTCATGGACCAGATAATTCCTCTCGTATACTTTCAGCTGTCTCGAGCCATAAGCTATCACACTTTCATGTTGCAGTAGCACGCAACCCAAACTGCTGCCCAAAGCATCACTATAAATTTCATAACCTTCTGTCCCACACGGCAAACTCAGCACAGGCGTCGTGGTCAACCGACATTTCAACTCCTCAAAAGCTCGCGCACACTCCGGCGTCCACACGAACTTCTGCTCCTTCCTCGTCAAAGTAGTGAGAGGTAAAGCCATCCGCGAGAAGTTCTCTACGAAGCGCCTATAATAGCCGGCAAGCCCCAGAAAGCTCCGGACTTCCGCTAACGTAGAAAGCTCAGGCAACTCCCGTATCGCAACAATCTTCGCCGGATCCACTGCAATACCTTCTCCACTCACTATATGACCGAGGAACGCCACTGAGGATAACCAAAATGCGCACTTCGAGAACTTGGCATACAATTGATTCCTCCTTAGCGTCTCCAAAACCAAATGAAGATGCTTGAAGTGATCTTCCTCACTCTGCGAGTACACCAAAATATCGTCGATGAAGACGATCACAAAATGGTCCAAGTACTCCCTGAAGGTCCTGTTCATCAAATCCATGAACACTTACGATGCATTAGTCAGCCCAAACGGCATGACCGTAAACTCATAATGCCCGTATCTCGTACTGAACGTTGTCTTCGGGATATCACTCTCCCTTATTCGCAGCTGATAGTACCCAGACTTGAGATCCAACTTCGAGTACACCGTCGACCCGACCAACTGATCAAAAAGATCAACGATCCGGGGGATCAGGTACTTGTTCTTTTCCGTCAACTTGTTGAGCTCCCGATAATCAATACATAGCCTCAAGCTTCCGCCTTCTTCTTAACAAAGAGGACTGAAAGATATGGTACCTAAACACCTAGAGGGGGGGGGGGGGGTGAATAGGTGACCTAATCCTTTTCTTGATTCTTTGTTGGCAGTCAACAGTTTATAACACAGATTTCTGAATAAGTAATCACAGCACACAGCAATTCTCAACACAGTACAATCACAGCACAGAATACACAAGATTTTATAGTGGTTCCCCAATCTTTGGGTACATCCACTTTCCCCCTTCGCCTATCTAGCAGTGTACTAGATTCGGCCAAACTTCTCCACTAGCTCAGAACCCAACAAGGTTCCTACCTCAGGCCCAAAGCCTTACACTCAGCCAAAAGGCCTACACTCAGCCACCCAGGCCTACACTCAGCCACTCAAGGCTTACACTCAGCCAATTAAAGGCCTACACTCAGAGTTCTTCAACTCCTACACTCAGGCACCAAGCCCTACCCTCAGCCTTTATAAAATAGGCTTACAATCACTCAGATCCTATGGATCTTACAAGTTTAAAATAGAAATTACAAATGCTAACTCTACAACTCAGAAAGGATGAGAGGAGTTGAGAGTTTCTTGAAGAGTTCTTGGAAGAACTCAGCTTGATCCAAACTGACTTAGCTTTCTTCAAAGCTTCTTGAGTAGAACTGAATTAGTCTGAATCTTCTGCAGTTGATCCTTGATCTCTGCTTCTTGAAATCCAGATGACTCTGAATTGTTCTTCTCAGCCTTAGTTCCAAAGACTGAATCCTTAGTTGGAGCTCTCTCTCTCCAACTACTTAGATCTGCAGTTGGACTGCCTGATCTTCTTGTGTTGATCCTCTATGTATCACTTCTTGATTTAATCTGATCAACTACTTCAATTATTCTCACAACAAGTAATGATTGTGAACAACTTGACCACTTAACAACTTAACTGCTTATTCTGTAAACTGTGGGTGCCTATTTATAGGCTTCCTTCATGGTAACCGGCTGATCCAGTTTATAACAGACTTTTGACTTCTCTGACAGTTGCTGTAGACCGGCTGGATTGGCAGCTGTCATGTCAACCAGTCACTTCTTGAAATTCTCTAACTGTCAGTTAGTGTCGAGACTTTCTGTTCTTAAGTGTCGACACTTATAGACCAAGTGTCGACACATGTTGTGTAAGTGTCGACACAAGTCTACAAGGTGTCGACACAATTCCTTGTATGTCTCGACACAGTTTCTTCTGCATGTGTCGACACTGAAATTGAGTGTCGACACAAGTACTTATACTTCATTCTTTATCTGTATTCTTCTAAGTGTCGACACATCTCCTTTGTGTCGACACATCTTCATGTGTTGAAACTGTCAAGTGTCGACACTGATTCTTGGTGTCGACACAAGTCTTCATTCTTGATTCTTCAGCTGAGTGTCGACACATTCCCTTAGTGTCGACACTTATACTTAGAATAATTTACAGCTTTTCTGTTCTTTGCTAAGTGTCGACACATCTCCTTGTGTCGACACTTCCTTCTAGTGTTGAGTCTTCTGGTTATGTGTCGACACATTGTGCTGAGTGTCGACACATTCTTCAAGTGTTGACTTCTTTGAGTGTGTGTCGACACATTATGCTGAGTGTCGACACATTCTTCATATGTTGACTCTGCTGATTGAGTGTCGACACATTGTGTTGAGTGTCGACACTTGTACTTAGTCTCTGCAGAATTTTGCTGGGTGTCGACACAACTCCAAGTGTCGACACTTTCTGATGTTGACTCAGCTCTTCTAGGTGTCGACACTTCTGCTAAGTGTCGTCACAGCTTTTCTGCATCCTTCTACACTGAGTGTCGACACAGCTCCAAGTGTCGACACTTTCTGACTGGTGTCGACTCTTCTTCCCAGGTGTCGACACAATGACTCCAAGTGTCGACACTGCATGTCTGGGTGTCGACACAAGCTTTCTCAAGTGTCGACACTTGCCCTCTGGGTGTCGACACATGGACTTAGAATTTTAGCTTCAGTCCAGTGTATTCCTAACCTGCACAAGTAACTCAAACAAACATCAAATACATTCTGATGTATATCATTGAGTTAGGTGAGGCTTCTTCAAATCAGGTACATTTGACCAATGTACCCAACAATCTCCCCCTATTTGGAGAAGTCATAACCCTTAGTCAATGATATACACCACTCATAATTAAAAATTACAAAATGATGTAAAGCATATAAATGACAACAGGGTAAACTTGAACATGTAATAAAGCACACATGTATACTTATTAAACATTGCAGAACAATTAAGAAACACACATATTTCAGAACATTCATACTATATTTATCATATACTGTCCCAATAATGTTCCTTATACATTTTCAATGAAGTATTACAATGTTTATCACTTAACAGATTACAACAAGCATCAAGTTAATTCCTAATCTAGTGCTGATCAGGTTCTTTAATAACAATGCCTTTTCCAGCTTTAACTTGAGCTTTCACAGCAGCAGCAGCAGCAGGCTCAGCTTCAGCAGTCTTCTTCCCTTTAGAGTCCTTCTTCTTCTGTTCTTCAGCCTTGATCTTTTGTCTTTCAAAATAATGATAGGGCTTAGGAAAGTACTTGCTAGGCTCCACAGCTGTTGGAGGTAGCTTTCCTAACTTAGCCTTCCTTCTAAATTGGACAATTGCTTCCTGCCTACTCTCATGCTTTCTCCATTCAGCCTCTGAGAACCACTTGTTCCTCTCATGGGCATTGTCCTTGGCTGCTTTCCAGGCTGTGAGAATTATGTTTCTAGAAGTAGGGCTCCATTGTTCAAAATCTGGCTTTTGCTCAGCAATTTCCCTAAACTTCTTCTTTGACAGCCTAGTTTCTTCTTCCTTGTCCAAAGCCTCTTGCATTGCAGCTGTGATAGGTTGAACAACCTTTTCCAGAATAATATTAGGCTTGCCAGCAGGTGGACTATACATTGTGCTTATATCTGCATGAATCATTTCAAAGTCTGGAGGTGGATAGATTACATCAGCCACTGCTTGTTGCTCACCTCCAAGATATGCATTTTGAATACCAGATTCAGCCACTTCATTGTCATCACACAGGGGAGGATATCCAAGTGTAGCCCTGATAGAATTGGAAATCCATTTTGCATGCTCAGAACTGGCCTTGACTAACACTCTCTCCCCCTTTATGACTTCTTGGGCCACATGATCTCTCACATCATCTTTCTGGAATCGGATTTGGCTATCCAAATACCTTATGCCCTCTTTAAAGAAAGGTCTAAGCTTTGTAAGCTGTTCTGAAATGACCTTCTGTGAGTCTTTTATTGCAGTCTGTACAGCAGCAATCTCTGCTTGAAATAGCTTATCAAAATCAGCCTTGGCAGCAGCAGTGGAGGTTGATGGTTCATCAGACTTTTTCTTGAGTTCAGTGACTATGGCATTGTGAGATGCAGTCAAATTATCATTCATCCTGAGTTGATTCTCCAGCACATAGCCTTGTTTTAGTGCTATATCATCCACTTGAGTCTTTATTTTCTCTTGATGTTTGCCAAATAGACTACTGCATGAGCACCCTTTGTAAAACAATCAGTCATCTCTGTTTTATTAAGGTTCATTTCAAACCTTATTGACTTGATTTCCTGGCCCAGATCAGATTGTAGTGCTTTGTGCCCTTCATCAACATAAGTTTCTAAAGCTTTCCTTTGTTCATCCATCTTGATTTGCATGGCAAGCAATAGAGCACTGTAATCAGTGGATGGAGCTTGTTGAACTAAGGAATGTTGAGCAACTGTTTGGAGAGCCTTCTTATAGCTCTGGCTTCTTCTTTTGAAAACAAAGAACTTTCTTTTTCTGAGCTTGCTCAGCTTCATCATCTTCAGAGTCTGATGTACTGGCTATATCCACCCTATCCTTAGGGCTGGATTGTTTTTCAGTATGCACATCTTGTGCCTTCTCAGTATCTAGCCTTATAGGCTCTTCCACAACTTCAATGTTCTCCCCCTCAGCAGCAGCATTCTTTACTGTATCAGCATCATTCTTTTCCATATCAAAATCTTCTTGATCTAAGTTCAAAAAGAGATCTTCCATTGTATATTCTGCTGGAGACTGTGCAGGAGATGTTCTGGTTTCATCAGCTATAACAGATGTGTCTTGGTGAACAACATCTGGTTCTTGAGTTGCTGGCTGATTTTGCTGATGGTCATCAGACAAATCAGAATTTATTATAGAGAAATCTAATGTATTAAGGTCAGTAAGTACCTCTTGAATGAGGAGGGTGGCTTGTTCACTCTCCAGTGTAGATGGTTCTGCTACACCTGGAAGCTCCCCCTGGATGTCAGCTGCCTCCTGAGGAGCAGGTGTCTTCTCTGCAGGCACATCAACTGGACTTTCAGGAGTGAAGACCACATGTTCTTCACTGCCTGAGCTGCTGGAGGACTCTTGAGGCACAGCAGCAGTCTTCCTCTTCTTCCTGGGAGGAGAGTCTCTCTTAGAAGCTTGTTTCTCAGGGGTGGTCAATTCCTTTGACACCAGCACCCTTTCCCATCTAGAGAATATCCTGGAGTCCATTCTCCTCATATGATTGATCTTAGATCCTGCAGCAGTGCTCATTACCTCTGGAATTGATCCAGCCAGGTAGAGACTTAGTATCCTGCCCAGATTGGGCTTCTTCAGGCTTTCTTTTACTTTCTCATAAACCACCATTGACCAATCTGTTTTCAGATTGAAGATGATTCTGGTCATGACTTCAAACATGGAGGCAGACACCCTGTCATGCCCTCCTGGCTTGCTCAGTATTACCTTGCCCACTACTTCAGACAAGAACTTGCCTTGAATATTCATACCTTTCCTGTTAAAGACTGATCCCACCTTCATCTTTGGATCCAGTCCACACCAAGTAAGAGCTTCCCTGGTCTTAGAAGCAGTTACGTCCTCTTCATCTTGAACTTTAGGTAGCTGAAGTACCTTTCTTAAAGACTTGGGTGAAATTTTGACTTTGGTGCCATGCACCCTGGACTTAATCCTGAAGCCTGAGTCATCTATAGACGCGCCAGAAAGGAATTCAATGACTTCCTTCTTCCATATTTTCGTTGGTTCTGAAACCAAGAATTCCAATCCTGAATTGACAATTAGGGTTAGCACTGATTTGATTTCTTGGTCGCTGTCGTCAAATGCGCCTCGCACAAGCTCATAGCCTTCGTTTACGTTCTCTTCCAGCTTGGGAGCCATTAGGGTTTTGAGAATTAGTCTTGAGATGAGAGAAATGTCGACACAAGAGTTTAGGTCTCGAAACTTTGAAAGCGTGTCGACAATCAAAGACAGAACCCTATTTATACCTTTCTTGTTTGAAGACGAACAGGCGGGATGAATTTCTAATGATGTGTCGACACTGTCAATAAGTGTCGACACTGACTTATAATGTCTCGACACTCATGTGTCGACACAAATTTAGTCAACAGATTTTATGTGTCGACACTTGGTTAAGTGTCGACACCACTATACTCGACATGTGTCGAGACTTTACTTAGAAAAATTCTGAGTAAAACTTAAGTGTCGACACTTTATTGGATGTGTCGACACCTACTCGACATGTGTCGACACTAACATTCTGAAGTGTCGACACTAACTTCCTAGATGTGTCGACACCATTTTCCTGAAGTGTCGACACTTACTATTCTGTGTCGACATAGACTTGTCTATGTGTCGACACCTTTTTACTTAGCCAATTTTTGTTCTGTATACTTAGTCTAAGTTTATCATACCTAGTTCAATTTTGAACCTATTAAACTTAGCTTCTTCTAAGGGCTTAGTAAACATATCAGCTATCTGATTATCTGTTTTAACATATTCAAGTGCAATATCATTTCTTTCTACATGCTCCCTAAGAAAGTGATATTTAATCTCAATATGTTTAGTTCTACTATGTGATACAGGATTATTAGCTATGGAAATAGCACTAGTAGAATCACAATAAAGTGGAGTTCTACTTACCTGACATCCATAGTCTTCTAGCTGATGTTGAATCCACAGAAGTTGAGCACAGCAACTTCCTGCAGCTACATATTCTGACTCAGCTGTGGAGATGGCCACACTGGTTTGCTTCTTACTACTCCATGAAATGAGTCTTCCACCTAGGAATTGACAGGATCCAGTTGTGCTCTTTCTATCTTCTTTGCATCCTGCAAAGTCTGCATCTGAATAGCCTGTTAGATCAAAATCTCCATTCCTAGGGTACCAGAGGCCTAGATAAGGTGTGCCCTTTAGATATCTCAAGATTCTCTTGACTGCAGTCAAGTGAGACTCTTTAGGGCAGGCTTGATACCTGGCACAAACACATGTAGCATACATAATGTCAGGTCCTACTTGCAGTCAAGTAAAGTAGGGAGCCAACTATCCCTCTATACAAGGTTTCATCCACAGGTTTCCCTGCATCATCCTTGCTTAGAGACATACTTGACCCCATAGGAGTCTTCATGGTACTGGAGGAATCCATACCATATTTCCTTATGAGTTCTAGGGTGAACTTTGACTGACATATGGACAAGCCACTTTCAGTCTGTTTAACTTGGAGACCCAAGAAAAACTTCAGTTCTCCCATACTACTCATTTCAAATTGACTTTGCATAAGCTTTGCAAACTTTTTGCAAAGGCTACTTTCAGTAGACCCAAATATAATGTCATCTACATATATTTGGACAAGTATTACTTTGCCTCTAGATTCCCTAAGGAATAGAGTCTTATCTATTTTCCCCCTTGTGAACTTGTTCTCAATGAGGAAACTAGATAGGGTTTCATACCAAGCTCTAGGAGCTTGCTTTAACCCATACAATGCTTTCCTAAGTCTATAGACATAATGTGGAAGAGTAGGATCAACAAAACCTGAAGGCTGCTCCACATATACTTCTTCTTTTAAATTACCATTAAGGAATGCTGACTTCACATCCATTTGGTATACTTTGAATCCTTGGTAGGTTGCATAGGCCAAGAACATCCTGATGGCTTCCAGTCTGGCTACTGGAGCAAAGGTTTGATCAAAATCAATACCTTCTTCTTGCCTATATCCTTTTGCAACCAGTCTTGCCTTATTCTTAATGATGACTCCTTGTTCATCTAACTTGTTTCTGTAGATCCACTTTGTTCCTATCACATTGTGATCTTTAGGCTTAGGAACTAAGTCCCAAACCTTGCACCTCTTGAACTGGTTTAGCTCTTCCTGCATAGCTTCAGTCCACTGTGGATCTTGTATTGCTTCTTCAAATTTCTTTGGTTCTATTTGAGACAGAAAACTTGAATATACTGCAGCATTCTGATTTCTGCTCCTTGTCTGAACACCTTGTCTTGGATCTCCAATGATCAGCTCCACTGGATGATCTCTTAGATGCCTGTTGGCTGGAGGCATCCTTACTTCTGGTTGTACTTCTTCAGCATCTTCATCATGCTGAGTTCCTTGAACTTCTTCAGCTCCTGGTACATGTAGTTCTCCCCCTGGACATAAGCCATCTTCTTCTACTTGCTGTCTTGCAGCAGGTACATCTTCCATGGTTAGCTTGTCCATCTTCTTAGAAAGACCTGTGGGGCTGCACACACTACTAGACAACTCATTGTTAATAAGAAGTGTCTCATCAAAAACTACATGCACAGACTCCTCTACAACTTGTGTAGTCAAGTTGTAGACTCTATAAGCCTTACTATTACTGCTGTACCCAACAAACACTCCCTCTTGGGATTTGGCAGCAAACTTAGTTAAGTAAGACTTCCCATTGTTAAGTATGAAGCATTTACAACCAAAAATCCTGAAATAGGATAGATTTGGTTTCCTGCCTTTCACTACTTCATAGGGGGTCTTGTTTAACCTTTTAGTGATGGTAGCCCTATTTATCACATGGCATGCAGTGTTTACTGCTTCAGCCCAGAAATATTCTGGCAGTGATGAATCACTTAATAGGGTTCTACCAGCCTCTATCAAGGTTCTATTTTTCCTTTCAGCAATGCCATTTTGCTGAGGTGTTCTAGGTGAAGAGAATTCTTGAAATATCCCATAGTCTTCACATAGTTTTGTCATGCTTTCAGATTGAAACTCTGTACCATGGTCACTTCTAATTTTGACCACTGTACAGTTCAATTCATTCTGAATTTGCTTAACAAAACTGTGGAAGACACTAGGTGTTTCAGATTTCTGCTTTAAGAAGAACACCCAGGAAAACCTTGAGTAGTCATCAACAACTACAAAGGTGTAGACCTTCCTACCTAAGCTGTGAACTGGCATTGGACCAAATAGATCCATATGCAAGAGGTATAAACACCTCACAGCATCCTTGTTGTCAATGCTTCTAAAGGTGGATTTAGTCTGCTTGCCCTTTTGACAAGCTGAGCAAATGCCATCTTTGACACACTTAACTTGAGGACCATTCCTCACTAACTCTTTACTAAAGAGTTTGCCAATAGTCTTGTAATTAAGATGAGCAAGCCTCTTGTGCCACTTGACACATTGAGAGACTGTCTCATCAGCTACAAGACAAACTGGAGAACTATTGTTCTCAACCATAATGTCTAAACAATAGACATTTCTCTTCCTATAACCTGTCAAAATGATCTTTTGATCACTTGACCTCTTGATATGACAACCATTTTTAACAAATGAGATGTCATACCCTACATCACTTAATTGACTTATACTAATGAGGTTATGTTTCAAACCTTTAACATAAGCCACTTGAGTAATGGTAACAAGGTTAGAAGAAATGTTACCAAACCCTTTGATGATTCCTTTTTCAGAACCACCAAAGGTCACCTTTGGACCATTTTTGATTGGGATGTAGTCCTTCAGTAGTCCCCTAGTTCCAGTCATGTGTCTGGAACATCCACTATCCAAGTACCATGTAGGGGTATGGCCACTTGGATTTTCCTGCAAAACAAATTAATGAACCTTAGAACCCAAAGTAAACTTGGGTCCTTGGTGATTGTTAGTTTGCAATTTGACATAGCTACCTGCTGTCTTTCCAACAGGTAACTTGCTACACAACTTGGCACTGGCATTGTGCCAACAATCCAAAGCAAAGTGGCCAACCTTGCCACAGCACCAACATTCAAATTTGTTGTACCTTTGCTTAGGTTCTGACTTAGCTGTCTTAACTACAGCAGTCTTGTTGAATGTTGGGGCTTTGCCCTTGGACTTGGACTGATCCTGAACAGTCCTAGCTGGATTAACAAAACCCAGTCCAGTCTTTCCTTTATGATGAACAAAATCATCAATCAAGGGTAGCACTGATTTAGGTTTTGAATACCTAGCTGCTAGCTCTTTCTCCTTCTGAAGATTAATCTCCAGTTTCTTAATTTGATCATTCTTAAATGTAATAGTACCCATCTGAATCACAGTAATGTGTTTCAGCCTGGCCACTTCATTCAGTTTTTGATCATAATTCTTCTCATAATCTATTGCAGCTGCCTTGAGATCAGCAATTTCCTTGGCCAAATTTTTGGCTAGGGTCTTGCTTTTCTTATAGGCTTGCAATAGTACTTGATATTCATCTAGGAGTTGATGAATATCTCCCTCAGACTCAGATATATTCTCATCACTTGATGAAGAATAATCTGACTCTGAACTAGAACTGGAATCAGAACTTTGAGTTAAACCTTGTACCTGACTGGGTCCTGGCTGCTCCAGGTTTTTGGTACTTTCAGTCAAAGCCATCAGTCCTTGGCTTTGACAGTCTTCTTGCTCATAGATAGATTCCATGATCTGCATAAACTCTTCTTCTTCTTCAGCAAATAGCCCAATATAGGCTTCAGCATCTGTCTCAGTGTCTGAAGAAGACATATCTGAAAGAGTCTTCTCATTCTTTGCAACAAAGGACTTCTCCTTCTTTCCTTTGAAGTGTGTTTTCTTTTTGTCACTGGATTCTTTCCTTCTTTCAGGACAGTCTGCAATAACATGGCCCTGTCTATTGCAGCAGTAACAAATTATCTTGGATCCAGTTGCCTTACTAGTCTTGGTCCTTTTCTTGTCCTTCTTTGAAGGCTTCTTTTCCTGATACTGAACCTCTTTCCCTTTGGAAGATGAAGGTCTAGACCTCCACTGTTTCTTCTTAAGGAACTTCTGAAAATGTCTGGTGAATGCAGCAAAGTCTTCATCACTTTCACTGCTTGTAGATTTTGTACTTTCTGACTCTTCAGATTCTGATTCAACTACCTCAGGAGGAGGAGTTGATGACTTGGTCCTGCTCTTTCTGGGTACATCTGACTTAAAGGCAACAGTCTTTTCTCTGTATTCAGTCCTTGTTGACTTTTCTTCTTCTTTTCTCACTGACAATTGCATCTCATAAGATAACAACTTGCCAAAAAGTGTGGGAGGAGGAATTTCTCCCAACTTTGCCATTTCTCTGATGGCACAGATCTTGGTGTCCCAGTCTTTGGTGAGGGACCTCAAGAATTTATCATTCAACTCATAGTTTGTGAACTCTCTTCCATATGACATGAGTTCATTTACAATTCTATAAAATTTCTTGTAGCATTCAGTGATGCTATCCCTCTTCCTTGCCTAAAGCTCTCATATTCTTGATTAAGCAAGGACTTCCTATCTTGCCTTACTTCTTCAGAACCTTCCATATAGACAATGAGGGTGTCCCACATTTCTTTTGCAGTTTTACAGTGAATAAGGTTCTGGAAGGTGGCATCATCAATTGCACTAACTATTATATTCTGTGCTCTTTTGTCCATAGTTGCTAGGACAATCTCATCCTTGGTCATTTCAGAGAAATCCTTTGGAGTCCTCTGATTTGCATCCAATACTGAAATCTTCATGGGCACATATGGCCCTTCTTTGACTGTGATGTATATCCTAGGGTCAGAGGCTTCCATAAAAAGCCTAACCCTCTCTTTCCAGATCCCAAAGATCTCTTTTCTGCATATAGGTAGTTTCATTGAACCCAACTCCTTATGATTCTCTGAAGAACCCATGTTCTTGATTTTCTTGAAACTATTTCCTGTTTCCTGACTTATATTGAATCTGCCAAACTGGATCTCCTCAGACAGTTAGTCCTGATTTTGAGGAACCTCCCTCTGATACCACTTGAAAGATATGGTACCTAAACACCTAGAGGGGGGGGGGGGTGAATAGGTGACCTAATCCTTTTCTTGATTCTTTGTTGGCAGTCAACAGTTTATAACACAGATTTCTGAATAAGTAATCACAGCACACAGCAATTCTCAACACAGTACAATCACAGCACAGAATACACAAGATTTTATAGTGGTTCCCCAATCTTTGGGTACATCCACTTTCCCCCTTCGCCTATCTAGCAGTGTACTAGATTCGGCCAAACTTCTCCACTAGCTCAGAACCCAACAAGGTTCCTACCTCAGGCCCAAAGCCTTACACTCAGCCAAAAGGCCTACACTCAGCCACCCAGGCCTACACTCAGCCACTCAAGGCTTACACTCAGCCAATTAAAGGCCTACACTCAGAGTTCTTCAACTCCTACACTCAGGCACCAAGCCCTACCCTCAGCCTTTATAAAATAGGCTTACAATCACTCAGATCCTATGGATCTTACAAGTTTAAAATAGAAATTACAAATGCTAACTCTACAACTCAGAAAGGATGAGAGGAGTTGAGAGTTTCTTGAAGAGTTCTTGGAAGAACTCAGCTTGATCCAAACTGACTTAGCTTTCTTCAAAGCTTCTTGAGTAGAACTGAATTAGTCTGAATCTTCTGCAGTTGATCCTTGATCTCTGCTTCTTGAAATCCAGATGACTCTGAATTGTTCTTCTCAGCCTTAGTTCCAAAGACTGAATCCTTAGTTGGAGCTCTCTCTCTCCAACTACTTAGATCTGCAGTTGGACTGCCTGATCTTCTTGTGTTGATCCTCTATGTATCACTTCTTGATTTAATCTGATCAACTACTTCAATTATTCACACAACAAGTAATGATTGTGAACAACTTGACCACTTAACAACTTAACTGCTTATTCTGTAAACTGTGGGTGCCTATTTATAGGCTTCCTTCATGGTAATCCGGCTGATCCAGTTTATAACAGACTTTTGACTTCTCTGACAGTTGCTGTAGACCGGCTGGATTGGCAGCTGTCATGTCAACCAGTCACTTCTTGAAATTCTCTAACTGTCAGTTAGTGTCGAGACTTTCTGTTCTTAAGTGTCGACACTTATAGACCAAGTGTCGACACATGTTGTGTAAGTGTCGACACAAGTCTACAAGGTGTCGACACAATTCCTTGTATGTCTCGACACAGTTTCTTCTGCATGTGTCGACACTGAAATTGAGTGTCGACACAAGTACTTATACTTCATTCTTTATCTGTATTCTTCTAAGTGTCGACACATCTCCTTTGTGTCGACACATCTTCATGTGTTGAAACTGTCAAGTGTCGACACTGATTCTTGGTGTCGACACAAGTCTTCATTCTTGATTCTTCAGCTGAGTGTCGACACATTCCCTTAGTGTCGACACTTATACTTAGAATAATTTACAGCTTTTCTGTTCTTTGCTAAGTGTCGACACATCTCCTTGTGTCGACACTTCCTTCTAGTGTTGAGTCTTCTGGTTATGTGTCGACACATTGTGCTGAGTGTCGACACATTCTTCAAGTGTTGACTTCTTTGAGTGTGTGTCGACACATTATGCTGAGTGTCGACACATTCTTCATATGTTGACTCTGCTGATTGAGTGTCGACACATTGTGTTGAGTGTCGACACTTGTACTTAGTCTCTGCAGAATTTTGCTGGGTGTCGACACAACTCCAAGTGTCGACACTTTCTGATGTTGACTCAGCTCTTCTAGGTGTCGACACTTCTACTAAGTGTCGTCACAGCTTTTCTGCATCCTTCTGCACTGAGTGTCGACACAGCTCCAAGTGTCGACACTTTCTGACTGGTGTCGACTCTTCTTCCCAGGTGTCGACACAATGACTCCAAGTGTCGACACTGCATGTCTGGGTGTCGACACAAGCTTTCTCAAGTGTCGACACTTGCCCTCTGGGTGTCGACACATGGACTTAGAATTTTTAGCTTCAGTCCAGTGTATTCCTAACCTGCACAAGTAACTCAAACAAACATCAAATACATTCTGATGTATATCATTGAGTTAGGTGAGGCTTCTTCAAATCAGGTACATTTGACCAATGTACCCAACAAGGACCGGCGCGCTCCAAGGTGAAGAACTTGGGCGCACATATCCTTGCTCTAACAACTCTTGCAGTTGCACCTTCAGCTCCGCCATTTCCTTAGGCGCTAGCCGATACGGAGATCGTGACACAGGCTTTGCACCTGGTACTCGCTCAATCGTGAAATCTATCTCCCGCTGAGGCGGGGCTCCAGGGAGATCTCTAGGGAACACATCAGGGTATTCCGATACCACTGAAATACTATCCAACACGGGCTTCGGCTTCGCAACCTCCACTAGTGTAAAGAACAGTTCTGCACCGGCACGAACCACCTTCACCACCTGAAGAGCAGACATCAACGTCTTGCTCGACCCCTTTAAGCCCGTAAAAGTCGTCTCACAACTTGCTCCCAACTTGTCTTCCTTGCGACCGCAATCAATATAGGCTTGCTGCTACGAGAGCCAGTCCATGCCAAATATAACGTCGAACTCCACCAACGGTAGTAACGACGCCTGCAGATTGAACTCTTGATTCCCAATGTGAATCTTAAAACCGTAGATTCTATCCGCGCGCATCGAACACCCATTGGGCAACAACACATACAACTTATCCTTCGCCATCGAAGAAGGGACTCCGACGCGTGATATAAATCCTTCGGAAAAGAAGGAGTGTGAAGCTCCCGTATAGAAGAGTGCTCTTGCCAGATTTTTACAAATCAAAACAAATGCTAAACAAGCAGTGGTAAGGTAACATGTGCATAACAAGTATTTAAAGAAATTAACTTGCTATAAATTAAACCGTACCTATCACCACATCCGCCTGTTTGATGGCCTCCTGTTGGCCAAGATTATACACCCTTGGTTGGGCCGGAGCATAATGGGACACGGTCGACTCCACCGCCTTGCCCTTTTCTTCATAAGTTGCTCCCGGCTTTCTTTCGGACTTGGGACGTCCGCTCCAACAATCACGTGAAAAGTGCCCCGGCTTTCCACAAGTAAAACATGCGCCCGGGGTCCGACCTGTAGTCGCGCCAGAAGCACCAGAAGGAGCTAGACCCGAAGTCCTATGCTTCTTGAAGAATCTTTGATAGCCGGACTTTGAAGTAGTCGGCACTTTGAACCCAGACTTCTTATCACCAACGCTTTTCTTTGCTTGTAAATTCTTCATGTCCTTCTCCAAGGACCAGGTCGTGTTGACCAAGGTCAAGAAACCCTGCGTCATCGACCCCGAGAGTAGTAACCTCAACTCATCTCTCAACCTTTCGTAGAATCGATTCGTCTTGCGCTCCTCATCCGCAATGGTGGAGCTAGCATATCGACTCAAACGAGTAAACTCGTAGAGATATTCATCCACGCTACTGTCCCCTTGTACTAACTTCAGGAACTCATTTTCCAACGCTATCCTCTGCACCGAAGGGAGGTATCTAGCAAAGAACAATCTCGAGAACTCCTCCATCGAGACATCAGCAAGTTTCCTAACTCTCAATAGGTGCAGCTCCAATCCTTCCCACCACAATCTCGCTTCACCATCCAAAAAGAACGTAGCAATGGTGGTTATTTGCCACTCCTCCGTCTCCGTTGATGTCATGACTCTCTTCACCCTGGAGAGCCAGTCTTCAGCTTGAGATGGGGTTCCAAACCCCGAGAATACCGGAGGATTAAAGCTCATGACATGTTTGAGCTATATCTCGGTAGCACTCCTTGGCACCAACGGTTCCACTACTACCTGCTCCACCGCAAGAGCGGGCTGCTGCATTTGCCTTGCAGGCTACGCATTCATCATGGCCAACACTGCTTTAGCCACCAATCGTATGGTCTCAGCCGATGGAGGTGTTGCAGGAGCTTCAATAGGTGCACTGCTAGCCTCAGAAACTCGACGTTCCGACGGCCCAGCACCACTTCTGGTCAGCTATAGTGGTACAAAACACTGTTAAGTGACCAAATAGAATTGCAAACAACAATTATAGGAACACGCAGGTTCCCCAAACACGTGTATTTTCATTCCTAAGTGGACATTCATGGGTTTTTTTATTGTTATAACGATGACGCACACACATGTGCTCACCACCCCTTAAAAAGAATTCGTACAGGAATTAATCTTAAGCCTGACCAAAACCAGTAGTCTGATACCAAATTGTAACACCCCCTATCCGTCGCATAGTATATAGCAGTAGGTCTGACCGGGGCCCGACGCCATATACCACAGACAGACCGGTTAGTTACTCAATGGAAACCATCCAACCAATCCAATGTCCTACACAGAGCATTCTAGCGGAAGCAGTTTTATAAGTTGCAATTAAAAGAACCCAGCACCAAGCATAAATGTCCACTAATACACCAAATAGGAATGTAGTACATACACAAGTACTGGCCTTAAGGCCTTACAAATGGTTTACTTCAAATTACATGTTTTACAAACCACGACACGCAGACTGGTCATACATGAATAAAAGCAAGTAAACACTTCAATTAGGCCTTCAAGGGCTGGCTTCACAATTTGGGCTTTAGCCCGCTATTGACCCCTTGGTCCAGCAGCACCTGCAAGCAACAAACCACCGCACGGTGGCAAACAAAAGTAACAGTCAGCAATGCTGACCAAATTATAACGATCCCGCCCCCAACGCGGGGCGGCAATGCTCCTTCCCTGTACCTTATTAGTATAACCAAGCAATATAGTATTATCACAACAACACAGGCGTAGACACGCACAGCCACACACCCCGCGCACTCAGGGCACATTCTCGGTGATCACGATCAAGTCCGTCGGCTCACCACCATCCCTTTAGATGGCCAAACAATTAGCAATTTATCTTCCCGGTATGGGTCACAGTAATTAAAACCATAGACCGCTGAAGACCCTCATCTATGCCAACGGCTCTAATCAGAATGACATAGAACGGGTACGGTTACATCTAACTCGTGCTCACATCGCAGCGGTAATTTAAACCATATGCGTAGGTCAAACTTCTCCGGAGTCCCGTTTCCGTCACCAACTTCAAATAACCCGGTTATGTTCAAGTTGGCTCTCAGGCCACCAAGTTGGTAAGATCACGCATCTGCCCAGTTTTTCGGGTGCACCTTTGGGTTAATCCCCAAGGCTCCCTATTGCAATCTACCATGTAGAAAAACCCGAAAACAAACATTCGCACGGAGTCTTCTCCGGCATTTATGCAATGCAACATCACCGATCCGGAGCAACATGTCCGGGTAGGCTTCACACATCATGCCTATGTCCGGTCTCGAATACGAACTCTAAACAACGGGGACTTTACATATCTACCCAAAGGAACGCCTCCAACTCATCGCAAACTCGCGAGAGCGGGCTTCCTATGCAAAGAAGGAGAGCTTCACATGCTCAAGAAGAGAATCGTTACCCTACCGTTCTTCCTCGGCGCCATGGAAATGTAAGCAGATGAAAAGCACTGCACTCTCTTTGCCTCCGTAGATCTGAAGTCGGCTCGCGATTTGGAGCTTCGAAGCTCCTCCAATGGCCGAATCTAAGCTTCTTCCTCCTCCTTTGCTCTCCTCTCTCTCTTGACTTAGAAAGGGAACCACTCAAAACAAATGAGGGTTTCAAGGGTCCAATCTCGTGTATATCCCATCAAGAACAACCCCCAGCCGTTGGATCCCAAATTAAATAAACGAACGGCCTTGATTCGGGCCTAAGATGCTAAACCTGGGCCGAACACGGCCTGCGACACGCCCGTGTCCAGTGCCGTGTCCCCCATTCGCCGTCAAAATCGACGCGTCTGGAACAACACACGGGCATCCGAAACGCCCGTGTTCGACCTGACACGCCCGTGTTCCAACTAACATGGCCATGTGTTCGGCTGTGTGCCTCCATCGACACAGCCCCTAAAATAACTCGAGAACTCACACGGGTCTTGGACATGCCCGTGTCCACGCCCGTGTCACACCCGAACACGCCTGGTCTCCAGGCCGTGTTCACGGTCTTGACACTTCGTCGAGCAAAGTTCGTCGACCACCCGACATGGCCTTGGACACGCCCGTGTCCTAGGCCGTGTGCCTTGTCTCGACACATCGTCGAGCGAAAATCGTCGACTTCCCTGGCCGATCGTCGACACGGGCTCGACACACCCTGAGACACGCCCGTGTCTCAGGCCGTGTTCCCTGCTCGACGATCATCGACTCCAAATTTCATCGACTCAAAATTTCGTCGACAATTCTGCCAAATCATCGACTGGAGCCTGATACGCCCTGGGACACGCCCGTGTCCCAGGCTGTGTGCCCCCTGCCAGATTCCAGATTTGGCCCAAAAGCCTCCCGTCGCTTCTTTTAAGTTTCGGGGCGTTACACAAAAGGTGCTTCAAAATTCTCTTAATGTGTCGACACTGTTGAAAAGTGTCAACACAGACTTCTAATGTCTCGAAATCAATTCTATTTGTCTTTGTTGAGTTCGACGATCTGAGGTCGACGAATTTGCGCTCGACGATATGTGTCCATTCTGCGCTCGACGAAATCTGCGTGTTTACTCTAAGTGTCGACACCACTTCTGGATGTGTCGACACCGGTTCTCTAGATGTGTCGACACCACTTTCCTGGAATGTCGACACCAATTTTCTAGATGTGTCGACACCACTTTCCTGGAATGTCGACACCAACTACTATGTGTCGACACAAACAACTTCTGATGTCGACACAATTTTACTTAGCCAAATTTGTTAAACTAATTTATGTTCAACATCCCTATTTCAATTTTGAAATTGTTGAATTTAGTTTCATCTAAAGGCTTAGTAAACATGTCAGATAGTTGTAAATCAGTACTAATAAATTCAAAAGAGATATCTTCTTTCTCTTCATGGTCTCTAAGAAAATGGTATCTTATTTCTATATGCTTTGTTCTACTATGAGAAACAGGATTATGAGCAATAGAAATAACACTAGTAAAATCACATAATAATGGAGTTCTACTTACCTGAATACCATAATCTTCTAACTGATGTTGTATCCACAATAATTGTGCACATCAACTTCCAGCAGCAACATACTCAGACTCAGCTGTGGAAATTGCCACGCTGATCTGCTTCTTACAGCTCCAAGACACCAATCTTCCTCCTAGAAATTGACAGGTGTCTGTTGTGCTTTTCCTATCTACTTTGCAACCTGCAAAGTCTGCATCTGAATAGCCCATTAGTAAAAAATCTCTATTCCTAGGATACCAAAGGCCTAGATTAGGGGCGCCCTTAAGATATCTCAAAATCCTTTTGACAGCAGTAAGATGAGATTCTTTAGGACAGGATTGGTACCGAGCACAAACATATGTAGCATACATGATATCTAGTCTACTAGCAGTCAGATATAGGTGGGAGCCAACTATTCCTCTATACAAAGTTTCATCTACAGGTTTCCCTGCATCATCTTTGCTAAGAGATATACTTGTCCCCATAGGAGTTCTTATGGTAGTGGATGACTCCATACCATACTTCTTAATTAACTCCAGGGTGAACTTAGACTGAGATATGGACATGCCATCATCAGTCTGTCTTACTTGGAGACCCAAGAAGAACTTAAGTTCTCCCATACTGCTCATTTCAAATTTCCCTTGCATAGGTTTTGCAAACTTTCTACAAAGGTTATTCTCAGTAGAACCAAATATTATGTCATCAATATATATTTGGACTAGGATAATCTTTCCTTTGGATTCCCTAAGGAATAGAGTCTTGTCTATTTTCCCCCTTGAGAATTTGTTCTCAATGAGGAAAGTAGATAGGGTTTCATACCAAGCCCTTGGGGCTTGTTTCAACCCATACAAAGCTTTCTTAAGTCTATAAACATAAGTAGGATTGAGTGGATCAACAAAACCTGAGGACTGTTCTACATAGACCTCCTCTTTTAAGTCTCTATTTAAGAATGCAAACTTAACATCCATCTAGAACACTTTGAAGCCTTGATATGCTGCATAGGCTAGAAATAGCCTGATAGCTTCCATCCTTGCCAATGGGACAAAAGTCTGATCAAAGTATATGCCCTTCTCCTGTCTATATCCTTTGGCAACTAATCTTGCCTTGTTCTTCACTATGATCCCACTCTCATCAAGCTTGTTTCTATAAATCCACTTTGTCCCATTGACATTGTGGCCCTTTGTCTTTGGAACCAAATCCCAGACCTTGCACCTTCTGAATTGATTTAACTCCTCCTGCATAGCTTCAATCCAGTAAGGGTCTATAATAGCTTCTTCAAATCTCTTGGGTTCCACTTGAGATAAGAAACTTGAGCAAAGAACTGTATTTAAGTTCCTGCTCCTTATCTGTACTCCTTGTCTTGGATCACCAATGATCTGGTGTGCAGGATGATCCTTCAACTGTCTAACTGCTGGAGGTAATCTATCAGTAGTTTGACCTTCTCCAATCTCTTCATTATGCTGCACCTCAAGGTCTTCATCAGCATCTTGAGTGTCTTGTACTCCCCCTGGACAGCAACTACCATTTTCCATATCCTGCTTTGCAGTTGGATCTTCTCTGATAGTAAGATGGTCCATCTTCTGCTGTATACCTGGAGAGCTACAAGAACTACTTGGCAACTCACTGTTAATAAGTCTAGTTTCATCAAAGATGACATGAACTGACTCTTCTACAACTTGAGTAGCCAGATTGTAGACCCTTTAAGCCTTACTATTATTGTTGTACCCAGCAAATATCCCATCTTGGGATTTGGCAGCAAACTTAGTTAGGTGAGATTTGCCATTGTTAAGCACAAGAATTTGCAACCAAAGATCCTAAAATAGGATAAGTTTGGTTTTCTACCTTTCACAACCTCATATGATGTCTTTTTGTGGCTTTTGGTGATGGAAGCCCTATTGAGCACATGGCATGCAATGTTTACTTCCTCAGCCCAGAAATATTCTGGGAGAGAAGTATCACTCAATAGTGTTCTTACAGTCTCAATCAATGTCTAATTCTTTCTCTCAGCAATGCCATTTTGCTGAGGTGTTCTAGGTGAGAAGAATTTCTGAAGAATCCCAGATTCTTCATACAGCCTTGTCATACTTTCAAATTAGAATTCAGTTCCATGGTCACTTATAATTTTGACCACTGAACTATTTAATTCATTCTGAATTTATTTGACAAAATTGTAGAAGACCTTTGAGGTTTCAGATTTCTTCCTCAGAAAGAATACCCATGAGAATATAGAATAGTCATCTACCACCACAAAAGTATAGACCATCCTACCTAGGCTCTGAACTGGCATATGACCAAATAAATCCATATGCAAGAGGTACAAGCACCTCACTGAATCTTTGGTTTCAAGTCTATGAAAGGAGCATCTAGTCTGCTTGCTTTTTTGACAAGCTGAACATATTCCATCCTTATAACACTTAACTTGAGGACCATTCCTCACTAACTCTTTACTAATGAGTTGTCCAATTGTCTTGTAGTTAAGATGAGTTATCCTCTTGTGCCATTTGACACAATAAGAGGCTTTCTCATCAGCCACAAGACAGATAGGAGAATTCTTATTCTCACACACAAAATCTAGACAATACACATTTCTTTTTCTATAGCCAGTCAATATGACTTTTTGATCACTTGACCTCTTGATAAGACACCCATTCTTGACAAATGAGATGTCATATCCTAGATCACTCAGCTGGCTTATGCTTATTAGGTTATGTTTCAAACCCTTTACATAGGCCACTTGAGTGATTATAATTGAGTGGTTAGAAATATTACCAAAACCTTTGATGATTCCCTTTTCAGAACCACCAAAGATTACTTTAGGCCCATTCAGCATTGGTGAGTAGTCCTTCAGCAATCCCCTTGTTCCAGTCATGTGCCTGGAACTTCCACTGTCCAAGTATCATATAGGGGTATGGCAACTTGGACTCACCTGCAACAAAGATTACTTAACCTTAGAACCCAAATAACTTTTGGGTCCTTGGTTCAAGTTAGTCTGAAATCTAACAAATCTGCCTGTAGCTCTGCTAACAGGCAGACTGCTATTCTCCTTGACACTGGTATTATGCCAACAGTGTAAGGCATAATGGCCTATCTTGGCACAACACCAGCACTCAAACTTATTATACCTCTTTTTAGGTATAATCTTAGCTGTATTGTTTACAACAGGTCTTTTGTTTTGTGCTGGGCCTTTGCCTTTCTTATTGGACTGTGCACCCCATGCAGTGCTCTTAAAGCCTATTCCTGCCTTACCCTAATGTGACACAAAGTCATCTATTAAGTGTAGGATAGACTTTGGCTTAGAGAAACTAGCCACAATCTCCTTCTCTTTCTGAAGTCTGTTTTCCAGACTTTTAATCTGATCATTTTTGAAAGTGATTGTTCCCATTTGAATAACAGTTATGTTCTTCAATTTGACAATCTAATTCATCTTTTGATCCATCAGCTTCTCTGAATCAGATGCAACCAACTTAAGAACTGCAATTTCCTTAGCCTGATTTTTGGCCAGGTTTTTACTTCTCTTAAGTGCCTGTAATAAATCTCCATATTCATCTATCAGCTGATGAATATATCCTTCAGAGTCAGACCCATATTCATCTCTTGATTGAGATGTATCTGATTCTGACCCAGTGAAGTAATCAGAATCTACAGATACACTTTTTACCTTACTGGGGCCAGGTTGATCCTAGCACTGGTCTTTTTCAGACACTGCCATCAGTCCTTTGCACTAATGTTCTTCCTTCTCATAGATAGAGTCCAGTAACTCCATGAACTCATCCTCTTCTTCTGCAAACAAACCAATATAGGCCTGAGCCTCAGATTCAGATTCTGAAGTAGATTGATATGTCAAACTTTTCTCTTTCTCAGCAACCAAGGATTTCTCCTTCTTGCTCTTGTGCTGAAACTTCTTTCTATTAGCATACTCCTTCCTCTTGTCTGGACATTCAGCCACAACATGTCCAGCTTTGTTGCAGCAATAGCATATAATCATGGATGTAGTTGACTTGCTAGGCTTTGTCCTATTCTTGTCCTTCCTGGATGATTTCCTCTTCTGATAATAGTCATCCTTGGACTGATATGTAGATGGCTTTAATTTCCAATATTTTTTCTTTAAGAACCTCTGGAACTGCCTTGTGAATGCTGCAAAGTCTTCATCAGAATTACTGCTATCTGTACTGTGATTATCAGAATTTTCTGAAATCACTTCTGCATCTTTCTTAGGAGATGATGGAGACATTCTCCTATTCTTCCTTGTGGCTTCTACCTTGAAGGCCACTGAATTTTCTCTGTAGTCACCCTTTGTATTTTTCTCTTCCTCCATTCTGGCTAACAACTGCATCTCATAAGACAGCAATTTTCCAAACAGTGTTGGAGGAGAAATCTCACCCAGTCTGGCCACTTCCCTTATGACACAGATCTTAGTATCCCAATACTTAGTCAAAGACCTAAGGAATTTGTCATTCAGCTCATAAATACTGAATATTCTTCAATAAGACATTAGTTCATTGACAATCCTATAAAATTTCTTATAACATTCAGTTATACTTTCAGTCTTAGCTTGTCTGAAACTCTCATGTTCTTGATTAAGTATACACTTTCTATCTTGCCTAACCTCTTCAGAACCATCCATGTAGACAATCAATGTGTCCCACATCTCCTTGGAAGTTTTGCAGTGAATTAGATTCTGGAATGTTGAATCATCAATGACACTTACTATAATATTATTTGCTCTTTTATCCATTATTGCCAAGATGATCTCATCTTTAGTCATCTCAGAAAAATCCTTAGGAATCCTTTGATTGGCATCAATAACAGAAATCTTCATTGGAACATATGGTCCTTCCTTAAGTGTTATATAGATTCTGTGATCAGATGCCTCCATGAATAATCTGACCCTTTCTTTCCATATTCCAAATATTTCTTTCCTGCAGATGGGAAATTTCATTGAACCAAGTTCTTTATGGTTTTCTCCTGAACCCATTTTATTGAACTTATTTCTGCCTTACAGATCTCACTCAGACTGTTAAGTCTAACTTTGAGGAACCTCCCTCTGATACCACTTGAAAGAATTAGGTCCTAAACACCTAGAGGGGGGGGGGGTGAATAGGTGTAATTCCTTTTTCTTTTAAGACAGAATATCTATTCAGTTAATTACTTAGAAACAGTTAATTCTACAGCTAACACAACACAGAATTCACGGAATCACACAATCACAGATTGCACACAGTTTTTATAGTGGTTCCCCAAGGTCTAGGTACATCCACTTTCCCCCTTCGCATATCTAGCAGTGTGCTAGATTCGGCCTAACTTTTTCTCTTCACCTCAGATCCACAGATCTTACAGCTCAGAACCCAAACAAGGCTCCTACAACTCAGAGTGAGTCCACACTCCTATAGCTCAGGCAATCTGCCCTACCTCAGCCTTCAACAAAGCCTACAACTCAGAGATAACAATCTCCTACAACTCAGGCTCACAGCCCTACCTCAACCTTCAACAAGGCCTACCACTCAGAGAAAATAATCTCCTACAACTCAGCCTTTATAAACATAGGCTTACAACTCAGATCTTATAAAGATCCTACAGAAAATAAATTTAATAATATATTTTACCACGACCCTGGTAGAGAGAGAAAGGATGGATGGCTTATTGATCAGTTCTTGGAAGAATCTGATGGCAGAGAACAACCACTCTTAGCTTTCTTCAAAGCTTCTTGAATCTGAACTCAGTAGGGTTGATCTTCTTTGAAGTTGTTCTTCAATCAGCTTCATTCTTGAAATTCAGATCTAAATCTGAATCCTTCTTGGCAGACTGGTTCAGAATCTGCACTTGAGGAACTTGTTGATATAAGTCCCTTTTTCACTTCAATAGATGGAGCTCTCTCTCTCCACCTTCTTCTTTTTATTCTGTATCAGTGTTTTTACTTCTATCTGTATTAGTTATTTCTTCTGTTGATGAAGAATGCCTTTATATAGTCTTCCTCCATGGTAACCGGCTGATCCGGTTTCTAACAAACTTCTGACAGCTCTGATAGTTGCAGTAGACCGGTTGGTAATGACAGCTGTCAAGTCATCCAGTCACTTCTTGAAACTCTGTCTCTGTCAGCAAAGTGTCGAGACTGAACTTCATCATGTGTCGACACAAGTAGACTAAGTGTCGACACAAGCCTTGGTGGTGTCGACACATCTTCCTTGGTGTTGACACTGCTTCTCGACACAGCTTCTGTAGAATGTGTCGACACTCGTTTTGTGGTGTCGACACAGTCACTTCTTTTCTTTACACAAATTGACTTTGTTGAGATTCTGCCATGTGTCGACATAAGTCCTGTGTGTCGACACAGTTGATGTCGACAAAGTCTTCTGTGTTTTGACACTACCTCTGTGTATCGACACTGTTGATGTCGACTAAGCTTTCTCTATGTGTCGATACAACCTCTTTATGTCGACACAGTTGATGTCGACTAAGATTCTCTGTGTGTCGACACTGCCTCTGTATGTCGACACAGTTGATGTCAACTATGCTTCTCTGTGTGTCGACACTGCCAATGTATGTTGACACAGTTTCTTTAGGTGTCGACACAGCCATTTCAAGTGTCGACACAATTAATGCCAAGTGTTGACACAGCTTTTCTCTAGTGTCAACACAAACCTTCATAAGTGTCGACACAACTTCTTCTGGTGTCGACTCATGGATTTAGAAACTTTTTCCTGCATTCTTGCATTTTCTTAACCTGCACATATAAACTCAAAACAACATCAAATACACCTTGATGCATATCATGGAGTAAGGTGAGGCTTCTTCAAATCTGGTACACATTTTCCAATGTACCCAACAGAATCGTTGGGTCATCAATCCACGTCCTAGCTCGGTCCTCAACTGCGTCCGGGGTAGAGGAGGATTTCACTCACTCCCAATGGACCCGTCTTCTTCGTGTCACGATCCAGTGAAGGATGTCAAAAACTTCCCCTAGCTTGATGGAGAAAGCTAGATCTAACTCTTCTTGAAGCTCAAGGATGAAGGAGGAGGCCGAGAGGAAGCTCCGGCTTGAATATGACATTGAAAGCTTGCCCGGAGCACCTCCCTAAGGTGGAAGATGAAGGGAAATGACGGAACCCTTCCTTGGAGGCGGAAAACGGCGGTGGAGAAAAACTATCCTTAAATGGAGGAAAAACTGCTCTTTAAATAGAAGTAGGTCAGAAAAATAGTCATGCACGATTTGGTGCACGACCATGCGCTAATCGTGCGTTATTAACTTGCAGGCACAGCTTGTGGAAGATGAAGCATTGACCCGTATGTTTTACTTCGCGCACGGGAGCTTCCGCCCGTGCGTGAAGGAAATCGCACGTGTAGTGACAGAGTACAGGAAATAAAGAAAATACAGTGGAGCCGTAAGATTTACTCGTGGACGGGCGTTTACGCCCGTGCATGAAGGAAATCACACGGGTAGCGACAGAGCGCAACAAACAAGAAGCTACAGGAAAACCGTGCATTTCCTTCGCGCACGGTTCCGAAGAAACCATGCATCAAGCGTGCGTTAAGAAATTCATCGAGCTCAGTTTGACGTTTCTCCTGCACAAATAAAACGCATGATCACAAAGAACCGTGTGCCAAGAAAATGCACGACCGTGCGTTTTCCTCAATTTAGAAATCCTCCCTTGGGGAAAACTCACCACCTGCACAGAAAAAATCAAAACTGGAGCCCAAGCTCCCAGCACCCATATACAGTAAAAAATGAACAAAAAGAACCATGTGGAGCACCATGTGCTTACCCCCAACATCCGAATGTGCAATTGCACAACACAAGGGCCTAAATAGTGCAAAATATGGTTATAGACCGGCCGGTGCAAATATAACTGAATTTCGGTTGAAATGTGGTGCACAAGAGAGAAAAAAAGCCCAAATGAGTCCGATAAATACTATAAAAATCAGAGTCATCATGGTCCACCTCAACTGGGTTTAGCCCAAATGGATTGGGCTAGGTTAGGTAAACTTGAGCTAGTTTGACCTAAACCTTGATTGAGTTGACTGTGGTCAAATTGGCCGTTTGGGTTGACCCCAACGGGTCATTAGTGACTCATTGGCCTCCCCTAAGGTCTAGGAAGTGTTGAGTAGGGTTGGATTGACACCTTGGAGGTCGCTTGACCCTTACTTAGGGCACTTTGACCATTTTAGGGATATGATTGACTTTGGTCTACTTGCCCCTTTTGGTTGACCCCAATGGGTCCTTGGTGACACAAGGGTCCTCTTAAAGGCTTAGGGGTGTTATGGTGGGGTCATGGAGTCAAGTTGAAGCCCTAAAGTCAAGCCCTATGGTGGGTAATTGAAAATTACTATTTGCAGCCCAAGATAGTTTTCTCCTTCATGCCTAAGTTCATTTGGTTTTCTTGGGCTTCTTTGGGTTTCCTAGTGTTTTGTCATGACCTAGTCATGACAAAACCACTCTTAGAGGTCTAGTAGTTTGAAGGATGTTACAAATCTCAATATATAAAAATAAAAATTTCGTCCCCGAAATTAAGGTTAGACATGCGTTGTTTCTATGAAAGTAAATGTATGTAACATCCATAGGAATTTAAAGGTATACCTGACTCAAAGAGAACGAGGTACCTCTGCTACATCAGGTTCCGTGGCTCCCAGGTGTTCTTGTCCTGCCCATGATTTCTCCACGGGACATTGACTAGCGGGACCTTGCGTCGCAAGACTCGCACCGGAGTATCATCGATCATGACTGGCTCCATACTGACTGATCGATCCGAAGCCACTGTGCCATCCATAGTGGTGATCAGCTGCTCAGGTCGTAGTAGAGCCCTCCGAAGTGAAGAGATGTTGAAGATGTTGTGCAATCCCTCTACTCTGACGGTAGCTCCAGTCTATAAGCCAAGGGGCTGATCTGCTCTAGGATCCTGTAAGACCCCATGTATCTCGAACTGAGCTTCTTTTGCCCGCGAACCCGCGAGACTCCATTCATCAGTCGTATCTTCAATAAAACTCAGTCTCCCACCTGGAACTCTACCTAGTGATGTCACGCATCGTAGTATTTGGTATGTCTACTCTGGGCCTCCAACATCCTATCTCGAATCAACCTCACCTGAGCATCTGTGTCCTCCACGAACTTTGAGCCGAGTGCATTCGGATCCTCATCCTGAATCCAAGATAGTGGGGTCGTTCATCTCCATCCATACAATGCCTCGTAAGGGGCCATGTCTATGTTGGACTGATTACTGTTGTTGTAGGAGAACACGATTAGCGGGAATAGTCTCTCCCAGGGCTCTCTGCGGTCCAAAATGCATAGGGGTAGAAGGTCCTCCAATGTCTGGTTGGTGCGCTCTGTCTGCCCGTCTGTCTGATGGTGGAAAGCCGTACTGAAAGTCAAACGAGAGCCTAGGTAGGCCTGAACTGACCTCCACTCCTTGGACGTAAACTGTCCATCCTAATCTGACATGATTATCTTGGGCACTCAATGGTAGCGGACAAACTGCTCCATAAATCTCCACACCAGATCACCGACCGGAGCATCCTTCCTGATTGGGATAAACCTAGCCACTTTCGTCAATCTATCGACGATCACCCAAATCGAGTCATTCCCTGCATGGGATCGGGGTAGCCCATGTATAAAATCTATAGCTATGTCCTCAAATTTCCACTCTAGCACCAGGAGTGGCTGCAATAACCTAGTCAGACTCTTGCACTCAGCCTTTACGAGCTAGAAAGACTCGTAATGTGTCATGAAGTACGTAATATCCTTCTTCATGCCCGACCAATACATCGTCTTCTACAGATCTGCTGCCATCTTCGTGATCCCCGGGTCCACTGAACATCGTTGTAGTGGGCCTCTGTCATGATATCTTCCCAAACTCGGTCTCCTGCTGGTATATAAACTCGGCCTTTAAAGCATAATATCCCATCTCTTAGAGAGTAATACCCTATCGTGCCTTCCTCCAAGGCCCTAAATATCAATACCATCTCTCATCCAGCTCTGCCCATCCCTGATGCGATCTCGGATGTCATCGGTGGTACTCATTGATGCCAGGAACTCCTCATAAAGCTCCGGATCATCCACAGACACGAAAGATATCTGCATCTCATCCAACATCTACACCAGCTCCATAGCCATCAGCTGAGGTCCTGCTCCTGGTGTAGTAGCTTTCCGGCTCAAAACATCTGCTACCATATTGGCATTCCCAGGATGATAGTGCATGGTATACTGGTAGTCTGATAAGAACTCTACCCAGCGTCTCTGTTGGATATTCAGCTCCTTCTACGTATCTACATATTTCAAGTTTTTGTGATTCGATAAAATATCACAATGGACTTCATAGATATAATGTCGCTAGAGCTTTAGAGAGAAGATAACCGCTCCCATCTCTAGGTCATGCATTGGGTAGTTTTGCTCATGTTTCTTCAGTTGTCTGGAGGCATAGGCTATCACATGCCCGTTCTGCATTAGAACGAAACCCATCCCTTGATACGACGCGTCAGTATAAACCTGAAATCCTTCATTCCCAGATGGAAGGGCAAGGATGGGGGCTGAGGTAAGCCGACCCTTCAGCTCCTGGAAGGCAGCCTCACACTGCAGCATCCAAACAAATGGAGTCTTCTTCTTTGTCAGAGATGTGAGCGAGAGGGAAATCCGAGAGAAACCCTCAATGAACTTCCGGTAGTAACCGACAAGTCCTAGGAAACTCCTCACATCAGTGGTCATATTCAGCGGTGGTTAATCCCATACTGCCTGAACCTTTGTCGGATCCACTGCCATACCTGCTCCGCTGATAATATGGCCCAGGAACGCCGCCTCATTCAGCCAAAACTGGTACTTGATGAACTTCACGTACAGACTATGCTCCCTGAGCTTCTCCAATATCAGTGACAGGTTCCGATCATGCTCCTCCTCAGTGTAACACCCCCTATCCGTCACATAGCATATAACAGTAGGTCCGGCCGGGGCCCGACGCCATATACCACAGACAGACCGGGTGGTTACTCATGGAAACCATCCAACCAATCATCACGTCCTACCCAGAGCATTCTAGCGGAAGCAGATTAATAAGTTGCAATAAAGAACCCAGCACAAAAGCATGAATGTCCACTAATACCAAATAGGAATGTTGTACATACACAAGCACATGCCTTAAGGCCTTACAAAATGGTTCACTTGATATTACATGATTTACAAACCACGGCACGCAAGCCGGTCATACATGAATAAAAACAGTAAACACTCCAATTAGGCCTTCGAGGGCCGGCTTCGCAGTTTTGGCTTTAGCCCGCTATTGACCGCTTGGTCCAGCAGCACCTGCAAGCAACAAACCACCGCACGGTGGCAAAACAAGGCAACGGTCAGCAATGCTGACCAAATTATAACGATCCCGCCCCCAGCTCGGGGCGACGATGCTCCTTCCCTGCAGTACATTAGCATACGTGAGAAATATAGCAATATTCATTTCATCACAGACGTTGGCTCGCACGGCCACACGCCCCATGCTCTCAGGGCACATTCTCGGTTTATCGGTCGATGTCACGTCAATTAAAGCCATAGACATTCCGGACTCACCACCGCCACTTTGACGGCCAAACCTATGAGCATTTGTCTTCTTGGCCTGGGTCACGACAATTTAAGCCATAGACCGCCGAAGACCCTAATCTATGCTAATGGCAAGTGCCACGTGTAACACCCCTAGCCGATCCAACGTGACAGCGTCACGGCTCCGCTCTAGGCGACGCTACCGGGCTGCAGCCCAAGCACCCCAACCCCTCTCCCTCCACAGGCGGGTTGTTGGTGGCCGCAGCCTCCCTTTGATGAGCGAACTCGACAGTTAAGTTGGGCCGCACGGGGACTTCCCAGGAGGTCACCCATCCCAGTACTACTTTCGCCCAAGCACGCTTAATTATGGAGTTCCTTCACTTCTCTTCACCAATTGAGCTGCAGCTCAATTGGTGAAGAGAAGTGAAGGAACTCCATAGTTAAGCGTGCTTGGGCGAAAGTAGTACTGGGATGGGTGACCTCCTGGGAAGTCCCCGTGCGGCCCAACTTAACTGTCGAGTTCGCTCATCAAAGGGAGGCTGCGGCCACCAACAACCCGCCTGTGGAGGGAGAGGGGTTGGGGTGCTTGGGCTGCAGCCCGGTAGCGTCGCCTAGAGCGGAGCCGTGACGCTGTCACGTTGGATCGGCTAGGGGTGTTACAATAAAAGTGCACTTTTTATTGTAACGCCCCTATCCGATCCAACGTGACAGCGTCACGGCTCCGCTCTAGGCGACGCTACCGGGCTGCAGCCCAAGCACCCCAACCCCTCTCCCTCCACAGGCGGGTTATTGGTGGCCACAGCCTCCCTTTGATGAGGCAAACTCGATAGTCAAGCCCGCACTACGGGGACTTCCCAGGAGGTCACCCATCCCAGTACTACTCCAGCCCGAGCACGCTTAACTATGGAGTTCTTTCAACTCTGATCACCAATTGAGCTGTAACACCTCCCCTGTAATGGACGTATAATATGGGTCCGGCCGGGGCCCCACAACATACGAACGCCACAGCTTTAGTATTAAAAGTTGATATGTATGGCCTTAAGGCCTTACATCAAATGTCCAAAAGTAAACAGTACATCAAACTTGAATGTGCTCAGCACTCCTAATCTACCTCGGCATGCAAGCCGGACAAAATAGTCTCGAGCATACATCAATCAAAAGTAGTGCTACCAAAAGAGAAAACACTTCATGGGCTTAGGCCTTTTTGGCCGGCGTGCTAGCTCCTGCGTGCGATCCTTGCCCTGTAAAAATTATTAGTAACATGGGTCAGCAAAGGCTGACCTCAAACTGTGTAACAACACATCTCATCCCGGCCGCCCCTAACGGACCCCGGGGAACCCTCCAACCTGCAAGTCAGCACTTCATATGCAATATAAATTTCTATAACTAGAAAAGCATTAAAACAGGTTTGTATGTCTCAATCAACAAACATGTTCTCTACTGGTTGAGCATATAAAGAAAGGGCCTACTATGCAACATGAATGCAACACCCGGGCTTCACCCAAGGTACCCTACAACGTATGCATCTAGCACAACATCACATCATTTGGGTACTCACATTTCCCCAATTGGCATAAAGCCGCAAACATTGAGGGAGACACAACTCCCTCACACGGCGCACAGGCCGCCACATGGAATTCTTGCCAAGGCCACACCCGCTCGTGGGCTTAGCCCCGGGCTTGCCTGCAAGCTCTGACGTCTCATGTCAGGTTTCCAACAACCACAGACTGACCGATTCTAAGAAGCCTTGCTGGACCCCACCCGCTCATGGCCTCTTTGCCCGGGCTTGCCCCAAGCTTGGCATTCTCGTCAGTCTCACAGAAGGGGACTAGTCTCGCCGGGACACTCTCCACACATGACGCACATGTCACGGGATAGCCAGCCGACCACGGAGACATAGCCACGCCTTGGCACAACACAACCAAGACTAAACACATCGCAATCCCTCTTTGTACCGCAGCGTTCCCGCGCACCAAGGAAAACATCTCCAACTCGTGCGGAGCTAACCTTGTCCACCAAGGAAACCATCTCCATTCTCATACGGAGCTAACCTTGTCCCTCAAGGAAACCATCTACCGCCACGAGGAGCTAACCTTGTCCGGGTTCGACTACACATACCCTTTTCAAGCAAACGGGACAATCACCACCACAACACAAACGACATCTTGCCGCAACGGAAATCTCTACGAATCCCTAAGTTCGTATGCAACATCACCGGGCCGGACTAACGGTCGCGACCACGGCTTCACCCACCATGCCTAATCCACTAACGAAGCGGATCTCTAATGCAAAATATGCCGGGGACGGACTCAATCAACCCGGAGGTTCCTCTTGAACCTTGGCAAACCAAAGCCCCTCTCATTTGAGAGTTTGGTGCCCAAAAATCTAGAAGAAAATGATGCTAAAACGTGCATCCTAAAGACCGGGAGGAGAGATGTCGTTACCTTCCGACTCCTCTTCCTTGCCATGGCAAACTAGCCGGATGTAAAACTTCGCAACGCTCCAAGCTTCATGGATCCGGACTCGGCTCGCGATTTGGAGCTCCGAAACCCTTCCTACAGCCCAAGAGTTCTTCTTCTTCCTCCTTGTTCTAGTTTCTCTCAAGAACTAAGAAAGAGAGGACTTGAAAAAGAATGAGGATCTGCAACCCTAACTTCGGACTTAACTTCCCAGGAGATGGCCTGAACCGTCAGATCCCAAAACCAGAAAAAGACTGGCTGCGATTCGCCTGGAAAATAAAAGACCTGGGCCGAACACGGCCTGGCACACGCCCGTGTCCAGGGCCGTGTGCCTCATTCGCCGTCTCAAATCGACGCGCCTGGAATCAGACACGAGCATTCGACACGCCCGTGTTCGATTCGACACGCCCGTGTCCCCAGTGACACGGCCGTGTGTCTCCAACGACACGGCCCCAACACCAACCCGAGAGGTGACACGGCCTGGGACACGCCCGTGTCCCAAGCCGTGTGCCAAGTCTCGACACCCGTCGACAGGCTTTGTGTCGACACCACAGAAAAACGTCGAGCGAAGATCGTCGACCAAACGGGACACGCCCTGTGACACGCCCGTGTCACAGGCCGTGTGCCCCAGTCTCGACACACTGTCGAGCAAAAGTGTCGACACTTGGGCCGAGTGTCGACACGGCCTCGACACGCCCTGCGACACGCCCGTGTCGCAGGCCGTGTGCCCCACTCTCGACACTCTGTCGAGCACAAAGTGTCGACACTTGGGCCGAGTGTCGACACGGCCTCGACACGCCCTGCGACATGCCCGTATCGCAGGCCGTGTGCCTCACTCTCGACACTTTGTCGAGCGAAAGTGTCGACACTTGGACCGAGTGTCGACACGGCCTCGACACGCCCTGCGACATGCCCGTGTCGCAGGTCGTGTGCCTCCTGCCAGAACCCAAAAATTTCCAGAACTGCAGACTGAACCTCTTGCAAAAAAAATTGGGGTGTTACACCACGTACCCTTAGGTCTCTTTAGCCAAACGATATAGAATGGGTACAGTTCCATCTAACCCATGCTCACATCGCAATGACAATTTAAGCCATTTGCGCGGGTCAAACTTCTCCCGAGTCCCGTTTCCGTCACATTTCACATAATCCGGTTATGTCCAAGTTGGCTCTCAGGCCACCAAGTTGGCATGATCACGCATCCGCCCAGTTTTCCGGGTGCACCTTTGGGTTAATCCCCAAGGCTCCCTGTTGCAATCTACCACGTAGAAAACCCGAAAAACAACCAATCGCACGGAGTCTTCTCCGGCATTTATGCAATGTAACATCACCGATCCAGACCAACATGTCCGGATAGGCTTCACACATCATGCCTATGTCCGTTCTCGCTTACGAACTCTACACAATGGGGACTTTACATATCTACCTGAAGGAACGCCTCCAACTCAACGCAAACTCGCGAGAGCGGGCTTCCTATGCAAAGAAGGAGAGCTTCACATGCTCAAGAAGAGAATCGTTACCCTTGCGTTATTATTTTGCGCCATGGAAAAGTAAGCGGATGAAAAGCACCGCACTCTCTTCGCTTCCGTGGATCCGGAGTCGGCTCGAGATTTGGAGCTTCGAAGCTCCTCCAATGGCCGGATCTAGCTTCTTCTTCCTTCCTTGGCTCTCCTCTCTCTCTAAGCTTTAGAAAGATAACCACTCAAGTAAAAGTGAGGGTTTCTAAGGCCCAATCCCGGGTATATCCCATCAGGAACAACCCCCAGCCGTCGGATCCCAAGATAAAGAAACGAACGGCTTTGATTCGGGACTGAAAAGTATAATCTGGACCGCACACGGCCTGGCACACGCCCTTGTACAGGGCCGTGTGCCTCATTCGCCGTCAAAATCGACATGCCTGGAATAATACACGGGCATCGAACATGCCCGTGTTCGACCTGACACGCCCGTGTTCCACCTGACACGTCCGTGTGTCCGGCCGTGTACCCCCATCGATTTATCCCGAAAACAACTCGATAACTACACGGGTTCTAGGACACGCCCGTGTCCTAACCCGTGTCTACCTCAACACGCCTGGGCTCCAGGCCGTGTACACGGTCTCGACAATTGACACTTCGTCGAGCGAAGTTCGTCGACCTCACGATACGGCCTTGGACACGCCCGTGTCCTAGGGCGTGTGCCTTGTCTCGACACTTCATCGAGCAAAATTCGTCGACTCCCCAGGACGAGTGTCGACACTGGTCGACACGCCCTGCGACACGCCCGTGTCGCAGGCCGTGTGCTATGTCTCAACACTTCGTCGAGCGCAGAGTGTCGACTTCGCGGGCTGAGTGTCGACACGGGTCGACACGCCCTGCGATACGCCCGTGTCGCAGGCTGTGTGCCCTGTCTCGACACAACGTCGAGCGAAATTCGTCGAGCTCTCGACCAACTCGACGACACAAGCCTGACACTCCCTGGGACACGCCCGTTTCCCAGGCCGTGTGCCTCCTGCCAGAACCCAAAACTGGCCCAAAACGTCACACATCGCTCTTTTGAGTTTTGGGGCGTTACAACTCTCCCCCTCTTAAAAGAATTTCATCTACGAAATTATATAAAGGAAAGACATGTACAAAACCAAAATTTGTAGCTGGGCGAACAACTCCGGATACTCGTCAAGCATAGTCTGCTCTCGCTCCCAAGAGAGCTCCTCACGACCGCAATTGTCCCACCGGACCTTGACCATCCTGATCTCTTTATTGTGTAGCCGCTTGACCTCCGAGTCCTCAATCCGCACGGGCTTGACTTTTGTCGTCAACCCACTATCCACCGACACTTGATCAACCGCGATCACTTGTGAAGGCTCTTGCACCGCCTTCCGAAGTACCGAAATATGGAATACATCATGTAATCCAGCAAGCTCCACTGAAATCTTCAACCAATAGGCTGCTTCACCAACTCGCTCCAGAACCTCAAACGGCCCAAGGTACCTCGGGCTTAGCTTTTTCAATCGCTGCACCCGCGAGACACCCTTGAACGGCTTGATCTTTAAGTACACCCAATCGCCCACAGCGAACTCCACGTTCCTGTGCTTGGCATTATAGTACTTCGCTTGCCGGTCCTGAGCAATAAGAAACCTCTCCCGAATGGTTCTCACCAAAGAAGTAGCATCCTCCACTTCTAATCGCTTATACAATATTGACTCACCCGTTTCTAGCCAAGACAATGGTGTGCGACATTTTCTACCATATAGGGCCTCGAAGGGCGCCATTTGAATACTCGCTTGGTAGCTATTGTTGTATGCGAACTCCACCAAATAAAGGTGGTCTTCCCATTGCTTCCCAAAATCCAAGACACACATGCGAAGCATGTCTTCCATAGTTCTATTGACCCTCTCGGTCTGCCCATCTGTTTGCGGATGGAAGGCAGTGCTGAATTTCAGCTTTGTTCTGAACATTTGCTGCACAAGCCTCCAATCATTGGACGTGAACCGCCCATCTCGGTCACTCACGATGCTGCGGGGCACACCGTGAAGCCGTATAATGTTATCCACATACAGTTTTGCCAACTTCTCCACCGGATCATCCTTCCTATGCGGAATGAAATGAGACACCTTCGTCAACCGATCCACGACCACCCAAATGGCGTCGTTCCCCTTTTGCGACCTTGGCAAACCGTGCACAAAGTACATAGAGATGTCTTCGAATTTCCACTCCGGAATAGGCAAGGACTTCAGAAATCCTCCCGGCTTCTGGCACTCTGCCTTCACCAAGGCGCATGTTTGGCACTTCGCTACGTAGTGTAACATCCCATGTTACTTCTGGACCCCTCAACTTAGATTGGGTTAGGCATGAGGTGAGATCTAAGGGGATCAACTAGGTTTGACCCTAGATAGTGGGTGGTGGCCATGTGGAGCCCACTATAAGACCAAGTCAAACTAGGTCAGACTAGCCTAATTAAGGACCCTAGCCACACCATGACCCCACCACATTGCCCTAACCCTAAAAACAATCTAAGTGGACCCTAGGGTATGTCACTGGGTCAACTTTTTGACCCCAGTTGACCAAGGTCAACCTTGGGCTTAATTTGGTCAAACCCACACCCATAGGCCTAATTAACCTAAGTGGGGCACCCCCTTGACCCAAACCAAGTTGGGTGGTGCCACTAGACCCATTTCCACCAAGTGGGGTCAGTCCACCCACCATAGTTGACCAGTCAACCCTAAAAGTCAATTTGGTCAACAAATTGACCTAAAGAGTGAAATGAAGGCCAAGTCAAGTTCCCTTGGACCAAGCCCACTAAACTTGGCCCAAAGTCAGCCCAAGTGAACAAGACCAACCCTACCCCTCTAAATCAGGAGAGAGAATGCATGCAAGGGGGTAAAATTGGAAATTTTAGGAGAAGAGGAGAGAGAAAGAGGAATGAAGGGAATAATGGCCACATGGCCACCCCATCAGATGGTTTTGGCTGCCCAAAACCAGGTGGCTGACTTCCCCTCTTCATTTCCAGCAGAATTCCTGAGTTGAGAGCCACATGGCACCATGGGTGAAGCCTCCAAAGCTCAAACCGAGCTCACCTTGGAGTTAACTCCACTTATAGCCCACCTCAGTCCAAACAGACCCCTCCATTAGCTTCAGAAGGTCCAGAGGAGTGGAATTCGACTACTTACACATGGAGAACGGTGGAGAATGCAACTTTCGGGGAGGAGCTCGCCGGCGCACCACCACCACGGCAAACCGCCGCCTGACCCGCAGCCAAGCCCCGATTATGGTGCGTTTCACTTCACCTCTACCCGCACTAGCCTCTTAGATCAAATAGGCGAGAGATCGGGCTCAATTGAGCCCGATGCCATGTGAGAAAATCTAGAAAATCCTAAGTTTCTGAAACCGCTCGGGATCGCCGTCGCCGCCGTCTCCCGCCGCTCCATCGCCGGGAAATGATAGCCACCACCATCGTGAAGGTGATGACACCATTGGCCGGAGGTGGCGACGCCTCAGCTGGCCGGAAACCGCCGGCAAAATCGCTCCAGGTCGGCTCGATCTCAGCCGTTGGCTGGAGGTAGACGATAACCCGATGCCGTCCATTCATGCTTTAAGATCCGTGCGCCGATTTTTAATTTAGATCAGGATTAATAAATGAATAGTAATATTTCTGTCACATGTATTCAGCCTTCTTGCAAGTTAATTTTAGGCCTCTTAGAGGCATTTCCAGAGCTTAGGCCCTTAATGAAAATTGTAGCCTAGGGTCTTACCTTTACAATGCCACCCTAAACATACATTTTGGTGTAGGGTACAGCCCTGTAGGACCTTTCTCCTAGGACTGGTCCTAGACTAGGTCAAAAATTATATTGGATGCCCTAGTCTCAATATTAGTCACCATGATCCCAAATTTTGGGCACATGCATTATTAGGGCTTACTTACCTCCTGCCAAAATTTAGGAATTTTTAGAAAACATTTTCCTATAGTTTTTGGTAAAATATCAAAATTTAAATTAATGGCATATATGGAGTTCTACTCCTCCCCATGGCCCCAAATTTAGGTGGTGGGTCAGTGGGGTCACCCTTGGTGCATGATAAAATTTTCAGCACCTTGGGATCTCTGCATGTGGGAGAATCCACTTGCATGTGCTAGCCTATGTTAAGGCTTGGTGTGCAAATAGCAAAAATGCAAATTTGTGTATTTAGCCCAATGGTGACATGCAAGTGTCATGAAATTATTTCCAGTGGTTCATTAGGGTAAATTTCACCCCTCAAATTAATGATGGAATTTTTGGAATCAAAATTCCATTTATTGGAATTTACTTTAAAAATAGCTATTTTGGAATAAAAAAATTGGAAAATAGAATTTATTCAAGAACAAATCCAAACAACATTACCAAGGCATAGATTACATCACACTTGACCTAGGAAAATTATGATTTCTCTGTTTTGAAGAACCTTGGAGTAGATACCCTAAATTTCCCATTTTACCCTTATCATGATAATTCTTGAAATGATATATATATACCTCTGAAAAATTTGGGATTTATTCTACTGTCATAAAATATTGTTATTAGTTTATCATGAATTTCTCAGAATTTATTGGATAAATTACTTGTGTTAAACTAATACAATGGCATTTTGGTAAATACCTTAAAATGGAATCCCATAGGCCATCTTACATTCAATTTGGATGAATCTCTGCCAATAGCCATAATTTAGTGTCTTAAAGGCTCTGTAATTTTTCTGGAATTTTTGAGAATATAATGCTTATACTTCATGTGTAAAATGGAATTTATACGGGATTGTTATTAAATAGAAAATGACAATAAATAATTTAAGGAAAATTATGAAATTCTGAAGGCAGTGATATTTGGTTAATATACATCTCAGGAAAAATTTCCTAAGTCAGAGGATGCTTAATTAAATCACTTCATGTGTAAAGTGGCCGAGCATTTAAATTAAAAGAATTAATTAAAAGACCATTTGGCCAGGAAAAATTATGAGAATCTTTAGGGTAGTTCCCTTAGTCCATAATACCCTAGGATAAATATTTAGAGGCAAGATGCCTTAAGTTTTGGAAGATCACATTTCTAGGGTAAACATAGGTCATGGTCTGCATATAACACAAATAGGTCTTGCCTTAGGGAATTACCAGGGGATTGATTATCGGCAGAAATAAGAGAGAGTTCAACACGAGTAACCCTGGTGGGTAGAGTTGTCTTAGTGAGGGATCAAAAGTGCAAGTCTTGGTCATCAACTGGAGTGGGGGATCGGCGGAAGACCGTCGGTACCCGGTAACACCTTAAGTCACTAGGGTTATACTTAAGCAATAAGGAGAGCTGGGGGATACATGGGTAGTCATCAACTAAAATAAGTATCCTTGCGAAAGGGAACGCTGGGCGTAATCCCAACACAGTTCCTAGTGCCCCTTGAGAGCCCTTCACAGGGAATACCGGGGGCAGTCCTGGGATTAACCTTAAATCTCTAAGTATAATAAACCGTAGACAAGAGTAGCTTAATAGGTTAGGACATGGTTGTACCTTCTCGCCCGTGTTTGGGTTGGAGAGTTTCATGATATATGCTCACCCGTTTAGGGTTGGAGGGAATTGACATAAAGGCACTAATGTGCGTTCTCACCCGGGTTTGGGTTTGAGGGATTCAGGACGGGTTTTGGTCCTGCGAGCGGAAGGCTCGGTGTGAATTACTTGCATGTGCATAAATATCGTGGCGGGGCATGCGGTACTGGCCGTTCGTCACACCGATGGCAGTACGGTGCACCAGGCGGTTGTGGGAGTTAGAGGGGCCAGTGGGTTGTTTACACTGCGGTCTGGAGGACGACCCCCGATAACACACATCCGACCCAACAAGACTGACGGGTTTGTCAGCAAAGTACGTACGCAAGACTCTAGAGTGCACCTTGGACGTGTACAGAGGCGTATGAGAGGGGTCTAAGGCTTGGTAGTGTGCATACCGGTCTAGAAGCGGAGACGCCCGCTCCGCTGCTGCCGTAGCCACAGCGGTGGTACCCGAGAGTGATGCTAGCTCTCAAAAAGTGGGAACTAAAGGTCTGTGATCACAGAGTCGTTGTGTGTGAGTTGCACTTGCATGCGCATAAAATTGCATCATATCATTCATTCATTTTAGGTCATACGCTTCATAGATCCTTATCATATAAATTAGTATGGGCTCTTTTATATGATAAGTTAAATTTCATGGAAATCCTAACTTATATATTTGTATGGGCATTTATATAAGTTAGGGTACGTTTGTGATGATAGCTTAGTGGTAGCTTAGCTTATTTTGTACATACTGCTGTTGCTTTACTTTCCTTTACTGCACCGTACTTACTTACTTACTACTTGTACTGTACTTAGCATTGCTAATGTAGAATTTCATTACTTAGTACCACTTTAGATAGATATTGTCACCTGCTTCCATTTGGCTACCCCTTGTTGTCCTCCGCTTCGTCCTCCCGCTCGGTGCCTAGGAGCTGCGGGGCGAGGTGCGGAGGAAACGACTTAGTCTTTTTGACTAATGGTCGGTGACCAACTATTTTTAGGAGCCCGTGGAGATGGAGCACCAGTACGTCGAGGAGGCAGGGCATGAGGAGCAGATACCACTTCAGCAGGCTACCACTACTACTGTGCGTCCTCAGGTGGGACGAGTCTTGATGTTCTAGTATAGCTTCCGCATTTACTATTTTGTGAGAGAGAGAGATTTGATGTACTGGGCATAAGCCCTTTTTACTCTTTCTTCTGTACTATTCTGTGGACTATTGTACTATTCATTTCTTCTATATGATTGTACTGTGACTTGTGGACTGATGGCATTTATACACAGCTTTACTTCTTATTTCTCATATTGGCCTACAGGTTTATGATCGTACTAGCCGGCAGAATCGGCGTGTTGCGGTGTCGACTAACCCGTGAGTTAGTGCCACCGTAAGACGGCGGTTCTGGGCATAAGATCCGGTAGCCCTCCTTGGTAAGGGGGAGGGGGGTCTTACACGTAGAGCGCCACATCCTTCTTCAAACCCGGCCACCAAAACAGTTTCTTGACATCACAGTACATCTTCGTGCTCCCCGGGTGAATTGAGTACTTAGTATGCTGTGCCTCGTACAACAATTCCTCCCGCAAATTGCCCACACTTGGGACGCAGAGACGACCGTCTTTCTAAAGCAATCCGTCCTCCACAACGAATTGGGAATTTGAACCATCCAGAGCCTCTACCATGAACTGCTTCATATGGGCATCCATATCCAAAGCCTGTCGAATCCGATTAGCCAGGTCATATTGGACTTCAGTCCAATTCAGTAATGCTTCAGCACTTGATTGTCTATCCACACAAACAATCTTCAACGCCTCCAACTCCCGCACCAACCGCTCATCATGCACCGATAGCCAATTGGCTTGAGCTGGGGCTCGGCGACTCAACGCGTCCGCAACCGCATTACCTTTACCAGGCACGTAGTGGATCTTAAATGTATAGTCTCGCAGGAACTCCATCCATCTACGCTGCCGCATATTCAGATCCTTCTGATCAATCAGATACTTCGGGCTCTTATGATCGGTGTAGATATCAATCTTCACACCGTACAAATTGTGTCTCCACAGCTTCAAGGCAAAAATCACGGCTGCTAACTCCAAGTCATGGAGCGGATAATTCCACTCGTGCACTTTCAGCTGTCTCGAGCCATAGGCTATATCACTTCCGTGTTGCAGTAGCACGCAACCCAAACCGCTGCCCGAAGCATCACTGTAAATCTCATAGCCTTCAGTCCCACATGGCGAACTCAGCACAGGCGCCGTGGTCAACCGACACTTTAACTCCTCAAAAGCTCGCGCACACTCCGGCGTCCAAACGAACTTTTGCTCCTTCCTTGTCAAAGTAGTGAGAGGTAACGCTATCCGCGAGAAGTTCTCTACGAAGCGCCTATAATAGCAGGCAAGCCCCAGAAAGCTCCGGACTTCCGCTACCGTAGCAAGATCAGGCCACTCCCGTATCGCAACAATCTTCGTCGGATCCACAGTAATACCCTCTCCACTCACTATATGGCTGAGGAACGCCACTGAGGATAACCAAAACTCGCACTTCGAGAACTTGGCATACAGTTGATTCCTCCTTAGCGTCTCCAAAACCAAATGAAGATGCTTGAAGTGATCTTCCTCACTTTGCGAGTACACCAAAATATCGTCGATGAAGACGATCACAAAATGGTCCAAGTAGTCCCTGAAAGTCCTGTTCATCAAATCCATGAACACTGATGACGCATTAGTCAGCCCAAATGGCATGACTGTAAACTCATAATGCCCATATCTCGTACAAAACGCTGTCTTCGGGATATCACTCTCCCTTATTTGCAGCTGATAGTACCCAGCCTTGAGATCCAACTTCGAGAACACCGTCGACCCGACTAACTGATTAAAAAGATCATCAATCCGGGGGATCGGGTACTTGTTATTCTCCGTCAACTTGTTGAGCTCCCGATAATCAATACATAGCCTCAAGTTTCCGTCCTTTTTCTTAACAAAGAGGACCAGTGCACTCCAAGGAGAAGAACTCGGGCGCACATACCCTTGCTCCAATAACTCTTGCAGTTGAACTTTCAGCTCTGCCATTTCCTTAGGCGCTAGCCGGTACGGAGATCGTGACACGGGCTTTGCACCTGACACTAGCTCAATCGTGAAATCTATCTCCTGCTGAGGCGGGGCTCCAGGAAGATCTGCGGGGAACACATCAGGGTATTCCGATACCACTGAAATACTATCCAACGCGGGCTTTGGCTTTGCAACCTCCACTAGTGTAAAGAACAGTTCTGCACCGGCACGAACCGCCTTCACCACCTGAAGAGCAGACATCAACGTCTTTCTTGACCCCTTTAAGCCCGTAAAAGTCATCTCACGACTTGCTCCCAACTTGATTTCCTTGCGACCGCAATTGATATAGGCTTACTGCTCCGAGAGCCAGTCCATGACAAAAATAACGTCGAACTCCACCAACGGAAGTAACGACGCTTGCAGATCGAACTCCTGATTCCCAATACGAATCTTAACATCGCAGATCCTATCCGTGCGCATCGAACACCCATTGGGCAATAACACATCCAACTTATCCTTCGCCATCGAATAAGGGACTCCGATGCGTGATATAAATCCTTCGGACAAGAAGGAGTGTGAAGCTCCCGTATCGAAGAGTGCTCTTGCCGGATTTTCACAAATCAAAACAAATCCTAAACAAGCAGTGGTAAGGTAACATGTGCATAACAAGTATTTAAAGAAATTAACTTGCTATAAATTAAACCGTACACGTCACCACATCCGCTTGTTTGATGGCCTCCTATTGGCCAAGATTGTACACCCTTGGTTGGGCCGTAGCATAGTGGGACGCGGTCGACTCCACCGCCTTGCCCTTCTCTTCATAAGTCGCTCCCGGCCTTCTCTCAGACTTGGGGCGTCCGCTCCAACAATCGCGGGCAAAGTGCCCCGACTTTCCGCAAGTAAAACATGCGCCCGTGGTCTGACCCGTAGTCGCCCCAGAAGCACCAGAAGGAGCTGGACCCGAAGTCCTATGCTTCTTGAAGGACCTTCGATAGCCAGACTTTGAAGTAGTCGGCACTTTGAATTCAGACTTCTTGTCACCCAAGCTTTTCTTTGCTTATACGTTCTTCATATCCTTCTCCAAGGACCGGGCCATGTTGACCAAGGTTAAGAAATGCTGCGTCATCGGCCCCGAGAGTAGTAACCTCAACTCATCTCTCAACCCTTCGTAGAAGCGATTAGTCTTGCGCTCCTCATCCACAATAGTGGAGCTAGCATAACGACTCAGACGAGTAAACTCGTGGAGATATTTATCTACGGTGCTGTCTCCTTGAACCAATTTCAGGAACTCGTTCTCCAACGCTATCCTCTGCGCCGAAGGGAGGTATCTAGCCAAGAACAATCTCGAGAACTCCTCCATCGAGACATCAACAAGTTGTCTACCTCTCAGTAGATGTAGCTCCAACCCTTCCCACCACATTCTCGCTTCACCGTCCAAAAGGAACGTAGCAATGGTGGTCATTTGCCACTCCTCCGTCTTCGTTGCTGTCATAACTCTCTTCACCCTGCAGAGCCAGCCTTCAGCTTGAGATGGGGTTCCCAACCCCGAGAATACCAGAGGGTTAAAGCTCATTACATGCTTAAGCTGCCTCTCGGTTGCCCTCCTTGGCACCAACGGTTCAACTACCACTTGTTCCACTCTCCTCGGCTCAGCCTCTTTCAGCGGTACCTGCTCCATCGTAGGAGCGGGCTGCTGCGTTTGCCTTGCAGGCTGCGCATTACTCATAGCCAACACTACTTCGGCCACCAATCGTATGGTCTCAGCTGATAGAGGTGTTGCAGGAGCTTCATTAGGTGCACTGCTAGCCTCAGAAACACGACGTTCCGACGGCCCAGCACCACTTCTGGTCACCTATAGTGGTATAAAACACCGTTAAGCGACGAAATAAAATTGAAAACAGTAATTATAGGAACACGCAGGTTCCTCAAACACGTGTATTTTCATTCCTAAGTGGACATTCATGGGTTCTTTTACCGTTATAACGATGACGCACACAATGTTCTCACCACCCCTTAAAAAGAATTCGCCCACGAATTCATCTTATGCCCGACCAAAACCAGTAGTCTGATACCAAATTGTAACACCCCCTATCCGTCACATAGCATATAGCAGTAGGTCCGGCCGGGGCCCGATGCCATATACCACAGACAGACCGGGTGGTTACTCATGGAAACCATGCAACCAATCTCACGTCCTACTCAGAGCATTCTAGCGAAAGCAGATTAATAAGTTGCAATAAAGAACCCAGCACAAAAGCATGAATGTCCACTAATACCAAATAGGAATGTTGTACATACACAAGCACAGGCCTTAAGGCCTTATAAAATGGTTCACTTGATATTTCATGATTTACAAACCACGGCACGCAGGCCGGTCATACATGAATAAAAACAGTAAACACTCCAATTAGGCCTTCAAGGGCCGGCTTCGCAGTTTGGGCTTTAGCCCGCTATTGACCGCTTGGTCCAGCAGCACCTGCAAGCGACAAACCACCGCACGGTGGCAAAATAAGGCAACGGTCAGCAATGCTGACCAAATTATAACGATCCCGCCCCCAGCTCGGGGCGGCGATGCTCCTTCCCTGCAGTTCATTAGCATAAGCGAGCAATATAACAATATTCATTTAATCACAGACGTTGGTTCGCACGACCACACGCCCCGTGCTCTCAGGGCACATTCTCGGTGAACCGGTCGATGTCACGTCAATTAAAGCCATAGATATTCCAGACTCACCACCGCCACTTTGACGGCCAAACCTATGAGCATTTGCCTTCTTGGCCTGGGTCACGACAATTTAAGCCATAGACCGCCGAAGACCCTAATCTAGGCCAACGATAAGTGCCACGTACCCTTAGGTCTCTTTAACCGAACGACATAGAACGGGTACGGTTCCATCTAACCCATGCTCACATCGCAACGACAATTTAAGCCATTTGCGCGGGTCAAACTTCTCCCTAGTCCCGTTTCCGTCACATTTCACATAACCCGGTTATGTTCAAGTTGGCTCTCCGCCCACCAAGTTTGAAAGATCACGCATCCGCCCAGTTTTCTGGGTGCACCTTTTGGTTAATCCCCAACGCTCCCTGTTGCAATCTACCACGTAGAAAACCCGAAAAACAACCAATCGCACGGAGTCTTCTCCGGCATTTATGCAATGCAACATCACCGATCCATACCAACATGTCTGGATAGGCTTCACACATCATGCCTATGTCCGTTCTCGCTTACGGACTCTACACAATAGGGACTTTACATATCTACTCGAAGGAACGCCTCCAACTTACCGCAAACCCGCGAGAGCGGGCTTCCTATGCAAAGAAGGAGAGCTTCACATGCTCAAGAAGAGAATCATTACCCTTGCGTTCTTCTTTGGCGCCATGGAAAAGTAAGCGGATGAAAAGCACCGCACTCTCTTCGCCTTCGTGGATCCGGAGTCAGCTCGAGATTTAGAGCTTCGAAGCTCCTCCAATGGCTGGATCTAGCTTCTTCTTCCTTCCTTGACTCTCCTCTCTCTCTAAGCTTTAGAAAGATAACCACTCAAGTAAAAGTGAGGGTTTCTAAGGCCCAATCCTGGGTATATCCCATCAGGAACAACCCCCAGCCGTCGGATCCCAAGATAAAGAAACGAACGGCTTTGATTCGGGACTGAAAAGTATAATCTAGACTGCACACAGCCTGGCACACGCCCGTGTCCAGGTCCGTGTGCCTCATTCGCCGTCAAAATTGATGCGCCTGGAATAACACACGGGCATCGAACATGCCCGTGTTCGACCTGACACGCCTGTGTTCCAACTGACACGGCCGTGTGTCCGGCCGTGTACCCCCTTCGATTTATCCCGAAAACAACCCGAGAACTACACGGGTTCTAGGATACGCCCGTGTCCTAACCCGTGTCTACCTCAACACGCCTGGGCTCCAGGCCGTGTATACGGTCTCGACACGCGACACTTCGTCGAGCAAACTTCGTCGACCTCACAACATGGCCTTGGACACGCCCGTGTCCTAGGCCGTGTGCCTTGTCTCGACACTTCGTCGAGCAAAATTCATCGACTCCCCAGGACGAGTGTCGACACTCGTCGACACGCCCTGCGACACGCCCGTTTCACAGGACGTGTGCCATGTCTCGACACTTCGTCGAGCATAGAGTGTCGACTTCGCGGGCTGAGTGTCGATACGGGTCGACACGCCCTGCGACACGCCCGTGTCGTAGGCCGTATGCTCTGTCTCGACACAACATCGAGCGAAATTCATCGACCTCTCGACCAACTCAATGACACAAGCCTGACACGCCATGGGACATGCCCGTGTCCCAGGCCGTGTGCTTCCTGCCAGAACCTAAAACTGGACCAAAACATCACTCGTCGCTCTTTTGAGTTTCAGGGCGTTACAACTCAGCTCAATTGGTGATGCGAGTTGAAAGAACTCCATAGTTAAGCGTGCTCGGGTTGGAGTAGTACTGGGATGGGTGACCTCCTAGGAAGTCCCCATAGTGTGGGCTTGACTATCGAGTTTACCTCATCAAAGGGAGGTTGTGGCCACCAACAACTCGCTAGTGGACAGAGGTGCCGATTGAGGCAGTCCATGGAGAGGGGTTGGGGTTCTTGGGCTGCAGCCCGGTAACGTTCTAACGGAGGCCTAGTGGGCTGCGGCCCATGGACGGCCCAGGGGATGTTACACTCAGTGCTCGAGAAAATGAGGATATCATCGATAAATACTATGACAAAACATCCAGATAGGGCTCGAATACCCGGTTGATTAAACTCATGAATGTGTATGTTGCGTTTGTGAGCCCGAAGGGCATTACGATGAACTCATACAACAAGTATCTACTGTTGAAAGCGGTCTTCGGGTTGTCCTCCTCCTGAATCCGCAGCTAGAAGTATCCTGACCTCAGATCCAGCTTCAAAAACTAGTGAGCTCCCTCCAACTGGTCAAACAACTCTTCAATACTCGGCAGTGGGCAAGTGTTCCGGACCATCAACCTATTTAGTGCCATGTAATCGATGCACGGTCGGAGTGTCCCATCCTTCTTCTTCAGGAACAACACCAGAGCTCCCCATGACGAAGAGCTTGGTCAGAAAAATCTGGCTTCCACTAGCTCCTGTAGCTGGGTTCAAAACTCCAATAACTCCTTCGGGTCAATTCGATAAGGGGATCTGGATACCGGCTTAGCCCCCGGTACCAATTGTATCTGTAAATACTTCTCTTTGTGAGGAAGCAATCTTGACAACTTCTCCGGGAATACGCCAACAAAGCCCTACACACTGGGATATTAGTAATGGAGTCCTTGCCCTCGAACATCTCAAACAGGACCTAATAGACTTCGTCTCCCTGCATATGGGCCTTGACGGCCTGAATAGAAGAGAGTAGAAGACGGGAAACTGGGACAATATCTTTGAAGGTTGGGTAAGTATCACCGTATCTCAGCATGACCGTCCTTGCTGGATAATCAATCTGCGCATGGTTCCAGGTAAGCCATGCCATGCCTAGGACGAGATCAAAATCTGGCATCCTCAGGATCATTGTTGGGGCCTCGAAGACTATACCTTCAATGGTCACTCTCAGAATACACTTGGTCGTAGACTGGATCTCAATCCCGTTGGGGAGGCGCACCCTCCTAACGACTCCCTCAAAGTTCTTGATCTGGTCCAGGTCTCTGACAAATTCATTCGAGACAAAATTGTGTGATTCTCCAGTGTCGAATACGGTGTGGGCGTGCTTGCCACACACCATCTCTATCCATGAGTTAGTTAAGTTTTTCCCCTTAAATATCTAGTTTTAGACTCTTTCCCCAATTCTATAATTTATATTCATGAAATCTAGCTTCTAGAAGGGAAAGAAACTTAAAACTTATTGGCGTACCTGCGATCGCTCTATTCGGGTTCCGGGGCTAGGCCAGGTCCCAGGCAGACACCTTCCCACTATCTTGTCGGCGGTATCCTCCCTGAAATCCATGTCCTCGGCCGCATGCTCGACCAACAAACTGTCATGTAGGTGGGGCATCTTAAAGTGCTGGTGGGGGTGCTTCCCGCATGGGGCAGTTCCTCTTGAAGTGCCCCGGCTGGTTACACCAGAAGCATGTCTATGCCTCTTCCATTGCCTCATAATCTCCTATACCTGCAAGGGATGAGGAGCTAACACCACCTGGTTCCTCTGCTCCTGCCTGTCCTCCTGGCGGGGTTGATCCCCATGCCTTCTTTCCCCAATGACACAATCTCTGGACTGGTCTCTCCTACCACTAATCACTGAGTCATTAGCCGGTCTCTTCCAGCCCCCCACTGTAAGCTGGTCTGCCTCTAGCTTCTTTACCATTTCCAATATCCTGGCCAAGCTCCCATCATAAACAAAGAGGATGGCCTTCCTCATGTCATCATGAAGGCCCTTATAGAACCTCTTCATGTAGCTCGCGTCGTTCAGCTGATATGAGTCTGTAAAATTGGCTAAGTTTGTGAAATCCCAGTAGTACTCCAACACCGTCCTGCTACCCTGCCTCAACTGCAGGATCCTGTCCTCCAACTCATCCCGAGCCGACTGAGGTACAAAATTCTTCAACAGGGCTGCTCTAAACTCTTCCCAGGAAATGTCCGCGCACTCCACTCCAGCAAAGGTAGTGTCTAATGGTGACTTCCACCATCTCTTCGCGTACGATTCCAAGCAGTAAACTGCCAAGGCCACTGTCTCCTCCGTCAGGCATCGAATCCCAGCCAGCATCTCACAGATGATGGCCAGACACTCCTCTGTACGAACTGCTGACTCTGTGCTAAGGTAGGATTGAGGAGAAAGTACCCAAAAGACACTCAGCCAATTAGCCTCGGGATTTGGCTGTGGGGTTGGAGCCTGGTGAGCCCTGAAGGCCTCCAGAATGGTCGTTAGTGTCTGCCCCATCTCCGTCTGCTGGAACAGAGTAGGAGCCGGTGGGGGTGGAACCATGTTCTGTGCCTGAGGTGTATCCTGCTAAGGAGTAGGGTTTGTCATAGGCTACAAGGAAAATTCCATTTGTTAGTTAATGTACAATTGGAACTTAACATAAAGTGGACTTTTGCATGTGATTCTCCCTTATAGGCACACCATTGCTTCCACTTCTAGTTTGTCCTCAAACTATGCTCGTGTGTGGTGGCCGAGAGTTTTTGTGGGTTTCTTCTCTTTCGATCGATGTTTCCTCTGATACCAGTTTGCAAGGCCTCCTTTTTTTTGCTATGCTGCCGGGTCTTATGCCCAAAACCGCCACTTTGCGGTGACACCGACACACAGGAAGGTCGCCACTACAAAACGTCGATTCAGCCGGTAATGAAGATCATCAAGAAGTAATAGTACAAATAAGATTAAGTAAAATCCACAATCACATATAACATATGAAATAGAAATCACAGCAATGTCCACATGATAATAAAAGTACTGAAATATATCAGTATAATAGGAATATAAACAAGCTTATGCCCTGTACAACAAATCCTCACTACAACTCTCTCTCAAAAGCTATGTAAAGCTAACACTCATGGAGCCAGAGACTGGTTCTCCCGTACTAGAATGGCCTAACGCCATATGCACCGTGCTTCGCTGGTGCTGCATCTCCTGCTGCTGCTCCTTGTCTCCCATCTAAAGCCTCTAAAATGTTTGGTCCACCGACCATTAGTGAAAAGACTAAGCCTAATTTCCCCCACCCCTCCCCCAGTGGATCCTCGGCACCGTGCGGTAGGAATGATAGGGAAGCTATGGTGGTGGAGAGTAGTCAAAAGCAGGTGATAGTGGAGCTAGTCTAGTAGGTATATTATAACATCAATAAAGCTATAATAGGAAAAACTAGAAAATCTATAATAAGGAAGCAGTAATGTAAATTAGTAGAGTAGAGCAGTGAGTATATGAAAAGTAAACTCAGAAAATAGGTAACCTTAACTTATATGAATGCCTATACAAACTTATAAGTTAAGGGGTATTTTGTAAGACTCCCATCGTATAAAAAGTCTCATACCAATTTATACGATGGAGTGTCAGGTTATATGCAAGTATGAGTGAGGTGATTTGTTATGTCATGATTCATGCAAGTTTAACACACGCACACGACTCTATGAGCACAGACCTTTAGTTCCCCTATTTTGGAAGCTAACATCACTCTCAGGAGACTCCACCATGGCAAACGAAGACAGTGGGTCGGGCCACCCCACTCATAGACGAGTATTCACACTACAAGGCCTAGCACTTACGTACGCTCCAGAAGGACACACCAGGGTCTCCACATACTATACTGACCCACCGCTAGTCTTTCCCTTGGTTATGTGTAAACCACACCCGCCGAGTCAGCGTACCGACATCGGTGTGAGCGATAGTCAAATACCAAAGACCCACCACTTTTATGCACATGCAACCATGAATTCTCGAGCCGTTGGCTCCCCGGACTAACCTATAAATTTCCACAACCACCGAGCCTATCGCTCGGATAATCTAACCAAACTAACCTCTCGAAGTATCAGGGCGAGTGAAAGTGAAGTCCTAGTATATTGTTAATTACTCTTGTATTCATTTTAGTCTTACGGTTTAAGGTTAACCTTGGACTGCCCAGAGCATTCCCCGTGAAGGGCGTTCGGGGCACTAGAAACTACGATGGGCTAAAGTCCAAAACTCATTTCGCATGGTACTTATTATTATTAGTATCTACCCAAACCAATCCAACTTAGTGTTATACAGAATCTAACTCTAATGTATTTTGACTCTTTTAGGGAAAGATGATTCATCGTCGATCCCGAGCATAACTCTGCCCTTGCACAATCGGGCTCACAAATCCTACCTTCTCTTGGTGACCCTATTTATTATCATCCAGACCAGGTACACCAACTACCGTTTTCCATAATAGGTTCACATATTACTCTACCTTTACAGTTTCTACTATGTGTAGACCGCCTAACCTACACAATGAGTATGAGTGACGATCCCTTCAAATATACATTTGATTGACCTAAGATTATTACTGGGGGTCTATCATGATGTTTTAGAAATAAATCCTGAATATAATATTTTTTCTAACTTAATTGTTATTTAATTTATTTTCTGCAAAATAAGGCCAATAATGCTTTTGAACTACAAGTTCACTTTTTTTCTAGGTATGGCCTTAGCAAAAGTATCTCATGTGCAAGCCATCAAAATAACAATAAATAGTGAAGTTATCAATTTTCCAATAATGTTTTGGCTTCCAAGCAAAATATTGAACAACCTGCCATAATAATAAGATAAAGAGGGAAGTACTAAATTTATCATCCAAAAATTATAAATAATTTACCAGATGCTAGCAATGACCAGAAAGATCTACTGACCAAAAATCACTATTTTCTAAGTCCATGTGGTCATATAAATAAATTCTTAATGATATTCAACATAAGGCACTTTAGGTATGTTCCTAAATGAGATACCTTCCAATAATTCTATAAAAATTTACAGAATAGTATAATGCCCTCAAAAGTCATATGACCAGTTTCACAATTTTTCAGTGAGTAACAAATCCATAATTAATTTTCTTTCAATTAGAGCAAACATTGAGGTTGTGAATAAAGTACCAAATATATCAATCTAAAATTCACAAAAAAATTATCAGAGAACAATAACATTAAAACAGGCTCCTTGCCCAAATTTCATGAACATCCAAGAGTATTTTAATATGAAGTTCTATTTTGAACTAAAGTGCCCCAATTAGCCCTTAATTAATTCAGAGGGGATAGATGTTCCTAAAAATTCCAGTAAAATTATCTTGGGCTTATTACCACCCTATTAAGTAGTCTAACAATTTTCAAGTTATTCCAAAGACATATGACCCCATGTCCTTCTCAATATTCAAAGGGCAATACTATGGTTTGTACTAGAGTTTATGGGAAAATCCACCCCAAACCACCCATAGCCACTGTTGTGGGGGTTATAAGTAACTACAAGTCAGTGGCCAAAGTTTTACCATAATTTGGCGAGGAATGGTCACTCACTCTACCCAGTGTACTTTTGACCTAATTTACCCTTAAGGGACCAAACTTTGGTCACATCAATACCTACTCAAATCAATCCCAAATGAGTTGATATTTTTACCAGGGACATATATTGACCCTAAGGACCATGCATCAAATCTTTGGTTGATTTTGAGGTCATTAGACACCTTAATTAATCCATATATATTATTAAGTTTTTACAATAACTATAGGAAAAATATCCTTAAAAAAATCCCATTTTTGGATATGTTAAAAGTAAGGTAATAGTGGCTCCCATCCCAAATTTCAAGTCATTTTGACAAGTAGTTTGGTGGGGGCACTCAATTTAATCTCTGACTAGTCTTATGTATAGTTTACACCATTTTGAGTGTTGTTGTCAGACCACTGACCCAAATAGGTTGAAAAAAATTTTAAAATAAACTAAACATCAACGGATACAACTTTTATGTTAAACATTTCCTCTGGTTTTGAATCTAAGTATTTTTAATATTTAAAACAAAAACACCATAAAAAACTATGATAGAAATGAAATTAAATGGAATAATAAATATTAGGCCAGCACGAATCGTAAAGCAGAAACCGACTGGATCGACTCATCTTCCTTCTTGAGCCAACAGTCCCTATTGTCCCGTCCTAGACATTTTGGGATGTGATTTCCTAGCCACCTGAGCGCCGCCCCGACCAGCCAATAGCACCACCACCTTCATTGAGGTGGTGGCCGACGATAGCCAGTGGTAAGCCGGTCGAAGGTGGCCGGAATCAGGTTTTAGGCTTGGATTAAAGTGCTCAAAAATTGGAGTTTTTAGCTTAGCTGATTTAGGGTCAATTGATCCCAAACCATGCGGCCAATGGATAGAGATCTATCCAATGAGAGAGAGAGGAGAGGGATAGGACCTTTTGGGAGGCGTGAAGCTGGGCCGACCACCGTATCGCCATTGCCGGACTTTGAGCTTGCGGGTGCTCTGCAACTGTACAACAGAAGGACTCGAATTCTTCAATGGAATGGTGGAAATGGCTGCCATGGGACTGGGGAAGTTTTTAAGATGGTTAATTGGGGGAGAGGAAGGGCCATGACTTCAATTCCATTAATGACATTAGGTGGTGGTTTTCGGCCAAGTGTGGTCCAATGCATCCAGCCACTAAAAGGGCCTAGAAAGGCTCTTTATCTTCTCAGCACTGATGGGGGAGATGAATCAAATCAATGGAATAAAGATAGAAGGCCCTTGGCCTTCCATGCAATGAGTGGCCTCTTTCTCATCTCTTTCTCTCTCCTCCATTTATGGGAAAAATGGAGCTTTCTCTCCCCTAGTCATCACTTCCAGAAAATGGGTGGCATTTTGGATAATTCAAAACCTCATGAGGCTAGTGGACCACCTTAATTGGGCTTAGCCCAAACGGATTGGGCTAGGTTAGGTCAACTTGAGCTAGTTTGACCTAAACCTGGATTGAGTTGACTTTGGTCAAATTGGCCTTTTGGGTTGAAACCAATGGATCCTTAGTGACTCATTGGCCTCCCCTAAGGTCTAGTAAGTATTGCGTAGGGTTGGCTTGACACCTTGGAGGCCACTTGACCCTTACTTGGGGCACTTTTACCATTTTAGAGCTAGGGTTGACTTTGGTCAACTTGCCCCTTTTGGTTCACCCCAATGGGTCCTTGGTGACTGAAGGGTCCTCTTAAAGGGTTAGGGGTGTTATGGTGGGGTCATGGAGTCAAGTTGAAGCCCTAAAGTCAAGCCCTATGATGGATAATTGAAAATTACTATTTGCAGCCCAAGGTAGTTTTCTCCTTCATGCCCAAGTTCAATTGATTTTTTTGGGCTTCTTAGGGTTTTCTAGGATTTTGGCATGACCTAGTCTTGACAAAACCACTCTTAGGGGTCTAGTAGTTTGAGGGATGTTACACGCTAGTCTCTTGTGATGTGTTTTTACCACTCAACCCCCATTGGCCTGCATATAGCATGTTAGAACATCAGAGTTATGCTGTTGGTAGACCCAGTTGGGTTGCACATATCTGTTCGGAATAACGAAGGTTGGCTATTTGCAGGCCATTTTTAGAAATCTATAAATAGACCCAAGGGGGTACCTTAGAAGGCATGCTTACTTGTGCCTCGGTCTTCTTGCGCTTTCTGAGATACCCCCAGCTCGGCATTTGGCTAGAGAGATGAAACGCTTTAAGGTCTTCCCGGTATGTGGTGGGACCTCCACATCGAGCCCTTTTGTCTCTCCCATGTTCTTTTTTCCTTAGTCGTTTGGCTCGTGAGAGAGAAGTTAGTGTGCGATCACCCCCTCCCCAAGGGTGAACTCCACAGAGACCGAGTTTTCGGTTTTAACACTATCGACACCCCATGATGTGGAATTTTACTATTTGCGCCCATATGTTGAAGGATTACTATTTGCACCAAATGTTGAAGAATTTTACGATTTGCACCACTATGCTGGATGATTTTATTATCCACATCCCATGATAGAGAATTTTTCTATTTGCACCCCCATGTTGGGGATTTTACCATCCGCCCCCAATGATGAGAAATTTTACTATTTGCACCCCCATTTTTGAAGGATTTTACTATCCGCACCCCATGATGGGTGGTTATGAAGATAGTGAGGTGTGTTGACTTGGCGGTTTGGGTGTTAGTGGGGTTAACTTCGGTCAACTCTGATAGTAAATTTATTACAAGCGCATAAGGTCTCATACGTGCAGAAATATTGTATTAAAATTGATCAATGTGATGTGACATATGTGCGCAGGATCGTCATGAACATAAATAACTAGTTCCTACGGTACAGTGTAATCAACGATTAAAATTTATCACTTGTAACGTGAATGCGATGAATTTAATATGAAAAAAATAGAGATAGAATATAGTACAATATTAAAATTAAATGCACAAATGAAATTAAATATGCATATCATTTTTGGTGTCAGCCTCGTGTCGCATAGTGGCCGACATTCTCAACAATGTGCTTGTATTTCTTTAGATAAAATTTGATGTGCTTAGTGGCGATGAAGGCATCAATTATGCAAGGCAAAATTTGATTTCTGAAGTTGAGAAATACTCTCCTTATTGTATATCTTCACAAGCCACTAAGAGGAAAAGTTTAAAGTCCTCTCTTTTGACTTTTCACTTTATGCAATTTGGGACTGGATGCTGTTTTCAAGAGGAGCAATGCGATGGAGTTCACAATCTCCAAGACCTGCTTCGGCTATTCCTTTTCCCCTTCCATCAGATTAGAAAAAGAATGAAAGTGCAAGTTAGATCTTATATACTCTAGAGTGGGGGTGAATAGAGTATGGTGCTTGCTAAAAACGTTTTACAACTGTTGTTGTATTCCTAAGTGAACAGGGAAGCAAATAACATAAAGTAAATCTAAACACAGAACAATCACAGATCAATCACAAAGCAATCTCAAAACACAGCCAGAAAACAAAAGAAAAACAAGCAACCAGAAGACACAAGGAGCTATAGTGGTTCCCAACCAATCTGGGTACATCCACTCTTCTACCACCCTAGGTAGGAATCCACTGCAGGATGAGTTGATCAGGTGTCCTGGGCACCAATGAGCTTTTGATAAGGTGCTTAAAAATCAAACCAGATTTTTTGATCAGGTGTCTTGCCAACACTGAGTTTTGATAAGGTCTCAGAAACCAATCACAAACTTTTGAAGGAAGTTTGAAAAACCCTTTACACCAGAGAGAGAGAGAAAGGGATGAGATAATCTTCTCTGTCAACAGTTAGAGAGAAGATAGTGGATGTTGTCAAAGATCCCCCTGAGATCTTGAGTTGTTCAGGAAGTGAAGCTTTGCAGTAGGGTGATAGGCCTTTAGATGATTTGATCTCCAGCAAAAGATGATTTCAGCAACAGCTGAAATGTGAGGTGTCTGGAGTATTGAATGATGATGGCCTTTGAACACTTGAATCAGGAGAGATCTGAAAATTTCAGTTAGTTGATCTCCTTTTGTGATGTGTGTTCTTGTATGAATTTTTGAGATTGAGAATGTCTGCAACTCTCTTTCTTTCTCTTGTGTAATTGTTGTTGTAAGAGTTGTAATTCTTGTTGTTACAGAGAATTGTTGTTGCAGAGAAATGTTGTTGCAGAAGTTGTGTGTCTAACTCTGAGAAGAGAATGAAAACCTGATCTTTTATTCCTTAGATCTAAATAGAATATTTCTCTGTCCAAGATAGCTGTTAGCCTGTCAATAAATGACTTCCTTAACTGCATTTTGTCTTCTGGAGGAAAGTCCAATAAAACATTCCTTGAAAATTCCTTGAAACTTGCTCCAGATTAATTAAAAATGGCTACAGGATCTCTGACATAAATGCTGAAATAATTCCACAACTGTCTGAATTTGAATCTTGAAAAACATCTAACTCTTCAGAAAATCGTCGAACTGAGCTCCACTATCATTGAACTGAGCTCAGAGACTGAACTTAGATAGAAACATAGATCGTTGATCTGAGCCCAACTATCGTCGAACTGAGCTCAGAGATAGAGAATCAAACTAGAGACAGGAACGTCGATCTGAGCTCGAAGATCGTCGAATGGAGTTCGAAGACTCGTTGAAGTTGAGCTCAGAGATCGTCGAATGGAGTTAGACGATTCGTCGAATTGAGCTCAGCGATCGTCGAATGGAGTTCGACGATTCGTCGTCCTGAGCTCGACGAAATGACTTGTTCTCCAGTACTGAAAAAACCTGGTCTTGAGTGTAGCTTCCAAACCTAACTACTAACCCTTAGACTCAATTCTAATTAACCTTTAGATCTATACAATGAGGTCAAGACAGGTTTCCTAAAATACATAGTGATCCTTGCCCTAATCAGTAATAGGGTGTTCCAACAATCACCCCCTATTTGGGTTAGGATTACTATTTACAGATATTGGAAAAATAAAAACATACAAAGCAGAAATGCAACAAACAAAACATTACAGAATCACAGACATTATCTCAGATAGTTCAGAAAACAAAATTTACTGTCACCTTATAGAATCATTCTTTTTCCTTGCTCTTTATAAGTACTATTTCTCTTTTGGGATTGAGAGCTTCTTCTTAGATCTTCTATCATCAGCTGCACCTAGAGAGGTTTGTTGCTTTGGCCTGGGCACTACAACTTCTGGATGCAGCTTCATGTAGCTTTCTGAATCAAAAAATTTACTGGATGAGTATCTTTCAAGTTCCTTCTTTCTTTGATCCGATAAGGTATTTATATTGGATGTATCTTTTCCTTGTTCTCTAGCTTTCTTGATCTGATCTAAAGCAGAAAATTCTTTCATCCTAGCTGTCCATGAGGTGGGATTGTTTTCAGGATTCTCATATGGAACAGGAGGCTCATATCTCTTTGAAGAACTATCTAGAGGAGCTCTGGAAGATACTAGTTCTTTGAGCTTATAAGGAAAGGGACCAGAAGTAGTATCAATGGAACCTTGTCTTTCCCTTTGGTAAGGATGTTGCCTGGAATATCCTTTAGAAGAAACTTGGAATTCTCTTTGATTTCCTCTGTAATTTCCTCTTCTTGACTGGTAGCCTCTAGATTGACTTCCTCTGTATTGGGATCTTTCTTGAGGTTGATAAGAGGTTTGGCTTCTGGCAGAAGGTTGAGATGCAGAACTTCCACTTGCACCTGCATCAGGTGAAGGAGGAGGAGGATTAAACTGGGATGATCCTTTATCATATTTTCTCTTCTTCTTCATAGCCTTCAGTTGATTCCTGGAATACTGCAACCAAGGTTCTGTGATAGGGCAATTATGCAGTATATAGTATGGAATGTCATTTATGTCTTTCACTTTTGCTAGGGGAACTCTCTTCATTACTTTTCTTCTGGCCTTTCTTTTCCTTGCAATTGTTGCAGAGGAATCATCTGAATCAGTCCTAAACTGATCACTATCTGAGCTTTGATTATCATATAATGCATCAATCCTTTTGAGATAATCTGTCTGTTGTTGAGATTGAGCAGAAGTAACAGCAGAGACAGCAACAGTAGCAGCAGCAATAGCAGGAAGAGGGGTGGAAGCAATACTGGAAGAAGAGATTACATCAGCAGATTCAGATACAACATTTTTAGCAACAAGAACAACATCAGCAGTAACAGCAGGCTCAAAATCAAATGCCTCTGTCATATGCATATCCTCAGATACTAAAATAGCAGTAACAGAACTAACAGAAATATCAACATTAGCAGTAGGAGCAGCAGCAGCAAGAGCAACAGAAACAGAAGGAGCAGCAGTATATAGGGAATTTACAAAAGAATTTATTAAACTGGTGTTACAGCTTGAAATATGCACAATGGCCTTAGAGAGATCTTCAGATTGCTGGTCTGCAGTGTGCTGGACTGGAAGACAGTTGAAATAAGCAGAATCAAAAACTGATAACAGAGACTTGAGGTCCACTGTGATAACTGCAACTGGAGCTGTTGAAGCTTGAACTTGGACTGAAGTAACAGCAGCAGGCAATCTGTTAGCTTCAGCAGGCAATCTGTTAGCTTCAGCAGGCAATCTGTTAGCTTCATAAGGCATCTCCCCCTGCCTTGATCCAGTGGCAATTGAAAGTGAGCAGTTAGATCTTAACTTTCTTCTAAACTAGAGTTAATGTAAAAAGTCACATCACAAAGATAAAGAAGGAAAATCAAGCGCACAAACGACACAAGAATTTATAGTGGTTCCCCTAAACTTGGGTACATCCACTCTTCTACCACCCTGGTAGGAATCCACTTAGGTTTTTGATCAGGTGCCCTATCACCACAAGATCTGCTTCAGGTAGATCTAGAAACCCTTCAGGCTTTTGATCAGGTGCCTAAAAACCAATAGGTTTTTGATCAGGTGCCCTATCACCAAGGAGTTCACTTTTGAAGGGAGTAATAACCCTGTACAAGAGGTGGGGATGAGAGAGTGATGAAAGTCTTCTTTTCTCAATCACAATGAGAAGACTATGTGGATTCAGTGATGTTGTCAAAGCTCCACCTGAGATGTAGAATAGTTTAGGGGTGGAAGCTTTGCTTCAGGGTGTAGGCCTTCAAGTTGATGTTGCTCTCCAACAAGCTTTTAGACTGATATGAATTGATTGTATCTTGAAATCCTGAAGCAGATGAAGAAGATGATGTTGATTTGCTGTAGGAAAACTTGTAGCTAAGGTCTTCTTTGCTGAGAGAAAAAGCCTTCTTGAATATTCTCTCTCTATCTCTTTTATTTTGTCGAGTGTTATATTACTCTTCTTATATTCTCTGTAAGATATAATATTTGTATATTTAATGCCTGAAGAATTCAAGCATTTGAATTCTTTCTATCTTGGAATGGCTAAATCAATTCCCGAGAATGGAATATGTCTTGAGAAATAGGCCATATTTTATACTATCATTCAAACGGCTATATTTGATAGCGTGAAGTCTGAGAGCTATAAATGCCTGCAGTTAAGCCTTAATTAAATCTGCCAGCTGTAAATAAGAAGGTCTGAAAAACGGCATAGGAAATCACCAAACTAAATCTTAAAGCTTCTTCAAACTGGGTTCGGAGATCGTTGAACTCAGCTCAGAGATCGTTGAGTTGAGTTCAGAGATTTTTAACTGCATCTGAATTTTATAGTTTTCTTTGAGCTGAGCTCAGAGATCATTGATCTCCACTCATAGATCTTTGAACTGAGTTCAGAGATTTTCTTCCAGTAATTTTCTGAACTTCAAATCTGAAATTCTCTGGAATTTTTCTGAATGACCAAACCTGAAAAATAATCCTATGACCCATGACTATACATTTTGGGTCAATCTAATAAACCCTAATAGTGATCCTTACCCAAATCCAACCTTGGGTTCCAACAAAGAAGATCAATCTTCTTCGAAGTAGTAGACTGGGTTGCGATTTGCAGGAAGCAACAGTAAACCACAAGAGGACGACGATCGATCTTCAATTTGGTGGAGCAGTTTGCGATCGGGGAGAGCACATCTGCAGCAAACCTTATGTGAGGAATACCTAAGCAAGCAATTTCTTCTTCCTAGATGATTTTTAGGAATGAACCACGATGAATGAATGAAGAGGGAGAGAAGTTTCTGATCGAAAGAGATGAAACACGCTAGTAAACGCTCGCCCCTTTTCACCCTGTTCACGCATGGATTTTTCTTATTTGAAATAACCAGCTTAATTCCCCTTAATAGGAGAGGGATTTAGAGAGTGAGAAGAAAATACTAAAGGCACCCCAAATTAACTCTCACAAAATTTACAATTTGTGCATGTGTAAAATGAATCGCGCCCACAAATTAAAACCGATTAATCTGCAAGTGCCAGGGGAAGACCAAGCTCGCGTAATGAAGATCTGAATTAGTCTAGCCCACCTATCATAGGTTTTGACTATTCACGCAAACTAATTTTGATGCACTCTCGCGGTAGATATAAATAAAACCCATAATGACACATGTGATTGATCGAGACGACTCGATTGAATTAGTCCACTCATAATTAGTAAAACTTACATTCTCCCACTTGGACTATTTCAATCGTAGGTTAGGTCGATCAGAGATCAAATCACCCCACTTAATTAAGGGTACCATAGTGAAGCTTGCATCTTGAGTTTTCTCCAACCTGCTCCAACTGATACCTTCACTCCAAATCATGGCGGCAACCGCATCATTATATGACATGGGACCTTCCATGATCACGAGAGCTTACATATTCAGTCAACATGGACATAGTGTGGTCAGGAAGAGTCAAAACAACATACTGAAATGTGATAACAAATTGTTATTGACCTCAATGGTCAATGAACTTCTCTACTAAATGCACTAAGCTATGCTTTGAGAAATTCTCAACACTCAAAAGAGTGTGTATGTCTCTTAAATGAATATCTTAAGATTTCATTAAGGTTTCATGAGACATACGATGAAGACTTTATGAATTAAATGAATGGACTAAGCCTTATGCTTGAAACTAACACATTTTTCAAGACTTGTTTATGAATTGTGACGTGTCACATTAATGTGTGAATGTCGCAACTGAATAATATAACATATGAATATATAATTTATGTTTAAATTCAAACTATATTAATTTGCCAAAAAATTATTGCATATATGTGAAATTTGAAGTGCAAATGAACTGACAGATAATGTATTATATTAAATAGAGCTATAAATATAGCCTCCCACTAATCAAGTGCATCAATAGACTCCACAAGACCCATACTGCAAGCATGCTTATTAAATATAGTGGGTCGAAGTCCCTTTGTAAGTGGATCAGCTATCAAATCATCTGTCCCAATGTGCTCCACAATGATGTCACCCCTCATAACCAATTCTTTCACGGTCAATCTCCATGTGTTTAGACCCTGTGATGCTTTTGTTATTCATAGAGAACATGACAACTGAATTATTATCATAGTATAAACAAATGGATCCAACAACTGTATCGACAACATTCAATTTATTAATGAAGTTCTTGAGCCAAACTGCGTGAGTAGCGGTGCCACAAAGAGCAACGAACTCCGCATGCATAGTGGAAGAAGTAATGAATGTCTGTTTGGCTTTCTTCCATGAAACAACCCCTCCAGCTAACTTGAAAATGTATCCTGATTTTGACTTCCGATCGTCCTCACAACCCGCAAAATCTGAGTCTATATAGCCCACTAATTTTATGTTATGTTCTGTGTAGTAGACCATTTTAAACTCTTTTGTCCTCTTTAAATACCTCAAAACCTTCTTGGCAACCACCCAATGATCAGGTCATGGGTTAGACTGATATCTTCCTAGAAGACCCACTACGAAGGCAATGTCAGGTCTAGTGCAAACCTGAGCATACATTAAGCTACCTACTATACTGGCATAGGGTATATTCTTCATGGTCTCTCTCTCAATATCATTTCTATGGCATTGTGACAAACTAAACTTGTCACCCTTAAGTAATAGCACATCACAAGCTTTACATTCAATCATACTAAATTGCTTAAGTACATGCTCAATGTAATCCCTCTGAGAGAGTCCTAATGTTTGACGAGATCGATCCCTAATGATCGCTATCCCTAGAACAAAAGAAGCTTCCCCAAGATCCTTCATATTAAAATGTTTGGATAATAACTGCTTAGATTCATGCAGAAGTCCCAAGTCACTACTTGTTGAAAATGGTGAAGTGAAAGTGGGTGATTTAGCTACTAGGGCTAACTGGGCGACCTGTCCGCGCGGACTATACGGACAGGACTAGCGGATAGCTAGGTCGGCAGAGCTATTGCAGACGACTTGTTCTTTGGCGGCCTGGGCGGTCTGTTCGTGTGGACTATGTGAACAGAGGCGGCGGCCAACCAGGCCGGCTCATGCTCGGGAGGCAGCTTGTTCCTAGAAGGTAACTAGGAGGATAGCTTCTCTATCCACGGAGTTCGGCATGGAGCGGACTGGACAGGAGCTCGGCAGACCGGCTTGACAGATGCCTTGTTCTAGCTCTGGTGGCGCGGCAAGCGGAAGACTCGGAGGGCACCAGTTAGTGCGGACAGGTGCTGGAGTTCGCTGGGATTGCCGGATTGGATCTAGTGTCCGCTAGTAAGTGTGGACTGGCCCTTGTGGCCAGTGGTGTGGACTTGGTTGGTTCTGAACCAAGTCCAGGTTTGGCTTAGTCCGGGGAGATCACGTAGTTAAGTGCGAGCTGCTTCTCAGTCTGCCGAGCTCGACAGCAGTGCCGTGTGCCTTGGTTAAGATCTTGGGGAATGCAGACTGGAGTTGCGTCCTCATGACATGCGGACTAATACTGTGTCCGCTGAGTCCGGCAGTTGTCTTGGTGGCGTGGTTTCGGGTTCGGGCAATGCAGACAGGAGCTGTGTCTGCAATTTGTTGGATCCCTAGTTGGATTTGGGCTAGGTTCACTAAACTAGGATGTTTGACCCAACATGTATAGCTAGGGTCATATTTATGTCCTATAGTCTAGGCCATGTCCTTAGTGTACAACCCCGTATCCGACGAGTGAGGTCGTTAGGAACCAGACCGGTCAGTTCAGATCGTCCAAGCAACAGGCGAGCCCAGTAGAGGAATCTGAAGATAGTGGGCGAGCTCGACATGGAGAAGCTGAACCCGAGCTCGGCATTCGTCGACCGCGAGCTCGGCATTTGCCGAGCTAAGTCAAGACTCGTCGGGCTGAGATCGACTAATGGAGGCCGACGGACGGGCGAGCTCGCCGTCCCAGCTCGCGCTCTCGAAATGGAGCTCGGTAACAGTAGGCGAGCCGGATTTGCCGAGGTGGCCAGGCTCCCCACCTTGCCTGGATTCACTAGGTACTTTTTACTGTTTTGCCCCTGCTGGTCTGCCCATTGCCCTTCAAAACAGCGAAGTTTGGCTGTTGGCAGACCCAACCAAGGGTATTTTTGTAACTTTAGGTCAGTTCAGTTTGGTTATTGGCAGTTCAGATTCTTAAAACTATAAATACGACCCAAGGGGTACCCCAGAAGGCATGCTTCCTGTGCTCTATTGTTCCAGTTTTCAAGTGATTTCTGAGGTTACCTTAGCTCGGCCTTTGGCTAAGGAGGGGAAGCGCTCTCAGATCTTTCGGGTGTGTGGTGGGTCCTGCCCGCCGAGCCCTTGGGTCAGTTCTCCCTTGTTTATTTTGTTGTTTTGCTTGCATGAGTGAAGTAGGCACACGATCACCCCTTCCCCAAGGTTGAACTCCATAGGAGACCGTTTTTGGGTTTCAACATTTTGGTGCGGTGAGCGTGGAGTGTGGCCAGCACAGAAAAGCTTCCGCGAGCTCGATCACAGGAGGACAGGGATCTGACAGGCCAGACTGCCCCCCCCCCCCCCCCCGCCTCTTGCCACGGTGGGGATGTTCGAGGATTTCAGGAATGAGGTGCTGAACCTTGTCAAGTTCACAGTCGACATGCGAGCCGAGTGCTCGACTCCAGCAGTCCAGATCGCAGCCTCCCCCTCTCTGGGTGAGGACGCCCTCGACAGGCGAGCTGGGAAGGAAATTGCTGAGGAGGGCCGGGGGTGCGAGCTCCTCGGGCGCGAGCTCTTCCCCGGCTCGGCAGGCCGAGGCCGGTTCGGCGAGCGCGCCTCGCGAGACTCGCCAGCTCGCCCAGTAGGGGGAGGCAGCCCCTTCAGCGAGTTGGTCTCTTCAGCTCCCGTTCCGGAAGGGTTCATGGAACCCGAGATATCCTACAATACCGGGAAGGGAGACCTGGTCCAACACGTCCAGTGGTTTGAGGACATAGTCCCAATCCGGCAAATGTCGGATGGGTTCAAGTGCCGACCCTTCGCCATCACCCTCAAGGAGAAGGCAAGGGAGTGGTTCCACCAGCTACCGGCCATCTCTATCTACTGCTTTGAGGACCTGCGCTGGGGGTTCATGCTGAGATTCACTACCTCGAAGAGGAGGAAGAAGGAGTCAGAGTCCATGTTCCACATCATGAAGGGAGTGAATGAGACGTTGGGGAGCTACGTGGACCGGTTCTTGGAGGAGGTCATCCAGGTCCAGGAGATGTCGAGCCATAGTCTGATGATGGCCTTTACCCTGGGCCTACAGCAGGGTTTCTTCAGGATGGAGTTGAAGAGAATACCCCCTCTCCTATGAGGAGATGATGGAGAGGGAGGCGAGAGAGGTTGACGGGGAGGCGTCAAACCCGGAGTTTGCGCGGAAGCTGGCCAGGTGGGCCACGGAGGATTGCTCGACTCCAGCAGTCCAGATCGCAGCCGCCCCCTCTCTGGGTGAGGACGCCCTCGATAGGCGAGCTGGGAAGGAAATTGCTGGGGAGGGCCGGGGGTGCGAGCTCCTCGGGCGCGAGCTCTTCCCCGGCTCGGCAGGCCGAGGCCGGTTCGGCAAGCGCGCCTCGCGAGACTCGCCAGCTCGCCCAGTAGGGGGAGGCAGCCCCTTCAGCGAGTTGGTCTCTTCAGCTCCAGTTCCGGAAGGGTTCATGGAACCCGAGATGTCCTACAATACCGGGAAGGGAGACCTGGTCCAACACGTCCAGTGGTTTGAGGACATAGTCCCAATCTGGCAAATGTGGGATGGGTTCAAGTGCCGACTCTTCGCCATCACCCTCAAGGAGAAGGCAAGGGAGTGGTTCCAACAGCTACTGGCCAGCTCTATCTACTGCTTTGAGGACCTGCGCCGGGGGTTCATGCTGAGATTCACTACCTCGAAGAGGAGGAAGAAGGAGTCAGAGTCCCTATTCCACATCATGAAGGGAGTGAATGAGACGTTGGGGAGCTACGTGGACCGGTTCTAGGAGGAGGTCATCCAGGTCCAGGAGATGTCGGGCCATAGTCTGATGATGGCCTTTACCCTGGGCCTGCAGCAGGGTTTCTTCAGGATGGAGTTGAAGAGAATACCCCCTCTCCTATGAGGAGTTGATGGAGAGGGAGGCGAGAGAGGTTGGCGGGGAGGCGTCAAACTCGGAGTTTGCGCGGAAGCTGGCCAGGTGGGCCACGGAGGAGGAGGAGTTGAGAGGAAGAAGAGGACCGGAGGAGAGGAGAGGAGAGCCCCTACAGTGGGAGCAGAGGCAGCTCTAGGGTCAGCAGCAGCCCAGGTGGGGGCATCAGGAGCCCGTCTGTCAGCTGGGCTGGAGGCCTGAGTGTCAAGGGCAAGGGCCATAGAGAGGGTACCAAGGAAGGGATCACCATCAAGGGGGGCAAGATCAATTCCACTCCTTGGGCTGGAGATAGGCCCAAAGGCATTGACTCCCTGATCAAGAAGCGGCTATGGCTATAGCCATAGGGGAGAGAAGGAGAATAGTAAGGACGAGGAGAGAAGTTAGGGTGGAGTTGCCCTTTTGCGACTTCCATCAGGAGGAAGGGCACGCCACAGCCACGTGCCTGGAGTTCCTTGAAATGAGAGGGAACAGGGAGCAGTAGTAACAGCAGGGGCGTTAGGAAGTGAGGATCGAGGAGGTCCTGCCTCGGGCGGAGGTGGACCGTTGCGAAGACCGGGTAGATGTCGGGACCCGAGGAGGGATCAGAGCGATCCATGGGGGGGGGGGGTGGAGGCATCCCAGAGGGCGATCCTCCATACCATGTATTGCCGGAGCGTTGCCTCCACATCCCAATCCCCACCCCTAGAATAGAGGATCACCTTCTCCAGGAGCGATATGCCAGATCATGAGGATCCATTTTGAGATGCGCTGGTAATCCAGTCAGCCATCGAAAACTTTACCGTCTCTAGGATCCTCGTTGACAACGGAAGCTCCATCAACGTCGTCTTTAAGAAGGCATTTGATGCGATGAAGGTGGAGGCGAAGAGGGTGTTGGCCTCGGATGGACCCTTGTTCGGATTTTCGAGGGAGTAGGACTCCATGTCACCCTGGGGGGGTGGGGCAGTCCAGGAACTGCAGGTTCATCATCGAGGATGCCCCCAACAGCTACAACACCATCTTCGGGAGGCCCCTTATCAGCGCATTCCACTGTGTCCCCTCATCGTTCCACCAATGCTTAAAGTTCAATGTAGAAGGGATTCAAGTCAGGGTCAGGGGGACCCAAAAATGGCGCGGGAATGCTATGTCACCTTCGTGAACTCCATCTCTTGGTAGGAGGGAGCCGAGGAGATGGAGTGAAAGATGGAGGAGGTAGAGCAGGAAGCTGGCAGGGGGGAGTTGGAGGTGGGGAGCTGCGCCGAGGTAGAGGCGGTAGGAAGAGATCGGGAGGAGTTGGCCGAAGCGATGGCCGTGGGGGAAGAGGTGGAGGCCGAGGTTGTCATAACCCGTATTTTCACCGCATATAATAACTTATTAGAGTAAGGGAAAATGTGCGTCATGATGCCACGTTAGCGGGGGATAACTGTGGATGCTCAGTCAGACACCTACTTAAACATGAAGAAAGATTCTTTCAGTTATTTTAAGGAAAATAAGCTAAGAGCAATAGTTAGCCGTATCCCTCGGCTTAGTGGCTCACTTAGTCCATGAATCAAAATATAGTTATACGCTGCAGAAAAATACTTATTTAGATTTACTCAAACATCCTATATGAGTATAAACGCCCCCAAAGGACAACTCATGCTATGCTAGACTCTAAATTTATAATAATAGTAAGGATAGCTTTTACGGTTGCCAAATATAACAAATTAGAGTTTTTAAATTATGTAGTGCATGAAGTAATAGTAGTAGATTTTATTCTTAAAAATACCTAACATGCATTCCTAGCATAAATCATCACAGAGAGAAAGCAATCCACATCCACATATAGAAACACTAAGCAGCTAGCAAGTATCAAAAAGTAACAATACTGTGGGCGTCAACAAACTGACACGAACCCACATACAGAAAAGTATGTCTGAACTAGTAACTAAATAAACAACAAACTACCTCATTGAGATGAGGTAACAACCACGGCCAACACTGCCGCCCAGAAACTCCAAAACTAGCTCTGTTATCTGCTACTGCTCTGAACCTGAGACATTCCAAAGACAGAACACCTCAGCAAGAAGGAACAAATGGTGGCAGAAATTAATAAGCCCAAATAAACAAAGGTCAAAGGAGTACCAACCCAAGACCAACAGTACTGAAATAAAGTACAAAACGAGGAATAAGTCATCATCATGAAGAAGAACTCTTACGTGATTCATCACATACAATAATAGTACACCAGACGCACGAGGCTATAAGATGACAACATGAATAATTCGTAAGGAAGAAATACAAATCCTTTATTAGGCACCTGTGGTCGACTTTACCCAAAAACACGGGCGAGGTGGTCACTCTTGGACACACCAACCAAAAACACGGGCGAGGTGGTCACTCTTGTACACACCACAAAAAAACACGAATATAAAATCCGTCTAACTGTGAGTGAGTCTCATACTCTCCACCATACACCGCAGACACCCAAAAGCCGGGTAGACTTCCACAGGGAACTAATGAAGGAAACAACCACTGCAGAGGTGGAATCGTCCACTAACTCCCGCAATCAAGAAACCCAAAGAACTCACAACACAAATATCTCGAGATTTGGCTCGACAGATTCTACTTGACATTGCCAGATTCAAGAAGTGGTTGATTAACCTCTAGGAGCAATTTACAATCCTAGATAAACTCTAACGCGTTTAATAATGAAAGCTAAGCCATTTATAGTCATCATTAAGACACATCAGGAATGATTAGACATAACCAGACAAGATCGAGCTTACCATGACAAAACCTTACAACATCATGTGATCATTGAAACGGTTAATTATAACAATAATTTTGAAGAATAAGCGCAAAAAATTTTAAAGATATGAAAATATAGCCGTTATCAACAAATCGGAATAGGAGAAACAAGGGGAAACCACCACTTGCTTTGGTTTAACCGGAAAAGTCCACCGAATCACTCCATGTCGTAGATCGGGGCAAAAGGATGCGGGAGGAGTTGAAATCTGTACAAGAACGGCCGAAAAGGAGGTTAGGGCCGAAAAACCCTAACGAGAAATCTCTAGAAACGGGAAAGATATTAACACGATGGCGTAGCTCTCGGCGAGAGCTTTCCAGATCAATACTCGGTTTAAGATTTCTAGCACCGTAGCACCGTCGGCGGCCACCGGAAGAAGTACGGACGGACGACCTATTTCTCACACGACGCTCTGGGTCGGGAAGAAGAAGAAATTCTCGGTCGATTTAATGATGAAGAAGAAGAATAAAGTATTTATACTCAAACAATAGAAATAAACTGGGTTCAGCTAAAACCGGTTTTTCGAGACAGAAGGAACGGGCCACTCGAGTACTATGGGGGTACTACTCGGGTACAACAAGGGATACTAGAGTACAAGAAAAGGACTACTCGAGTAGTAAGATGACTACTCGAGTACTCGAAAAGAACTACTCGAGTAGTAAGATCACTACTAGAGTGCATGAAAAGACCTACTCGAGTTCCAGGCAACTACTCGAGTACTCGAAAGGAACTACGAGTAGTAAGGTAAACTACTCGAGTACAAGAAGAGACCTATTCGAGTACTTATAAGGCAACTACTCGAGTACTCGAAAAGAACTACTCGAGTAGTAAGGCAACTACTCGAGTACAAGAAGAGACCTACTTGAGTACTTATAAGGCAGCTACTCGAGTACTCGAAAAGAACCACTCGAGTAGTAAGGCAACTACTCGAGTACAAGAAGAGACCTACTCGAGTACTTATAAGACAGCTACTCAAGTACTAACCGATTATTCGCATGAATAGTACACCTACACGAGACGCAGGAATTTCACTCGAGTCAAGCCTTGCAGGAAAACAATTTCTTTGCAAATGTAACCTTTTGATCAAACTCTATGAATGAATAGTAAAATACTTTTTTGAATAGTACTATAATATTAAAATAATCATACTTATATAGTTTTGAACAAGGAAACTACGAGATCAAAACGGAGGCCCAAACGATCGCCGAATTAAACGAAACTCACGCCGTAGGCGAATACTGATGCTACGAACACAACGACGAAGTCAAAATCAAAATCCGACGAGCCATTCCCGAGATATTAATCTTCAAAGTCTACGGCAAACATAAACAATCCAAAACTTCAATCACGCGCCGAGACTCCAAAAATGCTCGGATTGCGACGAAACTTGACGAGCAAGCCCAAAATTACATAACTTAAATTCCAAATGCAAAATTTTCTCATCACAACAAGGATTCGGCCGACTCGACCGCACGAACGCGAAAATGCCTTGACGACATTGCGTCGTCAACTCAACGTTAAAAGTAACGCCACGACATCATAAATATGACGTTACCCATTCAAATAGAATCATCAAAAAAAAATCGGGGGCGTCACAGTCACTCCTCCTAAAAACAAGTTTCGTCCTGAAACTTAATACAACTCCAAAACCAAACCAAAACTATAAAATCCAACATGACTGAAAACATAAAGACAACCAAAATTACGAGAAGAGGTGCGGATGAGATTCCCTCATCGCCGATTCCAATTCCCACATCGCGCTCTCGACGTCTTGATTTATCCAAAGAATACTGACCATAGGGATGGTCTTTCTCCGCAACACACGCTCTTGAGAATCCAGAATACGAATAGGTTCTTCCACATGCGTATGGTTGGGCTGAATCTGGGGTATCGAGTCGAGTACTTGACGATCATTACGAACACACTTCCACAACTGGCTCACATGGAGCACATCATGGACACCAGGGAAGGTTGTAGGCAACTCCAGCCTATAAGCTGGCACTCCGATACGCTCAAGAATATGGAAAGGTCCCACATACCGGGGGTCTAACTTGTGGTTCCTTACAGACCATTTAACGCCAGACATCAGAGAAACCTTCAGAAAAACCAAGTCTCCAACGACAAACTACAGATCAACCCTTCGTTGATTGGCATACTTCTCGTAGCGCTCTTAAGCCACACAGATCGTTTCTTGAATATGAGTCACGGAACAATTCATCTCCTCAAGGGCTTCCGACCTAGCAACGGTTTCTCACCGACTTCATCCCAAAACAAAGGAGTTCTACATCACCTCCCATATAAGGCCTCAAACGGGGCCATCTACAAACTCTCTTGATAACTATTATTGTAAGCAAACTCCATGAGTCTGAGATTCTCATCCCAAGCACCACCATGATCCAAAATATAACACCTGATTTTGTCCTCTACGATCTGATTTACTCTTTCTGTCTGACCATTCGTCTGCGGATGGTAGGCGGTGGAATACCTTAAATCGGTACCCAACCCCTCCTGTAAACTCTTCCAAAAGCGAGACGTAAATCTGGAGTGTCGATCTGATACAATGCTAACAGGCACTCCATGTAATCTTATAACCTCTTCAAGATATAGCTCGACTATCTTCTTCATCGAATACACAATCTTAAACGAGATAAAGTGAGTACATTTTGTCAATCTGTCAACTATCACCCAAACAGAGTCGTGCCCACGGGGAGATTTTGGTAGACCGGTGATAAAATCCATTGAAATACTCGCCCATTTCCAACTTGGAATATCAAGCATGTCAATTTACCACCAGGCCTTCTATGATCAGCCTTAACATGCTAATACGTATAACATTCTGATACAAACTTCGCGATATCATTCTTTATCCCTGGCCACCAAACAATTTGCTTTAGATCCTTATACATCTTAATGGAACCAGGGTGGTAGGCTACACTAGAACCATGAGCTTCAGCACAAATCTTAGCCCGAATATCGCCGAAGGCGGGGACACAAAATCTACCCCGATACTTCAAGGTGTCCAACTCATCCACAGAGAAATCAGGTAACTCTCCCTTGACAGTTCTATTCCGAAGGTGTAACAAATCCGGATCATCCTTCTGATGTGCTCGAGTAAGGGAAATCCAAGAGGGTTCTTCCGCTTCCAAACTAATATACACAGTATGACTCCCAACCTCAATATCCATTAACAAAAATTCTTCTACCAAGGACTGTACCGACAGATTAAATATTTTAGCAGTTTTTCTACTCAAAGCATCGGCTACTACATTATCCTTTCCTGGATGATAAAGAATTTCCACTTCATAATCAGCCACATATTCTAACCGCCGACGCTGGCGCAGATTTAGTTCCTTCTGAGTGAAGACATACTTCAAACTCTTATGGCATGTATAGATCTTGCACAACGCGCCATACAATAAGTGTCTCCAAAGCTTCAGCGCATAAATTACAGCAGCAAACTCCGAATCATGTGTAGGATAGTTTCTCTCGTGAATCTTTAGTTGCCTCAATCCATAAGCGATCACCTTACCATCTTGCATTAAAACACAACCAATTTCAATGTGTGACGCATCAACATACACAGCATACTCAACTCCTTCAGTAGGTAAGGTTAAAATTAGAGCAGTACAAAATCTATTTTTCAACTCTTGGAAAGCCTCTTCACACTTATCACTCCAAATGAACGCAGTATTCTTCTGAGTAAGTCTAGTTAGAGGAGTAGACAACACCGAAAATCCTTCCACGAATCTTCTATAATAGCCAGCCAGGCCTAAGAAGCTCCTAATCTCCTTAGGTGTAGACAGTCTCTCCCATTCCATCACGGCAGAAATCTTGGTCGGGTCTACAAAAATATCGTCCTTGCTTACAACATGACCTAGAAAGGACACCTGAGGTAGCCAGAACTCACATTTGCTCAACTTCGCATATAGCTTATGCTCCCTCAGGGTTGACAAGACCGAACGCAAATGCTGAGTATGCTCCTTAACATTGCGGGAATACACCAAGACATCATCTATAAACACAATAATGAATCGGTCCAAGAAATCCTTAAACACCCAATTCATCAAATCCATGAAAGCAGAGGGTGCATTGGTTAAACCGAAAGACATCACCAAAAACTCATAATGTCCATGCCGTGAACGAAACACGGTTCGAGGAATGTCTGCCTCACGAATTATCAACTAGTGGTAGCCTGAGCGAAGATCGATCTTTAAAAATACCGAGCTACCATGCAACTGATCGAAAAGATCATCAATCCTTGGCAGGGGATATCTATCCTTAATGGTTATCTTGTTCAATTCCCTATAATCGATGCAAATCCTCATCGATCCATATTTCTTCTTGACGAACAAAATAAGAGCATCCCATGGAGAAGAACTTGGTCTAATAAAACCATACCTCAGCAACTCATCGAGCTGAGTACACAACTCATCCAACTCACACAGAGCCATACTATACGGTGCTTTGGCAATAGGACGAGTACCTGGCTCGAGATCTATCACAAACTCTATCTCCCTTTCAGGAGGAAGTCCTGGAAGACTATTAGGAAAGACATCTGGAAACTATCGCACCACTGAGAAATCCACAAGACGTGGTGTAACAAAAGCTATTTCCAGAGCAGAAATAGAAACTAAAAATGCCTCGCAACCAGACTCTATAGCACGACAAGCACGTACCGCAGAAATGACAGGGGAAACTCTGTCCTGAAATCCATAGACGCTCATAGGTTGTCCTTCGTCCATTCTGAAATCCAGTCGCTTAGCCTTGCACTGAATGACCGCATCATACTTGGACAGCCAGTCCATGCCCAAAATCATGTCGAAATCAGCCAGATCTAAAATCATCAGATTCGCAAAGGCCAGAAAATTGCCAAGATAAATAGGGTATCTCAGAACTACTTGATTAGATATCACCAAATCACCGGAAGGGAGCTTGACATTGAAGGAGTCTCCTAATTGATCCACACCCAAGCGATGTTTATCAGCAAACCTCCATGCCACAAAGGAATGTGTGGCACTCGAATCGAAAAGAACGCGCGCCCACCTATTCCGCACCTTAAACTCCCATGATATCACTTGCGTAGAGGTTTGGGCTTCCTCGCTGGTCATCACGTTCAGCTTTCTTTTTCCTTTATCCAGGTTAGGCAGCGGCGGTAGAGCTTGAAGAGGGGTAGGCTGCAGTGGGGGCTGAGCCTGGTGGCACGAAGACTTCTGGTGTCCCTTCTGCCCCCACTGGAAGAAAATCCTTTCCTTCATCCAGCACCGACTCACATCATGACCCTTCCTTGCACAGAATGAGCACACTAGCTCTCCCTTGGGTGCACCTTAGATGGCGTGAACCTACTGCTGCTTCAGGGTGGCTATCCTATTGAAACATCTTTCGTAAGGGTGGCCGGGATGACCACAGAAACTACACACTTCCTTACTTTTCTTCTTCGAAGAAAGGCCAGATGCCCTGTAGCTACCATCCTCAACACCCTTCCTTTTCTCCTTCCTCACCGCAGCACCGCGGTTCTTAGCGTTTTCAATCTCCTCCACTTTCAAAGCGGCTTCCACTGCTTCAGCATAACTTTCAGCTCGGTAAGCGCATGCCAACTGCTGGACACCGCTACTTAGTCCTCCAACGAAACTCTTCACTCTACCCTCCTCAGAAGCTACCAAATCAGGAGCAAACCTGCTCAGTTTGCTAAACTCAATCTCATACTCGCTCACGGTGAGCTGTCTCTGCTTCAAATGTAGGAAGTTATTCATCAGATGGTCCTGCTCGGCCGAGGGTAGAAACTTCTTCAGCTCATCTTCTTAAAAGATTCCCAAGAACATCCTTCCTTCAGACCCTCTCTTTCCCGAATCCACCAACTCTTTGTCAGGCCGTTTAACGGATAGGTTGCAATCATCACCTTCTGGGCTTATAGAATTCTGGAATACGAAAATATCTCCTCGATGGAGATGATCCAATCGTCTATATTCTGAAAGTCGGCACTCCCGTCGTAGGTGGGAGGTCCCATCCGCTGGAAGTGCGATATGAAATTCATTTCTGGTTGTATTGCCATCGGGGGCACCAGAGGAATAGGGGTTCGGGCATGGCTTGGCCCAAGGTAGGCTCTTGCACTAAAGGTTGCTGCATGGGAGCGGCAGACAACAGAGACTCAATTTGCAATTGCATCGCAACTAATTGCCTTGACAGAGCCTCGTTGCTCCGACGCAGACCCTCGATAATTGCATCACTTTGTGCACCTGATGACTCACCCTCCTATTGATAAATGGACCTCGTCGTAGGATGCTTTGGCGGCATTCTAAAAAGCAAACAAATAACTCATACAAATCCTAGCTTACAACAAAGCCACTCAACTAGTTCAGACCATACTTATAAGACACTTGCTTATGCTGCAACTTGCTCTGGAATTTTATAATGATGTTATGTCCTACTTAGGATGATATCCTCTCATCCTATTAACTCATGTGCCTGTGACATGAATGCATGTATTCTTTATTCTTATTTAAAATCATGTGTGTACATGTGTCAGCATGTAGACCTTAACTTAGCACGCATGCTTATGCGATGATATGCAATGTATGTTGTGCTATGCATTCTAAAAAGGCCCGAATGCATGTTATGAGCGGCATACACATGAAATGTTATGCATCCCATACTACATACCATCGCATGCAATGAGAAAAGAAAACGTGCTAATGGCAACCCATGTGATGGTGGTTATGCATCCCATACTACATAACCGTCACATGTTGTCACCTATGGTGGATCCATATACAAAAACATATTATACATCTCATACTACATAATATGCCCTGTATACTTCTTATCATGCTATGAGTGTAGTGACTATGCTTCGGCTAAGGTGTACTGATGACACATCGGTGTGTGTATGAAATGTCACTAAACAACCTACACTAACAAGGAAAGGTTGCCAGACCAATTGTCAAGCAACCTCCCTCTGATACCAACTGTCACAACCCGCATTTTCACCGCATATAATAACTTATCAGAGTAAGGTAAAATGCGCTTCATGATACCACGTTAGCAAGGGATAACTGCAGATGCTCAGGCAGACACCTACTTAAACATGAAGAAAGATTCTTTCAGTTATTTTACGGAAAATCAGCTAAGTGCAATAGTTAGCTGTATCCCTCGACTTAGTGGCTCACTTAGTTCACAAATCAAAATATAGTTATACGCTGCGGAAAAATACTTGTTTAGATTGACTAAAACATCCTACATGAGTATAAACGACCCCAAAGGACAACTCATGCTATGCAAGACTCTAAATTTATAATAGTAGTAAGGATAGCTTTTACGGTCGCCAAATATAACAAATTAGAGTTTTTAAATTATGCAGTGCATGAGGTAATAGTAGTAGATTTAATTCTTAAAAATACACAACATGCATTCCTAGCATAAATCATTCCAGAGAGCAAGCAATCCACATCCACATATAGAAAAACTAAGGAGCTAGCAAGTATCAAAAAGTAACAATACTGTGGGCGTCAACAAACTGACACGAACCCACATATAGAAAAGTATGTCTGAACCAGTAACTAAATAAACAACAAACTATCTCGTTGAGACGACGTAACAACCATGCCCAACACTGCCGCCCAGAAACTCCAAAACTAGCTCTGCTATCTGCTACTTCTCTGAACCTGAGGCATCCCAAAGACAAAACACCTCAGCAAAAAGGAACAAATGGTGGCAGAAATTAATAAGCCCAAATAAACAAAGGTCCAAGGGATACCAACCCAAGACCAATAGTACTAAAATAAAGTACAAAAAGAGGAACAAGTAATCATCATGAAGAAGAACTCTTACGTGATTCGTCACGTACAACAATAGTACACCAGACGCACGAGGCTATAAGGTGACAACATGAATAATTCGTAAGGAAAAAATACAAATCTTTTATTAGGCACCTGTGGTCGACTTTAACCAAAAACACGGGCGAGATGGTCACTCGTGGACACACCACCCAAAAACACGGGTGAGGTGGTCACTCTTGGACACACCACCCAAAAACATGAATATAAAATCCGTCTAACTGCAAGGGAGTCTCATACTCTCCACCATACACCGCAGACACCCAAAAGCCGGGTAGACTTCCACAGGGCACTAATGAAGGAAACAACCACTACGGAGGTGGAATCGTCCACTAACTCCCGCAATCAAGTAACCCAAAGAAACCACAACACAAATATCTCAAGATTTGGCTTGACAGATTCTACTTTACATTACTAGATTCAAGACGCGGTTGATCAACCTCTAGGAGCAATTTACAATCCTAGATAAACTCTAACGCGTTTAAATATGAAAGCTAAGGCATTTATAGTCATCATTAAGACACATCAGGAACGATTAAACATAACCAAACAAGATCGAGCTTACCATGACAAAACCTTACAACATCATGTGATCGTTGAAACGGTTAATTATAACAATAATTTTGAAGAATAAGCGCAGAAAATGTTAAAGAAATGAAAATATAGTCGTTACCATCAAATCGGACAAGGAGAAACGAGGGGAAACCACCACTTGCCTTGGTTTAACCGGAAAAGTCCACCGAATCACTCCACATCGTAGATCGGGGCAAAAGGATGCGGGAGGAGTTGAAATCTGAACAAGAATGGCCGAAAAGGAGGTTAGGGCCAAAAAACCCTAACGAGAAATCTCTAGAAACGGGGAAGATATTACCACGATGGCGTAGCTCTCGGTGAGAGATTTCCAGATCTATACTCAGTTGAAGATTTCGAGCAACGCAGCACCGTCGACGGCCACCGAAAGAAGTACGGACGAACGATCTATTTCTCACACGCCGCTCTGGTTCGGGAAGAAGAAGAAATTCTCGGTCGATTTAATGATGATGATGAAGAAGAAAGTATTTATACTCAAACAAAAGAAATAAACCGGGTTCAGCTAAAACCGGTTTTCCGAGACAGTAGGAACGGGCCACTCGAGTACTATAGGGGTACTACTCGGGTACAGCAAGGGATACTCGAGTACAAGAAAAGGAATACTCGAGTACTCGAAAAGAACTACTCGAGTAGTAAGATCACTACTCGAGTACATGAAAAGACCTACTCGAGTGACAGGCAACTACTCAAGTACTCGAAAGGAACTACTCGAGTAGTAAGGTAACTACTCAAGTACAAGAAGCGACCTACTCGAGAACTTATAAGGGAGCTATTCGAGTTCTCGAAAAGAACTACTCGAGTAGTAAGGCAACTACTCGAGTACAAGAAGAGACCTACTCCAGTACTTATAAGACAGCTACTCGAGTACTCGAAAAGAACTACTCGAGTAGTAAGGCAACTACTCGAGTACAAGAAGAGACCTACTCGAGTACTTATAAGGCAGCTACTTGAGTATTAACTGATTATTTGCATGAACAGTACACCTACACGAGACGCAGTAATTTCACTCGAGTCAAGCCTTGCAGGAAAAACAATTTCTTTGCAAATGTAACCTTTTGATCAAACTATATGAATGAATAGTAAAAGAAATTTTTGAATAGTACTATAATATTAAAATAATCATACTTATATATCTTTGAAAAAGGAAACTACGAGATCAAAACGGAGGCCCAAACGGTCGCCGAATTAAACAAAACTCATACTATAGGCGAATACTGACGCTACGAACACAACGACGAAGTCAAAACCAAAATCTGACGAGCCATTCCCGAGATATTAATCTTCAAAGTATACGTCGAACATAAACAATCCAAAACTTCAAATGCGCCGAGACCCCAAAAATGCTCGGATTGCGACGAAACTTGACGAGCAAGCCCAAAATTACATAACTTAAATTCCAAATGCAAAATTTTCCAATCACAATAAGGATTCGACCGACTCGACCGCACGGACACAAAAATGCCTTAACGACATTGCGTCGTCAACTCGACGTTAAAAGTAACGCCACGACGTCATAAATATGACATTGCCCATTCAAATAAAATCATCGAAAAAAAAATCGGGGGCGTTACAGAGGTCCTCGTCCCGAAGGAGAGGGATGTTGAAGAATGGGGGGAGCAGTCCAGGTTGGAGGCTGCGGAGGAGGTGGTAGAGCTGGAGGTCCTCACCTGTGGAGGCAGGGTAGAGAAGGTCCGCATCAGCGGGGGGATAACCCCGGAGGATCAAGGTAGGATGCTGGAGTGATTCCAAAAGAGCGTGGACATCTTCGTATGGAGCGCCACGGAGATGCCGGGGGTTGACGCGGATGTGGCCAGCCACCACGTCAACTTGGACCCGAGAACACGCCCCGTCCAACAAAAGAAGAGGTCCACCGTGGACAAGCTGGCAGAGCCCATCAGAGAGGAGGTGACAAAGCTACTCAAGGCCGGCTTCGTGTCCGAGATCCAATACCCCGGCTGGGTCTCCAATGTAGTCATGGTTAAAAAGGGAGACAACCGGTGGTGTATGTGTATCGGCTTCTCCTTGCTTAATAAATCTTATCCTAAGGACTGTTATCCCTTGCCTTGGATCGACGCGCTGGTTGACTCAGCCATTGGTCTTTCTGTAATGAGTTTTCTAGATGCATTTTCAGGTTATCATCAAATCAGGATGCACCCCCGGACGTCAAGGATATCTCGTTCATCACGGGGGATGGATGCTACTGTTACAAGATGATGCCCTTCGGGCTAGAGAATGCAGGGGCGACCTAGCAGAAGATGATAGATATGGTCTTCAAAGAGCAGAAGGGGAGGAACCTGGAGGTATACGTAGATGACCTCATGGTCAAGAGTCAGTATGTGGACTCTCACCTCCAGGACCTAGAGGAGACCTTTGCTACCCTGCGCAGGTACAAGATGAGGTTGAACCCCCTGAAGTTTGTCTTCAGGGTTAGCAGGGGGAATTTCTTGGGGAACCTCCTCACCCCTGCAAGGGTCGAGCCGAATCCTAATAAGGTCAAGGCTATCATGGTGCTAGGGTCGCCACGAAACACTAAGGAGGTACAACGGCTGACAGGGAAGCTGGCAGGGCTGAGTAGGTTCCTCTCCCATACCGGGGAGACGTGCTCCCCATTATTCAAAACACTAAGGGGTGGTCAAAAGTTCAAATGGACCAAGGAGTGCGAGGAGGCATTCCAGGCCCTCAAGATGCAGTTGACTCAGGCTCCGCTGCTCCAAGGGCCAAAGGAGGGGGAGGACCTATTTTTATATCTCGCGGTCAGGGCGGAGGCCCTGAGCTCTGTATTGGTTCTAGAAGAGGGGAAGAAGCAGCTACCCATATATTATGTGAGCCGGGTCTTGAGGAAGGCCGAGCTCCGGTATCCAATTTTGGAAAGCTGGCCTTCGCCCTGGTCATCTCGGCTCGAAGGCTACGGCCCTATTTCCAGGCACACTCAATCCGAGTGGTGACTGACCATCCTCTCCGCAACATCTTTGAGGGGGTGGAGCATTCTGGCAGGCTGGCTAAGTGGTCGGTGGAGTTACGTGAATTCGATGTCTCCTTCGTCCCCCGCCTCTTGATCAAAGCTCAATCGATGGCTGACTTCTTGGCCAATTATGTGATTGAGGTGGCGGAGGAAGAGCTCACTCGTCCGACCCCTTGGAAGGTGAAGGTAGATGGCGCATCGGGGAACCCTCCCTAGGAGTGGGAGTGATCTTGGAGAGTACGCAGGTGACTAGAATTGAGCAGACGGTGGTGGTGCACTTTCCAATCACCAACAATCAGGCCGAGTATGAGGCTGTGATAGCAGGGCTACGCCTTGCCAGGGAGCTGGGGGTATTGGACATGAAGGTCCTTACTGACTCCATGGTGGTAGCTTCCCAGATCAACGGGGAGTTCGAGGCGAGAGACCCTACCCTGCAGCTATACTTAGCCAAAGTAAAGGGGGTTATCGGCACATTCCAAACTTTTTCCATCCGGCATGTGCCCCGGGAGGAGAATGAGCAAGTCGATCAGCTAGCAAAATAGGGTCCCCGGGTGGGGGGTACCATCACTGACCTATTTCCCCTTCCATCGAAGAGGGAGAGCTCATGGAGATAGATCAGCGGCCCTCATGGATGGACTCGGTCACAACTTTCCTTTCCACAGGAGAGTACCCGGAGGGGGTGGACAAGAAGAAGCTTGTTGGGTATTGTATCCACAATGTACCTGATTTGAAGAAGCCCCTGAACAAGCTAAGGTAAGTAGGCAATGTTTTTGACAAATTATTTCAAGTTGTGCTTGCAGTTATTCCATGCTAAGTGCACACCAATGTCAGGGTGCAGTAGGTCAATATACACGGGTCTGCACGACGTAATCCCTCGTTGAGCAGATCAGTGTGTTGGCCTACGTGTACTCTCTCTATTGGAGTGCACTTACTTTCAAGTACAGGGCTGTAATCTTGCAAGATCAGACAAGGAGCAAGGATGGGTCAAGGAGCACATCATGGGTGAAAAGACGAAAATTCGTCTAAGTGTAAATCGACGAGAATCGCCAAGTGATTCTCGCCGATTCGGCGAGAATCGCCAAGTGATTCTCGCCGATTCGGCGAGAATCACTAGTGATTCTCGCCGAATCGTCGAGAATCAGTGGCTGATTCTCGCCGACTCGATCCAGCTACTTCAAAGCGTGCAAATTCTGATGCCAAGTAAGAATCGTCGAGAATCACCAAGTGATTCTCGCCGATTCGGCGAGAATCACTAGTGATTCTCGCCGAATCGCCGAGAATCACTGGCTGATTCTCGCCGTCTCGATCCGGCCTAATCAGTGCGTGCAACCAAGTCAAATTCGACGAGAATCATCTTTGATTCTCGCCGAATCGTCGAGAATCACCTTTGATTCTCGACGACTCGACAAGATTCACTTTCGATTCTCACTGATTTTGACTTGGGCGATTTTCTGGAACTCCCTGAACCGGATTCTGCCGCTGACAGTGTTCTGGACCGGGATTTAGGGATTCTTCTTGTGGGTCCCACAACGGTCATTTTGAAAGTGTCTACAGTATATATATACGGGTATTTTGAACAGTAGACAAACACAGAAAGAAGCCAAGCACGATCTAACCCTAAAATCGCGAAACTGCTCCGCCGCCGCCGTCGCCGCTCGCGCTAGTTGGTCGCCGCTGCTGATCGCGATTCTTCCTGATCCTCCGGCGACAGAAGCTTAGCCAAGCTTAGTGTCTCACGCATCTATCCAGAGATCCCTTGTCTCTCAATTTGTTGATCGGGAAAAACTTCCCCGTCCGAATCGATCGAGACGACCGATCCTCGTGTGACCGTTGGTAGACCTAGCTAGCTTCGCTACGAAGTTTGGATCTCCAAAGTACAGCAGCCGCACATCGTCGTCGCCGCCGAACCCATGATCCTTGCCGCCGCCCATCTTGCCGCCGCCGGTTCCGGGGAGATCCTCTCCAAGAGAGTTCTAGGGTTGTGGACTCTTTGTGGACTTCAAGAACACGTCGTCAACAAAGAGGGACACCTTTGTCTCCAAACGTAGTTTGTATCTTTTGTACATTCTATTTTATTCTTGTTGTAAAGGAACGGTGGTTCCGTGTTGTAAGGGTTGGGTGCAAGCCGTGTTGTGGGAGTGTTGACTCCTACGTATGGAAGGGTTCCTTCCGATAGTGCAAGGATTGGATTTCAATACTGTTGGTGAAGAGACCGAGTCGTCCCTGGTTGGGAGATAGGTCGAAGGGGGAAAATGGATGTACCCAAGTCGGGGAACCACTATAAATAGCTTGTGTACTCTGTTGTGCTGTGTTGTTTTATTTTATTGTGCAGGTACAAGTTTAAATGCCGCAAAAATACTGCACGTCACCTATTCCCCCCCATAGGTGAAGATAGTTGACACTAGGTGAACTTTCAAGTGGTATCAAAGCGGGGTTACTCATCAAAAAGGTTAACACCTTGAGTTGAATCCTGCCACTAGTGTCAAGAAGAAGGAAAACATCTACCATGGACGGTCTCAAGTTCACAGGCAAGATCCCAGTGTGCACAGAAAGAGCAACTAGATCTGATATACTCTAGAGGGGGGGTGAATAGAGTATATGGTGCTTTAAAAGTTTTTACAACAATTGTTGTAATATGTGTGAGCAGGGAAGCAAAAATAAATCTAAGCAAAAATAAACACAGCACTAAGTTAACCAAAAACTAAGCACAGACAAATCAAGGCCAGAAACAAAAATGAAAGCAAGCAAAACCAGAAGACACAAGGAAATATAGTGGTTCCCCAAACTTGGGTACATCCACTCTTCTACCACCCTAGGTAGGAATCCACTGCAGGATGAGTTGATCAGGTGTCCTGGGCACCAATGAGCTTTTGATAAGGTGCTCAAAAACCAAAGCAGATTTTTTGATCAGGTGTCTTGTCACCAATGAGCTTTTGACAAGGTGCTCAAAAACCATGCTCAAACTTTTGAAGGGAGTTTGAAAAACCCTTTACAGAGTGGGGGTGAGAGAGTGATGGAGGTCTTCTCTTTCTCAAACAACTGAGAAGACTATGTGGATTGATGTCAAAGCTCCCCCTGAATCCTTGAGATCTTCAGGAAGAAAAGCTTTGCTGAGGGTGATAGGCCTTCAAGGGTTGAACTCCAGCAGTAGATGATTTCAACAATTATTGAAATGTTGAGTGCCTGGAGTCTGGAAATATGTTGGCCTTGAACACTTTGAAAACTACAGAGATCTGAAGATTTTTAGAAAGCTTTATCTCCTTGGATAAGTGTTCTTGAGAATTCTTTGTGACAGAAGATTTTTGAATGTGTCTCTGTAATCAGTATTCTCTCTCTGTATTGTCTGTTCTATTGAGAGATAAAAAAAATCCTGTCTTTTATTCTCTGGTCCAGAATAGAATATCATTCTCTGTCAAGTATAGCCGTTGGCCTGCATTAATTGCATCCTTAATTACATAAACTCTTCTGGAGGAAAGTCCACAGAAACATTCCTTTAAAAATTCCTTGAAACTTGGTCCAGAAATGAATGAGAACGGCTAGGAAATCTCTGAATTAATTGCAGAATAACTCCTAACTGATTTGAATTTGAATTAAGAATTATCCTGGAAGTCATCTGAAATCGTCGAACTGAGCTCTGCTATCGTCGAGCTGAGCTCAGCGATCCGGAAACATACAGTAACAAAATATCGTCGATCTGAGCTCAAAGATCGTCGAACTGAGCTCAGATATAAAGTTCCAAAGCAGAGTCAAAATCGTCGACCTGAGCTCACCGATCATCGAATGGAGTTCGACGATATAATGATGTTGAGCTCAGCGATCGTCGAATGGAGTTCGACGATCTTGTCGAAGTTGAGCTAGACTATCGTCGATCGGAGTTCGACGAATCGTCGTGCTGAGCTCGACGATCAGACTTAGTCTCCAAACACAAAATCTTGGTCTTCAGGGCAGCTTCCAAACCTAGACTTCTAACCCTTAGACTCAATTCTAATTGACCTATTGAGCTATACAGGAGGTCAAGCAAAGATTCCTAGAGACATAGTGATCCTGACCCAAATGAGTAATAGGGTGTTCCAACAATCTCCCCCTATTTGGGTTAGGATTACTATTTACAGACTTTGGAAAAACTTAAATAACAACATACAAGTATTAAAGCAGAAAAACAATAGCTAGACAAGCAGAATCACAGAGATATATATATATCATCCAGATAGCAATCAGAATTCACAGAAACTGTCACCTTATAATGTCATTTCTTCTCTTTGCCTTTGACAAGTTTAATTTCTCTGTTTGGATTGAGGGCTTCTTTGTTGGACCTGGTGTCATCTGCTGCACCCAAATAAGTTTGCTTTGTAGGCCTGGGAACCACAGCTACAGGATGTAATTCCATGTATCTCTCAGCATCAAAGAATTTACTGGAAGCATATTTCTTTAATTCTTTCTGTCTTTGCTCAGACATTGTAGAAATGTTGGAAGAATCTATTCCTTGTTCTCTGGCCTTCTTAATCTGATCCAGTGCAGCCAATTCCTTCATCCTGACAGTCCAAGCAGATGGATTATTTTCAGGGTCCTCAAAAGGTACAGGTGGCTCATACCTGTTGGAAGAATTGTCTTGAGGAGGCCTGGCAGACACAGTCTCTTTTAGCTTGTAGGGGAAAGGACCAGAAGCTGTATCAGAAGAACCATGTCCTCCCCTAGAATATGGGTGCTGCCTGGAGTACCCTTTAGAATATACTTGAATATCTCTCTGATTGCCCCTATATCCTCCTCTCCTAGAATGAGAGCCCCTGGATTGGCTTTCCCTGTGATAAGATCTGGCATGAGGTTGATAGGGAGCCTGACTTCTGGCTGGGGGTTGACTTGCAGAGCTTCCACCTGCACCTGCATCAGGAGGAGGTGGAGGAGGAGGATGAGAGTGCTGAAATGGGGATGAACCCTTCTCATATTTTCTCTTTTTCTTCATGGCTTTCAGCTGGTTCTTGGAATACTGCATCCAGTGTTCAGTGATTGGGCAATCATGTAGAATATAATAAGGGATATCATTGTTATCTTTGACTTTAGCAGGAGGTACCCTCTTCATAGCCTTGCTCCTTGCCTTCCTTTTCCTGGCAATGGTAGCAGATGAGTCATCAGAGTCTGTTTTAAATTCATCAGATTCAGAACTCTGATCATCATATAGAGCATCTATTTTCTTCATAAGATCTTTCTTCAGTTGTACAGCAGCAGATGAGGCAGAAGTTGAAACAGCAGCAGCAGGTGTTGAGATGGTAACAGCAGGGACAGCAGCAGATGGAGAATGTGAAGCAGAAGCAACAACAGCAGCAGCAGGCTCTGGACAGGTGACAACAACAGCAACAACTTCACTAACAAAAGTAGAAACAGCAGATTCACTATCAGCAACAGAGACTGGAGAGTTGATAGCAGCAACAACTTCACTGACAATAGCAGAAACAGCAGAAACAACATCAAAGTCTGCAGAAGGCTCAAATTCAGTGGCCTCTGTCATCAGAATGTCCTTGGATATTGGCTCATCAGAAGCAGTAGGAACTTCAGCAGCAGTATCAGTAATCTCAGAAGCAAAATCAGTCCTTTCTTCAGAAGCAGCAGCAATGACTGAATTTACAAAGGAGGAGATCATGCTAGGGTCACAGCAAGAAAAAGGCACAAGTGCCTTGGATAAGTCTTCTGGAGGCTGGACAGCATGGACCTCTGGCAGACAGCTAAAGTAGGCAGAATCAAAAGCAGATAGCACAGACCTGAGGTCTATTGCAAGAACTGCAGTAGGAGGCACAGCAGCAGCAGCAAGAGGAGGAGCAGCAGTCACAGAAACAGCAGCAGCAACAGCATGAAGGCCTTCTTCATATGGCATCTCCCCCTGCCTAGATGCAGATACATCTGGATCAAGGCACACTGCTGTAGGTGCTGCCTGAGGGAAGATGGAAGAGAGCCTGGCAGAAAGGGCTGCCACTGACAGGTGGAGTGGAGCCAAAGAGGTCTCCAACACCAGAGTTAGCCTGGGGGCAAGTAACTCATACAACCTGTCAGCTAGGGCTGAGAGGTCTACTTGCTCCAGAGCTGGAGCAGAGGTAGAAGGTATGGAAGCAGCTGAGGGTTCTGGAAGTGGAGGGCTGGAGAATTGTGGAATGGATGGCTGAGGTGTTGGTAGGGTGGATATGGAGGATAAGGGAATGGATATGGATGGGGTGAATGTTGGTTGGTCGATGATGTGGTGGAGGAGATCTTGAAATGAAGTGGAGGAGGTAGGGAAGTCAGGAGGAGATGATGGGGAATCATCCATAAAGGAATCATCCAGTAGGGTGAAAGATGGAATGGATGGTGAGGAGGTGACATCTGGTGGAGGGTAGGAGAATAGAGGGTGGAACTGGTCTGCTGGTGGAGGTAGAATGGGTTCTGGGGATGGTGTTGATGTTGGAGATGGGCTAGATATGGTGATGGTGGAGGGAGCTGGAATGGTGGAGGATAAGGGAAGGGATGGAATTGGAGGAGGAGGAGAGGCAGCAACAGCAGCCAGGTCATCTGCAGGGGCAGAGACCTGTGGAGGAGTGACTCTTTGAGTCCTTGTGCCTGAAGGAGCACTGGAGGAGGGCCTGCTAGGCTTGCTTATTTGCCTGTCCCACTTGCCAAAGAGGGCACAGGACAGTCTCTTGGAGGCATTGATATGAACTCCAGAGGAGACCAGCAAGGCAGGGCACCTGTGCTGCAGGAAAACTCCAATAATCCTTCCAAAATTAACAAAACTTTTGTTTATTTTCTTTTTGATGAGGTCAAAGAAAACCTCTCCCCAGTTCAGATTTTTCTTGTCCACAAGAGCTCCCATGAGACAGAGCTGGTATCTTGATATAGTATCATGGGCAGAGTGCTTTGCCAGCAGCACTTTCCCTACCACATCTGCCAGGAACCTATATTCAACAGACAGATTTCTCTTGAAGAGCTTGCTAGGGTTTCCCTCTGGATGTCCCATTCTGGCAAGCATTTCAAAAAACTCATCTCCAGATAATTCAGCAGAGTCTTCTCCATTTCTCAATCCAAAAACTTCTGTTAAAAGTGTGGGGGTCAAGGGTACCTGATTTCCAGCTATTGACCCAACTATGGTGTTGTTGTCTTGATTATGAGCAGTATAAACCCACTCCTTGATCTCATCAGAAGCCAGCTTGATCCTGGTGGTCATGATGGCAGTCAGATTCTGATCCTTGAATAAATCCAGTATATCTTGGAAGATCTGATCAGTCGTGCTGAAGGATTCCAGATCAATGTCAAACACAGCATCAAACTTCATTGCAGCAAGAACAGCAACTGACACGGCCATTGTACCTGCAAAAACTCAACAAACAAAACGACCAAGAGTAGAACTGTTTGGAGGGAAAGAAGATTCTTGCAGAGAAATCGAAAGCGCAAATGAGAACGACGGCGAAAAATGAGTTTTATATTAGGGTTCGACGCAGAATTGGAAAGATCGTTGAACTCAGTTCGACGATCGAGGCTTCTAATGGAATCTGAAGAGTCTTCAACATCGTCGATCTCCGTTCGACGATCTTGGAGAGCGTCGATCTCCGTTCGACGATCGTTCAGAGAACAGAATCGTCGAGCGCCGTTCGACGATCGTTGACCGGAAGAGATAGTTCACACTATCAGAGAGGCGCTGAACTCAGTTCGACGATTTTTGGAAATCGTCGATCTCCGTTCGACGATATTGGGGCAAATCGTCGAGCGCAGTTCAGAGATCAGAAAAATTCTAGACACTAAGAAAAATCAGAATGTTTGCCTAGTATTGGTTAATTTTTAAGCTTTCAAAATCTTGGATATTATTTAAGACTTCCTCCATCTAACATTCCTAACTGATTTAGGAAGAAGGTGTGTTTCTTTTCATCCAAAGGCTTGGTGAAAATATCTCCCCTTTGTAAATCATTTGGGATATAATGTAATTCAATTTTATTCTTTTCAACATTATCCCTTAAGAAGTGATGCCTAATCTCTATGTGTTTTGTCCTACTATGGAGGACTGGATTTTGAGCTATGGAAATAGCACTTGTGTTGTCACAAAAGATTTTAGACTTCTCTAAGTTGTAGCCATAGTCTAGGAGTTGGTTTTGGATCCACAAGATTTGTGAACAACAACTGCCTGCAGCCATATATTCAGCTTCAGCAGTTGAAGTTGACACAGATGTTTGTTTCTTGCAAAACCAAGAGACAAGTCTGTCACCAAGGAACTGACAAGTTCCACTGGTGCTTTTCCTGTCAATTCTGCATCCAGCATAGTCAGCATCAGAGAATCCAGTTAACTCGAATGCTGAATCTTTTGGATACCAGAGACCTAGATTTGGACAACTTTTAACATACCTGAGAATCCTCTTTACTAAAGTTAGGTGTGACTCTCTAGGGCTTACTTGGAACCTAGCACATATACATGTAGCAAACATTATATCTGGTCTACTAGCTGTAAGATACAGTAGAGAGCCAATCATTGCTCTATATGTTGTCTGATCAACAGGTTTCCCATGTTCATCAGCATCCAATACAGCATTGGTAGGCATGGGTGTTTTCATACAGGATGCCTCAGACATACCAAATTTCTTAACCAGTTCATTTGCATATTTGGTTTGAGAAATAAAGATGCCTTCAGCATGTTGTTTGACTTGCAATCCTAGGAAGAAGGATAGCTCACCCATGCTACTCATCTCAAATTTAGAATGCATTAGGTTGGAAAACCTTCTGCACAATTTTGAGTCAGTAGAACCAAAAATGATATCGTCTACATAAATTTGTACTAGTAGGGTATGGGACTTATGGGTTCTAATGAAAAGAGTTTGGTCTACTCTACCCCTTATAAAACCATTTTCCAAGAGAAAGCATGCTAGGGTCTCATACCATGCTCTAGGAGCTTGCTTGAGACCATATAATGCTTTGTTTAATCTACAAACATAATCAGGATAAGTTGGAGAGATAAAACCTGGAGGTTGTCTGACATAAACTTTCTCTTTGATGTCTCCATTCAAGAAAGCACTTTTGACATCCATCTGGTATACTTTGAAGCCTTTGTGAGCTGCATAAGCTAGAAATATTCTGATGGCTTCCAATCTTGCAACTGGTGCAAAGGTCTGGTCGTAGTCAATTCCTTCTTCTTGAGAGTATCCCTGAGCAACTAGCCTTGCCTTGTTCCTTATAATTACTCCTTGATCATCCAGTTTGTTTCTGAATACCCATTTTGTTCCAACAATGGAATGATCCTTAGGCTTTGGCACTAGTTCCCATACTTTGTTCCTCTCAAATTAATGCAACTCCTCTTGCATTGCAATGATCCAGTGTGGATCTTGCTCTGCATCTTGAATGGACTGAGGTTCAATTTGAGATAGGAAGCAGGTGTGCAACAGGTTTTGGTTGACCTGATTTCTGGTTTGCACACCAGCTGAGATTTCTCCAATTATTTGGGAAATTGGATGGTCTCTTGATGTTACTAAATCAACAGGGGGTGTTGATTGTTCACCAACCTGTGTTGTTGTTTCCTCTTGTGGTACAACAACTGGCTCTTCAGGTTGTGCTTCAATGTGTTGAGCATTCCCTTCATCTTCACTGCTTTCATCCTCTTGAGTAACCTGTAACTTGTTCAAGTCTTCAACTAGAGAGTGTTCCTGCAAAGGTTCTATGGTAGAAGAAATCTTCTCCTTGAAAAACATGTTAGATTCATCAAAAGAAATGTGAACAGATTCCTCAATTTTCAAAGATGATTTATTATAGACCCTATAGGCCTTGCTGATCATGGAGTATCCCAGAAACACTCCTTCATCAGCTTTGGCTTGAAATTTTGCTAAATATTTCTTGTCATTATTGTGAATGTAGAAAATACAACCAAAGACTCTAAAATAGTCAACTTTAGGTTTCTTCCCTTTGAGTAATTCATAGGGAGTCTTTCCCTTTAGTTTATGTATCAGACTTCTGTTCAGCACATAGTTGGAGGTGTTCACTGCCTCTGCCCGAAAGGATAGAGGTAGATGAGCATCTGACAACAATGTAGTGGCAGATTCAATAAGGGTTCTATTTTTCCTTTCAGCTACCCCATTTTGTTGAGGAGTTCTAGGAGCTGAGAAAGTATGCCTGATCCCTTCACTCTGACAGAACTCTTGCATAAGAAGAGAATCAAACTCTGTCCCATGATCACTTCTGATCAGGGCAATGTGAGTATTGAACTCAATCTGTATACATTTGAGAAACTCTGTCAGACACTTAAAGTTATCAGACTTCTTCCTTAGAAAGAACACCCAAGTGAATCTAGAGAAGTCATCTACAACTACTAAAGTGTAGGATTTCCCTCTTAGGCTTTGTACTGTGATGGGTCCAAAAAGATCCATGTGTAACAGATACAATATCCTAGGTGAATCACTCTTATTTAGTGACTTAAAACTGTTTTTAGTTTGCTTGCCTAATTGACAAGCCCTGCAGAGTCCTTCCTTCTTGTAGGGGCCAGAAGGTAGTCCTCTAACAAGGTTGTCCTTGGATAGCCTAGCAATAGTTCTAAGGTTTAGATGTCCTAATCTCTTATGCCATAAAACATTTGGTCTACAGACAGAGTTAAACAAGCAGATATCTACATTAGTTGAAAGAAAATCTACTAGATAGATGTTACCTTTCCTTTTACCTGTCAACACAGTTGTGTTGTCCTCTGACTTGATTTTGCATAAGGCTTTGCTGAAGGTCACCTGGTAGCCTTCATCACACAGCTGACTGATGCTAATTAGGTTGTGCTTCAGTCCTTCTACATATGCTACCTTCTTGAAAGTTACTGATCCAATCTGTACTGCACCATATCCTTTAGTCTGTCCAAAGTTTGAATCACCAAAGATAACTTTGGGTCCAAGCTTGGCTCTGAAGGATGTGAGGTTGTCCTTGTTCCCTGTCATGTGCTTAGAGCACCCACTATCCAAGTACCATTGCTGGTTAGATGCTGGATAGGTCTTCACCTGCACATAAGACAATTCATTTGTTTTTGACCCAATTTACCTTGGGCCTAGGTTGATAACCTTTAAATTCAGAAATGAAAGACATCCCAGATTGACTCTTATAACCTTCAGGATGATATCTCCTTGGAGGTATAATCCATTCAGTATAAGGGTTAAAGATTTGGGATGAAGGACCCTTAGGATTCAATTTTGATTTGCCTTTGAAAAATTTTCCAGAGCTCTGACCTCTGTTCGACGGTCTGTGAGCTTCGTTCGACGATCTTGGGTCAGATCGTCGAGCTCCGTTCGACGGTCGACTATGGGTGAGGTCAGGTATTTGAGATCGTCGACCTGCGTTCGACGACTTTGGCTGAGATCGTCGATCTGCGTTCGACGATTGTGCCTGAGATCGTCGAGCTGCGTTCGGCGATCGTCGATATCCATTCGACGATTGTCGAGCTCCGTTCGACGATTTTTGCTGGGACTTAATTTTCTGAGGCAGATCAGAATTTTTCCTTGCAACCTCTACAACTCCCTTTCCCTTGTCAGAAATGAATTTGATGGGAGTTGTTAGGACTATAGGTTGGCTGGATGAAGCACCCAAGCCCAGTGTACTGTTAAATCTAGAGTCACTGTGCTTGTGATGTCCATCAGCTTGATGCTTCTCCCATTAAGGGATTCTTCAAGCTTCTTGGCCTCAGAGAGCTCACTTTTCAGTGAAGCTATCTGTTCCCTACAGCACTCCAACTCCTGATAGAGTTTGAGGTTTTCTGACTTTAGAGCATTGTGTTCAGATAATTGATTTCTGAGAGAAATAATCTCTTTCTCAGACTTTAGCAGGTCTAAACACAGTGCTTTAAATTCAGATTTAAAATCTTCTGAACTAAAATCAAAAGAGCTAATTACCTGATCTTCTTCAGGTTGAGTCTCTGAGTCTGACTCTGACTCTTCTTCCTCTGAATTGTGCTGTGAGGCATTGATTGCCATCATGCAGAACTCCTTTTCTTCTGCATCATCCTCATCATCACTGGAGCTGGATGAGGCTTCTGACTCCTCTTCAGTCTCACTCCAGGATTCAGCACCAAACCCTTTTCTTGTATGCTTGTTTTTGCTTGAAGAAGGTTTGCCATTGCCATTTCTTTTGGAGTCTTTCTCCTTTCTTCTTTCTCTTCTGTCCCTTCTGTCCTTGTTCTTGTTCTCTGGACAGTCAGGAACTATGTGCCCTGGTTTCCTGCAACCAAAGCAAATAATGTCTTTATTATTGCTAATGGACTTGTCATACCTTGGCTTATCCTGCTCCTTGTATGATCTTCTTCTGAAGTCCTTTCTGGCCATCTTGTAGAATCTTTTGGCCAGCAGACTGAGTAGTTCATCATTGCATGTGGCTTTGTCTTCAGGCAGATCCTCAGTTGCCTTGAATGCTATGGTCTTCTCTTTTCTTGTGGCTGGTGAGGCAGCCTTCTGTTCTTCCTCTCTATTTTTGATGAGCAGCTCATAGGATTTGAGCTTACCCAATAGAGCTTCTGTAGTGATCTCATTCAGGCTTCTGGCATCCTTGATTGGCCAGATTCTTGAATCCCAAGTGCTGGGGAAGCACATTAGGATCTTGTCATTAAGTTCAGTTAGTGAGATCTCTTTGTCTAATGTCCTGAGTTCACTGACAATTAGACTTAGTCTGTTGTACATATCTCCCACAGACTCAGTCTCTCCCTTCTTGAAATTCTCATATTGAGAGATGAGATGTGGATCTTCTGTCCTTTCTCTCATCAGCTGAGACTGAGACTATTTCTGAGAGCTTGTCCCAAATTTCCTTGGCTGAATTGCATTCAGCTACCTTTTGAAATATGTCATCTGATATTGTCTGGGCTAGGATGTTCATAGCCTTGGCATCAGCTATCTTCCATTTCTTGATGTCAGCATCTGTTCCTGATGGAGGTGGAACAGCATTTGTACTGGAATTCTCTGGGGGTCTTGGACATACTGTCAAAACAGAATTAAAAATATCTTCGTCAATAGAATTCATGTAAAGTCTAATCCTTGCCTTCCAAAGTGCAAACTTGGATAGATTGCACACTGGAGGTCTGGTGCTAGCATAGTCTTTGTTTTGGGCCATGATTTGAGTAAACAAAATCTAATAATAAAATACTAAAGAAAAGCAGATCTAGCTTGGGATCTTGAGGTTCAGGTGTTAGCCTGTACAACCAATCAGGTATGGTATGCTTTAACCAACCTGGCTTTGATACCAATTGAAAGAGCAACTAGATCTGATATACTCTAGAGGGGGGGTGAATAGAGTATATGGTGCTTTAAAAGTTTTTACAATAATTGTTGTAATATGTGTGAGCAGGGAAGCAAAAATAAATCTAAGAAAAAATAAACACAGCACTAAGTTAACCAAAAACTAAGCACAGACAAATCAAGGCCAGAAACAAAAATGAAAGCAAGCAAAACCAGAAGACACAAGGAAATATAGTGGTTCCCCAAACTTGGGTACATCCACTCTTCTACCACCCTAGGTAGGAATCCACTGCAGGATGAGTTGATCAGGTGTCCTGGGCACCAATGAGCTTTTGATAAGGTGCTCAAAAACCAAAGCAGATTTTTTGATCAGGTGTCTTGCCACCAATGAGCTTTTGACAAGGTGCTCAAAAACCAGGCTCAAACTTTTGAAGGGAGTTTGAAAAACCCTTTACAGAGTGGGGGTGAGAGAGTGATGGAGGTCTTCTCTTTCTCAAACAACTGAGAAGACTATGTGGATTGATGTCAAAGCTCCCCCTGAATCCTTGAGATCTTCAGGAAGAAAAGCTTTGCTGAGGGTGATAGGCCTTCAAGGGTTGAACTCCAGCAGTAGATGATTTCAGCAATTGTTGAAATGTTGAGTGTCTGGAGTCTGGAAATATGTTGGCCTTGAACACTTTGAAAACTACAGAGATCTGAAGATTTTGAGAAAGCTTGATCTCCTTGGATGAGTGTTCTTGAGAATTCTTTGTGACAGAAGATTTTTGAATGTGTCTCTGTAATCAGTATTCTCTCTCTGTATTGTGTGTTCTATTGAGAGATAAAAAAAAATCCTGTCTTTTATTCTCTGGTCCAGAATAGAATATTATTCTCTGTCAAGTATAGTCGTTGGCCTGCATTAATTGCATCCTTAATTGCATAAACTCTTCTGGAGGAAAGTCCACAGAAACATTCCTTTAAAAATTCCTTGAAACTTGGTCCAGAAATGAATGAGAACGGCTAGGAAATCTCTGAATTAATTGCAGAATAACTCCTAACTGATTTGAATTTGAATTAAGAATTATCCTGGAAGTCATCTGAAATCGTCGAACTGAGCTCTGCTATCGTCGAGCTGAGCTCAGCGATCTGGAAACATACAGCAGCAAAATATCGTCGATCTGAGCTCAAAGATCGTCGAACTGAGCTCAGAGATAAAGTTCCAAAGCAGAGTCAAAATCGTCGACCTGAGCTCACCGATCGTCGAATGGAGTTCGACGATATAATGATGTTGAGCTCAGCGATCGTCGAATGGAGTTCGACGATCTTGTCGAAGTTGAGCTAGACGATCGTCGATCGGAGTTCGACGAATCGTCGTGCTGAGCTCGACGATCAGACTTAGTCTCCAAACACAAAATCTTGGTCTTCAGGGCAGCTTCCAAACCTAGACTTCTAACCCTTAGACTCAATTCTAATTGACCTATTGAGCTATACAGGAGGTCAAGCAAAGATTCCTAGAGACATAGTGATCCTGACCTAAATGAGTAATAGGGTGTTCCAACATGCACCAGGCTCAACTTTCCTATCTGGAAGGAAAGGATCAGGTTCTACATGGAAGCAGTTGATCCTCGACTCTTCATGATCGTGGAGGAGGGACCTTATGTCCCCACTAAGGCATCCACCATTGATCCTACCAAGAAAGTGCCGAAGAAACTTTCTGAAATGGACAAGGACGAGATGGTACTAGTAGGACTTGACAAGAAGGCGCGGAACATTCTGGTTAGCGCGGTTGATGACTCAATGATGCAGAACTTCTGCAACTGCAGGACAGCACAGGAGATCTGGCAATGCCTGATCATCCTAATGGAGGGCACGGATGAAGTGAGGGATGATCGGAGATCCCTCCTGAACCAGAAATATGAGGCCTTCAGACAAGGGCCTAAGGAAGAGATCGGAGTCACCTACGAGAACTTCCTCAAGATTGTCAACGCCCTCAAAGGATACGGAAGAGTGTTCACTAATGGTGAACTCAATGATAAATTCCTTAGGTCCCTTACTAAGGAATGGGACACAAAGATCTCCGCCATCCGAGAGTTTGGCAGGCTAGCTGAAACTGACCCGCAAATTCTGTTTGGGAAGCTGATGTCCTATGAGCTTCAGCTGAACACCAGGAAAGCAGAAGAAGAAGCAGAGAAGGCTGCAGCCAAAGAAAAGACCGTGGCTCTAAAATCCAGTCACTCCAGAAAAGGCAAGGTTGCGGTTTCATACCGTACCAGGAAAAAAGATGAGGAGGAGGACTCCGAGCCATGCTCCTCCAGCTCAGAGCTGTCGGAGGAGGATTTCTCCCTCATCACCAGAGAGTTCAAGAAGTTCCTCAAGATGAGGAATCAAAGAAAGAGAGACGGCTCCTCCTCAAGGAATCAGAAGAAAAATTATTCTTCTGACAGGTATGCTTCTAAACCGAACAAACATCGCTCCTCTGACATTATTTGCTTTGGATGCAATAAGCCAGGACACGTCGTGGCCGACTGCTATCAAGGCAAGAGAGAAAAAGGGAAAGAAGAGGAGCACAAATCTTCGAGAGATAAGAAGAAAGAGCGGAGCTACATCGCCAAAAGGCCAAAGACACTGAGCGAGTCTGATTCCTAAGACTCCAGTGATGATGAGGAAGCCTACTTCGGGCTGGTGGGTCGCTCCGACTCAGAAGGAGAATGTCCCCCATTTACTGGGAAGGTAAAAGCTCACACCCCTCTCTCCGACTCCGACTCTGATCCTGAGTCTCAGGATGATGAACCTGAGGATAGCCCTTCGGCCCGTGAAGCGGAGCTCCTCGAGAAGTATGAGCTTCTGCTCAACACTTTTGAGGAGTGCCGTAAGAGACTGAAGGCTGAGAAAAAGGAAGTGAAATTCCTTAAGGGTGAGTGTGTATCCCTAAGGGAAGAGGTCACTAGCCTGATTTCTCTCCGACAGGAGCACCTTGACCTGACTTCAAAGCATTCAGAGTCTCTTAAGCTCCTTGATCTTAAGCAGGAGGAAGTCGATAAGTTGGAAGAACAACTTGCGGCAGAAAGGAAGATCGTCAAGAGCTTCTCTATGCCAAAAACAGTTCTTCCAGTAGTTGATACCTTCTCTGCTCAGGCCAAAGGAGCTGGCTTGGGGCATGTAGGGGTATCCGGTTCCTCATCTAGGAGAAACAGGAACCAGAGGAAGAATAAGGCCGCCAAGAAGGCCTCTGCTGATGAAAAGGGTAAGGCTCCTCTTAGTCCTGTTGCGTTCAGAAAGCCTAGCTTTCCTTGCAACCAACATGACTTTGAATCAACCTTTGTTCATCATTTTCGGCCCTCGGTTGCAAAGCCAAAGAGCCGATATGATGGTTGGACCTTTCCCCGGAACTTCGGTGAGAGTGCCTTCAAGGCACCTTATGAGGAAATCCACATGGGAAATTATGGTCAATTCTCTAGCGGCCATAATGGAAAGCAGGCACCAAAAGCCAAGCCTGTTATACAGAAGGTGACGAAGTCATGTGACTGCTGTCACCATGAGGCCTCCACCTCCAGATCCAAGGCCCCAGCTGTACCCACCGTTCCCAGGGTAAGGCAGGAGCCTAGGAAGAGGTACAACAGATTCGACTGTTGGTGCTGTGGCAAAGTCGGTCACTTTGCCGTGGATTGTTGGTTTAATCCAAGGTATTACGAGACTCCCTATGTTAGCAATGCGAGGCCGACCACTCGTAGGGTTAACCAACCGAGGGGGAGTGTGCTAACCAGGAATCTAGGACCCAAGTTCGATTGGGTTCCTAAGGCAAATTAATTTTGTTTTGCAGGAATGTCCAAAGGCCATCAAAACGCCGATCTGGTATTTGGACAGTGGATGCTCCCAGCATATGACTGGGACAAGAAGCCTGCTGCGTGATTACACTCCAGTCGAGAATGGACCCAAAGTCATCTTTGGAGGGTCAGATCGAGGAGTCACCAGAGGTTACGGTATGATTTCCAACGGCATAATCTCTATCACCGACGTGGCTTATGTTGAAGGGTTAAACCATAACCTGATCAGTGTAAGTCAGTTATGTGACAAAGGTTATGACGTTAAGTTCTGCAAGGATAAATGTCTGATAATTTCACGTACCTCTTCTGAGACGGTATTATCAGGCATTAGGAGCAGAAATATCTTCTGCTTAGATTTTCTCAGTGTAGATTCATCTACCCCCGTATGCCTTGTGGCAACAGGCAGTGCATCTCTTTGTGATCAATGGCACAAGAGATTGGCACATATTAATTTCAAGACAATTAGTATGCTGTTTTCTAAGAACTTAGTAAGGGATGCTCCCAGTATCAAGTGCATCAAAGATAGCCCCTGTCCTGCATGCCAGATGGGCAAACAGACTCGGGCTACCTTTAAGAGCATCGCAGACAAAGACTCTTCCCGATGTCTTTACCTTTTACATATGGACTTGTTTGGTCCAATGCAAGTTCATAGCTTGGGAGGCAAGTCATATACGCTAGTGATAGTTGATGATCATTCTCGGTTTACATGGGTGTTCTTTTTGAAACGAAAGTCAGATACGTTTGACATCTTCACTAGTTTTGTCAAGCAGGTTCAGAACGAATTTAAATGCTCAGTGGTCAAAATCAGAAGTGACCATGGAACAGAATTCGAATCTGGTGCTATGACAGAATTTTGTGAAGAACAAGGTATCTTTCATGAGTTTTCCTCCCCGCGCACTCCTCAGCAAAACGGAGTTGCGGAGAGGAGAAATAGAACTCTCATTGAAGCCTGCACAACAATGTTGAAAGACGCTTCTCTCCCAGAATACTTCTGGGCAGAGGCTGTCAATACAGCTTGTCATGTACAAAACCGAGCATTGATCAACAAGCATCATCGTAAGACGCCTTACGAGCTACTGAAAGGCAGGAAACCAACCATGTCCTACTTGAGGATCTTTGGTTGCAGATGCTATGTACTGAATAATGGGAAGTACCCACGTACTAAATTTGGTGAAAAATGCTTCGAAGGCATATTCATGGGCTCTATAGTTCCCACAGTCGGGCATATAGGGTCTTCAATAAGAAAACCCTAGTGGTAGAAGAATCAATTAATGTTGTATTTGATGAAGGAAGTTTGCTTAACAGCAATTCTTCCAGTGGTATTCTTGAAGATGCAGGTGCGCGACTTGAACAGCTGAGTCTCGATGAGACCGCTAAAGATGACACTCCTAAGTACGTCAAAGTTTCCACCTCCACATCATCTGGGAACGTTGAAGATCAAAATGGAACAAATCTCCTAGAAGGAGGAGAAGCCCAAGAAGTAGTCGAAGCTCCAGACGCCAGACTTCTAGAGCTCCGGCACGTGAGGGATCATCCTAGAGATCAGATCATCGGAGATCCTCGTGTCGGTGTCAGAACTCGAAGAGGTACTATTAACGAAGTATTGCATCTTAGCTTCCTGTCACAGGTTGAGCCAAAGAAGTTCGACGAGGCGAACAAAGATGCGGCATGGATTCTGGCCATGCAAGATGAACTACATCAATTCGAACGTTGCAACGTTTGGACGCTAGTTCCCAGACCATACAAGCAGAATGTGATTGGCACCAAGTGGATCTTCAGAAACAAGCTGGATGAACATGGTGTCATCATAAAGAACAAGGCAAGGCTGGTGGCTTAAGGTTACAGACAGGAGGAGGGGATTGACTTTGACCAGACCTTCGCACCTGTAGCAAGGCTCGAGGCAATCAGATTGTTCCTGGCATATGCTTCGCACAAAGGATTCACAGTCTATCAAATGGATGTGAAATCAGCATTCCTGAACGGAGACCTGAAAGAGGAAGTATACGTCGCTCAACCCCCAGGTTTTGTCAATCCTACTTATCCCAATCATGTGTATTTTCTCAATAAAGCTCTATATGGTTTCAAACAAGCTCCACGAGCTTGGTATGAGACTTTATCTAGTTTTCTTCTTGAGAACAAGTTCTCTAGAGGTAAAATAGATAAAACATTGTTTCTCAGGGAAGTCAAAGGCAAGATTTTGCTGGTGCAAATCTATGTCGATGACATTATATTCGGCTCAACGGACAACAATCTTTGCAAAAAGTTTTCTAAACTTATGCAAGGAAAGTTTGAAATGAGCAGTATGGGAGAGCTCAAGTATTTCTTGGGACTTCAAGTGAAACAGTCTGAGGATGGAATCTTCATCTCTCAGACGAAGTTCACAAATGAACTCCTTAAGAAATTCGGTATGGAGAATGCAACCTCTATGAGGACTCCAATGGGATCCACTATGTCTCTGGATAAGGATGAGAAAGGTAAACCTTTCGATGAAACCAAATACAGAAGCATCATTGGATCCCTGCTCTACCTTACTGCCAGTAGACCGGATATCATGTTCTCCACATGCGTCTGTGCCAGATATCAGGTGAACACTAAGGAATCTCATTATGTCGCTGCGAAGCAAATTCTAAGATACCTTAAAGGTACTCCCAATCTTGGCTTGTGGTACCCGAGAAACAATGATGTCGAGCTAATAGGTTTTTCAGATGCTGATTTTGCAGGGAGTAGGGATGACAGTAAAAGCACTTCCGGGACGTGTCAATTCCTCGGAAGAAGGCTTATCTCATGGAACAGCAAGAAGCAGAATTTTGTAGCTACCTCCACAGCAGAGTCTGAGTACATCTCGGCAGGCAGTTGTTGCGCACAGCTCCTATGGATCAGAAACCAGTTAGCCGACTACGACCTTCAGTTCAAGGAAGTACCAATGTACTGCGACTCCTCCAGTGCAATTGCAATTGCCAACAACCCGGTATCGCACAGCAGAACGAAGCATATTGAAGTGTGATACCACTTCATTCGGGAGCACGTGGAGAACAAGGACATTTCTCTCTGTTATGTCCCCACGGACAAGCAGATTGCAGATATATTCACAAAGCCCTTAGACGAAGCCAAGTTCAGTCTCTTCAAAACTGAATTGGGAATGCTAAATTATGAGGAATGAAGACTACAGAAGCTCCAGGATCATGCATCTAGAGGGAGCCTCTGCAAGGTACTCACGTTGAGCCCAGGCGCAAGAACTGAGGGGGAGCAAGGTACTCAAGTATGAGCACATGTGCAAGACTTGAGGGGGAGCAAGGGGACAAATGCTACAGACCCCGATTTGTAGAAGCCGAAAAGGGGGAGATTACCCTCTCGGCTAAGGCTAAGGTGGCTCCAAGCTTGCTCCCAAGAAATTGGTATTGGTAATGAATAACTCACTCACCTCAATTTCAAGTTTATGATTTTCATTCCTATATGCTTTATTCACCTTAGCTTGTAGGGTTTAGGCTTCTTCAAATAGGGGGAGATTGTTGGGTATTGTATCCACAACGTACCTGATTTGAAGAAGCCCCTGAACAAGCTAAGGTAAATAGGCAATGTTTTTGACAAATTATTTCAAGTTGTGCTTGCAGTTATTCCACGCTAAGTGCACACCAATGTCAGGGTGCAGTAGGTCAATATACACGGGTCTGTACGACGTAATCCCTCGTTGAGCAGATCAGTGTGTTGGCCTACGTGTACTCTCTCTATTGGAGTGCACTTACTTTCAAGTACAGGGCTGTAATCTTGCAAGATCAGACAAGGAGCAAGGATGGGTCAAGGAGCACATCATGGGTGAAAAGACGAAAATTCGTCTAAGTGTAAATCGACGAGAATCGCCAAGTGATTCTCGCCGATTCGGCGAGAATCACTAGTGATTCTCGCCGAATCGTCGAGAATCAGTGGCTGATTCTCGCCGACTCGATCCAGCTACTTCAAAGCGCGCAAATTCTGATGCCAAGTAAGAATCGTCGAGAATCACCAAGTGATTCTCGCCGATTCGGCGAGAATCACTAGTGATTCTCGCCGAATCGCCGAGAATCACTGGCTGATTCTCGTCGTCTCGACCCGGCCTAATCAGTGTGTGCAACCAAGTCAAATTCGACGAGAATCATCTTTGATTCTCGCCGAATCGTCGAGAATCACCTTTGATTCTCGACGACTCGACGAGATTCACTTTCGATTCTCACCGATTTTGACTTGGGTGATTTTCTGGAACTCCCTGAACCGGATTCTGCCGCTGACAGTGTTCTGGACCGGGATTTAGGGATTCTTCTTGTGGGTCCCACAACGGTCATTTTGAAAGTGTCTACAGTATATATATACGGGTATTTTGAACAGTAGACAAACACAGAAAGAAGTCGAGCACGATCTAAACCTAAAATCGCGAAACTGCTCCGCCGCCGCCGTCGCCGCTCGCGCTAGTTGGTCGCCGCTGTTGATCGCGATTCTTCCTGATCCTCCGGCGACAGAAGCTTAGCCAAGCTTAGTGTCTCACGCGTCTATCCAGAGATCCCTTGTCTCTCGATTTGTTGATCGGGAAAAACTTCCCCGTCCGAATCGATCGAGATGACCGATCCTCGTGTGACCGTTGGTAGACCTAGCTAGCTTCGCTACGAAGTTTGGATCTCCAAAGTACAGCAGTCGCACATCGTCGTCGCCGCCGAACCCGTGATCCTTGCCGCCGCCCATCTTGCCGCCGCCGGTTCCGGGGAGATCCTCTCCAAGAGAGTTCTAGGGTTGTGGACTCTTTGTGGACTTCAAGAACACGTCGTCAACAAAGAGGGACACCTTTGTCTCCAAACGTAGTTTGTATCTTTTGTACATTCTATTTTATTCTTGTTGTAAAGGAACGGTGGTTCCGTGTTGTAAGGGTTGGGTGCAACCCGTGTTGTGGGAGTGTTGACTCCTACGTGTGGAAGGGTTCCTTCCGATAGTGCAAGGATTGGATTTCAATCCTGTTGGTGAAGAGACCGAGTCGTCCCTGGTTGGGAGATAGGTCGAAGGGGGAAAGTGGATGTACCCAAGTCGGGGAACCACTATAAATAGCTTGTGTACTCTGTTGTGCTGTGTTGTTTTATTTTATTGTGCAGGTACAAGTTTAAATTCCGCAAAAATGCTGCACGTCACCTATTCCCCCCCCCCCATAGGTGAAGATAGTTGACACTAGGTGAACTTTCAAAGCTCAGGTACAAGTCGGCGTACTACCTCCTCCAGGACGGGCAGTTATACTGGAAGACTCTCTCGGGGATGTTTGCTCATTGCATGGCCGAGGGGGTGGTACAAAGAATCTTGGAAGAAGTCCACTCCGTGGAGTGTGGGAGTCACTCCAGGAGTCAGACCCTGTAATGAAGGATCGTCAGGCAAGGGTATTTCTAGCCCACCCTGGGTCGCGATGTGACGGAGTTCACAAGAAGATGCCACAAATGCCAGCTGTTTGCCCCCTCCAGCTAAAGCCAACTCAGCGACTCAAAAGTATCACAGCCCCCTGGCCCTTTGCCATTTCGGGAATGAATTTGGTTGGACCGTTCCCCCAGGCCAGTGGGCAGAGAAGGTTTCTACTGGTGATGATCGATTATTTCTCCAAGTGGTTGGAGGTGAAGGCGCTGGCCAAGGTGACTTTCCAGGTCATCAAGAACTTCATTTGGGGGGAGATCATTTGCCGCCACGGGCTGCCCCAGGCCATTGTCACGGACAATGGGCCTCAGTTCGCTAGCACGGAGTTTACCAGTTTCAGGCGAGCAACTTGGGATCGACCTCAGGTTCGCCTCGGTCCATCACCCCAGGAGCAACGTGCAGGTGGAGGCCGCGAACAAGATCATTGTCAACATCCTAAAGAAGAAAGTGGAAAATCTGAAGGGTAGCTGGGTGGAGCAGCTTCCCGCAGTTCTCTGGGCCATGAGGACCACCCCCAACACAGCTATAGGAGAGACCCCCTTCAAGAACTCCCATGGGTGCGAGATAGTTCTTCCAGTGGAATTTGAAGTTCAAACACCTCGAGTCGTCGCGGCCGGGGAAGGCAGGGAGGAATGGCAGGCTAAGAACGAGGAAGAGCTGCGGCTCTCCCTTGACATGGTGGAAGAACTGCGGGACCTTTCCGCCGTCCGACAAGAAGAGGTGAAGAGGAGGATGGCCAAGTACTTTGACAAACACGTCAGAGTCAAGCAATTTGTGGAGGGGGATTTGGTGCTGAAGAAGGTGGATGCAGTAGGGAGGTCGGCAACCGTGGGGAAGCTCAACCCCAGCTAGGAAGGTCCATTTATTGTAGAAGAGGCTTTAAGATCAGGGGGTATCGACTCCAAAATGTGGAGGGCGAAACCCTATGTCTCACCTGGAGTGGTGACGACTTAAAACGTTTTTTCCCTTGAAATATGCAAGTGGTGCTTTGATTTTTAATAATAGTTCTTTAACACGCCAATACTGTCGCAATGAGTTTGCATGAAGAAGTGAAGTGAATTTGTACCCCGAGCAGATCCCGCTGCCAGGCTCTCACCTAGCTGGTAGGGCAGGAAGTCACTCGATGTCATCCTTAGACCTCGAGCAGATCTCGCTGTCAGGCTCTCACCTAGCTGGCAGGGCTGGAAGTCACTTGGTATCATCCTTAGACCTCGAGCAGATCCCGCTGTCAGGCTCTCACCCAGCTGGCAGGGCTGGAAGTCACTCAATGGTGTCAGCCTCGGACCCCAAGAAGATCCCGCTGCCAGGCTGTCACCTATCTGGCAGGGCTGGAAGTCACTCGGTGTCATCCTTAGACCTCGAGCAGATCCCGCTGTCAGGCTCTCACCTAACTGGCAGGGCTGGAAGTCACTCGATGGTGTCAGCCTTGGACCCCGAGCAGATCCCGCTGCTAGGCTCTCACCTAGCTGGGAGGGCTGGAAGTCACTCGGTGTCATCCTTATACCTCGAGCAGATCCCTCTGTCAGGCTCTCACCTAGCTGGCAGGGCTGGAAGTCACTCGATGGTATCAGCCTCGGACCCCGAGCAGATCCCGCTGCCAGGCTCTCACCTAGCTAGCAGGGCTGGAAGTCACTCGGTGTCATCCTTAGACCTCGAGCAGATCCCGCTGTCAGGCTATCACCTAGCTGGCAGGGCTGGAAGTCCCTCGATGGTATCAGCCTCGGACCCCGAGCAGATCCCGCTGTTAGGCTCTCACCTAGCTGGCAGGGCTGGAAGTCACTCAGTGTCATTCTTAGACCTCGAGCAGATCCCGCTGTCAGGCTCTCACCTAGCTGGCAGGGCTGGAAGTCACTCGATGGTATCAGCCTTGGGCCTCGAGTATATCCTGCTTCCAGGATCCCGTCTAGCTGGCAGGGCTGGAAGTCACTCGGTGTCATCCTTAGACCTCGAGCAGATCCCGCTGTCAGGCTCTCACCTGGCTGGCAGCGCTGGAAGTCACTCGATGGTATCAGCCTTGGACCCCGAGCAGATCCCACTGCCAGGCTCCCACCTAGCTGGTAGGGCTGGAAATCACTCGGTGCCATCCTTAGACCTCGAGCAGATCCTGCTGTCAGGCTCTCACCTAGCTGGCAGGGATGGAATTCACTCGATGGTGTTAGCCTTGGACCCCAAGCAGATCCTGTTGTCAGGCTCTCACCTAGCTGAAAGGGCTGGAAGTCACTCGATGTCATCCATAGACCTCGAGCAGATCCTGCTATCAGGCTCTCACCTAGCTGGCAGGGCTGGAAGTCACTCGATGGTGTCAGCCTTGGACCCCAATCAGATCCCGCTGTCAGGCTCTCACCTAGCTGGCAGGGCTGGAAGTCACTCGGTGTCATCTGTAGACCTCGAGCAGATCCCGCTGTCAGGCTCTCACCTAGCTGGCAGGGCTGGAAGTCACTCGATGGTGTCAGTCTTGGACCCCGAGCAGATCCCGCTATCAGGATCTCACCTAGCTGACAGGGCTGGAGGTCACCCAGGGAAGTCCTGCACCCCCCAGGTAGTGCCTAACAAACTTGGCCCTTCTAAGATTAAGAGGAGAGCTCAGTAGGGGCGAGTTCGGGCTTGTTAATTCAGCTCGGCCTCGGCAGAAGGGTGACGAGCCAGGACCTTGGACCTTGCTGATGGGAGGTGTATCCCGCCGAGACGCCTCCCCCCACTTTGTTTTTTTACTTGGATAAATTTAGTGAATTTGGTTTTCAGTTGATAAGATCATGGGCAGCCCGCGAGCGAGCTTTGGCGAGGCCTGAGAATTGCCGAACTCTCAAGATATGCTCTCAGGGGCGAGTCCTAATGACTATCCTACTCGCATTACCTATCTATGCGAGGTCGCAGGGGAGAGTTCTCGCAGACAAACAAGTCACGGTAGAGAAATCCTGCAAAAGAAAATATATGATAATGACATTACTATAATGGACAAAAGATATTATAATATTCTTTCATTAAGTAAAAATATTTACAGGTTGAGCTCGCCTCGGCGAGACTACAAGTTATATACATTTAGACCTCACCCCCCCCCCCCCAGATTGGTGGTCCTCCCCTCCTTCGGCTGACAGATCCTGGAAACACTTCCCGAACAGCGCGTCCAAACTGTCCTCCTTCTCACTGGGAGGCGTCGCCGGGAACAGGCTCAGCATCAGGCCCCGGGCCAAAATCTCCTTGCATCCCTCCACCAGCACTCCAGTGTCCTTCATCATCTGGAGGGTGCATTCAGCGGCCTGGATGGAGTTGATCCACAGCCTCTCGGCGAGGTTAGCCTCGCCAAAGATCCTCAGCCTCTTGTAAGGGAGGGTAGGATCGGCGCCGCTGGGCGGGAAGAAAATCTCCGCCTGACGGCAGACCTCGCAGCTAAGGTTTTGGTTCTCATCCTTTAGCTTCGCATTCGCCCCCTCAAGCTCGGCAAGCCGGGCGCGCAGCTGGACGATCTCCTCCCCCTGCTCGACATTGCGAGCCCGAAGCTCCCCGACGGCCTTGACATCCTGACAAAAGAAAAGTTCATTAGTGACAGCGCCAAATATTTCAAGTAAAAGAGGGAAAAGGAAGCCCGATACTCACCAATCCGCCGGTGGCCTGGGCGAGAAGACCCTCGGCGATGTCGAGCCGCCTCGTCTGGTCGGCAACCTTGTCCTTGGCGACGTCGCAGGCCTGCTCGGTTTTTTGGAGTTGGTTGCTAAGGCCGAAGCTGCGGCGGTCCAGCATGTGATGAAGCTTCGTGGCCCGCAGGTGGGCCTGCAGGCCATCATGGCCGAGCTGCCACAGGGTCATATTCTTGTAGGCCTCGATGTCCTCCTGGCCATAGAGGCCGAAGCCGAGGGCGTAAGAGTGCCGGTGGTGGGTTCGCGGTCATGCCAAGAAGGGTGCAGGGTGGAGATGGAGACCCGATGGGGCAGCTCATCCCACTGCACCATGGGCTCGCTCGCCGAGTCCTTCCACCCCCCCCCCCCCCCCGAAGCTGAAGAGGGAATGAAGTTTCAGCGCCCCGCGCTCGCGAACCGCCCTCTTCGCCGAAGGAGGTGGGGAGATCATCGTAGGGGGAACAGGAGCCTCGCCGCCCTTCTGCCCCTTGCTGATGATCTCCTTCAGCGGACTCTTCGGCGACGCGTCGGGGACGGTCTCAGGCGAGCTTATGTGCTGGGGGCTGGATTGATGTTGTTGATGTCGTTTCCCCCGCGGAGCGAGCACGGCTTTCTTCATCTTTTTTGGTAATTGCTGGCAGTGTGGCGGGTTCGATCCCATATCCTCAGAACGCCTCTTGCTGGAAGAGGGTTGGGGGAAGGCCGCCTCATCTCGACAGGCCGCCGCCGCCGCCTTCTCGTGAGTAAGGGTGTCCGGGTACAACCCCAAGTCCGCAAATGGCGGTTCACGGGAATTAGTCGCTCCCATGCAAGAAAAAACTTGGAAAAAGTTAGAAGATTTTCAACAGCAATATGGCGAGCTCGGCAACCTAGCGAGCTCGGCAACCTGGCGAGCTCAGCAATGTGGAGGGAACAATACCTTAGTCCGGGTAGGACGGGAAGAAGCGCGTCGAGGCCCCTTCGCAGGAAGGCAACCTTGAAGTCCTTGTGGAGAAAAAACTTATGGAGGTCGCCATCATTGCCGGACACGGCCGGGGGACGGTAGACCTCCTCGCCCTTCTACTGCGGCGAGTACGGGATGTTTCCAAGATCGCCCTTGATAAAGGTGATCTTGTTCATCCAGTTATGGTGCTTGTTTGCGATCTCGCGAACTTTGATCAGCGAGCCGCCGAAGTAGGCGACCCCATCCGGCGTCGCCTTATAAGAGAAGAGTTTCCTGAATACTATCAGGTTGAACTCAATACTCTCTCGCGGGAGATAGCTCGCGAACACCACCATTATGGCGATGGAGTTGGAGTTCAGCTGCGCATGCACCGCGCCATAATACTTCAGAATCTGCCGGATCTCCGGCCAGAGGGGGAGGCGCAACCCCACGTCAAAGTGAGAGATGGGGAAGGCGAGCTCGTCATCATAGAAGGTATTGATGGCCTCCCCCTGCCTCGGCCGGCGCGCCTCGAAGCCTGGAGGCACATGGTCGTGAACAAACTCGGCAAGCTCATCCTCGCTGGTGTGCCCTTCAAAGAAGCAGTAATCGGTGAAGTGCTGGGCGCACTTGGTGCGGCCATTAGCGTCGGGGTTGGTCTTGCCCATTCTCGCGAGAGAAGGCGGAGCGCGAGTAGATAAGAAGAAAACCGCAGGAAAAGAGAGAAAGAGTAAGAAGTAAAAGCAGCAGTACGGGGGTTGGTGGGGGGGGGCTATTTATAGAAAAAGTAATCAGAGGGTCAAACTGTCCAATCGGCCCAGCCCGCCAACCCCCAGCTCGCCGACTTCCGGCGCGTTCCAACCAAGGCTAAGTAAAATAAAAAGCAATATATTATTTGAATACCGCATGTCTAAGAATGTTTAAGGTTATTTATTACAAAGACCAAGTGCAGGAATAAGAAAGCGGGGCGCGCGGGCAGGGGGGAAACCAGGAGGCGAGTACCAGGAGGCTCGGCAAAAGAGCCGTCGTTTATCTACCCCGGCCTCGCACCCCCCCCCCCCCCCCGTCCCCCAGACTACCGCGCGCGGAGCAGCTCGCGGATCCTCTCTAAATTCCTCTGTGCCACTGAGAGTCCGTCATCTATCTCATCCAGAAGCCGAGAAGTGGATGTCAGCTCGCCAGCCTGACCGCTTTGTACCTCGTCAGCAAGACGCGCGTCGTCGCGTTGTAACGCCTCGTTGACCCCCCGCACCTCGCGCAGCCCGCACACTAGTTTATTGAAAAGCTTATCCTCCCGCCTCGTCAGCTCGCCTTGATCCACCTTGGGGCCCAGGTAAGAGTCCAGCGAGCTTGGGGAGGGGAGGGGAGAGTAATGGGCTGCCCGCGAAGATTCCTCTGCAGCGGATTGGCTGGGGGGAACTGTGGAGTCAAACATCAGCAAAAGGAGGTATGCTGGAAAATCGCATGAGGAAGGAATCCAGGAAAAGTTTACCTGATGAGCTCGGCAATGCAACGGAGATGAGGGGAGGGATAAACCTCAGATCCTTCCCGCGACCTGGCACGCGCTTTCCCGGTGAGAGAAGCTCGAATCCCAGGATGGGGATGGTTTCAAGACCCGCCCCCGTGGTCACGACAGCTTGCTGGGGAGAGCGGGCGCGCACCGGCGAGCTCGGCCTCTGCGAGTTCACCCCCAAGGTCCCAAAGGGAGGGTACGGGTCCCGGGGACGATTCTCCAGAGTCATGAGTCGCGAGTCCCCAAGAGTGGTCTTGGCTCGCGGGATGGTGTCTCGCGGCGCGGCATCCTCCGCACCATCAGGGTGGCTGTCTGGGCCGTCGCAGATCTCGACAATATTCCTCCCCTTTTCAGGGGCAGGCAGAGTGGAGTAGTCGGTCCCGTGCTCCAAGGTGGTCCTCAGGTCATCATAGATGGGCTCAGCTGCCTGAGGGAATGTTTTCATCTTCTTGGAGTTAGGTTCGGCAGAGCCACCCTGTGGCACGGCAGTTGGGACCGCTGTCAGGGCGGCTACGCAAGCAGTTGAGGTCTAGCGGGTGCGCATGAGCCGCTCTTGAATCTCCTTGGGGATCGGCATCTTAGCAGGATTAGAGCAAATCGAATTGCAAGAGTCAGGCAGGTATGCAGGTGCATATATATAGGCACATGTGGACCCCACCCGAAGATTCCCTCCAGTCCACCCCGCACTCGCCGAACACTTGGGGTTGGATGTTTCTTTCCGAGCTTTGTCAAGCTCAAAAAGAGCGGGGATTATGTACAACCCCGTATCCGGCGAGTGAGGTCGCCAAGAGCCAGACCGGTCGGTTCAGTTCGTGCAAGCAACAGGCGAGCCCAGCAGAGCAATCTGAAGAATGTGGGCGAGCACGGCATGGAGAATCCGAACCCGAGCTCGGCATTCGTCGACCGCGAGCTCGGTATTTGCCGAGCTAAGTCAAGACTCGTCGGGGTGAGATCAACTAATGGAGGCCGACGGATGGGCGAGCTCGTCGTCCCAGCTTGCGCTCTCGCAACGGAGCTCGGCAATAGTAGGCGAGCCGGATCTGCCGAGGTGGCCAGGCTCCCCAGCTCGCCTGGATCCATGAGGTACTTTTTACTGTTTTGCCCCCACTGGTCTGCCCATCGCCCTTCAAAACAGCGGAGTTTGGCTGTTGGCAGACCCAACCAAGGGTATTTTGGTAACTTCAGGTCAGTTCAGTTTGGTTATTGGCAGTTCAGATTCTGAAAACTATAAATAGGACCCAAGGGGTACCACAGAAGGCAAGCTTCATGTGCTCTCTTGCTCTAGTTTTCAAGTGATTTCCGAGGGTACCTTAGCTCGGCCTTTGGCTAAGTAGGGGAAGCGCTCTCAGATCTTCCGGGTGTGTGGTGGGTCCTCCCCGCCGATCGCTTGGGTCTGTTTTCCCTTATTTCTTTTTTGTTTTGCTTGCAGGAGTGAAGTAGGCGCGCGATCACCCCTTCCCCAAGGGTGAACTCCATAGGAGACCGTTTTTCGATTTTAACACTTAGAGTCAACACTACATGGACCAGCCATCAATAGACTGCAGAAGACTCAAGATTTAGAGAAATTTCAAAGACTCAGAAAATGAGTTCGATGTTCGTCGAGCTCAGGTCGACGATAGTCGTGCTCAGCTCGACAAACTCATAGAAAATTCTCTGAGCTGAGCTCGACGAACTTAGTTCTCAGGTCGACGATTTCTGGGTATTCTACTTCAACATTTTATTCCAGAAACATCTAAATATTCTAAGTCCAGAATCATACTCCAGTCGACGAATTCATCTTCTCAGCTCGATGAAGTTAGACCACATTCCTGGCAAGCTTTATCAAGTAGCAGTTAGAAGTTCTCAGCACGACGAAACTAGTTCTCAGGTCGACGAACCTAGTTCTAAGGTCGATGATTTCTGGACACTCTACTTCAGCATTCTAAAAGTCCAAGAAACATTTCACTGAACTCCAGTCGAAGAACTTAGATTCTCAGCTCGACGATCTAGATGCACAGAATTGGCAAGGTTCCAGAGAAAGCAGTTATCTATTCTCAGGTCGAAGATCTTGGATCTCAGGTCGACGAACAACTATTATCTGGTCGACGAATATATCTTCTAAGCTCGACGAACTCTAGACCTAGCTCGACGAATTCTGTTCTCTGCTTAACAATTTCTGTGGAGATCCAGACATGGACTTTTCCTCTCCTCTGTCCCTTAGTTTATTGCGATAATTCCTGAGTAATCAATGCTTAACATTCTCTGAATATTACCGTTAGACACAACATTGATTATGGACATCATCAGGATTATTGCTTGCCGTTTTTCAATGGGACAGTTGGGGAAATCAATCAATGCAAATATTCTCCAGGCCGTCAGCATTGAATGAAGGAAGAAATTCAAAATTCAGAAGGAAGATTTCATGGAAAATATAAAAAGGATTTTTCCTCTTTCTTCCACAAGACAGTGTTTAGGGCTTTTCTTCTTCCTTCTCGTCTGAACACAGAGAACAACATATACCGGGCAATAACACAGTAAAGATACAAGAAGCCCTAGCCCTTGACTAGAGAAATTACAGCAAGCTGAAGAAGAAGATGAACATACATTCAAATCAAGAGTCTTCTTCCTTCTTCATCTCAGGATTCTTTAAAGGACAACAAACACTCTATCTGTGAAGAAGCTCCTGGATACATGCTGGTCAAGGCTGAAATATTGACGGCCTACTCACCCTGTAGCAGGGCACAAATCTTCTTGAGTTCAATATCTCAGGGGGAGCTTTTGCTAACATCATATATCCACTAAGTCTTTTCTGTTGTATTTGAGAAAGAGAAGACACCATCACTCTCTCATCCCCAAATGTAAAAAGGGTCCTTTAACTCCCTTCAAAAGTTATTATTGGTTGCAAGTCTCCAGATCAAAAGACTGGGGGTTGGTTTTTGAGCACCTGATCAAAAGCTCATTGGTGGAAGTCACCTAATCAAAAACATGAGTGGATTCCTACCAGGGTGGTAGAAGAGTGGATGTACCCAGGTTGGGGAACCACTATAAAATTCTTGTGTTGTCTGGTTGCACTTTTTCTTTTGTTCTTGCTGTGGCTGTGATAGTTAGGTTTTGCTGTGCATGTGATAGTGCTAGATTAATTTATTTTAGGTCTTCTTTTATTTACAGTAAAAAGTTTTTAAGTTTTCAAGATACTCTATTCACCCCCTCCCCCCCCCCCTCTAGAGTATTTCAGATCTAACCCTTACTTTCAATTGGTATCAAAACAAGTTTCCTTTGGTTGTACAAACTAACCCTTGAACCAAAAGATCCTTTGTTAGATCTATTTTTATTTTATTTCTACTAGGATTATATACAAAGCATGGCACAGAACAAAGACTATGCAAGCACCAGACCTCCAGTGTGAAACCTAAATAAGTTTGCCATCTGGAAGGCAAGAATAAAATTATATATGAATTCTATTGATGAGGACATCTACAACTCTATTTTGACAGGTCCTCCTCAAGCAACTGCCTCTACATCTACAACAGCTTCAAGCACTAATGCAGTTCCACCACCTGAGTGGACTTAAGCACAAAAGAAAGCCAAGGTTGTTGATGCCAAGGCCATGAATATTCTGGCCCAAACAATGTCTGATGACATTTTCCAAAAAGTGGCAGAATGCACATCAGCTAAGGCTATTTGGGACTCTCTCAACCAAATGGTAGCTGGATTAGCTGATGAGAGGAAAGATAGAAGATCCAATCTCATATCCCAATATGAGAACTTCAAGAAAGATGAAGCAGAATATGTTGCAGATATGTACAACAGGCTGAGCTCAATCATCAATGAGCTGAAGACCTTGGATAAGGACATCATCCTCACTGAGGTGAATGACAAAATCCTTATGTGCTTCCCAAGCTCATGGGATTCAAGGATTTGTCCAATCAAGGAGGCCAGAAGCTTAAATGAGATTTTCACTGAATCTCTTTTGGGAAAGATCAAGTCATACGAGCAGCTCATTAAATCGAGAGAAGTAGCAGAGCAAAGGACACCTACACTAGCAAGGAAGGAACACAACCTGGCATTCAAGGTTGTTGAAGAATCTGAAGCCTCAACAGTCAATGAAGAGTTGATGAGTCTCTTTTCCAAGAGATTTTATAAAATGGCAAGGAAAGATTTCAGAAGAAAGACATCCAGGCACGGTGACAAGCCAAGGTATGACAAAACTCCTACTAAAGAGGTAGTTTGCTTTGGCTACAGGAAACCTGGACACTTCATCTCAGAGTGTCCAGAGAATAAAAAGAAAGAAAGAAGAAGAGAGAAGGATTCAAGAAGACAGCAAAGAAGCAGGCCTTCCTCCAGCAAATATAAAAAGAAGGAGAAAGGCTTTGTAGCTGAATTTTGGAGTGAAACTTAAGATGAATCCACATCCTCCAGCTCCAGTGAAGAAGAAGAAGAGGCAAGGGCCAAGGAAGTCTGCCTCATGGCCATTGATGCCTCTAGAAGTCAATCAGATGAAGAAGATGCATCTGACAATGAAGAAGCTTCTGAATCAGAAGCTGATCAGGTGAAGAGTTGTCCAGTTGTTAATCAACTATGGTATCTGGACAGTGGATGCTCCAAGCACATGACTGGCAACAAGGACAACTTACACAATTACAAGTCCAAGCTGGTACCAAAGGTAATCTTTGGTGATTCAAAGTGTGGCCAGTCTGAAGGCTATGGATAAGGATTGGAGCAGTCACCTTCAAGAAGTGACATATATAAGTGGACTCAAGCATAACCTCATCTCCATAAGATAACTATGTGATGAAGGTTATCAGGTACACTTCAACTCAAAATCATGTATTATTTATAATAAAGAAAAACAAATTGTTTTAATTGGAAATAGACAAGATAACATATACATAGTAGATTTTATTTCTACAAAATCAGATATTTGTCTGCTTAATATTGTTTGCAATCAAAATGAATTATGGCATAAAATGCTAGGACATGTTAACATGAAAAATATTGCTAGGCTATCTAAAGACAACCTTGTGAGAGGTTTGTCTTCTGGTCCTTACAAGAAGAAAGGCCTCTATAGGGCTTGTCAACTAGGCAAGCAAACTAAATCTAGTTTTAAGTCAGTTAATAAAAGTGATTGACCTTGGATCTTGTACTTGCTACACATGGATCTCTTTGGACCCATTGTTGTACAAAGCCTAGGAGGGAAATCCTATCCTCTAGTCATTGTAGATGACTTCTTAAGATTCACTTGGGTGTTCCTTCTTAGATCTAAGTCAGATACATTCAAAGTTCTTACAGATTTTCTCAGGACCATACAGATTGAGTACTCTACTCATGTTGCATTGATCAGAAGTGATCATGGTATAGAGTTTGAGTCTCTTCTTATGCATGATTTCTGTGAGAAGGAAGGTATCAGGCACTACTTCTCAGCTCCTAGAACTCCCCAACAAAATGGGGTAGCAGAAAGGAAGAATAGAATCTTGATTGAAGCTGCAGGCACATTACTTGCAGATGCTTACATGCCACTATCCTTTTGGGCAGAGGCTGTAAGCACAGAAAATTATGTACTGAATAGAAGTTTGATACATAAACTTAAGAATAGGACTCCCTATGAATTACTTAAAGGGAAGAAACCTAAAATCACCTATTTTAAAGTATTTCGCTGCATATGTTATATACATAATAATAATAAGAAATATGTTAGAAAGTTTGAAGCTAAAGCTGAAGAGAGAATTTTTCTAGGATACTCCCAAGTAAGTAAAGCTTATAGGGTGTTCAACAAATCATCTTTAAAAATTAAAGAATCAATTCATGTAACTTTTGATGAAACTAACATGTTTTATAAGGAGAAAGATATTTCTACTAGTAACACTTTGCAGGTACCTCACTTGTGTGAGAAAATGGGTGAGTTGAACCTTCCACAAGAAGTTATAGCACCACCAACTCCACAAGCTGAAGAAGACAGTGAAGAAGAACCCTTGGAAGAAGTTGAACTTCATTCAACAGTAGACATAATTCCACAAGAGGAATTAATTCCAAATGTTGTTGCTGAACAAACTCCACCCACTGATCTTGTCACACTAAGGGATCACCCTAGATCTCAAGTGATTGGAGACATATCAGTAGGTGTACAGACAAGGCATCAACTCAACCAAGATGTGATGCATGTTTATTTTCTCACTCAAGTTGAGCCTCAATCCATAAAAGATGCTGAGCAAGATCCCCACTGGATCATTGCAATGCAAGAGTAACTCAACCAATTTGAGAGATGTAGAGTTTGGGATTTTGTTCCAAGACCCAAAGACTACCCAGTCATTGGAACCAAATGGGTATATAGAAACAAGCTTGATGCCAATGGTGCAATTGTGAGGAATAAGGCTAGGCTTGCTGCTCAAGGATATAGGCAAGAAGAAGGCATAGACTATGATCAAACCTTTGCACCAGTTGCAAGGTTAGAAGCAATCAGAATCTTCCTTGCCTACGCTGCCTACAAGAAGTTTAAAGTCTACCAGATGGATGTGAAAAGTGCCTTTCTAAATGGAGTACTGAAAGAAGAGGTTTATGTTGAACAACCTCCAGGTTTTATCCCTCCAACTCATCCCTCATATATTTTTATATTGCATAAAGCTCTTTATGGTTTAAAGCAAGCTCCAAGAGCTTGGTATGATACCTTAGCTAACTTTTTGATAGAGCATAAATTCATTAGAGGCATTGTAGATAAAACATTATTCACTAGGCACCATAAGGACCAAACCTTGTTAGTACAAATCTATGTGGATGACATCATATTTGGGTCTACTGATTCTAAACTATGCAAGAGGTTTTCTGACCTCATGCATTCTAAGTTTGAAATGAGTAGCATGGGTGAGCTCTCCCACTTCCTTGGTCTCCAAGTGAATCAGCTACCTGATGGCATCTTCATCTCCCAGGCTAAATATGCTAAAGAGCTTCTTAAAAAGTTTGGGACGGCTGATGCCTCAGCAAAGAAAACACCTATGGCTACTAATGCTGTAATAGACACTGATGAACATGGGAAACAAGTTGATCAAAAATTATATAGGGGCATTATTGGGTCTCTATTATATCTTACCGCTAGCAGGCCTGATATAATATTTGCCACATGTCTTTATGCTAGGTTCCAAGTGAACCCTAAAGAATCTCACCTAGTTTTTCTAAAAAGAATTTTGAGATATATAAAGAGTTGTCCTAGTCTAGGCCTTTGGTATCCTACTAAGTCAGAATTTGATTTAATTGGATATTCAGATGCTGACTTTGCTGGATGCAGGGTAGACAGGAAAAGTACCTCAGGAACTTGTCTGTTCCTAGGTATGAGATTAGAGTCTTAGTTCTGCAAGAAACAATCATCTGTGTCCACATCAACTGCTGAAGCAGAATACATTGCAGCTGGCAGTTGTTGTTACCAGATGTTGTGGATTCAAAACCAACTCCCAGACTATGGGTTCAACTTAAATAATTCAACTCTCTTATATGATAACACAAGTGCTATATCCATAGCATAGAATCCAGTCCATCACAGTAGGACTATACATATAGACATTAAGCATCATTTCATTAGAGAGTGTGTAGACAAAAATAAAATCAAAATTGTCTATATCTACACTGATCTACAAAGAGCAGATATTTTCACCAAACCCTTGGATGAAAGAAATCACTTGTTCTTTATAAATCAGCTGGGCATGATCAATGGAGAAGCTTTGATTTAACTTCTGTCTACACTCGACGAATTTTTCAAAGTTCGTCGAATGGAGCTTGACGAACTGGGAAACGTTCTTGAGATATTCGTCGAACGGAGATCGACGAACTCTCTGTGAGTGAAGTTGTTTTCGTCGAACGGAGATCGACGAATCGACTTTAGAAAACTTTCGCCAAATGGAGCTCGACGAAATGTTTTCAAATCTTCAGACTGAGCTCGACGAATTATTTAACTACAAATTACTTCGTCGAACTCAGATGTAAGAATTATTTATTTTTTGTGGAACGAAGTTTGTCGATTCATATTCTGAAAAATCCTATATCTAGGTTTTTCTTCGACCTCCATCCCGCACTTTCAGTTCCCTTGCACTTGATCTTCGTTTTTCTCTTGCAGGTGAACTAATGGCGATTCCAGCGTGCAGTCTTGCAGCGATGAAATTCGATACAAGATTTGATGTAGATTTTGAATCATTTCAACACTCCGACCCAATCTTCTTGGATATTCTAAAACTGCTTGAAGAATAGCAGTTGAAATAGTTGATGACAACCAGGATCAAGCTCGCCAGTGTAGAAATCAGAGAGTGGGTCTACACTTCCTCCACCATAGATGAGAACTCTATGACTGGCACAATCTCTGGTAATGCTGTTTCACTTACCCCTGCCATCTTGACAGACATTTTTGGATTAATAAATGGTGAAGAGGAACTTGAAATTGATAATGAATAATTTATTGAAATGCTGAATAAAATGGGTTATTCTGGAGAAACCCCAAATAAATTGTTGAAAAAAAACACCTATCTGCTGAGTACAAATTTCTAGCAGATATTGTGGGGAAAGTACTGCTGGACAAGCACACTGCCCATGATTACATAACCAGGCATCAGTTCCTGGTAATGTGTGTTGTGGTGAACAAGAAGCCTGTGAACTGGGCTTAAATTATGTTTGAATTGATAAACAAAAAGAACACCAAAAAGGAGGTTTGTTTTGGAAGAATTCTAGGAATCCTCTTGAAGGAAAAGGTTGCTGAATCCCTGGTCACCCTGACCATATTCATAAATGCCTCCAAGAGGCTCACCTGTGCCCTCTTTGGCAGGTGGGAGAGGAACATAACCAAGCCCTCCAAGGCTTCTTCCTCTTCGTCAAGGCCTTATGAGAGCACTAGGGCTGATCCAGCCACTTCCCACCCTACTGAAGATATCACTCCTCCATCTCCATCACCTCCAGCCATCCAAACTTATCCTCAGATGGCACACCAAATCCCCTCCACAGTCCATACCACAATCCACACTCCCATACCTCCATCATCCCCAATACATACATCCCCCACTCATATTCACTTTCATACATCCCCTTCCACCCAACATGGTACATCAGTTCCATCACACACTCATACTCACTCTCCTACTTCATCTCTCCATGGTACGCCAACTATATCAACACCTTCATCTCCCTTACCTCACCATCTGGACACCATCCCCCTCTTCAATCTACCTTCATCCCCCTCCATACCTCTACTCCTCCAGATGAACACATGACAGATACTCTACCTCCTCCTCCACGATCAACTACCATCCTAACTCATATCTCCACTGAGCCACCCTCAGCATTCCTACCCATGGACCCCTCTATTATTCCCCCCTTCTAGCACTTATCACTCCCCTCCTCAAAAATCTTATAGCAGAGGATATTTCACCTCTAGCTTCCTCTATCTCTTTACTTGTTGATGCCATCTCTGCTCTCTCTACTCCTCCATCTTCAGTCAGGGGCCTGGCTCCAGTTCCCACTGAAACCAGGAAGGGGGAGATGCTCTATGAAGAAGTAGCAGTAGTAACAGTAGAAGCAGCAGTAACAGCAGCAGCAGTAACAACAACAGCAGTAACAGCAGAAAAAGAAGCAGTAGAAGCAGAAGCAGAAGCAACAGCAGATGCAGATGCTGATAAAGAATTATTTGATTTAATTAATTTTATTGAGTCTGATATGGATCTGGATGAGCATGTCCCAGAGGAAATAACAACTAATGGTGATTACATTATAAATCCCACTGTTGATCTGATGAATCTGTTGAAAGTTTTTGATACAGTTTATTTGAGTGGACTTCCAGAGTATAGTACAAAACCATCTTTGGCTATAGTCCCTTATACCTCACCAATAAGCCCCAAGATTGCAAAGCAACTTAAGGCTACTTTTGTTGTTCCAGAAGCTCTAGTCCTACCATCTCCTCCCAAATATGCTTCCCGCATTATTGCATCCCCTCCAAAAATTATTTCTGCTCCAACCTTCATAATGGATGACACTCTAATGCCTGATCTTGATGAATTGATCATGGCTGATATAGAAGAAGAGAGTAGATCAGTTGTTGAAAGCACTGATATATGCAGTTCTCCTGTTCCAGCTCCAACTCTTTCTCCAGCTCCTCCTCAGGATGAAAAGCCCATTGATAAATCAGTACTAAAAGCTATTGATGCTTTGTATGATGCTCCTCAAGACTCAGATGATGAGGATGATGATGAAGAGGACTCTGATGATGAGCCTAAGAAAAAGAAAGTCTCCAAGAAAAGAAAGGCTCCTCCACATCCTGCCACAAAACCAAATCCAGCAAATGACACTCCATATTATATACTGCAGAAAATCACACCTTATAAGGGCATGCTAGCATGGATGTGGCTGTCCAAGAACCAGCAAAAACAGAGAAAGAAAAGCAGGAAGTACTCACCTCCTCCTCAGAGATATAGAAAGGACCCTCCTCCTCCTCCTCCACCTGCTGCTGGTGCTTCAAGTTCTTCAAATCAGAGGACTACCCGGTATCAAACATATCAGAGACATCAGGGTAGGTCCTCCTCTTCTTCAGGAAGTAGCTAGCAGAGGCATTATTCATCAAGCAGACAGTAACAACAACAGCAACATCAACAACAACAGCAACACATCACTGAACATCAAAAAGCTGAAAGCCCAAAAAGTCCTGCCTCCCCTCCTGTACCTTTTGAAGATCCAAAAACAGCTACAACTACTAGGATGGTCAGATTCCAAGAGTTGGTTGGCCTATCCATGATCAACAAGGCAAAAGATGAAGGAATGAATCCTTCTCAATATTCAACCATGTCCAAATACAGGAAGGAGGAACTCAACAGGTTTGCTAAAGCTAATAAATTTTTTAATATTGATGATTATATGAAACTGAATCCTGAAGTTGTAGTGCCAAGGGCTACCTCCCTTAATATCATTGGAGTTGCTGACATGACAATGACAAAGACACAAGCAGCTAATCCAAACAGGGAGATCAAGTTTACTCAGCCAGGTGAAAGAGCAAAAGAAGAAGAAATAAATTGTGAACTTTTTTTAGTCTTTCTATTATTCTAAAACTGCTTATTTATGTCTTGATACAAAGCTCTCTGTATATATATATCTGCTGCATTTGTTAAAAGTTTCCGGCCAGATATATATTTTATTGCTTTGTATATTTTGCATGTCTGTAATTAGTGATCTCACCCAAATAGGTGGAGATCGTTGGATCACTAGTTGGATTTGGGCTAGGTTCACTAAACTAGGATGTTTGACCCAACATGTATAGTTAGGGTCATGTTTGTGTCCTAGAGTCTAGTCCATGTCCTTAGAGTCAACACTACATGGACCAGCCATCAACAGACTGCAGAAGACTCAAAACTTAGAGAAATTTCAAAGACTTAGAAAATGAGTTCGACGTTCGTCGAACTCAGGTCGACGATAGTCGTGCTCAGCTCGACGAACTCAGAGAAAATTCTCTGAGGTTAGCTCAACGAACTTAGTTCTCAGGTCGATGATTTCTGGGTATTCTACTTCAACATTTTATTCCAGAAACATTTAAATATTCTAAGTCCAGAATCATACTCCAGTCGACGAATTCATCTTCTCAGCTCGACGAAGTTAGACCACATTCCTGGTAAGCTTTATCAAGTAGTAGTTAGAAGTTCTCAGCTCGACGAAACTAGTTCTCAGGTCGACGAACCTAGTTCTCAGGTCGACGATTTCTGGACACTCTACTTTAGCATTCTAAAAGTCCAAGAAACATTTCACTGAACTCCAGTCGACGAACTTAGATTCTCAGCTCGACGATCTTGATGCATAGAATTGGTAAGGTTCCAGAGAAAGCAGTTATCTATTCTCTGGTCGAAGATCTTGGATCTCAGGTCGACGAACAACTATTATCTAGTCGATGAATATATCTTCAAAGCTCGACGAACTCGGGACCCAGCTCGATGAATTCTGTTCTCTGCTCAATGATTTATGTGCAGAACCAGACATGGACTTTTCCTCTCCTCTGTCCCTTAGTTTATTGCGATAATTCCTGAGTAATCAATGCTTAACATTCTCTGAATATTACCGTTAGACGCAGCATTGATTATGGACTTCATCAGGATTATTGCTTGCTATTTTTCAATAGGACAGTTGGAGAAATCAATCAATGCAAATATTCTCCAGGCCGTCAGCATTGAATGAAGGAAGAAATTCAAAATTCAGAAGGAAGATTTCATGGAAAATATAAAAAAGATTTTTCCTCTTTCTTCCACAAGACAGTTTTTAGGGCTTTTCTTCTTCCTTCTCGTCTGAACACAGAGAACAACATACACAGGGAAATAACACAGTAAAGATAGAAGAATCCCTAGCCCTTGACCAGAGAAATTACAGCAAGCTGAATAAGAAGAAGAAGAATATACATTCAAATCAAGAGTCTTCTTCCTTCTTCATCTCAGGATTCTTCAAAGGACAACAAACACTCTATCTGTCAAGAATCTCCTGGATACCTGTTGGTCAAGGCTGAAATATTGAAGGCCTACTCACCCTTCAGCAAGGCTCAAATCTTCCTGAGTTCAATATCTCAGGGGGAGCTTTTGCTAACATCATATATCCACTAAGTCTTCTCAGTTGTATTTGAGAAAGAGAAGACACCATCACTCTCTCATCCCCCACTGTAAAAAGGGTTCTTTAACTCCCTTCAAAAGTTATTATTGGTTGCAAGTCTCTTGATCAAAAGGCTTGGGGTTGGTTTTTGAGCACCTGATCAAAAGATCATTGGTGGCAGTCACCTGATCAAAAACCTGAGTGGATTCCTACTAGGGTGGTAGAAGAGTGGATGTACCCAGGTTGGGGAACCACTATAAAATTGTTGTGTTGTCTGGTTGCACTTTTTATTTTGTTCTTACTGTGGCTGTGATAGTTAGGTTTTGCTGTGCATGTGATAGTTCTAGATTAATTTATTTTAGGTCTGATTTTTATTTACAGCAAAAAGTTTTTAAGTTTTCAAGATACTTTATTCACCCCCCCCCCCTCTAGAGTATTTCAGATCTAACCCTTACTTTCACGGTTAAGCAGACAAGGTTTTGCTGCAGAGTCTGCGGGTTGCTGTCTAAGTCCTGGTTAGCCTTTGGCGACAAGGCGGACTGGGTCGTTGTCCGGCCTTGGTGATTCTTTGGTGGTCTGGCTATCCTACACATGTCGCAGCGGACTGGATGTGTATCCGTGGCTTGCGGATACACTTGTTCTTGCCGCGGGATGAGGCGGTGATCCTATCACCTAGGGCGGTGACCACACTCCTCATCGTTCCTATAAATAAGACCTCTCGTCACATCAATTATATGCGCGAATGAACAGTAAGTGAACTCGCGAATAGTTACTGCGGACTGGATTTTGGTATCCGCGCGTGTTGAAGGAGTTGACCGGTTTGTGATGTGCAGGTTCTGCGGATAGAGCTGGAAAGTCAGGACTTGTCTTTGATTGCAGTCAGGGATAGTGTAGACTCTGTGGTTAACAACAGGCGGTAAACAGCAGGTCGCAGACAGCGACCAGACGGTCTTCTCTTTGGCAACTATTTTCCCGATTCAATAAGTCGTCTGCTTCAGGAGGCCTGTTCAGTTCGTCATCAGCAGCTTGTACGGTCTAGCAGCTAGGCGTCCTCGTGGTTAGGCGACTTGCAGATCGATGTCTAGAGCTGAGCATTGTAATAACGGGAAGTCTGCGCGCCTTGGTTTGCGGTCTGGCGACCTGGCGGGCCATGTGGACTCCATAGTGTAGTAGTAGAACCGGCGGTTACTTGTTCAGTCTGCGCGATTTGATTTGCCTTGTAATTGTTCTGCTTTCCCTTTGGTTATTTTGGTGAATCATGTCTCGCCATATATGCCTCGCTTTGTAAGAAAACTGCTATTATCAATAAAGACTCTTATTGTTGCATGTGTCTCTGGTTGAGTTTTAACTTTCTAGTTGAGATAACCCCAGCTCATTCCAAGATCCGGAAAATTCAACATGGTATCATAGGGTGAAGGTTGGAGTGGTTAAGCAGTGATCAACTAGAAGTTGTTGTTGCTCTTGTGAAGAGGAATCCAGTGTTAGAGCCATGGAAGCAGGATTTGTGAGAGGTCTTGGTATTGAACTCCTAACACAGACTAACTTTAAGAAGTGGAAGTCTTGTATGACGTGCTATATTCTTGGCGAGGACCTTTGGGAGGTGGTGTGTGGAGCAGAAAGTATTGGATCTTACGACGCCCTTAGAGGGGGGGGGGGTGAATAAGGGTTAAATAATTTTTCTTATGCTAAACAAACTTTACTTGGTGAATCAAACAATGCTAGTAGAAATTATGGAATGAAGACTAATTTTTCATAAGCAAACTTAAGCACTTTGAAATATAGAAAAGCTAAGATATAACAATTTATTTCAAAAGTACTAAAGTGGATACAATGTGTCTCTATAGATCTAGAGACCAAGGCTTATGAAAACATACAATATACTTATGTTCTCGCCGGTCCTTCTACCAAGAACCGGCATGCTAAAGCGTATCTCTTCCTAGATCTTATTACTAGCCTCCCCTAGATCTACCTTGACCTAGACGTTGCACATAAGGCAATGATTTCTCCCTAAGCCACACAAGGACTTGGACGCCACGCACAAGGAGGCGGTTTTTGCTAAGCCACACAAGGACTTAGACACCACGCACAAGGCGGCGATTTCCCCTAAGCCACGCAAGGACTTAGACGCCACGCACAAGGTGGAGATTTCTCCTCTCAAATACAATAGGTTTACAATAGGAATAAAACAAGAAAATTCAAAAACTTCTAAAAAAACTCCCTTTAAACAAATTGCTGATGATGACGACAAATCCTATCAAGAGTTGCTTTGAATGCTGCATGCGTGTCGTCAATCTTTTACGCTTCGACCTTCTTGAGAATATGGAGTAAATCTGGAATCTGGAGCTCTCTGGTTCGTCTAAACAGGAAGGTGCACTATAGGTAATGAAATTCGTGATCTACTCAGAAAATTGAATGGCTTTTATACATTGGCGATATCGCCTAACGACACTGGGTATCGCCACCTGGCGATATCGGTAACTACTGCCACATGTCCCACGAGCGCCTCATTTTCACATCGCAAATTCATCGATCGTCGAATGTGGACTGTCACCTGGCCACACTGGGTATCGCCAACTGGCGATAGAGATAACCGCCGCCACGTGTCCCACGTACTGCTGATTTTGTCATAGGTGATTCAATGAATGTTGTTTATTGATCGTTGAGCGCAGAATTACCGATCGTCGCTGTTGTCGATGGGCGATACACAATATCGCCTAGCTATATCTTCTAATCACCAATGCAGATTCATCGAACGGAAACCGTCGAATGTCGACCGTTGAGCAAAGATTCTTCGAACGGTGATCGTCGATCGTCGAGCGCCACTATCTCCTATGGGCGATACTCTATATCACCTGGCGATATCTTCTAAACTCCAATGCAGATTCGTCGAACGGAAATCGTCAAGAGAAGATTCATCGAACGATGATCATCGATCGTCGAGCGCCACTGTTTGTAACGCCCCCTATCCGTCGCATAGCATATAGCAGTAGGTCCGGCCGGGGCCCGACGCCATATACCACAGACAGACCGGGTGGTTACGTATGGAAACCATCTAACCGTTCTAAACGTCCTACACAGAGCATTCTAGCGGAAGCAGTTTATAAGTTGCAAAACAAGAACCCAGCACAAGCATGAATGTCCACTAACATGATAATAGGAATGTTATTACAAAATACTCAAAAGTCGGCCTTAAGGCCGTACAAAATATTTCACTTGTCTTTTACATGATTTACAAACCTCGGCTCGCAGGCCGGCCATACATGAATAAAACATAAAACATTTCCACTTGGGCCTTCGAGGGCCAGCTTCGCAAAAAGGGCTTTAGCCCGCTATTGACCGCTTGGTCCAGCTGCACCTGCAAGCAAACAAACCACCGCACGGTGGCAAACAAGGCAACGGTCAGCAATGCTGACCAAATTATAACGATCCCGCCCCCAACTCGGGGCGGCGATGCTCCTTCCCTGCATTTCATTAGCATAAGCGAGCATTATAAATATAGCCATTTCATCACAGGCGGAGGCTCAACGGCCACACACCCCGTGCACTCAGGGCACATTCTTGGTGAACGCAGTCTAAGTCTGCCGACTCACCGCCATCCTCTCTTGGACGGCCAAACAATGAGCAGTTTGTCTTCCTGGCATGGGTCACGGTAATTAAAACCATAGACCGCCGAAGACCCTCATCTATGCCAACGGCCCTAATCCGAACGACATAGAGTGGGTACGGTTCCATCTAACCCGTGCTCACAACGCAACGGTAATTTAAACCATATGCGCCCGCAACAGTAATTTAAACCATATGCGCAGGTCAAACTTCTACCGAGTCCCATTTTCATCACAAGTCACATAACCCGGTTATGTTCAAGTTGGCTTCCAAGCCACCAAGTTGGCAAGACCTCGTGTCCGCCCAGTTTTCCGGGTGCACCTTTGGGTTAGTCCCCAAGGCTCCCTGCTGCAATCTACCGCGTAGAAAACCCGAAAACACCAAATAGCACAGAGTCTTCTCCGGCCTTATGCAATGCAACATCACCGATCCGGACTAACATGTCCGGGTAGGCTTCAACCAAAATGCCTATGTCCGTTCTCGCGTACGGACGCTAAACAACGGGGACTTTACATATCTACCCGAAGGAACGCCTCCAACTCTTCGCAAACTCGCGAGAGAGGGCTTCCTATGCTAAGAAAGAGAGCTATCATGCTCACAAGTGAGGATCGTTACCCTTGCGTTCCTCTTTGGCGCCATCGAAATGTAATCGGATGGAAATCACCGCACTTGCGTTGCCTCCGTGGATCCGGAGTCGGCTTGCGATTCGGAGCTCCGAAGCTCCTCCAATGGCGGATCTAGCTCCTCTTCTTCTTGCCTTAGCTCTTCTTTCTCCAAGGGTTTGGAGAGAGAACAAGTGGAAAAAGTGAGGGTTTTCTAAGTCAAAACCCGGGTATATCCCTTCAGGAACAACCCCCAGCCGTTGGATCTTCAGTCAAAGAAATGAACGGCTTCGATTCGGGACTGAAATGCCCAATCTGGACCGAACACGGCCTGGCACACGCCCGTGTCCAGGGCCGTGTGCCTCATTCGCCGTCAAAATCGAATCACCTGGAACCTCACACGGGTATCGAACACGCCCGTGTTCGAGCTGACACGCCCGTGTTCCATCTGACACGGCCGTGTAGCTGGCCGTGTACCCCATGATTTTCTCCCGTTTTCAACCCGAGCACTGCACGGGTTCTAGGACACGCCCGTGTCCTTGCCCGTGTCACCTTGACACGCCTGGGCTCCAGGCCGTGTACATGGTCTCGACACTTCGTGGCTAAGTGTCGACACGGGTCGACACGCCCTGCGACACGCCCGTGTCGCAGGCCGTGTGCCATGTCTCGACACACTATCGACACCAAAGTGTCGACTTCGCGGGACGAGTGTCGACACGGGTTGACACGCCCTGCGACACGCCCGTGTCGCAGGCCGTGTGCCGTGTCTCGACACAACGTCGAAGCACTGTGTCGACTTCACCGCTAAGTGTCGACACGGGTCGACACGCCCTGCGACACGCCCGTGTCGCAGGCCGTGTGCCCAGTCTCGACACAATGTCGAGACCAAAGTGTCGACTTCACGCCTTAGTGTCGACACAGGCTTGACACGCCCTGGGACACGCCCGTGTCCCAGGCCGTGTGCCTGCAGCCAGAACTCAAACTGGCCCAAATTATTCCCCTCTGCTCCTTTGAGTTTCGGGGCGTTACAACTCTACCCCTCTTAAAAGAATTTCGCCCACGAAATTACATAAAGGGAAAAACATGTACAAAACTTAAATTTGTACCCGAGCGAAACAACTCCGGATATTCGTCAAGCATCGTCTGCTCTCGCTCCCAAGAGAGCTCCTCACGACCGTAATTGTCCCACCGGACTTTGACCATCCTGATCTCTTTATTGCGTAGCCGCTTGACCTCCGAGTCCTCAATCCGCACGGGCTTGACTTTTGTCATTAGCCCACTATCCACCGGCACTTGATTGGCCGTGATCACTTGCGTAGGCTCTTGCACCGCCTTCCGAAGCACCGAAATATGGAATACATCATGTAAACCACTTAGCTCCACTGAAAGCTTCAGCCGATAGGCCGCTTCTCCTACTCGCTCCAGAACCTCGAACGGTCCAAGGTACCTCGGGCTTAGCTTTTTCAATCGTCGCACCCGCGAGACACCCTTGAACGGCTTGATCTTCAAGTATACATAATCGCCCACAGCGAACTCCACGTTCCTGTGCTTGGCATTATAGTACTTTGCTTGCCGGTCCTGAGCGATAAGCAACCTCTCCCGAATTGTCCTTACCAAAGAAGTAGCATCCTCCACTTCCGATAGCTTATACAACTTCGACTCGCCCGTTTCTAACCAAGACAACGGCGTGCGACATCGTCTACCATAAAGGGCCTCGAAAGGCGCCATCTGAATACTTTCTTGGTAGCTATTGTTGTATGCGAACTCCACCAAATAAAGGTGGTCCTCCCATTGCTTTCCAAAGTACAAGACACACATGCGAAGCATGTCTTCCATGGTTCTGTTGACCCTCTCGGTCTGCCCATCAGTTTGCGGATGGAAGGCTGTGCTAAACTTCAGCTTTGTTCCCAACATTTGCTGCACCAGCCTCCAATCATTGGACGTGAACCGCCCATCACGGTCACTCACGATGCTACGGGGCACACCATGAAGCCGCACTATGTTATCCACATAAAGCTTTGCCAGCTTCTCCACCGGATCATCCTTCCTATGCGGAATAAAATGCGACACCTTTGTTAATCGATCGACCACCACCCAAATGGCGTCGTTCCCCTTCTGCGACCTTGGCAAACCATGCACAAAGTCCATAGAGATGTCGTCGAATTTCCACTCCGGAATAGGCAAGGACTTAAGAAATCCTCCCGGCTTTTGGCACTCCGCCTTTACCAAGGCGCAAGTTTGGCACTTCGCTACATATAGCGCCACATCCTTTTTCAAGCCCGACCACCAAAACAGTTTCTTTATATCGCGGTACATCTTCGTGCTCCCTGGGTGAATCGAGTACTTGGTATGGTGTGCCTCGTACAACAACTCCACCCGTAAATTGCCCGCACTTGGGACGCACAAACGACCGTCTTTCCACAGCAATCCGTCCTCCACAACGAATTGGGAATTTGACCCATCCAGAGCCTCTATCATGGACTGCTTCATATGAGCATCCATATCCAAAGCCTGCCGAATCCGATCAGCCAGGTCATATTGGACTTCAGTCCAATTCAGCACTGCTTCAGCACTAGATTGTCTATCCACACAAACAATCTCCAACGCCTCCAGCTCCTGCACCAACCGCTCATCATGCACTGATAGCCAATTCGCTTGAGCTGGGGCTCGGCGACTCAACGCGTCCGCAACCGCATTCCCTTTGCCAGACACGTAGTGGATCTTGAAAGTATAGTCCCCCAGGAACTCCATCCACCTACGCTGCCGCATATTCAGATCCTTCTGATCAATCAGGTACTTCAGGCTCTTGTGATCGGTGTAGATATCAATCTTCACACCGTACAGATAGTGTCTCCACAGCTTCAAGGCAAAAATCACGGCCGCCAACTCCAAGTCGTGGACCGGATATTCCTCTCGTGCACTTTTAGCTGTCTCGAGCCATAAGCTATCACGCTGCCGTGCTGCAATAGCACGCAACCCAAACCGCTGCCCGAAGCATCGCTATATATCTCATAGCCTTCGGTTCCAACCGGCGAACTCAGCACAGGCGCCGTGGTCAACCGACACTTTAACTCCTCAAAAGCTCGCGCGCACTCCGGCGTCCAAATGAACTTATGATCCTTCCTCGTCAAAGTAGTGAGAGGTAACGCTATCCGCGAGAAGTTCTCTACGAAGCGCCTATAATAGCCGGCAAGCCCCAAAAAGCTCCGGACTTCTGCTACCGTAGCAAGCTCAGGCCACTCCCGTATCGCAACAATCTTCGTCGGATCCACAGCAATACCCTCTCCACTCACTATATGCCCGAGGAACGCCACTGAGGATAGCCAAAACTCGCACTTCGAGAACTTGGCATACAGCTGATTTCTCCTGAGTGTCTCCAACACCAAATGGAGATGCTTGAAGTGATCCTCCTCACATTGCGAGTACACCAAAATATCGTCGATGAAGACGATCACGAAATGGTCTAGGTACTCCCTGAACGTCCTGTTCATCAAATCCATAAATACTGACGGCGCATTAGTCAGCCCAAACGGCATGATCGTAAACTCATAATGCCCGTATCTCGTACTAAACGCTGTCTTCGGGATATCACTCTCCCTTATCCGCAGCTGATAGTACCCAGACTTGAGATCTAACTTCGAGTACACCGTCGACCCGACTAACTGATCAAAGAGATCGTCAATCCGGGGGATCGGGTACTTATTCTTCTCAGTCAGCTTGTTTAGCTCCCGATAATCAATACACAATCTCAAGCTTCTGTCCTTCTTCTTAACAAAGAGGACCGGTGCGCTCCAAGGCGAAGAACTCGGGCGCACATACCCTTGCTCCAGCAACTCTTGTAGTTGAACTTTCAGCTCTGCCATTTCCTTAGGCGCTAGCCGATACGGAGATCGTGACACAGGCTTTGCACCTGGCACTAGCTCGATCGTAAAATCTATCTCCCGTTGAGGCGGGGCTCCAGGAAGATCTGCGGGGAACACATCAGGGTATTCCGATACCACTGAAATACAATCCATCGCGGGCTTCGGCTTTGCAACCTCCACTAGTGTAAAGAACAGTTCTGCTCCGGCACGAACCGCCTTCACCACCTGAAGAGCAGACATCAACGTCTTGCTCGACCCCTTTAAGCCCGTAAAAGTCGTCTCACGACTTGCTCCCAGCTTTACTTCCTTGCTACCGCAATCTATATGGGCCTGCTGCTCCGAGAGCCAGTCCATTCCAAATATGACGTCGAACTCCACCAACGGAAGTAAGGACGCCCGCAGGTCAAACTCCTGCTCTCCAATACGAGTCTTAACCTCGCAGATTCTATCTGCTCGCATCGAACACCCATTTGGCAACAACACATCCAACTTATCCTTCGCCATCGAAGAAGGGACTCCGATGCGTAATATAAATCCTTCGGACAAGAAGGAGTGTGAAGCTCCCGTATCAAAGAGTGCTCGTGCCGGATTTTCACAAATCAACACAAATCCTAAACAAGTAGTGGTAAGGTAACATGTGCATAACAAGCATATAAAGGAATTGACTTGCTATAATTTAAACCGTACCTGTCACCACGTCAGCTTGTTTAATGGCCTCCTGTTGGCCAAGATTGTAAACCCTTGGTTGGGCCGGAGCATAGTGAGATGCGGTCGACTCCACCGCCTTTCCCTTCTCTTCGTAGGTAGCTCCTGGCCTCCTTTCGGACTTAGGACGTCCGCTCCAACAATCACGGGCGAAATGCCCCGTCTTGCCACAAGTGAAGCACGCGCCCGGGGTCCGACTCGTAGTCGCCCCAGAAGCACCAGAAGGAGCTGGACCCGAAGTCCTATGCTTCTTAAAGAATCTTTGATAGCCAGACTTTGAAGTAGTCGGCACTTTGAACCCAGATTTCTTCTCGCCCAAGCCTTTCTTCGCTTGTACACTCTTCATGTCCTTCTCCAAGGACCGGGCAGTATTGACCAAGGTTAAGAAACCCTGCGTCATTGGCCCCGACAGTAACAATCTCAGCTCATCCCTCAAGCCTTCATAAAAACGATTAGTCTTGCGCTCCTCATCCATGATGGTGGAGCTAGCATAACGACTCAACCGCGTAAACTCGTGGAGATATTCATCCACGCTTCGCTCACCCTGCACCAACCTCAGGAACTCATTCTCCATTGAAATCCTCTGAGTAGAAGGGAGGTATCTTGCTAAGAACAATTCCGAGAACTCTTCCATCGGAACGTCTATCAATTGTCTTCCTCTCAGATGATGCAGCTCCAAGCCTTCCCACCACATCCTCGCTTCTCCATCCAGCAGGAATGTAGCGATGGTGGTCATCTGCCACTCCTCCGTCTCCGTCGCTGTCATGACTCTCTTCACCCTAGAGAGCCAGTCTTCAGCCTGCGATGGGGTTCCCAACCCCGAGAATAACGGAGGGTTAAAGCTCATTACATGCTTCAACTGCCTCTCAGTCGCCCTCCTTGGCACTATTGGTTCTACAACCACTTGCTCCATCCTCCTCGGCTCGGCCTCTTGAAGAGGTACTTGCTCCATCACAGGAGCGGGCTGCTGCGCTTGCCTCCCAGGCTGTGCATTGATCACGGCCAACACCGCTTCAGCCACCAATCTTATATTTTCAGCCGACAAAGGTGTTGCGGGAGCAACTTCCGGTGCACTACTTGCCTCAGAAACTCGGCGTTCTGACGGCCCAATGCCACTTCGAGTCACCTATAGTGGTACAAAACACCGTTAAGCGACCAAATAAATTGCAAACAGCAATTATAGGAACACGCAGGTTCCTCAAACACGAGTATTTTCATTCCTAAGTGGACATTCATGGGTTCTTTTTACGGTTATAACGATGACGCACACAATGTGCTCACCACCCCTTAAAAAGAATTCGCCCACGAATTCAATTCAAGCCCAACCAAAACCAGTAGTCTGATACCAAATTGTAACGCCCCCTATCCGTCGCATAGCATATAGCAGTAGGTCCGGCCGGGGCCCGACGCCATATACCACAGACAGAACGGTTGGATGGTTTCCATACGTAACCACCCGGTCTGTCTGTGGTATATGGCGTCGGGCCCCGGCCGGACCTACTGCTATATGCTATGCGACGGATAGGGGGCGTTACACTGTTTCCTGTGGGCGATACTCAATATCGGCTAACAATATCTTCACTGCTTGTCTGTGCTTACCCGAAGCATCACCAAAAATCCATTAGAGCTAGACCTGTGATATTTGCATATCATAAACACCCATAGATCAAACACAAACAAGATTTGTTATTAGCAAACCAAAGAAGCGTGGAACGCATGCTCCAACAATCTTCCCCTTTTGATAATAACAAATCCACTGAGAAAGAAATCTTGAAAAAACTACGGGGACTATGTGAAACAAGAATAAGCATTTGTATGTGCACAAATATCTCTTGGATGAAACACTCCCCCTTGAAACACTGCCCCTGTAGGTGTATCCCCCTAAATCTAAGCATATTTGTAGTCCCCCTATATCTAAGCAGATTTTTTAGTACGTAGTATGAAGGAATTTCGAAGTAAATTCACCCCCTTTGGTATTGTCAAAAGGGATATCAGAGTGGGCAGAAGCTAAAGAGGAAAAACACAAACGAAAAATTGAGAAGAGAGCATGTGAATCAATATATATAAAAGAAGTAAATGAGTAAACAAAAACAGAAGGCAACATTCATCCATCCATAACACATACACATACTCATACACCAGTAAGACTATGTTGGAAACATTTTCGGTCCAATTCTTATAAGAAGAAATTTTAGAGAAGATAATGTTGTGTACACGTGATAGATTGCAAAAAACACATATGAGAGGTCTTACAACTATATGAATACGTGAAACGTAAAAAAACATCATAACATAGAGGTATGCATGATTAGCTGTGCTTGTGCCTAGAAATTCAGAGCACATCTAAATTGAATATCCATATATAAAGTTGCATAGGACACTTTACAATTCTTTCCAAGGTGCACAACCTCACAATGCTCATAAAGACTTATCAGGAGGGTAAGTAGTGCTTGGTGGAGGTTCCTTGTCGGCCCCTTTTGATTGTAATCTTGAAAGATATAAACAAACGTGTTGAATTGTTTTTTTAATTGTTTTTTTGAAAAAATTTTTGTTAGGCATGACAAAGGAGTCTGAATTTACTTGTGAACATACACGATAATCAAATATAAGAGGTGCAAGGAATAAACTAAGATAAATCATTAGCCGCAGCACACAAATCTAGTGGTTATGGTAGAACATTCACAATTCATATATGCAGCAAGGTGAATCCATATGAAGGTTTTCACAAGTGTAATTGAAAGAGCATTATCAGAACTAAAACATTTCTCATACTTAGAGGTATGGGAAAATAATTTCACAAGTAGATAAACATTGGGACTTATGTATGTATAAAGAGGACGTGATGGTAGAAAGTTGAACTATCCTGCTGGGAACCCAAAATCAAAGAATATACAGTAATTCATGCCTAATACTGAGAAATTAAGGAAAATGGTAGAAAAGTTAAATGTCACTGTCGCCCGACGATACTAGGTATCGCTGATCATCGACAGTGTGAAATATTAATAAGGGGTATATTAGGTCAAAGGCATCAGATCTATCACTTTTTCCTGAAGACTAGTCGCGGAAGACGAAGGGGACAACAACAAAAGCTTGGATCAAGGTAAGGATCATGGTTTTTTTTTGTTGGATTCCTTAGATTTTGTAGATCTTTTGTATGGTTTTTTATTAAGAATGTCAGATCTGGTATCTAAAAGAGGGGAAAAACCAGATCTGGATTCGGACATTGGATGAGATCAATTTCCTATATCGTCTAGCGAGAACGGGTGTCACCGTATGGCGATACTGAAAAATATTCCTTAGACTTTGATAGTAGATCTTTTGTATGGTATGTCATTAAGAATGTTAGATCTGGTATCTAAAGAAGGGGAAATTCCAGATCTGGAGACTGACAGTGGATGAGATCAAATTCTGATATCGCCCGGCGACAACCGGTGTCGCTGTCTAGCGATACCAAAAAATTTTGCTTTTTTTTAAAAAAAACTTTTTATCTGCAGCAATGGCTTCCAGTTCGAAAGCACGCCGAAGTACAGACAGTGATTCAAATTCCTCCTACCAAATGTTTCCTGGGATAGAAAATGCTAACATAGGGATTAGACGAGTGATCGAATTCGATCTCGTTCGTCCTGCACACATTCATGACTTGTTAGCAATGGATGGAATAATGTCCATCATTATCCCGGATACATTTTCATCTATATTAATTAGGGTGCTCTACAATTCTCTAAAAGATCCTCGGTTTACAGACTTAAATGGTGGAGTACGATCAAAGATACAAGGCCAGATAGTAGAGATAACCCATTATGATCTTAGGGAGGAATTTGGATTAATAGAACACGAAAATAGCATGGATGTAGTAGAGAATTATCGAAAAGATAAAGATTGGACACTTTTGAACTTAGTTTTGCATGTAAATTACATCATAACACTTATTCAATGTACGACCTATTTCACTAAGGATGCACGATTAGTGCAAAATATATTGATACATACGGATTTACTCAAATCCGGTGATACACGGAAAATAACGGCTCAATTGAGCTATATCACATATATGATTTTGGAGAGGGAGCCGTTCGACATGACGAACTTTACCCTATCAATAATACACTATGCATACAGGCTAAAGAGTCCTACTTGGAAGAAATTGAACACACTACCACTAGGAGCTGTTATCCAACGCATTTTATATAAAAAATACATTTAGATAGATCCGGATTTGTATTTAAATGATTGTGTGCCTTTAATATTTGCAACGAGTGGAACACCTTCCATTGGCCGATCAAATCGAGGAGGGTCAACAAGGAGTAGTGAACCTGTAACCACTACCCGTAACCTGCCACTCCAAAGAGGTGGATCATTGCGAGAAGGGTTGGACGACTTGCGAGAGTCGTTCGAAGAACATAAGCCGGAAGTGAAGAAGAACTTTCAGGGGGTTCAAAAATTCTTCAAATTTCTAACCAAAAGCCTCAAATTGAAGCCCACTCCAGCAGAAACGGTCAAATGGGAGAATTCGGTTATGGAGCCTCCCCGAACATCTATTCGCCGACCTCGCCGAATAAGAAGCATCGAACATAGTTCAACTGATGATCAAGGAGACACAAGTGCATGTGATAGCAAAAATTTCTGAATATTTCAAGATGATCTGGACTGTTGGCTCTATCGCCCGGCAACAGTCACTAGCGTCGGCGACTGTGCATTTTTTTAAATTTTCATCTTATTCTCATGTTGTAATAATGTGACGTAGTGCAACTGTAATATTATTATTGACTCTTAACATTTGTATTGTACTTGATACTTAATCATCACTTTTGTGTTAATTAAAGTGTGTTTTTCGTTTATTTATTATGTCAATTCATTAGCTTGTAATGTCCAGGATTCCTAGTTCTAATCTTAACAAAAAAACATGAATCTGGAAGTGGTTTTGTTAAGATATCGGCAAGCTGTGAATCGGTGCCTATAAAACTGACTTTAATTGTATTTAGCTTTATGTGATCTCTATTGAATTGATGACGCAAATCAATGTGTTTGGACCTAGAATGATGAACCGGATTATATGTTAAGTCAATTACACTTTTATTATCACATTTTAATTCTATTGTGTCATGTACCATTCCAAAGTCCTCTAAAGTTTGCTTCATCCAAAGGGCATGTGCACAACAACTACCTAGTGCAATGTACTCGGCCTCAGTGGTGGATAAGGCAACAAAATTATGTTTCCTACTCGACCACGAAATTAGCAAAGGGCCTAGAAAGTGACAAGTGCCACTTGTGTTCTTACGGTATAATGAACCTCCAACATAATCAGAATCAGAAAAACCATGTAAAATAAAGGCATCGTTGTGAGGATACCACAAGCCTAACTTAGATGTGCCAATAAGATATCTAAAAATACTTTTAACCGCCTTTAAATGAGATTCTTTGGGATTAGCTTGAAATCTAGCACATAAACATACAACAAACACAATATCAGGTCTGGATGCAGTCAAATATAATAGTGATCCTATCATTCCTCTATATAATGTTAGATCTATAGAGATACCACTTCCATCCTTTCCTAATTTCAAAGAGACACTCATGGGGGTATTTGATTGTTTTAGATTTTCAAATCCAAAACTATTTAACATATCATGAATATATTTAGATTGACAAATAAATATTTCATCATACTTTTGAGTAATTTAAAAACTAAGAAAATAAGTGAGTTCGCCTACCATGCTCATTTCAAATTCATTTTTCATAATTTTTGTAACACTATCACACAATTATTCATTCGTGGATCAAAAAAATAATATCATCAACATATATTTGTAAAACTATAAGGTCATCATGAACATGTTTAATAAATAGAGTACAATCAACACTACTCATTTTGTAATCATTCTCTAGTAAATAATCAGTCAATCTATCATATCATGCTCAGGGTGCTTGTTTCAAACAATAACGGGCTTTTTCTAATTTAAAAACATGATCAGAAAACTTAACATCAACAAAGCCTAGAGATTGTTCAACATAAACCTCTTCCTTGATATACCCGTTAAGAAAATCAGTTTTAACATCCATTTGAAATAGTTTAAATCTTTTAAAACACGCAAATGCAAAAAATATTCTAACTGCTTCTAACCACGCTACGGGGGCAAAGGTTTCATCAAAATCTATTCCTTCTACTTGTGAATAACCTTTTGCTACAAGTCTTGTTTTGTTCCTTAACACCTACAACAGGATGATTTGACAGTCTTTCTAATAATTTCCAAACATTATTACGTTCAAATTGATTAAGCTCTTCAGTCATAGCTAAAAATCAAGAATTATCATTCAAAGAGGTTTCAACATTTTTAGGTTCTATATCAGAAATAAAGCACATATTTGAAAATAAATCATGTAATGATGAACGAGTGCTTACCCCTCTTGATGGTTCTCCAATAACTAAATCTTGTGGATGATTTTTTGAGAACCTTAGATCGTTTGGAGACACATATTCTTGCACTTCTTCTTCTTGTTGTTCATCTTCTCTTTCTCCTTCTTTCTCTCCAAAGATTTCATCATCATCCGACCTCTATAGGGGGAAGAGCTCTTCATCTTAACCTGTATTATTAGACTTTACACAAGGGAAAAGCTCATCAAATTTAACATGCATAGTTTTTTCAACCATTTTAGTCCGTTTGTTGTAGACTCTATAAGCCTTACTAGTTGAAGAATAACCAATAAAGATGCCTTTATCACTCTTTTCATCAAATTTGCCTAAATTATCCTTAGTATTCAAAATAAAACATTTATAACCAAAAACTTTAAAATAAGATACATTCGGTTTCTTTTGGAAGTATAATTCATAAGGTGTTAATTTCAAGAAAGGTCGAAGCATTACGCGATTTATAACATAACAAGTAGTACTAATGGCTTCTATCCAAAATGATTTTGGTAATTTGTATTATGATAGCATAGTATGAGCTAGTTCTTGCAAAGTCCTATTTTTCCTCTCCACCAAACCATTTTGTTGCGGTGTGTGAGGAGCAAAAAATTCATGTTTAATTCCTAACTCATTGCAAAAGGATACAAAATTTTCATTTTCAAATTCACCTTCATGATCAGAACGAATGCATTTTATTTTTAAATCTAGTTCATTTTGAACACAAAGACATAACTTGGAAAATTCTAAAAATGTATCAGATTTGGATAATAAGAAAATTATCCAACATAAACGAGAGTAATCATCAATTAAAACAAAAGTGTATTTTCTACCACCTACACTTAGTGTATTAACTAGACCAAACAAATCCATATGGACCAACTGTAAAGGCCTGGTAGTGGAAACAACATTTTTTGCTTTTAAATGAGGATTTTGAAAATTTTTATTTTTGACATGGTGAACATAAAGAAGATAGATTTCCATTCAAAAAAGGTAAACCATTAACTAGTTTATTTTGAGACAATTTCACAATTAGCTTGGAACTAGAATGTCCAAGAAGCCTATGCCACAAATCTAATTCATCATTTTTAGAAATAAAACATTTTAAACAAGAAAGTGACATGTCATTAAATCTAATCATGTAAACATTTTGAAATCTAGAAGTAGTAAGAACAATATCGTTAGTTTTGGAATCAATAATTTTGCATAAGTTTGAAGATGAATCAAATAAGACATTTAAGCCAACATCATATAATTGACTTATCAAAATTAGATTATGCTTCAAACCTTTGACATACAAAACATTTGAGATAGTAAATGATTTGTTACCTACTACTTCGATGTCGGTGATCTTCCCTTTTCCGTTATCACCAAATATAACTACTCCTTTTCTCATTTCTAGGCTAAGGAACTTTGATTTATTGCTCGTCATGTGCTTAGAACACCCTGAGTCCAAGTACCACATGTCTTCCTTGTCCTTAGCCTGCCAACACATTTAGAAAGAGGATGAGAGTAAATTTCTGGTTACCCAAGTGGTTCCTCCCATAGTATAGGTGGAAACCTTAGGTACCCAGATTTGTTTAACAAAATAATGTCCATCCTTCTTACAAGTGTGTGTTGTGTGACCAAACCTATTACATTTGGCACACGTGATGAAAGAAGTCGACGAGTTTTTCAAAATAAGATTTGAATTCTTTCTGGGTGCAACAGTGATGGTAGATTTATTATTCTTAATTTTAAATAAAGATTTTCGTGACTTTTCCTTATCGTCGACGACAGTGGATGTCGTCGGGCAATAGTGTTCTAGAGAGTACCAAATTCTGAATTTTGCAGATCCATAGCACTGGCTCCCTAAAATCATATTCAGTGATTTTTGGTCCATTCCAAACTTATTAGTGGCCATTTCTAGATCACAAACTCATCCTCTCAATGTAGTGTTTTCGGCAACTATGGTGCTGCATTGGTTTGCGAGGGACTTGTTACTGCCTTCTACTTGAGATTGAGAAAGCTTTAGAGATCTCTCTAATGCCACTTCCTCTCTTGTAAGAGATTCAACATGAGTCTTAGACTTAGAGAGATATTTCTCAAGATCTTGTATCCTTATCAAAGAGGGACAATCCTTTTTACAAGTTACTTTCTCTTTCCTAATTATTTTTACTTCATTTTTTAGTTTTTTATTTTCATATTTAAGCATCTGAATTTAATCCAATTTTTATCTAAATATTTGTAGATTCTTAAAAATTCATAATATAAAGCAGCATAAGATTCAAGAGTTACCTCAGTATCGCTCTGGACACTACTCTCTTCATCATACACTGAAATGCTCTTTACCATCAGTCACATATTGGTTGCCTCCTCAATTTCTGAACCTGAACCGCTTGACTCCTCATAAGTGGTGTCATCCCACATTTCTGCCTTCAAAAGTTTCTTCTTGTCTTTCTTCTTGTGTCGCTTCTCCTTCTTCCCTTTCAGATATTTTGGGCACTTGCTCTTAATGTGGCCAACTCTCCAGCACTGATAGCACTCAAGTGGTGATCTCTCCTCATCATCTTCTCCTTCAACTTGGGCTTTGCCTTTCATATATCCAGACTCTTGCTTCTTGAATAATTTCCTGGACAAATTTCTTATTTCAGGATTTCTCATGAACTTCCTAAATTTCTTTACGAGCATGCTCTATTCTTATCCATCATCACTCTCATCAGACTCACTTTCCACTTCCTTCTTGGACTTCAATGCCAAAGTTTTCTTTCTTGGCTCCAGCCTATACTCCTGTTGAATCCTCAACTCTACTTCATGGGTTTTTAGATTGCCTATAAGATTCTCAATTTGGAGAGACTTTAGATCGTGTGACTTCGATATGGCAGTCACCTTTCGATTGAACTTCGGGGGAAGCGATCTAAGTATCTTTCTCACCAAATCTCCATTTGAGAAACTTTTTCCAAGGATCCTCGAGTCGTTCACTATCTTATTGAACCTTGTGTACATGGAGTCTACATCCTCATCAACTTACATTTTGAACTTCTCAAACTCAAACTCCAACTAGAAAAGCTTCGAGTCTTTCACCTGCGATGTACCTTCATGAGTAACTTTAAGGAGATTCCATATACCATATGCAGTTTCATATGCACAAACATAATTCAATTCAGTCCTCTCAAATACGCAAAATAAGACATTGATCGCCTTAGCATTATTCTTGCAGCGAAGCGTATCAGCTTCATCCCATTTATCCTTGGGTTTTTCCACTGAGATACTTCCTACTACAGTTATTAGAGAGGTGTAGCATGTTTCTACCATGCCCAAAACGTCGATATCAAGTGCTATTAGAAAGAATCGCATTCGAGCTTTCCAATAGTTATAGTCAATGCTCTTGAATAAGGGAGGTCTACTTATACCTTGCCCCTCAGAAAATGCGTGTACGTTTTACACCATCACTCCCGGTGATGAAACCGATTTCGGAGTAACCTGTCTCTGATACCAAGTGTTGGATCTTACGGCCCCCTTAGAGGGGGGGGGGGGGGTGAATAAGGGTTAAATAAATTTTCTTACGCTAAACAAACTTTACTTGGTGAATCGAACAATGGTAGTAGAAATTATGGAATGAAGACAAATTTTTCATAAGCAAAATTAAACACTTTGAAATATAGAAAAGCTAAGATATAACAATTTATTTCAAAAGTACTAAAGTTGATACAAGCTGTCTCTATAGAGCTAGAGACCAATGCTTATGAAAATATACAATATACTTATGTTTTCGTCGGTCCTTCTACCAAAAACCAGCAGGATAAAGCGTATCTCTTCCTAGATCTTGCTACTATCTTCCCCTAGATCTACCTCGACCTAGACGCTGCACACAAGACAACGATTTCTCCCTAAGCCACACAAGGACTTGGACGCCACGCACAAGGCGGCGATTTTTCCTAAGCCACACAGGACTTAGACACCATGCATAAGGCAACGATTTCCCCTAAGCCATGCAAGGACTTAGACGCCACACACAAGGAGGCGATTTCTCCTCTCAAACACAATAGGTTTACAATAGGAATAAAAACAAGACAAATTCAAAAACTTCTGAACAAAAAAAAAACTCCCTTCAAACAAAGTGCTGATGATGACGACGAATCCTAGCCAGGGTTGCTTTGAATGTTGCGTGCGTGCTGTCAATGTTTTGCGCTTTGGCCTTCTTGAGAATATGGAGTAAATCTGGAATCTGGAGCTCTCTGGTTCGTCTAAACGGGAAGGTGCACTTCAGGTAAAGAAATTCATGATCTCCTCAGAAAATTGCATGGCTTTTATACATTGGCGATATCGCCTGGCGACACTGGGTATCGCCACCTGGCAATATCGGTAACTGCTGCCACGTGTACGACGAGCTCCACATTTTCACATCGCAGATTCATTGATCGTCGAACGTGTACTGTAGTCTGGCGACACTGGGTATCACCAACTAGCGATGGATATAACTTCCACCACGTGTCCCACGTACTGTTGATTTTCTCATAGGTGATTCGATGAACACCATTCATTAATCATCGAGCGCAGAATCATCGATCATCGCTGTCACCAGTGGGCGATATACAATTTCGCCTGGCGATATCTTCTAAGCACCAATGCAGATCCGTCGAACGGAAATCATCGAACATCGATCGTTGAGCGATCATTCGTCGAACAGTGATCATCGATCGTCCAGTGTCATTGTCATCTGTGGGCAATACTCAATATCGCTTGGCGATATCTTCTAAACTCCATTGCAGATTCATCGAATGGAAATCCGAAGATTCGTCGAAGGATGATCGTCGATCGTCGAGCTCCACTGTCGCCTATGGGCGATACTAAATATCACCTGGCGATATCTGCACTGCTTATTTGTGCTGACCCGAAACATCACCAAACATCCATTAGAGTTAGACCTGTGATATCTGCATATCATAAACACCCATAGATCAAATACAAATGAGATTTGTTATTAGCAAACCAAAGAAGCGTGGAACGCATGCTCCAACAGAAAGACTAGAGAATACTGCTGGCAATGCTGAAGTGATGAGAGCTTTGAAGGAGTTAAATGCGAGAGCGAAATCTATTCTCAAGCAGGTGATCTCAACAGAGCTCTTGGACCACATCACCGGATGTTGGTCAGCCGCGAAGATTTGGACTTCCTTTGTTGGGTTGTTCAAGAAGGAGGTGAAGGGAGCTGCTGAGGTTAGTCCTACTTCATATCAGAAAGAGAGGAGTGGTTCTCCTAGGCGTGATGGGAAGAGGAAGAAAGGACCAAGTTGTTATAGATGCAAGCAGAATGGTCACATTAGGAAGGAGTGTAAGGTTGTCTTGCACTCGGTGAACATTTCTCATACTGGGAGTAAGGAGAAGAACTTGGTTAGGTCATCAACAAGTTCTAGTGCTGATCGAATAAAGGTCACTGATAGTGCAGCTATCTGTCATGAAAGACTGGGCATGTGGGGATGGACAAGCTAAAAGCAATGGTAGTAAGGAGGCTCGTGAGAGGCTCGCCTAGATTGTCATCCTACGACGACGGTCAAGCATACGCGGGACGCTAGCACGGTCAAGCTTATTGCTTTATGATTTATAATGAGCGGTCCAGATGCAAAGCACCTTTGGAGGTTGTTCATTGTGATTTGTTAGGGCTGACCGTCACTGTCAGTCTTGGAGGCAGCAAGTACATGCTGATTTTGGTTGATGACTATACGAGGTATACTTGGGTATACTTCATGAAGGAGAAGTCGAACATATTCCGCTTGTTTGTGGAGTTCAAGAAGCTTGTGGACGGTCAGCTTCACCTGCGGATCAAGAAGTTGAGGTCGGGCAACAGAGGAGAGTTTGGCTCAACCATGTTCTCGAACTTTTGCAGGAAGCACGGGATACGAAGGGAGCTCTCTCGTGGACATACTTCACAGTAAGGTGGTGTTGTAGTTCGGATGATCCATCTATTACGGAGACCTGCAAGTGTTGGCTTCAGTGCAAAGGCATTCCTAAGGCTTTTTGGGAGGAAGGGATGGCATGTGCGACACATATCATCAATTGGATGCCTCTTAGTCCGCTTAATTCGAAGACTCCGGTTGAGTTGATGTTTGGGGTGAAGCCCAGCGTGAAGCACCTACGGGTGTTTGGTTCTATCTGCTATGTACACGCTCTGGATACTCTCAAGACAAAGATAGCCTTTGTTGGGTATGATGAGCAGAAGAGGAGATGGAGGTGTATGGTTCCTGCGATGAAGATGTTCATCGTGTCTAGAGATGTTATCTTCGATGAGCTGACATTGTATTGGAGTAGCTCATGTTTGGAGCTAGAGGAGAGCAGGTCAGATGGTGGGCTGAAGGACGCTGCTGCTAAGTTTCAGATGGAGATGCCTGTATCACTAGGAGCTCCAGGTTGTTCTAGCTCCGGGGCAGAGGGGTTTAGGTCAGGAAGCAGGGGGAGCGATGCTCCAGGTGCTTTTGGCTCGAAGACGGAGGCTTCTGGTTCAGGAAGTAGGGGGAGTGTTGCTCCAGGTGATTCTTATTCAGATAGCAAGGGGAGCAATGTTCCAAACAGTTCTTGTTCAAGAGCTGAGGCTTTTAGTTTAGGTAGAAGGGGGAGCGTTGCTCCAGGTGCTTCTGGTCTAGTGTAGTGGATTCTTGTTTAGGAAGCAAGGGGAGCATTATTCCGGTTTTGCCCTGGAACGGAGCTAGATCGGAAGGAGAAGCGGAGGTGGTTAGCCATGATCAGGGTCTCCAAAGGTCGAAGAGGATCATCAACCCACCAGCTCAATATTGCGTAGGAAACTCGGTGAGCATGGTCTCATGTTTCCTTGCAGGCCCTCAGATCGAACGAGTACCTTCTAGCTATGATGACACAATTGGAGTCAAGGAGGTTGATGACACCAAGATTGAGGAGGTGACTACTCTCAGAGGAAACGAGGCTTGGGGCCTTGTGCCCAAGATCATTGGTGATACTCATGTGACGCACAAGTGGAGGTCGAAGCTGAAGAAGAAGGCAGAGGGAAGCATGGCTCCTATTTGGAGATGGTGGAGGGATCCATTATGGTCTAGGATAGGCGAGGCGAGTACCATGTCTCGAACATTTTTTCGACGACGCTATCAGAGGGACCAAGTGCAAGGTTACGGGAGTTGTTGTGGTTGTTCACCACTTCTCACTTCAAGGGGGAGTATTGAAAATGGTGAAGTGAAAGTGGGTGATTGGGCAACCAAGGCGAACTGGGCGACCTGTCCGCACAGACTATACGAACAAGACTGGCGGATAGCCAGGTTGGAAGAGTTGTTGTAGGCGTCTTGTTCTTTGTTTGCTTGGTTATCTGTTCGCGCGGACTATGTGAACAAAGGAGGCGGCTAGCCCGGCCGGCTCATGCTTGGGAGGCAGCTTGTTCCCAGAAGGTAACTAGGCAGATAGCTTCTCTATCCACGGAGTCCGGCAAGAATCTGACTGGACTGGAGCTCGACAGACCGGCTTGGCAGATGCCTTGGTCTAGATCTGGTAGGGTGGTAAGCGAAAGCCCCAGAGGTTGCCAGTTAGTGCGGACAGGTGCTGGAGTTCGCTGGGATTGGCAGACTTGATCCAGTGTTTGCCAGTAACTGTGAACTGGCCATTGTGGCTAGTGGTGTGTACATGAATGGTTCTGAACCAAGTCCAGGTTTGATTCAGTTCGGGGAGATCACGCAGTTAAGAGCGGACTGCTTCTCAGTCCCACGAGCTTGGCATCAGTATTGTGTGCCTTGGTTGCGATCTTGGGGAATGCGGATTGGAGTTGCACCTATAAGGCGTGCGGACTACTGCTTTGTCCGCTGAGTCCGACAGCTGTCTTGGTGGCATGGCTGCAGGCTCGTGGAATGCGGACTGGAGCTATGTCCGTGGTTAAGCAGACAAGGTGTTGTTGCAGAGTCTGCGGGTTGCTGTCTAAGTCCTAGTTGGCCTTTGGAAACAAGGGGGACTGGGTCATTAACCGGCCTTGGTGATGCTTAGGCGGTCTGGCTATCCTGCACATTTCGCGGTGGACTGGACGTGTATCCGCGGCTTGCAGATACACTTGTTCTTGCTGCGGAATGAGGCGGTGATCCTATCGGCTAGGGTGGTGACCACACTCCTCTTCATGCCTATAAATAGGACCTCCCTTCACATCAATTACATGCGCGAACGAACAGAAAGTGAACTCGGGAATAGTTACTGCAGACTGGATTTTGGTATCCGTGCGGGTTGAAGGAGTTGATCGGTTTGTGCTGTGCAGGTTGTGCGGATAGTGCTGGAAAGCCAGGACTTGGCTCTGATTGCGGTCAGGGACAGTGCGGACTTTGCGGTTAGCAACAGACGGTAAACAGCAGGTCACGGACAGAGACCAAGTGGTCTTCCCTTTGGCAACTATTTTCCCAGTTTAATAAGTCATCTGCTTCTGGCGGCCTGTTCAGTTCGACATCAGCAGCTTGTGCGGTCTGGCGGATAGGCAACCTCACGGTTAGGAGGCTTGTAGATCTGCATCTAGATCTCAGCATTGGAATAACGGGTTGTCTGCGCGGCTTAGTTTGCGGTCTAGTGACCTGGTGGTCTATGCGGACTCCATAGTGCAGCAGTAAAACCGGCAGCTACTTGTTCAGTCCGCGTAGTTTGATTTACCTTGTAATTATTCTGCTTTCCCTTTGGTTATTTTGGTGAATCATTTTTCGCCATGTATGCATCGCTTTGTAAGAAGACTGCTGTTATCAATAAAGACTCTTGTTGCTGCATGTGTCTGGTTATGATTTAACTTTCTAGTTGAGATAACCCCTTCTCATTCCATGATCTGGAAAATTCAGCACTACCCGCAAGCAAAATGTCATCAACATAGAGAATTAAAAAGATGAATTTGCTCCCACTGATCTTGAGATATATGCAGTGGTCCACTTTGTTTTCAACAAAACCAAATGAAGTAATCACCTCATCAAATTTCAGACACTATTGTCTCGATACTTGCTTTAAACCATATAGGGATTTACTGAGCTTACATACAAGTTAGTGTTGGGTTTTGTATCCACAATAACCTAGATTTGTGTGAAGTCACCCTTGAACTAAGATGAATTAAGTTGTATTTGATGTATTGTTTGAGTTATGTGTTTGCAGGACTAAATTGCCAAGTGTAGACCAATGTCAGTCTACAATGGGTCACCAAACACAAGACCATACAATGTAATCCTTCATTGTTTGATCCATGGTGTTGACTCATGTGTAGCCTCTCTATTGGGATACACTTCATTTTTCAAGCACTAGGCCTGTTGGAGAAAGACGTGTTAATGATTTTATTGAAGAAAGGAAAAGTTCTCATAAACTCAATTTTTCTAAGTATTTCACTCGAGTAAACGTATAAGTACTCGAGTTGAACCCTTCGAAAATACTCGAGTAAGTCCGTTTGAATTCGAGTAAGGGAAATGGTTCTCGAGTAGTCTAAATATAGCTCTCGAGTGTCCAATTCCATTACTCGAGTAGACCTCTTCTTATTCTCAAGCTGACAGATTTTCCTCTCAGAAAATATTCTAAGTACTTTACTTGAGTAGTCAAGTCCACCACTCGAGTAGTTGAACCAGTTGTCTGGAGTTATAAAAGTAATGTTCTCGTGTTGAATTTACCTCACTCGAGTAGTCTATTTTATGTACGCGAGAAGTCTGCTTACTTCTTGAGTTGTCTGGATCAAATACTCGAGTAATCGATTTTCAAACTCCCAGAATTTTTCTAAGTCCTTCTCATGAGTAGTTCACTTCTACCTCTCCAGTAGTTCACTTCTACCTCTCGAGTAATCCTTCCACGTCTCGAGTAACATTTCTGGCACTCGAGTTAATCTTCAGTTCACTCGAGTGATTATAATTTATGTTCTGAATCACTTGAAGGACTTCTTCTCAAGTAGTCTTTTACTATCTACTTGAGAATCTGAAGTAGTACTCGAGTAACTTCTTCTTCACTCGAGTAATGCAGATAATTTTTCCAGAAAATTCACTAAGTCCAAAACTGACGGGATTTTCAAATGCCTCGATGTGATTGGTCCACGTGGACGTCATTAATGCAAATTATGACCGTTAGGGAGATCTTATATAAGGTCTTGCCATTTCAACTAACCCTAAGCGCGTTAACGAAGTATTCTAAGAATTCTGAATCGGCCAATTTCTCTTTCCTAAATCGGACGCCCCCACCGCTCATCTTCCTCATAGCCAAGGGCTGTCGATCCAGGACGATTCAGAAAGGTTGACTTGCAGATTAAGATACTCTTCCATCTACAGATTTTCTCTTTGATCTTGTGAGTCAGGAAGTTTCAGATCCAGATCTAGCCAAGCATCTTCTTCAACAATTTCTGATAAAGCCGCAAAGTTCAAGAAGAAGACCTTGGCCGAAATCTCCAGATCTGAGAAAGATATATTGTTTGTATTTCATTTTCTCAATTTATTCTTGTAGGAAATTACTCTCCTAGTGTAGGAGCTTTGTTCTCCGAGTTGTAGGAAGTTTTCATCTTTTGAGTGTATATCCATGTTGTGGATCAGGTTGTAGGAACTTTGTTCTGAGGCGTAGATTGGTTTCAATCTGAGATAGTGGAGTAGCCGAGTCTAGTGCTTTGCTAGATTAGTGAGTGGAAAGTGGATGTACCTAAGTTTGGGGAACCACTATAAATCTCTTGTCGTCTGTGAATGTTTGGTAGATTTTTGTGCATAGATCACTAATTTTTTTATTCCGCAAAAAGACGCACAACTCACCTATTCACCCCCTCTAAGTGATTTAGATAGACAATTGAACTCTCTCAATTGGTATCAGAGCCATGTTGATCATTAAAAGGTTAACACCTTGATCAGATCTGACCTGAGTTGTCTTCTGAGTTATTCAAGCATGGATAAGGCCAAAGATTTTGCTAAGCTTCCCTTGTGTACTAAGAACAACTTTCCCATATGGAAAGAGAGGATTAGATTTTTCATGGAAGTTGTGGATCCAAGGATCTTCATGATTGTTGAAGAAGGTCCTTACATTCCGATGACCATCTCCACTATAGATCCAACAAAGAAGGTTCCTAAGAAAGTGATGGATCTCGACAAAGATGAGATAGCACTTGTGTCTTTAGACAAGAAGGCCAAGAATATTATAGCAAGTGCAGTTGATGACTCCATGTTGCAGAACCAGATCCACTACCAGTCCGCTAAGGAAATGTGGCAGTCCCTCATCACTTTGATGGAAGGCAAAGAAGAGGTTAGGAATGATAGAAGATCCCTTCTTAATCAAAAATATGAAGCCTTCCGACAAGGACCCAAGGATACCATTATAGATACGTTCGAAAACTTCATCAAGATAGTGAACGACCAGAGAGCATACGGCCGAGTCTTCACTAACGGAGAACTCAATGATAAGTTCTTGAGATCCCTAACTAAGGAATGGGATAACAAGGTTTGTGCCATTCGGGAATTTGGAAAGCTAGCTGAGATAAACCTGCAGAGTCTCTTCGGAGAGCTTATGTCATATGAGCTACAAATTAATTCACGAAAAGTTGAAGAAGAGAAGAACAGGTCCTCATCCAAGGAGAAGTCTGTTGCTCTCAAAACGGACACCTCTGTTGAAATTTGTGAAGTGGAAGTGGGTGACGGGACAGGTCGGGCGGCCTGGGGCGGACAGCTTAGGCGGACTAGGCGGACTGGGCGGACTGTGGTTTGCGGCCTGGTGGAAGGTCTAGTGAGAAGTCAGTTGTTCTTCTGGGCGGTTTGCACGGGTTGAGTCCGCGGACTATGCGGCCTGGTTTCTGCGGATAGGGTGTTTGTTGATTGGCTTTGCCAAGGAGCGGCCTGAGCGGATAAAGGCTTGCGGACCGGTGCATTGCTTAATGGCCGCGGGTGCAAGCTTGTGCTGATAGGCGGTTTGGCTCGTGTCCGCGGGTAGCTTGCGGACTGGAGTGTCCGCGGTGTGGGCTGTTGCGGACTGGTCTTAGAGCTTGGCTGAGGCCTTGTCGAGCTCTGGTGGCACAGCAGGCGATTTGCTGTGGAGATCGTTTGGCGGACTGGGTTTGGAGTCCGGGGTTGGCTGCTATTTTGGACAGAAGTGCGAGGAGCTTGCGGACTGATGGCGGCCTGTGCTAGGGTGTTTGGCGGACGGGAATTTGAGTCCGCCATGCTCGCATTGGCCCTTGATGGTTTTGGACTTGGTCACACTTTGTGTCAAGGCCATGGTGCCCGCGGTATCCGCCAAGTCCGCTGTGACCGGGCGGACTGTTGCTGTCTTCCTTTGGTCGTGGACTTGTGGTGGATTGAGGTGTGAGTCTTGCAGACTGCCTCGGGTTGGTGCGGACTGCCATTAAATGGGGTTGCTGTCTTGCAGTGGTTGGAGCTTTGCGGGCTGATGCCTTGTCCGCATAGCTTGGGCGGACTGGAGAGGGTTCGTCAATCATTGCCTTGCTCCTGGCGGTTTCCCTTGGTATCCGGCTAAGTTCATGCGGACTCAGCGGACGGAGGTTTGCTATCGCGCGGGCTGGGATGGTGACGCTATCTCTTGGGCGGTGACCACACTCCTCACCTTGCTAATAAATAGGACCCCCCTGGCATAAATTAAGCAACTTGAGTGAACAGTAAGTTGGATTGAGCGAAGTGCTGCGGTCTGTGTTTGTCAGTCCGCGCGGATTGTTTCAGGCTGACGGTTTGCTGTGTGCAGGTCGCGCGGATAGCTTCAAGGAGCCAGGAGTTTGGTTGTGACTTTGGTCAAGTGCTTGGAAGTGTGCGGTCTTTGCGGACTCAGCAGGAGGTCGCTCTGCGGCTTGTTAGTTCTGTTTCATCTTTTCTAGCTTCAATAACCTGTCCGCCGGCTTCAGGCGGGTAGGGGTGTTCCTCAGTTCAGGTTCAGCAGGAGGCGAATAACGGTGTGTCCGCACGGCCTCATGGCTTCGGCGGACTCCGTGTCTATTCGGCGGATTGCAGCATAGCTTGGGCGAGCTCAGCGGTCTCGGCGACCTCGGCGACCTCGCGGACTCGGCGGACTCCGGTGCTGTCCGCCCGGCTTGTTTTTGGTGCTTTCTGTTTACAGCTGTGATACTAGCGAAATCATGTCTCGATATGTATGCCTTGTATTGTAAAGAAGTAAATGTATAAAAGACCTGTTTGTGCCTCCATTGTTTGTTGGGATTAACCTTTGTACCTCTAGTCCTTGGTTTCCGCTGGTTCAACGTGCGAACTGGGTAGTTCCGAAGATATTAATTTGGCGTTTAGGCTATCTTGCTGACCACGTTGAGAAAATTTAACATGGTATCAGAGCCAGGTTTCTGAGGTTCAGCTGCGTGAGCGGAAGTCAGCCAGTGTTGTTACTCAGTGATTGAGTGGTGATCAACCTGTGTTGTTGCTCGGAGCTGCTGAAAGGTTGCCAACAGGTGTTGCAATGGAAGGGAGTTTTGCAAGGGGTCTGGGCATTGAACTCTTAACGCCGACTAACTTCAAGAAGTGGAAGTCGTGCATGAAGAGTTATCTTCTTGGCGAGGAGCTGTGGGAAGTCATCGGTGGAGACGACAGGCAGGAAGTCACTGCTGCTTTCGGTACTGCTGAGCAGGTTAGGCTCTGGAGAAGAACAAATGCTAAGGCGGAGTTCATTCTGAAGAGAGTCGTGTCTCCGGAACTGTTTGATCACATCGTTGGGTGTGAGTCGGCTGCTGATATTTGGACAACCATTGATGAGTTGTTCAATAGGAAGAATGTGGCGTGGCTTCAGTTCCTGGAGAATGAGTTGGCCAGGGCAACTCAGGGAGACCTTTCCATCTCCAAGTACTTCTTAAAGATGAAGAGCTTGTGTGCTGAGCTGTCGGCACTGGATCCTGATGAGCCTATCTCTGAGGCAAAGATGAAAAGGCACATTATCCACGGCTTGCAGAAGGAGTATGTGGCCTTTGTTACATCTGTTCAAGGGTGGGCTACTCAGCCGTCGTTGCTAGAGCTGGAGAATCTGCTTGCCTCGCAGGAGAGCTTAGCAAGGCAGATGGCTGGAGTGAATCTGAATCAGGAAGGCAGCGAAGCTCTCTTCTCAGGAAAGAAGAAAGGATGGGAAGGGAAGAAGAAGAAGGTGCAAGCCGCTGGTGAGAAGGAGACTTCAACTTCATATCCGTCGGAGAGGAGCAATGCTCCTAAGGACTGGAAGAAGAACTTGAAGTGCTACCGGTGTCATCAGCGAGGGCACTTCAAGCGGGACTGCAAGGTCAAACTGTAGCCTGGGCATGCTGCGGGAAAGGAGGAAGCTTGCTCGAGAAGTGAAGAAGCAGAATGGGGCGGAGCTTTCATGACGGGCACTTGTGTCCGGGCCTTGTCTGCTGAGGACTTCAACATCGAGTGGATCGTGGACTCCGGGTGTGGTCATCACCTCACCGGAGACAAATCGAAGTTTACCTCCATGCAGGCTTACTCAGGTAATGAAGCTATTATCACTGCTGATAATACTGTTTATGCAGTAGAGAAAGAGGGGGTCGTGTCATTGGGTAGTGATCAGGGGCCACTCACGTTAAGGAGTGTGTATCACGTGTCGGGCATGAAGAAAAACCTCTTCTCGGTGACCAATGCGGTGAACGCTGGGTATCACGTTCTGTTTGGGCCAACAGACGTGAGGTTCCTTCGCAACGTATCAGCGGTGAAGGCTGATGTTGCTCATGTTGGGAGGAGGGTGAAGAACTTGTTTGTTCTTTCCACCACTGCTTATGTTGATAAGATGAGGGCCAATGATAGCGCTGCTATCTGGCATGAGAGGCTGGGGCATGTTGGCATGGACAAGCTGAAGGCGATGGCGAGTAGAAGTTTGGTGAGGGGGTTGCCGAAGTTGTCCTCCTTTGGTGATGGGCATGTTTGTGCGGGCTGTCAATACGGTAAGGCACATCGCCTTCTGTTTGATAAATCACAAACAAGGAGCAAGAAACCACTGGAGTGTATTCATGGCGACCTGATGGGACCAACGGTTACTGCCAGCCTTGGCGGAAGCAGATACATGCTTGTCTTGGTTGATGACTACTCAAGGTATACTTGGGTGTACTTCTTAAAGGAGAAGTCGGAAGCCTTCCGTTTGTTCGTGGAGTTCAAGGAGTTGGTAGAAGGCCGGCTTGGCTTGCGGATTAAGAAATTTAGAACTGATAACGGGGGTGAGTTTGTCTCCTCCGAGTTTTCTAACTTCTGCAGGAAGCACAGGATCCAATGGGAGCTTACTTGTGCTCACACTCCACAACAAAATGGGGTAGCGGAGCGGAAGATCCGTCATCTGACGGAGACCTGCAAATGCTGGCTTCATGCGAAAGATATCCCAAGGTCCTTTTGGGCGGAGGGAATGTCTTGTGCTGCTTATGTTATCAACCGGATGCCACTCAGCCCTATCAACATGAAGACTCCCATTGAGCTGTTGCTGAAGGAGAAGCCGAGTGTTGGACACCTTAGGGTGTTCGGTTCAACTTGCTACGTGCATGTCCCGGATGCTTCACGGACAAAGCTGGATGCGAAGGCAAGGAAACTTGTCTTTGTTGGCTATGATGAGCGGAAGAAGGGATGGAAATGCATGGACCCTGTGACGAAGAAGTTCGTGGTGTCAAGAGACGTTGTCTTTGACGAGCTGACGTCATATGGTGGTGGCTCGGTGGAGCTAACCGGAAGTAGCAAGATTGATGAAGCACCGGTGGAGACTGCTGAAGGCTTGGAAGAGGAGCTTGCTGTTTCACCAGCAGCTCCTGTTGCTTCTAACTCCGAGGCTGAGCCTTCTGGCTCAGGAAGCAGGGGGAGCACTGCTCAATGCTTGCCCCAGGTAGGAGTGGAGCCCGAAGAAGCAACGGAAGCCGTGAGCAAGGAGCCGTGTCTTCGGAGATCGAAGAGGGTGGTTAAGCCACCGGCTCGGTACTGTGATGGGAATGCAGTGAGCTTTGTCTCCTGCTTCGTTGCAGGTCCTCTGGATGAGTGAGAGCCTGCAAACTTCAACGAGGCCACTGGAGTAAAGGAGTGGGATGATGCCATGAAAGAAGAGATTGATGCTCTGAAGAAGAATGAAACCTGGGACCTTGTGCCCAAGGTTGATGGCATTACTCCGGTTACTTGCAAGTGGGTGTATAAGTTGAAGAAGAAGGCTGATGGGAGCATTGATCGGTTCAAGGCTCGCCTGGTCGCTAGAGGATTCTCACAGCAGTATGGAGAAGACTATGAGGAGACATTTAGTCCAGTTGCGAAGATGACTTCTGTAAGAGTGGCGATCGCCTCAGCTGCTAGCAAGGGATGGAGGTTGTGGCAACTCGATGTGAAGAATGCCTTTCTTACGGAGAGATTGACAAGGACATCTTCATGGATCAGCCGCTTGGTTTTGTCTCTGAGAAGCATCCGGACTATGTCTGCAAACTCAGGAAGGCTCTCTATGGGTTGAAGCAAGCTCCTAGAGCTTGGTATGGGAAGATTGCAGAGTACTTGCAATTCTGTGGATACCTTGCTTCTAACTCGGATTCAAGCTTGTTCGTCAAGAAGAAGGGAGAGCTACGAGTCTTGGTCCTGCTGTATGTGGATGACATGATCATCACAGGGAACTCGGAGGGGGAAGTAGCAAGGCTCAGGGCTGAGCTTGCTATATGCTTCGAGATGAAAGACTTGGGAGAGTTGCATCACTTTCTCGGTCTGGAAGTGGAGAGGAAGGAGTGCGGGGTTCTCATTAGCCAGAAAGGTTATGCTGATCGCATTGTGAAGCGGTTTGGCATGGGCGAAGGGAAGAAGTGCTCTACTCCACTGGAATCTGGGCTGAAGCTTCGACGAGATGAGGGAAGGGTTCTTCATGATCCCTTGGTGTTCAGGGCTCTTGTTGGGAGCTTGATTTACCTGACGATTACAAGGCCGGATATTGCTTATGCTGTTGGCCGAGTAAGTCGGTATATGGCTGAACCAATGCAATCTCATCTAGTGGCGGCCAAAGGAATTCTGAAGTATGTCAAGGCTTCTTCTGACATGGGACTCCTCTATAGAAGGGACGCGGAGTTTGCGTTGCTCGGGTACACGGATGCTGACTATGGCGGTGATTCGGATGATCGAAGGTCTACTTCTGGTTATGTGTTCACTTGCGGTTCAGCTAGCATCTCGTGGTGTAGCAAGAAGCAGGACTCGGTGTCGGTTTCAACCACGGAGGCGGAGTATAAGGCTTCGGCCTTGGCTGCTCGGGAAGTCGTTTGGTTGAGGAGGCTTATAGAGGATATTCATGAAGAAGTGCAAGGGCCTACTTTACTCCGGGGTGACAATGAGAGTGCTCTCAAACTGGTAAACAATCCAGTGTGTCACGCCAGGACCAAGCATATAGAGATTGATCACCACTTCATCAGGGAGAAGGTGTTGGAAGGATCTCTGCTGGTCGGGCCTGTACGGAGTGAAGATAATCTTGTTGACATCTTCACGAAGCCACTGTCGAAGGGGCCCTTTGAACGCTTGCGCAGCTTGCTGGGCTTGGTCACCACTTCCCACTTCAAGGGGGAGTGTTGAAATTTGTGAAGTGGAAGTGGGTGACGGGACAGGCCGGGCGGCCTGGGGCGGACAGCTTAGGCGGACTAGGCGGACTGGGCGGACTGTAGTTTGCGGCCTGGTGGAAGGTCTAGTGAGAAGCCAGTTGTTCTTCTGGGCGGTTTGCACGGGTTGAGTCCGCGGACTATGCAGCCTGGTTTCTGCGGATAGGGTGTTTGCTGATTGGCTTTGCCAAGGAGCAGCCTGAGCGGATAAAGGCTTGCGGACTGGTGCATTGCTCAATGGCTGCGGGTGCAAGCTTGTGCTGATAGGCGGTTTGGCTAGTGTCCGCGGGTAGCTTGCGGACTGGAGTGCCCGCGGTGTGGGCTGTTGCGGACTGGGCTTAGAGCTTGGCTGAGGCCTTGTCGAGCTCTGGTGGCACAGCAGGCGATTTGCTGTGGAGATCGTTTGGCGGACTGGGTTTGGAGTCCGGGGTTGGCTGCTGTTTTGGACAGAAGTGCGAGGAGCTCGCGGACTGATGGCGGTCTGTGCTAGGGTGTTTGGCGGACGGGAATTTGAGTCCGCCATGCTCGCATTGGCCCTTGATGGTTTTGGACTTGGTCACACTTTGTGCCAATGCCATGGTGTCCGCGGTATCCGCCAAGTCCGCTGTGACCGGGCGGACTGTTGTTGTCTTCCTTTGGTCATGGACTTGTGGCGGATTGAGGTGTGAGTCTTGCGGACTCCCTCGGGTTGGTGTGGACTGCCATTGAAGGGGGTTGCTGTCTTGCAGTGGTTGGAGCTTTGCGGGCTGATGCCTTGTCCGCATAGCTTGGGCGGACTGGAGAGGGTTCGTCAATAGTTGCCTTGCTCCTGGCGGTTTCCCTTGGTATCCGGCTAAGTCCATGCGGACTCAGCGGACGGAGGTTTGCTATCGCGCGGGCTGGGGTGGTGACGCTATCACTTCGGCGGTGACCACACTCCTCACCTTGCCTATAAATAGGACCCCCCTGGCATAACCTAAGCAACTTGAGTGAACAGTAAGTTGGGTTGAGCGAAGTGCTGCGGTCTGTGTTTGTCAGTCCGCGCGGATTGTTTCAGGCTGACGGTTTGCTTTGTGCAGGTCGCGCGGATAGCTTCAAGGAGCCAGGAGTTTGGCTGTGACTTCGGTCAAGTGCTTGGAAGTGTGCGGTCTCTGCGGACTCAGCAGGAGGTCGCTCTGCGGCTTGTCAGTTCTGTTTCATCTTTGCCAGCTTCAATAACCTGTCCGCCGGCTTCAGGCGGGTAGGGGTGTTCCTCAGTTCAGGTTCAGCAGGAGGCGAATAACGGTGTGTCCGCGCGGCCTCGCGGCTTCGGCGGACTCCGTGTCTATTCGGCGGATTGCAGCATAGCTTGGGCGAGCTCAGCGGTCTCGGCGACCTCGGCGACCTCGCGGTCTCGGCGGACTCCGGTGCTGTCCGCCCGGCTTGTTTTTGGTCCTTTCTGTTTACAGCTGTGATACTAGCGAAATCATGTCTCGCTATGTATGCCTTGCATTGTAAAGAAGTAAATGTATAAAAGACCTGCTTCTGCCTCCATTGTTTGTTGGGATTAACCTTTGTACCTCTAGTCCTTGGTTTCCGCTGGTTCAACGTGCGAACTGGGTAGTTCCGAAGATATTAATTTGGCATTTGGGCTATCTTGTTGACCACGTTGAGAAAATTTAACAACCTCAAGGAAGTCTAAGGCTACCTATCCTGCCCCAGCACAAGAAGTAAGTGAAGAAGAAATCTCATAGTCAACTAACTTAGGCTCAAAACTATCTGAAGGAGAGTTCTCACTACTCTCAAGATAGTTCAAGAAATTTTTGAACAAAAAGAAGCAATAGAAAGGCAAGGATGCCTCTTACAGAAGATCACGCCATGATGGCGATCGACACAGAAAATTCACAAGCAACCATGACATGTATACTACTAAACCGAACAAACATATTTCTACTGACATCATTTGTTATTACTATAATAAGCCAAGTCATGTGATCGCTGACTTCCCCCACAAGAAGTAGGAGGGTGGAAAAAGAGAAGAAAATAAATCTTCTTACAATAAGAAGAGAACAGAAAAGAGCCTAATAGCCAAGAAGGGAAAGACTCTTAGCGACTCTGACTCATCTGAGTCGAGTGAATAAGAAAGAAGCCTACTTCGGTTTTATGGCTCAGACTGATGATGAACAAGAACCCTAGTTCACTAGGAAGGTAAATTCTCACACTCCGCTCTCTGACAAGATGTTTCTGAACATGATCATGAGGACAGCTCTTCTGACGATGAGTCTTAACTCATGGCCCTGTACAAGGAGTTGATCAAGGCTTACGACAAATGTCGACCAGTCGTGAAAGCTCACGTAAAGAGATAAAGTCTCTAAAGGCTGAGGAGAGTACTTTGAGAGAGGAAGTCGCTAAGACTGACTTAATTAGAGAAAACTTCAATGCTTCCATTGAAGAATATAACAAGGCTCTCGAGCACCTAGACCTTAAGGAGAAGATCATAAAAGAACTAGAAGCACAACTTGAAGATGAAAAAAACTTGTTGAAAGTTTCTCGAAGCCTAAGACTATCCTCCCTTTCATTGCTGAATTCTCACCTAAGGCCTAAGGTGTGGGGCTAGGCTGTAACACCCCCTATCCGTCGCATAGTATATAGCAGTAGGTCCGGCCGGGGCCCGACGCCATATACCACAGACAGACCGGGTGGTTACGTATGGAAACCATTCAACCAATCTCAATGTCCTACACAGAGCATTCTAGCGGAAGCAGTTTATTATATGTTGTAAACAAGAACCCAGCATTAGAGCACGAATGTCCACTATTACAATAATTAGGAATGTATACAAAACACTCAAAAATCGGCCTTAAGGCCTTACAAAGTGTTTCACTTGAAAATTACATGCTTTACAAAGCACGGCACGCAGGCCGGTCATACATGAATAAAGCAGTAAACACTTCTACTTGGGCCTTCGAGGGCCAGCTTCGCAAAAAGGCTTTAGCCCGCTATTGACCGCTTGGTCCCAGCTGCACCTGCAAGCAACAATCCACCGCACGGTGGCAAAACAAGGCAATGGTCAGCAATGCTGACCAAATTATAACGATCCCGCCCCCAACTCGGGGCGGCGATGCTCCTTCCCTGCATTTCCTTAGCATCAGCGAGTAATATAAAACCATAGCCATAACATCACAGACGTTGGCTCGTAAGGCCACACGCCCCGTGCACTCAGGGCACATTCTCGGTGATCCGGTCGATGTCACGTCAATTAAAGTCATTAACATTCCGGACTCACCACCGCCACTAAGACGGCCAAACCTATGAGCAATTCGTCTTCATGGTATTGGTCACGTCAATTTAAGCCATTGACCACCGAAGACCCCCATTTATGCCAACGGCGAGTTCCACGTAACCTTAGGTCGCTCTAACCGGACGACATAAAGCGGGTACGGCTCCATCTAACCGTGCGCTCACTTCGCAACGACAATTTAAGCCATTTGCGCGGGTCAAACTTTCACCAAGTCCCATTCTACCGCAAGTCACATAACTCAGTTATGTTCGAGTTGGCTCTCAGGCCTCCAAGTTGGCAAGATCTCGTATCCGCCCAGTTTTCCGGGTGCACCTTTGGGTTAGTCCCCCAAGGCTCCCTGCTGCAATCTACCGCGTAGAAAACCCGAAAACAACCAATAGCACGGAGTCTTCTCCGGCCTTATGCAATGCAACATCACCGATCCGGACTAACATGTCCGGGTAGGCTTCAACCAAAATGCCTATGTCCGTTCTCGCATACGGACTCTAAACAACGGGGACTTTACATATCTACCCGAAGGAACGCCTCCAACTCTCCGCAAACTCGCGAGAGCGGGCTTCCTATGCTAAGAAAGAGAGCTATTAGTGCTCAAGGTGAGGATCGTTACCCTTGCGTTCCTCTTTGGCGCCATCGAAAAGTAATCGGATAGAAATCACCGCACTTGCGTTGCCTCCGTGGATCCGGAGTCGGCTTGCGATTCGGAGCTCCGAAGCTCCTCCAATGGCGGATCTAGCTCTTCTTCCTCTTGCCTTAGCTCTTCTTTCTCCAAGGGTTTAGAAAGAGGATAAGTGAAGAAAAGTGATGGATTTTCTAAGTCAAACCCGTGTATATCCTCTCAGGAACCATCCCCAGCCGTTGGATCTCAACCTAAGAAAACGAGCGGCTTTGATTCGGGGCTGAAATGCCCAATCTGGACCGAACACGGCCTGGCACACGCCCGTGTCCAGGGTCGTGTGCCGCATTCGCCGTCAAAATCGAATCTTCTGAACCCGCACACAGGTATCAAACACGCCCGTGTTCGAGCTGACACGCCCGTGTTCCAGCTGACACGGCCGTGTAGCCGGCCGTGTACCCCATGATTTTCCCCCGTTTGCAACCCGAGCACTGCACGGGTTCTAGGACACGCCCGTGTCCTTGCCCGTGTCAAATTGACACGCCTGGGCCCCAGGCCGTGTACAAGGTCTCGACATTTCGTCGCGTGCAGTTCGACGATTGGATGACACGGCCTTGGACACGCCCGTGTCCTAGGCCGTGTGCCTTATCTCGACGATCGTCGAGTGAATCTCGACGATTTCACCTTGACGATCGCCGACACGGGTCGACACGCCCGGCGACACGCCCGTGTCGCGGGCCGTGTGCCCATTCTCGACGAATCGTCGAGTATATCTCGACGATTTCACGGCTAAGTGTCGACACGGGTCGACACGCCCTGCGACACGCCCGTATCGCAGGCCGTGTGCCCTTTCTCGACGAATCGTCGAGTATAACTCGACGACTTCGCGACTAAGTGTCGGCACACACTTGACACGCCCTGGGACACGCCCGTGTCCCAGGCCGTGTGCCTTCAGCCAGAACCAAAACTGGCCCAAAACGTCCTCCTTTGCTCCTTTGAGTTTCGGGGCGTTACAACTCTCCCCCTCTTAAAAGAATTTCGCCCACGAAATTACATAAAGGAAAGATATACAAAAACAACATTTGTACCTGAGCGGAACAACTCCGGATACTCGTCAAGCATAGTCTGCTCTCGCTCCCAGGAGAGCTCCCCACGACCGCAATTGTCCCACCGGACCTTGACCATCCTGATCTCTTTATTGCGTAGCCGCTTGACCTCCGAGTCCTCAATCCGCACGGGCTTGACCTTTGTCGTTAACCCACTATCCACCGGCACTTGATCGAACCGCGATCACTTGCGTAGGCTCTTGCACCGCGTTCCGAAGCTCCGAAATGTGGAATACATCATGTAAAAACACTTAGCTCCACTGAAAGCTTCAACCTATAGGCCGCTTCTCCAACTCGCTCCAGAACCTCGAACGGTCCAAGGTACCACGGGCTTAGCTTTTTCAATCGTCGCACCCGCGAGACACCCTTGAACGGCTTGATCTTTAAGTATACATAATCGCCCACAGCGAACTCCACGTTCCTGTGCTTGGCATTACAGTACTTTGCTTGCCGGTCCTGAGCGTTAAGCAACCTCTCCCGAATCGTTCTCACCAAAGAAGTAGCATCCTCCACTTCCGATCGCTTATACAACTTTGACTCACCCATTTCTAACCAAGACAACGGCGTGCGACATTTGCTACCATATAGGGCCTCGAAGGGCGTCGTCTGGATACTCGCTTGGTAGCTGTTGTTGTATGCGAACTCCACCAAATAAAGGTGGTCTTCCCATTGCTTTCCAAAACCCAAGACACACATGCGGAGCATGTCTTCCATGGTTCTATTAACCCTCTCGGTCTGCCCATCCGTCGGGTGGCTGTGCTGAATTTCAACTTTGTTCCCAACATTTGTCGCAACAGCCTCCAATCATTGGACGTGAACCGCCCATCTCGGTCACTCACGATGCTGCGGGGCACACCATGATGCCGTACTATGTTATCCACATAAAGCTTTGCTAGCTTCTCCACCAGATCATCCTTCCTATGCGGAATAAAATGAGACACCTTCGTTAATCTTTTGCGACCTTGGCAAACCGTGCACAAAGTCCATAGAGATGTCGTCGAATTTCCATTCCGGAATAGGCAAGGACTTAAGAAATCCTCCCGGCTTTTGACACTCCACCTTTACCAGGGCGCAAGTTTGGCACTTCGCTACGTATAGCGCCACATCCTTCTTTAAACCCGGCCACCAAATAGTTTCTTGACGTCGCGGTACATCTTCGTGCTCCCCGGGTGAATCGAGTACTTGGTATGGTGTGCCTCGTACAACAACTCCACCCGTAAATTGCCCACGCTTGGGACGCACAGACGACCGTCTATCCAAAGCAATACGTCCTCCACGACAAATTGGGAATTTGACTCATCCAGAGCCTCTACCATGAACTGCTTCAGCACTTGATTGCTTGTCCATACAAACGATCCCCAACGCCACCAACTCTCGCACCAATCGCTCATCCTGCACCGATAGCCAATGGGCTCGAGCTGGGGCTTGGCGACTCACCGCGTCAGCAACCGCATTCCCTTTATCAGGCGCGTAGTGGATCTTGAATGTATAGTCTCCCAAGAACTCCATCCATCTACGCTGTCGTATATTCGGATCCTTCTGATCAACCAGATGCTTCACGCTCTTATGACCGGCGTAGAGATCCACTTTCACACCGTATAGCATTATGCCTCCATAGCTTCGAGGCAAAACTCACGTCCATACGCTATTACGCTTCCGTGTTGCAGTAGCGCGCAACCCAAAACGCTGCCCTACGCATCATTAAAATCTCATTGCCTTCGGTTCCACTTGGCGAAGTCAGCACAGGCGTCGTAGTCAACCGACATTAAAACTTCTCAAAAGCTCGCGCGCACTCCAGCGTCCAAAATAACTTATGCTCCTTCCTCGTCAAGGTAGTGAGAGGTAACGCTATCCGCGAGAAGTTCTCCACGAAGCGCCTATAATAGCCGGCAAGCCCCAAAAAGCTCCGGACTTCTGCTTCCGTAGCAAGCTCAGGCCACTCCCGTATCGCAACAATCTTCGCCGGATCCACAGCAATACCCTCTCCACTAACTATATGCCCGAGGAACGCCACTGAGGATAGCCAAAACTCGCACTTCGAGAACTTGGCGTACAACTGATTTCTCCTTAGCGTCTCTAACACCAAATGAAGATGCTTGAAGTGATCTTCCTCACTTTGCGAGTACACCAAAATATCGTCGATGAAGACGATCACGAAATGGTCCAAGTACTCCCTGAACGTCCTGTTCATAAAATCCATGAATACTGACGGCGCATTAGTCAGCCCAAACGGCATGACCGTAACCTCGTAGCGCCCGTGTCCTGTACTGAACGTTATCTTAGGGATATCACTCTCCCTTAGCTACTTTAGAGTACGGCGTTGGCCCGACCAACTGATCACAAAGGTCATCGATCCTTAGGATCGGGTTCTTGTTCTTTGCCGTTACCTTGTTGAGCTCCCGATAATTAATACATAGCCCCAAGCTTCCGTTCTTCTTCTTACGAAAGAGGGTCGGTGCACTCCAAGGCGAAGGACTTGGACGCACATACCCTTGCTCCAACAACTTTTAGAAGTTGCACTTTCAGCTCCTCCATTTCCGTAGGCGCTAGCCGACAAGGAGAGCGTGACACAGGCCTTGTACCTGGTACAAGCTCAAACATGGAATCTATCTCCTATGGAGGCGGGGCTCCAGGAAGATCTCTAGGGAGCACATCAGGGTACTTCGATACCACTGAAATACAATCCAAAGTGGGCTTCGGCTTTGCAACCTCCACTAGTGTAAAGAACAGTTCTGCTCCGGCACGAACCGCCTTCACCACCTGAAGAGCAAATGCCAACATCTTGCTCGACCTCTTCGAGCCCGTAAAGGTCATCTCACGACTTGCTCCCGGCTTGACTTCCTTGCTACCGCATCTATATTGGCTTGCTGCTCCGAGAGCCAGTCCATACCAAATATAACGTCGAACTCCTGATTCCCAATCCAAAACTAAGCGCAACAACGTCTACCCGCGCACAATGAGCACCATTGGACTATAACGCATCCAATTCGTCTTTTACCATCGAAGGAGGTACTCCGACGCACAATATAATTCCTAATAAAGGAATGCGAAGCTCCCTAAACGAACGGTGCTCTCGCAGATAAAGAAAGTCATAATAAGGCTTAACACTAGTAGTTCTAAGCTAACATGCACAAGAGTGACAAGTATTTAAAGCAAAACTATCTTTAAACCATACCTGTCGTCACGACGGCGTGCTTCCTCCAGGGCTTTAGGCACTCACGAGCATAATGCCACAGCTCGCCACAGTTGAAACATGTGCCCGGGGTCTGACCCGTAGTCGACCCAGAAGTACCAGAAGGGGCTGGGTTCGAAGTCCTATGCTTCTTATACCATTTTCGATATACCGACTTTGAGGTGTTCGGCACTTTGAATGCCGTTTCCTTTGCACTGACATCCTTGACTGCTCCTGATATAGGTTTCTTACTCTTCTGAGCACCATTCCAACAGTCTCGGGCAAAGTGCCCTTTCTTTCCACAAGTATAACAAGTGTAAGTAACTTTACTAGTCGATTTCATAACCCCTTTCTCCAGCATTCTGCTGGATGCAGCTCTTATGGGGTTTGTATAGTTTGATACCATGGTCGCTGGCATCGGGAGGGTCTTCCTCAACTCTGCCTCCAATGATCTAGCTGATTCCACCAAGGCTCGGAATCCCAATAACTTTGGTCCTAGCAGTAGGACTCGTAACTCGGCGCGTAGGCCATTATAGAATCTATCGACTGTAGCTTGCTCATTATCCGACTCAAAGCATGGGTAGCGACTTATCATAAGAAAAGCTTGCAAATATTCCTCAACCGTGTGCGCTCCCTGCACTAAATGCATATTCAGCTGCTGCCCCAATGGTCTACCAAAGGTCATCTGCTGCATCGCGCCCACCGGCGTTGAAGCCACAACAGGGGCGCAGGGTTGTACATTTCCTCCTAGCTGTGCACCCGCCACAGTAAACACCGCTTCTACGATCCTTCTAACGGTTTCATACGAAGGAGGAGGCTCAAACACCTCACTGGGTGCACTATGCTCCTCAGAAACCGGACATTCAGGCTGTCCAGCACCGCTTCCGGTCACCTATAGTGGTACAAAACACCGTTAAGCGACCAAATAAAATTGCGAACAGCAATTATAGGAACACGCAGGTTCCTCAAACACGAGTATTTTCATTCCTAAGTGGACATTCATGGGTTCTTTTACCGTTATAACGATGACACACACAATGTGCTCACCACCCCTTAAAAAGAATTCGTCCACGAATTCAGCTTAAGTCCGACCAAAACCAGTAGTCTGATACCAAATTGTAACACCCCCTATCCGTCGCATAGTATATAGCAGTAGGTCCGGCCGGGGCCCGACGCCATATACCACAGACAGACCGGGTGGTTACGTATGGAAACCATTCAACCAATCTCAACGTCCTACACAGAGCATTCTAGCGGAAGCAGTTTATATATGTTGTAAACAAGAACCCAGCATTAGAGCACGAATGTCCACTATTACAATAATTAGGAATGTATACAAAACACTCAAAAATCGGCCTTAAGGCCTTACAAAGTGTTTCACTTGAAATTACGTGTTTTACAAACCACGGCACGCAGGCCGGTCATACATGAATAAAGCAGTAAACACTTCTACTTGGGCCTTCGAGGGCCAGCTTCGCAAAAAGGGCTTTAGCCCGCTATTGACCGCTTGGTCCAGCTGCACCTGCAAGCAACAATCCACCGCACGGTGGCAAATCAAGGCAACGGTCAGCAATGCTGACCAAATTATAACGATCCCGCCCCCAACTCGGGGCGGCGATGCTCCTTCCCTGCATTTCCTTAGCATCAGCGAGTAATATAAAACCATAGCCATAACATCACAGACGTTGGCTCGTAAGGCCACACGCCCCGTGCACTCAGGGCACATTCTCGGTGATCCGGTCGATGTCACGTCAATTAAAGCCATTAACATTCCGGACTCACCACCGCCACTAAGACGGCCAAACCTATGAGCAATTCGTCTTCATGGTATTGGTCACGTCAATTTAAGCCATTGACCACCGAAGACCCCCATTTATGCCAACGGCGAGTTCCACGTAACCTTAGGTCGCTCTAACCGGACGACATAAAGCGGGTACGGCTCCATCTAACCCGTGCTCACTTCGCAACGACAATTTAAGTTATTTGCGCGGGTCAAACTTTCACCGAGTCCCATTCTACCGCAAGTCACATAACTCAGTTATGTTCGAGTTGGCTCTCAGGCCTCCAAGTTGGCAAGATCTCGTATCCGCCCAGTTTTCCGGGTGCACCTTTGGGTTAGTCCCCAAGGCTCCCTGCTGCAATCTACCGCGTAGAAAACCCGAAAACAACCAATAGCACGGAGTCTTCTCCGGCCTTATGCAATGCAACATCACCGATCCGGACTAACATGTCCGGGTAGGCTTCAACCAAAATGCCTATGTCCGTTCTCGCATACGGACTCTAAACAACGGGGACTTTACATATCTACCCGAAGGAACGCCTCCAACTCTCCGCAAACTCGCGAGAGCGGGCTTCCTATGCTAAGAAAGAGAGCTATTAGTGCTCAAGGTGAGGATCGTTACCCTTGCGTTCCTCTTTGGCGCCATCGAAAAGTAATCGGATAGAAATCACAGCACTCGCGTTGCCTCCGTGGATCCGGAGTCGGCTTGCGATTCGGAGCTCCAAAGCTCCTCCAATGGCGGATCTAGCTCTTCTTCCTCTTGCCTTAGCTCTTCTTTCTCCAAGGGTTTAGAAAGAGGATAAGTGAAGAAAAGTGATGGATTTTCTAAGTCAAACCCGTGTATATCCTCTCAGGAACCATCCCCAGCCGTTGGATCTCAACCTAAGAAAACGAGCGGCTTTGATTCGGGGCTGAAATGCCCAATCTGGACCGAACACGGCCTGGCACACGCCCGTGTCCAGGGCCGTGTGCCGCATTCGCCGTCAAAATCGAATCTTCTGAACCCGCACACGGGTATCGAACACGCCCGTGTTCGAGCTGACACGCCCGTGTTCTAGCTGACACGCCCGTGTTCCAGCTAACACGGCCGTGTAGCCGGCCGTGTACCCCATGATTTTCCCCCATTTGCAACCCGAGCACTGCACGGGTTCTAGGACACGCCCGTGTCCTTGCCCGTGTCAAATTGACACGCCTGAGCCCCAGGCCGTGTACAAGGTCTCGACATTTCGTCGCGTGCAGTTCGACGATTGGATGACACGGCCTTGGACACGCCCGTGTCCTAGGCCGTGTGCCTTGTCTCGACGATCGTCGAGTGAATCTCGACGATTTCACCTTGACGATCATCGACACGGGTCGACACGCCCGGCGACACGCTCGTGTCGTGGGCCGTGTGCCCATTCTCGACGAATCGTCGAGTATATCTCGACGATTTCACGGCTAAGTGTCGACACGGGTCGACACGCCCTGCGACACGCCCGTGTCGCAGGCCGTGTGCCCTTTCTCGACGAATCGTCGAGTATAACTCGACGACTTCGCGACTAAGTGTCGGCACACACTTGACACGCCCTGGGACACGCCCGTGTCCCAGGCCGTGTGCCTTCAGCCAGAACCAAAACTGGCCCAAAACGTCCCCCTTTGCTCCTTTGAGTTTCGGGGCGTTACATAGGCCATGTTGAAGCTCCTAAAAAATCTTCTAGGAGGAATAAGGCTCAGAGAAAGAATATGGCGGCCAAGAAGTCTTTGGCCAAAGAAAAAGGGAAAGCCCCTCAATATTAGACTTCTTTCAAGAAGGTCATTTTTTTCCAACAAACGAGTTTGATCTTGACTCGTCCTACGGTCACTTTGGTAGGCCTACTTATGTAGAGCCCAAGTCTCGTTACCAAGAATGGTCTCGTCCCAGAAACTTTGGTGAGAGTGTCTTTAAGACACCTTATGAAGAAATCATTCTTCAGAGCAATGGTCCTTATAATCATGGTCATAACATTAAGAAGGCAACAAAGGTAAAGCCCATTGTAGAAATGCCTCTGAAGGAGAAGAAATCATGTGATTTCCATCACTGAAAGTGCAAGTTAGATCTGATATACTCTAGAGGGGGGGGTGAATAGAGTATGGTGCTTGCTAAAAACTTTTTACAACTATTGTTGTATTCCTAGGTGAACAGGGAAGCAAATAATATAAAGTAAATCTAAACATAGAACAATCACAGAGCAATCACAAACCACAGCCAGAAACAAAAGAAAGATATGCAACCAGATGACACAAGGAGCTATAGTGGTTCCCCAACCAACCTGGGTACATCCACTTTTCTACCACCCTAGGTAGGAATCCACTACAGGATGAGTTGATCAGGTGTCCTGGGCACCAATGAGCTTTTGATAAGGTGCTCAAAAACCAAACCAGATTTTTTGATCAGGTGTCTTGCCACCACTGAGTTTTGATAAGGTCTCAGAAACCAAACACAAACTTTTGAAGGGAGTTTGAAAAACCCTTTACAGCAGAGAGAGATAGAGAGAGGGATGAGAAGATCTTCTCTGTCAACAGTCAGAGAGAAGATAGTGGATGTTGTCAAAGCTCCACCTGAGATCTTGAGTTGTTCAGGAAGTGAAGCTTTGCAGTAGGGTGATAGGACTTTAAATGATTTGATCTCCAGCGAAAGATGATTTCAGCAGCAACTGAAATGTGAGGTGTTTGGAGCCTTGAATGATGATGACCTTTGAACACTTGAATCAAGAGAGTTCTGAAAATTTCAGTTAGTTAATCTCCTTTGGTGATGTGTTCTTGTATGAATCTTTGAGACTGAGAATGTCTGCAACTCTCTTTCTTCTCTTGTGTAATTGTTGTTGTAAGAGTTGTAATTCTTGTTGTTGCAGAGAATTGTTATTGCAGAATATGTGTCTTTTTTTTGTCTGACTCTGAGAAGAATGAAAAAGCTGATCTTTTATTCTCTTGATCTGAATAGAAATGATCCTCTGTCCAAGATAGCCGTTAGCCTGTCAATAAATGACTTCCTTAATTGCAATTGTCTTCTGGAGGAAAGTCCAATAAAACATTCCTTGAAAATTCCTTGAAACTTGCTCCAGATTAATTAAAAACGGCTACAAGATCTCTGAATTAAATGCTGATAATAATTCCACAGCTGTCTAAATTTGAATCTTGAAAAACGTTGAACTCTTCAGAGAAATTTCGAACTGAGCTCCACTATCGTTGAACTGAGCTCAAAGATTGGACTTAGACAGAAACAGAGATCGTCGATCTGAGCTCAACTATCGTCGAACTGAGCTCAGAGATAGAGAATCAAACTAGAGTCAAGATCGTCGATCTGAGCTAGAAGATCGTTGAATGGAGTTCGATGACTCGTTGAAGTTGAGCTCAGAGATCGTCGAATGGAGTTCGACGATCCGTCGAAGTGAGCTCAACGATCGTCGAATGGAGTTCGACGATTCGTCGTACTGAGCTCGACGAAATGACTTGGTCTCCAAAACTGAAAAACCTGGTCTGAAGGCAGCTTCCAAACCTAAACACTAACCCCTATACTCAATTCTAATTGACCTTTGGATCTATACAATGAGGTCAAAACAGGTCTCCTAAGAGATATAGTGATCCTTGCCCAAATCAGTAATAGGGTCTTCCAACAATCTCCCCCTATTTGGGTTAGGATTACTATTTACAGACATTGAGGAAATAAAACATACAAAACAGAAATGCAACAAACAAAGCATATCAGAATCACAGACATTGTCACAGATAGTACAGAAATCAAAATGTATTGTCACCTTACAGAATTACTCTTTCTCTTTGCTCTTTATAAGGACTATTTCTCTATTTGGATTGAGAGCTTCTTTCTTAGATCTTCTATCATCAGCTGCACCTAAATAGGTTTGTTGCTTTGGCCTGGGCACTACAGCTTCAGGGTGCAGCTTCATGTAGCTTTCTGAATCAAAGAACTTACTGGATGAATATCTTTCAAGTTCCTTTTTCCTTTGATCTGATAAGGTGGTTATACTGGAAGTGTCTTTGCCTTGTTCTCTAGCTATCTTAATCTGATACAAAGCAGCCAATTCTTTCATCCTAGCTGTCCATGAAGTATGATTATTTTCTGGATCCTCAAAAGGAAATGGAGGCTCATATCTATTGGAGGGATTGTTTGGAGGAGCTCTGGAGGAGACTAGTTCTTTCAGTTTGTAAGGAAAGCGACCAGATGTTGTATCAGATGGACCTTGTCCTTCCCTTGAGTATGGATTTGCCTGGAATAGACTTTTGAATAAACTTAGAATTCTCTTTGATTTCCTCTGTAATTTCCTCTCCTTGACTGATAGCCTCTAGATTGACTTCCTCTGTATTGGGATCTACCTTGAGGTTGATCAGAAGATTGGCTTCTGGCAGAAGGTTGAGATGTAGAACTACCACTTGCACCTGCACCTGGTGAAGGAGGAGGAGGAGGAGGATGATTGAACTGAGAAGATACTTTGTCATACTTTCTCTTTTTCTTCATAGCCTTCAGTTGATTTTTGGAGTATTGCATCCAATGTTCTGTGATAGGACAGTTATGCAGAATGTAGTAAGGAATATCATTTGTGTCTTTCACTTTTGCTGGGGGGGACTCTCTTCATTGCTTTGCTTCTGGCTTTTCTTTTTCTTGCAATAATAGCAGAGGAATCATCTGAATCAGTCCTATACTGATCACTATCTGAGCTTGAAGGGTTGTCATACACTGCATCAATCTTTTAAAGATAATCTATCTGTTGTTGTGACTGAGCAGGAGAGACAGCAGAAACAGCAATAGTAACAGCAGCAACAGTAGGAGGAGGAGTATAAGCAATACTGGCAGAAGAAGTTATAACAACAGATTTAGATACAACATCAGATTTAGATACAACACTTTCAGCAACAACACTTTCAGAAATAGAAGGTACAGCAGCAGTAAAAGAAGGAGCATTAGCAGCAGTAACAGTAGGCTCAAAAATAAGTGCCTCTGTCATATGTATGTCCTTAGATACTAAAATAACAGCAACATCAGAACTATCAGAAATAGCAGCATTAGTAGTAGGAGCAGCAGCAGTAAGATCAACAGAAACAGAAGGCTCAGTAGAATATAGGGAATTTACAAAAGAATTTATTATACTGGTGTCACAGCTGGAAATGGGGACAATGGCCTTAGAGAGATCCTCAGATTGCTGGACTACAGTGTGCTCTGGAAGATAGCTGAAATAAATAGAATCAAAATCTGATAATAGTGACCTGAGGTTCACTGTGATAACTGTAACTGGAGGTATTGAAGCTTGAGCTTGAGCTGAAGATACAACAGCAGGAGGAGCAGCAGTAGGCAATCTATTAGCTTCATGAGGCATCTCACCATTCCTAGATTCAGTCAGGACTGGATCAAGGCACCAAGATGAAGGGATTGCCTGAGGAGGAAGGAGAGAGGAGAGCCTGACAGACAGTTCTTGAACTGTGTTTATAAGTGGAGCCAAAGAGGTCTCCAGTAAGAGAGATAGCCTGGGAGCTATCAGCTCATATAATCTGTCTGCAAGGGCTGGAAGATCTACATGCTCAAGAGGGGCTTGATCAGAGGTAGGAATTGAAGGTGGAGCAGCAGGAGATGTTGGTGGAGAACTTATTGATGGTGGAAATGAAGGTTGAGAGATGGGAATTGTGGAAATGGAAGATAATGAAATGGAAATAGATGGTGTGAAAGATGGTTGTGCAATGATATCTTGAAGTAGTTGTTGATATGAGGTGGATGAGGAAGGTGGCTCAATAGGGGATGAGGGACAATCATCCATAAAGGAATCATCTATAAGATTGAAAGATGGAATGTGAGAGGATGCGTCAATATCTAGATGTGGGTATTGATGTAGAGGGTGGAAGATTTCTTCTGTTATTGGAGGAATTGGAGATGGAATTGAAGTAGGAAAGGGAAGTGAAGTTGGAGATGGGTTGGAAATAATAATGGTGGATGTTGTAGATGCAACAAGAGGTGGAGGAGGAGGAGAAGAAACAGGCAAGTCTTCTGTAGGGGCAGAGACTTGAGGGGAAGTGACTGCAGCAGTCCTTGTGCCTGAAGTAGTAGATGCAGAGGGCCTGCTGGGCTTCACTATTTGCCTGTCCCATTTTCCAAACAGGGCACAGGAGAGCCTCTTGGAGGCATTGATTTGCATCCCATTTGAAACTAGCAGAGCGGGGCATCTGTTCTGAAGAAACAGCCCTAATATTCTCCCAAAATTAACAAAGTTTTTGTTGATTTTCTTCTTGATTAGGTCAAAGAAGATTTCTCAACAATTCAGATGTTTCTTATCCACAAGAGCACCCATCAAGCAGAGCTGATACCTGGATATGGTATCATGGGCTGAGTGTTTGGCCAACAATACCTTTCCAACAACATCAGCTAGGAATTTGTACTCCAAAGATAGATTTTTCTTCAGCAGCTTGCTAGGGTTTGCTACAGAGTGACCCATCCTTTCAAGCATAGCAGAAAATTCCTCTCCAGAAAGTTCAACAGACTCTTCTCCAGATTTTAATTGAAAAATCTCTGTCAGGGCAGTAGGTGTGAGAGATACCTGGGTTCCTGAGATTGTTCCAACAACTGTATTCTGATCCTGATTGTGGGCAGTATATACCCATTCCTTGATCTCATCTGTAGGTAATTTTATCCTGGTAGTCATGATGGTAACCAGCTGTTGTTCCTTGAAAAGGTTCAGAATGTCCTGGAAGATTTGATCACTGTTGTTGAATGAGTCCATGTCGATGTCAAAACCTGCATCAAATTTCATCGCGGTCAGGATTGCAACTGAGACGGACATTGATTCCTGCAAAAAATAAACAACCAAACGACCAAGTGTAGAGAAGTTTGGAGGGAAAGAGAAAATTTGCAGGGAGAATGAAAGCGCAAAGGGAGAACGACGGCCGAAAAATTAATTTTATATTAGGGTTCGACGCAGAAAAGGAAAGATCGTTGAACTAAGTTTGACGATCTGGGATTCTAAGGGAAACTGAAAGTTCATCAATAGCGTCGATCTCCCTTCGACGATATTGGAGAGCATCGAGCTCCGTTTGACGATAGTTCAGAAAACAAAATCGTCGAGCTGCGTTCGACGATCGCTGACCTGGAGAGATAGTTTAGCACTATCTAAGAAGCGTTGAACTCTGGTCGACGATTTCGGAAAGCGTCGATATCCGTTCGACGATCTGGGAGAAAATCGTCGAGCGCAGTTCAGAGACCATAAACACTCTATACACTAGAAAAATCAAGAAGTTTGCCTAGTCTTGGTCAATTTTTAGAGTTTTAAAACCTTGGATCTTATTTTAGACTTCCTCCATCTAACATTCCTAACTGATTCAGGAAGAAGGTGTGTTTATTTTCATTCAAGGGTTTGGTGAAAATATCTCCCCTTTACAAATCAGTTGGGATATATTGAAGTTCAATTTTATTTTTCTCAACATTATCCCTTAGAAAGTGATGCCTAATTTCTATGTGTTTTGTCCTACTATGGAAGACTGGATTTTATGCTATAGAAATAGCACTGGTATTATCACAAAATATTTTTGACTTCTCTAAGTTGTAGCCATAGTCTAGGAGCTGATTTTGAATCCACAAGATTTGTGAACAACAACTACTTGCAGCCATATATTCAGCTTCAGTAGTTGAAGTTGACACAGATGTTTGTTTCTTGCAAAACCAGGAGACAACTCTGTCACCAAGAAACTGACAAGTTCCACTGGTGCTTTTCCTGTCAATTCTGCATCTAGCATAATCAGCATCAGAAAATCCAGTTAAGTCAAATGATGAATCTTTTAGATACCGGAGACCTAGATTTGGACAACTTTTTACATACCTGAGATTCCTTTTACTAAGGTTAGGTGTGACTCTCTAGGGCTCACTTAGAATCTAGCTCATATACATGTAGCAAACATTATGTCAGGTCTACTAGCTATAAGGTACAATAGAGAGCCAATCATTGCTCTATATGTTGTTTGATCAACAGGTTTCCCATGTTCATCAGCATCTAATACAATATTAGTGGGCATAGGTGTTTTCATATATGATGCCTCAGACATACCAAATTTCTTAACCAATTCTTTTGCATACTTGGTTTGTGAAATAAATATGCCTTCAGCATGTTGCTTGATTTGCAATCCTAGAAAGAAGGATAGCTCACCCATGCTACTCATTTGAAATTTAGAATGCATTAGGTTGGAGAACATTCTGCACAAATTTGAATCAGTAAAACCAAAAATAATATCATCTGCATAGATTTGTACTATTAGGGTATGGGACTTATGGGTTCTAATAAAAAGAGTTTGGTCTACTCTACCCCTTATAAATTCATTTTTCAGAAGAAAGCATGTTAGGGTCTCATACCATACTCTAGGAACTTGCTTTAGACCATATAATGCTTTATGCAATTTGAAAACATAATCAGGATGAGTTGAAGAGATAAAACCTGGGGGTTGTCTGACATAGACTTCTTCTTTGATATCTCCATTGAGAAAAGCACTCTTTACATCCATCTGGTATACTTTGAAACCTTTGTGTGCTGCATATGCTAAGAAGATTCTTATGACCTCTAACCTTGCAACTGGTGCAAAAGTCTGGTCATAATCTATCCCTTCTTCTTGAGAATACCCTTGAGCAACTAGTCTTGTCTTATTCCTTACAATGACTCCTTGATCATCCAACTTATTTCTGAACACCCACTTTGTTCCAACAATGGAGTGATCCTTAGGCCTTGGTACTAGTTCCCAAACTTTGTTCCTTTCAAATTGATGCAACTCTTCTTGCATTGCAATGATCCAGTGTGGATCTTGCTCTGCATCTTGAATAGATTGAGGTTCAATTTGAGAAAGGAAGCAAGTGTGCATCAGGTTTTGGTTGACCTGATTTTCTGTTTGCAGACCAGCTGAGATGTCTCCAATCACTTGGGAAATTGGATGGTCTCTTGATGTTACTAAATCAACATGGGGTGTTGATTGTTCACCAAGCTGTGTTGTTGTTTCCTCTGGTGGTACAACAACTGGCTCTTCAAGAAGTTTCTCTTCAAGATATGGAATGTCTTCTTCATCTTCACTGCTTTCCTCTTTTTGAATGATTTGTAATATATCCAAGTCTTCTGCAAGAGAGTGTACCTGCAAAGGTTCTATGGTAGAAGTATTCTTCTCCTTGAAAGACATGTTAGATTCATCAAAAGATATATGAACAGATTCTTCAATTTTGAGAGTTGATTTATTATATACCCTATAAGCCTTACTGATCATGGAGTATCCCAGAAACACTCCTTCATCAGCTTTAGCTTGAAATTTTGCTAAATATTTCTTGTAATTATTGTGAATATAACAGATACAACGAAAAATTCTAAAAAAGTCTACTTTAGGTTTCTTCCCTTTGAGTAATTCATAGGGAGTCTTGCCCTTCAGTTTATGTATTAAACTTCTATTCAGCACATAGTTGGAGGTGTTCACTGCCTCTGCCCAAAAAGATAGAGGAAGGTGAGCATCTGACAACAATGTAGTGGCAGATTCAATAAGGGTTCTATTTTTCCTTTCAGCTACCCCATTTTGTCGAGGAGTTCTAGGAGCTGAGAAAGTGTGCCTGATCCCTTCACTCTGACAGAACTCTTGCATAAGAAGAGAATCAAACTCTGTCCCATGATGACTTCTGATCAGGGCAATGTGAGTATTGAACTCACTCTGTATGCATTTGAGAAACTCTGTCAAACACTTGAAGTTATCAGACTTCTTCCTCAAAAAGAACACCCATGTGAATCTAGAGAAGTCATCTACAACCACTAAAGTGTAAGATTTCCCTCCTAAGTTTTGTACTGTAATGGGTCTAAAAAGATCCATGTGTAACAGATACAAAATCCTAGGTGAATCACTCTTATTAAGTGACTTGAAACTATTTTTGGTTTGCTTGCCTATTTGACAAGCCTTGCAGAGTCCTTCCTTCTTGTAGGGGCCATAAGGTAGTCCTCTAACAAGGTTGTCCTTGGATAGCCTAGCAATGGTTATAAGGTTTATATGCCCTAGTCTATTATGCCATAAAACATTAGGTCTACAAATAAAATTAAACAGGCAAATATCTACTTCTGTTGAAAGAAAGTCTACTAAATAGATGTTACCTTTCCTTTTACCTGTCAACACAGTTGTGTTGTCCTCTGATTTGATCTTGCATAAGGATTTGCTGAAAGTCACCTGATAGCCTTCATCACAAAGCTGACTGATACAAATCAGGTTGTGCTTCAGTCCTTCCACATAGGCTACTTTCTTGAATGTGACTGTGCCAATCTGAACTGCACCATATCCTTTTGATAGTCCAAAGTTTGAATCACCAAATATGACTTTGGGTCCAAGTTTGGCTTTAAAGGATGTGAAGTTGTCCTTGTTTCCTGTCATGTGCTTTGAGCACCCACTATCCAGATACCATTGCCGGTTTGATGTTGGATAGGTCTTCACCTACACATAAAACAATTTACTTGTTTTTGACCCAGTTTACCTTGGGCCTAGGTTGATAACCTTTAAATTCAGAAATAAATGACATCCCTGGTTGACTCTTATAACCTTCAGTATGATATCTCCTTGGAGGTAATATCCATTCAGTATAAGGGTTAAATCTTTGGGATGAAGGACCCCTAGGTTTGGATTTTGATTTACCCTTGAAAAGGTTTTCAAAGCTCTGATCTCTGCTCGACGATCGTGGAGCTGAGTTCGACGATCTTGGGTCAGATCGTCGAGCTCCGTTCGATGATCGGCTGTGGCAGAGTTCAGGGTTTAGAGATCGTCGACCTGAGTTCGATGATTTTGGCTGAGATCGTTGATCTTCGTTCGACGATCGTCTAGCTCCGTTCGACGATTTCTGTTGAACCTTGGTTTTCTTAGGTAAGTCAGAATTTTTCCTAGCTACCTCTACAACTCCCTTGCCTTTATCAGAGATAAATTTAATTGGGGTTGTTAGTACTATAGGTTGTCTAGATGAAGCACTCAAGCCCAGTGTACTATTGAATCTAGAGTTCATTGTTCTTGTGATGTACATTGGCTTGATGCTTCTCACATTAAGGGATTCTTCAAGCTTTTTGGCCTCTGATAGCTCACTTTTCAGTGAAGCTATCTGCTCCCTACAGCACTTCAACTCCTCAGAGAGTTTGAGGTTTTTTGATTTTAAGGTACTGTGTTCAGACAATTGATTTCTGAGAGAAATGATTTCCTTCTCAAATTTTAATAAGTCTAAACATAGTGCTTTAAACTCGTACTTAAAATCCTCAGAATTGAAATCAAATGAGTCTATTACCTGGTCCTCTTCAGGTTGAGTCTCTGATTCAGATTCTGACTCTTCTGCATCAAAATTGTGTTGTGAGGCATTGATAGCCATCATGCAGAATTCCTTCTCTTCAGCATCATCCTCATCATCACTTGAGCTGGAAGAAGTTTCAGATTCTTCTTCTGTCTCACTCCAAGTTTCAGCAATAAATCCCTTCCTTGTGTGTTTGTTCTTGCTGTAGGATGGTTTGCCATTGCTATTCTTCTTGAAGTCCTTGTCTTTTCTTCTTTCTCTCTTATCCTTTCTGTCCTTGTTTTTATTTTCTGGACAGTCAGGCAGAATTTGTCCTGGTTTCCTGCAACCAAAACAGATAATCTCTTTGTTATTTGATTTATCATAACTTGGCTTGTCATGCTCTTTGTATGATGTTTTCCTGAAGTCCTTTCTGGCCATTTTGTAAAATCTTTTATACAGTAGACTAAGCAGCTCATCATTGCCTGTGACCTTATCTTCAGGCTGATCTTCAGTGGCTTTGAAAGCTATTGACTTTTCCTTTCTTGTGGCTGGTGAGGCAGCCTTCTGCTCTTCTTCTCTATTTTTGATGAGCAGCTCATAAGACTTGAGCTTGCCCAATAGAGCTTCTATTGTGATCTCATTGAGACTTCTGGCATTCTTGATTGGCTAGATCCTTGAGTCCCAAGTGCTTTGGAAGCACATTAGGATTTTATCATTTAGCTCAGTCAATGAGATCTCTTTATCCAAAGTCTTCAGTTCATTGACTATCATGCTGAGTGTATTATACATGTCTGCTACTAACTCAGCTTCTCCTTTCTTGAAATTCTCATATTTAGTTATGAGATGAGATCTTCTGTCTTTTCTCTCATCAGCAGATCCTGAGACTATTTCAGATAGCTTGTCTCAGATGTCCTTTGCTGAGTTGCATTCAGCTACCTTTTGGAATATCTCATTAGACATAGTCTGAGCAAGAATGTTCATAGCTTTTGCATCTGCAACTTTCCATTTCTTTATTTCTGCATCTGTTACTGATGGAGGTGGAACAGCATTTGTACTTGTGCTCTCTGGAGGTCTTGGACACACTATCAAAACAGAATTGAAAATGTCCTTATCAATAGAATTCATGTACATTCTAACCCTTGCCTTCCAAAAAGCAAACTTAGACAGAATGCACACTACAGGTCTGGTGCTAGCATAATCTTTGTTTTGGGCCATGATTTGTGAAGAAAACATTCTAATAACAAAATCAAAACAAGCAGATCTAACTATAAGGATCTTTGGGTTCAGGTGTTAGCCTGTGATACCAACCTGGAAGATTTTTAACCAACCTGGCAGATGTGGTATATTTAACCAACCTCGCTTTGATACCAATTGAAAGTGCAAGTTAAATCTGATATACTCTAGAGGGGGGTGAACAGAGTATGGTGCTTGCTAAAAATATTTTACAACTGTTGTTGTATTCCTAGGTGAACAGGGAAGCAAATAATATAAAGTAAATCTAAACACAGAACAATCACAGAGCAATCACAAACCACAGCCAGAAACAAAAGAAAGATATGCAATCAGATGACACAAGGAGCTATAGTGGTTCCCCAATCAACCTGGGTACATCCACTCTTCTACCACCCTAGGTAGGAATCCACTGCAGGATGAGTTGATCAGGTGTCCTGGGCACCAATGAGCTTTTGATAAGGTGCTCAAAAACCAAACCAGATTTTTTGATCAGGTGTCTTGCCACCACTGAGTTTTGATAAGGTCTCAGAAACCAAACACAAACCTTTGAAGGGAGTTTGAAAAACCCTTTACAACAAAGAGAGATAGAGAGAGGGATGAGAAGATCTTCTCTATCAATAGTCAGAGAGAAGATAGTGGATGTTGTCAAAGCTCCCCCTGATATCTCGAGTTGTTCAGGAAGTGAAGCTTTGCAGTAGGGTGATAGGCCTTCAAATGATTTGATCTCCTGTAAAAGATGATTTCAGCAGCAACTGAAATGTGAGGTGTCTGGAGTCTTGAATGATGATAGCCTTTGAACACTTGAATCAAGAGAGATCTGAAAATTTCAGTTAGTTGATCTCCTTTGGTGATGTGTTCTTGTATGAATCTTTGAGACTGAGAATGTCTGCAACTCTCTTTCTTTCTCTTGTGTAATTATTGTTGTAGGAGTTGTAATTCTTGTTGTTGCAGATAATTGTTATTGCAGAATATGTGTCTTTTTTTATCTGACTCTGAGAAGAATGAAAAAGCTGGTCTTTTATTCTCTTGATCTGAATAGAAATGATCCTCTGTCCACGATAGCCGTTAGTCTGTCAATAAATGACTTCCTTAATTGAAATTGTCTTCTGGAGGAAAGTCCAATAAAACATTGCTTGAAAATTCCTTGAAACTTGCTCCAGATTTAATTAAAAACGACTACAAGATCTCTGAATTAAATGCTGACAATAATTCCACAGTTGTCTAAATTTGAATCTTGAAAAACGTTGAACTCTTCAGAGAAACGGCGAACTGAGCTCCACTATCGTTGAACTGAGCTCAGAGATTGGACTTAGACAGAAACAGAGATCGTCAATCTGAGCTCAACTATCGTCGAACTGAGCTCAGAGATAGAGAATCAAACTGGAGTCAAGATCGTCGATCTGAGCTAGAAGATCATTGAATGGAGTTCGACGACTCGTTGAAGTTGAGCTCAGAGATCGTCGAATGGAGTTCGACGATCCGTCGAAGTGAGCTCAACGATCGTCGAATGGAGTTCGACGACTCGTCATACTGAGCTCGACGAAATGACTTGGTCTCCAAATGTTGGGTACATTGGAATAAATGTACCTGATTTGAAGAGGCCTCACCCTACTCAATAATATACATCAAAATGTATTTGATGTATTTTGAGTTACCTTGTGCAGGTTAAGTATTTGCAGGGAAAGCTAAAACGTTTCTAAGTCCATGTATTGACGCCCAGAAGCAAAGTGTCGACACTTAAGAAGACTTGTGTCGACACCCAGAGAAGCAGTGTCGACACTTGGAGTAATTGTGTCGACATCAGGAATGCAGAGTCGACACCAGAAGGAAAGTGTCGACACATATAGGTTGTGTCGACACTCAATGAAGAAATGTCCAGAGAAGCTGTGTCGACACTTAGAAGCAGTGTCGACACCCAGAGGAACTTTGTCGACATCAAAGGTGTCGACACTAGGAGGCTGTGTCGACACTCAGCAAAAGTTCAACAAAGCTCAAGTACAAGTGTCGACACTAGGAGGTTGTGTCGACACTCAGCAAAATGTTAACAGAGTCTAAGTACAAGTGTCGACATAATGAAGAATGTGTCGACACACAGCAAAAGTCTCAACACATGAAGAAAGTGTTGACACTAGGAGGCTGTGTTGACACTCAGCAAAATTCAATGAAGTCTAAGTACAAATGTCGACACAAAGGAGATGTGTCGACACTCAACAAAAAAATCAACACAGAAGGAATGTGTCGACACCAAGAAGATGTGTCGACACTGAACAAGTTCAACACAAAGGAGTTGTGTCGACACTTACAAGAATTCAACTAAGTACTAAAGAAGAAGGACTTGTGTCGACACACATGATCAGTGTCGACACATGTTGAAGAAACAGTGTCGAGAAGCAGATTCTACAACACAAGGAGTTGTGTCGACACTATGAAGGCTTGTGTCGACACTTAGTCTACTTGTGTCGACACTTAGTCTATAAGTGTTGACACTTAAAGACTGACTGTCTCGACACTTTCACACAGTTACAGAGAATTCAAGAAGTGACTGGATGACTTGACAGCTGCCATTCCAGCCCGTCTACTGCAACTGTCAGAGCTGTCAGAAAGCTGTTAGAAACCGGATCAGCCGGTCACCATGAAGAAGGCCTATATAAAGGCCTATTACTTCAACAGAAAAAGATGATTGAGAAGATCAAGCAATTCATTGAGAATCAATTCAAGTGAAGATCTAAGAAGTTGGAGAGAGAGAGAGCTCCTTCCAAGAAGACAGCTGTTGAACCAGGCTGTGAAGAAAGTTTCATATTGAGATCTGATTCTTAAGTTAGCAGTGATTGAAGATCAGCTGCAGAGAGACTCAACCCTATTGTGTTCTAAATTCAAGAAGCTTTGAAGAAAGCCAAGGAAGGTTGATCTCAGCAGAGTTCTTCCAAGAACTCATCAAGAAACTAGACAACTCTTCTCTCTTATTCTGAGTTGTGATTATATACATTGTAATTTTAATTTCTTGTAGGATCCTTAGGGATCTGAGTTGTAAGCCCAAAACTATAAAGGCTGAGTGGTAGGGCCTGTGTGCCTGAGTGTAGGAGATCTATTTCTCTGAGTGTAGGCCTTGTTGAGGGCTGAGTGTAGGCCTTGTTGAAGGCTGAGTGTAGGTCTTGGTGAAGACTGAGTGGTAGGGCTTTGAGCCTGAGCTGTAGGAACCTGTTTGGGGTTCTGAGTGTAAGATCTAAGGATCTGGGGAATAGTGGAGGAGTTTGGCCGAATCTAGTACACTACTAGATAGGCGAAGGGGGAAAGTAGATGTACCCAAACCTTGGGTAACCACTATAAAACTGTATGTACTCTGTGTGTATCTGATTCTGTGTATGCTGTTTATAGTTCTGTAAATTCTGTGATTAAATCTGCCTAAAAGTTTAAAAAAGATTAAGGTCACCTATTCACCCCCCCCCCCCCTCTAGGTGATTAGGTACAATTTCTTTCAAGTGGTATCAGAGTGAGGTTTCTCAAAAAGGACATAACTGTCTGAGTAAAAGATCATGTTGGCAGATTCAGTATAATCAAGTGCAGAATCAAGAAAATCAAGAAAATGGGTTCAACAGAGAATCACAAAGAACTTGGATCCATGAAGTTACCAATCTGTAGAAAGGAGATCTTTGGCATCTGGAAATAAAGGGTTAGGCTATTTATGGAAGCCTCTGACCCTAGAATCTATATCACAGTTAAAGAAGGGTCATATGTGCCAATGAAGGTATCTGTGTTGGATGCAAATCAGAGAACTCCAAAAGACTTTTCAGAGATGACTAAAGATGAGATTATTCTGGCCACCATGGACAAGAGGGCCCAGAATATTTTTGTGAGTGCAATAGATGATGCCACATTCCAGAACTTGATTCACTGTAAAACATCAAAGGAAATGTGGGACACACTGATAGTGTACATGGAGGGCTCTGAAGAAGTTAGACAGGACAGAAAGTCTTTACTAAATCAGGAGTATGAAAGTTTCAGACAAGGCAGGTCTGATAGTATTATAGAATGCTACAAGAAATTCTATAGGATTGTCAATGAGTTGATGTCTTATGGAAGAGAATTCAGCAATTATGAGCTGAATGATAAGTTCTTGAGATCCCTAACTAAAGACTGGGATACTAAGATTTATGCCATAAGGGAAATGACCAAGTTAGAAGATATTCCTCCTCCAACATTGTTTGGAAAGCTGTTATCCTATGAAATGCAGCTAATGGTTAGGAAGGAGGAAGAGAAGACTACAAGAATTGAGCATAAAGAAAGAGCTGTGGCATTCAAGACAGAAGCCACCAAGAAATATAAAAGTAAGTCTCTATCACCACCTCCAAAAGTTGCTGAGACTGAGTCAGATGAGTCAGAAAACAAGAATTCTGAAAACAGTGAGAGTGATGAAGATTTTGTAGCTTTCACTAGACATTTTCAGAAGTTTCTTAAGAAGAAACAGTGGAGGTCTAAGCCATCCACTTCACAGAAGTCATCAAAGTATGACAGGAGAAAGCCCAAGATAAGTAGAAGTACATCTTCAAAGATAGTCTGTTATTGTTGTAACAAACAGGGACATGTTGTTGCTTGACTGTCCAGAGAAGAGAAAAGAGTCAACTGATAAGAAGAAGACTCATATCAAGGGCAAAAAGGAAAGGTCCTTTGTTGCTAAAAAGGACAAAAGTCTGTCAGATATGTCTTCTTCAGAAACTGATTCAGAAGCTGAAGCTTACATTGGACTGTTTGCTGAATAAGAGGAAGAGGAGTTCATCTAGTTAATGAACTCTATATATGAGCATGAGGACAATCAGTGCCAGGGACTGATGGCCTTATCAGAAGGAGACAGAATCCAGGAGCAGCCTGGACCTAGTCAGGTACAAAATTGTTCTGTTGATTCAATTTCTAGTACTGAGTCAGATTCATATACATCATCATCAAGTGATGAGAGTGGATCTGAATCTGAAGGAGACATTCATCAATTAATTGATGAATATAGAGTAGTGTTGCAAGCTTTAAAGAAAAGCAAATCCTTGGCCAAGAGTCAGGCTAAGGAGATTGCTAATCTTAAAATTGCTGCAACAGATTTTGATAAGTTGATTGATCAAAAATTAAATAAAATAGGCAGACTGAAGCACATAACTGTTATTCAGATGGGGACTATAACATTTAAAAATGATCAAATCAGAAATCTGGAGATTAGTCTTCAGAAAGAGAGAGACATAGTTGCAAGGTTTTCTAAACCAAAGTCTGTTCTATCTTTGATAGATGAATTTGTACATCAAAAGGGTAAAACTGCATTAGGGTTTACCAAACCTGCTAGGACTGTAAAGTCCAAGTCTAAGGGCAAAACCCCAGTACTCAACAAGTCTGTTGTAGATACTACAGCCAGGGTTATACCTAAGCAAAGGTACAACAGATTTGAGTGCTGGTGTTGTGGCAAGGTAGGCCACTTTGCCATAGACTGTTGGCAAAATTCAAGTGCCAAGGTGAGTAGCAATCTGGCTGCTAGAAAAGCTACAGGTAGTTTTGTTAAGAGGCAAACTAACCAACACCAAGGACCCAAGAATTTTTTGGGTTCTAAGGTTAACTAATCTGTTTTGCAGGTGAGTCCAAGTGACATGCCCCAATATGGTACTTGGACAGTGGATGTTCCAGGCACATGACTGGAACTAGGGATTGTTAAAGGACTACACACCAATCAAGGATGGTCCTAAAGTCACCTTTGGTGGTTCTGAAAAAGGAATCATCTGTAACGCCCCGAAACTCAAAGGAGCAAAGGGGGACGTTTTGGGCCAGTTTTGGTTTCTGGCTGAAGGCACACAGCCTGGGACACGGGCGTGTCCCAGGGCGTGTCGAGCGTGTGTCGACACTTAGCCGCGAAGTCGTCGAGTTATTCTCGACGATTCGTCGAGAATGGGCACACGGCCTGCGACACGGGCGTGTCGCAGGGCGTGTCGACCCGTGTCGACACTTAGCCGTGAAATCGTCGAGTTATTCTCGACGATTCGTCGAGAATGGGCACACGGCCTGCGACACGGGCGTGTCGCAGGGCGTGTCGACCCGTGTCGACGATCGTCAAGGTGAAATCGTCGAGATTCACTCGACGATCGTCGAGTCAAGGCACACGGCCTAGGACACGGGCGTGTCCAAGGCCGTGTCATCGAGTCGTCGTTCTCCCCTCGACGAATTGTCCCGTGTACACGGCCTGGGGGCCCAGGCGTGTCAATGTGACACGGGCAAGGACACGGGCGTGTCCTAGAACCCGTGCAGTGCTCGGGTTGAAAACGGGAGAAAATCATGGGGTACACGGCCGGCTACACGGCCGTGTCAGCTGGAACACGGGCGTGTCAGCTCGAACACGGGCGTGTTCGATACCCGTGTGCGGGTTCAGAAGATTCGATTTTGACGGCGAATGCGGCACACGGCCCTGGACACGGGCGTGTGCCAGGCCGTGTTCGGCCCAGATTGGGCATTTCAGCCCCGAATCAAAGCCGTTCGTTTCCTTAGGTTGAGATCCGACGGCTGGGGGATGTTCCTGCAGGGATATACCCGTGAGTTGACTTGGAAAACTTCACTTTTCATGCCTTATCCTCTCTCCAAATCCTTGGAGAAAGTGGAGAGCCATTGGAGGAAGAAGAACTAGATCCCGCCATTGGAGGAGCTTCGGAGCTCCGAATCGCGAAGCCGACTCCGGATCCACGGAGGCAACGCAAGTGCGGTGATTTCTATCCGATTACATTTCGATGGCGCCAAAGAGGAACGCAAGGGTAACGATCCTCACTTGTGAGCATGATAGCTCTCTTTCTTAGCATAGGAAGCCCTCTCTCGCGAGTTTGCGAAGAGTTGGAGGCGTTCCTTCGGGTAGATATGTAAAGTCCCCGTTGTTTAGAGTCCGTATGCGAGAACGGACGTAGGCATTTTGGTTGAAGCCTACCCGGACATGTTAGTCCGGATCGGTGATGTTGCATTGCATAAGGCCGGAGAAGACTCCGTGCTATTGGGTGTTTTTCGGGTTTTCTACGCGGTAGATTGCAGCAGGGAGCCTTGGGGACTAACCCAAAGGTGCACCCGGAAAACTGGGCGGACACGAGGTCTTGCCAACTTGGTGGCCTGAGAGCCAACTTGAACATAACGGGGTTATGTATATTGCGGTAGAATGGGACTCGGTGAAAGTTTGACCCGCGCATATGGCTTAAATTGCTGTTGCGATGTGAGCACGGGTTAGATGGAGCCGTACCCGCTTTATGTCGTTCGGGTTAGAGAGACCTAAAGTTACATGGCACTCGCCGTTGGCATAAATGGAGGTCTTCGGTGGTCGATGGCTTAAATTGACGTGACCAATACCATGAAGACGAATTGCTCATAGGAATGGCCGTCTAAGTGGCGGTGGTGAGTCCGGAATGTTAATGGCTTTAATTGACGTAACATCGACCGGTTCACCGAGAATGTGCCCTGAGTGCACGGGACGTGTGGCCGTACGAGCCAACGTCTGTGTTGAAATGGCTATGGTTATATGCATTGCTCGCTTGTGCTAATGAAATGCAGGGAAGGAGCATCGCCGCCCCGAGTTGGGGGCGGGATCGTTATAATTTGGTCAGCATTGCTGACCGTTGCTTTGTTTGCCACCGTGCGGTGGTTTGTTGCTTGCAGGTGCAGCTGGACCAAGCGGTCAATAGCGGGCTAAAGCCCTTTTTGCGAAGCTGGCCCTCGAAGGCCCAAGTGGAAATGTTTTCTGTTTTACTTCATGTATGACCGGCCTGCGTGCCGAGGTTTGTAAATCATGTATTAGTCAAGAGAAACATTCTGTAAGGCCTTAAGGCCGAATATTTGGGTATTTTTGTAATAACATTCCTATGATCTTGTTAGTGGACATTCGTGCTCTTATGCTGGGTTCTTGTTTACAACTTTTATAAACTGCTTCCGCTAGAATGCTCTGTGTAGGACGTTGAGATTGGTTGGATGGTTTCCATAAGTAACCACCCGGTCTGTCTGTGGCATATGGCGTCGGGCCCCGGCCGGACCTACTGCTATATGCTATGCGACGGATAGGGGTGTTACAATTTGGTATCAGACTACTGGTTTTGGTTGGGCTTGAATTGAATTCGTGGGCGAATTCTTTTTAAGGGGTGGTGAGCACATTGTGTGCGTCATCGTTATAACAGTAAAAAGAACCCATGAATGTCCACTTAGGAATGAAAATACTCGTGTTTGAGGAACCTGCGTGTTCCTATAATTGCTGTTTGCAATTTATTTGGTCGCTTAACGGTGTGTTGTACCACTATAGGTGACCCGAAGTGGTGTTGGGCCGTCAGAACGCCGAGTTTCTGAGGCAAGTAGTGCACCGGAAGTTGCTCCCGCAACACCTTTGTCGGCTGAAAATATAAGATTGGTGGCTGAAGCGGTGTTGGCCGTGATCAATGCGCAGCCTGGGAGGCAAGCGCAGCAGCCAGCTCCTGTGATGGAGCAAGAACCTCTGCAAGAGGCTGAGCCGAGGAGGGTGGAGCAAGTGGTTGCGGAACCAATAGTGCCAAGGAGGGCAACTGAGAGGCAGTTGAAGCATGTAATGAGCTTTAACCCTCCGTTATTCTCGGGGTTGGGAACCCCATCTCAGGCTGAAGACTGGCTCTCTAGGGTGAAGAGAGTCATGACAGCGACGGAGACGGAGGAGTGGCAGATGACCACCATCGCTACGTTCCTGCTGGACGGTGAAGCGAGGATGTGGTGGGAAGGTTTGGAGCTGCATCACCTGAGAGGTAGACAACTGATAGACGTTCCGATGGAAGAGTTCTCGGAATTGTTCTTGGCAAGATACCTCCCTTCTACTCAGAGGATTTCAATGGAGAATGAATTCCTGAAGTTGGTGCAGGGTGAGAGGAGCGTGGATGAATATCTCCACGAGTTTACGCGGTTGAGTCGTTATGCGAGCTCTACCATCATGGATGAGGAGCGCAAGACTAATCGTTTTTATGAAGGCTTGAGGGATGAGCTGAGACTGTTACTGTCGGGGCCGATGACGCAGGGTTTCTTAACCTTGGTCAATACTGCCCGGTCCTTGGAGAAGGACATGAAGAGTGTGCAAGCGAAGAAAAGCTTGAGTGAAAAGAAATCTGAGTTCAGAGTGCCGACTACTTCAAAGTCAGGCTATCGGAGGACTTTCAAGAAGCATAGGACTTCGGGTCCAGCTCCTTCTGGCGCTTCTGGGGCGACTACGGGTCGGACCCCGGGTGCGTGCTTTACGTGTGGAAAGACGGGGCATTTCGCCCGTGATTGTTGGAGCGGACGTCCTAAGTCCGAGAGGAGGCCAGGAGCTACTTATGAAGAGAAGGGTAAGGCGGTGGAGTCGACCGCATCCCACTATGCTCCGGCCCAACCAAGGGTCTACAATCTTGGCCAACAGGAGGCCATTAAACAAGCTGACGTGGTGACAGGTACGGTTTAATTTATAGCAAGTCAATTCCTTTATATGCTTGTTATGCACATGTTACCTTACCACTGCTTGTTTAGGATTCGTATTGATTTGTGAAAATCCGGCACGAGCACTCTTCGATACGGGAGCTTCACACTCCTTCTTGTCCGAAGGATTTATATCACGCATCGGAGTCCCTTCTTCGATGGCGAAGGATAAGTTGGATGTGTTGTTGCCCAATGGGTGTTCGATGCGAGCGGTTAGGATCTGCGATGTTAAGATTCGTATTGGGGAGCAGGAGTTCGACCTGCGGGCGTCTTTACTTCCGTTAGTGGAGTTCGACGTCATATTTGGCATGGACTGGCTCTCGGAGCAGCAGGCCCATATAGATTGCGGTAGCAAGGAAGTCAAGCTGGGAGCGAGTCGTGAGACGACTTTTACGGGCTTAAAGGGGTCGAGCAAGACGTTGATGTCTGCTCTTCAGGTGGTGAAGGCGGTTCGTGCCGGAGCAGAACTGTTCTTTACACTAGTGGAGGTTGCAAAGCCGAAGCCCGCTTTGGATTGTATTTCAGTGGTATCGGAATACCCTGATGTGTTCCCCGCAGATCTTCCTGGAGCCCCGCCTCAACGGGAGATAGATTTTACGATCGAGCTAGTGCCAGGTGCAAAGCCTGTGTCACGATCTCCGTATCGGCTAGCGCCTAAGGAAATGGCGGAGCTGAAAGTTCAACTGCAAGAGTTGTTGGAGCAAGGGTATGTGCGCCCGAGTTCTTCGCCTTGGAGCGCACCGGTCCTCTTTGTTAAGAAGAAGGACGGAAGCTTGAGATTGTGTATTGATTATCGGGAGCTAAACAAGCTGACTGAGAAGAATAAGTACCCGATCCCTAGGATTGATGATCTCTTTGATCAGTTAGTCGGGTCGACGGTGTACTCGAAGTTAGATCTCAAGTCTGGGTACTATCAGCTGCGGATAAGGGAGAGTGATATCCCGAAGACAGCGTTTAGTACGAGATACGGGCATTATGAGTTTACGGTCATGCCGTTTGGGCTGACTAATGCGCCGTCAGTATTCATGGATTTGATGAACAGGACGTTCAGGGAGTACTTGGACCATTTCGTGATCGTCTTCATCGACGATATTTTGGTGTACTCGCAAAGTGAGGAAGATCACTTCAAGCATCTTCATTTGGTGTTGGAGACGCTAAGGAGAAATCAGTTGTATGCCAAGTTCTCGAAGTGCGAGTTTTGGCTATCCTCAGTGGCGTTCCTCGGGCATATAGTGAGTGGAGAGGGTATTGCGGTGGATCCGGCGAAGATTGTTGCGATACGGGAGTGGCCTGAGCTTGCTACGGTAGCAGAAGTCCGGAGCTTTTTGGGGCTTGCCGGTATTATAGGCGCTTCGTAGAGAACTTCTCGCGGATAGCGCTACCTCTCACTACTTTGACGAGGAAGGAGCATAAGTTCGTTTGGACGCCGGAGTGCGCGCGAGCTTTTGAGGAATTGAAGTGTCGGTTGACCACGGCGCCTGTGTTGAGTTCGCCGGTTGGGACCGAAGGCTATGAGATATATAGCGATGCTTCAGGCAGCGGTTTGGGTTGTGTGCTACTGCAGCACGGAAGCGTGATAGCTTATGGCTCGAGACAGCTAAAAGTGCACGAGAGGAATTATCCGGTCCATGACTTGGAGTTAGCGGCCGTGATTTTTGCCTTGAAGCTGTGGAGACACTATTTGTACGGTGTGAAGATTGATATCTACACCGATCACAAGAGCCTAAAGTACCTGATTGATCAGAAGGATCTGAATATGCGGCAGCGTAGATGGATGGAGTTCTTGGGGGACTATACATTCAAGATCCACTACGTGCCTGGCAAAGGGAATGCGGTTGCGGACGCGTTGAGTCGTCCGAGCCCCAGCTCAAGCGAATTGGCTATCAGTGCATGATGAGCGGTTGGTGCAGGAGCTGGAGGCGTTGGAGATTGTTTGTGTGGATAGACAATCTAGTGCTGAAGCAGTGCTGAATTGGACTGAAGTCCAATATGACCTGGCTGATCGGATTCGGCAGGCTTTGGATATGGATGCTCATATGAAGCAGTTCATGATAGAGGCTTTGGATGGGTCAAATTCCCAATTCGTTGTGGAGGACGGATTGCTGTGGAAAGACGGTCGTCTGTGCGTCCCAAGCGTGGGCAATTTACGGGTGGAGTTGTTGTACGAGGCACACCATACCAGTACTCGATTCACCCGGGGAGCACGAAGATGTACCGCGATGTAAAGAAGCTATTTTGGTGGCCGGGTTTGAAAAAGGATGTGGCGCTATACGTAGCGAAGTGCCAAACCTGCGCCTTAGTAAAGGCGGAGTGCCAAAAGCCGGGAGGATTTCTTAAGTCCTTGCCTATTCCGGAGTGGAAATTTGACGACATCTCTATGGACTTTGTGCACGGTTTGCCAAGGTCGCAAAAGGGGAACGACGCCATTTGGGTGGTCGTGGATCGATTAACGAAGGTGTCGCATTTTATTCCGCATAGGAAGGATGATCCGGTGGAGAAGCTGGCAAAGCTTTATGTGGATAACATAGTGCGGCTTCATGGTGTGCCCCGCAGCATCGTGAGTGACCGAGATGGGCGGTTCACGTCCAATGATTGGAGGCTGGTGCAGCAAATGTTGGGAACAAAGCTGAAGTTTAGCACAGCCTTCCATCCACAAACGGATGGGCAGACCGAGAGGGTCAATAGAACCATGGAAGACATGCTTCGCATGTGTGTCTTGGACTTTGGAAAGCAATGGGAGGACCACCTTTATTTGGTGGAGTTCGCATACAACAACAGCTACCAAGCAAGTATTCAGATGGCGCCTTTCGAGGCCCTATATGGTAGAAGATGTCGCACGCCGTTGTCTTGGTTAGAAACGGGCGAGTCGAAGTTGTATAAGCGATCGGAAGTGGAGGATGCTACTTCTTTGGTGAGAACCATTCGGGAGAGGTTGCTCATCGCTCAGGACCGGCAAGCAAAGTACTATAATGCCAAGCACAGGAACGTGGAGTTCGCTGTGGGTGATTATGTGTACCTAAAGATCAAGCCGTTCAAGGGTGTCTCGCGGGTGCGACGGTTGAAAAAGCTAAGCCCGAGGTACCTTGGACCGTTTGAGGTTCTGGAGCGAGTAGGAGAAGCGGCCTATAGGTTGAAGCTTTCGGTGGAGCTAAGTGGTTTACACGATGTGTTCCACATTTCGGTGCTTCGGAAGGCGGTGCAAGAGCCTACGCAAGTGATCGCGGTCGATCAAGTGCCGGTGGATAGTGGGCTAACGACAAAGGTCAAGCCCGTGCGGATTGAGGACTCGGAGGTCAAGCAGCTACGCAATAAAGAGATCAGGATGGTCAAAGTCCGGTGGGACAATTGCGGTCGTGAGGAGCTCTCTTGGGAGCGAGAGCAGACTATGCTTGACGAGTATCCGGAGTTGTTCCGCTCAGGTACAAATGTTGTTTTTGTATATCTTTCCTTTATGTAATTTCGTGGGCGAAATTCTTTTAAGAGGGGGAGAGTTGTAACGCCCCGAAACTCAAAGGAGCAAATGGGGACGTTTTGGGCCAGTTTTGGTTTCTGGCTGAAGGCACACGGCCTGGGACACGGGCGTGTCCCAGGGCGTGTCGAAGCGTGTGTCGACACTTAGCCGCGAAGTCGTCGAGTTATTCTCGACGATTCGTCGAGAATGGGCACACGGCCTGCGACACGGGCGTGTCGCAGGGCGTGTCGACCCGTGTCGACACTTAGCCGTGAAATCGTCGAGTTATTCTCGACGATTCGTCGAGAATGGGCACACGGCCTGCGACACGGGCGTGTCGCAGGGCGTGTCGACCCGTGTCGACGATCGTCAAGGTGAAATCGTCGAGATTCACTCGACGATCGTCGAGACAAGGCACACGGCCTAGGACACGGGCGTGTCCAAGGCCGTGTCATCGAGTCATCGTTCTCCCCTCGACGAATTGTCCCGTGTACACGGCCTGGGGGCCCAGGCGTGTCAATGTGACACGGGCAAGGACACGGGCGTGTCCTAGAACCCGTGCAGTGCTCGGGTTGAAAACGGGAGAAAATCATGGGGTACACGGCCGGCTACACGGCCGTGTCAGCTGGAACACGGGCGTGTCAGCTCGAACACGGGCGTGTTCGATACCCGTGTGCGGGTTCAGAAGATTCGATTTTGACGGCGAATGCGGCACACGGCCCTGGACACGGGCGTGTGCCAGGCCGTGTTCGGCCCAGATTGGGCATTTCAGCCCCGAATCAAAGCCGTTCGTTTCCTTAGGTTGAGATCCGACGGCTGGGGGATGTTCCTGCAGGGATATACCCGTGAGTTGACTTGGAAAACTTCACTTTTCATGCCTTATCCTCTCTCCAAATCCTTGGAGAAAGTGGAGAGCCATTGGAGGAAGAAGAACTAGATCCCGCCATTGGAGGAGCTTCGGAGCTCCGAATCGCGAGCCGACTCCGGATCCACGGAGGCAACGCAAGTGCGGTGATTTCTATCCGATTACATTTCGATGGCGCCAAAGAGGAACGCAAGGGTAACGATCCTCACTTGTGAGCATGATAGCTCTCTTTCTTAGCATAGGAAGCCCTCTCTCGCGAGTTTGCGAAGAGTTGGAGGCGTTCCTTCGGGTAGATATGTAAAGTCCCCGTTGTTTAGAGTCCGTATGCGAGAACGGACGTAGGCATTTTGGTTGAAGCCTACCCGGACATGTTAGTCCGGATCGGTGATGTTGCATTGCATAAGGCCGGAGAAGACTCCGTGCTATTGGGTGTTTTTCGGGTTTTCTACGCGGTAGATTGCAGCAGGGAGCCTTGGGGACTAACCCAAAGGTGCACCCGGAAAACTGGGCGGACACGAGGTCTTGCCAACTTGGTGGCCTGAGAGCCAACTTGAACATAACGGGGTTATGTATATTGCGGTAGAATGGGACTCGGTGAAAGTTTGACCCGCGCATATGGCTTAAATTGCCGTTGCGATGTGAGCACGGGTTAGATGGAGCCGTACCCGCTTTATGTCGTTCGGGTTAGAGAGACCTAAAGTTACATGGCACTCGCCGTTGGCATAAATGGAGGTCTTCGGTGGTCGATGGCTTAAATTGACGTGACCAATACCATGAAGACGAATTGCTCATAGGAATGGCCGTCTAAGTGGCGGTGGTGAGTCCGGAATGTTAATGGCTTTAATTGACGTAACATCGACCGGTTCACCGAGAATGTGCCCTGAGTGCACGGGACGTGTGGCCGTACGAGCCAACGTCTGTGTTGAAATGGCTATGGTTATATGCATTGCTCGCTTGTGCTAATGAAATGCAGGGAAGGAACATCGCCGCCCCGAGTTGGGGGCGGGATCGTTATAATTTGGTCAGCATTGCTGACCGTTGCTTTGTTTGCCACCGTGCGGTGGTTTGTTGCTTGCAGGTGCAGCTGGACCAAGCGGTCAATAGCGGGCTAAAGCCCTTTTTGCGAAGCTGGCCCTCGAAGGCCCAAGTGGAAATGTTTTCTGTTTTACTCATGTATGACCGGCCTGCGTGCCGAGGTTTGTAAATCATGTATTAGTCAAGAGAAACATTTGTAAGGCCTTAAGGCCGAATATTTGGGTATTTTTGTAATAACATTCCAATGATCTTGTTAGTGGACATTCGTGCTCTTATGCTGGGTTCTTGTTTACAACTTTTACAAACTGCTTCCGCTAGAATGCTCTGTGTAGGACGTTAAGATTGGTTGGATGGTTTCCATAAGTAACCACCCGGTCTGTCTGTGGCATATGGCGTCGGGCCCCGGCCGGACCAACTGCTATATGCTATGCGACGGATAGGGGGTGTTACATCATCAAAGGTTTTGGTAACATTTCTAGCAACCTTATAACAATTACTCAAGTGGCTTATGTTAAAGCTTTGAAACACAACCTCTTTAGTATAAGTCAACTGAGTGATTTAGGATATGACATCTCATTTGTCAAAGATGGTTGTCATATCAGGAGATCAAATGATCAAGAGATCATTCTGACTGGTTATAGGAAGAGAAATGTCTATTGTCTAGACATTATGTGTGAGAACAATGTTTCTCCTGTGTGTCTTGTAGCTGATGAGAAAGTCTCTCATTGTGTCAAATAGCACAAGAGGCTAGCTCATCTTAACTACAAGACAATTGGTCAACTCTATAGTAAAGAGTTAGTGAGGAAAGGTCCTCAGGTTAAGTGTATTAAAGATTGTAAGACCCCTTTTTTTTTTCTTTTCGGACACCGGGGTCTTAGGCCCAGAACCGCCGTTTTGCGGTGACTCCTTCACGCCCTGAAGAGTCATCACCACAAAGCGCCGATTCTGCCGGCCATTTCGATCACATAAAAGTAGCAAAATAATGAAGTAAATGTAAACTATCTGTCCACAGAGAATCACATGACATAATAAATATAACTCCACGAAGGGAGTGTCCACAGAAAATAACATCAGAGTAGCAAAACGGGCTTATGCCCGGTACATCAAATCCTCACTACAAGATCTCTCATGCAGAAACAAAAGTAGAAAACTGCTCAGGGTCGAGACTCACGGTCCCGGCTGTGTGAACTCCGGAGCTAGACTGCCCCACCTCCAAGCGCACCGGTCTCTGGGGCTGCTCCTCCATGCTGGTCTCCGCGATCCCCTAAATGATGCGGTTCGAAAACCGTTAGTCTAAAAGACTAAGTCCTATCATCCCCCACCCCTTCCCCCACGGCTCCTAGGCACCGAGCGGAGAGGAAGAAAGGGGAGGACTTGAAGGTGGAGAACATCAAAAGCAGATGGCAGCGGTCCTATTCTAGCAAGTTCTATAGCATATAAAGACAATAAACTGTAAACTGAAATGTAACCTTCACTTATGTGGAAAAACACATAAGCCAAGGGGTCTTTTGCAAGGCTCCCATCGTATAAAAAGTCCCATACCGATTTATACGTTGGGGTGTCGGTGGTCAAACAGCAGTAACTAAATATATCAAAATTAACCTTAATTTATAAACTTGCCCACACAAGCTTATAAACTAAGGGGTCGTTTTGCAGGTCCTAAAGTATAAGCGTCCCATTCCACTTATACTTTAGGTGTCAAGGTTAAAGGAGACGATTATGCTATGACATGCAAGTGGGTATGATGGACATGCAAGTGCAACACACACACCCGACTCTGTGCACACAGACCTTTAGTTCCCCCTTTCTGGAGCCGTTACCTCCCAGGATACCTCCGTAGTGGCAGACGGAAGCGGTGGGTTGGGCCTCGCCCACCTCTAAACCAGTAAAGCACTACCGGTCATACCTATCGTACGCCTCAACGCTTGGTGCACGAAGCGGACTCCTGCGTACTCTTGCCGGCTGGCGCACCGGACTTCTGTTGGCGAAGTGCTAACCACACTTGCCGAGTCAACGTATTGGCGTCGGTGCATCGACCCTCCAATACCGAAGACCCACCACCTTAATTTCCTTTCCTGTTATGCACATGCAAATTAGCGTAATCAAGAATCGAGCCGAAGCTCCCCGGACCAACACGTCCGACTCAGGCAATCGAGCCGAAGCTCCCCGGACCCAAAGTCCGCCTTTTAACCATCCGAGCCGAAGCTCCTAACCAACCTCTGGTGCCATCAGTGTTGTGGAATGTGCAACCCTAATTACTAAGTTACTCTTTTCAGCTTGTTAAACAGTTTACGTTAACCCAGGACTGCCCCGGTATTCCCTGTGAAGGGCTCTCAAGGGGCACTAGGAACTGTGTTGGGATTACGCCCAACGTTCCCTTTCGCAAGGTACTTATTTTATTATTGGTTGATTCCCTTACCCTTTATTTTCTCATATTTCGATATGCTAACCCTAGGGTAATTTGACTCCAACTCTCCTTGGGTAGGACGATCTTTCGTCGGACCCGAACGCCTATAAACCCTAGACAAAACCACACCTTGCTCACTCATCTTCCAAAGACGCAGCCCATTCCACTTGTCCTTACAACACAAACCATCAGGACTCATCCTACTTGCCCTAATTCACATCCAAATGAAATCCCGCAGTTTTGCTATATGCAGACCACTTAAGTTACATGACCCGAAAAAAGAAGTACATGAAATACTCATCCAGTACCATTATGATAATTATTGGAGGTCTAAAAGGACATTTGAAGCATAAATCCAGAAATCCATAATTTTCCTAATTTGTCTGATAATTAATTAATTTATTCTAATGTCCCAAAAGGCCCAGGTTTAAACATGAAGTACCATAATCAGACAAGCTATTATTCCACTAAATTTATTATAAATACAAAATGCCTAATAAACTCTAAATCCTAAGTCTCCCAATTTTTCAGCAAGGTTTAGGCCTTTAAATTTAATTTCAAAGATGCCCCATAAACATCATATTAAAAGATTCTATTGTAATAACACCTCCAAAAATTCAGAGAAAATTCATGGATGATTGTGATGGACTACAAGTACCCTAGAAAAAGTTTCATAATTTATCATTTGGAAATAAAGCTAAATTTGATTTTTCTTATGAACTCTCTAATTTAAGGGTTAATGAACAAAGTATGCTAATCAGTCATCAAATAATTCCACAAATATTTCCATATGATAACATTGAGCTAAAAACACTATGCAGGAAGTTTCATGATTTTTCAGTAAGAAATGGCCTCTGACAAGAATTATTAATATGTAATCAAAATAAAGCACTTGTGAAGTGGATGCCCTAAATAGATATCCAAAAATTCTAACAAAATTCATACAAGATTATCATAACCTAAAACTAACTCTGCCCATGTTTCATACCCTCTTGATGGGCAGTGAGACCACAATAGCCAAAATAATTATTAGGGCATTACCATTGATTACTAATGAAGTGCTAAAACTATTGTCCAAAATTCCTCAAGTAAATTATCAGAGGCTCAAAATACCCAAATCCCCTCACTACCCAAATTTGGTTAAGTTTCAAGATGTTTAGCTAACCTAAACCTACACTACAAGTTTTAGGACCTAAGTTAGGGTTAGGGTTTTGGGGCCCCTATCCTTTTCAAAATTAGCTAATATTTTTAACAGAGGGTTCTATACATCCTAGGATCCACCTTGCAAAATTTGGAGTTCATCCAAGGTGTTTAGGACTCATACCCTTCACAAGGCCAAAAGGTCCCTCCTTAGGGTTTGACCTAGGAACTTAGGGCAAATCTATTCCTCTCTATCCCATATTCCATGGGGAGGTGATAAGTGCTATAACAAGTCAGTGTCCCAAATTTCAGCCTCTGTTGAGGTGATTTGGTCACTCAAAATCAGAAGTGCACCTTTTGACCAAAATGCCCTTATTAAGGTATAGTTAGGGTTGGGTCAAAACCTATTCAAAACACATCCAAATTAAATGAACTTTTATACAGATACCTAAATTGAATCCAGGGACCATTCACCAAAATTTGGGAGGGTTTGGAGGTGTTTAGGACACCTAGTTAATTTATTTATGGATTATTAAATTTTTATAAAAACTATAGAAATATTTTCTCCAAAAATTCCCATTTTTGGAAAGGCCCTAGGTATAGATAAGAATGATCCTCTGTCCAAAGTTCAGCCAATTTGGACAAGGGATGAAGGGTGGGCATCCATTTGAATCTCAGGTCAGCCCTAGGTGCAGGTCCCACCAAAATGGGTGCCCTGGTCCAACCACAGGGCCAAATTGGTCCAAATCAATTTTGTATTACAGTAGACCCATAGGGCTACAACTTGCATATTGACCGTTTTCCCACCAGGTGGGCCTACGTATTTTTAATAATTATGTAAAACAGCCCAGAAAACAGGACAGAAAATTCAGAAATCAAAATTAAATAAAAGAATTGATGGGCACGAATCTTAAAGCAAATCGTGGGGCTCATGGTCATCTTCTTCCTCCAGCCAAGGGCCATGATTGGCCAAACTTGGAGCTTATTCCAAGTGCATTTCCCGGCCACACGGCCACCTCCCTGGCCGGCCACCACCGCCACCACCTTCGTTGAGGTGGGGGCTATCGCCGGGCGGCGGCACGGCCGCCGGAGGGGTGGTTTCCGGCGAACCCGACCATCATTTTTTTTTGGAAAAACCATGAAAATGAAAACTTGGATCGGCTCAATTGAGTCCGATTCTTGTCCTAAACGATTCCTAAGATCTACCCACGGAAGAAGGAGTAGAGGAGGACCTTTAACCGAGCTTGTCGTCGAGTGTGGTGGTGGTGCGCCATGGCCGGTGGTGGAGCTTTCCGATGCTTGCAACTTCACTACCAAACCGCCCGGTTTCTTTAGGTGAAGGGTGGAAACGATTTCTCTTGGCCCATGGAAGCTTTTAAAAGCATCAAATGGGTTGGGGGAGAGGGAGGGTCATGGCTTCAAATCCATTAATGTTCATGAATTGGAAATTTGGTTTTGGAGAAAACCCATGGAAATTCACCTCCCCTTTGTCCCAATTCGTTTGGAAACTCCTCAAAACTGATAGGGGAGATGAATACTAATTAATTGGTGAAGAATGGAGGGGTGATTCACCTTCCCCACCATGAATGACCTTCTCTTTCTTCTTTCTCTCTCTTCCCTATTGGGGGAAATAAATTCAGCCACCTTGGGTGGCTGGACATGGCTATTAAACTCCTTAAAACTGATGAGGGGGAATGTATTAAGCCTTTGGAATCAATTGGAGAGGCCCTTGATCTCCCTTGGCCATGAATGACCTCTTTTCTCACTTTCTCTCTCCTCCATTAAAGAGAAAATGGAGCTTTCTCTCTCCTACTCACCATGGCCGAATTTTGATCTCCCCTCCAGCCTATTTGCAGCCCAATAATTCATATTAATAATAAAAATGAGGTTAGCCCAAGTGGGGGAAATGGGTTTGAGCTTGGTTAGCCCATTTAGGCTAATTTGACCTAACACTAGAATAGAGTTGACCTTGGTCAACATGACCAATTGAGTTGACCCCAATGGATCCCTGGTGATCCATTGGACTCCCTTAAGGTCTAGGAAGACTTGAGTAGGGTTGGTTGGGCATCTTGGGGGTCACATGCCCCTTGGTAAGGGCACTTTGACCATTTTAGGGCTAGAGTTGACTTGGGTCAACATAACCATTTGGGTTGACCCCATTGGGTCCTTGGTGACCCATTGGCCTCCCCTAAGGTCTAGGAAGGGTTATGTAGGGTTACCCTACACTTTGGAGGTCACATACCCTTAGTAAGGGTACTTTGACCAGATTAGGAGCTTGAGTTGACTTGGGTCAACCTGGCCTCTAGGGCTGACCCCAATGTGTCCTTAGTGACCATTTGACCTCACTTTAGGGTTAGGAGGGCATAGGGGGGGTCCTTTAGGCTAGGAGTAGGTCAGTTGGCCCTAAGTAGGCTAGTTTGACCCATTTAGGGCTAGGGTTGACCTTGGTCAACTGGGCCTCTTGGGTTGACTCTAATGGGTCCTTTTGGCTCTAATGGGGCTCCCAAAATGTTTGGGAGTGTTGTGGTAGGGTCTTGGGGCCATGGTGAAGCCCCATTGTCATTCTAAACCATTGTTCAAAATTCTACTATTTGTAGACCATGGTGATCCTCACCTTGGCCTCCTATCTCTTGGCCCATTTCTGGCTTTCTAGGGTTTTGTCATGACCTAGTCATGGACAAAACCACTCTTAGGGGTCTAGTTGGAAATGAGATGTTACAAATCCCAATAAACAAAACAAAGATTTCGTCCTCGAAATCAAGGTTGAGCCTACAGGTCTTACTACCGAAAGAAAGAGTCTTGTAACATCTCATTATGACGCCTTGTTTGTTAAATTAGATTCTACGGGAAAACTTAGATCTAAGACCCTTTCGCCCAATCGGCAAACCAAAATCCCAATAAACAAGGATAAGCCCCCAATAAACAAAAGATAAGTCTCTATCTGCCTAGAGCAGCCTTTAGTATACTTGAAGCAGGAAAAATAAATTAACATCTTGAGGGGTCCGAGAGGTATACCTGACTGAATAGCTCGGGGTATCTTTGTCGCATCAGGTCCTGTGGCTCCCAGGTATGCTCCTCCTGGTCGTGGTTCCTCCACAGGACCTTGACTAGTGGGACCTTCTTGCGTCGCAAGACCCGCACTCCTCGGTCGTCGATCCTCACAGGCTCAAATGAACCGACCGGTCTGAAGCTACCGCCCTTCGTAGTCAGAATCTGCTGCTCCGGGCGTAGCAGAGCCCTCCTCAAAGAAGAAATGTGGAAGACGTCGTGCAGCGCTTCCCTACCTCTGGTGGTAACTCCAGCCGGTAGGCTAGGGGTCCGATCCGCTCCAGGATCCTGTAAGGGCCCATGTACCTAGGGCTGAGCTTCTTCCTCCGACCACGCACCCGCGAGACTCCATGCATGGGTCGGATCTTCAAAACACCGGTCTCCCACCTGGAACTCCACCTGCCGATGCCGGGCGTATAGTACTTCGCCTGTCTGCTCTGCGCCTCTAGCATCCTGTCTCTGATCAGCCTCACCTGTGTCTCGGTGTCTTCAAAAACTCTGACCCCAACACCTTCGGATCTTCGTTCTGAACCCAAGAAAGCGGGGTCCGGCATCTCCTCCCGTACAAGGCTTCGTAAGGCGCCATCCTGATGCTGGACTGGTGGCTGTTGTTATAGGAGAACTCGACCAGGGGTAAGAGTTTCTCCATGGTTCCCCGCGGTCCAAGATGCATAGCCTCAAAAGGTCCTCCAGCGTCCGGTTGGTGCGTTCTGTCTGCCCGTCTGCCTGGGGATGAAATGCAGTGCTGAAGGTCAATCGCGTGCCTAAGTAAGCTTGCACGGATCTCCACTCCCTAGAGGTGAACCGGCCATCCGATCTGACACTATCGTCCTGGGCACGCCATGATAACGAATGAACTGCTCCACGAATTCCGCACCAGTACACCCACTGAATCGTCCTTCCTGATTGGTATAAATCGAGCCACCTTGGTCAATCGATCAATGATTACCCAGATCGAGTCATTCCCTGTCCGAGACGGGGGAAGCCCATGTATGAAGTCCATGGCTATGTCATCAAACTTCCACTCCGGCACCGGGAGTGGCTGCAATAATCCTGCGGGGTTCCTGCACTCCGCCTTCACTAGCTGACATGCCTCACAATGGTCACGAAGTAGAGACATCCTTCTTCATGCCCGGCCAGAACATCGTCTTCTTCAAATCAGCCGTCATCTTTGTGATCCCCGGGTGTACAGAATACGGTGCAGTGCGCCTCCGTCATAATATCCTCCCGGATCTGGCCTCCCTCGGTATATACACTCGACCTCTGAAGCACACAGATCGTCCCTCAGTGTGTAATCTCCTGCAGTGCCGCCTTCAGAGCTTGGAAGATGGGCTCAACTTGGCATCTGCCTCTGCCCTTCTCTGACTCGGTCTCTGATGTCATCGTAACGCATCGCGGCCAAGTACTCCTCATAGAGCTCAGATCATCAGACGACACCAGAGTAATGTGCATGTCCTCTAGTCACTCTGCAGAGCTCCATAGACATCAACGGGCTTGCTCCTGTGTGGAGGCTCTCCGACTCAGTGCATCTGCTACCACGTGCCTCCCCGGGTGATAGTGCATCTCATACTGATAGTCAGATAGAAACCCACCCCCGCTTGCCTGATGTTCGTTCCTCTGCGTGTCACGTACTAAGGTCTTATGATCGGATATATATCACAGTGGACCCATAAAGGTAGCTGCGCCATATCTTCGTGCGAATACAATGCTTCCCATCTCAAGGTCATGCACTGGTTAGTATATTTCTCATGGGTCTTCAGCTGGCGGGAGGCTAAGCTATGACGTTCGTTCTGCATCAGCACCGCTCCCATCCCCTGAATGATGCGTCGGTGTAGACCTGAAATCCCTCCCTCCCCGAGGGGAGAGTAAGAAATGGGAGCCGAGGTCAGCCGATCCTTCAGCTCCTGAAAGCTGTCTGGCACTGCGGGGTCCACACGAACGGTGCATCCTTCTTCGTCAAGGATGTGAGCGGGGGGCGATTCGAGAGAATCCCTCCACGAACTTCGGTAGTAAAACGGCAAGTCTAGAAACTCCGTACGTCAGTGGCTGTTTTCAGCTGCGGCCACTACGAAATAGCTGAACTTGCGGGTCACAGCCAGCCGGCTCCGCTGATAATGTGACCTAAGAAAGTGATGGCGCGGCCCCTCCAACACTTCCTGATGATGACCCGGTTGTTGCGGCCCCTCCAACACTTCCTGATGATGACCCGGTTGCTGCGGCGCAACAAGTTAAAGATTTGCGGCGTCATGACAACGCCACGGACGCTAACGGAAAGCTGCGATACAACCTCCGTCCGCGGCGCGCAAAGCTTGCTTAATAATTCTACTTAGTTTTATTTTAATTGCTTAAAACATTTGGCTTGTAATATTTTATTTTCATGTTGGTGTGCTATTAAACCTTGGTGTGTATGTAACCGCCCGGATGGATGAGATTTCATCTCCATCATGGATGGTTGGATCTCTTTTGTAACTCCTATTTAAAGGAGGATATTATGATGAGTTATGCATTGGAAAAAGAAACCTAAAGTAACCCCCTTGAGGAATTTCGGCCACCATGGTGAAAGCCATAGCCACCTCCTCCCCTTTGGTGTGAAGCCAAGCCTTGCCTCCTCCATCCCCGTTCGGTGCGACTCCGGCGTGGCTTCTCTCGGTGCGACTCCGTGGAAGAAGAAGCAGCCCCTTCGGTGTGAAACCGGTGGAACCGTGGAGAGAGTGATTCTCCCACAAATATTGTGTGATCTTCTTCTTGGTTGGGTAATCTCTTCCCTATCTTTGTGTTTCTTGCTGTGAGAATTTTGTGGAGGTTATTCATCCGTCTTTTCCGCGATTTTAAAGTGTTTTTCGCTTGCAAATCTGAATCGAACGTTGTATTGACCCTCTTGTTTTCCGGATTGGAAGATCCGCTAGAGAACAAACTAGGCCAAGCCTTGACTTGTTCTCCAAGATTGGGCACGCTTTGGTGCTAACAAGGGAGTTAATCTCAACTTGTTCTTGATCCCTCCTTATCGTTTACCGCCGCTCCTAAATATATTTTTTGCTGCGATTGACGGCTTATTGTGAAAAGAATAGATGCTTGTGTAGGTGCGGTGAGATGTGTGCTTGTTGGAGAGGTAGGTCCTAAGGTCGTGGTATCGAGTCCGGCTAGGCGCGAGTTGTGTGCTTGTTGGAGAGTAGGTCCTAAGGACGTTGTATCGAGTCCCGTATTTTTGAGAGCCAACCGACCCCTTTTCGTTCGCTTTTGGTCGGAGCACTCTCTTATTTTTTCTATGTTCTGTGATGGGTAATCCGCCGTTCACGTAAGCACGTCCATCTCACAAACATCCCTACACCAATTTGGTATCAGAGGCGGTTGTTTCAACTTTCACGTTGCAAACATCCTCTCTGCGTTCCTTGTTAGAGATCCGATCGTTAGAACTCAAAAAAAAATTTATTTCTGTGGTCTGCAAATAGCGGGCTGAAACTTTATTTTTCAGCAAAATTTCAAAAAAAAATTTTAACGATCTACGTGTTATTCTCATCGGGAGTATATAAAAATATCTTATTTCAATATAGCTTCAGTCCTAGAAAAATTCATCTTGCCCGGGCCTCCCAAACCTGAATGCGCACTAGGCTAGGAACGGAGTACGCAACCCCGTCTACGTCTAGGATGGCTGCGAACGAGCATGGTGATCCCAACACCGAGGCTATAGCAGGTCTTCGTGCCGAAATGACAGAGCTTAGGAACGCCTTAGCCCAGATCCTACAAAATCAAGCAAGGCCACCCCCACCTCCCGTTAATGCTGGCAGCCCAACCGGCACCAACCGAACTTTGATTCGGATTCTGAGGGAAACTCTCCCCGTATGCCCCCTCGAGAACCCGCCCCGAGCGAGGCTTTGATATCACGAGGGCTATCAAGATAGATGCCCCCACCTATGATGGCATGGGAGATCCCCAGATCTTCCTCCATTGGGCTATAGACATGGAGTGCTATTTCGAATGGCACAACCTCACGGACCCCCAAAAGGTTCAAGTTGCCAGGATGAAATTAATGGGACGTGCCAAAACCTATTGGCTGAATGAAGAACGTAGGTTAGGAGCTGGGCACGGGTCCCACTCATTGGATGGGCTGTTATGAAGAACCTGCTAACCGATCAGTACGTTCCCGCGTACCATCGGACGCAAATGTTCGATGAGCTTGCCACCCTTCGGCAAGGCTCAATGTCTGTTGCTGAATATATGGGAGAACTTAAGGACCGTATGGTACGATGTGACCTTCGAGAGATCCCCGAAGTAACTTTATCTAGATTTCGAAAGGGACTTCACCCCGACATTCAGCGGAAACTCTTGCGTTATGGTCACACGGACTTGAATACGACTTTCAATGCCGCCTTGGACATTGAAAGAACCTAGCATCTAAAGCTCACTCCCGTTATTCTAATGCGAAGAATAAGTCCACCGCTGGGGATCTTCTTCCACTTTTCCTGATAAAGGAAGATTTAGATCCTCCGAGTCGAAATCCGTTGTGATTACCGCGAGAAATACCAAGAACCCCGCTAGTGAGCGTATCCCCGTTGGAAAGGTTAGCAAGGCTAACACCACTTGTTACTCATGCGGTGTTCAAGGCCACTATGCCTATGAATGCCCCACCAAGACGAAGGCCATAGCCTTACTAGAGTCCACTACCGACCCTGACGACTATGTCCATGAGGCCGAAGAGGAGAGCGACCCTGACGGAGTCCCTAGTGACTTGGAGGACGATCACCGCCTTATGGTGATGCGTTGCATTTTGACCACTCCTCGTCCTGTAGACGACTGGAAGAGGACGAGCATCTTTTCCCTGATCTTTAAGAGGAGAAAAACTTTGCAAATTAGTTATTGATGGTGGTAGTTGCGTAAACGCCGTTTCTGAGAATGCCGTTAAGCGCATGTCCTTGACTGTCGAGCCCACCCGACCCCCTACCAGGTCGCTTGGATTAGTAAGGTTACTATTAAGGTTACCCAACGGTGCCTAGTCCCCCTGTCTTTCAAATCCTACACGGATGAGGTTTGGTGCGACGTCCTACCAATGGACGTTTGTCATGTGTTATTAGGCCGCCCTTGGCTATATGACCGTGATGTGACGCACTATGGTCGTGCCAACACTTATGAGTTTAAATTCAATGGCAAGATCGTCACCTTGAGACCGACTGTGCCAAAAGAGCCGGTAGTGTTGGCTAAGGATACCACCATCCCAGTTGAGAGGAAAGCCTTGAGTTTAGTTGGTAGGAAGGAATTTGTGAAGGATCCCTTTATTGGGGGAATAATGTACGCTCTTGTACTTCTGAGTGAAAAAACTGATGGTGGCGTGTTGGAAGATTTACCCGAGAGCTACGGGTATTGTTGGATGAGTTTAGGGATGTATACCCGGAGGAGTTGCCTTCGTCGTTACCACCGCTTAGAGATATACAACACGCAATAGACCTTATCCCCGGATCGTCCTTACCCAACCAACCACACTATAGGCTTAATCCAACTGCCCACATAGAGTTACAAACCCAGATAGAGGAGTTGTTAAATAAGGGATTTATTAGGACGAGTATGAGCCCATGTGCTGTCCCCGCTCTTCTTGCCCCTAAGAAGGATGGCACCTGGCGCATGTGTGTTGATAGCCGAGCTCTCAACAAAATTACTATAAAATATAGGTTTCCAATTCCGCGACTAGATGATCTCTTGGATGTCCTATCGGGTGCCACTATCTTCTCTAAACTGGACTTACGGAGTGGTTACCACCAAATCAGGATAGAGGGGGATGAGTGGAAGACGGCGTTCAAGTCTAAGGACGGGTTGTATGAATGGCTTGTGATGCCCTTTGGGCTATCCAATGCCCCCAGCACCTTCTCCCGGATGATGACGCACATCTTTAGGCCATATATGGGGAAGTTTGTTGTAGTGTATTTTGATGACATCCTAGTGTTTAGTACCTCCCCCGCCGAACACCTCTCTCACATCAAAGTAGTCCTCTCCACCTTAAGGACTGAAACCTTATATCTAAATCTAAAGAAATGCACGTTTTATGTTTCGGAGGTTGAATTCTTAGGTTATATAGTTGGCTCTGAAGGAATTCGTGTTGACCCAGGAAAGGTTCAGGTGATTAGAGACTGGCCCGAGCCCACTAGCCTTCGTGAGGTGCGTAGTTTCCACGGGTTAGCTACCTTTTATCGTCGTTTCATACGTGATTTTAGTAGCATTATGGCACCCATTACGGACTGCATGAAGAAAGGAGAATTCACATGGTCCAAATCCGCCACGTTTGCATTCCATCGTATTAAGGAGCTTATGACCGAAGCACCGGTGTTACGTCTCCCTGACTTCACCAAGGTCTTCGAGCTTACTTGTGATGCATCTGGCGTAGGGATTGGAGGTGTCTTGAGTCAAGAGGGTCACCCGGTTAGTTATTTTAGTGAGAAGTTAGCGGGTGCTAAATAAATTATTCCAATTACGATAGGGAGTTTTATGCGGTCATTAGATGTTTGCATCATTGGAGGCACTACCTCCTTCATAAGGAGTTCGTGATCCTCTCTGATCATGAAGCGTTGCGATTCATCAATGGTCAGCACAAAATCAGCCCGCGCCACGCTAAATGGGTATCCTTCTTGCAAGAATACACATTTACTCTCAAGCACCTTAAAGGGACCGACAATCGAGTTGCCGATGCACTCAGTCGCCTCACCCTCTTACTTTCCTCCATGCAAGTCCACGTGGTAGGGTTCGAGCGCATAAAGGATGAATACGCCACATGCCCTGATTTTCAGGAGCCATACTTATCTGCCCAGGATAGCTCTCCCGCGACCATCACGGCCTATTCACTTAGAGACGGATACTTATTCAAACACGGAAAATTGTGTATCCCCCACTCCTCTTTGCGACTCCACATCATTTGGGAGTTACATAGTGGTGGCTTGAGTGGCCACTTTGGCAGGGACAAAACGATAACGCTCGTAGAGGAGAAATTCTTTGGCCTAAACTAAAGGCGATGGTTGGGAAAGTTGTGAGCAGTTGCCGTACGTGCCAAGTTTCTAAAGGTACTAAGTCCAATGTAGGTTTATACACTCCGCTACCTATTCCGTCCGTCCCGTGGGAAGACGTGAGCATGGACTTTGTATTAGGCCTTCCCCCACCCTGCGACGTCATGATTCTATACTCGTTGTTGTGGATAGGTTCTCCAAGATGGCGTACTTCCTCCCCTGTAGTAAGACCAACGACGCCTCTCACATTGCGAAACTGTATTTTAAAGACGTCGTTAGTCACCGTGGCGTTCCGAAGACTATTGTCTCAGATAGGGACGTCAAGTTCACTAGCTACTTTTGGAAAACCTTGTGGGTTCTTATGGGCACAAAATTATTATTCTCCGCGGCTTATCACCCACAAACTGATGGCCAGACGGAAGTAGTCAATCGGAGCCTAGGAAATCTTCTTCGATGTCTCGTGAGCGACCATAAAGGCACTTGGGATTTACTGCTTCCACATGCACAACTGGCTTACAATAATTCTAAAAATCGGTCCACGGGTATGTCTCCGAATGAAATTGTCCACGGGTATAAGGCCCCTGTGCCACTTGACTTGGTCCCCTTACCTCCCACATACAAAACAAGTCAATTTGCACAATCCTTCGCCCAACATATTCACGACTTACATGCACGTATACGAGCTACCTTGACTGCTCAATATGAGTCTTATCAAGCGCACGCTAATCTACATAGGAAGGTGTCACACTTTAAGGTCGGCGATCTGGTTTTAGTACGGTTAGTTCCCGAACGAATGCCAACTGGCACCGTTAAAAAGTTAGCTCCAAAACGCGCCGGTCCTTTTCGGATTATCAAGAAGCTAGGTGACAACGCTTTCGTATTGGATTTGCCTGCTGAATGGGGTATCTCCCCTATTTTAATGTCTCGGATTTGACGTTGTTTGTTGCGCCTCCACAAGAGTTGGTTTCTTTGTCGTCTTCTCCCTCCACTGAAATTTCTAATGGGTTGGGGAGTGGTAGTTTGGATGATCTCTCTCCTCCGGTCCCCGCAGGTATAACATCGGATGGTACGTTGCTTCTTTTATTCCTACTGCTGACATGTTTCCCAGGTTTCCCAAGACGTTTCTCCATCCAGATATGATACTCGCTGCTGAGCCACTTACTACTCCTGCCGGTGCTACCTACCGCTTCCTCATCCGTTGGCGTGACCGCCCACCGTCGGACGACTCATGGGTCCTCGCGACAGAGCTTCAACGTTTGGATGCCGAGCTTCTCCGCCGCTTTCTATCAGCCCACGCATCGGAGATGCGCGATTTTGAGTGGGGGAGGATTGATGGCGCGGCCCCTCCAACACTTCCTGATGATGACCCGGTTGTTGCGGCCCCTCCAACACTTCCTGATGATGACCCGGTTGCTGCGGCGCAACAAGTTAAAGATTTGCGGCGTCATGACAACGCCACGGACGCTAACGGAAAGCTGCGATACAACCTCCGTCCGCGGCGCGCAAAGCTTGCTTAATAATTCTACTTAGTTTTATTTTAATTGCTTAAAACATTTGGCTTGTAATATTTTTATTTTCATGTTGGTGTGCTATTAAACCCTTGGTGTGTATGTAACCCGCCCGGATGGATGAGATTTCATCTCCATCATGGATGGTTGGATCTCTTTTGTAACTCCTATTTAAAGGAGGATATTATGATGAGTTATGCATTGGAAAAAGAAACCTAAAGTAACCCCCTTGAGGAATTTCGGCCACCATGGTGAAAGCCATAGCCACCTCCTCCCCTTTGGTGTGAAGCCAAGCCTTGCCTCCTCCATCCCCGTTCGGTGCGACTCCGGCGTGGCTTCTCTCGGTGCGACTCCGTGGAAGAAGGAAGCAGCTCCCTTCGGTGTGAAACCGGTGGAACCGTGGAGAGAGTGATTCTCCCACAAATATTGTGTGATCTTCTTCTTGGTTGGGTAATCTCTTCCCTATCTTTGTGTTTCTTGCTGTGAGAATTTTGTGGAGGTTATTCATCCGTCTTTTCCGCGATTTAAAGTATTTTTCACTTGCAAATCTGAATCGAACGTTGTTGTTGACCCTCTTGTTTTCCGGATTGGAAGATCCGCTAGAGAACAAACTAGGCCAAGCCTTGACTTGTTCTCCAAGATTGGGCACGCTTTGGTGCTAACAAGGGAGTTAATCTCAACTTGTTCTTGATCCCTCCTTATCGTTTACCGCCGCTCCTAAATATATTTTTTGCTGCGATTGACGGCTTATTGTGAAAAGAATAGATGCTTGTGTAGGTGCGGTGAGATGTGTGCTTGTTGGAGAGGTAGGTCCTAAGGTCGTGGTATCGAGTCCGGCTAGGCGCGAGTTGTGTGCTTGTTGGAGAGTAGGTCCTAAGGACGTTGTATCGAGTCCCGTATTTTTGAGAGCCAACCGACCCCTTTTCGTTCGCTTTTGGTCGGAGCACTCTCTTATTTTTTCTATGTTCTGTGATGGGTAATCCGCCGTTCACGTAAGCACGTCCATCTCACAAACATCCCTACACCAGAAAGCCACCTCCTTCAGCCAGAACTGACACTTACTGAACTTCGCATAAAGGCGATGCTCCCGCAGTCTCTCCAAGGTCAGTGTCAGATGTCGTGTGTGCTCCTCCTCCGTCTTAGAATAGATAAGGATGTCGTCTATGAACACTATGACGAACACATCCAAATAAGCCTCGAAGACCCGGTTCATGAGGCTCATAAACGCCGACGGAGCATTCGTGAGCCCGAAGGGCATCACGATGAACTCATACAATCCATATCGGCTACTGAAGGCCGTCTTCGGAATATCCTCCTCCTGGATCTGCAGCTGGTAGTAGCCTGACCTCAAGTCCAGCTTCGAGAAATAATGGGCTCCCTCAAGCTGATCGAACAACTCGTCTATCCTGGGGAGCGGATAGGTATTTCGGACGGTCAGCCTGTTTAGTGCTCGATAGTCAATGCATAGGCGAAGAGTGCCATCCTTCTTCTTTACGAATAGGACCGGAGCCCCCCATGATGTGGAGCTCGGCCTAACAAATCCCGCCTCCACCAGCTCCTGCAGCTGTGTCCGAAACTCCGCCAACTCCTTCGGGGCCATCCGATAAGGGGCCTTGGATACCGGCTTAGCCCCGTACCAACTGAATCTAGAAGTCCTTCTCCCTATGCGGAGGTAGTCCTGGCAGCTTATCCGGAAAAATATCGGCGTAGTCACGAACCACCGGAATGTTAGCAATCAGGTCCTTCTCCTCAGTCATCTCGAATAATACTTGATATACCTCGTCCCCTTGCATATGAGCCCTAACGGCCTGAATAGATGAAAGCAGGCGACGAGAGACCGGTGTAGTACCTTCGAATGTCGCATAAGTATCGCCGTGGCTCAGCACGACCCTCCTTGCTGGGCAATCAATCTGGGCATGGTTCCAGACAAGCCATGTCATGCCCAAGACGAGGTCGAAGTCCGGCATCCTCAGGATCGTCGCCGGGCCTCGAGTGTCAACCCGTCTATGGTAACCTCCAGGAGGCACTTTTCTGTGGACTGGATCTCCATCCCATTGGGGAGGCGCACCCTCCTGGGTAGTCCCGTATAACAACGAATCTGATCCATGTCCTTGACGAAATCCTCCGACACAAAGTTGTGCGATGCCCCCGTGTCGAACAGGGTATGGGCAGGCTTGCCGCACACCATCACCATTCCTAAATCAGTTTGAAAGAAACTCTGGTGTAAGGTTTTCTAACCTAGGTCGTTTAGTAGTTCTATTAACACTTAATATGAGTAATGAATGAATCCAAAATTAAGATTACTCTCATACCTGCAATAACCCTGTCCGGGTTCCGGGGCTGTGCTAAGTCCAAAGCGTAAATCTGCTCCCCATTCTGCCTGCGGTCGCCTCCCTGGTAACCACGTCCTCGGCCGCGTCCTCGGCCTCCGAAATGCTGGGCCGGTGGGCCACCCCGTGGTGCTGGAGGGGGTGCCCCCCTCATAGGGCAGTCTCTCCGGAGATGTCCCACCTGGTGATAATGGAAGCACTCCGGCGGGGGATACGCCATACCCTGGGGTCTCTGCATCTCCTTATCCGGAGAGGTTGAGGGGCCAAGACCACCTGCTCTCTCGGCTCCTGCCTCCCCTCCTGACGAGGCTTCTCCTCTGTCCTCCTCCCATCTGGTATGGTGCCTCGCCGCTGATCATTTTGGGCCCTCCGGCCCTGGTTCTCCGCTTGCCGTTTCCGGCCCCGAGTGGTGTGCCAGTCGGCCTCAATCCGCTTCGCCATCTCCAAAATCCGGGAGATGGGACCGTCAGAGACAAAAAGCAAGGCCTCCCTCAACTCTTCTTTTAGACCCTTATAAAACCTCTTGACGTACCTGCTTCATCCAGCTGATAGGAGACCGCATATCGGGCCAAATGATCGAACTCTCAGTGGTACTCCACCACTGTCCTGGTGCCCTGCCTCAGCTGCAAGAACCGCTCCTCCAACTCGTCCCTGGCCGACTGAGGAACAAAGTGCTCCAGCAGCGTGGCCCTGAATTCTTCCCAAGTGATTTCTGCAATCTCCCTATCAGCAAATGTCGTGTCCAACAGCGTCTTCCACCACTGCTTAGCATGTGACTCCAAGCAAGATACCACTAGGGCCACCCTCTCCTCCCAAGGGCATCGTATCCCGGTCAACATCTCGTACATAACATCCAGCCACTCCTCTGTCCGTACTGCCGACTCTGTCCCTAAGTATGATGGGGGAGAGAGTCCTCGGAAGGTGCTCATCCAGTTGGCCCCTGGGTTTGGCTGCTGGGCTGGAGCTTGCTGAGCCCGGAAGGCCTCAAGGATAGCTGTAAGGGTCTGCCCCATGTCTGACTGGAGGAAAGGTGTGGGGACCATGGGAGGTGGTGCAATGTCTGGAGTCTGCTGAGCTCCACCTTGTGGGGTGGGCTGAGCTGGGGCTGCAAAACGAACTACATTAGTAGGTAATCGACTCAATGCCTAATGAAAGTGGACAATTTACATGTGATTCCCCCATATGGGCACACCACTGCTTCCGCTGCTTAGTTTGTCCCCAAACTAAACCCGCGCGGGGTGACCCAGGGTTGTGGACGGCTACTTTTCGATCGAGGTCTGCTCTGATACCACTTGTAAGACCCCCTTTTTTTTTCTTTTCGGACACCGGGGTCTTAGGCCCAGAACCGCCGTTTTGCGGTGACTCCTTCACGCCCTGAAGAGTCATCACCACAAAGCGCCGATTCTGCCGGCCATTTCGATCACATAAAAGTAGCAAAATAATGAAGTAAATGTAAACTATCTGTCCACAGAGAATCACATGACATAATAAATATAACTCCACGAAGGGAGTGTCCACAGAAAATAACATCAGAGTAGCAAAACGGGCTTATGCCCGGTACATCAAATCCTCACTACAAGATCTCTCATGCAGAAACAAAAGTAGAAAACTGCTCAGGGTCGAGACTCACGGTCCCGGCTGTGTGAACTCCGGAGCTAGACTGCCCCACCTCCAAGCGCACCGGTCTCTGGGGCTGCTCCTCCATGCTGGTCTCCACGATCCCCTAAATGATGCGGTTCGAAAACCGTTAGTCTAAAAGACTAAGTCCTATCATCCCCACCCCTTCCCCCACGGCTCCTAGGCACCGAGCGGAGAGGAAGAAAGTGGAGGACTTGAAGGTGGAGAACATCAAAAGCAGATGGCAGCGGTCCTATTCTAGCAAGTTCTATAGCATATAAAGACAATAAACTGTAAACTGAAATGTAACCTTCACTTATGTGGAAAAACACATAAGCCAAGGGGTCTTTTGCAAGGCTCCCATCGTATAAAAAGTCCCATACCGATTTATACGTTGGGGTGTCGGTGGTCAAACAGCAGTAACTAAATATATCAAAATTAACCTTAATTTATAAACTTGCCCACACAAGCTTATAGACTAAGGGGTCGTTTTGCAGGTCCTAAAGTATAAGCGTCTCATTCCACTTATACTTTAGGTGTCAAGGTTAAAGGAGACGATTATGCTATGACATGCAAGTGGGTATGATGGACATGCAAGTGCAACACACACACCCGACTCTGTGCACACAGACCTTTAGTTCCCCTTTCTGGAGCCGTTACCTCCCAGGATACCTCCGTAGTGGCAGACGGAAGCGGTGGGTTGGGCCTCGCCCACCTCTAAACCAGTAAAGCACTACCGGTCAGACCTATCGTACGCCTCAACGCTTGGTGCACGAAGCGGACTCCTGCGTACTCTTGCCGGCTGGCGCACCGGACTTCTGTTGGCGAAGTGCTAACCACACTTGCCGAGTCAACGTATTGGTGTCGGTGCATCGACCCTCCAATACCGAAGACCCACCTCCTTAATTTCCTTTCCTGTTATGCACATGCAAATTAGCGTAATCAAGAATCGAGCCGAAGCTCCCCGGACCAACACGTCCGACTCAGGCAATCGAGCCGAAGCTCCCCGGACCCAAAGTCCGCCTTTTAACCATCCGAGCCGAAGCTCCTAACCAACCTCTGGTGCCATCAGTGTTGTGGAATGTGCAACCCTAATTACTAAGTTACTCTTTTCAGCTTGTTAAACAGTTTACGTTAACCCAGGACTGCCCCCGGTATTCCCTGTGAAGGGCTCTCAAGGGGCACTAGGAACTGTGTTGGGATTACGCCCAGCGTTCCCTTTCGCAAGGTACTTATTTTATTATTGGTTGATTCCCTTACCCTTTATTTTCTCATATTTCGATATGCTAACCCTAGGGTAATTTGACTCCAACTCTCCTTGGGTAGGACGATCTTTCGTCGGACCCGAACGCCTATAAACCCTAGACAAAACCACACCTTGCTCACTCATCTTCCAAAGACGCAGCCCATTCCACTTGTCCTTACAACAAACCATCAGGACTCATCCTACTTGCCCTAATTCACATCCAAATGAAATCCCGCAGTTTTGCTATATGCAGACCACTTAAGCTACATGACCCGAAAAAAAAAGTACATGAAATACTCATCCAGTACCATTATGATAATTATTGGAGGTCTAAAAGGACATTTGAAGCATAAATCCAGAAATCCATAATTTTCCTAATTTGTCTGATAATTAATTAATTTATTCTAATGTCCCAAAAGGCCCAGGTTTAAACATGAAGTACCATAATCAGACAAGGTATTATTCCACTAAATTTATTATAAATACAAAATGCCTAATAAACTCTAAATCCTAAGTCTCCCAATTTTTCAGCAAGGTTTAGGCCTTTAAATTTAATTTCAAAGATGCCCCATAAACATCATATTAAAAGATTCTATAGTAATAACACCTCCAAAAATTCAGAGAAAATTCATGGATGATTGTGATGGACTACAAGTACCCTAGAAAAAGTTTCATAATTTATCATTTGGAAATAAAGCTATATTTGATTTTTCTTATGAACTCTCTAATTTAAGGGTTAATGAACAAAGTATGCTAATCAGTCATCAAATAATTCCACAAATATTTCCATATGATAACATTGAGCTAAAAACACTATGCAAGAAGTTTCATGATTTTTCAGTAAGAATGGCCTCTGACAAGAATTATTAATATGTAATCAAAATAAAGCACTTGTGAAGTGGATGCCCTAAATAGATATCCAAAAATTCTAACAAAATTCATACAAGATTATCATAACCTAAAACTAACTCTGCCCATGTTTCATACCCTCTTGATGGGCAGTGAGACCACAATAGCCAAAATAATTATTAGGGCATTACCATTGATTACTAATGAAGTGCTAAACTATTGTCCAAAATTCCTCAAGTAAATTATCAGAGGCTCAAAATACCCAAATCCCCTCACTACCCAAATTTGGTTAAGTTTCAAGATGTTTAGCTAACCTAAACCTACACTACAAGTTTTAGGACCTAAGTTAGGGTTAGGGTTTTGGGGCCCCTATCCTTTTCAAAATTAGCTTAATATTTTTAACAGAGGGTTCTATACATCCTAGGATCCACCTTGCAAAATTTGGAGTTCATCCAAGGTGTTTAGGACTCATACCCTTCACAAGGCCAAAAGGTCCCTCCTTAGGGTTTGACCTAGGAACTTAGGGCAAATCTATTCCTCTCTATCCCATATTCCATGGGGAGGTGATAAGTGCTATAACAAGTCAGTGTCCCAAATTTCAGCCTCTGTTGAGGTGATTTGGTCACTCAAAATCAGAAGTGCACCTTTTGACCAAAATGCCCTTATTAAGGTATAGTTAGGGTTGGGTCAAAACCTATTCAAAACACATCCAAATTAAATGAACTTTTATACAGATACCTAAATTGAACCCAGGGACCATTCACCAAAATTTGGGAGGGTTTGGAGGTGTTTAGGACACCTAGTTAATTTATTTATGGATTATTAAATTTTTATAAAAACTATAGAAATATTTTCTCCAAAAATTCCCATTTTTGGAAAGGCCCTAGGTATAGATAAGAATGATCCTCTGTCCAAAGTTCAGCCAATTTGGACAAGGGATGAAGGGTGGGCATCCATTTGAATCTCAGGTCAGCCCTAGGTGCAGGTCCCACCAAAATGGGTGCCCTGGTCCAACCACAGGGCCAAATTGGTCCAAATCAATTTTGTATTACAGTAGACCCATAGGGCTACAACTTTCATATTGACCGTTTTCCCACCAGGTGGGCCTACGTATTTTTAATAATTAATGTAAAACAGCCCAGAAAACAGGACAGAAAATTCAGAAATCAAAATTAAATAAAAGAATTGATGGGCACGAATCTTAAAGCAAATCGTGGGGCTCATGGTCATCTTCTTCCTCCAGCCAAGGGCCATGATTGGCCAAACTTGGAGCTTATTCCAAGTGCATTTCCCGGCCACACGGCCACCTCCCTGGCCGGCCACCACCGCCACCACCTTCGTTGAGGTGGGGGCTATCGCCGGGCGGCGGCACGGCCGCCGGAGGGGTGGTTTCCGGCGAACCCGACCACCATTTTTTTTTTGGAAAAACCATGAAAATGAAAACTTGGATCGGCTCAATTGAGTCCGATTCTTGTCCTAAACGATTCCTAAGATCTACCCACGGAAGAAGGAGTAGAGGAGGACCTTTAACCGAGCTTGTCGTCGAGTGTGGTGGTGGTGCGCCATGGCCGGTGGTGGAGCTTTCCGATGCTTGCAACTTCACTACCAAACCGCCCGGTTTCTTTAGGTGAAGGGTGGAAACGATTTCTCTTGGCCCATGGAAGCTTTTAAAAGCATCAAATGGGTTGGGGAGAGGGAGGGTCATGGCTTCAAATCCATTAATGTTCATGAATTGGAAATTTGGTTTTGGAGAAAACCCATGGAAATTCACCTCCCCTTTGTCCCAATTCGTTTGGAAACTCCTCAAAACTGATAGGGGAGATGAATACTAATTAATTGGTGAAGAATGGAGGGGTGATTCACCTTCCCCACCATGAATGACCTTCTCTTTCTTCTTTCTCTCTCTTCCCTATTGGGGGAAATAAATTCAGCCACCTTGGGTGGCTGGACATGGCTATTAAACTCCTTAAAACTGATGAGGGGGAATGTATTAAGCCTTTGGAATCAATTGGAGAGGCCCTTGATCTCCCTTGGCCATGAATGACCTCTTTTCTCACTTTCTCTCTCCTCCATTAAAGAGAAAAATGGAGCTTTCTCTCTCCTACTCACCATGGCCGAATTTTGATCTCCCCTCCAGCCTATTTGCAGCCCAATAACTCATATTAATAATAAAAATGAGGTTAGCCTAAGTGGGGGAAATGGGTTTGAGCTTGGGTTAGCCCATTTAGGCTAATTTGACCTAACACTAGAATAGAGTTGACCTTGGTCAACATGACCAATTGAGTTGACCCCAATGGATCCCTGGTGATCCATTGGACTCCCTTAAGGTCTAGGAAGACTTGAGTAGGGTTGGTTGGGCATCTTGGGGGTCACATGCCCCTTGGTAAGGGCACTTTGACCATTTTAGGGCTAGAGTTGACTTGGGTCAACATAACCATTTGGGTTGACCCCATTGGGTCCTTGGTGACCCATTGGCCTCCCCTAAGGTCTAGGAAGGGTTATGTAGGGTTACCCTACACTTTGGAGGTCACATACCCTTAGTAAGGGTACTTTGACCAGATTAGGAGCTTGAGTTGACTTGGGTCAACCTGGCCTCTAGGGCTGACCCCAATGTGTCCTTAGTGACCATTGACCTCACTTTAGGGTTAGGAGGGCATAGGGGGGGTCCTTTAGGCTAGGAGTAGGTCAGTTGGCCCTAAGTAGGCTAGTTTGACCCATTTAGGGCTAGGGTTGACCTTGGTCAACTGGGCCTCTTGGGTTGACTCTAATGGGTCCTTTTGGCTCTAATGGGGCTCCCAAAATGTTTGGGAGTGTTGTGGTAGGGTCTTGGGGCCATGGTGAAGCCCCATTGTCATTCTAAACCATTGTTCAAAATTCTACTATTTGCAGACCATGGTGATCCTCACCTTGGCCTCCTATCTCTTGGCCCATTTCTGGCTTTCTAGGGTTTTGTCATGACCTAGTCATGGACAAAACCACTCTTAGGGGTCTAGTTGGAAATGAGATGTTACAAATCCCAATAAACAAAACAAAGATTTCGTCCTCGAAATCAAGGTTGAGCCTACAGGTCTTACTACCGAAAGAAAGAGTCTTGTAACATCTCATTATGACGCCTTGTTTGTTAAATTAGATTCTACGGGAAAACTTAGATCTAAGACCCTTTCGCCCAATCGGCAAACCAAAATCCCAATAAACAAGGATAAGCCCCCAATAAACAAAAGATAAGCCTCTATCTGCCTAGAGCAGCCTTTAGTATACTTGAAGCAGGAAAAATAAATTAACATCTTGAGGGGTCCGAGAGGTATACCTGACTGAATAGCTCGGGGTATCTTTGTCGCATCAGGTCCTGTGGCTCCCAGGTATGCTCCTCCTGGCCGTGGTTCCTCCACAGGACCTTGACTAGTGGGACCTTCTTGCGTCGCAAGACCCGCACTCCTCGGTCGTCGATCCTCACAGGCTCCAAATGAACCGACCGGTCTGAAGCTACCGGCCCTTCGGTAGTCAGAATCTGCTGCTCCGGGCGTAGCAGAGCCCTCCTCAAAGAAGAAATGTGGAAGACGTCGTGCAGCGCTTCCAGCTCTGGTGGTAACTCCAGCCGGTAGGCTAGGGGTCCGATCCGCTCCAGGATCCTGTAAGGGCCCATGTACCTAGGGCTGAGCTTCTTCCTCCGACCACGCACCCGCGAGACTCCATGCATGGGTCGGATCTTCAAAAACACCCGGTCTCCCACCTGGAACTCCACCTGCCGATGCCGGGCGTCATAGTACTTCGCCTGTCTGCTCTGCGCCTCTAGCATCCTGTCTCTGATCAGCCTCACCTGTGTCTCGGTGTCTTCAACAAACTCTGACCCCAACACCTTCGGATCTTCGTTCTGAACCCAAGAAAGCGGGGTCCGGCATCTCCTCCCGTACAAGGCTTCGTAAGGCGCCATCCTGATGCTGGACTGGTGGCTGTTGTTATAGGAGAACTCGACCAGGGGTAAGAGTTTCTCCCATGGTTCCCCGCGGTCCAAGATGCATAGCCTCAAAAGGTCCTCCAGCGTCCGGTTGGTGCGTTCTGTCTGCCCGTCTGCCTGGGGATGAAATGCAGTGCTGAAGGTCAATCGCGTGCCTAAGTAAGCTTGCACGGATCTCCACTCCCTAGAGGTGAACCGGCCATCCCGATCTGACACTATCGTCCTGGGCACGCCATGATAACGAATGAACTGCTCCACGAACTTCCGCACCAGTACACCCACTGAATCGTCCTTCCTGATTGGTATAAATCGAGCCACCTTGGTCAATCGATCAACGATTACCCAGATCGAGTCATTCCCTGTCCGAGACCGGGGAAGCCCATGTATGAAGTCCATGGCTATGTCATCAAACTTCCACTCCGGCACCGGGAGTGGCTGCAATAATCCTGCGGGGTTCCTGCACTCCGCCTTCACTAGCTGACATGCCTCACAATGGGTCACGAAGTAAGAGACATCCTTCTTCATGCCCGGCCAGAACATCGTCTTCTTCAAATCAGCCGTCATCTTTGTGATCCCCGGGTGTACAGAATACCGGCTGCAGTGCGCCTCCGTCATAATATCCTCCCGGATCTGGCCTCCCTCCGGTATATACACCCGACCTCTGAAGCACACCAGATCGTCCCTCAGTGTGTAATCTCCTGCAGTGCCTGCCTTCAGAGCTTGGAAGATGGGCTCTAACTTGGCATCCTGCCTCTGCCCTTCTCTGACTCGGTCTCTGATGTCATCGGTAACGCCCATCGCGGCCAAGTACTCCTCATAGAGCTCAGGATCATCAGACGACACCAGAGTAATGTGCATGTCCTCTAGTCTCTGCAGCAGCTCCATAGACATCAACTGGGGCTCTGCTCCTGCTGTGGAGGCTCTCCGACTCAGTGCATCTGCTACCACGTTTGCCTTCCCCGGGTGATAGTGCATCTCATACTGATAGTCAGATAGAAACTCCACCCACCGCCTCTGCCTGATGTTCAGTTCCTTCTGCGTGTCCACGTACTTAAGGTTCTTATGATCGGAGTATATATCACAGTGGACTCCATAAAGGTAGTGCCGCCATATCTTCAGTGCGAATACAACTGCTCCCATCTCAAGGTCATGCACTGGGTAGTTCTTCTCATGGGTCTTCAGCTGGCGGGAGGCATAAGCTATGACGTGTCCGTTCTGCATCAGCACCGCTCCCATCCCCTGATATGATGCGTCGGTGTAGACCTGAAATCCCTCCCTCCCCGAGGGGAGAGTAAGAATGGGAGCCGAGGTCAGCCGATCCTTCAGCTCCTGGAAAGCTGTCTGGCACTGCGGGGTCCACACGAACGGTGCCTCCTTCTTCGTCAAGGATGTGAGCGGGAGGGCGATTCGAGAGAATCCCTCCACGAACTTCCGGTAGTAACCGGCAAGTCCTAGAAAACTCCGTACGTCAGTGGCTGTTTTCAGCTGCGGCCACTCCGAAATAGCTTGAATCTTTGCCGGGTCCACCGCCAGCCCGGCTCCGCTGATAATGTGGCCTAAGAAAGCCACCTCCTTCAGCCAGAACTGACACTTACTGAACTTCGCATAAAGGCGATGCTCCCGCAGTCTCTCCAAGGTCAGTGCCAGATGTCGTGTGTGCTCCTCCTCCGTCTTAGAATAGATAAGGATGTCGTCTATGAACACTATGACGAACACATCCAAATAAGCCTCGAAGACCCGGTTCATGAGGCTCATAAACGCCGACGGAGCATTCGTGAGCCCGAAGGGCATCACGATGAACTCATACAATCCATATCGGCTACTGAAGGCCGTCTTCGGAATATCCTCCTCCTGGATCTGCAGCTGGTAGTAGCCTGACCTCAAGTCCAGCTTCGAGAAATAATGGGCTCCCTCAAGCTGATCGAACAACTCGTCTATCCTGGGGAGCGGATAGGTATTTCGGACGGTCAGCCTGTTTAGTGCTCGATAGTCAATGCATAGGCGAAGAGTGCCATCCTTCTTCTTTACGAATAGGACCGGAGCCCCCCATGATGTGGAGCTCGGCCTAACAAATCCCGCCTCCACCAGCTCCTGCAGCTGTGTCCGAAACTCCGCCAACTCCTTCGGGGCCATCCGATAAGGGGCCTTGGATACCGGCTTAGCCCCCGGTACCAACTGAATCTGGAAGTCCTTCTCCCTATGCGGAGGTAGTCCTGGCAGCTTATCCGGAAAAATATCGGCGTAGTCACGAACCACCGGAATGTTAGCAATCAGGTCCTTCTCCTCAGTCATCTCGAATAATACTTGATATACCTCGTCCCCTTGCATATGAGCCCTAACGGCCTGAATAGATGAAAGCAGGCGACGAGAGACCGGTGTAGTACCTTCGAATGTCGCATAAGTATCGCCGTGGCTCAGCACGACCCTCCTTGCTGGGCAATCAATCTGGGCATGGTTCCAGACAAGCCATGTCATGCCCAAGACGAGGTCGAAGTCCGGCATCCTCAGGATCGTCGCCGGGGCCTCGAGTGTCAACCCGTCTATGGTAACCTCCAGGAGGCACTTTTCTGTGGACTGGATCTCCATCCCATTGGGGAGACGCACCCTCCTGGGTAGTCCCGTATAACAACGAATCTGATCCAGGTCCTTGACGAAATCCTCCGACACAAAGTTGTGCGATGCCCCCGTGTCGAACAGGGTATGGGCAGGCTTGCCGCACACCATCACCATTCCTAAATCAGTTTGAAAGAAACTCTGGTGTAAGGTTTTCTAACCTAGGTCGTTTAGTAGTTCTATTAACACTTAATATGAGTAATGAATGAATCCAAATTAAGATTACTCTCATACCTGCAATAACCCTGTCCGGGTTCCGGGGCTGTGCTAAGTCCAAAGCGTAAATCTGCTCCCCATTCTGCCTGCGGTCGCCTCCCTGGTAACCACGTCCTCGGCCGCGTCCTCGGCCTCCGAAATGCTGGGCCGGTGGGCCACCCCGTGGTGCTGGAGGGGGTGCCCCCCTCATAGGGCAGTCTCTCCGGAGATGTCCCACCTGGTGATAATGGAAGCACTCCGGCGGGGGATACGCCATACCCTGGGGTCTCTGCATCTCCTTTATCCGGAGAGGTTGAGGGGCCAAGACCACCTGCTCTCTCGACTCCTGCCTCCCCTCCTGACGAGGCTTCTCCTCTGTCCTCCTCCCATCTGGTATGGTGCCTCGCCGCTGATCATTTTGGGCCCTCCGGCCCTGGTTCTCCACTTGCCGTTTCCGGCCCCGAGTGGTGTGCCAGTCGGCCTCAATCCGCTTCGCCATCTCCAAAATCCGGGAGATGGGACCGTCAGAGACAAAAAGCAAGGCCTCCCTCAACTCTTCTTTTAGACCCTTATAAAACCTCTTGACGTAACCTGCTTCATCCAGCTGATAGGAGACCGCATATCGGGCCAAATGATCGAACTCTCGGTGGTACTCCACCACTGTCCTGGTGCCCTGCCTCAGCTGCAAGAACCGCTCCTCCAACTCGTCCCTGGCCGACTGAGGAACAAAGTGCTCCAGCAGCGTGGCCCTGAATTCTTCCCAAGTGATTTCTGCAATCTCCCTATCAGCAAATGTCGTGTCCAACAGCGTCTTCCACCACTGCTTAGCATGTGACTCCAAGTAAGATACCACTAGGGCCACCCTCTCCTCCCAAGGGCATCGTATCCCGGTCAACATCTCGTACATAACATCCAGCCACTCCTCTGTCCGTACTGCCGACTCTGTCCCTAAGTATGATGGGGGAGAGAGTCCTCGGAAGGTGCTCATCCAGTTGGCCCCTGGGTTTGGCTGCTGGGCTGGAGCTTGCTGAGCCCGGAAGGCCTCAAGGATAGCTGTAAGGGTCTGCCCCATGTCTGACTGGAGGAAAGGTGTGGGGACCATGGGAGGTGGTGCAATGTCTGGAGTCTGCTGAGCTCCACCTTGTGGGGTGGGCTGAGCTGGGGGCTGCAAAACGAACTACATTAGTAGGTAATCGACTCAATGCCTAATGAAAGTGGACAATTTACATGTGATTCCCCCCATATGGGCACACCACTGCTTCCGCTGCTTAGTTTGTCCCCAAACTAAACCCGCGCGGGGGTGACCCAGGGTTGTGGACGGCTACTTTTCGATCGAGGTCTGCTCTGATACCACTTGTAAGACCCCCTTTTTTTTTTCTTTTCGGACACCGGGGTCTTAGGCCCAGAACCGCCTTTTTGCGGTGACTCCTTCACGCCCTGAAGAGTCATCACCACAAAGCGCCGATTCTGCCGGCCATTTCGATCACATAAAAGTAGCAAAATAATGAAGTAAATGTAAACTATCTGTCCACAGAGAATCACATGACATAATAAATATAACTCCACGAAGGGAGTGTCCACAGAAAATAACATCAGAGTAGCAAAACGGGCTTATGCCCGGTACATCAAATCCTCACTACAAGATCTCTCATGCAGAAACAAAAGTAGAAAACTGCTCAGGGTCGAGACTCACGGTCCCGGCTGTGTGAACTCCGGAGCTAGACTGCCCCACCTCCAAGCGCACCGGTCTCTGGGGCTGCTCCTCCATGCTGGTCTCCACGATCCCCTAAATGATGCGGTTCGAAAACCGTTAGTCTAAAAGACTAAGTCCTATCATCCCCCACCCCTTCCCCCACGGCTCCTAGGCACCGAGCGGAGAGGAAGAAAGGGAGGACTTGAAGGTGGAGAACATCAAAAGCAGATGGCAGCGGTCCTATTCTAGCAAGTTCTATAGCATATAAAGACAATAAACTGTAAACTGAAATGTAACCTTCACTTATGTGGAAAAACACATAAGCCAAGGGGTCTTTTGCAAGGCTCCCATCGTATAAAAAGTCCCATACCGATTTATACGTTGGGGTGTCGGTGGTCAAACAGCAGTAACTAAATATATCAAAATTAACCTTAATTTATAAACTTGCCCACACAAGCTTATAGACTAAGGGGTCGTTTTGCAGGTCCTAAAGTATAAGCGTCTCATTCCACTTATACTTTAGGTGTCAAGGTTAAAGGAGACGATTATGCTATGACATGCAAGTGGGTATGATGGACATGCAAGTGCAACACACACACCCGACTCTGTGCACACAGACCTTTAGTTCCCCCTTTCTGGAGCCGTTACCTCCCAGGATACCTCCGTAGTGGCAGACGGAAGCGGTGGGTTGGGCCTCGCCCACCTCTAAACCAGTAAAGCACTACCGGTCAGACCTATCGTACGCCTCAACGCTTGGTGCACGAAGCGGACTCCTGCGTACTCTTGCCGGCTGGCGCACCGGACTTCTGTTGGCGAAGTGCTAACCACACTTGCCGAGTCAACGTATTGGCGTCGGTGCATCGACCCTCCAATACCGAAGACCCACCACCTTAATTTCCTTTCCTGTTATGCACATGCAAATTAGCGTAATCAAGAATCGAGCCGAAGCTCCCCGGACCAACACGTCCGACTCAGGCAATCGAGCCGAAGCTCCCCGGACCCAAAGTCCGCCTTTTAACCATCCGAGCCGAAGCTCCTAACCAACCTCTGGTGCCATCAGTGTTGTGGAATGTGCAACCCTAATTACTAAGTTACTCTTTTCAGCTTGTTAAACAGTTTACGTTAACCCAGGACTGCCCCCGGTATTCCCTGTGAAGGGCTCTCAAGGGGCACTAGGAACTGTGTTGGGATTACGCCCAGCGTTCCCTTTCGCAAGGTACTTATTTTATTATTGGTTGATTCCCTTACCCTTTATTTTCTCATATTTCGATATGCTAACCTAGGGTAATTTGACTCCAACTCTCCTTGGGTAGGACGATCTTTCGTCGGACCCGAACGCCTATAAACCCTAGACAAAACCACACCTTGCTCACTCATCTTCCAAAGACGCAGCCCATTCCACTTGTCCTTACAACAAACCATCAGGACTCATCCTACTTGCCCTAATTCACATCCAAATGAAATCCCGCAGTTTTGCTATATGCAGACCACTTAAGCTACATGACCCGAAAAAAAAGTACATGAAATACTCATCCAGTACCATTATGATAATTATTGGAGGTCTAAAAGGACATTTGAAGCATAAATCCAGAAATCCATAATTTTCCTAATTTGTCTGATAATTAATTAATTTATTCTAATGTCCCAAAAGGCCCAGGTTTAAACATGAAGTACCATAATCAGACAAGGTATTATTCCACTAAATTTATTATAAATACAAAATGCCTAATAAACTCTAAATCCTAAGTCTCCCAATTTTTCAGCAAGGTTTAGGCCTTTAAATTTAATTTCAAAGATGCCCCATAAACATCATATTAAAAGATTCTATAGTAATAACACCTCCAAAAATTCAGAGAAAATTCATGGATGATTGTGATGGACTACAAGTACCCTAGAAAAAGTTTCATAATTTATCATTTGGAAATAAAGCTATATTTGATTTTTCTTATGAACTCTCTAATTTAAGGGTTAATGAACAAAGTATGCTAATCAGTCATCAAATAATTCCACAAATATTTCCATATGATAACATTGAGCTAAAAACACTATGCAGGAAGTTTCATGATTTTTCAGTAAGAAATGGCCTCTGACAAGAATTATTAATATGTAATCAAAATAAAGCACTTGTGAAGTGGATGCCCTAAATAGATATCCAAAAATTCTAACAAAATTCATACAAGATTATCATAACCTAAAACTAACTCTGCCCATGTTTCATACCCTCTTGATGGGCAGTGAGACCACAATAGCCAAAATAATTATTAGGGCATTACCATTGATTACTAATGAAGTGCTAAAACTATTGTCCAAAATTCCTCAAGTAAATTATCAGAGGCTCAAATACCCAAATCCCCTCACTACCCAAATTTGGTTAAGTTTCAAGATGTTTAGCTAACCTAAACCTACACTACAAGTTTTAGGACCTAAGTTAGGGTTAGGGTTTTGGGGCCCCTATCCTTTTCAAAATTAGTTAATATTTTTAACAGAGGGTTCTATACATCCTAGGATCCACCTTGCAAAATTTGGAGTTCATCCAAGGTGTTTAGGACTCATACCCTTCACAAGGCCAAAAGGTCCCTCCTTAGGGTTTGACCTAGGAACTTAGGGCAAATCTATTCCTCTCTATCCCATATTCCATGGGGAGGTGATAAGTGCTATAACAAGTCAGTGTCCCAAATTTCAGCCTCTGTTGAGGTGATTTGGTCACTCAAAATCAGAAGTGCACCTTTTGACCAAAATGCCCTTATTAAGGTATAGTTAGGGTTGGGTCAAAACCTATTCAAAACACATCCAAATTAAATGAACTTTTATACAGATACCTAAATTGAACCCAGGGACCATTCACCAAAATTTGGGAGGGTTTGGAGGTGTTTAGGACACCTAGTTAATTTATTTATGGATTATTAAATTTTTATAAAAACTATAGAAATATGTTCTCCAAAAATTCCCATTTTTGGAAAGGCCCTAGGTATAGATAAGAATGATCCTCTGTCCAAAGTTCAGCCAATTTGGACAAGGATGAAGGGTGGGCATCCATTTGAATCTCAGGTCAGCCCTAGGTGCAGGTCCCACCAAAATGGGTGCCCTGGTCCAACCACAGGGCCAAATTGGTCCAAATCAATTTTGTATTTTAGTAGACCCATAGGGCTACAACTTTCATATTGACCGTTTTCCCACCAGGTGGGCCTACGTATTTTTAATAATTAATGTAAAACAGCCCAGAAAACAGGACAGAAAATTCAGAAATCAAAATTAAATAAAAGAATTGATGCTGAACGAATCTTAAAGCAAATCGTGGGGCTCATGGTCATCTTCTTCCTCCAGCCAAGGGCCATGATTGGCCGAACCTGGAGCTTATTCCAAGTGCATTTCCCGGCCACACGGCCACCTCCCTGGCCGGCCACCACCGCCACCACCTTCGTTGAGGTGGGGCTATCGCCGGGCGGCGGCACGGCCGCCGGAGGGGTGGTTTCCGGCGAACCCGACCACCATTTTTTTTTGGAAAAACCATGAAAATGAAAACTTGGATCGGCTCAATTGAGTCCGATTCTTGTCCTAAACGATTCCTAAGATCTACCCACGGAAGAAGGAGTAGAGGAGGACCTTTAACCGAGCTTGTCGTCGAGTGTGGTGGTGGTGCGCCATGGCCGGTTGTGGAGCTTTCCGATGCTTGCAACTTCACTACCAAACCGCCCGGTTTCTTTAGGTGAAGGGTGGAAACGATTTCTCTTGGCCCATGGAAGCTTTTAAAAGCATCAAATGGGTTGGGGGAGAGGGAGGGTCATGGCTTCAAATCCATTAATGTTCATGAATTGGAAATTCGGTTTTGGAGAAAACCCATGGAAATTCACCTCCCCTTTGTCCCAATTCGTTTGGAAACTCCTCAAAACTGATAGGGGAGATGAATACTAATTAATTGGTGAAGAATGGAGGGGTGATTCACCTTCCCCACCATGAATGACCTTCTCTTTCTTCTTTCTCTCTCTTCCCTATTGGGGGAAATAAATTCAGCCACCTTGGGTGGCTGGACATGGCTATTAAACTCCTTAAAACTGATGAGGGGGAATGTATTAAGCCTTTGGAATCAATTGGAGAGGCCCTTGATCTCCCTTGGCCATGAATGACCTCTTTTCTCACTTTCTCTCTCCTCCATTAAAGAGAAAAATGGAGCTTTCTCTCTCCTACTCACCATGGCCGAATTTTGATCTCCCCTCCAGCCTATTTGCAGCCCAATAACTCATATTAATAATAAAAATGAGGTTAGCCCAAGTGGGGGAAATGGGTTTGAGCTTGGGTTAGCCCATTTAGGCTAATTTGACCTAACACTAGAATAGAGTTGACCTTGGTCAACATGACCAATTGAGTTGACCCCAATGGATCCTTGGTGATCCATTGGACTCCCTTAAGGTCTAGGAAGACTTGAGTAGGGTTGGTTGGGCATCTTGGGGGTCACATGCCCCTTGGTAAGGGCACTTTGACCATTTTAGGGCTAGAGTTGACTTGGGTCAACATAACCATTTGGGTTGACCCCATTGGGTCCTTGGTGACCCATTGGCCTCCCCTAAGGTCTAGGAAGGGTTATGTAGGGTTACCCTGCACTTTGGAGGTCACATACCCTTAGTAAGGGTACTTTGACCAGATTAGGAGCTTGAGTTGACTTGGGTCAACCTGGCCTCTAGGGCTGACCCCAATGTGTCCTTAGTGACCATTTGACCTCACTTTAGGGTTAGGAGGGCATAGGGGGGTCCTTTAGGCTAGGAGTAGGTCAGTTGGCCCTAAGTAGGCTAGTTTGACCCATTTAGGGCTAGGGTTGACCTTGGTCAACTGGGCCTCTTGGGTTGACTCTAATGGGTCCTTTTGGCTCTAATGGGGCTCCCAAAATGTTTGGGAGTGTTGTGGTAGGGTCTTGGGGCCATGGTGAAGCCCCATTGTCATTCTAAACCATTGTTCAAAATTCTACTATTTGCAGACCATGGTGATCCTCACCTTGGCCTCCTATCTCTTGGCCCATTTCTGGCTTTCTAGGGTTTTGTCATGACCTAGTCATGGACAAAACCACTCTTAGGGGTCTAGTTGGAAATGAGATGTTACAAAGATGGTATATGCTCAGCTTGTCAAAAGGGCAAGCAGACTAGATCCACCTTTAATAACATTGAAAACAAAGATGCTGTGAGGTGTTCATACCTCTTGCATATGGATCTTTTTGGTCCTATGACAGTTCACAGCCTAGGTAGGAAGGTCTACACTTTTGTAGTTGTAGATGACTACTCAAGGTTTTCCTGGGTGTTCTTCCTTAGACAGAAATCTGAAACTCCTAGTATCTTTTATAGTTTTGTCAAACAAATTCAGAATGAGTTAGACAATACAGTGGTCAAAATAAGAAGTGACCATGGTACTGAATTCCAGTCTAACAGTATGACAAAGCTATGTGAAGAATTTGGGATATTTCAGGAATTTTCTTCACCAAGAACACCTCAGCAAAATGGCATTACTGAAAGGAAAAATAGAACCTTGATAGAGGCTGGTAGAACCCTATTAAGTGACACATATATCCCAGAATATTTCTGGGCTAAGGCAGTAAACACTGCATGCTATGTAATTAATAGGGCTACTATCACCAAAATTCACAATAAGACCCCCTATGAGATTGTGAAAGGCAGAAAACCAAATCTATCCTATTTTAGGATCTTTGGTTGTAAATGCTATATACTTAACAATGGTAAGTTATACTTAACCAAGTTTGCTGCTAAATCCCAAGAGGGGTTCTTTGTTGGGTACAGCAACAATAGTAAGGCTTATAGGGTCGACAACTTGACTACTCAAGTTGTAGAAGAGTCAGTACATGTAGTGTTTGATGAAGCTAGACTCATTAACAATGAATTGTCTAGATGTATTTGCAGCTCCACGGGTGTGACTGAGAAGATGGACAAGCTCACTATTAAAGAAGGATCTACTGCAAGTCAGCATGTGGATGATAGTGGCTGTTGTCCATGGGGAGTACTAGATACACCTGATGTAGAAGAAGATCAAGGGGTGCAGCAAGTTGAAGAAGCTGAAGGAGTACAACCTGAAGACAGGCTGCCTCCAGCTAATAGACATCTAAAAGATCATCCAGCCAATAAAATTATTGGTGATCTCATACAAGGGTACAAATAAGGAGCAGAAATCTAAGTTCAGTACTCTACTCCAGCTTTCTATCCCTAGTTGAGCCAAAGAAATTTGAAGAAACCATCCTAGACCCTTATTAGATTGAGGCAATGCAAGAGGAGCTGAACCAGTTCAAAAGATACAAAGTCTGGGAGCTTGTTCCTAAACCAAAAGACCACAACATAATTGGAACTAAGTGGATCTTTAGGAACAAGATGGATGAACATGGAGTGATTATAAAGAACAAAGCTAGACTGGTTGCTAAGGGATATAGGCAGGAAGAAGGTATTGACTTTGATCAAACCTTTGCTCCAGTATCCAGACTTGAGGCAATAAGGATGTTCTTGGCCTATGCAACCTATCAAGGGTTTAAAGTATACCAAATGGATGTTAAGTCGGCCTTTCTGAATGGAAATCTGAAGGAAGAGGTCTATGTGGAACAGCCATCAGGTTTTGTTGATTCAACTAAACCTAATTATGTTTATAGACTTAGGAAGGCTTTGTATGGGTTAAAACAAGCCCCTAGGGCTTGGTATGAAACCATGTCTAGTTTCCTCATTGAGAATAAATTCACAAGGGGGAAAATAGACAAGACTCTATTCCTTAGGGAATCCAAAGGCAAGATCATTCTAGTCCAAATATATGTAGATGACATCATATTTGGGTCTACTAAAAGTGGTCTTTTCAGAAAGTTTGCAAAACTTATACAAGGACAATTTGAAATGAGCAGTATGGGGGAACTTAAGTTCTTCTTGGGTCTCCAAGTTAGACAGACTGAGAATGGTTTATCCATATGCCAGTCTAAGTTCACTCTAGAATTGATAAGGAAGTATGGTATAGAATCATCCAGTACCATGAAAACTCCTATGGGGTCAAGTATGTCTCTTAGCAAAGATGATGCAGGGAAACCTGTAGATGAGACTTTGTATAGAGGGATAGTTGGCTCCCTATTGTATTTGACTGCAAGTAGACCAGATATCTTGTATGCTACATGTGTATGTGCTAGGTACCAAGCTTGCCCTAAAGAATCTCATTTGATAGCAGTCAAAAAAATACTGAGATATCTTAAGGGCATTCCTTATCTAGGCCTTTGGTACCCTAGGAATGGAGACTTTGAACTGACAGGTTATTCAGATACAGATTTTGCAGGCTGCAAGGAAGATAGGAAAAGTACAACAGGTACCTGTCAATTCCTAGGTGGAAGACTGATTTCATGGAGTAGCAAGAAACAAACAAGTGTGGCTATCTCCACAGCAGAATCAGAGTATGTGGCTGCAGGAATTTGTTGTGCTCAACTTCTATGGATTCAACATCAGCTAGAAGACTATGGTATACAAGTAAGTAGAACACCTCTATTTTGTGATTCTATTAGTGCTATTTCTATTGCAAACAATCCTGTCTCCCATAGTAGGACTAAGCACATAGAAATAAAATACCATTTTCTAAGGTAACATGTGGAAAAAGGAGATATTTCACTGGAGTATGTTAATACAGATAATCAACTAGCTGACATGTATACTAAGCCCTTAGATGAAACCAAATTCAATAGGTTCAAAATTGAATTAGGTATGATAAACTTAGAATAAGTTTTCAAAATTGGCTAAGTAAAAAGGTATCGACACACAGAGTTGTCTGTGTCGGCACATAGAAGTGGTGTCGATATTTTAGAGAAATGGTGTCCACACATCTAGGAAGTAGGTGTCGACACTTCAGAGAATTTGTGTCGACACATGCAATGTAGGTGTCGACACATCCAAGGTGGTGTCGACACTTAGACTTTACTTAAAATTAGTCTAGTAAATTCTCGACTAAGTGTCGAGTTAAGTGGTGTCGGCACATAAACAAGTGTCGACACATATATTTCGACACATTATTGTCGAGACATTATAAGTAAGTGTCGACACTTTTCAACAGTGTCGACACAATTTAAGTATTTTGACGTGCCCTTTCATCTTCGATTCTAGAAAGGTATAAATAGGTTTTCGCCATTGTCTGTCGACACGCTCACCAAAGTTTCGAGACCAAACTTGTGTGTCGACATCTCTCTTCTCTAGATTCAAATTTCTTCAAACCCTAATGGAGCCCAAGCTAGAAGAGAATGTGAATGAAGGATATGAACTCGTGCGGCATGCTTTTGATGACGCGGAACCTGATATCAAAGGCGTGATAACTCTAATCGCAGAGACTGGGTTAGAATTTCTTGTTTCAGAACCAATTAAGATCTGGAAGAAGGAAGTTCTTGAATTTCTGAATGCAGCAACCCTAGATGAGTCAGGACTCAAAATTAAGTCAAGAGTTCATGGGGCAAAGGTGAAGGTCTCTCCTAAGAGTCTGAGAAATGTACTACAACTACCAAGGACTAAGGAGGAAGAAGATGTTTTTGCTTCTAAGACTAGAGAAGCATTGACATGGTGTGGACTGGACTCCAACATGAAAATAGGATCTGTTTTCAACAGAAAGGGAATGAATATGCAAGGCAAATTCTTATCTGAAATTGTTGGCAAGGTTATCTTGAGCAAGCCTGGAGGGCATGACAGAGTATCAGCTCATATGTTTAGTCTAATGTCAAGAATTATCTTCCAACTTAATACTGATTGGTCTGCAGTATTGTTTGATAAGATAAAAGAGAGTATGAAGAAGCCTAATTTGGGTAGAATACTAAGTCTATACCTAGCTGGTAGTATACCAGAGGTGATGAGTCAAGTAGCTGGATCTAAGATCAACCACATGAGGAAGATGGATATGAGAATCTTCTCTAGGTGGGATAGAGTGTTAACCAAAGAAATGCCAACTCCTGAGAAGGTAACACCCCTGAAGAAGAAGAAAAAGACAGCCCTTGTGGCTCAAGAATCATCAAGCAGCTCTGAAGAGCATGTAGTGTTCACTCCTGATGAAGAAGACACTAGAAATGCTGGCTAGTCACCTGCTAGACAAGAAGATGCACTAAGGAAGGGAAGCTACCCACAGTAAGCCCAATTCACCAGGATTCAATCCAGGGGGAGACTCTACTTGTGGAAGAGCCAACTCCACTAAAAAGTGAACAAGCTACCCACACAATCCTTGAGGTAATAACTAAAATTAATAAATTAGATTACCCTATTGAGGATGATGTTTTGTCTGATTCATTACCTAATGTAAATCAGCAAACACAAACACATAGCCAACCCCAAGATGTTGTCATGGAGGACACATCTGTTGCTGATCAAGTGGTTGATGAGATTAGAGATTCTCCACCCCATCATCAACAGGAATTTACCTTAGAAGAACTATTCCCTGACCTTCTCCAAACAGACTTTGAGAAAGAAAGTGCTGCTGCTGAGGGGGAGAAAGTAGTTATTGAGGGGGAGAAAGTGGAGAATATAGAGAAAACTGCAGGCAAGGACACTGAGGTGCCAAAAGATCCTGAAGGGCTAGAAAAGACTGACAAGGATTTACCTTCAAGCCCTAAGGACAGGGTTGATATTGCAAGCACATCTGCTTCTGAAGATGAAGAGGCTGCAAGAGCCAAGAAGAGAAAATTTCAAGTTTTCAAGAGGAGGAGCCAGACATATAAGAAAGCTTTACAAACAATAGCACCACAGCCTGCACCACAGCCTGCCCCATCTACAGATTTCAGTTCTTTGATGGTTGCATTACAGATAAAGATGGATGAGCAAAGGCAAGCTCTGGAAAAGTACATAGATGAGGGGCATAAGTCATTATAATTTGATCTGGACAAAGACATTAAGTCCATCAGATTTGAAATGAATCTGAATAAGAAAGAGATGACTGACTGCTTCCATAAAGGAGGGAATGCAGTAGTCTTTTTGGCTACTCATCAAGAAAATATCAAGAAACAAATTGAAGACCTGGCAGTAAAGCAAGGCTATGTCCTGTAAAACCAGATAAGAATGAATGACAATTTGACTGAATCACACAATGTGATAGTCACTGAGATGCAGAATCTGGCTGCTGCTCAAACTAAAGCAAGGACTACTGCCCAGGAAGAGTTTGATAAGAAGTTCCAAGAGCGCATCACTGCTTTTAAGACTGTTCTTGAAGACTCTAAGAAGGCAATAACTGAACAACTTCAGAAGTTCAAACCCTTCTATAAGGATGGAGTTAATTATCTGAATCATCAAATAAGATTTCAGAAAGATGATCTGAGAGATCACATTGAAAGAGAAGTCATAAAGGGGGAGAGGGTGTTAGTCAAAGCAGGCTCTGATCATGTAAAGTGGATTTCAAATTCCATCAGAGCCACCCTTGGATATCCTCCATTATGTGATGATGACAATGTTGCAGAGTCTGGGATTAATCCTGCATATCTTGGAGGGGAGCAAGCTGAAGTGGCTCAAGTAATATACCCTCCACCAGACTTTGACATGGTACAGTAAGAGATACAGACCATGTATAGTCCTCCTGAAGGAAATCAAAATGTCATCCTTGAGAAAGTAGTTCAGCCAGTGCCAGAGACAATACTGAAAGAACAAGAGGCTTTGCTGAAAGAACAAGAGACTCAATTGTCTAATAAGAGATTCAGGGAGCAAGCTGAACTTAGGCCTGACTTTGAATAATGGAGCCCCACTTCCAGAAATATTATCTTGACTGCATGGAAGGCTGTCAAGGACAATATCCAGGATAGAAACAAGTGGTATTTTGAACTGGAGTGGAGGAAGCATGAGACCAGGCAAGAGGCAATTGTGCAATATAGAAGAAAGGCTAAGATGGGAAAGCTACTGCCCAGGAGCATAGCAAGTACTTTCCAAAGCCTTATCATTACTTTGAAAGACAGAAGATCAAAGCTGAAGATTTGAAAAAGAAGGATCTTAAAGGAAAGAAGCCTGCTGCTGCTGAAGATGCTGAAGCCCCAGTCCAAGCAAAGATATAATCAGGAAAGGGCATTGTGATCAAGGAGCCTAAGCAGCAATATGATAGAATTGTTCTTTAGTTTACAGTTGTAATCATTTGATTTTAAACTCTCTGTAAACTTTTGAATAATGAATATGTTGAAGTTCTTAGAACTATGTGATATGTGTTAAATTTATTACATTATTGTTCTGAGATATTTGTGAATACATGTTTGTTTATACATGTTTATGTACTTACCCTGTCATTTAATCTTGTTTTACATCATACTGTAAATTTGTTATGTATGATGTATATCATTGACTAATGGTTATGACTTCTCCAAATAGGGGGAGATTGTTGGGTACATTGGAATAAATGTACCTGATTTGAAGAAGCCTCACCCTACTCAATGATATACATCAAAATGTATTTGATGTATTTTGAGTTACCTTGTGCAGGTTAAGTATTTGCAGGGAAAGCTGAAAAGTTTCTAAGTCCATGTGTCGACACCCAGAAGAAAAGTGTCGACACTTAAGAAGACTTGTGTCGACACCCAGAGAAGCAGTGTCGACACTTGGAGTAATTGTGTCGACATCAGGAATGCAGAGTCGACACCAGAAGGAAAGTGTCGACACATATAGGTTGTGTCGACACTCAATGAAGAAATGTCCAGAGAAGCTGTGTCGACACTTAGAAGCAGTGTCGACACCCAGAGGAACTTTGTCGACATCAAACGTGTCGACACTAGGAGGCTGTGTCGACACTCAGCAAAAGTTCAACAAAGCTCAAGTACAAGTGTCGACACTAGGAGGCTGTGTCGACACTCAGCAAAATGTCAACAGAGTCTAAGTACAAGTGTCTACATAATGAAGAATGTGTCGACACACAGCAAAAGTCTCAACACATGAAGAAAGTGTTGACACTAGGAGGCTGTGTCGACACTCAGCAAATTTCAATGAAGTCTAAGTACAAATGTCGACACAAAGGAGATGTGTCGACACTCAGCAAAAGAATCAACACATAAGTCATGTGTCGACACCAAGAAGTTGTGTCGACACTGAACAAGTTCAACACAAAAGAGTTGTGTCGACACTTACAAGAATTCAACTAAGTACTAAAGAAGAAGGACTTGTGTCGACTCACAGGATCAGTGTCGACACATGTTGAAGAAGCAGTGTCGAGAAGCAGATTCTACAACACAAGGAGTTGTGTCGACACTATGAAGGCTTGTGTCGACACTTAGTCTACTTGTGTCGACACTTAGTCTATAAGTGTCGACACTTAAAGACTGACTGTCTCGACACTTTCAGACAGTTACAGAGAATTCAAGAAGTGATTGGATGACTTGACAGCTGCCATTCCAGCCCGTCTACTGCAACTGTCAGAGCTGTGAGAAAGCTGTTAGAAACCGAATCAGCCGGTCATCATGAAGAAGGCCTATATAAAGGCCTATTACTTCAACAAAAAAAGATGATTGAGAAGATCAAGCAATTCATTGAAGAATCAATTCAAGTGAAGATCTAAGAAGTTGGAGAGAGAGAGAGAGATCCTTCCAAGAAGACAGCTGTTGAATCAGGATGTGAAGAAAGTTTCAGATTGAGATCTGATTCTTAAGTTAGCAGTGATTGAAGATCAACTGCAGAGAGACTCAACCCTATTGTGTTCTAAATTCAAGAAGCTTTGAAGAAAGCCAAGGAAGGTTGATCTCAGCAGAGTTCTTCCAAGAACTCATCAAGAAACCAGACAACTCTTCTCTCTTATTCTGAGTTGTGGTTATATACATTGTAATTTTAATTTCTTGTAGGATCCTTAGGGATCTGAGTTGTAAGCCTGAAACTATAAAGGCTAAGTGGTAGGGCCTGTGTGCCTGAGTGTAGGAGATCCATTTCTCTGAGTGTAGGCCTTGTTGAGGGCTGAGTGTAGGCCTTGTTGAAGGCTGAGTGTAGGTCTTGGTAAAGACTGAGTGGTAGGGCTTTGAGCCTGAGCTGTAGGAACCTGTTTGGGGTTCTGAGTGTAAGATCTGAGGATCTGAGGAATAGTGGAGTAGTTTGGCCGAATCTAGTACACTACTAGATAGGCGAAGGGGGAAAGTGGATGTACCCAAACCTTGGGAAACCACTATAAAACTTTGTGTACTCTGTGTGTATCTGATTCTGTGTATGATGTTTATAGTTCTGTAAATTCTGTGATTAAATCTACCTAAAAGTTTAAAAAAGATTAAGGTCACCTATTCACCCCCCCTCCCCCCCTCTAGGTGATTAGGTACAATTTCTTTCACCAAAACTGAAAAACCTGGTCTGAAGGCAGCTTCCAAACCTAAACACTAACCCTTAGACTCAATTCTAATTGACCTTTGGATCTATACAATGATGTCCAAACAGGTTTCCTAAGAGACATAGTGATCCTTGCCCAAATCAGTAATAGGGTGTTCCAACAATCACCATGAAGCTTCTTCCTCCAAGAATCCTGCCCCTGCTAGACCACCATCTTAAAAGGTCAAGCAGGAGATTTTCAGGCAAAGATACAACAGGTTTGACTGTTGGTGCAGTGGAAAAATTGGTCACTTTGCCATTGACTGCTGGTTTAATTCCAAGAATCTTGCAACTCCTCAAGTTGGCAATATGAGAAAGACCACTCATAATGCTAATACTCGTAGGGGGAGTATTCTAACAAGAGACCAAGGACCCAAACATGTTGGGGTTCCTAAGGCATATTGATTTGTAATTGCAGGTATTTCCAAAGGCCAACAAAACTCCTATATGGTATTTGGACAGTGGATGCTCTCGGCACATGACTGGGATAAGAAGACTTCTTCAGAACTATTCTCCAGTCTTGATCGGGCAAAAGGTAATCTTTGGAGGTTTAGACCGAGGAATTACTAAAGGCTATGGTATAATCTCTAACGGTAGAGTATCCTTCTCAGATGTGGCTTATGTTGAAGGATTGAAACACAATCTCATAAGCATAAGCCAACTCTGCGATAAAGGATATATTGTTGAATTTCATGCTGATAAGTGCTTGATAAAATCAGTTGACAATATGGAAAGAATTTTATCGGGCACTCGAAGCAGAAACATATTTTGTTTGAATTTCATTTGTATAGAATCTTCTACACAAGTGTGTTTTTTGGCAAAAGATAGTGTGTATCTTGGTGACCAATGGCACAAGAGACTAGCACATATTAATTTCAAAACTCTTAATAAATTATTTTCTCTGAATTTAGTACATGATGCCTCAAATGTCAAGTACGCTAAAGATAGACCTTGTCACGCATGTGTAAAAGGCAAGCAAACAAGGGCTACCTTTAAAAGCGTTATTGGCAAAGATTCTAATAGATGTTTACATCTACTTCATATGGGCATGTTCGGTCCACTGCAAGTTAGAAGTTTGGGATGTGAGGATTATACATTGGTTATTGTCAATGATTACCCGCGCTTTGCGTGGGTGTTCTTTCTGAAACACAAGTCAGATACCTTTGAAATCTTTACTAATTTTGTCAGGCAAGTCCAGAATGAATATAATTGTTCCGTAGTCAAAATCAAAAGTGACAATGGAACAGAGTTCAAGTCTGGGGCCATGACATAATTCTACGAAAGCTTGGGTATCTTTCATGAGTTTTCCTCTCCACGTACTTATCAACATAATGAAGTAGCTGAGATAAGGAATAGGACACTCATAGAGGCATGTAGGACCATGTTGAGTGATGCCCCACTTCCGAAATACTTCTGAGCTGAAGCCGTCAACACTGCATGCCATGTTCAAAATCGAGCAGTCATAAACAAGAATCACAATAATACACCTTAAGAACTTCTAAAGGGCAGGAAACCAACTGTTTCATACTTTAGATTTTTTTGGTTGTAAGTGCTTCGTCCTTAACAATGCGAAGTATCACTCTACCAAATTTAGCGAAAAGAGTTTTGAAGGTATTTTTGTAGGGTATAGTAGCCATAGTAAGACATACAAGATATTTAATAGAAAAACTCTGGTCGTAGAAGAATCCATACATGTTGTATTTGATGAGACGATCTTACTACAAAACAACTCTTCTAGTGTGTTCATTGAAGATGTAGGTTCAAAGATGAAAGAACTAAACTTGGATGAGCCGACTGAAGAAAAAGGTGAAAAGCTCATCAAGATCACCACTGCAACCCCGATTGGAGAGGTTGATGATCAAGATGAAGAAATCGTCCAAGTTGATGAAGTCACCCCGGTGACTGAAGAAGAAGTTCCAGATGCAAGAACTCTAGAGCTCAGACATTTGAAGGATCACCCAATGGACCAAATCATAGGAGATCCCGGGAATGGTGTCAGAACTTATAGAGGTACAACTAACGAGAAATTATATTTGAGTTTTCTTTCTCAGGTTGAACCGAAAAAGTTTGAGGAAGCAAACTCAGATGCGTCTTGGATAATGGCAATGGAAGAAGAACTAAATTAGTTCAAGCGTTGTCAAGTCTGGAAACTTATTCCCAGACCCAAAGGTAAGAATGTCATTGGGACAAAGTGGGTCTACAGGAACAAGATGGACAAGGATGCAATGATAATAAAGAACAAGGCCAGACTCGTCGCCAAAGGATATCGCCAAGAAGAAGGAATCGACTTCGACCAGACGTACGCTCTAGTGGCAAGGCTGGAGGCAATCGGGTTATTCCTAGCATATGCCGCTCTTAAGGGCTTCACTGCCTTTCAGATGGACGTGAAGTCTGCCTTCCTTAATGATGACATAAAGGAAGAGGTGTGTGTGGAAAAACCCCCGGGTTTCGTTGTTTCTAACTTTCATGATTATGTTTATCTATTATCTAAAGCTTTATATGGTTTGAAACAAACTCCTCGAGCATGGTATGAGACGTTATCTACCTTTCTTCTTGAGAATAAGTTCACAAGGGAAAAGATAGATAAGACATTATTTCTTAGGGAAATAAAAGGCAAGATTTTGCTAGTGCAAATCTATGTCGACGACATTATTTTTGGCTTTACTGACGACAACCTCTGCAAGAAGTTTTCAAAACTTATGCAAGGGTAGTTTGAAATGAGCAGTATGGGCGAGCTGAAGTATTTTTTAGGGCTTCAGGTGAAACAATCTGAAGATGGAATTTTCATCTCGCAGACTAAGTGTAACACCCCAAATCCCAGAATTGGGAAAAAGTTGGGTGACACTGCCTGGGACACGGGCGTGTCCCAGGGCGTATCCTACTCTGGTGAGCAGCCGGCTAGTGGTCGACGAAAATCGATTCTAAGGAAAATGAGGGAACACGCCATCTGACACGGGCATGTCAGAGGCCGTGTCCTCCTCTGGGCGACGAACTCCAGTTCGACAAAATTGAGCTGGGGGTGTCTGCTGTCGTGTATGGCCACACGGCCTGGGACACGGGCGTGTCATAGGCCATGTCCTTTACGGGATGCGCCCGATCATTTGCGGCCTGGTGAACACGGGAAGGACACGGTCGTGTTTTAGGGTATACGGCCTGTGACGTGGGCGTGTCATTGGTGTCACAGGCCGTGTACCGATCGAGTTGAAGTTGGTTTATGCTGCCTGAAGTACACGACCATAGACACGGGCGTGTCTGAAGGAGTGTCAGGTGACACGGCCCGTGACACGGGTGTGTACTGGTCTGGATGAGTTGGTTGTGTACCGCTTAAGGTACACGTCCTGTGACACGGGCGTGTCACAGGTCGTGTCAGGCAAAATTTAGCCTTTTATGGCAAAATCATGGACGTCCATTTTCTCATCTGGGATGCAATGGCTGAGAGCCCTCCCTGCTTCCTTAAGGCCGGAAAATGAGATGAGAAAGCTCATTTTCTTTGGCCACTCTCTTTCTAAAACCTAGAGAGAGAAAGAGAGGAAGAAGGAGGAGGAGGAAGAGGAGCCGGCCACCGGTGGAGCTGCGGAGTTCCTGTTCACAATCTGAGGCTAGCGTTGTGGAGGTGAAGCTGCTGCGGTGTTTTCCAGTGGACTAGGAATCCATGGCTCTGAAGCGATCTTCAAGGGTAATGACCTTTCTTCCTAGTCATGTGAATGCTTCCTTTTTGGCATGTGCACAAGATTCTCCACCAGCGGGTGGCTTGTTATGAGAGTCACTTTGGTTAATTCATGAAATCCCCACTCTTTTGGCATATAGATCCGGAAATGGAGTACGAAATAGGCATGATGTGTGAAGCCCATCTGGACAGGTTGGTCTGGATTGGTGATGTTGCATATACGCACCAGAGAAGACTTCGTGATAAACGTATAGTTTAGGAGTCGACGGGTTAAACCTGTGAAGGGCAGTAGCAGAAAGTACTGGAGTGGTAGTTCAAGAAAATACCCGTATAATGCTTGTATTGAATGGGTTGTACCTGTGAAGGGTAGTAACAGGAAGTACTGGATTTGAAGTTCAGGAAATACCCTTGTAATGCTTGATGTTCATGGGTAGTACTTGTGAAGGGTAGTAGGAGGAAGTACTGGCGTGGTAAGCCAGGAAAATACCCTTGATGCTTGGAATTCTTGAAGGATTGTGCCTGTGAAGAGGAGTAGCAGGAAGTACTGGCTTGGCATTCCAGGAAACTACCCTCAAGTGAATACTATGATATACGGTTAAGCCTAGAGATTGAAATTGAGTTATGTCACTAACGCGAGGCTTGGCTCCTAGGTAACCAATGAATGTGAAGCCAGGTCCATGAGAATGGGCTGGTTATGTGTGAGCTGATAAGCTCACCTAAAGGAAACAGGTAAGGTGAAACCGACCCGTACCTTTTATGTAGCCGCGATTACATTGGTATTCGGTGATGGCAAGGTGACTTGAGCAACGTGGGGTGGCTGATCCGACCTGCGTTATGTCCGTCCAACTTAAAGACCTGAAAGTGCGGTCTGTTGGAGTGCATAGCAAGAGTCTTAGGCCTGCGTGCCATGACATAATGGGGGCTACGGGCCAATCCCGGGTCATTAAGACTGAAGTCTTCGGCTGCACGCCATAGAGCAAAATGCTCAATTTTAACATTGGGTTGTAGCCCTGATACGGTGGTGGGACCCTGGTTCGCCGGTACACCAAGAATGTACCCTGAGTGCACAGATCGTCGGGCCGCGTGGCTGATGGTTGTGATGGAATGTATGTGCCTGAGAGCACAATGTATGAATATATATATCTGTCTGTGAAATGTTATGCCTGCAGGGAAGGAATACCACTGCCCCGGGAAAGGGGTAGGGTCGTTATAAATTAGTCAGCTGAATGCTGACCGTTGCCTTATTTGCCACCGTTGGGTGGGCTGTCCCTATGTAAGTGCTGGAGAACCAAGCAGGACATATAAAGGCTGAAGTCCCTGCTGCTACCGCTACTGCTAGCCCTTGAAGGCTAAGCTTAAAATGCTGTGTTTTGTTTATATGTGCCCGGCCTGCTCGCCAATGTTTGGGAGCCACTGTTACAAAAGGACTTATAAGGCCATAAGGCCAATTAACTATGTATTTGGTGAACATTCATGTGATATGTAAAGGTGGATTTTTATATGGTGGACATTCATGCTTGGAGTTCTGTTTCATGTTTTAAGCTTCCGTTAGAATGGTATGAGTTAGGATGCGCAACTCTGGTATCACTCCGTGACTTCGCCGCCTGTTTTATAGTATATGGTGTGGGGCCCCAGCCGGAACTTCTATTATATACTATACGAACGGATGGAGTTGTTACATTTTTGGTATCAGCTATCTCGGTCTTTCCCTTTCGAATTTGTGGTCGAATTCTTTTGTGGGGTGGCAAGAACGTGTCTGTGCGAACCATGTTAACACTAATGAACTAGTGAATGTCCACTTTAGGAATGAAAATACATGGGTTTGAGGAACCTGCGCGTTCCTATTTTGTTGTGATTGCTTGTGTGAGGTCGCTAATATACGTGTCTTGTTAACCTATAGGTGACGCGAAGTGGTGCTGGGCAGTTGGAGCCACAACATTCTGATGAAAGTACGGCACCAGCTGAGGTGCCTACACCTCCGCCTTCTGCGGAAACTGTGGAATTAGTTGTTGAGGCCTTGTTTGCCATGATTCAAGCACAGCCGATTGGGCAGGCGCAGCCGGCCTTGAGGCCCGAACAGGTTGCAGCGAGGCCAAAACCTGTTGAGGCTGTGAATCCTCTAGCAGCTACAAGGCAGTTGAAGCAGTTCATGAGCTTTAACCCACCAACGTTTCGGGTGTGGGATCGCCTACGCAGGCTGAGGACTGGTTGTCGCACTTCAAGTGGATAATGACGGTGATTGGGATGCAGGATGATCAGAAGGTCACCTTAGACACCTTCTTACTGGAAGGAGAGGCGTGTTTATGGTGGGATGAGATGGAACTACACCACTTAGCGGGGAGGCCGTTAACACAAGTGACGATTGAGGAATTCTCCCTACTCTTGCTGGCAAAGCACCTCCCGGTGGCACAGCGCATTGCCATGGAGAACGAGTTCCAAAGGCTGATGCAAGGAGAGGGCAGTGTTGACACGTACCTACAAGAGTTCACGAGGTTGGGACAGTATACGGGTTTGATCTTTGCTGATGAGCAGAGGAAGATGAATAGGTTCTACGAAGGATTGCGAGATGAAATATGATTCCTGCTTTCTAGTTTAGTGAACCAATGCATCCAGGAATTGGTGGACACTGCGTGCGCGCTGGAAAAGGACATGAAGAGGGTGCAAGGGAAGCGGGCCTTGGATGTAACAAAGCCGGAGTTGAAGGCACCCCGACCTGGGAAATCATACTATAAGAAGTGGGGCAAGAGGTCCAAGTCGGTTGGATAAGCTCATTCTATGGTTGCATTGGGAGCAACGTCGGGGGCCACTTTGAGGCCCGAGACTCGTAAATGCTTTACTTGTTGACGGGTGGAGCATATAGCCTGTGACTGTCAGGTTGTTCCTCCGAAGGTAGAAAAGAAGGCGGGAGTGCCCTATGCTGAGAAGGGAAAGGCGGTGGTGGAGTCCTCTGCCTCCAAGGCGCAGCCCTGAGTCTACAACCTTGGCCTGCAGGAGGCTAATAAGCAGAGTGACGTCGTCATAGGTATGAGTTAAGTTATTAATTGCTTTGCTTATTGCATGCTTTCTTTATTGCATATTTGTATGTGGATTGTGTGTGTGACATGGTTGTCACAGGCTTTGTGATGATTCGGAACACGCTAGCGCGAGCACTGCTTGATACGGATGCTTCACATTCTTTTCTGTCTAAAGATTTCATAGCTCGACTTGGGATACCTAGTCATATGAGGACAAATAGCGTCAGGGTGGTGTTACGGAATGGTTGTTTGATGCTTGCTGATAGGGCTTACAAGATGGCGGTGCAAATAGGAAGTCAGGATTTCTATTTGACTGCATCTGTATTGCCAATATCGGAATTCGACGTGATCTTTGGTATGGACTTGCTCGCAGAGCAGCATGCCTTGATTGATTGTAATGCCAAAGAGATCATATTGGGACAGAATACCAAGCAGGAGACTAAGTTTACGGGTATGCGAGGAGTGGGAGGGACGTTGATGTCTGCACTCCAAGTCGTTAAGGCTGTTCGGCAGGGCGCAGAGTTATACTTCACGCTGATTCAGGCTGTTGAGCCCAAGGCCAGTGTAAGCGATGTTCCGGCTGTGTCCTCCTCCTGTCGACGAACTTCAGTTCGACAAAATTGAGCTGGGGTGTGTCTACTTCCGGGTATGGGCACACGGCCTGGGACACGGACGTGTCACAGGTCGTGTCCTTTGCGGGATGTGCCCGGCATTTACGGTCTGGTGAACACGGGCAAGACACGGTCGTGTTTTAGGGTACACGACCTGTGACATGGGCGTGTCACAGGCCGTGTCCCGATCGGGTTGAAGTTGGTTTTGTGATACCTGAAGTACACGGCCACAGACACGGGTGTGTTAGAAGGCGTGTCAGGTGATATGGCCCGTGACACGGGCATGTCACATGGGTGTGTCTGGTCTGGATGAGTCGGTTGTGTACCAGTTAAGGTACACGGACTGTGACACGGGCGTGTCACAGGCCGTGTCAGGCAAAATTTAGCCTTTTGTGGCAAAATCGTGGTCGTCCATTTTCTCAGCTGGGATCCAATGGCTGAGAGCCCTCCCTGCTTCCCTAAGGCCATCAAATGAGATGAGAAAGCTCATTTGATTTTGGCCACTATCTTTCTAAAACCTAGAGAGATAAAGAGAGGAAGGAGGAGGAGGAAGAGGAGCCGTCCACCGGTGGAGCTGCGGAGTTCATGTTCACAATCTGAGGCTACCGTTGTGGAGGCGAAGTCGCTGCGGTGCTTTCCAGCAAACTAGGAATCCATGGCTTCGAAGCGATCTTCATGGGTAATGACCTTTCTTCCTAGCCATGTGAAGCCTTCCTTTTTGGCATGTACATATGATTCCCCCATCAGAGGGTGGCTTGTTATGGGAGTCTCTTGGGTTGATTCATGGAATCCCCACTCATTTGGCATATAGATCCGGAAATGGAGTACGGAATAGGCATGCTGTGTGAAGCCCATCTAGACAGGTTGGTCTGGATTAGTGATATTACATATATGCACCGGAGAAGACTCCATGATAAATGTGTAGTTTAGGAGTCGACGGGTTAAACCTGTGAAGGGCAGTAGCAGGAAGTACTGGAGTGGTAGTCCAGGAAAATACCCATATAATGCTTGTGCTGAATGAGTTGTAACTGTGAAGGGTAGTAACAGGAAGTACTGGATTGGAAGTCCAGGAAATACCCTTGTAATGCTTGATGTTCATGGGTAGTACCTGTGAAGGGTAGTAGCAGGAAGTACTGGCGTGGTAAGTCAGGAAAATACCCTTGATGCTTGGAATGCTTGATGGGTTGTGCCTGTGAAGGGGAGTAGCAGGAAGTACTGACATAGCAGTCCAGGAAAATACCCTCAAGTGAATGCTATAATGTATGGTTAAGCCTAGGGATGGAAATTGAGTTATGTCGCTAACGCGAGGCGTGGCTCCTAGGTAACCGATGAATGTGAAGCCAGGTCCGTGAGAATGGGTTGGTTATGTGTGAGCTGATAAGCTCACCTAAAGGAAATAGGTAAGGTGAAACCCACCCACGCCTTTTATGTAGCCGCGAGTACATTGGTATTCGGTGATGGCAAGGCGACTTGAGCAACGGGGGGGTGGCTGATCCGACCTGCATTATGTCCGTCCAACTTGAAGACCTGAAAGTGCAGTCTGTTGGAGCGCATAGCAAGAGTCTTAGGCATGTGCACCATGACATAATGGGGGCTACGGGCCAATCCAGGGTCAATAAGACTGAAGTTTCCAGTTGCATGCCATGGAGCAAAATTCTAAATTTTACCGTTGGTTGTAGCCCTGATACAGTGGTGGGACCCTTGTTCGTCGATACACCAAGAATGTGCCCTGATTGCACGTTCGTCGGGCCGCGTGGCTGACAGTTGTGATGGAATGTATGTGAAAGTGAGGGTTAGGTCTACAATACACTAGAGGGGGGGTGAATAGAGTATATTTAAAATTTTGCAGGTCCCTATAAAGGTGCTGCTACAGCTTTTGCTGTAAACTGAAAAGGTGCAGTAATTAGGAAACTGGAAAATAGAAAATAGTAAACCTAATCACAGCCACACAATAAGAACAAGAAGAAAAAGATAGGCAATCAGACGACACAAGAAATTTATAGTGCTTCCCCAAATCTGGGTAGTCCACTCTTCTACCACCCTGGTAGGAGTCCACTCAGGTTTTTGATCAGCTGCCTGACACCAAAGGGTTTTGATCAGGTCCCCAAAAACCAAATCAAGTCTTTTGGTTAGGAGACTTGCAACCAGGAATCACTTTTGAATGGAGATGACAACCCGTTACAGAGGTGGGGGTGAGAGAGTTGATTATGTCTTCTCTGTCAACAATCAGAGAGAAGACTTATGTGGAATGATGTTAGCAAACAGCTCCCCCTGAGATGTAGAATGATTCAGGGAAGATCTGGAGCTTTATTGCAGAGTGATAGGCCTTCAATCAGAGTTCTTGACTAGCAGAGATGCAGGAACTTCTTAACTAATTTGATTGTAGTTGTCCTTGAAAGTCTTTGTGAGTATGGGAAAGAAGAAGATTCTTGTTATTGTGTGATTGTTCTTCTTCTACTGAATAATAATCTCTGCTTGTCACTGTAAGCTCTGAGTAATTTTTCTGTACTTTTTCTCTTCGTTTTCTATCTCTATATGTGTGTGTTTCTTCTTCTCTGTGTTTCAAAATTTTGAATGCCTCAGTCATTAATGCTGACGCCCTTGAGAATAAACAACATTGATTAATTTCTCAACTATCTTGTGGAAAATCGGCAAGTAATATTCCTGAGTAAGACTGTAATTAATGCTCCCTCTAACGGATACATTCAGAGAATGTTAGAGCATTAATTTGTCAGGAATTATCGCATTTGAGTGAGGACAGAATGTCGTAAATGGCTAAGTCTGGAATCGTCGAACAGTTGGCAGAATTTGTCGAACTGAATTACCAGTTCGTCGAGCTGAGATATTGTATTCGTCGACCAGATGACTTCTTGTTCATCGAGCTGAGTTCCAAGATCGTCGAGCTGATAACAGAGCTGCATGCTTCAGAGCCTTTGCCTTTTCTGTCTGAAGTTCGTTAAGCTGAGGTTGTAACTTCGTTGACTGGAGTTCAGCAACCATTCTGGACTTAGTCGAGTATATTGTGTTGACTAATATTCTGTGTGTCGACATGAATCTTTTGGTGTCGACACAGGTTTTCTGGTGTCGACATAAATGGGTGTCGACAGATTATTCTTGGAGTCGACACAAGTTTTCTGGTGTCGACATAAGTTGGTGTCGACACATGCCCTAAGTGTCGACACAAATCTTCTAATTAGAGAATTCGTCGAGTAGAGTACTGAGTTCGTCAACCTGAGAAGCTGACTTTGTCGACCTGAGATCTCCTAACAGAAGGTTGTTGTGAACTCGAGGTACATGTTCGTCGAGCTCAGAATCTTGTTCATCGACCAAAGTCTGAAGTTAGACTTAGAATAATCTGGATTTATCCTGACTTTAGTTTGTTGAAGTATCCCAGTTTTCGTCGACCAGAGAATGAAGATCGTCGAGCTCAGCTCAGAGAAATATCTCAAGATCGTCGAGCTGAGAACGTCTTTCGTCGACCTGAGTTCGATGAATGTCGAACTCATTTTACTTGGTCTTGAAATATTCTAAGTCTTGAGTCTCTGATAGTCTTGTTGATAGCTGGTCCATCTGATGTTGACTCTAAGGACTTGGCCTAGAATCTTGGACACAACTATGACCCTGACTATACATGTTGGGTCACATTATCCTAAGTTAGTGAACCTAGCCCAAATCAACTAGGGATCCAACAATATCCCCTATTTGGGTGAGGTCACTAATAGACTCAAAATAAAAACATAAAAATAAACAAAGCAGGGAAAAAGGTATATCTGGCAGAGATTTACTAACAATTGAATCAGATATATATGTATATGAGCTTTGTTTTAAATAGGCAAATTAGTTTTAAGGCTAATGCAGAGAAAAGAAAAAAAACTGAAGCAATGTAAAGATTATTTCTTCTTTTCCTTATCTGTGGACTTGTCTTCTTTAGTCTTTTCACCTGGCTTTGTAAAGATAATTTCTCTTTTTGGATCCAAAGTCTGTGTCTGTGTCATTGTCATGTCAGCTGCTCCAATAATCTTCAGAGATGTAGTTCTGGGAACAACTGCTTCAGGATGTAGCTTCATGTAATCATCAACATTGAATAATTTATTTGCTTTATCAAATCTTTTGAGTTCTTCCTTTCTGTATTTGGACATAGTTGAATATCCTGATATATCTTTGCCTTCAGCTTTTACTTTATTAATCAAAGAAAGACCAATAATTTCTTGGAATCTAGCCATTCTAGCAGTGTTTGCTGTTTCAGGATACTCAAAAGGAAAAGGAGGTGAATATGGTCTTTCAGGACTATTAGCCTTCTGGTCTGCAGAGATACTTTGCTGTTGCTAGTGACGTTGTGGATGTTGTTGATGTTGCTGTTGTCTTTCAGAAGTGTAGTGCCTTTGCTGACTATTTCCAGAAGGTCTACCTTGGTGTCTCTGATAGGTTTGAATGGGGGAAGATCTCTGAGAACTAGAGCTAGTGGCACCAGCTGCTGGAGGAGGTGGAGGAGGTGGATCTCTTCTGTACTGATGAACTGGTAGAGGAGAATATTTTCTGCTTCTTTTCTTCTCCTTTTGCTGATTTTTAGACAACCACATCCATGTTGGCATTCCTTTGTAAGGTGTAATATTTTGGAGGATATATAATGGAGTGTAATTCTTTGGGTTTGGCTTAGCAGTAGGAGGAGGAGGGGCTTTCCTATTCTTTGACAACAGTTTTTTCTTTTTCTTAGTAGCTTCTTCATCTGAATCTTCATCATCATCATCATCATCATCATCATCTGAATCCTGAGGATTATCATATAAAGCATCTATATCTCTCAAGAGGTCCTTAGATACAATAACTTTTTCAGTCGGAACCTGAACTGAGCTTTCAGCTGCTTTTGTTTATTCTGCAATGTCAGCCAAGATCAACTCATCTAGATCTGGCATCGGAGAGTCATCCATCACAAAGATTAGCGCTGAGATAGCTTCTGGAGGGGATGGAATGACTGACAAGGTTGGTACAGATACTAGAATTACAAAGCTATCACATAGTTTCTTAGAAACTGCTGGACTGACAGGAGAGGTATAAGGAATAATAGCCAAATGTAGCTTAGTAAGTTCTTCTGGAAGATAATGCATATGTACAGTGTCAAAGAGTTTCACGAAATCTTCTAAGTGAACTGTGGGATTTAGAATAAAATACCAACAGGTTTGAATCCTTCAGAATCTGACTCATCAAAATCCATGTCAGTATCAATGAAATCAATTAACTCTTTACTTATACCATCTGATATTGTGTTGTGAAGACTGGAGTATCTGCTGGTGCTAGAGCTGAAGACTCTGAAGCTATAGCTGCTGCTTCATCATCAGGCATCTCCCCTGCCTGGTTTCAATGGGAACTGAGGTCAGGCCCCTGACTGAGTTGGTTGTAGTCAGCGGAATAGGCGTCTTGTGGTACAGGTTAGCTCGTGCGCTAATACAACCGCAAGGCGGCTATTCTCGACAAAAGACACCCTTCATGTCGTGTTTTGCAATCCGGTAGGGGGGTCTTACAGTAGGAACTTTGTTCTGAGGCGTAGGATTGGTTTTCAATCCGAGATAGTGAAGTAACCGAGTCTAGTTCTTTGCTAGATCGGTGAGGGAAAGTAGATGTACCCAAGGTTGGGAAACCACTATAAATCTTTTGTCGTCTATGATTGCTTGGTTGATTACTATGTGCATAGGTCTTTAAATTTTTATTCCACAAAAAGACGCACAAATGACCTATTCACCCTACCCCCTCTAGGTGATTTAGGTAGACAACTATATAACTTTCAATTGGTATCAGAGCCAGGTTGATCAATAAAAAGTTAACACCTTGATCAGATCTTATCAGTTATCTTTTGAGATCTTCCAAGCATGGACAAGGCGAAAGATTTTGCCAAGCTCCCATTGTACACAAAGCATATCTTTCCCATGTGGAAAGAAAGAATCACATTTTTCATGGAAGATGTGGATACAAGGATCATCATGATTGTTGAAGAAAGTTCTTACATTCCCATGACCGTCTCAACTATACATCCAACTAAGAAAGTTCCCAAGAAAATGATGGATCTAGACAAAGATGAGATTGCACTTGTGTCTTTAGATAAGAAGGCCAAGAATATAATAGCAAGTGCAGTTGATAACTCCATGTTGCAGAACCTGATCCATTGCCAGTCTGCCAAGGAGATGTGGTAGTCCCTCGTCACCTTGATGGAAGGAACAGAAGAAGTTAGGGATGATAGACTTGGAATATTTTCTGAGAGAAGAGTATGGGTTACTCGAGTACTGGAACCGGGCTACTCGAGTAGTAGATGGACTACTCGAGAGGAGATTAACTACTCGAGTATAGGACTTAGAAAAATTCTGAGAGATAAAAATTTTATCACTCGAGTAGTAGATAGACTACTCGAGTACATGAACTTGACTACTCGAGTGGGGTAAAACTACACGAGAATCTATCTTCTGTAACACGAGACAAACGACTTAATTACTCGAGTGGTTAATATAACTACTTGAGTAAATGACTTAGAATAAATTCTTAGAGGAAATTCTGTTAACTCGAGAACAATAGAAAGTCTACTCGAGTAATGGACTTGGCTACTCGAGAGCTATATTCAGACTACTCGAGAGCCATTTCCCTTACTCGAGTACAGATAGATTTACTCGAGTAATTACCAAGTATTTAACTAGAGTATATAAACTACTACTCGAGTAAAAGACTTAACAAACTTTTCTTCAACAGAATTTTCTATTCTTCAATAAATTTAGCAACATTTCTTTCTCCAATCAGTCCTAGTGCTTGAAACATAAAGTATATCCCAATAGAGAGGCTACACATAAGTGAATACAATGGATCACACAATGAGGGATTACATTATATGGTCATGTGTTTGGTAACCCATTGTAGACTGACATTGGTCTACACTTGACGATAGAGTCCTGCAAACACATAACTTAAACAAGACATCAAATACAACTTAATTCATCTTAGTTCAAGGGCGACTTCATCAAATCTGGGTTATTGTGGATATAAAACCCAATAATCTTCCCCTATTTGTAGAAGTCAGAACCCTTTGTACTAAGGTGATTTATATAGACATATAAAGAACTAGATATGCAATAGAGAAAGCCGTGTAACAAGCATAAAGAATAAAATCAAAGAGTAGATGATCAAAATTAAGAATTATATAAATAAGATTGTCCAAAAAGTCATTTCTACACAGATTATATCCCCATTCTCATAACTCTCTTCATGCTTAGACTTGAGGTTGTTGTTTGTCCTTCTTCTCTTGTTGTCTTCTCTGATAACTGTAAGGCTTGGGGTAGTACTTTGGAGGCCTTGGAGGAGCAGTAGGGTTGTTTCTTCCAAATTCTCTGTCATATAGCCTTCTCTTTATCATAGACTTCTCATACAATTCCCATTCTTGGGAGCTATAATGATCATTCCTATTTTCATTGAAATCCATGACTAGCTTGAGAGTATCCAGAAAGAGTGAATTTGAAGTTGGGGACAAGATTTCTGCAAACTCTGGAGCTTTCCTCTTTTCTATATCTGGAACTGAAATTGATTTGCTTGTAGAGGCTCCATCACCATACTTCCTTTTCTTATTTGGAATGTTAATCTCAGGAGGAGCATGAAGTAATATGTCTGCTGGGTCTGCCTCCCAAACCCGAGCATAAGAGTCTGGAGGAGGGCCTTTAAAGCCTTTAGGTCCAGGAGAGAAGGCATGCTGAGGAGCTGGAGAAATAGGTTCCAGGGGGTTCAAATGATGAGGAATGATATTTGGATCACCTGGAAAGTCCAGAAGTATCTGATTATGCATCCAGACTGCTGTATCATAAGTATGAAACTTCACACTTTGAATCTGACCTAGCACATAATCATGAATCTCTTTCATCTTAGCTTCCCAGAGAGTCTGCTTGATTGCATCTGATTTCTCTAGATATTCTTTTACTAAACTCTTCCCCTTTCTAACTTCTACAGTCAGAGTATTAATAGCATCATCTTTGAATGTGCCTACCTCTTCACAGAGCTTGATTTTATTTTCTTGTGCTCTCTTATCTAACTCAATCTAATTGTTGGCAAGAGTGACACCTTATTCCATGACATGACCAACACTAATGATAGTGTGGTCTAGAGCTTTTCCACCAATCTGGAATAGATATATTAATTGATCTGTATTATGCTGAATCTCGGCAAAGCCTCTTCTCATCTCTTTCTCAAGAGCAGTGACTTTCTCAGTGACAACTTTGAATGAATCATCAAAATATTTTCTTTGTTCTTGGAGTAGTTGTACAAACATACCCATAAGATCAGTGGCAGTAGTAGGAGCAGCAGTAGATGTAGAAGGAACTAGAGGAGGAGGAGCAAACCATGATGCAATTTCTTCAATACTGACTGAGCTCTGGGCTCTGGTGGTATGAATAAGAACATCCCTTTCTTCAAAGATGAAGGTGGGGATAGGGAAATCTAAGTTCTTCAATGGAGCTTCAACTGGTTCAGGTGACTGTTCTGGCTCATCAGAAATCAGAATAGTCTCAACCTGCTCTTTGTCAGCAACAGGAGAGTGATGAACAGGGGATTGAGGAGATGGAACATAAGATCTGGGAGGAGTATGAGTAGGAGATGATACTGGAGTTGGGTGCTTGGATGCTTTAGTGGTTTGTTCTTTTTGAAGAGGGGGACGAGGTTCTTCAGAAATTAACTCTTTAATCATCTCATTGATAGCTGCATCAGTAGAGAGAAGGGCTTCTTGGATCGGAGCATCTATTGGAACTTCTTCATGAGTGGATGGAGGGAGAGAAGTATCAACTAGTGGAGTAGGGATTCTGTCTAGAACAGAAGGAGCAGGCTCCCCCTCAACAGTTGCACCAGAAGTGCTGACAACATGAGGTGGAGAGGGAGATGGGGTCCTGTCCTTTGCAGATGGCTGATCATGGGCTATGGAAGCCTGAGCAGGATTCGTCAATTTCAACTCCCATCTCTGAATGGAGGATATGGAGACTTTCTTCATTTGATGAAGTATTGTACCTTTGGAGAAGTTGAACACTTCAGGATTGATCTCATGTAGCAGTAGAGAGATATCCTTGCGTAATTTGGAGCCTTGATGTTCTCTCTGATTTTGTCTAGAATCAACATACCAAATTGATATCTCTTCCTGCAGACAATAGCTTGCATGTTGTCAAACATGCTAAGTGAAATATCTCTGATTGAACTTGTCTTGCACATAAGTATCTTCCCAATCATGTCGACCAACAGTTTGCCTTCTGGGTTAAGTTTTGATCTTTTGATTGTGAATACATCTGGAGAAACACCACAGAACATACATGTCCTGTCAGACTCCTCAGGATCGAGAAGCTCTTCTTCATCAGTGACTGGAAGTTGGAGAAGAGTTGAAACAGTGGTTTTTGTGAGTTTGATCTTGATGCCTTTTACTTTAGACTTAAGAACCTTCCCGTTTCTCTTCACCTTAATATTTTTGAAGAACTCTTCGACCTCTGGAAACAATATCTTGCAAGGTTGCTGTAGAACAAAAGTCAGGCCGGCGGTGTCTAGAAGGATGAGTAGATTCTTGAAATCATCAGATAAATTGGCTATCCCTGCGACGACAAGCTCTGAACCTATTCCAATCTTAGATGGTGGCGCCATGAACCATTGATTTGAGTGAAAGCATCTGCGGGGATGAAAATGGTGCAGGCTCTGCAACTGTCGGCAGAAGATGGAACGTCTGTCGGCTTTACTCGAGTGAAGGGATTTTGATTCGTGTAGAGAAATGAATTTCTGGACATTTCTACTTATATAACCCTAATGTATGATGATTATGAAAGTAAATAAAGCTTAATATACCTTGGAAAGGGCGGCATAAGCCTCGGGTTGCGAATAAAGAAATTTGAATTGAAGTAGAAAAATTGGCTGTCAGATACTCGAGTGAAACGATAGTACTCAAGTGAAATACAAAAGTACTCGAGTTAGATGAAGATAATACTCGAGTGAGAAATACAGAAGTACTCGAGTGATGATTTGGAAGTATCCGAGTGAAGTCAAAATAGCTCTCGAGTGGAAACAAAGTACTCGAGTATGTCTTTCTACTACTCGAGTGGGTTTACTTGAGTGGTTGAAGAGGTACTCGAGTGAAAGTTGGAGTACTCGAGTATGCTGAAGTACTACTCGAGTAGTCTTTGTCTTACTCGAGTCATAAAGTTTGAACTTTGAAAAATTTCACCTTTTGACAGATTTCGTGATCTCTGAGCCTTTTAGTGAGTCCACATTCTCTAATCTTCTTTGTTGAGCATTCCAAGTTCTATTTTGAATAACGAGAACTTGGTCTCGTCCAGCGGCTTCGTGAAAATATCTGCAATCTACCTGTCTGTTTGGACATACTGTAGATCTATGTCCCCATGCTCCACATGCTCCTGGATAAAGTGGTACCGCAGCTCTATGTGCTTTGTCCGGCTGTGAGAGACTGGGTTGTTGGCTATTGCAATTGCGCTGTGACCCGACTCGGGCTAACATCTCTCGAAGCCAAAACACAAGCATTCCCTGAGAGGCTCTGCCGAGTCACCAAAAACAGACTCCGTCTAGCTGGGGAACCTTGCAAACAGGCTACAAAACAAGCCACTAAGAACTACTCAAGAGCTAAGACGACGCTCTAACAACGACAAAGGCCGGAAATGTGTCAACGTAACGCCAAATAATGATTAAACAATCACAGGAAAACCGGGGGCTTTATACGCTGGAAGAGTCGCAAAACAATGGAATGTTCTGAAACTTCATGTTATAGTCTTCAAATTGGTTCTTTATCCATAGCAACTGTGTGCAACAACTGCCTGCAGAGATATACTCTGACTCAACTATTGAGATCGCAACACAATTTTGCTTCTTACTACTCCAGGATATGAGCCTTCTTCCAAGGAATTTATAAGTCTCGGAAGTGCTCTTCCTGTCGTCTTTGCTACCTGCAAAATCTGCATCTAAAAAACCAATTAGCTCGCTACCATTACTTCTTGGGTACCATAAGCCAAGATTTGGTGTACCTTTAAGGTATCTCAAAATCTGCTTTGCAGCATCATCGTGAGATTCCTTAGAGTTCACTTTAAATCTAGCACAGACACATGTTGAGAACATTATGTCTGGTCTACTGGCAGTAAGGTAGAGCAAGGATCCAATTATGCTTCTATACTTGGTTTCATCAAAAGGTTTCCATTTCTCATCCTTGTCCAGAGACACAATTGAACCCATTGGAGTCCTCATAGAGGTTGCGTTCTCCATTCCGAATTTCTTAATTAGCTCTTTGGTGAACTTAGTCTGCGAGATGAAAATTCCATCTTCAGATTGTTTCACCTAAAGCCCTAATAAATACTTCAGCTCGCTCATACTACTCATTTCAAACTTCCCTTGCGTAAGTTTTGAAAACTTCTTGCAGAGTTTGTCATCAGTAGAGCCAAATATAATGTCGTCGACAGAGATTTGCACTAGCAAAATCTTGCCTTTTATTTCCCTAAGAAATAATGTCTTATCTATCTTTCCCCTTGTGAACTTGTTCTCAAGAAGAAAGCTAGACAATGTCTCATACCAAGCTCAAGGAGCTTGTTTCAGACCATATAAAGCTTTATGTAATAAATAAACATAATCAGGAAAGTTAGAATCAATGAAACCTGGAGGTTGTTCCACATACACCTCTTCCTTTATGTCACCGTTGAGAAAGGCAGACTTCACGTCCATTTAATAAACAGTGAATCCCTTAAGAGTAGCATATGCTAGGAATAACCTTATTGCCTCCAGCCGTGCCACTGGAGCGTATGTCTGGTCAAAGTCGATTCCTTCTTCTTGACGATATACTTTGACGACGATTCTGGCTTTGTTCTTTATGATCATTCCATCCTCATCCATCTTGTTCCTGTAGACCCATTTTGTCCCAATGACATTCTTACCTTTGGGTCTTGGAATAAGTTTCCATACTTGACAGTGCTTGAACTGGTTTAGTTCTTCTTCCATCGCCATTATCCAAGATGCGTCTGAGTTTTCTTCCTCAAACTTCTTTGGTTCAACCTGTGAGAGAAAACATAAATATAAATTCTCGTTAGTCATACCTCGACGAGTTCTGACATCATCCCAGGGATCTCCTATGATTTGGTCCATTAGATGATCTTTTAGATGTCTGAGCTCTAGAGTCCTTGCATCTATAACTACTTCTTCAATCATCAGAGTGACTTCATCAACTTGGACGATTTCTTCATCTTGATCATCAACCTCTCCAATAGGGGTTGGAGTGGTGATCTTGATGAACTTTTCACCTTTTTCTTCAGTCGGTTCTTCCAATTTAAGTCCATTCAACTTTGTACATTCATCTTCAATGAACACACTAGAAGAGTTGCCTTATAGCAAGCTCGTCTCATCAAATACAACATGTATGTACTCTTCTATGACCAGAGTTTTTCTATTAAATTTCCTATATGCCTTACTATGACTACTATACCCTACAAAAATACCTTCAAAACTATGTTCGCTAAATTTGGTAGTATGATACTTGCCATTGTTAAGCACGAAGCACTTACAACCAAAAATTCTAAAATATGAGACAGTCGGTTTCCTGCCCTTTAGAAGTTCGTAAGGTGTCTTATTATGCTTCTTATTTATGAGTGCTCAATTTTGCACGTGGCATGCAGTGTTTACAGCTTCAGCCCAGAAGTATTCCGAAAGTGAGGCATCACTCAACATGATCCTGCAGGCCTCTATGAGTGTTATATCCCTTCTCTCAGCCACTCTGTTCTGTTGAGGATTACGAGGAGAGGAAAACTCATGAAAGATACCCAAGTTTTCACAGAATTCTGTCATGACTCCAGACTTGAACTCTGTTCCATTATCACTTCTGATTTTGACTACGGAATAGTTGTATTCATTCTGGACCTGCCTGACAAAATTAGTACAGATGTCGAAGGTATCTGACTTGTGTTTTAGAAAGAACACCCATGCAAAGCGCGAGTAATCATCAACAATTACCAACGTATAATCCTTACCTCGCAAGATTCTAATTTGTAGTGGACCAAACAATTCCATGTGAAGCAGATGCAAACATCTTTTAGAATCTTTGCCAATAACGCCTTTAAAGGTAGCCCTTGTTTGCTTGCCTTTTACTCATGCGTGACAAGATCTATCTTTGACGTACTTGACATTTGGGGCATCACGTACTAAATTAAGTGAAAATAATTTATTAATGGTTTTGAAATTAATATGTGCTAATCTATTTTGCCACTGATCACCAAGAGACGCGCTATCTTTAGCCATAAAACAAACTGGTGTAGAAGAGTCTATACAAAAGAAGTTTAAACAAAATATATTTCTGCTTTGAGTGCCTGATAGAATCGTTTCCATATTTTCAACGGATTATATCAAACACTTATCAGCATGAAATTCAACAATATATCCTTTATCGCAGAGTTGGCTTATGCTTATGATATTGTGTTCCAATCATTCAACATAAGCCACATCTGAGAAGGATACTCTACCGTTAGAGATCATACCATAGCCTTTCATAATTTCTCGGTCTGAACCCCCAAAGATGACCTTTGGCCCGTTTAAGACTGGAGAATAGTTCTGAAGTAGGCTTCTTGTCCCAGTCATGTGTCGAGAGCATCCACTGTCCAAATACCAGATAGGTATTTTGGTGGCCTTTGGACATACCTGCAATTATAAATCAATTTGCCTTAGGAACCCAAATGCGTTTGGGTGCTTGGTCTCTTCTTAGAATACTCCCTCTACGAGTATTAGCATTATAAGTGGTCTTTCTCATATTGCTAACTTGAGGAGTTGCAAAATTCCTGAAATTAAACCAGCAGTCGATGGCAAAGTGACCAATTTTGCCACATCACCAACAATCGAACTTGTTGTATCTTTGCCTTAAGTTCTCCTGCTTGACCTTTTGAGTTGGTGGTTTAGTAGGGGCAGCATTATTGGACAAAGAAGCTTCATGGTGATGCCAATCACATGATTTCTTCTCCTTCAGTGGCCTTTCCATAATAAGTATTACCCTTGGTGCTTTCTTGATGTTATGACCATGATTGAAAGGGCCATAGCTCTGAAGAATGACTTATTCATAAGGTGCCTTAAAGACACTCTCACCAAAGTTTCTTGGGCAAGTCCATCCTTGGTAATGGGACTTGGGCTCTACATAGGTAGGCCTAGTCAAGTGACCATAGGATGAGTCAAGATCAAACTCGTTTGTAGGAAATATGACCTTCTTAAAAGAAGTCTGATCTTGAGGGGCTTTCCCCTTCTCTTTGGCCAAAGCCTTCTTGGCGGCCTTATTCTTTCTTTGAGCATTATTCCTCCTAGATGATTTACTAGGAGCTTCTATATGTCCTAGCTCAGCACCCTTGGCCTTAGCTGAGAATTAAATAACGAATGGAAGAACAGTCTTTGACTTTGAGAAACTTTCAACAAGTTTATTTTCGGCTTCAAGTTGTGCTTCCAGTTCTTTTATGATTTTCTCCTTGAGGTCTAAGTGCTCGAGAGCCCCGTTATATTCTTCAATGACAGCATTGAAGTTTTCTCTGAGTGACTCGGTCTTAGCGACTTCCTCTCTCAGAGTGCTCTCTTCAGCTTTCAGAGATTTTATCTCTTTAGCTTGAGTTTTCATGACTCGTCGACATTTGTCGTAAGCCATGATTAACTCCTTGTACTAGTCCATTAGTTCAGACTCATCATCAGAAGAGCTGTGCTCACGATCATGATCAGAAACATTAGAATCGGAAAGAGGAGTATGAGAGCTTACCTTCCCAGTGAACTGGGGATCTTGTTCAACATCAGTCTGAGCCATAAGCCCAAAGTAGGCTTCGACTCACGTAATTTTCTCTATCCTCACGAGTAATATTTATAGTACTCGAGTAGTTTATTTTTAGTACTCGAGTAGTTCAACTTCACGTCTCGAGTAATCATATTAGCACTCGAGTAAGTCTTTGTATACTCGAGTAATTACTCATTCTATTCTGGATTTTCTCAAAGTCTTCTACTCGAGTAGTCTGTCTCAATTCTCTCAAGTAATCTTATTAGTACTCGAGTAGGTAATCTTTTACTCATGTAAATAAGTCAGATTTTTCCAGAAATTTGCTAAGTCCAGAATTGACAGGAATTTCAAATGTCGTGACGTGATTGGTCCACGTGTACGTCATTAATGATAATTATGATCGTTAGGGAGATCTTATATAAGGCCTTGTCAAAATCGACTAACCCTAACAAGTTGTCAACGTTTTATTCTAAGAATTTCTGAATCCTATTTTCTCTTTCTAAAAACGAAAGCTGTCGACCTTCATCGTGCATATCGGCTAGGGTTTTTGATTCAAGCAGATTCAGGCAAACTGGACTTACAAATCGAGAACGTTTTCAACTCCTCATCATCTCTTAGATCATGTGAGTCAAAGAATCTCCAGATCCAGATCTTACCGATCCTCCTCTTCAACATCTTCTGATAGAGCTGCAAAGAACAAAGAAGAAGATCTAGGCCGACAGATTCCAGATCTGAGAATTACTGTTTGTATTTTCATATATTCTCAATTTTATTCTTGTAGGAGATTTCTCTCCGAGTGTAGGAGCTTTTGTCTCCGAGTTGTAGGAAGTGTTTATCTTTCGAGTATAGATCCGTGTTGTGGATCGAGATTATAGGAACTTTGTTCTGAGGTGTAGGATTGGTTTTCAATCTGAGATAGTGGAGTAGGCGAGTCTAGTGCTTTGCTAGATCGATGAGAGAAAGTGGATGTACCCAAGGTTAGGCAACCACTATAAATCTTTTGTCGTGTAACGACTCCATCCGTTCACCGGTATATACTAGAAGGCCCGGTCGGGGCCCCACAGCATAAACCATAAAACAGGCGGGGAAGTCACGTAGTGATACCAGAGTTGCGCATCCTAACTCATTGCATTCTAGCGGAAGCTTATAACACAAAGCTGAACTCACACGCATAAGTGTCCACCATATAAATGCTCCACATTTATATAAACAGGAATCGTAGCAAATACAAAGTCAACTGGCCTTATGGCCTTACAGGGCTTTACACAACAGTGGCCTCAAACATTGGCGCGGAAGCCGGACACGTATAATCAAACATAATATTTTCATTTAGCCTTCGAGGGCTAGCAGTAGCAGCTGCAGCGGCAAGAACTTCAGCCTTTATGCGTCCCGCTTGGCTCTCCAGCACCTGCACAAGGACAGGCCACCCAACGGTGGCAAACAGGTAACGGTCAGCATTCACCTGACCAAATTATAACGACCCCACCCCTTTTCCATTGCGGTGGTATTCCTTCCCTGCAGGAATAGCATTTCACAGGCAGATATGTATCATACAATGTGCTCTCACGCACATACATTCCATCACAATCATCAGCCATGCGGGCCGACGATCCGTGCACTCAGGGCAAATTCTTGGTATACCGGTGAACCAGGGCCCCACCACCGTATTAGGGTCGCAACCCAACGGTCAAATTGAGCATTTTGCTCCATGGAGTGCAGCCGAAGACTTTAGTCTTAATGCATCGGGATTGGCCCGTAGCCGCCCATTGTGTCATGGTGTGTAGGCCTAAGACTCTTGTTATGCGCTCCAACAAACTGCACTTTCAGGTCTCACGTCGGAGGATATAGCGCAGGTCAGATCATCCACCCCCCGTTGCTCAAATCGCCTTGCCATCATCGAGTACGGCGTACTAGCGGCTAAATAAAGGCGCGGGTCAGTTTCACTGTTCCTGTTTCCTTGAGCATCTCAGCTCACACATAGCCGTCATATCCTCGTAGGACTGGCTTTCCAATTCATCGGTTACCTAGGAGCCACGCCTCCCGTTAGCGATAGAACTCAATATCCATCCCTAGGCTTAACCGTGCATTCACAGCATTCACTTGAGGGTATTTTCCTGGACTGCCAAGCTAGTACTTCCTACTACTCCCCTTGACAGGCACAACCCACCAAGCATTCCAAGCATCAAGGGTATTTCCTGGCTTACCACGCCAGTACTTCCTGCTACTCCCCTTCATAGGTACTACCCAACAGCACAAGCATTATACGGGTATTTTCCCGGACTACCACTCTAGTACTTCCTGCTACTACCCTTCGCAGGTCTAACCCGTCGACTCCTTAACCTACTCGTTATCACGAAGTCTTCTCCAATGCGTATATGCAACATCACCAATCCAGACAAACCTATCTAGATGGGCTTCACACAGTATGCCTATTCCGTACTCCATTTCCGGATCTATATGCCAATGATTGGGAATTCCATGAATCAACCCAAAAGACTCTCATAACAAGCCACCCTCTGGTGGAGGAATCATATGTACATGCCAAAAAGGAAGCCTTCACATGGCTAGGAAGAAAAGTCGTTACCCTCGAAGACCTCTTTGGCTCCATGAGCTCCTAACTGGCTGGAAAGAACCGCAACATCTTTTCCTTCGCAACACTGGCCTCGGATTTCTTGTCGGAACTCCGCAGCACCACCGGTGGCCAACTCCTCTTCCTCCTCCTCTTTCTTCCTCTCTTTCTCTCTCTAGGATTTTAGAAAGATGAAGGCCAAAATGAAAATGAGAACTTCCTCCTCATCCATGGCCTTAAGGAATCAGGGAGGCACCTCAGCCATTGGATCCCAGCTGAAGATTTGCACAGCCACAATTTTGAGACAAAATCATATTTTTTGCCTGACACGGCCTGTGACACGCCCATGTCCCAGGCCGTGTACCTCAAGCGGTGCTCAACCGACACATCCATTCCAGTACATGCCCACGTGACATGCCCGTGTTAAGGGTCGTGTCACTTAACACGCCTTTAGACATGCCCGTGTTTGTGGTCGTATTCTTCAGGCTGCTCACAAAACCAATCAACCCGAGCGGGACACGGCTAGTGACATGCCCGTGTCACAGGCCGTGTGCCCTAAGACACATCTGTGTCCTGCCCGTGTTCACCAGGCCTCAATTCCTTGGGCACATCCCGAAAAGGACACGGCCTGTGACACGCCCGTGTCCTAGGCTGTGTGCCCATACACGGCACTAGACACGCCCCAGCTCCACTTCATCGAGCTGAAATTTGTCGACCCGCGAGGACACGCCCTGTGACACGCCCGTGTCACAGGCCGTGTACTCTGCACTCGACAATCGTCGACCGAATTTTTGTCGACCACTCGTCGACTACTCACCCGAGCAGGACACGCCCGTGTCCCAGGCCGTGTCACCCAATTTTTCCCAACTCTGGAATTTGGGGTGTTACAACCCTCCCCTCCTTACAAAAATTTCGTCCCCAAAATTTGTAGAAGTAAGTAACTCAAATAGAAGGATTTCATTTCACAACGTTCATTACAACTCGACATACACTGCATAATAGTTACACAAAGAGCTCGGGAAACTCAGCTCGTATGGTCTGCTCTCGCTCCCATATGAGTTCTTCACGGCCGCAATTGTCCCACCGGACTTTGACCATCCCGATCGTCTTGTTCTGCAACTATTTCTCGGCACGATCCTCGATCCAAATGGGCCTAACCTTCATTGTTAGCCCATACTCTACCGGCACACGATCATTCTCGATCACCTGAGCTAGATCTTTAACGGCTTTTCGAAGCACCGAGATGTGAAACACATCATGTAATCCACCCAAGTCTTCTGAAAGAGCTAGTCGATATGCTGCCTCCCCAACTCGCTCTACCACTTCAAATGGGCCAAGGTACCGTGGACTCAATTTTTTCAGACGTCGAATCCTGGATACGCCTTTGAAGAGTTTGATATTCAAGTATACCCAATCACCCACCGCGAACTCAACATTATGGTGCTTGGCATTATAGTATTTTGCTTGACGATCCTAGGCAATCAGTAGCCGCTCTCGAATAGTGCATATCGTCGAGTTCGCTTCCTCGACTTAGTTACGCCTATACAACTTGGATTCACCTGCTTCTACCCAAGTCAAAGGAGTACAGCACTTCCGTCCATACAGAGATTCAAACGGTACCATACCAATGCTCGCTTGGTAGCTGTTATTGTAGGCGAACTTCACCATGTAGAGATGATCTTCCCATCTCTTTCCAAAGTCCATTGCGCACATCTGGAGCATATCCTCCATCGTTCTATTGGTTCTCTCAGTCTGGCCATCTGTTTGGGGATGAAAGGCCGTACTGAGCATAAACTTTGTACCCAAAAGCTGATGGACCAGCCTCCAATCATTCGAAGTAAATCGCCCATCTCGATCGCTCACAATGCTGCGAGGAACACCATATAGTCGTACAACCTATTCAACATAAATCTTTGCCAAACTTTCTACTCAATCGTCCCCCCTGTTCGGAAGGAAGTGTGCCACTTTCGTCAGCCGGTCGCCAATCACCCAGATTGAATCATTTCCGCGTTGAGATCTCGTCAACCCATGCACGAAATCCATAGAAATATCGTCTAACTTCCATTCCGGAATCGGCAATGACTACAAGAAACCGCTAGGTTTCTGGCATTCCGCCTTCACCATAGCACAAGTCTGGCATTTGGCTACATAATGAGCGATATCTTTCTTCAGTCCTGGCCACCATAACAGCTTTTTCATATCTCTAAACATCTTTGTGCTCCCAGGGTGAATTGAGTATTTCGTATAGTGCGCTTCGTATATCAACTCTTCCCTCAATTTGCCCAAACTTGGGACGCACAAACGGCCCTCTTTCTGCAAAAGGCCATCATTCAATGAGAATTTGCCCTCTAGCCCATCCTTTGTATAGCATTGGAGACTCTCATCTATCTCCGTTGCTCGTCGAACTCTATCCGCAAGGTCACACTCCACCTCCGTCAAGTTCAAACATGCATCAGGTGTAGTATTCTTGTCAATACAAGAAATCTCTAATGCTTCCAACTCCTGGATTAGATTTTCATCATGCCTCTGCAACCAGCTTGATCTTGTCGGCGCTCGCCGACTCAAGGCATCCGCGACCACATTTCCCTTCCCAGGAGTATAATGAATCGCAAGGGTGTAGTCCCCAAGGAAATCCAACCACCTTCGCTATCGCATATTCAGGTCCTTCTGCTCCAACTTGTTGGGTACATTGGTCAAATGTATCTGATTTGAAGAAGCCTCACCCATCTCAATGATATACATCATAATGTATTTGATGTATGTTTGAGTTACTTGTGCAGGTTAGGTATTCACTGGACTGAAGCTAAAACTTTCTAAGTCCATGTGTCGACACCCAGAGGGAAAGTGTCGACACTTGAGAAAGCTTGTGTCGACACCCAGACAAGCAGTGTCGACACTTGGAGTCATTGTGTCGACACCCAGGATGAAGAGTCGACACCAGACAGAAAGTGTCGACACAAGGAGCTGTGTCGACACTCAGTGAAGAAGAATGCAGAGAAGCAGTGTCGACACTTAGCAGAAGTGTCGACACCTAGAAGAGCTGTGTCTACACCAGAAAGTGTCGACACTTGGAGTTGTGTCGACACTCAGCAAAATTCTACAGAAACTAAGTGCAAGTGTCGACACTCAACACAATGTGTCGACACACAACCAGAAGAGTCAACACTTGAAGAAAGTGTCGACACCCAGCACAATATGTCGACACTCAGTTAAAGACTCAACACTGGAAGAAAGTGTCGACACAAGGAGCTGTGTCGACACTTAGCAAAGAACAGAAATATCTACAAAAATATTCTAAGTACAAGTGTCGACACTAAGGGAATGTGTCGACACTCAACTGAAGAATCTATATTGAAGACTTGTGTCGACACCAAGAAGCAGTGTCGACACTTGATAGATTCAACACAAGAAGTTGTGTCGACACAAAAGAGATGTGTCGACACTTAGAAGAATACAGTTAAAGAATGAAGAACAAGTACTTGTGTCGACACTCAATTTCAGTGTCGACACATGCAGAAGAATTTGTGTCGAGACATACAAGGAGTTGTGTCGACACCTTGTAGACTTGTGTCGACACTTACACAGCATGTGTCGACACTTGGTCTATAAGTGTCGACACTTAAGAACAGAAAGTCTCGACACTATCTGACAGTTAGAGAATTTCAAGAAGTGACTGGTTGACATGACAGCTGCCGATCCAGCCGGTCTACAGTAACTGTCAGGGAAGTCAGAAGTCTGTTATGAACCGGAGCAGCCGGTTACCATGAAGAATGCCTATAAATAGGCACTCACAGTTTACAGTTGTTGTTGTTGAAGCTATTTGAAGTAATTGATCAGATTATTCAAGTAATCAGAAAAGTGGTACACAGAGTATCAACACATGAAGATCTGGCAGTCTAACTGCAGATCTAAGAAGTTGGAGAGAGAGAGCTCCAATCAAGAATTCAGTCTTTGGAACTAGGCTGAGAAGAAGGATTCAGAGGCATCTGGATCTTAAGAAGCAGAGGTCAAGGAACAACTGCAGAAGATTCAGACTTATTCAGTACTACTCAAGAAGCTTTGAAGGAAGCTAAGTCAGTTTGGATCTATCTGAGTTCTTCCAAGAACTCAGCAAGAAACTCTCAACTCCTCTCTTATTTTCTGAGTTGTTGAGTTATTTGTTGTAATACTATTTTAACTTGTAGGATCCATTGGATCTGAGTGATCGTAAGCCTAAATTTATAAAGGCTGAGGGTAGGGCTTGATAGCCTGAGTGTAGGAGTTAAAGAACTCTGTAAAAATTGACTAAGTAAAAAGGTGTCGACACATAGACAAGTCTATGTCGACACAGAATAAAAGTGTCGACCCTTCAGGAAAAAGGTGTCGACACATCTAGGATGTAGGTGTCGACACTTCAGAATGTTAGTGTCGACACATGTCGAGTAGCTGTCGACACATCCAATGTGGTGTCGACACTTAAGTTTTACTCAGAATTTTCTAAGTAAAGTCTCGACGATGTGTTGAGTTATGTTGTGTCGACACATAACCAAGTGTCGACACATAATATCTGTTGACTAAACTTGTGTCGACACATGTGTGTCGAGACATTATAAGTCAGTGTCGACACTTCTTGACAGTGTCGACACATTTTTAATTATCCATCCCGCCTGTTCGTCTTCAAATCAGAAAGGTATAAATAGGGTTCTGTCTTTGATTGTCGACACGCTTTCAAAGTTTCGAGACCAAAACTCTTGTGTCGACATTTCTCTTTTCTCAAGACTAAATCTCCAAACCCTAATGGCTCCCAAGCTCGAGGAGAATGTTAACGAAGGCTATGAGCTCGTGCGAGGTGCATTCGATGAAGCTGATCAAGAACTCAAGGCGGTAGTAACCCTAATTGCCGATTCTGGATTGGAATACTTGACTTCAGAACCAACGAAGATTTGGAAAAAGGAAGTTCTTGAATTCCTCCATGAAGCTGCTGTAGATGACTCTGGATTCAGGATCAAATCCAGAGTTCATGGGACTAAGGTCAAAGTTTCACCAAAGAGTTTGAGAAAGGTACTCCAGCTACCTAAAGCACATGATGAAGAGGAAGTAACTGCTTCAAAGACCAGGGAAGCTCTTACTTGGTGTGGACTGGATCCAAAGATGAAGGTAGGATCAGTCTTTAACAGGAAAGGCATGAATAATCAAGGGAAATTCATGTCTGAAATAGTGGGAAAGGTGATTCTCAGTAAACCTGGAGGGCATGACAGGGTGTCAGCCTCAATGTTCAATATCATGACAAGAATCATCTTCACCCTAAAAACAGATTGGTTAATGGTCATTTATGAAAAGATCAAGGAAAGTCTGAAGAAGCCCAATCTGGGCAGAATTATAAGTCTCTACCTGGCTGGTACAATACCAGAGGTAATGAGCACAGCTGCTGGAAGCAAGATCAATCATATGAGAAAGATGGATTATAGGATATTTTCTAGGTAGGAAAGGGTGTTGTCAAAGGACATGCCTACCCCTGAGAAGCCAGTATCTGAGAAAGTTACTCCTCCCAGGAAGAAGAGAAAAACTGCTGTTATGGCACAAGAGTCTTCAAGCAGTTCTGAAAGTGAAGAACAGGTGGTGTTCAGACCTGATGAGCAAGAAGAGGAGCCAGTAGTCAAGACCCCTGCTCCTCAAGATGTAGCTGAGATCCAGGGGGAGCTGCCTCAAGCTAGCCCCATCCATAGGGATCACAGCCAGGGGGAGCTTCCAGCCGTAGAAGAACCATCTACTCTGGACAGTGAGCAAGCCACCACCATTATTCAAGAGGTACTCACTGACTTAAAAACTTCATAATATCTTATTGAAGATGCTGATTTGTCTGATGTTCCTCAGCAAACTCAGCTACCTAGCCAAGCTCCAGATGTTGTTCCTGAAGACACATCTGCTGTTGTGCAAAATGTTCCAGATACTACTCAAGTAGTTGAAGAATCAAGTACTTCTCCTGCACAGTCCCCTCATGAATATACAATGGAAGATCTGTTTCTAAATCTAGATCAAGATGATTTTGACATGGACAAGACTACTGCTGCTGAAGATAAGAATGCTGCTGCTGAGGGGGAGCACATGGAAGTTCTGGAAGAGCCTATTAGGCTGGAAACTGAACAAGCACCTGTTGTGCAAACTGAGAGGCCTGAGAGCCCTAAGAATAGAGTTGATATTGCCAGCATTTCTGCCTCTGAAGATGAGGAGAGTGCTAGGGCTAAAAATAAGAAACTCTTTGTATTCAAGAGAAGAAGTCAGAGCTACAAGAAAGCCCTCCAATCCATTGCCCCACAGCCCATAGTTCAGCAAGCTCCAACTGCTGACTATAGTGCTTTACTGATTGCACTACAGCTCAAGCTGGATGAGCAAAGGAAGGCTATAGAGACTTATGTTGATGAAGGGCACAAGACCCTATAATTTGATCTGGCACAGGAAATCAAGTCAATAAGGTTTGAAATGAACCTTAATAAAAAGGAGATGACTGACTGCTTCCACAAGGGTGGGAATGCAGTAGTCTATTTGGCTACTCACCAGGAGAAGATCAAGACTCAAGTAGATGATATAGCACTGAAGCAAGGCTATGTGCTGGAGAATCAGTTGAGAATGAATGATAATTTAACTGCCTACCACAATACTATAGTCACTGAATTGAAGAATAAGTCTGCTGAACCTTCTACCTCTACTGATGCTGCCAAGGCTGATTTTGATAAAATCTTTCAAGCTGAGCTTACTGCTGTCAAAACTGCAATACAGGATTCCCAGAAAGCCATCTCAGAATAGCTTACAAAGCTTAAACCCTACTTTAAAGATGGAATCAGGTATTTGGATAGTCAGATTAGATTCCAAAAGGATGATGTAAGAGACCATGTGGCCCAAGAAGTCATAAAGGGGGAGAGAGTGTTAGTCAAGGCCAGTTCTGAGCATGCAAAATGGATTTCAAATTCAATCAGGGCTACACTTGGATATCCTCCCCTGTGTGATGACAATGAAGTTGCTGAATCTGGACTAAACCCTGCCTATTTTGGAGGTGAGCCACAAGAAGTAGCTCAAGTCATTTATCCACCTCCAGATTTTGTAATGATTCATGCAAAGGTGAGCACTATGTATAGCCCATCTGGGGGCAAGGACAATGTCCATTTAGAAAAGGTTGTTCAACCTATAACAGCAGCTATGCAAGAGGCCTTAGACAAAGAAGAAGAGGCAAGGTTGTCAAAGAAGAGGTTTAGGGAACAAGCTGAACTAAAACCAGATTTTGAACAATGGAGCCCTACCTCTAGAAACATAATCCTTACTGCCTGGAAAGCTGCAAAGGACAATGCTCATGAAAGGAACAAATGGTTCTCTGAGGCTGAATGGAGAAAGCATGAGATTAGGCAGGAGGCTATAGTACAATATAGAAGGAAGGCTAAGATGGGAAAGCTACCTCCTACTGCTGTGGAGCCTAGCAAGTACTTCCCCAAGCCATACCACTATTTTGAGAGACAGAAAATCAAGGCTGAAGAACAAAAGAAGAAGGACTCAAAAGGCAAGAAGCCTACTGATGCTGAGCCTACTGCTACTGCTGCTGTCAAAGCTCAAGTTAAAGCTGGAAAAGGAATTGTTATCAAAGAACCTGATCAGAAATAGATTAGGAATTAAACTTGAAGCTTGTTGTAATCTTTTAAATGAAAAACATTTTTGTACAACATTGAAAATGTATAAGGAACAATGTTAGAACAATATATGATAAATATAGTATGATTGTTCTGAAATATGTTTGTTTCTTATTTGTTCTGGAATGTTGAATGTGTATATGTGTGAAGTTTTACATGTTCATGTTAACCCTGCTGATTATAATCTGCTTTTCATCATTTTGTAATTTTTAATTATGAATGGTGTATATCATTGACTAAGGGTTATGACTTCTCCAAATAGGGGGAGATTGTTGGGTACATTGGTCAAATGTATCTGATTTGAAGAATCCTCACCCATCTCAATGATATACATCATAATGTATTTGATGTATGTTTGAGTTACTTGTGCAGGTTAGGTATTCACTGGACTGAAGCTAAAACTTTCTAAGTCCATGTGTCGACACCCAGAGGGAAAGTGTCGACACTTGAGAAAGCTTGTGTCGACACCCAGACAAGCAGTGTCGACACTTGGAGTCATTGTGTCGACACCCGGGATGAAGAGTCGACACCAAACAGAAAGTGTCGACACAAGGAGCTGTGTCGACACTCAGTGAAGAAGAATGCAGAGAAGCAGTGTCGACACTTAGCAGAAGTGTCGACACCTAGAAGAGCTGTGTCTACACCAGAAAGTGTCGACACTTGGAGTTGTGTCGACACTCAGCAAAATTCTGCAGAAACTAAGTGCAAGTGTCGACACTCAACACAATGTGTCGACACACAACCAGAAGAGTCAACACTTGAAGAAAGTGTCGACACCCAGCACAATATGTCGACACTCAGTTAAAGACTCAACACTGGAAGAAAGTGTTGACACAAGGAGCTGTGTCGACACTTAGCAAAGAACAGAAATATCTACAAAAATATTCTAAGTACAAGTGTCGACACTAAGGGAATGTGTCGACACTCAGCTGAAGAATCTATATTGAAGACTTGTGTCGACACCAAGAAGCAGTGTCGACACTTGACAGATTCAACACAAGAAGTTGTGTCGACACAAAAGAGATGTGTCGACACTTAGAAGAATACAGTTAAAGAATGAAGAACAAGTACTTGTGTCGACACTCAATTTCAGTGTCGACACATGCAGAAGAATCTGTGTCGAGACATACAAGGAGTTGTGTCAACACCTTGTAGACTTGTGTCGACACTTACACAGCATGTGTCGACACTTGGTCTATAAGTGTCCACACTTAAGAACAGAAAGTCTCGACACTATCTGACAGTTAGAGAATTTCAAGAAGTGACTGGTTGACATGACAGCTGCCGATCCAGCCGGTCTACAGCAACTGTCAGGGAAGTCAGAAGTCTGTTATGAACCGGACCAGCCGGTTACCATGAAGAATGCCTATAAATAGGCACTCACAGTTTACAGTTGTTGTTGTTGAAGCTATTTGAAGTAATTGATCAGATTATTCAAGTAATCAGAAAAGTGGTACACAGAGTATCAACACAAGAAGATCTGGCAGTCCAACTGCAGATCTAAGAAGTTGGAGAGAGAGAGCTCCAATCAAGAATTCAGTCTTTGGAACTAGGCTGAGAAGAAGGATTCAGAGGCATCTGGATCTTAAGAAGCAGAGGTCAAGGAACAACTGCAGAAGATTCAGACTTATTCAGTTCTACTCAAGAAGCTTTGAAGGAAGCTAAGTCAGTTTGGATCTATCTGAGTTCTTCCAAGAACTCAGCAAGAAACTCTCAACTCCTCTCTTATTTTCTGAGTTGTTGAGTTATTTATTGTAATACTATTTTAACTTGTAGGATCCATTGGATCTGAGTGATCGTAAGCCTAAATTTATAAAGGCTGAGGGTAGGGCTTGATAGCCTGAGTGTAGGAGTTAAAGAACTCTGAGAGTAGGCCTTGATTGGCTGAGTGTAGGCCTGGGTGGCTGAGTGTAGGCCTTTGTGGCTGAGTGTAGGCTTTGGAGAAAGCTGCGGTGTAAGGATTTGGGCCTGAGGTGTAGGAACCTATTTGGGTTCTGAGACAGTGGAGAAGTTTGGCCAAATCTAGTACACTGCTAGATAGGCGAAGGGGGAAAGTGGATGTACCCAAAGATTGGGGAACCACTATAAATCATTGTGTGCTGTGCTGTGAATATGCTGTGTATGTTTGATTTTTGCTGATTGCTGTAATAGACTACTTAAAAATCTGTGATATAACTGTTTGGCTGCCAACAAAGTTAGAAAAGGATTAGGTCACCTATTCACCCCCCCCCCCCCCCCCTCTAGGTGTTTAGGTACCATATCTTTCACAACTAATAATTTAGGCTCTTGTGATCTGTATAGATTTCCACTTTCACGTCATACAGATAATGTCTCCACAATTTCAGTGCAAAGATCACAGCCGCCAACTCTAAGTCATGGACGGGATAATTTCGCCCATGCACTTTCAATTGGCGAGAGCCATAAGCAATCACTTTCCCATCTTGAAGCAGAACGTAGCCTAAGCCGCTCCCTGAAGCATCACTATAGATTTCAAATCCATCAGTACAACATGGTGACGTCAACACCGACGTCATGGTCAACCGACATTTCAGCTCCTCAAAAGCTCATGCGCACTCCGGCGTCAAAACGAACTTCTAATCCTTTCTTGTCAGTATGGTTAGAGGCAAAGTGATCTGCGAGAAGTTTGCAACAAATCTTCTACAGTAGCCTGCTAGTCCAAGGAAGCTCCTGACTTCAGCCACAGAAGACAACATTGGCCACACCTGTATGGCCCTTATCTTCGCCGGATCCACAACTATGCCCTCTCTGCTTACCACATGGCCCAAAAAAGCCACCGACGATAGCCAAAACTCGCCCTTCGAGAATTTGGCATAGAGTTGATTCTTCCTCAACATCTACAACACCAACCGCAAGTGGTTTTCATGATCGGCTTCAGATTGAGAGTACATCAGAATATCATCAATGAATACTATCACGAATAGGTCCTGGTACTCTCGGAATGTTTGGTACATCAAGTCCATGAACATTGATGGTGCGTTGCACAGCCCAAACAGCATTACTGTGAACTCATAATGCCCGTACCGCATTCCAAATGCAGTTTTGGTAATGTCACCTTCCGGAATTCTCATTGTTAGTAACCAGACTTCAAATCCAACTTTGAGTAGACGGCTGACCCCACCAGCTGATCGAAACACTCATCAATCTGTGGGATCGGATACTTATTCTTCTTGGTGACCTTATTCAGTTCACGGTAGTCAATACATAACCGCAAACCACCGTCTTTCTTTTTTCACAAATAGAACAGGTGCACTCCAAGGTGACATACTTGGGTGAATATAACCCTGCTCCAACAACTCCTGCAGTTGGACTTTCAACTCGGCCATTTCCTTTGACGCAATGCGATATGGCGAGCGGGCCACAGGTTTCGCACCTGGCACCAACTCGATCGTGAAGTCAATCTCTCGCTGGGGTGGTAGCCCAAGGACATCCTTGGGAAATACAACTGCAAATTTCGATACCACCGGAACATTGCTCACACCATCCTTAGGCTTAACAGCCTGAATCAGCGTGAAGTAGCACTTCGCACCCTTCCGAACAGCCTTGACTACTTGGAGTGCAGACATCAACGTCCCGCCCACTCCTCGCATCCCCTCTAACTTAGTCTCCTGCTCGATATTTTGGCCTAACGTGATCTCCTTACAATCAATCAAGGCATGCTGCTCCGCGAGCCAATCCATACCAAAGATCACGTCGAATTTTGATATCGGCAATACAAATGCAGTCAAACAGAAATCCTGACTTCCTATTTGGACCGCCACATCGCAAGCTCGATCCGCGAGCATCAAACAACCATTCGGCAACACCACCCTGACGTTATCTGTCTCCACACAACTAGGTATCCCAAGCAGTGCTATGAACTCCTTAGACAGAAAAGAATGCGAAGCACCCGTATCAAACAGTGCTCGCGCTAGCGTGTTCTGAATCATCACAAAGCCTGTGACAATCATGTCACACACACAAGCCGCATACAAATATGCAATACCAAGCATGCAATAAGAAAAACAATACAATAACTAACTCATACTTGTGACGATGTCACTCTACTTAATGGCCACCTGCATGCCAAGATTGTAGACTCGGGGTTGCGCCTGCGAGGCAGAGGACTCCACGACTGCCTTTCCTTTCTCCGTATCCTACGCTCCTGCCTTTTTTCACTCTTTGGTGGTACCCGACAATCACGAGCTATATGACCCACTCGTCCATAATTAAAGCATGTACGATTCTCCAGCTTTGAAGTGGCCCCCGACGTTGCTCCCGAGGCAACCAAAGAAGGAGCTTGTCCAGCCGACTTGGACTTCTTTCCCCATCTCTTCTTGAAAAATGACTTCGCCGGTCGGGGCACCTTGAATTCCGGCTATGTCACAGCGAAGCCCCGCTTCCCATGCACCCTCTTCATATCCTTTTCTAGTGCGCATGCAGTGTCAACCAATGCCTGGAAGCCTTGGTTCATAGAACTAGAGAGCAAGAACCTCAACTCGTCTCGCAGTCCTTCATAGAACCTATTCGTCTTCCTCTGCTCATCAGCAAATATCGAACCTGCATACCTCCCTAAGCGCGTGAACTCATGCAGGTACGTTTCAACACTGACTTCTCCTTGCGTCAGCCTTTGGAATTCATTCTCCATGGCACTACGTTGTGCCGCGGGGAGGTGCTTTGCCAGGAAGAGGCTGGATAATTCCTCAATCGTCACTTGTGTTAACGGTCGACCCGCTATATGGTGTAGTTCCATCTCATCCCACCATAAACGAGCATCTCCTTCCAGCAAGAAGGTGGCTAAGGTGACTTTATGATGTTCCTCCATCCCAATCGCCGTCATAATCTGCTTGACGCGCGACAACCAGTCCTCAACCTGCGTAGGGGATCCCAAGCCAGTAAACGTAGGCAGGTTGAAACTCATGAACTGCTTTAACTGCTTCTCAACTGCTCGAGGATCCACAGCCGCTATAGGTTCTGGCCTTGTCGCAACTTGTTCTGGCCTCAAGGTCGGCTGCGCCTGCCCTATCGGCTGTGCTTGGATCATGGCAAACAATGCCTCAGCAACTAATCGCACAGTTTTCACAGAAGGCGGAGGTGTAGGCACATCAGCTGTTGTCGTACTTTCATCAGAACGTTGGGGCTCTGATTGCCACGCACCACTCTGCGTCACCTTTAGGTGAACAGGACACGCACATTAGTGACCACACACAAGGAAAACAACAAAATAGGAACGCGCAGATTCCTCAAACACATGTATTTTCATTCCTAAGGTGGACATTCCGGAGTTCATTAGTATTAACTTGGTTCGCACAGACACGTGCTCACCATCCCACAAAATAATTCGACCACGAAGTCAAAATAGAAAGACTGAGACCGCTGATACCAAAAATATAATGACTCCATAAATTCACCGGTATATACTAGAAGGTCAGGCCATGGCCCCACAGCATAAACCATAAAACAAGCGAGGAAGTCACGTAGTGATACCATAGTTGCGCATCCTAACTCATTGCATTCTAGCGGAAACCTATAACACAAAGCTGAACACACACACATGAATGTCCACCATATAAAAGCTCCATATTTATATAAACAGGAATCATAGCAAATACAAAGTCAACTGGCCTTATGGACTTACAGGGCTTTACACAACAGTGGCATCAAACATTGGCGCGCAGGCCGGACACGTATAATCAAATATAGTATTTTCATTTAGCATTCAAGGGCTAGCAGTAGTAGCAGCGGCGGTAGGAACTTCAACCTTTATGCGTCCCGCTTGGCTCCCCAGCACCTGCATAGGGACAGCCCACCCAACGGTGGCAAACAGGCAACGGTCAGCATTCAGCTAACCAAATTATAACAACCTCACCCCTTTTCCGGGGTGGTGGTATTCCTTCCCTGTAGGCATAGAATTTCACAGGCAGATGTGTATCATACAATGTGCACTCACGCACATACATTCCATAACAACTGTCAGCCACGCGGCTCGACGATCCATGCACTTAGGGCACATTCTTGGTGTACCGGCGAACCAGGGTCCCACCACCGTATTAGGGTCGCAACCCAACGGTCAAATTGAGCATTTTGATCCATAGCGTGCAGCCGGAGAATTTAGTCTTAATGCACCGGGATTGGCTCGTAGCCCCTCATTGTATCATGGCGCGCATGCCAAAGACTCTTGTTATGTGCTCCAACAAACCGCACTTTCAGGTCTCTTGTCGGACGAACATATCGCAGGTCGGATCATCTACCCCCCGTTGCTCAAATCGCCTTGCCATCACCGAGTACGGCGTAATCGCGACTAAATAAAGGCGCGGGTCGGTTTCACCATTCCTGTTTCCTTGAGCATATCAGCTCACACATAGCCATCATATCCTCACAGGATTGGCTTTCCAATTCATCGGTTACCTAGGAGCCACGCCTCGCGTTATCGATAGAAATCAATATCCATCCTTAGGCTTAACCGTGCATTCACAGCATTCACTTGAGGGTATTTTCCTGGACTGCCAAGCCAATACTTCCTGCTACTCCCCTTCACAGGCACAACCCACCAAGCATTCCAAGCATCAAGGGTATTTCCTAGGTTACCATGCCAGTACTTCCTGCTACTCCCCTTTACAGGTACTACCCAACAGCACAAGCATTATACGGGTATTTTCCCGGACTACCACTACAGTACTTCCTGCTACTACCCTTTGGAGGTCTAACCCGACGACTCCTTAACCTACTCGTTATCACGGAGTCTTCTCTAATGCGTACATGCAACATCACCAATCCAAACCAACTTGGCCAGATGGGCTTCACACAGCATGCCTATTTCGTAATCCATTTCCGGATCTATATACCAATGATTAGGGATTCCATGAATCAACCCAAAAGACTCTCATAACAAGCCACCATCTGGTGGAGGAACCATATGCATATGCCAAAAAGGAATCCTTCATATGGCTAGGAAGAAAAGTCATTACCCTCGAAGACCACTTCGGCGCCATGAGCTCGTAACTAGCTGGAAAGAACCACAATGACTTTTCCTTCATAACGCTGGCCTCAGATTTCTCGTAGGAACTCCACAGCAACATCGGTGGCAAACTCCTTTTCATCCTCCTTCTTCCTCTCTTTCTATCTCTAGGATTTTAGAAAGATGAAGGCCAAAATGAAAAAGAGAACTTCATCCTCATCCACGACCTTAAGGAATCAGGGAGGCACCTCAGCCATTGGATCCCAGCTGAAGATTTGGACAGCTACGATTTTGCCACAAAATCATATTTTTTGCCTGACACGGCCTGTGACACGGCCTGTGACACGGCCGTTTCCCAGGCTGTGTACCTCAAGCGGTGCTCAACCGACTTATCCATTCCAGTACACGCCCATATGACACGCCCGTATTCTTCAGGCTGCTCACAAAACCAATCAACCCGAGCGGGACACGGCCAGTGACACGCCCGTGTCACAGGCCGTGTGCCCTAAGATACAGTCATATCCTGCCCGTGTTCACTAGGCCTCAATGCCTTGGGCACATCCCAAAAAGGACACGGCCTGTGATACGCCCGTGTCCCAGGTCGTGTGCCCATACACGACACTAGACATGACACAGCTCAACTTCGTTGAGCTGAAATTTGTCGACCCGCAAGGACACGCCTGTGTCACAAGCCGTGTACTCTGCACTCGACAATCATCGACCGATTTTTTGTCGACCACTCGTCGACTGCGATTCCTTGGTTGATTATTGTGTGCATAGGTCTCTAAATTTTTATTCCACAAAAAGATGCACAAATCACCTATTCACCACCCTCTAGGTGATTTAGGTAGATAACTGAATAACTTTCAGGTATCTTTTTTCTTTGGGGTTGTAGTCGGTTGCCATATATCTTTTCTTTGTATCTTTTCTTTTTAGTTGTTATGTATCTTTTGTTTTTATTAAAAAAATTATCAAAATTATGTTTTGCTTCAGTCATGTCTTACAGGTATACCTTGGTGCTGATTTCACCTCTTTAGGGAAGCCTTCTTTTCTTTACTTTACTTATTTTTTTCATTGGGGACAATGAATTGTTTAAGTATGAGGGGATATTTCTTAAGCAAAACATACAGAAAAAATTATAACATTTTTCAAAAAAAAAATTTGTAAAAATTTAATAAAAAATCTTAAAATTTTATTTTTAGTTAGTCTTCACAAAAATACAAGAATTTGAAAAAAAAAGAACAAAAATATTAAAAATATCAAAAAAAATAGAAATCAAAATTAAATTTCTTAGAAATGGATGTTTGGGATATCAACCCATCTTCCCTCCTAGTACCGGTGAGAGCCCTTCACAGTGTATACCTCGAGAAGTCTAAGAAATAACAAAAAATTAGGGTTAATTTTAAAATTAGAGAAATCTTTATTTCTATATTTATTCACATGCGACATTCATAGTATTCAATTTTTACATAGTGTTTAGAAAATTTTGATGCTTTAATTGAATTTTGGAGTAGAACTGTTGGTCATGTTGTGTTTCTAGTTAAGTGCACATGTTAGTAGAATTTACGTAGAATTAAAAATTCAGTATACAATTAGATTTTTATTTTTCTAAATGCATAGAAACAGTTTATTTAACTTTTACTTTGAAACCGGTAAAATCTAAGAATAGTTTAGGAGAGTGTGTTGAAGTTTACTAGAGCGATATTTCACGGATCAAGAAAATGATATTCTTTATCGATGTCTAGAACTTGCCCTCTATCTATTCTCAAGACTTTACATAGGTTAAACTCATTAGCAAAAATATGATTTAGGCACTTCTTTTTGCAAGTTTGAGCCTTTGCACGCGTCCTAAACATTTTATCTTTGCTAAGCCAAATTGAGCCTATACCCTTTCTTTTGTTTTAGCTCCACTAAATACTTTACCAAAACCTAAAATCATCCTAATTACACACCTAAGAACGAACATTAAAATATATATATATATATATATAAACAGTTTATGAGTGATTAGGAGCCATTTTATTTTGGTGGCTAGTTGAAAAAAAAATTTGATTCATTTTTTCCTTCCTCCTCAAAAAAATATATATATAAAAAAGAAAGAAAAAAATGAAAATAAATAGAGGAAGTGGAAAAACCTTCAACATGTTAAGGAGAAGAAACAAAGGGATTTAGGAATTGGGGGAGTTCTTTATTTATTTCTTTTGTGCAAGCTCTCATTAGGTTTTGGTGTGTCTATCCATCTTTTTTATCTTTAATTTTTCCAAACCAAAAAAAACCTAAGCCTATGTTTCAACCTAGTTAAGTCCTAATGATTTATGCTTATAAGTTAGACTAGTGCCGTGGCGAGAGTGTAAAAGTGCAAGACTATGGCCATCGATATTGATGGATTTCTTTGGAGGGTATCTCGATCTTCGATTTGTATAATGTTATCTTATTAAACACGCTACTTTCTCCCTAAATGAGATTTTAAGATTTACCGGGTTTCATTTTCGATGTAAAAATAATAAGTGGAAACACATTTTAGAAACGTAAAAACTAATTTGTATGCTGAGTAGGTTTTTCTACAAAAATAACTACACATATCAGCATAAGACTTCACATTTTACTCCTTAGGTCCAATTTTATTTTCTAGCGTTAAATCTTTTCTACTCCCTATGAAAAGTTGTTTGCTCGGGATGAGCAAACAAGTAAGTATGGGGGTATTTGATAACTCTAATTTTATCTTTATTTTTTATATAGTTTTAAATTAACAATTAACTAGATTATAATTATATTATATTAATTTTGTTACTAATTTTGTTCTTTTTCTTATTTTAGGTCAAAATGTGCTGCAAATAACATTTTGGAGTTTGAAGAACTGATCGGGGACAAAGCTGGTCAAAACTAAAAAAATGCAAACTACACGCCCTTGTCACGAGCGTGACATATAGGTCACGGGCGTGACAGGCAGGCGTGACCCCGACACGAGCTCTAGAGAATATTGGCACGTCAACTTAAAATTACACACCTTAAGGTCACAGGTGTGACCATGATGCCTCGAGCGTGATGACCAGGCGTGACATGAAGATTCTAGGTCTTGGCTCCACGTCAAATTACAGTTACACACCCTGGTCACCGACGTGACATATTGGTCACGGGCGTGACTTCGAGGCATAATATCCAGGCCTACCAAGTTTAATGGATCAGTTTCTGATCTTGATGGTTTTTAACTTACATGCCCGAGGTCACGTGCTTGACCAGGGGCGTGACCCTTCCATCAACGGCCAGACTTACTCCCTCCATTTCTGCTTCCCACCATTTTTAGCAATTGTAAAGACACACCCTAGGTCATGAGCGTGACCTAGGGGCGTCACCCGACCATTAATGTTTTTTGGCGGTTTCGCACCAACGTTCCCAGGACTTGAAGACCACGGTTCCAAACCTTACACGCCCTAGGTCACGGGCGTGACCTAGGGCGTGACCATCCAGCAAACTTCCCTATAAATTCTAGACAACTTCAGATGCTGGGGAGTCGAATTTTGGGCGTAGGAGCTTAATTTTTAGTTGTTTCTATTTCAAGTATGTCTTTCCCCACCTTATTTTGTAACTCCCTAATCATGATGAGTAGCTAAATTTCATTTAGCACTTGATCATGATGAACCTTTGAATAAAATAAACTTTTTATTTTCTTTCAAAAATTCCTTGTTCTTTGTCTTGCTCACCAACGATTTATCTTTGAATTATATTTTGTCGAATTCATATTTCGCGGATATGTTTTCGATCTAAGATCTGTATCCTAAATGACTGAGAGGTTGTGGATACGAGGAGATCACTCAAAGATAAAAAGGAGTTTCATGCACTCCTCGATAATGGACGACAGAAATCTTCTGGATTGGAGTCAAATCTAATAGTGGGGTTCAATGCCTAAAGCAAGCTTAGGGGTTTCGACTGGTCGAGAGGTCTTAATAGATCAACCTAAGGTTAGTCAAAAGCATGAGCTCGAGAGAGATACTTTTGTACTGTAGGAACCTTCATGGTCCAGTGAGTAAATTTAAGAACGCACATTACTTTAATTTTCAAGAAGGTTTATTTTAATCCAAGGGGATTCTAGATTAAGTGTTAGCTTCCCCAACATCAAATTTCTCTTTCTTAGTGTAACGCTTTTGTTTCCGTTATAAATAAAACCCAATTTTTTCGTCCGATAAAATAATAGCTTTCTCTTGTGAGTACAAGTACTCGACAAGCCCCGAGTTGAAATACGACACTTGATTCTATACTCGGAACAATAGGTATACTTGCCTCATCGATTGGAAACACGCGTTAGCGTGGAGAAAATATTCATCACAGCCCTATACCATTCGACTTGGAGTGAGTCAAAGAGTGTATCCGAGGGATCACCATGACTTTGTCGTAGCCATAGGAGAGATTCTTTGGCTTCGGCCCAGAAAGACTAGTTAATGCTCAAAATATATGGACCACCGTTGAGTACAGAGGTGTGACCCTGGTTATGTCCGGTACACCGATAATGTGCCCTGAGTACACGAAGTGTTTGGACGGCAGTGCCAACGTCTATGGTGAATGGTGCTTAAGTTGCGCATTCTGATTGACACTATATATATATGCTAAATGCTTGAAGGCAAGGAGAACTGCCACACTGAGTGAGGGGTGGGGTAGTTATAATTTGGTCAGTTAATGTTGACCGTTTCTTTGTTTGCCACCTTCAGGGTGGAATGCTTTTGTGCAGGTACGGCTGGAGAGCCGAGCGGGAAATAGCGGGCTAAAGCCCATGGTTGTTTTACCGGCCCTCAAAGGCCAATGCGAAGTTGTTTTACTGCTTCATGTGTGGCCGACCTGCGAGTCGAAGTTTGTAAAATATTATTATTTGAGGAAACAATTGTAAGGCCTTATGGCCATAACTATTTGTGTATTTATCTTATCATTCCTAAGTTATGGTAGTGGATATTCCTGTATTTGGGTTCCAAGCAATTAAACTATCATCTGCTAGAATGCACTCTAAGTTAGGATGCACTAATGGATTTTGGTCTCAATGTGTAACTCCACTGACAGTCTGTGGAATATGGAGTGGAGCCCAGGCCGAAGCTTCTGTTATATTCTATGCGGCGGTTAGGGTGTTATAACTCAGGTGGTTACGTCGGTGGTTACCCACATAATAGATACCGTTGATCATGATTAAATGATCATACGGTGGAAAAGGATCGTCATCAACGAGTGAAAACTCTTCGATGATGGGCGATTGCCGGGGAGGAAGAGGAGTTGCGGCCGGTGGAGCGGCCGACTATGGGAGGGCAAGGAGGCCGGGTAGCCTTAGAGCCGGTTATACCTTGTAGCCGAGATACGGGCAGCCGGCCCTAGTGTCATTGGTGTGATTATATTCGCAAGGAGAAAATAAACCGAACTAGCAATCCAACGAGGAAAGTATACCTATCGAAATGCAGCTAGGGGACACAAGTGTCGTATTAAAATCCAGGAACCGTCGAATACTTTTACTCACACAAAAACAATAATCTTATCGAAGATTGTTTTAGGGTTTAAGAGAATGATAAAATGCGATTAAGAAGAGAAGTATTACGCTAAAAAGGGAAAAGCTTGTCGTTAAATAGAGAGCTATTAGAACGATTACAACGAGGGGATTAAGATGATAATAAAGAAGAGCACTCGATCGAGAATCACCTCGGCTAAAGTTGATTAAGAAATGCGATAATAAACCATAACTTAATAAAGGAAAAACCTTGACCGTGGAGGTTCCATAAGCATGAACACGCTTCTCTCGAATCCATGCCTACCTGAGTTTAGGAAGGTCCGACCAAACTCTCGTCCAAATCGGAGACCTAAAGCTCGCTTTATGCTGTGAACCCCACTATTGGATTTACTCCAATCCGGGAGATTTGGACGTCTGCCTCTCTCGAGGGGTGCGTACAACTCTCTTTTCTCTTGAGTGCTCACTTCAAACTATCTGCCTCTCGGCTAGCCAAGAATGAAAGCAAAGGTGGAGAATATATATCAATAATATATCTCCAACCCATGATTTTTCCAAGAGTAAATCAAAAGTTTAAGCCTTACAAAGGAAGGGAGAACTAGAGCATCATAACTTAATCAACTCGAACTTCGGATCATCAAGATCGAGTACAAGGAGGATTAGTTACTCATGGTGAAATGGAGGGAGAGAGAGAAGTAGAAAAGCATTTAGAACATAAATAAATGAGCAACCTTTTATTTATATTGAAAGAGAGCTACAACTTGAAATAGACGATTATAAGTGCTGGAATTGAAAACCTATACTAGCATTAACATTCAGCTACTAAGCAATTATAACAACTAATACAAAAAAAATAAACTAAGCTAGATTAACAAGCTTAAAATGAGGAGGGAGAGAAGAAGCATGGAAAAATACAAGAAAACTAAAGGGCAGAACCTCCCCTCTCAATCCAAAGATGCCTCTGAACCCTTGGAGATGGGCTCAATTTATAGATTTTTTTCGGGTCGGGTGACGCCCCCCTGACATGCCCGGGCAGGGCGTGTACCTAGGGTGTGACATATTCGGTGTGACTTTTTGGGCTAAAATTGAATGCTGGAGGTGACGGGCATTATAGTTGGGTTACACGCCCATATGTCACTCCCGACCAGGGCATGTCCATGGGGCGTGACCATTTCGGTGCGACTTTTTTTGGCTGTAATTTACTGCTGGAGGTGACGGGCATTGTAATTGAAGTACACACCCATATGTCATGCCTGACCAGGGCATGTCAGGGGGCGTGACCATTTCGGTACGACGGTGGAGCGGGAAAAAGAGCATGTTGTGGCGATTCCTTAGAACTTGGGTACACGCCTCTGGAACACGCCCGTGTAGTGGTGATATGGTCATGATCGAGGACATGTACGCTGTTTTTCCAAGAAATGCAGTTTCTGACCTATTGCTTCATTCCTCTAGGTTACACGCCCTAGGTACACGTCCTGGTAAGGTGTGACCTGGGGGCTGTACAACCTCGGGCTCGCAAAGAGCCCTCAAGAAGCAAACAGATCGAGATAGGCAAAGGGGACCAGGAGGGCCCACTCGCAAGCGACGAGATGATGGGCTCTCCAAGGGGCAAAATGCCCCCACCCAGAGGCGAGAGGACCTCCAGAAGCGAGATGACCTCCAAGGGCGAGAGGCGCCGGCGAGACGGGCGGTGGGTCCTTCTCGCCGGCAGGTGCCTTTCCTCTCGCCAGGGGGAGAGAAGGCTCTTTTATTTTTTCCTGTCAAAGCAGGGGTTTTTACTCTTCTACCCCGGGTATTTTTACCCTCTTACCCTTGGTGGACTGCGTATAGCTCCTCAGAACAGCGGAGTTCGGCTGTTGGCAGACCCAGCCAAGGGTACCCCGGTAATTTCAAGCCGGTGCAGTTTTGTTATTGGCAGTTCAGATTCTGAAATCTATAAATAAGCCCATAGGGGTTCTTCAGAAGGGAGACTTTTGAGACTCTTAAGAGGATCCATTTGGCACAGTCTTCTGAGGAACTCCAAGCCCAGCTTTTGGCTTTGGAGGGGAAGCTCTCTGTGACTTTCCGGGTAAGCGGTGGGACCTCCCTACTGCGGCTTTGGGCCAGTTTTCTTTAGTCCTTCACGACCAGTCAGAGGTCGAGCTTGGGCCAAGTAGGTGTCGGCTACGCCCCAATTTTGTGAACGCTTGTCGGAGTCAAATTTTGGCTTCAACAGTTCTGGTGCGGTGAGCGTGGAAGTAGCCGGTTCAAGAAAAGTTTGAGTTTGGTCCTATGACAGGAGGTGAAGGAGAAGGATCTGGTTCTGGAGGTTCCCCCTCCCAGGTAGAAGAGGCGACGAGGAAAATGCTGGAGGACTTCAGGCGAGAGGTCATGCAAACCATAAGCTTGGCCTTCTCGGCAAGGAGTGAGTGGGCGACGCCTCAGGTCCCGATCGAGGTGGTCCCGCTTTTAGGCGAGAACGCCCCTGGTCAGCGCCCGGGAAAGGAGGTCCCCACGGAGGCTGGCGAGAGGTACGTCGCGGCGCGAGAGCTCTTCCCAGGCCAGCGTCCCGGGAAGGAGGTCCCGGCAGAAGACGGCGAGAAGGAGACAGTTGTGCGAGAGCTCTTCCCAGGGCACGGTCTCGCAGATCGGGCCAGCCAGCCGAGGCCGCGAGACGTGCCCTCTCGGCAAGCAGTCGGCGAGAGCCCGTTTAGTGAACTCGTCATCTCGGCTCCGGTGCCAGAGGGGTTCCGGGAGCCCGACATGTCCTACTACTCAGGGAAGGATGATCCTGTACAGCATGTGCAGTGGTTCGAAGATGTGGTTTCGATAAGACAAATGACGGATGCGTTTAAGTGTCGTCTGTTTGCCATCACCTTGAAGGAGAAGGCGCGAGATTGGTTCCATCAGTTACCGGCAAGGTCGATTTATTGTTTCGAGGATCTGCGGAGGGGTTTCTTATTGAGGTTATCAACATCGAAGAAGCGTAAGAAGGAGGCGGAGTGCTTATTCTCGGTAAGGCAGAGCCAGGATGAAACGTTGGGGCACTACGTAGATCGATTTCAGGAGGAGATCCTCTAGGTCCAGGAGGTCCCTGGGTATACGCTGATGCTTGCATTCACCCTGGGACTGAGACCAGGCTTCTTCAGCATGGAGTTGAAAAGGGTGCCCCCCCCCCCTCTCTTTTGAGGAGCTTATGGAGAGGGCGGCGAAGGAGACGGATTTCGAGAGGGCCAATCCGTCATTTGCAAGGAGGTTAGCCAGGTTGGCGGAGGATGACGCAAAGGAACCAGGGGCAGGAAAGCAGAAGGAGCAGAGGGAGCAGAGAGAAGAAAGAAGGAGGGAGGAACCCCGAGGCCAGGGGCACTAGGGACAGAATCACCGGGGGGCCCGAGAGCCGAACAACCGGATAGGTTGGAGGCCTCAGGAGGGTCACCCCCAGGAGTTAGGAGGAGGCTTCCGGGGAAGAGATAACTTCCGGGAGCCAAGGAGGTTCGATCAACCAGCATGGAGACAGGGGGTGAGGGATCGTTTTCAGCATCATCAGGAGGCAATGGGGATCGGACGAGGAAGAGGAGCTCGAGGAGGAGGAAGAAGAGGAAGAGGGGAAGGGAGAAGGGGTGGGGTGGCGTTGCCTTTCTGTGACTTCCATCAGGAGGGAGGTCACGCTACAGCCACGTGCCCAGAATTCTTGGAGATGAGAGAGGCCAGAGGTTTGAGGAGACAGGATCCGCCGGTTAGGATCGAGGAAATGCAGCAAGGGGAGGCGGAAGATAGGTGTGATGACCGGGTGGATGTAGGAACTCGGGGAGGAATCGGGGCCATCCATGGAGGGATTGGGATCGAGGCCACCCGAAAGGGGAGCCTCCAGACCATGTTCCGAAAGTGGGTAGCCTCGACCTCCCAAACCCCGCCCCCGCTAGAAAAAATTACCTTCTCTTCAGAAGATATGCCGGAGTACGAGGACCCATTCTGCGACGCCTTGGTGATCCAGACGGCGGTGGAAAACTTTACGGTCTCCAAGATCCTAGTGGATAACGGGAGCTCCGTAAATGTGATTTTTAAGAAGGCCTTCGATGAGATGCAGGTGGAAGCCAAGAGAGTTTTGGCCTCGGATGCACCATTGTTCGGATTCTCCGGGGAGAGGAAAGAAGTGGAAGGGGGAGTAGGGCTGCACGTGAGGTTGGGGGCATATCACGGAACTGCCGGTTCGTGATTGTAGATGCCCCGAGCAGGTACAGCGCCATCTTTGGGCGACCCCTCATCAGCACCTTTCGCTGCGTCCCCTCCTCATTCCATCAATGTCTCAAGTTTAACAATAGAGGGGTGCAGGTCAGGGTCAGGGGAGATCCAAAAGTGGCGAGGCAGTGTTATGTCACGGCGGTTAACACCATATCTTGGATAGCAGAGGTAGAGGAGTTGGAAAAGGAGATGGCGGCGCAAGAAGAAGCTATCAGGGAAGAAGAGGTGAGCCCAGAGGAAGCAAGAGGAGGAGCCGAAGAGGAAGTCGGGGAGGAGGAGACTGAGAAGCAGAAAGGAGGAGGTGTGCAGGAGGCGCAGGAGGATGTTGAGGTCGAGCAACAACAGGAGAGCCCGGAGGGAGGAATGGAGATTGAGGAGGAGCAGGGGAGAGAAGATGTGCAGGAAGTCAGGAGGAGCGGAGAGTCGGAGCCACGGGAAAGAATGCAGGAGAAAGTGGGAGAAGAAGGGGCAGAGGAGGAAGCCCGAAGGGAGATGGAAATTGAGCAGCAGCAGGACGAGGTGATAGTGGTTGAGGGAGCAGGAGGGGAGGAAGAGATGGAAGAAGAAGCAGGGGACGGGTGGGAGCAGTCGCGGTTGGAGGTGGCCGAGGAAGTAGTAGAGGTGGAGGTCCGCACCAGCTAGGGGCAGGTACGAAGGGTACGGATCAGCGGGGGCTTGAGTCCCGAAGACCAGGAACGGATGCGGGCCTGCATTCAGAGCAACGTCGACGTCTTCGCTTGTAGCGCGGCGGACATGTCGGGCATTGATGCGGACGTGGCCTGCCACCGCCTAAATCTGGACCCTCGGACGCGCCCCATACGCCAGAAAATGAGGGCCATCGCCACCAAGCTGGAGGAGCCCATTCGAGAGGAGGTCAAGAAGCTCCTGGAGGCGGGCTTCATCTCAGAGATCCAGTACCCAGGCTGGATCTCCAATGTTGTAATGGTGAAGAAGGGGGGAGGAAAATGGAGGATGTGTATTGACTTTTCGTTATTAAATAAATCGTGCCCTAAGGATTGCTACCCCCTGCCTCGAATCGACGCGCTGGTTGATTCAGCCGTTGGTTTTTCTGTTATGAGTTTTCTGGATGCTTTTTCAGGTTACCATCAGATCCAGATGCACCCTCCTGACGTCAAGGACGTCTCCTTCATCACAAGGGAAGGGTGTTTTAGTTATAACATGATGCCCTTCGGGTTAAAAAATGCGGGAGCGACGTACCAACGGATGATGGATCGAGTTGTCCAGGGCCAGAGGGGTCAGAACCTAGAGGTCTACGTTAATGATCTCATGGTAAAGATCAAGGGAGTGAACTCGCATCTCCAGGATCTGGAGGAGACGTTCGCCACCCTGAGGAAGTTCAAAATGAGGTTGAACCCCCTAAAATGTGTTTTCGGGGCCAGTCGTGGGAAATTCCTTGGGCACCTTCTGACCCCGGCAGGGGTAGAACCTAATCCTGATAAAGTAAAGGCCATTCTGGAGCTGGAATCACCGCGAAACGCTAAGGAGGTGCAGCGCTTGACAGGAAAACTGGCCGGCCTTAGCAGATTCCTCTCTAGGTCAGGAGAGAAGTGCTCACCTTTCTTTAAAGTGCTACGAGGGAATCAGAGATTTGAATGGACAGCGGAGTGCGAAGAAGCTTTTCAAAAGCTGAAGGAGCAACTCTCCTGGGCACCTCTACTTCAAAGCCCAAAAGAGGGGGAAGATCTAACCTTGTACCTAGGAGTGGGAGCAGAGACGGTGAGCTCCGTCCTATTCAGAGAAGAGGGAAAGAAGCAGCTGCCAATTTATTATGTTAGCAGGATCCTAAGGAAGGCGGAGCTTCGCTACCCTATCCTAGAAAAACTGGCATACGCCTTGGTTGTTTCGGCCAGGAAGCTCTGGCCATATTTCCAGGCCCATTCGATTAGAGTGGTGACGGACCATCCTCTCCGAAAGATTTTTGAAGGAGTAGAGCACTCGGGTAGGCTGGCCAAGTGGTCTGTCGAGTTGAGCGAGTTCAATATTTCGTTCGTACCAAGGCTCTCCATTAAGGCACAGGTGGTGGCCGACTTCTTGGCAGACTACGTCGCGGAGGACGGAGCCGAGGAGCCGCAGTGGCCAGAAGCATGGAAGATAATGGTCGACGGGGCCTCAGGAAAGCACTCCCTTGGAGCAGGGGTGGTACTGACAAGTCCTCAGGGAGTGACCATAAAGCAAGCCGTCGCCTTGCATTTCCCCACAACCAACAACCAAGCAGAGTACGAGGCAGTGATAGCCGGCCTTCGCTTGGCTAAGGAGCTCGAGATCAAGGACGTTGAGGTTTTCATGGACTCATTGGTGGTGGCGTCTCAGATACGTGGAGAGTTCGAGGCCGGGAGCCCACCCTGGTAAAATATTTGTCCAAGGTAAGGACGATCATCGGGGGTTCCGGACGTTCTCCATCCAGCACGTCCCCAGAGAAGAGAACACTGCTGCCGATCGATTGGCTAAGTTCGGACCTTGGGAAGGGGGTGCTCTGACTGATTTATTCCATCCAGCGATCGAAGAAGGGGAGCTAATGGAGGTTGATCGGCGGCCCTCGTGGGTAGATCCTTTCGTTACCTTCTTTCTGACAGGAACCCTCCCTGAGGGGGTCAAGGAGGCAAGAAACTTCCGCCATAAGGCGGCCCACTATCTCATGCATGAATGAGGATTGCACCGGAGGATGCTTTCGGGTCTCCTGGCTCGATGCGTGACGGAAGAGGAGACCAGGCACATTCTGGAGGAGGTGCACTCCGGGGAATGTGGTAGTCATTCCGGAGGAAGGACTTTGGAAGCAAGGGTGGTCCGACAGGGGTACTTCTGGCCCACCCTGAGAAAGGACGCGACAGAATTTGCGAGGAAGTGCCAGAAGTGCCAGCTCTACGCCCCCCTCCAGCTCTTGCCGGCCAAAAGACTCTGAAGCATCACAGCACCATGGCCCTTCGCCATTTGGGGGATGGATCTGGTGGGGCCTTTTCCTCCAGCTAGTGGACAAAGAAGATTCCTCCTGGTCATGATAGATTACTTCTCCAAGTGGCTGGAGGTCAAGGCGCTAGCAAAGGTGACCTCCCAAGTCATCAGGAATTTTGTCTGGGGGGAGATCATCTGCAGGCACGGGCTACCTCAGGCCATCGTCACGGATAACGGCCCCCAGTTTGCTAGCGAAGAGTTCATCAGCTTCTGCACTCAGCTGGGCGTCGACCTCAGGTTTGCCTCCGTCCACCACCCCAGGAGCAACGGTTAGGTGGAGGCGGCAAACAAGATTATCGTTAACCTGCTAAAGAAGAAGGTAGAGAATCTGAGAGGGAATTGGGTGGAGCAGCTCCCCTCGGTCCTATGGGCTCTGATAACAACCCCGAACACGGCCACTGGCGAGACCCCTTTCAAGCTTTCTCGTGGTTGTGAGGCGGTACTACCGGTGGAATTCGAGGTCCGATCCCCACGGGTCGCGGCTGCAGGTGATGGGGATGAGGCGTGGAGGATGGAAAACGAAGAAGGCCTGCGTCTCTCACTAGACCTTACAGAGGAGCTGCAAGACGTAGCAGCCATCAGACAAGAGGAAATCAAGCGTCGAATGGCAAGGCACTTTGACAAGCATATCAGGATAAAACAATTCGCGGAAGGAGACCTGGTACTGAAAAAGGTTGATGCGGCAGGGAGGTCCGCCCCGGTGGGAAAGCTCAATCCAAATTGGGAGGGGCCTTATATTGTAGAAAGAGTGTTGAAAGCAGGGGGATACTACCTCCAAGATGTGGAGGGTAGGACCTTGAACCATTCCTGGAGTGGGGATGACTTAAAACGCTTCTACCCATGAGAAGGGAGAGCAGAAGATATGTACTCAAAGTATAATTAATATAATGTACTTCTCAAATTATTTCTCGTTTATTATTTCTCGTGAAGTCCTAATGACAGGAAGAGGTATCTTCATCGGCACCCCGAGCTCGGCTCGGCCCCAGGTAGACCCGTTGCGCAGGCTCCCATCTAGCTGGCAGGTCCGAAGGCTCGCCTATGGGGGATAGGTTTTGAGTTGAGATCTTCATCGGCACCCCGAGCTCGGCTCGGCCCCAGGTAGACCAGCTGTGCAGGCTCCCATCTAGCTGGCAGGTCCGAAGGCTCGCCTGTGGGGGATAGGTTTTGAGTTGAGATCTTCATTGGCACCCCGAGCTCGGCTCGGCCCCAGGTAGACCCGCTGCGCAGGCTCCCATCTAGCTGGCAGGTCCGAAGGCTCGCCTGTGGGGGATAGGTTTTGAGTTGAGATCTTCATCGGCACCCCGAGCTCGGCTCGGCCCCAGGTAGACCCGCTGCGCAGGCTCCCATCTAGTTGGCAGGTCCGAAGGCTCGCCTGTGGGGGATAGGTTTTGAGTTGAGATCTTCATCGGCACCCCGAGCTCGGCTCGGCCCCAGGTAGACCCGCTGCGCAGGCTCCCATCTAGCTGGCAGGTCTGAAGGCTCGCCTGTGGGGGATAGGTTTTGAGTTGAGATCTTCATCGGCACCCCGAGCTCGGCTCGGCCCCAGGTAGACCCCCTGCGCAGGCTCCCATCTAGCTGGCAAGTCCGAAGGCTCGCCTGTGGGGGATAGGTTTTGAATTGAGATCTTCATCGGCACCCTGAGCTCGGCTCGGCCCCAGGTAGACCCGCTGCGCAGGCTCCCATCTAGCTGGCAGGTCCGAAGGCTCGCCTGTGGGGGATAGGTTTTGAGTTGAGATCTTCATCGGCACCCCGAGCCCGGCTCAGCCCCAGGTAGACCCGCTGCACAGGCTCCCATCTAGCTGGCAGGTCCGAAGGCTCGCCTGTGGGGGATAGGTTTTGAGTTGAGATCTTCGTCGGCACCCCGAGCTCGGCTCGGCCCTAGGTAGACCCGCTGCGCAGGCTCCCATCTAGCTGGCAGGTCCGAAGGCTCGCCTGTGGGGGATAGGTTTTGAGTTGAGATCTTCATCGGCACCCCGAGCTCGGCTCGGCCCCAGGTAGACCCGCTGTGCAGGCTCCCATCTAGCTGGCAGGTCCGAAGGCTCGCCTGTGGGGGATAAGTTTTGAGTTGAGATCTTCATCGGCACCCCAAGCTCGGCTCGGCCCCAGGTAGACCCACTGCGCAGGCTCCCATCTAGCTGGCAGGTCCGAAGGCTCGCCTGTGGGGGATAGGTTTTGAGTTGAGATCTTCATCGGCACCCCGAGCTCGGCTCAGCCCTAGGTAGACCCGCTGCGCAGGCTCCCATCTAGCTGGCAGGTCCGAAGGCTCGCCTGTGGGGGATAGGTTTTGAGTTGAGATCTTCATCGGCACCCCGAGCTCGTCTCGGCCCCAGGTAGACCCGCTGCGCAGGCTCCCATCTAGCTGGCAGGTCTGAAGGCTCGCCTGTGGGGGATAGGGTTGGGTCAAGCAATCTCCATCAACATCAAACTGACAAGACAGAATTCATTTTGGTAGAATAGGGTGAAAAGTCGTCTTCAATCCCGTCTGCAAGAGGAGGCGAGACGGAGAGTTGCTTTGGCTGCTCCTCAATAGGAGAGTTGGCCCGAGAATCTGCGCAAGGGGTGCAGAGGCAAGGTGGAAGAGGCACTCGCAGGAGAGAGTGAGAGTAGCGAAGGGGATTTGATGAATTGTAAATATACCTATTTTTATGTACATTAATTTAGTTGTTTTCATTTATTTTTGTCGTTTTTACTTATTTTTATTCAATAAATTGCTCCTATTTTTGTAAATATTATACTAACTTATTTTATTTTATTTTTCAGGAAAAAATGAAAATCTGCCAAAAATTAACCTGTCACGCCCGTGACATGTTGGTCACGCCCGTGACCAGGGCGTGACACGTCAAATTCCAGTAAATCTGCGATTTTCGAGGAGCAAAGCGTCGACACGCCCGTGTCACCCGAGTCACGCCCGTGACCAATGCCCGTGACACTCAAGATCGACGAAATCGCGCTCAACTATCGTCGACCCAGCTGACACGCCCGTCGACACGCCCGTGTCACCCGACACGGGGCGTGACCCAAGCCCGTGTTCACTCAACTCGACACTTTCAGCTCGACGATCGTCGAGTGTCGACACCCGCCTGTCACGCCCAGAGTCACGCCCGTGACCTGGGGCGTGACCTTTCCAGCTAGCCCGACAAGACCCGCGCGGCGACTTTTTGGCGCACCGCGCCCAGATCCACCTGCCTGTCACGCCCCCTGTCACGCCCGTGACCAAGGGCGTGACCACTGCGAGACCGCCACGTGTCCAGCCAAAGTCAACTTTCCCGTCAAATCGCCGGCCGCCTTCTCAAATAGTACTGTCACGCCCCATGTCACGCCCGTGACCAAGGGCGTGACCCATGAAAATTTTTTCTATAAATTCAGAGGTTCTGCTCTGAATTTCTGTTCCCCTTTTGGGCACCATTTTGTAAGGGGAGGTGCTGCGTAGATGGATTTCCAACCTATGGAATGGGGTTTTCTCTTTCTCTCTCTCTTTTATTTTTGTACTAGTCTTGTAATAGTTTGTTTTTGCCATAATAAAAATGCAGTTTTCTTTCTCATTTCTATATTTTGGACTTCATCTATGCGCCACCCTTGCAATCTTATTTATTTTCTTGTTTTTAACTTTGTTTTTTTTTTCGTTCTTTTCTGAGAGTGTGTGCGTGTATGAGTTTAAATTAGTTTTATTGCTTTCATAATCTTCATAGTTTAGCTTTTCCGTTCATATAATGTTCATCCTTATGAGTTTATAAAAACGTTTTAAAAGTGATTTTTTTCCTTTTCGCTAGTTTTGTTCGTTTTTATCCGTAAAACTTTTTACTCCTTTTAACTTTATTATCACTTTTCTAGCATTTTTATAAAATTATAAGAATGAAAATATAGTCGTTATAATTTTTCGCGCACTTTGATTTTTCGTTTAAACTTTTCCTTATTTAATTTTTTCGTTCCCTTTTTATGCATTTCTACCGCATTCTAGCGGTAGAAATGCATTCGTTTTTATTTTTCGAGCACTTGCATTTTCTTCTTTTATTTGCAAAACTTTCTTCCCGTTTAATTTTTATTTCATCTTTTTATGCATTTCTACCGCATTCTAGCGGTAGAAATGCAGTTGTTATAATTTTTCGGTAACTTAGCTTTTTGCAATTTCTTGTGTGTGCGCATTTATTTCCGCCTACTCATTAAGAGTTAAATGGCGCTTTGCTTTATTTCAATTCTGTCGAGTGTGTGCGTGTGTTTTATTTTCTTGTAGAGTGCGTGTGTTTTCATTTATGTCGAGAGAGAGTGTGCGTGCGTTGCATTTATTTTGTCCTACTCGGTTGAGTAGGACCCGTATTTATTTTCTCCTACTCATTTGAATAGGACTTGCGTGTGTGCGTTTTACTGCTTTCATTTCTCCCGCCCACGCATTTGCGCCGGGACTCGCAATTTACTGCTTTCTTCAGTCCTACTCGTTTGGGTAGGACTTGCAATTTTCAGCTTTCCTTTACTGCTTTCCTTTACTGCTTTCATTTTCAGCTTTCTTTCCTGTTTTATTTATTGCTTTCCTCGCAAGCCGTCCCCATTCCGATGAGTGGCTAACAGTTCTTAGCCCTCGCCATCGAAGAGCATTGGGACAGATAAAATAGCTTAAAATAACTAAAGGTCTAATCTTTCTAATTAATTAATAGCACTTAAGGTTTGCCCGGGGTTAACGACGCGTAGGACCACATATCGATGTGTGGGCCCTATTTCCGTAGTCCATATGCTAGCTAGCCGAGAGGCCGTGCATATGGACCGATCACCCCTTGGCAAAGAGAGTTCCGCACTAACCCTCGAGAGAGGAGGCGCGCCAACTCTACCGGATTGGGTTCCCCACCCAATAGCGGGGTTCTTAGCGTAATGCGGGCATTAAGAGGAATCCTTCGTCGGACTAACGTTCGGTCGAATAGTCTTAGCGTTCAGGTGAGCGATAGCCCTATAGCTAGGTGAGCTCATTTTAGTGGAACCTCCACGGCCAAGTCTCCGCCTTAATTAATTAGAAATTTAGGAGCTCTTTTTATTTAAAGTCTATTTTAGTTCAATTGTTTTTTCGGTGCCATCGAGCTAAGCTCTTCATCGGCACCACCTTCATGCTTTCTTTTTATTGCTTTCATTTTCTTTCCGCCATTTTCTGTATTTTTATATAAAATATCCCGACAAGATAATTATCGGTAAAATAATAGTCCCCTCCAGGGAAGAGTAGAAATAATCGAACCGGACCCGAGAACAATACGACCTCGATATTCCACCCGGAATATCCTGTACTACTCACGATAGGTGCACTTGCCTCCTTTCGTTAAAACTCGATTTCTAAACCCTTTTTATATCCAAAATAAACAAAATAAATACGCGCGACCCGTTTTCCTAAATAAATTCACTTCCGCCTTTTTTCTCAAATAAAACCGCCGGGTCGCCGCGTGACCGCAAATAATTTTGGAGTTTTAACCATCAAGTTTTTGGCGCCGTTGCCGGGGAATTTTAGGTTCGTTATTTTAAACCCTGGAAATCTATTAATTTTACCTATATTTATATATATATATATATATAAATATGGCCAATATAATAATAATAATAATAAAACTAATATATATATATATTTACAAATTTATAAAACCAAAAAAAAATTGAAAAACTCAAACAAAAAAATTTTGAAAAACCTTAAAAAATTAAAAATTTGAAAAAACTATAAAACTAAAAAAAAAAAACTAAATAAAAAACAACTAAAACCCAAAAAAAATGAAAAAAACAAAAAAACTTAACAAAAAATAATATTTTTATTTTCATTCTTGTTTTTGAAAAGAAAAACAAAAAAAAAAAAAAAAAAAACACAAAAAAAAACACAAAAAAACAAAAAAACAAAAAAAAAAAATAATAATAATAAAAAAATATAATAATAAAAAAATGAAAAACTTTAAAAAAAATATATATATTTAATTTAACTTCTTATATTTTATTTTATTTTGATTCGGCGCGCTTTTCACTCTTATGCGCGCTAGGGGATCACATCTTTATCACGTAGTGGTCGCTAAGGCCTTAGCTACCTCCGACTCCCCCACGCACATCGCCCCCCTACCGCCCGCGATCTTTAGGCCGAGTTTATCTTTTTTATTTTTTCTGTTATCTTTTTTCTTTTCCTTCTAAATAATGCAGGGTTTCGACCTGCGCCTTCCCGGACTCGTCTAAGGGAAGCTCCTTCCCTCCCTTTTTCTTTTTGTACTTATTTGTATATTATCTGTTCCGCATATTTAGATTGCAACATTGGGGACAATGTTGGGTTTAAGTATGGGGGTGTTTTCCTATTCTGCACTTTTTATATTCAGTACTTAACAAAAAAAATAATACAAAAAAAAAATGCAAAAATCAAAAAAATTTCAAAAAATTTTAATTAAAAGAAAAACAAAAACAAAAATAAAAAATAAAAAAAAAAACTTCAAAACAAACAAAAAAAAATTCTCTCTTCCCCCCTCATCTTCTTTTTTGTAAAAACTTGCGTCTTGCCTGCCCGCGACGGTCGACTCATCGAACCAACCATTCAAATAAGAGTCTGTTCGCGGGGCCGCAGTCGAGTTTTTACTTTGCCCTTTTTTGTAAAAAATCTCTCTTCCCCCCCTATCTTCTTTGTAAATAACTCTTCTTTCTCTCCTCATTCTTGTAAATTACTTATCTACAAAAACTAAAAATAAAAAAAAAAATTAGAAAAACCCAAAAACCCCAAAAAAATAAAAAATCTAAAAATCCTAAAAAGATAATAATTAAAACACAAAAAAAATATAAAAACTCTAAAAATTCCAAAAAAAAAATGTTTTGTTAAAATTATGTAACAAAATAATTCGAATATATCATATCTTAACTCTTTTTGCTTTCCAAAAATCTAGTTTCGAGTTAATTTATATGCGAATTTTAGTTATTCTTTGCTTACTATTCGTTTATTAATTAAAGTTCGATAGATTTAAGTGTCTGGGGTTAAGATTTAAAGAATTTTTTATGTCTTTTCCTTATAATAGGGAACTTGTTTTTCACCACCACTTCTAATTTTATAAATAGAAGCTCGTTTTTTATGTTAGAAAATAACATCCATGGATTTCAATTATTTCAACTTCATGCTTTTAGAAACATTGGAACGTTCATTTTAAAAAGGTTGCTCTCAAAACTTTTTAATTAAAAGCTAGTTTTATTTTTGAAAAACTAAACCCATTTCCATTTTTTTTCGTGTCTTAATTGACATGATTCCCCCCTTAAAAGATCCTATGTCAATGGGAATAAGATTTCGTTCCGTAAACATAGGCACCCAATAATTTAAAAAGATTATATATGGAGTAAGAGGATAAAATTCATTACTCCTACAAATATACATTGGGTTAATTTTATCCTTATGAAGAAAGAAAAAATTTTATGTGTTAGGAAAATAAGATTTCGTTTTCCTAACTATCCAAAAAGAAAAAAATTGGAGGTTCGAGAAAAAATTGCCTCGCCTCAATATCCAAGCCTTCTTCATAATCCACCAAACCACTTAGCCTATTTCAATGATTCTAGACTTAATTTAAAATTTTTTGAGAGCATAATTTTTAAATTGCATTATTTCCTTTAAACTTCTTTTAAGCTAAAGTTTTTTTTATAAATCCAATCCATCTTTGTTAAACTAACAAAAATAAATTTTTGCTTTCTATTTTATTTTTTCTAGAAGTCTTTTTGAAACTCTTCCTCTATTCATAACATTTCATAAATTAGGATTTAATTCTTTAACCCCGGATGTTTATTTTGATCTTCCTTTTAATTAATTCAAGCGGTAGCTAAACTTAGGATTTCTTTTATTCCTTATAAGTTCATCTCCAACTTTTGCTCTGGAATAGCAAAAGCTTAAGTATGGGGGTATTTGATGAATTGTAAATATACCTATTTTTATGTACATTAATTTAGTTGTTTTCATTTATTTTTGTCGTTTTTACTTATTTTTATTCAATAAATTGCTCCTATTTTTGTAAATATTATACTAACTTATTTTATTTTATTTTTCAGGAAAAAATGAAAATCTGCCAAAAATTAACCTGTCACGCCCGTGACATGTTGGTCACGCCCGTGACCAGGGCGTGACACGTCAAATTCCAGTAAATCTGCGATTTTCGAGGAGCAAAGCGTCGACACGCCCGTGTCACCCGAGTCACGCCCGTGACCAATGCCCGTGACACTCAAGATCGACGAAATCGCGCTCAACTATCGTCGACCCAGCTGACACGCCCGTCGACACGCCCGTGTCACCCGACACGGGGCGTGACCCAAGCCCGTGTTCACTCAACTCGACACTTTCAGCTCGACGATCGTCGAGTGTCGACACCCGCGCTGTCACGCCCAGAGTCACGCCCGTGACCTGGGGCGTGACCTTTCCAGCTAGCCCGACAAGACCCGCGCGGCGACTTTTTGGCGCACCGCGCCCAGATCCACCTGCCTGTCACGCCCCCTGTCACGCCCGTGACCAAGGGCGTGACCACTGCGAGACCGCCACGTGTCCAGCCAAAGTCAACTTTCCCGTCAAATCGCCGGCCGCCTTCTCAAATAGTACTGTCACGCCCCATGTCACGCCCGTGACCAAGGGCGTGACCCATGAAAATTTTTTCTATAAATTCAGAGGTTCTGCTCTGAATTTCTGTTCCCCTTTTGGGCACCATTTTGTAAGGGGAGGTGCTGCGTAGATGGATTTCCAACCTATGGAATGGGGTTTTCTCTTTCTCTCTCTCTTTTATTTTTGTACTAGTCTTGTAATAGTTTGTTTTTGCCATAATAAAAATGCAGTTTTCTTTCTCATTTCTATATTTTGGACTTCATCTATGCGCCACCCTTTGCAATCTTATTTATTTTCTTGTTTTTAACTTTGTTTTTTTTTTTTTCGTTCTTTTCTGAGAGTGTGTGCGTGTATGAGTTTAAATTAGTTTTATTGCTTTCATAATCTTCATAGTTTAGCTTTTCCGTTCATATAATGTTCATCCTTATGAGTTTATAAAAACGTTTTAAAAGTGATTTTTTTCCTTTTCGCTAGTTTTGTTCGTTTTTATCCGTAAAACTTTTTACTCCTTTTAACTTTATTATCACTTTTCTAGCATTTTTATAAAATTATAAGAATGAAAATATAGTCGTTATAATTTTTCGCGCACTTTGATTTTTCGTTTAAACTTTTCCTTATTTAATTTTTTCGTTCCCTTTTTATGCATTTCTACCGCATTCTAGCGGTAGAAATGCATTCGTTTTTATTTTTCGAGCACTTGCATTTTCTTCTTTTATTTGCAAAACTTTCTTCCCGTTTAATTTTTATTCATCTTTTTATGCATTTCTACCGCATTCTAGCGGTAGAAATGCAGTTGTTATAATTTTTTTCGGTAACTTAGCTTTTTGCAATTTCTTGTGTGTGCGCATTTATTTCCGCCTACTCATTAAGAGTTAAATGGCGCTTTGCTTTATTTCAATTCTGTCGAGTGTGTGCGTGTGTTTTATTTTCTTGTAGAGTGCGTGTGTTTTTCATTTATGTCGAGAGAGAGTGTGCGTGCGTTGCATTTATTTTGTCCTACTCGGTTGAGTAGGACCCGTATTTATTTTCTCCTACTCATTTGAATAGGACTTGCGTGTGTGCGTTTTACTGCTTTCATTTCTCCCGCCCACGCATTTGCGCCGGGACTCGCAATTTACTGCTTTCTTCAGTCCTACTCGTTTGGGTAGGACTTGCAATTTTCAGCTTTCCTTTACTGCTTTCCTTTACTGCTTTCATTTTCAGCTTTCTTTCCTGTTTTATTTATTGCTTTCCTCGCAAGCCGTCCCCATTCCGATGAGTGGCTAACAGTTCTTAGCCCTCGCCATCGAAGAGCATTGGGACAGATAAAATAGCTTAAAATAACTAAAGGTCTAATCTTTCTAATTAATTAATAGCACTTAAGGTTTGCCCGGGGTTAACGACGCGTAGGACCACATATCGATGTGTGGGCCCTATTTCCGTAGTCCATATGCTAGCTAGCCGAGAGGCCGTGCATATGGACCGATCACCCCTTGGCAAAGAGAGTTCCGCACTAACCCTCGAGAGAGGAGGCGCGCCAACTCTACCGGATTGGGTTCCCCACCCAATAGCGGGGTTCTTAGCGTAATGCGGGCGTTAAGAGGAATCCTTCGTCGGACTAACGTTCGGTCGAATAGTCTTAGCGTTCAGGTGAGCGATAGCCCTATAGCTAGGTGAGCTCATTTTAGTGGAACCTCCACGGCCAAGTCTCCGCCTTAATTAATTAGAAATTTAGGAGCTCTTTTTATTTAAAGTCTATTTTAGTTCAATTGTTTTTTCGGTGCCATCGAGCTAAGCTCTTCATCGGCACCACCTTCATGCTTTCTTTTTATTGCTTTCATTTTCTTTCCGCCATTTTCTGTATTTTTATATAAAATATCCCGACAAGATAATTATCGGTAAAATAATAGTCCCCTCCAGGGAAGAGTAGAAATAATCGAACCGGACCCGAGAACAATACGACCTCGATATTCCACCCGGAATATCCTGTACTACTCACGATAGGTGCACTTGCCTCCTTTCGTTAAAACTCGATTTCTAAACCCTTTTTATATCCAAAATAAACAAAATAAATACGCGCGACCCGTTTTCCTAAATAAATTCACTTCCGCCTTTTTTCTCAAATAAAACCGCCGGGTCGCCGCGTGACCGCAAATAATTTTGGAGTTTTAACCATCAGGATTCAAAAGGGCAAGGGAAGGTCCCTTACCAGGGCGGCGAGAGGTATTGGAGGCCGGGGAGGGGTCGTCCCTCCTCTCGCTGGGAGTAGTTGGAGGAGTAGATGAGGGCAGTGAATCAAGCTCCTCGCAACGGACAGCAGAACCATCTTGCGGACTCTTCGGGGACGGCGGAACCACAAGAGCCCCCTGAAAAAGCATTAGTCAACAAAAGAGCACCCGGTCGCGAAAATAACAGTGGTAATAGCGAGTACCCACCTCTTTTTCCGTGGAGGGCGCATAGGGAGTGGGGACAGGTTTCAAAGAGACGCGAGACGAATCTACTGCTACAGGTGAAGGGCCCCCAGCCTTCGTCTTTTTCGAGCGAGACGACGGGGCGAGGGGACGAACCAGAGAAGAGGTAAAAGCAGCCACGTTGGCCTTATGTTGCTCTCGCACCAGTGCGAGACGTTCGCGAAAACTTTGACTGTGCGTCATTCTGTAAAACTCGAGAACAGGGAAGAAGAAGAATATGCAGAGCGGGGCATCAGGAGTGCAGGGCAGGAGTCATATATTTATAGGCCCCGGTGGGGGCCTCAGAAGATTCCTCATAAATACATTTTTTAATGCACATTGAATAACGAGCCTCGGTTGAACATTCTTTTTGAGCTTAGAGTAATCTCAAAAAAAGCGGGGATTGTGTACAACCTCGGGCTCGCAAAGAGCCCTCAAGAAGCAAACAGATCGAGATAGGCAAAGGGGACCAGGAGGGCCCACTCGCAAGCGGCGAGATGATGGGCTCTCCAAGGGGCAAAATGCCCCCACCCAGAGGCGAGAGGACCTCCAGAAGCGAGATGACCTCCAAGGGAGAGAGGCGTCGGCGTGACGGGCGGTGGGTCCTTCTCGCCGGCAGGTGCCTTTCCTCTCGCCAGGGGGAGAGAAGGCTCTTTTATTTTTCCCTGTCAAAGCAGGGGTTTTTACTCTTCTACCCCGGGTATTTTTACCCTCTTACCCTTGGTGGACTGCGTATAGCTCCTGAAAGTGCAACTAGATCTGATATACTCTAGAGGGGGTGAATAGAGTATATGGTGTTTTAGTACTTTTAAAAACTTTTACAACAATTGTTGTAATAAGTGTGAGCAGGGAAGCAAATATAAATCTAATCACAGAACTAAGCTATGAAAAAACTAAGCATAGACAAATCAAGGCCAGAAACAAAAAGTAAACAAGCAGAGCCAGAGGACACAAGGAAATATAGTGGTTCCCCAAACTTGGGTACATCCACTCTTCTACCACCCTAGGTAGGAATCCACTGCATGATGAGTTGATCAGGTGTCCTGGGCACCAATGAGCTTTTGATAAGGTCCTCAAAAACCAAAGCAGATTTTTTGATCAGGTGTCTTGCCACCAATGAGCTTTTGACAAGGTGCTCAAAAACCAGATTCAAACTTTTGAAGGGAGTTTGAGAAACCCTTTACAAACTGGGGGTGAGAGAGTGATGACAGTCTTCTCTTTCTCAAACAACTGAGAAGACTATGTGGATTGATGTCAAAGCTCCCCCTGAATCCTTGAAATCTTCAGGAAGAAAAGCTTTGCTGAGGGTGATAGGCCTTCAAAGGTAGAACTCCAGCAATAGATGGTTTCAGCAATGGCTGAAATGTTGAGTGTCTGGAGTCTTAAAATGATGTTGGCCTTGAACACTTTGAAAGATGAAGAGATTTTGAAAGCTTGATCTCTTTGGTGAGTGTTCTTCAGAATTCTTTTTGACAGAAGATTTTGAAAGAGTCTCTGTACTCTGTACTGTGTGTTCTCTTCTTGTTAATCTCTGTTGATTCAAAAACATTCTGTCTTTTATTCTCTGTTCTAGAATAGAATATCATTCTCTGTCAAAGATAGTCGTTGGTCTGCATTGATTGCATCCTTAATTGCAAAAACTCTTCTGGAGGAAAGTCCACAGAATTATTCCTTGAAAAATCCCTTGAAACTTGGTCCAGAATTGAATGTAAACGGCTAGCAAATCTCTGAATTAATTGCAGAATAACTCCTGACTGATTTGAATTTGAATTCTGGAAGTAATCTGAAATCGTCGAACTGAGCTCTGCTATCGTCGAGCTGAGCTCAGCGATCTGGAAAACTTAAGCAGCAAAATAATCGTCGATCTGAGCTCAAAGATCGTCGAACTGAGCTCAGAGATAAAGATCCAATGCAGAGTCAAAATCGTCGAACTGAGCTCACCGATCGTCGAATGGAGTTCGACGATATTATGAAGTTGAGCTCAGCGATCGTCGAATGGAGTTCGACGATCTGTCGAAATTGAGCTAGACGATCGTCGATCGGAGTTCGACGAATCGTCGTGCTGAGCTCGACAATCAGACTTGGTCTCCAGACAGAAAAACTTGGTCTCCAGGGCAGCTTCCAATCCTAGACTTCTAACCCTTAGACTCAATTCTAATTGACCTATTAAGCTATATAGAAGGTCAAATAAAGGTTCATAGAGACATAGTGATCCTGACCCAAATTAGTAATAGGGTGTTCCAACAATCTCCCCCTATTTGGGTTAGGATTACTATTTACAGACTTTGGAAAAATTTAAATAACAACATACAATCAGAAAAGCATAAAAACAACAGCTAGACATTGCAGAAACATCACAGATATATATATATATATATGTATATGGCATCCAGATAGCAGTCAGAAAATCCAAAGATTGTCACCTTACAAAGTCACTTCTTCTCTTTGCCTTTAACCATCTTGATGTCTCTGTTAGGGTTTAGGGCTTCCTTGTTGGACCTGGTGTCATCTGCTGCACCCAAGTAAGTTTGCTTTGAAGATCTGGGGACCACAGCAGCAGGATGCAATTCCATATATCTGTCTGCATCAAAGAATCTACTGGAGGCATATTTCTCTAGTTCCTTTTGTCTTTGCTCTGACATTGTAGAAATATTTGAAGAATCTAAGCCTTGCTCTCTGGCCTTCTTGATCTCATCTAGTGCAGCCAGTTCCTTCATCCTAGCAGTCCAAGCAGCTGGATTCTTTTCAGGGTCCTCAAATGGTACAGGTGTCTCATACCTGTTGGAAGAATTGTCTTGAGGAGGCCTGGCAGACACTGTCTCTTTGAGCTTGTAGGGGAAGGGACCAGAAGTAGTATCAGCAGGACTATGTCCTCCCCTGGAGTATGGGTGCAGCCTGGAATACCCTTTAGAATAAACCTGAAAATCTCTTTGATTACCCCTGTATCCTCCTCTCCTAGAATAAGAACCCCTAGACTGGCTTTCCCTTTGGTAGGATCTGGCATGGGGTTGATAGGGAGTCTGGCTTCTAGCTGGGGCTTGACTTGCAGAGCTGCCACCTGCACCTGCATCAGGAGGAGGTGGTGGAGGAGGATGAGGGTGCTGGAACTGGGAGGAGCCCTTCTCATACTTTCTCTTCTTCTTCATGGCCTTGAGCTGATTTTTAGAATATTGCATCCAATGTTCTGTAATTTGGCAGTTATGCAGAATATAATAAGGAATATCATTATTATCCTTGACTTTTGCAGGATGAACCCTTTTCATAGCCTTGCTCCTAGCTTTCCTTTTCCTTGCAATAGTAGCAGCTGAATCATCAGAGTCTGTTTTGAATTCATCAGTCTCAGAACTCTGGTCATCATATATAGCATCAATTTTCTTCATCAAATCTTTCTTCAGTTGAATAGCAGCAGATGAGGCAGAAGTAGAAGTAGCAGCAGCAGGGACAGCAGCAGATGGAGCAACAGATGCAGAGGGTGCAACAGGAGAAAATACAGCAGATGCAACAGATACTGGAGTAGTGACAGCAGAAGTAACAGCAGTAACATCATCAGAATCTGTAGCAGGCTCAAAGACAGTGGCCTCTGACATCAGAAGATCCTTGGAAATTGGCTCATCAGAAGCAATTAGGATTTCAGCAGCAGTGTGACCAATCTCAGTAGTATCAACAATTTCAGAAGCAGAGTCAGTGTTTTCTTTAACAGCAGCAGCAGCAGCAACAACAACATCTTCAGAAGCAGCAAACACTGATTGTACAAATGCAGAGAAAATGCTAGGGTCACAGCAAGAGACAGGCACCAGTGCCTTGGACAAATCTTCTGGGGGCTGGACAGCATTAACCTCTGGGAGATAGCTGAAGAATGCAGGATCAAAGGCAGAAAGCAAAGACCTTAGGTCTATTGCAAGAACTGCAGTAGGAGCCTGACATTCTGGAGGCACAGCAACAGTAGCAGAAGGGGCAGCAGACAGAGAAACATCAGCAGCAGCAATATCTTCAGTAGCAGGAGCAGAAACAGCAGCAGCAACAACATGAAGGCATGCTTCATAGGGCATCTCCCCCTGCCTAGATGCAGATACATCTGTATCAAGGCAAACTGCTGGTGGTGCTTCCTGAGGAAGGAGGGAGGAAAGCCTGGCAGAGAGGGCTGCCACTGACAAGTGTAGAGGAGCCAATGAGGTCTCCAAGAGTAGAGAAAGCCTGGGGGCAATTAGCTCATACAACTTGTCAGCTAGGGCTGAGAGGTCTACTAGCTCAATAATAGGAGTAGAGGTAGATGGAATGGGGATAGCTGAGGATGCTGAAAGTGGAGGGCTGGAGAGTGGAATGGATGGCTCAGGTATTGGGATAGTGGAAATGGAGGACAAGGGGATGGATATGGATGGGGTGAAAGTGGTTTGGTCAATGATATGGTGGAGGAGATCTTGGAATGAAGTTGAGGTGGAAGGTAAATCTGGAGGAGAGGATGGGGAATCATCCATATAGGAATCATCCAGAAGAGTGAAGGATGGAATGGATGGAGAAGAGGTGATATCTGGTGGAGGGTATGAGAACAGTGGTTGAAAGTGGTCTGCTGGTGGAGGTAGAATGGGCTCTGGAGATGGAATTGTTGTTGGAGATGGGCTAGAGATGGTAATGGTGGATGGAGCTGGAATGGTGGATGGAAGAGGTAGGGTTGGAATTGGAGGAGAAGAGGAGGCAGCAACAGCAGCAGCCAGGTCCTCTGCAGGAGCAGTGACCTGTGGGAGAGTGACTCTTGGAGTCCTGGTGCCTGAAGGAGCACTTGAGGAGGGCCTGCTAGGCTTGCTTATTTGCCTGTCCCACTTGCCAAAGAGGGCACATGTAAGTCTCTTGGAGGCATTAATGTTAACTCCAGAGGAGACCAGCAAGGCAGGGCACCTATTTTGCAGGAAGACTCCAAGAATCCTTCCAAAGTTAACAAAGCTTTTGTTGATCTTCTTCTTGATGAGGTCAAAGAACACCTCTCCCTAGTTCAAACTTCTCTTATCCACCAGAGCTCCCATGAGGCAGAGCTGGTATCTGGATATGGTATCATGTGCAGAGTGCTTTGCCAGCAGCACTTTTCCTACCACATCTGCTAGGAATCTGTACTCAACAGACAAGTTCCTCTTGAATAACTTGCTAGGGTTTCCCTCTGGATGACCCATCCTGGCAAGCATGTCAGAAAACTCCTCTCCAGATAACTCAGCAGTATCATCTCCATTCCTTAGTCCAAAAACCTCTGTTAAAATGGTGGGGGTCAGAGGTACCTGAGTTCCAGCAATGGACCCAACTATTGTGGAGTTGTCTTGATTATGAGCAGTGTAAACCCATTCCTTGATTTCATCTGAGGCCAGCTTTATCCTGGTGGTCATGAGGGCAGACAGATTCTGATCCTTGAATAAATACAGTATATCTTGGAAGATTTGATCAGTGGTGTTGAAAGATTCCATATCAATGTCGAATCCAGCATCGAACTTCATTGCGGCTAGAACTGCAACGGACACAGCCATTGTACCTGCAAAAATTCAACAAACAAAATGACCAAGCGTAGAACTGTTTGGAGGGAAAGAAAATCCTTGCAGAGAAATCGAAAGCGCAAGAGAGAACGACGGCGAAAAATGAGTTTTATATTAGGGTTCGATGCAGAATTGGAAAGATCGTTGAACTCAGTTCGACGATCGAGGCTTCTAAAGGAATCTGAAGAGACTCCAACATCGTCGATCTCCGTTCGACGATCTTGGAAAGCGTCGAGCTCCGTTCGACGATCGTGTAGGGAACAAAATCGTCGAGCGCCGTTCGACGATCGTTGACCGGAAGAGATAGTTTATACTATCTGAGAGGCGCTGAACTCAGTTTGACGATTCTGGAAATCGCCGATCTCCGTTCGACGATCTTTGGGGAAATCGTCGAGCGCAGTTCAGAAATCAGAAAATTCTAGACACTAAGAAAAATCAGAATTTTTGCCTAGTCTTGGTCCATTTTTAGCTTTCAAAATCTTGGAGATTATTTAAGGCTTCCTCCATCTAACATTCCTAACTGATTTAGGAAGAAAGTGTGTTTCTTTTCATCCAAAGGCTTGGTGAAAATATCTTCCCTTTGTAAATCAGTTGGGATATATTGTAATTCAATTTTATTCTTTTCAACATTGTCCCTTAAGAAGTGATGCCTAATCTCTATGTGTTTTGTCCTACTATGGAGGACTGGATTTTGAGCTATGGAGATAGCACTTGTATTGTCACAAAAGATTTTAGACTTCTCTAAGTTGTAACCATAGTCTAGGAGTTGGTTTTGGATCCACAATATTTGTGAACAACAACTGCCTGCAGCCATATATTCAGCTTCAGCAGTTGAAGTTGACACAGATGTTTGTTTCTTACAAAACCAAGAGACAAGTCTATCACCAAGGAACTGACAAGTTCCACTGGTGCTTTTCCTGTCAATTCTGCATCCAGCATAATCAGCATCTGAGAATCCAGTTAAATCAAATGCTGAATCTTTTGGATACCAGAGACCTAGATTTGGACAACTCTTAACATACCTGAGAATCATCTTTACTAAAGTGAGGTGTGACTCTCTAGGGCTTACTTGGAACCTAGCACATATACATGTAGCAAACATTATATCTGGTCTACTAGCTGTAAGATACAGTAAAGAGCCAATCATTGCTCTATATGTGGTCTGATCAACAGGTTTCCCATGTTCATCAGCATCCAATACAGCATTGGTAGGCATGGGTGTTTTCATGCAAGATGCCTCAGACATACCAAATTTCTTAACCAATTCATTAGCATATTTGGTTTGAGAAATAAAGATGCCTTCAGCATGTTGTTTGACTTGCAATCCTAGGAAAAAGGATAGCTCACCCATGCTACTCATCTCAAATTTAGAATGCATCAGGTTAGAAAACCTTCTGCACAATTTTGAGTCAGTAGAACCAAAAATGATATCGTCTACATAAATTTGCACTAGTAGGGTATGGGACTTATGGGTTCTAATAAAAAGAGTTTGGTCTACTCTACCCCTTATAAAACCATTTTCCAAGAGAAAGCATGCTAAGGTCTCATACCATGCTCTAGGAGCTTGCTTGAGACCATATAATGCTTTATTTAATCTAAAAACATAATCAGGATAAGTTGGAGAGATAAAACCTGGAGGTTGTCTGACATAGACTTCCTCTTTGATGTCTCCATTTAAGAAAGCACTTTTGACATCCATCTGATAAACCTTGAAGCCTTTGTGAGCTGCATAAGCTAGAAATATCCTGATGGCTTCCAATCTTGCAACAGGTGCAAAAGTCTGGTCGTAGTCAATTCCTTCTTCTTGAGAATATCCCTGGGCAACTAGCCTTGCCTTGTTCCTTATTATTACTCCTTGATCATCCAGTTTATTTCTGAATACCCATTTTGTTCCAACAATGGGATGATCATTTGGCTTTGGCACTAGTTCCCATACTTTGTTCCTCTCAAATTGATGCAACTCCTCTTGCATTGCAATGATCCAGTGTGGATCTTGCTCTGCATCTTGAATGGACTGAGGTTCAATTTGAGAAAGGAAGCAGGTGTGCAATAGGTTTTGGTTGACCTGATTTCTGGTTTGCACACCAGCTGAGAGTTCTCCAATTATTTGGGTAATTGGATGGTCTCTTGATGTTACTAAATCAACAGGGGGTGTTGATTGTTCACCAACCTGTGTTGTTGTTTCCTCTTGTGGTACAACAACTGGCTCTTCAAGTTGAGCTTCAATGTGTTGAGCATTCCCTTCATCTTCACTGCTTTCATCCTCTTGAGCAACTTGTAGCTTGTTTATATCTTCAACTAGAGAGTGTTCCTGCAAAAGTTCTATGGTAGAAGAAATCTTCTCCTTGAAAGACATGTTAGTTTCATCAAATGAAATATGAACAGATTCCTCAATTTTCAAAGATGATTTATTATAGACCCTATAGGCCTTGCTGATCATGGAGTATCCCAGAAACACTCCTTCATCAGCTTTGGCTTGAAATTTTGCTAAGTATTTCTTGTCATTATTGTGAATATAGCAAATGCAACCAAAAATTCTAAAATAGTCAACTTTAGGTTTCTTCCCTTTGAGTAATTCATAGGGAGTCTTTCCCTTCAGTTTATGTATCAGACTTCTGTTCAGCACATAGTTGGAGGTGTTCACTGCCTCTGCCCAAAAGGATAGAGGTAGATGAGCATCTGACAACAATGTAGTGGCAGATTCAATAAGGGTTCTATTTTTCCTTTCAGCTACCCCATTTTGTTGAGGAGTTCTAGGAGCTGAGAAAGTATGCCTGATCCCTTCACTCTGACAGAACTCTTGCATAAGAAGAGAATCAAACTCTGTCCCATGATCACTTCTGATCAGGGCAATGTGAGTATTGAACTCAATCTGTATACATTTGAGAAACTCTGTCAGACACTTAAAGTTATCAGACTTCTTCCTTAGAAAGAACACACAAGTGAATCTAGAGAAGTCATCTACAATTACTAAAGTGTAGGATTTCCCTCCTAGGCTTTGTACTGTGATGGGTCCAAATAGATCCATGTGTAACAGGTACAATATCCAAGGTGAATCACTCTTATTAAGTGACTTAAAACTATTTTTAGTTTGCTTGCCTAATTGACAGGCCTTGCAGAGTCCTTCCTTCTTGTAGGGGCCAGAAGGTAGTCCTCTAACAAGGTTGTCCTTGGATAGCCTAGCAATAGTTCTAAGGTTTAGGTGTCCTAGTCTCTTATGCCATAAAACATTTGGTCTACAGACTGAATTAAACAGGCAAATATCTATATCAGTTGAAAGAAAATCTACTAAATAGATGTTACCTTTCCTTATACCTGTCAACACAGTTGTGTTGTCCTCTGACTTGATTTTGCATAAGGCTTTGCTAAAGGTCACCTGGTAGCCTTCATCACATAGCTGACTGATGCTGATTAGGTTGTGCTTCAGTCCTTCCACATATGCTACCTTCTTGAAGGTTACTGAACCAATCTGGACTGTACCATATCCTTTAGTCTGTCCAAAGTTGGAATCACCAAAGATAACTTTGGGTCCAAGCTTGGCTCTGAAGGATGTGAGGTTGTCCTTATTCCCTGTCATGTGCTTAGAGCACCCACTATCCAAATACCATTGCTGGTTAGATGTTGGATAGGTCTTCTCCTGCACATAAAACAATTTACTTGTTTTTGACCCAGTTTACCTTGGGCCTAGGTTGATAGCCTTTAAATTCAGAAATGAAAGACATCCCTGGTTGACTCTTATATCCTTCAGGATGATGTCTCCTTGGAGGTAAAATCCATTCAGTATAAGGGTTAAAGGTTTGGGATGAAGAACCCTCAGGATTCAATTTTGATTTGCCTTTGAAGAATTTTCCAGAGCTCTGACCTCTGTTCGACGATCTTGGAGCTGCGTTCGACGATCTTGGGTCAGATCGTCGAGCTCCGTTCGACGGTCGACTATGGGTGAGGTCAGGTATATGAGATCGTCGACCTGCATTCGATGACTCTGGCTGAGATCGTCGATCAGCGTTTGACGATTTTGCCTGAGATCGTCGAGCTGCGTTCGGCGATCGTCGATCTTCATTCGGCGATCGTCGAGCTCCGTTCGACGATTTCTGCTGGGACTTAAATTTCTGAGGCATATCAGAATTTTTCCTGGCAACCTCTACAACTCCTTTTCCCTTGTTAGAAATAAACTTGATGGGAGTTGTTAGGACTATAGGTTGGCTGGATGAAGCACCCAAGCCCAGTGTACTGTTGAATCTAGAGTTCACTGTGCTTGTGATGTCCATCAGCTTGATGCTTCTCCCATTAAGGGATTCTTCAAGCTTCTTGGCCTCAGAGAGCTCACTTTTCAGTGTAGCTATCTGTTCCCTACAGTTCTCCAACTCCTGAGAGAGTTTGAGGTTTTCTGACTTTAAACCATTGTGTTCAGATAATTGATTTCTGAGAGAGATGATCACTTTCTCAGACTTTAGCAGGTCTAAACACAGTGCTTTAAATTCAGATTTAAAATCTTCTGAAGTAAAATCAAAAGAGCTAATTACCTGATCTTCTTCAGGTTGAGTCTCTGAGTCTGACTCTGACTCCTCTTCCTCTGAATTGTGTTGTGAGGCATTAATTGCCATCATGCAGAATTCCTTTTCTTCTGCATCATCCTCATCATCACTTGAGCTGGATGAGGCTTCTGATTCCTCTTCTGTCTCACTCCAGGATTCAGCAACAAACCCTTTTCTTGTATGCTTATTTTTGCTTGAAGAAGGTTTGCCACTTCCTTTCCTTTTGGAGTCTTTCTCCTTTCTTCTTTCTTTTCTGTCCCTTCTGTCCTTGGTCTTGTTCTCTGGACAGTCAGGAACTATGTGCCCTGGTTTCCTGCAACCAAAGCAAATAATGTCTTTGTTATTACCAATGGACTTGTCATACCTTGGCTTATCCTGCTCCTTGTATGATCTTCTTCTGAAGTCCTTTCTGGCCATTTTGTAGAATCTTTTGGCCAACAAGCTGAGTAGTTCATCATTGCCTGTGCTCTTATCTTCAGGCAGATCCTCAGTTGCCTTAAAGGCTATGGTCTTCTCTTTCCTTGTGGCTGGTGAAGCAGCCTTCTGTTCTTCCTCTCTATTCTTGATAAGTAGCTCATAAGATTTGAGATTACCCAACAAGGCTTCAGTGGTGACTTCATTTAGACTTCTGGCATCCTTAATTGGCCAGATTCTTGAATCCCAAGTGCTGGGGAAGCACATTAGGATCTTGTCATTAAGTTCTGTCAGAGAAATCTCTTTGTCCAATGTCCTTAGTTCACTGACAATTAGACTCAGTCTGTTGTACATGTCTCCCACTGACTCAGTCTCTCCCTTCTTGAAGTTCTCATATTGGGAGATGAGATGGGATCTTCTGTCCTTTCTCTCATCAGCTGAGCCTGAGACTATTTCTGAAAGCTTGTCCCAAATTTCCTTGGATGAATTACATTCAGCTACCTTTTGGAATATGTCATCTGACATTGTCTGGGCTAGGATGTTCATAGCCTTGGCATCAGCTACTTTCCATTTTTTGATGTCAGCATCTGTTCCTGATGGAGGAGGAACAGCATTTGTACTTGTGCTCTCTGGGGGTCTTGGACACACTGTCAAAACAGAATTAAATATATCTTCGTCAATAGAATTCATGTAAAGTCTAATCCTTGCTTTCCAAAGTGCAAACTTTGACAGATTGCACACTGGAGGTCTGGTGCTAGCATAATCTTTGTTTTGGGCCATGATTTGTGCACACAAAATCTAATAATAAAATACAAAAGAAAAACAGATCTAGTTTGGGATCTTGGGGTTCAGGTGTTAGCCTGTACAACCAATCAGATATGGTATGTTTAACCAACCTCGCTTTGATACCAATTGAAAGTGCAACTAGATCTGATATACTCTAGAGGGGGGTGAATAGAGTATATGGTGTTTTAGTACTTTTAAAAACATTTACAACAATTGTTGTAATAAGTGTGAGCAGGGAAGCAAATATAAATCTAATCACAGAACTAAGCTATGCAAAAACTAAGCACAGACAAATCAAGGCCAGAAACAAAAAGTAAACAAGCAGAGCCAGAGGACACAAGGAAATATAGTGGTTCCCCAAACTTGGGTACATCCACTCTTCTACCACCCTAGGTAGGAATCCACTGCAGGATGAGTTGATCAGGTGTCCTGGGCACCAATGAGCTTTTGATAAGGTGCTCAAAAACCAAAGCAGATTTTTTGATCAGGTGTCTTGCCACCAATGAGCTTTTGACAAGGTGCTCAAAAACCAGATTCAAACTTTTGAAGGGAGTTTGAGAAACCCTTTACAAACTGGGGGTGAGAGAGTGATGGCAGTCTTCTCTTTCTCAAACAACTGAGAAGACTATGTGGATTGATGTCAAAGCTCCCCCTGAATCCTTGAAATCTTCAGGAAGAAAAGCTTTGCTGAGGGTGATAGGCCTTCAAAGGTAGAACTCCAGCAATAGATGGTTTCAGCAATGGCTGAAATGTTGAGTGTCTGGAGTCTTGAAATGATGTTGGCCTTGAACACTTTGAAAGATGAAGAGATTTTGAAAGCTTGATCTCTTTGGTGAGTGTTCTTCAGAATTCTTTTTGACAGAAGATTTTGAAAGAGTCTCTGTACTCTGTACTGTGTGTTCTCTTTTTGTTAATCTCTGTTGATTCAAAAACATTCTGTCTTTTATTCTCTGTTCCAGAATAGAATATCATTCTCTGTCAAAGATAGCTGTTGGTCTGCATTGATTGCATCCTTAATTGCAAAAACTCTTCTGGAGGAAAGTCCACAGAATTATTCCTTGAAAAATCCCTTGAAACTTGGTCCAGAATTGAATGTAAACGGCTAGCAAATCTCTGAATTAATTGCAGAATAACTCCTGACTGATTTGAATTTGAATTCTGGAAGTAATCTAAAATCGTCGAACTGAGCTCTGCTATCGTCGAGCTGAGCTCAGCGATCTGGAAAACTTAAGCAGCAAAATAATCGTCGATCTGAGCTCAAAGATCGTCGAACTGAGCTCAGAGATAAAGATCCAATGCAGAGTCAAAATCGTCGAACTGAGCTCACCGATCGTCGAATGGAGTTCGACGATATTATGAAGTTGAGCTCAGCGATCGTCGAATGGAGTTCGACGATCTGTCGAAGTTGAGCTAGACGATCGTCGATCGGAGTTCGACGAATCGTCGTGCTGAGCTCGACGATCAGACTTGGTCTCCAGACAGAAAAACTTGGTCTCCAGGGCAGCTTCCAATCCTAGACTTCTAACCCTTAGACTCAATTCTAATTGACCTATTAAGCTATACAGAAGGTCAAATAAAGGTTCCTAGAGACATAGTGATCCTGACCCAAATTAGTAATAGGGTGTTCCAACAACTCCTCAGAACAGCGGAGTTCGGCTGTTGGCAGACCCAGCCAAGGGTACCCCGGTAATTTCAAGCCGGTGCAGTTTTGTTATTGGCAGTTCAGATTCTGAAATCTATAAATAAGCCCATAGGGGTTCTTCAGAAGGGAGACTTTTGAGACTCTTAAGAGGATCCATTTGGCACAGTCTTCTGAGGAACTCCAAGCCCAGCTTTTGGCTTTGGAGGGGAAGCTCTCTGTGACCTTTCAGGTAAGCGGTGGGACCTCCCTGCTGCGGCTTTGAGCCAGTTTTCTTTAGTCCTTCACGACCAGTCAGAGGTCGAGCTTGGGCCAAGTAGGTGTCGGCTACGCCCCAATTTTGTGAACGCTTGTCGGAGTCAAATTTTGGCTTCAACAGGGGCGTGTCATAGCAAACATTTTGCTGAAAGCCGCAAAAACCTGCAAAAAATAGAAAACACATTAGTGACAATAATGTTTACAAAAAGGGGGTCAATATAAACACTTGCAAGACATGATTTATGCTTTAAAAAGCCGAAAATACCAAAATATTATTGACTAAAAACGTACTATCAAATTCCCCCAAGCTTAAGTTTTGCTTGTTCCCATGCAAAGATATAAAAACTAGCTAATCATAAAAAGTGACTAATTCAAAAAGTTTTAATCATGTTTACACAAGTACTATGCGAAATTCCAAGTAGGGAGAATGTAAAACGTAAATCTAAAACAATTATTTAGGTATGGTTTAACTTTTATAAACTTTACTTATCAAAAATAAATCATCCAAAATTTTAACGAAATTCTTTAAATAGATTTAAGCAAAGCAACAAAAATGAAAAAAAACACATTGAGTTGTTACTAGATCCAAGCAACGCATTATAATTATATCAATTAAATAACAAAAATCTAAGTTTAAATCTAAAACTAATACTGATTTACTTTTCTTCTTTTCTTAGTTATTAAATAAAATTCAAAAGTCATGAATCAAAAGGACTTAATAGGACCGAAGCGTTTGGTTTAGCATTATGATTAGGAGTGGAATTCAAAGATAAACAAGGAGGCTTAAAATCGCACTAAACCAAAACAAAGAGTTTCAAAAATTCTCATTTTAAATAAAATATTTTTCTCTTTTTATTTCTTTTTCAAAACAATGGTCATAAATATTTTTATTTTCATTTTGAATTGGCCAAACAAAAATAAACATTTCTTTTGAGCATACTTTTTTCAAAAACTTTTCCAAAAATATCACAAAATAACCTATCATAATCATGAAAATTCTTTATGAAACTCAAAAAGGCTAGTGTGATTAGATAGCTGGAAATTTTGACTTTGGTGAAAATGATATGAAAAGAGGAGCTATCAAATGAAATTAAAAAAAAGGCTCAAAGGCGGCTAACTAGTTGTGAAAGTTTTTAGGTTGGCAGGAATGCTCAAACGAAAACAAAAACGGCCTAAATCATTTTCACACTTTTAAATTTATTTAAAACATAGATTTGAAAATTTTCAAAAAGCAAGTCATAGATAAAAAAAGATTTATGAAATTATCTTGAAAATAGAAACAATAGGTGACTTGGATCGTTAACATCTACTACGCTATTCAAAAGTTGAACTTTCAAAAATTATCTGAAAATGAAAAGGAAAATAGTGGATGATGAATTTTTGAGAAAGTAAAGAAAATAAAGAACGAAAAACCATAATAAAAATGCGGGTTTTAGAAAAATATTTCACCTTAACATGCTACCGTGAATTAGAAACACAGCATGTACAACATTTTACTTGTGAAACGTAATTAAAAAAACGATTAGAAAGATTATAATTAATTAAGAAGTTTATATGAGATTTTGAGAAAAACAAAACAAAAACAATGGGTACGATTGAAATACCAAAATGTCTAAAAAAACAAAAAGAAAAAACATATATTTTTTTAGGAGGAAGTCCTCCCCCAAGCTTAAAATGGATATTGTCCTCAATGGAGAAGGAGGTTAGAGTGACAAAGAAAATTAAAGTACAGAATTAAAATAAAAAAGGATTGAAAAACAGGTACTTCCCCAGATTTATTTGCTACGAAAGCTGAGTGATACCGCTCTCCCATGCTTGCGCTCTGGATCTTATTGTCATGTCTTTTTTGGATTTTGTGATGGATTTAGCAGCATTGGCGCTGGTGATCACAGAGGCTTCAACTTATGGAGCCATCCGGGGCAAAAAGTGTAAAATAAAGAAAACAAAAGAATAGCTTGGGTTGCCTCCCAAGAGCGCCCTTTTTTTAAAGCTTCGTTTGAGCTCGACGCATCAAAATAATATTGTCCAAAAGATTATTTGTCCCAAAATAACATGTAAATAAATGGTGTCCAGTTAGTTTAAAGTTCGTGCAGAAGAAAATTAATACAGTTTGTACTGACATCACCACAGAAATAAAGTTTAAGACGCTGCCCATTTACTTTGAACTCACCCTTATCAGGGTGTGAAATTAAAATCATTCCATATGGATAAACTTCTTTAACGGTAAACGGCCCAGACTATAGTGATTATAACTTTCCCGGAAATAAACGTAATCATGTGTTATATAAAAGAACTTGGTCGCCCGTCTTGAAGGTTTTTGGGTGCCTTAAATTTTTGTCGTATAAACATTTCGTTCGCTCTTTATAAAATTTGTTATTTTTGTACGTGTAAGAGCGCCACTCATCGAGTTTATTGAGTTGAAACTTTCTAAAATCGCTGATAAAGTGGGGGTCAAAATTTAAGAATCTTAAGGCCCAAAAAGCGCGGTGTTCTAGTTCTACGGGTAAGTGACAAGATTTTCCATATTCCAACCGATATGGCGTACATCCGATGGCGGTTTTGTACGCTGTTCGGTAGGCCCATAGAGCATCGTCTAATTAGGATGACCAGTCTTTTCTTGAGGTGGAAACAGTCTTTTCTAAAATTCTTTTTATTTCTCTATTGACTACTTCGACTTGTCCATTAGTTTGGGGGTGGTAGTCAGTTGAAAGCTTATGAGTAACGCCATATTTAGTAAGGATTTTAGAAAACTATGCGTTACATAAGTGGGAACCCCTGTCACTAATGATGGCGCGCGGCATACCGAATCGAGAAAATAATTTTTTTAAAAACGTAACTAGGACTCGGGCATCATTTGTAGGAAGAGCTTGGGCTTCTGCCCATCGGGAATCATAATCAACGGTGACTAAAATATACTTATTCCTGAAGCTAGAAGGAAGAGGGCCAACAAAATTAATTCCCCAAAGGTCGAAAACTTCGCACTCAATGAAATAATTTTGCGGCATTTCATTTTTATTAGAAATATTAGCTGACCGTTGGCAACTATCACACCTACTCACAAAGGCCTGCGCGTCTTTAAACAGGCTAGGCCAGTAAAAACTAGTGCTTAGCACTTTGTGAGCGGTGCGAGCAGCTTGATAGTGCCCACCTGTCGGTCCTTCATGCAAATGCTTAATAATGTCTAAACCTTCTTCATAAGAAACACACCTTCTTATCACTTGCTCTGCACAGACTCTAAAAAGATACGGGTCCCCCCAAAAATAGTTCTTCAACTCAGAAAAGAATTTCTTCTTTTGCTGAGATGTGAACTCTTTTGGGAGTACACGAGCCACTAGATAGTTGGTGATACTTGCAAACCAAGGAGAAGTATATGTGTTAATTGAAAACAGCTTCTCATCGGGAAAATAATCGTTAAAAGATTTTTCATCTAATTTTTCAATAAAAGGATTATCTAGGCGCGAGAGGTGGTCGGCGGCCAAGTTCTCTACTTCTCGCTTATCACGGATTTCTAAATCAAACTCCTGGAGGAGTAAGACCCAGCGAATCAGGCGCAGTTTGGCATCCATTTTAGAAAGAAGATATTTGAGCGCCGAGTGGTCCGTAAAAACAATAATTTTTGAAAGAGTAATATAAGGGCAAAATTTATCAAAAGCGAATACTACAGCGAGGAGCTCCTTCTCGGTTGTGGTGTAATTTTCCTGTGCAGATGTGAGTGTTTTACTAGTGTAATAGATGTGGTGGAAGTTTTTAGATATACGTTGACCTAATACGGCTCCTACCGCATAGCTACTCATATCGCACATTATCTCAAATGGAAAGTCCCACACCGGAGCTATCATAATCGGGGAATTAATTAATTTTTCTTTTATTAAATTAAAAGCAGCTAGGCAAAGGTCATCAAAAATGAATGTGGCATATTTTTCTAAGAGATGGGTAATGGACTGGTGATCTTGGAGAAGTCCTTTATGAAGCGGCGATAGAAACCGGCGTGACCTAGGAAACTTCTTATAGCTTTTATGTTCATAAGCGGCGGCAGCTTCTCAATAACTTCTATCTTAGCAAAGTCTACTTCAATACCTCTTGCAGAAATTTTATGGCCCAAAATTAAACCTTCCCTCACCATAAAATGGCATTTTTCCCAATTTAGGGAAAGGTTAGTTTCTTCGCATCGTTCTAAGACTTTTTCAAGGTTTTCTAAACAACTATCAAATGTGTCACAGAACACGGAGAAATCATCTATGAATACCTCCATAATGTTTTCTACGTACTTGTCAAAGATAGCAAGCAAACATCGCTGGAATGTAGCTGGCACATTGCACAATCCGAAAGGCATTCTTCGGTAAGCAAAGGTGCCGAAGGGACAAGTAAACGTAGTTTTTTCCTGGTCCTCGGGAGAGATGGGGATTTGAAAATACACCGAGAGGCCATCGAGAAAACAATAAAAGCTATGGCCGGATAATATTTCTAAAATCTGATCGATGAATGGCATGGGAAAGTGATCCTTGCGAGTGGCATCATTTAACTTACGATAATCTATACACATTCGCCATCCGGTCACCATCCGTGTCGAGATTAATTTAGTATTCTCATTACTTACTACTATTATCCCTCCCTTCTTTGGTACTACCTGGACTTTGCTAACCCACTTACTATCAGATATAGGATAGATAATTCTTGCATCTAATAATTTCATAACCTCACCCTTAAATACTTCTTTCATTTTTGGGTTTATACGGCGCTGAGGTTGTATGGAGTTGTGCGAATTATCTTCCATTAAGATTTTGTGAGTGCAGAATGATTGGCTTATGCCCTTGATATCAGATATCTACCAAGCAATAGTCCGGCGATGCTTACGTAAAATTAAAAGAAGTTTATCATTTTGCGCATCCTTGAGGTAGGCCGAAACTATTATGGGCGGCTTGGAGTCCTTTTCTAAGAAAACGTATCTAAGATGCTTAGGTAGTTATTTTAATTTCAGGGTAGGGGGGTCTTCATATGACGTTTTAGAAATCCGTTCTTTTTCAAAAACAATATTTTCATATACTTTCTCTTTATACGGAAAATTGAAAGGGGTGGGTCTAGCGGCCATGGCTGCTTCTTACAGCAATTCAGTTGGAAGAGTAGAAGAGGAACAAAAATCAAAAAATTCTTTTCCAAATTCAGAGATGCGACAGGAGGATTCTTCACTTAGGTGTAGCGATTCAATTGGAAGAGTGGAAGAGGAACAAAAATCAGAAAATTCTTTTTTCAAAATCAGATAGGCGATAGGAGGATTCGTCACTTAGGGCATCTACGAAAAAACAAGACTCAACATTTGCTAGGGTGTTCTTCATCGAGGGGCTGATAGAGAAAGTTACTTCGTCGTCGCCTACTCGAAGGCAGAGCTGACCATTGCTTACATCAATGATAGCTTGGGAGGTGGAGAGGAAGGGTCGGCCAAGGATCAGGGGAACCTCGACGTCTTCTTCGATGTCCAATATGACAAAGTCCACCGGGAAGATGAACTTGTCGACTTTAACTAGGACATCCTCCACGATTCCTAACAGGTATTTGACTGATCTATCGGCGAGCTGGATACTCATGCATGTGGGGTTGAGACTACCAATTCCTAACTTTTTAAACAACGAGAGGGGCATCAGATTAATACTCGCACATAGGTCGGTTAATGCGTGTTTGACAAAAAGATCACCAAAGACACATACAATATAAAAACTACCCGGGTCACTGATTTTATTTGGTAAACCATTTGTCAAGACCGCCAAGCACTCGGCATTTAACGTGACATGCGAAAGGTTCTCTAACTTCTTCTTGTTGGTCAGGATGTCCTTAATATACTTAGCGTACTTCGGCATCTGGGATATCGCTTCGTGAAAGGGCAGATTTATGTGGATTTGTTTAAACATTTCTAAGAAATGGGTGTATTGATCGTCCTGATGTTGTTTATTAAGTTCGGAAGGGTATGGCAGGGTTGGATTATTTTTAAAGGTGGGTGGTGGAGTGAGTTCTTTTTCTAAAACATGGGTGCTAACTTCTTCAGCAGAGGGTGGGATTTTTAAAATGGGAACGGAGCTTTGATTTTTTAAAGCGGGAGCGGAGCTTTGATTTTTTAAAGCGGGAGCGGAGCTTTGATTTTTTTAAAGCGGGAGCGGAGCTTTGATTTTTTAAAGTGGGAGCGGAGCTTCCCTCGGGCTCTTCACTTACCATACTGGGAACTTGCATCCCACTCCGAAGAGTTATAGCTTTCGCTTGCTCTCTCGGGTTGGGATCGGTATTGGAAGGAAGAGACCCTGTGGGTCGCTCAGAAATTATTTTAGTGAGCTGTCTTACTTGATTCTCTAAATTTTTAACGCTTCCAGTTAAGGTTTTACCGTAGCGTCATTAACATTCATGTATTTTGAAAACATTTCCTCCAAACTTGGAGGTTTTGGAAAATTTTGAGGAGGTGGTGGTGCAGAAAAATCAATTTGTGGTGGCGGGCTCACTATATTCGAAGGATTACTCCACGAAAAATTCGGGTGATTTCTTAAAGCAGGACTATAACTATTCGGAAAATAAAAACCAGGAGGATGAAAATTCGCAGCAGAAAAATTATTAAAAGCATTTCTAGGCATATTATTGACATAATACAAATGTTCGAGGGAAGGAGTTGCAGATTCCCATACTTGGGGGAGGAGACAGCAGTCATCTCCGTAATTTTTTGCTTAATATTTCAACTTACATAGCGAGCTAGGAGACGTTGTCCACTTCAAAGGTACCTGCAGGTTTGTTTGGGCGGGACCTAGGCACATTCCACTGGTAAGTGTTCATGGCCATGTACTCAAAAAGCTTAAGAGCTACTTCCGGGGTCTTATGATTTAAAGTACCGCCAGAAGCTGCGTCTATCATTTGCTTCGTGCTTTGATTTAGCCCATTGTAAAACGTCTGCACCTGCAAACATATAGGCAACGCATGATGTGGGCATCATCTTAATAATTCTTTAAATCTTTCCCAAGTTTCATATAGAGTTTCGGAGTCAATTTGCCCAAACGCAGAAATATCGTTCCTAAGTTTTGCAGTTTTAGCTGGCGGAAAATACTTTGCCAAAAAATTTTCAGTTAACTGAGTCCAGGTTGTGATGCTGTTTTTTGGTAGAGTGTTCAGCCATTGCTTAGCCTTGGTTCTTAGGGAGAAAGGGAAGAGTCTTAGCCTAATAGCATCATTTGTAACACCATTGATTTTAAAGGTGTCACATTTCTCAAGAAAGCGTGCTATATGCGCGTTCGGATCTTCATCTTGAAGTCTGTCAAATTGCATATACTGCTGCACCATTTGAATTATGCTAGGCTTAAGTTCGAAATTATTATTAGCTATAGCAGGGCGAACTATGCTTGATTCTGTACCCTCTAAATTTGGTTGGGCATAATAAGATATGGGCCTATGCATGACTTCCTCTACAACAGGTTCTTCCATCCTTAGGGTAGAAAATGACTCGGAATCCTCAACCGGTATTTGTTAAGTAGGGCCTTGAAATCGCGATCTTCTCCAAAGAGTACGCTCAATTTCGTGATCCAAGTCCAAAATATCCAACAGATTCCCTCGGGTCATGCACTAGAAGAAGAGAAGGAAAAGAAAACGAAGTAAATAAACTAAAAAAAATTGAAATAGATTTTTTTTATGTTTTAACTCCCGAACTTCCCAAGGGCTACCCGATGAAGGGTTCACAAGGTACTAGACAATATAATGTCATTTAGAGCCACATTGCCCTTTTCTAGAGAGTTAAGTGGCGTAGAAAAATTATGATATGGGTTTCTATTAGGAGTGTTAATATATTTTTGGAGTTTTAATTTGAGAAAGAGGGTGAGAAGAAGAAATGATAAAAGTAATAGGTTCTTGTTTTCAAATTATCAACAAAAGTTGCGTCCCCGGCAATGGCGCCACAAACTTGGTGTGATTATATACGCAAGGAGAAAATAAACCGAACTAGTAATCCAACGAGGCAAGTATACCTATCGAAATGCAGCTAGGGGACACATGTGTCGTATTAAAATACGGGAAACGTCGAATAATCTTACTCAAACAAAAATTATTATCTTATCGAAGATTGTTTTAGGGTTTAAGAGAATGCTAAAATGTTATTAAGAAGAGAAGTATTACGATAAAAAAGAGAAAAACTTGCGGTTAAATAGAGAGCTATTAGAACGATTACAACGAGGGGATTAAGATGATAATAAAGAAGAGCACTCGATCGAGAATCACCTCGGCTAAAGTTGATTAAGAAATGCGATAATAAACCCTAACTTAATAAAGCAAAAACCTTGATCGTGGAGGTTCCATAAGCATGAACATGCTTCTCTCGAAGCCGTGCCTACCTGAGCTTAGGAAGGTCCGACCGAACTCTCATCCAAATCGAAGACCTAATGTAAGACCCCTCCCTCCCCCTTACCAAGGAGGGCTACCGGGTCTTATGCCCAGAACCGCCGTCCTACGGTGACACTAACACACGGGTTAGTTGACACCGCAACACGGCGATCCTGCCGGCTAATACGATCATTTAACCTGTAGGCCAATATGAGAAAAAGAAGAAAAGCAGTATATCAATCCACTAGTCCACAAGTCACAAAGTACAGATCATATGTATGAAATGAAAAGTACATCAGCATAGTCCACAAAAGAGTACAAAATGAAAGAGTAATAAGTGCTTATGCCCGATACATCAAAATCAACTCTCTCTCTCTCAAATAAAAGCGGAAGCTATACTAGTACATCAGAATTCGTCCCACCTGAGGACGCACAGTAGTGGTAGTATCCTGCTGTAGCGGTATCTGCTCCTCACATCCTGTCTCCTCGTCGTGCTGGTGCTCCATCTCCACGGGCTCCTAAAAATAGTATGGTCACCGACCATTAGTCAAAAAGACTAAGTCGTTTCCTCCGCACCTCGCCCCGCAACTCCTAGGCACCGAGCTGGAGGACGAAGCGGATGACAACAAGGGGTAGCAAAAGCGGAAGCAGGTGACAGAAACTAACTAGCAGTTGTAATAAGAATTATTGTTCTACTCTAGCAGTTCTAAATATGGTACAAGTAAGTAAAGAGCAGTACTAGTAAAGGAAGTAAATAACAGAAGGTAAGAGCATGTAAATAAAAATATTCTACTACTATACTACCATCACAAAAGTACCCTAACTTATATAAATGCCCATACAAATATATAAGTTAGGATTTCCAGGAATTTTAACTTATCATATAAAAGAGCCCATACTAATTTATATGATAAGGATCTATGAAGCGTATGACCTAATATGAATGGATGTTATGATGCAATTTTATGCACAGGCAAGTGCAACTCACACACAACGACTCTGTGATCACAGACCTTTAGTTCCCATTTTTTGAGAGCTAGCATCACTCTCGGGTACCACCGCTATGGCTACGGCAGCAGCAGAGCGGGCGTCTCCACTTCTAGGCTGGTATGCACACTACCAAGCCTTAGACCCCTCTCATATGCCACTGTACACGTCCAAGGTGCACTCTAGAGTCTCGCGTACATACTTTGCTGACAACCCATAAGTCTTGTTGGGTCGGATGTGCGTTATCGGGGGTCGTCCTACAAACCGCAGTGTAAAACAACCCACTGGCCCCTCTAACCCTCACAACCGCCTGGTGCACCGTACTACCATCGGTGTGACGAACGGCCAGTACCGCATGCCCCGCCACTATATTTATGCACATGCAAGTATTTCATTCCGAGCCTTCCGCTCGCAGGACCAAACCCATCCTGAAACCCTGAAACCCTCAAACCCAACCCGGGTGAGAACGCACAATAGTGTCTTTATACCAATTCCCTCAAACCCTACACGGGTGAGTATATAACATGAAACTCTCCAACGCTACACGGGTGGGAAGGTACAACAAATGTCTTAACCTATTATACTACTCTTGTCTATGGGTTATTATACTTAGTGATTTAAGGTTAATCCCAGTACTGCCCAGGGTATACCCGGTGAAGGGCTCTCGGGGGCACTAGGAACTACGATGGGATTATGCCCAAAGTTCCCTTTTGCAAGGATATTTAATTTAGTTGTTGACTACCCATGTTTCACCCCAGCTCTCATTGTTGCTCTGAAACAATCCTAGTGACTTAAGATATTACCGGGAAACCGACAGTCTTCCGTCGACCTCCACTCTGGTTGCTACCTAAAGACTTGCACTTTTACTCCCGTCACTAAGACAATACTACCTACCCGGGATTATTCATATTGCACTCCCTTATTCTTCCGATGATCAATCCTCTGGTAATCCCCTAAAGCATGACCTATTTATGTTATATGCACACCATGTTATATTATTACCCCAAAAATAGAATCTTCCAATCCTTAGGGCCTCTTGCCCCTAACTATTTATCCTAGGGTGGTATGGGCTAATGGAATTATCATATGGATTCTCATAATTTTCCTTGGTCAAATAATCTCTTAATTAAATCTTTTAATTTATTTCCTAGATCACTTTACACATGAAGTAGTATAATTTAACATCCACTGACCTAGGTAATTTTTCCTGAGTTGTATATTGATAAAATATTTCTGTCTATTGGGTTTCATAATTTTCCTTTGACTATTTATACCAATTCCTTATTTAATACCAAATCTACATAATTTTTATTTTCCAAATGAAATACAAGGAATATATAATCCAAAATTCCAGGAAAATTATAGAACATATAAAACATAATTTAAGACTATGGGCAGAGTTTCATCAACCTTTATAGTGTAATGGCCTAATAATTACCATTCTTACATATTTCCTAAAATGTCATTATATTAATTTAAAAATTATCAGTACACCCATAAATTCTGAAATAATTATGCAAGACTAATAATACAATTATACTTCACTAGCAATATTTCCAAATTTATCTGAAGTGTATTTCCATCAAATCAAGAATTAATGCAAAAAGGGTAAAATGGGCATTTCAAGGTATTTTACTCCAAACGTTCTTCAAATAGAAAGATCAAATTTTCTTAAGTCAAATATAACCTTATTTTTAACTTGGCAAAGTTTGAGGACTTTTACTTGAGGAAAACCTATTTTTCCAATTTATTTTCAAAGGAGCTATATTTTTTAAAAATTCCAATTAATGGGATTTTTGATTCCAAAAATCCATAATTAATCTGAGGGGTGAACTTTACCCTAATGAACCACAGAAATAAAATCCATGATTTTGGAGTGCCTCAATTAGGCTGAATGCACCATATTTAAATTATTGCTATTGGCACACCAAGGCAATATATAAACCAACACATGCAAGTGGATTTGCCAACATGCAGTGATGCAAATGTGCTGAAATTTTTATCATGCACCACTGATGTCCCCAAGGACCTACCACCAAACGTTGGGGCCATGAGTAGTCATATAACTCCAAATATTTCATTTATTTTGTTTTTGATATTATGACCAAAACTATAGAAACAGTTATTTCCAAAATTCCCCATTTTTGGCGGGGGCTAGGTATGCCCTAATCATGCATGTACCCAAAATTTGGGGCCATGGTGATTGCTGGTTTGACTTGGGCATCCAAATGATTTTCTACACTTGTCTAGGACCAGTCCTAGGAGAACTGCCCTACAGGCCAGACTACTGGACCAACATTAATGACTAAGGTGATTAACGGGGCTACATTTTCCATTCAGGCGGTTCTGAGAAGAGGCCTAAATATGACATGCAATGTCACTGCGACGGTGCGTATCCCGAGAGATCGTTAGCTGAGGAAAGGTGCCATTGGAAAACGGCGGCGATCACTCTTTTCTCCCATGGCATCGGGCACAGTTGAGACCGATATCTCACCTAATCGATCTAGGATCCTAGTACGGGTAGAGGTGAGGTGAAACGGAACTGGATTGGGGCTTGGCAGCGGGTCAGGCGGCGGTTTGCCATGGTGGTGGTACGCCGGCAAGCTCCTCCCCGAATGCTTGATTCTCCACCATTTACCATGCTCCAGCACTCGAATTCCACTCCTTTCCACCTCCTGAAGCTAATAGTGAAGTCGGTTTGAGCTGAGGATGGTTGTATAGGGAGATACTACCTATGTGAGCTCAGTTTGGGATTTGGTTGTGTCACCATGGGTGCCATGTGGCCAGCATGCCACCAAAATATCGTGTAATAATCAGAGGAGGCCGGTCAGCAGGTGTTGGGCAGAGGATTGCATCTGAAGGGGTGGTCATGTGGCCACCCTTCCTCTTCATCCCCATTCCTCTCTCCTCTTCCTCTTAAAATCCCATTTCTACCCCTTTGCATGCACTCTCTCTCCTAATTCAGATGGGTAGGGCTGGTCTTGTTCACTTGGGCTGGCCATGGGCCAAATTTGGTGGGCTTGGTCCAAGGGAGGGTGAGCTTGGCCTTCATTTTCTTCTTTAGGTCAATTGTGTTGACTATGTTGACTCTGAGTTGACTTGGTCAACCATGGTGGGTGGGCTGACCCCATTTGATGGTCATGAGCTTAGTGGCACCACCCAACTTGGGTTGGGTCAAGGGGGTGCCCTACTTAGGCTAATTGGGCTTATGAGTGTGGGTTTGACCAAATTAGGCTCAAGGTTGACTTTGGTCAACTGGGGTCAAAGTGTTGACCTAATGGCATGCCCTAGGGTGCACTTAGATTGTTTTTACGGTTAGGGCAATGTGGTTGGGTCATGGTGTGGTTTGGGTCCCTATTTAGGCTAGTTTGACCTAGTTTGACTTGGTCCTATAGTGGGCCCCACATGGCTACAACCCACTACCTAGGGTCAAACCTAGCTAAAACCCCTGTCACCCATCTCATGCCTAACCCAATCTAAGTGAAAGGGGCCTAGAAGTAACATGGGATGTTACAAATTCCAACAACCAAGAAAAAATAATTTTGTCCTCGAAATTTAAGTTCGGGTTTACGGGGTTTATTTGCAAGATTTATAAGAATTTTTAACGTGTAAACTAAAATATACCTGAAGTGAACAGCTCCGGGTGTCGCTCCAGCATTAGATTCCTTAGCTCCCAGGTGTGCTCCTCCCGTCCATGGTTGGACCACAGCACCTTCACAAGAGGGACCTTCTTCTTCCGCAACACTCGGATGGTTGTATCGTCAATCCGGATCGGCTCTAATCTAACTGATCTTCCAGGCTCTACCGGTCCGGCTGTAGTAGTAATGTGCTGCTCCGGCCGAAGGAGATCTCTTCGCAAGGAAGAGACATGGAAGACGTCATGTAATGCACCCAACTCCGGTGGCAGTTGCAGTCGGTAAGCTAAGGGGTCGATCCGCTCCAGGATCAAGTATGGCCCCATGTATCGTGGACTGAACTTCTTGTGCCTCCGCACCCAAGAGACACCGTGTATTGGACGTATCTTCAAGAAAACTCTGTCTCCAACCTGGAACTCCATCTTCCGGTGCCGAGCATCATAATACTTTGCCTGTCTGCTCTGGGCCTCTAGTAGCCGATCACTGATCAAACGAATCTGAACCTCAGTATCCTTTATATAATCAGATCCAAGAGCCCGGGTATCTACATCCTGAACCCATAATAGTGGTGTCCGGCACTTCCTCCCATAAAGTGCCTCATATGGAGCCATCCTGATGCTAGCCTGGTGGCTATTATTGTACGAGAACTCAATCAGTGGCAGCAGCCTCTCCCAAGGCTTCCCCGTATCCAATATGCATAATCTGAGTAAATCCTCCATGGTCCGGATGGTCCGCTCGGTCTGTCCGTCGGTCTGCGGGTGGAAGGCGGTACTAAAAGTAAGCCGAGAGCCCAAGTAAGCATGCACGGCCCTCCACTCGCTCGAAGTGAACCGACCATCACGGTCTGAAACGATCGTCTTGGGAATGTCATGGTATCTGACGAACTGCTCCCCAAATAATCTCACAAAAACTGCAACTGGTTCATCCTTCCGGACTGGAATAAAGCGCGCTACCTTGGTCAGTCTGTCTACTATAACCCATATAGAATCATGCCTAGAGTGGGAGTAAGGTAGTCCGTGCACAAAATCTATAGCAATGTCCTCGAACTTCCACTCTGGAATTGGCAGTGGCTGTAACAAACCTCCTGGGCTCTTACATTCCGCCTTCACGCGCTGTCATGTCTCACATAATGTCACAAAATGAGTGATCTCCCTCTTCATCCTAGGCCAATACATAGACCTCCGCAAATCTGCCCCCATCTTGGTGATGCCGGGATGCACTGAATATCTGGAGCAATAAGCCTCTCTGAGTATATCATCCCGGATACTGCCCCCTGCTGGTATGTAAATGCGTCCACGGAATCGAAGAAGATCATCCTGTAGCGTGTAGTCCTCAACCTTGCCCCTTTCCAGGGCACTAAAAATCGGTTTAATGCAGCATCCCGCCTCTGATGTGTTCGGATGCGCTCTCGTATGTCATCACCACTGATCACTGAGCTCAAATACTCTCGATATACCACTGGTTCGGCCTCAGATACCATGGTAATGTGCATGTCTTCCATCATCCGTAGCAGCTCTATAGACATCAACCGAGGCTCCGGTCCAGAAGTGCTGGGGCTCCTACCCAAAGCATCTGCTACTGTGTTCGCTTTCCCCGGATGGTAGTGGATCTTATAATCATAATCGCAGAGGAATTCCAGCCATCTCCTCTGTCGTAGGTTTAAGTCCTTCTGCGTATCGATATATTTAAGATTCTTGTGATCTGAATAAATATCACAATGAATCCCGTATAAGTAATGTCTCCACATCTTTAGGGCGAATACCACAGCCCCGAGCTCTAAGTCATGTACTGGATAGTTATGCTAATGCTTCTTTAACTATCTCGAAGCATAAGCAATAACATGTCCATGCTGCATCAGGACAGCACCCATCCCCTGGTAAGAGGCATCTGTGTAAATCTGAAATCCTTCACTCCCGGATGGAAGCGCAAGAATAGGGGATGAGATGAGTCGGTCCTTCAGCTCCTGAAATGCCGCCTCGCACTGCTCTGTCCAGGTGAACTCAGTATCCTTCCTCGTCAAAGTCGTGAGGGGGAGGGCTATCCTCGAGAACCCCTCCACAAACTTCCGATAGTACCCTGCCAAACCCAGGAAGCTGCGAATATCGGATGCTGACTTTGGCCGTGGCCAATCCCTTACTGCCTCTACCTTGGCTGGGTCCACTGCTAATCCAGCCCCACTGATCGTGTGTCCCAGGAAAGCCACCTCCTGCAGCCAGAACTGGCACTTTGAAAACTTTGCGTACATCTGGGACTCCCTCAGCCTCTACAAGACCAGCGTCAAATACTCTGTATGCTCTTCCTGAGTCCGGGAATATATCAAAATGTTGTCGATGAATACAATCACGAAGCGGTCTAAAAAGGGCTCGAATACACGGTTCATTAGACTCATGAATGGGGCAGGGGCATTCATGAGCCCAAAAGGCATCACCGTGAACTCATATAACCCATAGCGTGAACTGAATGCCGTCTTCGGTATGTCCTCTTCCCGGATGCGGAGTTGGTAGTAGCCGAATCGCAAATCTAGCTTAGAGAACCAGAAGCCTCCCTGCAACTGATCAAATAGCTCATCTATCCGAGGCATTGGATAGGTATTGCGGACCGTTAACCGGTTCAGCTCCCGGTAATCTATGCATAGTCGCAATGATCCGTCTTTCTTCTTCACAAATAGAACTGGCGCTCCCCACAGCGATGAACTAGGCCGCACAAATCCCGACTCACCTAGCTCCTTAAGTTGAGTCCTGAACTCTGCTAACTCCCTGGGAGCCATCCTGTAAGGTGCCCGGGACACCGGTGTCGCTCCCGGTACTAGCTGGATCCTGAAATCCACGACTCTAGCTGGTGGTAGCTCGGGCAATTTCTCCGGGAATACGTCGGAGAAATCCCGAACCACCAGAACATCTAAAATAGAAGTCTTTGTCCCCACCATTTCAAAGCAGATAAGGTAAACTTCTTCTCCCTGCTCGTGGGCCTTCACAGCTTGTACAGAAGATAACAATGTGTGGCAGATAGGTTGAATACCTTCGATGATAACATGAAAGTCGCCATGCCTTAGCGTGATCCTCCTTGATGGACAATCTATCTGAGCATGGTTCCGATGTAACCATGTCATGCCCAAAATCAAGTCAAAGTCCTGCAGCTTCAGAAGAGTTGTCGGCGCCTCAAATGCCTTGCCGCCAATCTCGGCCTCCATATCACAATGGGTTGTGGTCCGTAGTTCTGACCCATCGGGTAGACACACCCTCATATCTAGTCCAGGAAATCTTTCCACACCTTCGAGTCCGTCTATGAAGGACTCGGATACGAACGAGTGCGAAGCACCCGTGTCGAAGAGAGTATGTGCGGGCTTGCCACTGATCATAACTATGCCTGAGATTTATTTAAGTTAAAATTTATTGTTACCCTATAGCTCCAGGTACTATATAATTGAAAACTCAAGGAATTTAATAATTAAACTTAAGTACCTGTGATAACCTCCTCGGGGTTCCTCTGCTCCGTGAGGTCCAAGGCATATATCTGCTCCTGATTGCGTCCCCTGCCGTGATATCCCCAGCCTCGGCCTCGTCATCGGCCTCGGACTCGGCCCTGCTGTACTGGGGCCATTGGAGGTGGAGGAGGAGGACGAGGATGGAATCGATGCGGGCACTCCGACCTAATGTGCCCGGGCTGGCGGCATCCGTAACAAACTACCTGTCGGTGGCAACGATCATCCTGTCTCCTCGGACCATACACCTGTAGAGGTGGGGGAGCTAATGCTGGAGGAGGCTCCTGCTCCTGCCTGAAGTTGGGACGACGACGTCCCCCACCCTTCTTGTATCTGATAGTCCTGCCTCTCTGAGAGCCCCTGCTGCCCTCTCCTGATGTGGACCCATCAAACGGTCTCGTTCCTCTGCCTTGCACCATCAGCTGGTCAGCCTCCAACTTCTTTGCCATCTCAATGATCTACCTAGTGCTGCCATGAGAAATGAACAGCAAGGCCTGCCTCAAATCGTCCCTGAGGCCCAGGTAGAACCTCTTGGCATACCTCCTATCATCGGTATCCTGAATCCCTGCGAACCTGGCCAAATGAGAAAACTCTCGCTGATACTCGATCACCGATCTAGTCCCCTGCCTGAGGTTCAAAAACCTCTCCTCCAAGGCATCTCTGTCCGTAGCAGAGATGAAGTGATCCAGGAATACATCGCCAAACTAATCCCATGATATCTCTGACAGCTCGCAGTCTACATATGTAGACTCCCGCACTGATTTCCACCATCTCTTCGCATGAGCCTCTAGTGCAGAGGTGGCTAGAGGTACTGCCTCGCCGACCGGGCAGCTGATGCCTGCTAAAATCTCGTGTATGGCCTCCAGCCATTCCTCCATCTTTACCGCATCCTCTGTCCCACGGTACACTAGTGGGGACATGCTCTTGAAATCACTCAGCCAGTTCGACCTCGGATTTGGCTGCGGAGCCGGGATTTGCTGGGATTTGAAGGCATCCAGAATCGTCGTCAAAGTCTGCCACATCTCCGTATGTAGGAATGGAGTGGCAGCTGGAGGGGGAGGAGTCACATTTTGCGGCGCAGCGACCAGTGGAGGTTGCATAAAGGTAAGGTTAAAACAGAACTGGCCTAACTCATTGTACTTCGTGGACCATTTTATGTGACTTTAACACATGGTTCACCACTGCTTCCGCTGCATAGTTTGTCCGCAAACTAATGCTCGGGCGGGGGTGGTCCGGTGTTATGGACTTCTTTCTCATATGATCGTTGTTCAAGTGATACCAGTTTGTAAGACCCCTCCCTCCCCCTTACCAAGGAGGGCTACCGGGTCTTATGCCCAGAACCGCCGTCCTACGGTGGCACTAACACACGGGTTAGTCGACACCGCAACACGGAGATCCTGCCGGCTAATACGATCATTTAACCTGTAGGCCAATATGAGAAGAAGAAGAAAAGCAGTATATCAATCCACTAGTCCACAAGTCACAAAGTACAGATCATATGTATGAAATGAAAAGTACATCAACATAGTCCACAAAAGAGTACAAAATGAAAGAGTAATAAGGGCTTATGCCCGGTACATCAAAATCAACTCTCTCTATCTCTCTCTCTCTCTCTCTCAAATAAAAGCGGAAGCTATACTAGTACATCAGAATTCGTCCCACCTGAGGACGCACAGTAGTGGTAGTAGCCTACTGTAGCGGTATCTGCTCCTCACATCCTGTCTCATCGTCGTGTTGGTGATCCATCTCCACGGGCTCCTAAAAATAGTATGGTCACCGACCATTAGTCAAAAAGACTAAGTCGTTTCCTCCGCACCTCGCCCCGCAACTCCTAGGCACCGAGCGGGAGGACGAAGCATAGGACAACAAGGGGGTAGCAAAAGCGGAAGCAGGTGACAGAAACTAACTAGCAGTTGTAATAAGTATTATTGTTCTACTCTAGCAGTTCTAAATATGGTACAAGTAAGTAAAGAGCAGTACTAGTAAAGGAAGTAAAAAACAGAAGGTAAGAGCATGTAAATAAAACTATTCTACCACTATACTACCATCACAAAAGTACCCTAACTTATATAAATGCCCATACAAATATATAAGTTAGGATTTCTAGGAATTTTAACTTATCAAATAAAAGAGCTCATACTAATTTATATGATAAGGATCTATGAAGCGTATGACCTAATATGAATGAATGTTATGATGCAATTTTATGCACAGGCAAGTGCAACTCACACACAATGACTCTGTGATCACAGACCTTTAGTTCCCACTTTTTGAGAGCTAGCATCACTCTCGGGTACCACCGCTGTGGCTACGGCAGCAGCGGAGCGGGCGTCTCCACTTCTAGGCTGGTATGCACACTACCAAGCCTTAGACCCCTCTCATACGCCTCTGTACACGTCCAAGGTGCACTCTAGATTCTCGCGTACGTACTTTGCTGACAACCTGTCATCCTTGTTGGGTCGGATGTGCGTTATCGGGGGTCGTCCTCCAGACCGCAGTGTAAAACAACCCACTGGCCCCTCTAACCCTCACATCTGCCTGGTGCACCGTACTGCCATCGATGTGACGAACAGCCAGTACCACATACCCCGCCACTATATTTGTGCACATGCAAGTATTTCATTCTGAGCCTTCCGCTCGCAGGACCAAACCCATCCTGAAACCCTCAAACCCAACCCGGGTGAGAACGCACAATAGTGCCTTTATACCAATTCCCTCAAACCCTACATGGTTGAGCATATAACATGAAACTCTCCAACCCTACATGGGTGGGAAGGTACAACAAATGTCTTAACCTATTATACTACTCTTGTCTACGGGTTATTATACTTAGTGATTTAAGGTTAATCCCAGTACTGCCCAGGGTATACCCGGTGAAGGGCTCTCGGGGGCACTAGGAACTACGATGCGATTACGCCCAAAGTTCCCTTTCGTAAGGATATTTAATTTAGTTGATGACTACCCATGTTTCACCCCAGCTCTCATTGTTGCTCTGAAACAATCCTAGTGACTTAAGATATTACCGGGAAACCGACGGTCTTCCGTCGACCTCCACTCCGGTTGCTACCTAAAGACTTGCACTTTTACTCCCGTCACTAAGACAATACTACCCACCAGGGATTATTCATATTGCACTCCCTTATTCTTCCGATGATCAATCCTCTGGTAATATCCTAAAGCATGACCTATTTATGCTATATGCAGACCATGTCATATTATTACCCCAAAAATGGAATCTTCCAATCCTTAGGGCCTCTTGCCCCTAACTATTTATCCTAGGGTGGTATGGGCTAATGGAATTATCATATGAATTCTCATAATTTTCCTTGGTCAAATAATCCCTTAATTAAATCTTTTAATTTATTTCCTAGGTCACTTTACACATGAAGTAGTATAATTTAACATCCACTGAGCTAGGTAATTTTTCTTGAGTTGTATATTGATAAAATATTTCTGTCTACAGGGTTTCATAATTTTCCTTTGACTATTTATACCAATTCCTTATTTAATACCAAATCTACATAATTTTCATTTTCCAAATGAAATACAAGGAATATATAATCCAAAATTCCAGGAAAATTACAGAACATATAAAACATTAATTTAAGACTATGGGCAGAGTTTCATCAACCTTTATAGTGTAATGGCCTAACAATTCCCATTATTACATATTTACCAAAATGTCATTATATTAGTTTAAAAATTATCAGTACACCCATAAATTCTGAAATAATTATGCAAGACTAATAATACAATTATACTTCACTATCAATATTTCCAAATTTATCTGAAGTGTATTTCCATCAAATCAAGAATAAATGCAAAAAGGGTAAAATGGGCATTTCAAGGTATTTTACTCCAAAAGTTCTTCAAACAGAAAGATCAAATTTGCTTAAGTCAAATATAACCTTATTTTTAACTTGGCAAAGTTTGAGGACTTTTACTTGAGGAAAACCTATTTTTCCAATTTATTTTCAAAGGAGCTATATTTTTTAAAAATTCCAATTAATGGGATTTTTGATTCCAAAAATTCCATAATTAATCTGAGGGGTGAACTTTACCCTAATGAACCACAAGAATAAAATCCATGATTTTGGAGTGCCTCAATTAGGCTGAATGCACCATATTTAAATTATTGCTATTGGCACACCAAGGCAATATATAAACCAACACATGTAAGTGGATTTGCCAACATGCAGTGATCCAAATGTGCTGAAATTTTTATCATGCACCACTGATGTCCCCAAGGACCTACCACCAAATGTTGGGGCCATGAGTAGTCATATAACTCCAAATATTTCATTTATTTTGTTTTTGATATTATGACCAAAACTATAGAAACATTTATTTCCAAAATTCCCCATTTTTGGCAGGGGATAGGTATGCCCTAATCATGCATGTACCCAAAATTTGGGGCCATGGTGATTGCTGGTTTGACTTGGGCATCCAAATGATTTTCTACACTTGTCTAGGACCAGTCCTAGGAGAACTGCCCTACAGGCCAGACTACTGGACCAACATTAATGACTAAGGTGTCAAATTAACGTTAACAGGTAAGGCTACATTTTCCATTCAGGGTCCAGGTTCTGGAAATGCCTCTAAGAGGCCTAAATATGACATGCAATGTCACTGTATTTATGTGACAAATAATTAATTTTACTTCATTTCATATAAAACAATATTATTTGATTTTTAAATTAAGCCCGCACGAATCTTAAAGCGTAAACGAACGGGATCTGGTCATCTCCTACCTCCAGCCAACGGCTGAGATCGAGCCGACCTGGAGCATCTTTGCTGGCCTTTTCCGGCCAGCTGAGGCGGCGCCACCCCCGGCCAACGGTGCCATCACCTTCACGGTGGTGGTGGCTATCGTTTCCCGGTGATGGGGCGGCGGGAGACGGCGGCGACGGCGATCCCGCGAGGTTAAGGAAAGCTAGGAAAAATCACTCTTTTCTCCCATGGCATCGGGCTCAGTTGAGCCCGATATCTCACCTAATCGATCTAGGATCCTAGTACGGGTAGAGGTGAGGTGAAACGGACCTGGATTGGGGCTTGGCGGCGGGTCAGGCGGCGGTTTGCCATGGTGGGGGTGCGCCGGCAAGCTCCTCCCCGAATGCTTGATTCTCCAATGTTTACCATGCTCCAGCACTCGAATTCCACTCCTTTCCGCCTCCTGAAGCTAATGGTGAAGTCAGTTTGAGCTGAGGTTGGTTGTATAGGGAGATACTACCTATGTGAGATCGGTTTGGGCTTTGGTTGTGTCACCATGGGTGCCATGTGGCCAGCATGCCACCAAAATATCCTGGAATAATCAGAGGAGGCCGGCCAGCAGGTGTTGGGCAGAGGATTGCAGCTGAAGGGGTGGCCATGTGGCCACCCTTCCTCTTCATCCCCATTTCTCTCTCCTCTTCCTCTTAAAATCCCATTTCTACCCCTTTGCAAGCACTCTCTCTCCTAATTCAGAGGGGTAGGGCTGGTCTTGTTCACTTGGGCTGGCCATGGGCCAAATTTGGTGGGCTTGGTCCAAGGGAGGGTGAGCTTGGCCTTCATTTTCTTCTTTAGGTCAATTGTGTTGACTATGTTGACTCTGAGTTGACTTGGTCAACCATGGTGGGTGGGCTGACCCCATTTGATGGTCATGAGCTTAGTGGCACCACCCAACTTGGGTTGGGTCAAGGGGGTGCCCTACTTAGGCAAATTGGGCTTATGAGTGTGGGTTTGACCAAATTAGGCCCAAGGTTGACTTTGGTCAACTGGGGTGAAAGTGTTGACCTAATGGCATGCCCTAGGGTGCACTTAGATTGTTTTTAGGGTTAGGGAAATGTGGTGGGGTCATGGTGTGGTTTGGGTCCCTATTTAGGCTAGTTTGACCTAGTTTGACTTGGTCCTATAGTGGGCCCCACATGGCTACAACCCATTACCTAGGGTCAAACCTAGCTAAAACCCCTGTCACCCATCCCATGCCTAACCCAATCTAAGTGAAAGGGGCCTAGAAGTAACATGGGATGTTACAAATTCCAACAACCAAGAAAAAATAATTTCGTCCTCGAAATTTAAGTTCGGGTTTACAGGGTTTATTTGCAAGATTTATATGAAATTTTTAACGTCTAAACTAAAATATACCTGAAGTGAACAGCTCCGGGTGTCGCTCCAGCATTAGATTCCTTGGCTCCCAGGTGTGCTCCTCCTGTCAATGGTTGGACCACAGCACCTTCACAAGAGGGACCTTCTTCTTCCGCAACACTCGGATGGCTGTATCGTCAATCCGGATCGGCTCTAATCTAACTGATCTGCCAGGCTCTACCGGTCCGGATGTAGTAGTAATATGCTGCTCCGGCCGAAGGAGAGCTCTTCGCAAGGAAGAGACATGGAAGACGTCATGTAATGCACCCAACTCCGGTGGAAGCTGCAGTCGGTAAGCTAAGGGGCCGATCCGCTCCAGGATCAAGTATGGCCCCATGTATCGTGGACTAAGCTTCTTGTGCCTCCGCACCCGAGAGACACTGTGTATTGGACGTATCTTCAAGAAACCTCTGTCTCCAACCTGGAACTCCACCTTCTGGTGCCGAGCGTCACAATACTTTGTCTGTCTGCTCTGGGCCTCAAGTAGCCGATCACTGATCAAACGAATCTGAACCTCAGTATCCTCTATATAATCAGATCCAAGAGCCCGGGTATCCACATCCTGAACCCATAATAGCGGTGTCCGGCACTTCCTCCCATAAAGTGCCTCATATGGAGCCATCCTGATGCTAGCCTGGTGGCTGTTATTGTACGAGAACTCAATCAGTGGCAGCAGCCTCTCCCAAGGCTTCCCCGTATCCAATATGCATAATCTGAGTAAATCCTCCATGGTCCGGATGGTCTGCTCGGTCTGTCCGTCGATCTGCGGGTGGAAGGCGGTACTAAAAGTAAGCCGATAGCCCAAGTAAGCATGCACGGCCCTCCACTCGCTCGAAGTGAACCGACCATCACGATCTGAAACGATCATCTTGGGAATGTCATGGTATCTGACGAACTGCTCCACAAATAATCTCACCAAAACTGCAACTGGTGCATCCTTCCGGACTGGAATAAAGCGCGCTACCTTGGTCAGTCTGTCTACTATGACCCATATAGAATCATGCCTAGAGTGGGAGCGAGGTAGTCCGTGCCCAAAATCTATAGTAATGTCCTCGAACTTCCACTCTGGGATTGGCAGTGGCTGTAGCAAACCTCCTGGGCTCTTACATTCCGCCTTCACGCGCTGACATGTCTCACAGAATGTCACAAAATGAGCGATCTCCCTCTTCATCCCAGGCCAATACATAGACCTACGCAAATCTGCCCCCATCTTGGTGATGCCGGGATGCACTGAATATCTGGAGCAATGAGCCTCTCTGAGTATGTCATCCCGGATACTGCCCCCTGCTAGTATGTAAATGCGTCCACGGAATCGAAGAAGATCATCCTGTAGCATGTAGTCCTCAACCTTGCCCCTTTCCAGGGCACTAAAAATCGGCTGTAATGCAGCATCCCGCCTCTGATGTGTTCGGATGCGCTCTCGTATGTCATCACCACTGATCACTGAGCTCAAATACTCTCGATATACCACTGGTTCGGCCTCAGATACCATGGTAATGTGCATGTCTTCCATCATCCGTAGCAGCTCTATAGACATCAACCGAGGCTCCGGTCCAGAAGTGTCGGGCCTCCTACTCAAAGCATCGGCTACTGTGTTCGCTTTCCCCGGATGGTAGTGGATCTTATAATCATAATCGCAGAGGAATTCCAGCCATCTCCTCTGTCGTAGGTTTAAGTCCTGCGTATCGATATATTTAAGATTCTTGTGATCTGAATAAATATCACAATGAATCTCGTATAAGTAATGTCTCCACATCTTTAGGGCGAATACCACAGCCCCGAGCTCTAAGTCATGTACTGGATAGTTATGCTCATGCTTCTTCAACTATCTCGAAGCATAAGCAATAACATGTCCATGCTGCATCAGGACAGCACCCATCCCCTGGTAAGAGGCATCTGTGTAAATCTGAAATCCTTCACTCCCGGATGGAAGCGCAAGAATAGGGGATGAGATGAGTCGGTCCTTCAGCTCCTGAAATGCCGCCTCACACTGCTCTGTCCAGGTGAACTCAGTATCCTTCCTCGTCAAAGTCGTGAGGGGAAGGGCTATCCTCGAGAACCCCTCCACAAACTTCTGATAGTACCCTGCCAAACCCAGGAAGCTGCGAATATATGATGCTGACTTTGGCCGTGGCCAATCCCTTACTGCCTCTACCTTGGCTGGGTCCACTGCTAATCTAGCCCCAATGATCGTGTGTCCCAGGAAAGCCACCTCCTGCAGCCAGAACTGGCACTTTGAAAACTTTGCGTACATTTGGGACTCCCTCAGCCTCTGCAAGACCAGCGTCAAATGCTCTGTATGCTCTTCCTGAGTCCGGGAATATATCAAAATGTCGTCGATGAATACAATCACGAAGCGGTCTAAAAAGGGCTCGAATACACGGTTCATTAGACTCATGAATGCGGCAGGGGCATTCATGAGCCCAAAAGGCATCACCGTGAACTCATATAACCCGTAGCGTGAACTGAATGCCGTCTTCGGTATGTCCTCTTCCCGGATGCAGAGTTGGTAGTAGCCGGATCGCAAATCTAGCTTAGAGAACCAGAAGGCTCCCTGCAACTGATCAAATAGCTCATCTATCCGAGGCAGTGGATAGGTATTGCGGACCGTTAACCGGTTCAGCTCCCGGTAATCTATGCATAGTCGCAATGATCCGTCTTTCTTCTTCACAAATAGAACTGGCGCTCCCCACGGCGATGAACTAGGCCGCACAAATCCCGACTCACGTAGCTCCTTAAGTTGAGTCCTGAACTCTGCTAACTCCCTGGGAGCCATCCTGTAAGGTCCCCGGGACACCGGTGTCGCTCCCGGTACTAGCTGGATCCTGAAATCCACGACTCTGGCTGGTGGTAGCCTGGGCAATTTCTCCGGGAATACGTCGGAGAAATCCCGAACCACCGGAACATCTAAAATAGAAGTCTCTGTCCCCACCATCTCAAAGCAGATAAGGTAAACTTCTTCTCCCTGCTCGTGGGCCTTCACAGCTTGTACAGAAGATAACAATGTGTGGCAGGTAGGCTGAATACCTTCGATGATAACATGAGAGTCACCATGCCTTAGCGTGATCCTCCTTGATGGACAATCTATCTGAGCATGGTTCCGATGTAACCATGTCATGCCCAAAATCAAGTCAAAGTCCTGCAGCTTCAGAATAGTTGCCGGCGCCTCAAATGCCTTGCCACCAATCTCGGCCTCCATATCACAATGGGTTGTGGTCCGTAGTTCTGACCCATCGGGTAGACGCACCCTCATATCTAGTCCAAGAAATCTTTCCACACCTTCGAGTCCGTCTATGAAGGCCTCGGATACGAACGAGTGCGAAGCACCTGTGTCGAAGAGAGTATGTGCGGGCTTGCCGCTAATCATAACTATGCCTGAGATTTGTTTAAGTTAAAATTTATTGTTACCCTATAGCTCCAGGTACTATATAATTGAAAACTCAAGGAATTTAATAATTAAACTTAAGTACCTGTGATAACCTCCTCGGGGTTCCTCTGCTCCGTGAGGTCCAAGGCATATATCTGCTCCTGATTGCGTCCCCTGCCGTGATATCCCCGGCCTCGGCCTCGTCCTCGGCCTCGGACTCGGCCCTGCTGTACTGGGGCCACTGGAGGTGGAGGAGGAGGACGAGGATGGAATCGATGCGGGCACTCCGACCTAATGTGCCCGGGCTGGCGGCATCCGTAACAAACTACCTGTCGGTGGCCACGATCATCCTGTCTCCTCGGACCATACACCTGTAGAGGTGGGGGAGCTAATGCTGGAGGAGGCTCCTGCTCCTGCCTGAAGTTGGGACGACGACGTCCCCCACCCTTCTTGTATCTGATAGTCCTGCCTCTCTGAGAGCCCCTGCTTCCCTCTCCTGATGTGGACCCATCAAACGGTCTCTTTCCTCTGCCTTGCACCATCAGCTGGTCAGCCTCCAGCTTCTTTGCCATCTCAATGATCTGCCTAGTGCTGCCATGAGAAATGAACAGCAAGGCCTGCCTCAAATCGTCCCTGAGGCCCCGGTAGAACCTCTTGGCATACCTTCTATCATCGGTATCCTGAATCCCTGCGAACCTGGCCAAATGATAAAACTCTCGCTGATACTCGATCACCGATCTAGTCCCCTGCCTGAGGTTCAAAAACCTCTCCTCCAAGGCATCTCTGTCCGTAGCAGAGACGAAGTGATCCAGGAATACATCGCCAAACTCCTCCCATGATATCTCTGACAGCTCGCAGTCTGCATATGTAGACTCCCGCACTGATTTCCACCATCACTTCGCATGAGCCTCTAGTGTAGAGGTGTCTAGAGGTACTGCCTCGCCGACCGGGCAGCTGATGCCTGCTAAAATCTCGTGTATGGCCTCCAGCCATTCCTCCATCTTTACCGCATCCTCTGTCCCACGGTACACTGGTGGGGACAGGCTCTTGAAATCACTCAGCCATTTCGACCCCGGATTTGGCTGCGGAGCCGGGACTTGCTGGGATTTGAAGGCATCCAGAATCGTCGTCAAAGTCTGCCACATCTCCGTATGTAGGAATGGAGTGGCAGCTGGAGGGGGAGGAGTCACATTTTGCGGCGCGGCGACCTGTGGAGGTTGCATAAAGGTAAGGTTAAAACAGAACTGGCCTAACTCATTGTACTTCGTGGACCATTTTATGTGACTTTAACACATGGTTCACCACTGCTTCCGCTGCATAGTTTGTCCGCAAACTAATGCTCGGGCGGGGGTGGTCCGGTGTTGTGGACTTCTTTCTCATATGATCGTTGTTCAAGTGATACCAGTTTGTAAGACCCCTCCCTCCCCCTTACCAAGGAGGGATACCGGGTCTTATGCCCAGAACCGTCGTCCTACGGTGGCACTAACACACGGGTTAGTCGACACCGCAACACGGCGATCCTGTCGGCTAATACGATCATTTAACCTGTAGGCCAATATGAGAAGAAGAAGAAAAGCAGTATATCAATCCACTAGTCCACAAGTCACAAAGTACAGATCATATGTATGAAATGAAAAGTACATCAACATAGTCCACAAAAGAGTACAAAATGAAAGAGTAATAAGGGCTTATGCCCGGTACATCAAAATCAACTCTCTCTCTCAAATAAAAGCGGAAGCTATACTAGTACATCAGAATTCGTCCCACCTGAGGATGCACAGTAGTGGTAGTAGCCTGCTGTAGCGGTATCTTCTCCTCACATCCTGTCTCCTCGTCGTGCTGGTGCTCCATCTCCACGCGCTCCTAAAAATAGTATGGTCACCGACCATTAGTCAAAAAGACTAAGTCGTTTCCTCCGCACCTCGCCCCGCAACTCCTAGGCACCGAGCGGGAGGACGAAGTGGAGGATAACAAGGGGTAGCAAAAGCGGAAGCAGGTGACAGAAACTAACTAGCAGTTGTAATAAGTATTATTGTTCTACTCTAGCAGTTCTAAATATGGTACAAGTAAGTAAAGAGCAGTACTAGTAAAGGAAGTAAATAACAGAAGGTAAGAGCATGTAAATAAAACTATTCTACCACTATACTACCATCACAAAAGTACCTTAACTTATATAAATGCCCATACAAATATATAAGTTAGGATTTCCAGGAATTTTAACTTATCAAATAAAAGAGCCCATACTAATTTATATGATAAGGATCTATGAAGCGTATGACCTAATATGAATGAATGTTATGATGCAATTTTATGCACAGGCAAGTGCAACTCACACACAATGACTCTGTGATCACAGACCTTTAGTTCCCATTTTTTGAGAGCTAGCATCACTCTCGGGTACCACCGCTGTGGCTACGGCAGTAGCGGAGCGGGCGTCTCCACTTCTAGGCCGGTATGCACACTACCAAGCCTTAGACCCCTCTCATACGCCTCTGTACACTTCCAAGGTGCACTCTAGAGTCTCTCATACGTACTTTGCTGACAACCCATCAGCCTTGTTGGGTCGGATGTGTGTTATCGGGGGGTCGTCCTCCAGACCGCAGTGTAAAACAACTCACTGGCCCCTCTAACCCTCACGGTTGTCTGGTGTACCGTACTGCCATCGGTGTGACGAATGGCCAGTACCGCATGCCCCGCCACTATATTTATGCACATGCAAGTATTTCATTCCGAGCCTTCCGCTCGCAGGACCAAACCCATCCTGAAACCCTCAAACCCAACCCGGGTGAGAATGCACAATAGTGCATTTATACCAATTCCCTCAAACCCTACATGGTTGAGCATATAACATGAAACTCTCCAGCCCTACACGGGTGGGAAGGTACAGCATATGTCTTAACCTATTATACTACTCTTGTCTATGAGTTATTATACTTAGTGATTTAAGGTTAATCCCAGTACTGCCCAGGGTATACCCGGTGAAGGGCTCTCGGGGGCACTAGGAACTACGATGGGATTACGCCCAAAGTTCCCTTTCGCAAGGATATTTAATTTAGTTGATGACTACCCATGTTTCACCCCAGCTCTCATTTTGCTCTAGAACAATCCTAGTGACTTAAGATATTACCGGGAAACCGACGGTCTTCCGTCGACCTCCACTCCGGTTGCTACCTAAAGACTTGCACTTTTACTCCCGTCACTAAGACAATACTACCCACCAGGGATTATTCATATTGCACTCCCTTATTCTTCCGATGATCAATCCTATGGTAATCCCCTAAAGCATGACCTATTTATGATATATGCAGACCATGTCATATTATTATCCCAAAAATGGAATCTTCCAATCCTTAGGGCCTCTTGCCCCTAACTATTTATCCTAGGGTGGTATGGGCTAATGGAATTATCATATGGATTCTCATAATTTTCATTGGTCAAATAATCCCTTAATTAAATCTTTTAATTTATTTCCTAGGTCACTTTACAAATGAAGTAGTATAATTTGACATCCACTGAGCTAGGTAATTTTTCTTGAGTTGTATATTGATAAAATATTTCTGTCTACAGGGTTTCATAATTTTCCTTTGACTATTTATACCAATTCCTTATTTAATACCAAATCTACATAATTTTCATTTTCCAAATGAAATACAAGGAATATATAATCCAAAATTCCAGGAAAATTACAGAACATATAACACATTAATTTACGACTATGGGCAGAGTTTCATCAACCTTTATAGTGTAATGGCCTAACAATTCCCATTCTTACATATTTACCAAAATGACATTATATTAATTTAAAAATTATGAGTACACTCATAAATTCTGAAATAATTATGCAAGACTAATAATACAATTATACTTCACTAGCAATATTTCCAAATTTATCTGAAGTGTATTTCCATCAAATCAAGAATAAATGCAAAAAAGGTAAAATGGGAATTTCAAGGTATTTTACTCCAAAGGTTCTTCAAACAGAATGATCAAATTTTCTTAAGTCAAATATAACCTTATTTTTAACTTGGCAAAGTTGGAGGACTTTTACTTGAGGAAAACCTATTTTTCTAATTTATTTTCAAAGGAGCTATATTTTTTAAAAATTCCAATTAATGGGATTTTTGATTCTAAAAATCCCATAATTAATCTGAGGGGTGAACGTTACCCTAATGAACTACGGGAATAAAATCCATGATTTTTGAGTGCCTCAATTAGGCTGAATGCACCATATTTAAATTATTGCTATTGGCACACCAAGGCAATATATAAACCAACACATGCAATTGGATTTGCCAACATGCAGTGATCCAAATGTGCTGAAATTTTTATCATGCACCACTGATGTCCCCAAGAACCTACCACCAAACGTTGGGGCCATGAGTAGTCATATAACTCCAAATATTTCATTTATTTAGTTTTTGATATTATGACCAAATCTATTGAAAATGTTGTTTCCAAAATTCCCCATTTTTGGCAGGGGCTAGGTATGCCCTAATCATGCACGTACCCAAAATTTGGGGCCATGGTGATTGTTGGTTTGACTTGGGCATCCAAATGAATTTCTGCTCTTGTCTAGGACCAGTCCTAGGAGAACTACCCTACAGGCCAGAATACTGGACTACAATTAATGACTAAGGTGTCAAATTAAAGTTACTAGGTAAGGCTACATTTTTCATTCAGGGTCCAGGTTCTGTAAATGCCTCTAAGAGGCCTAAATATGACATGCAATGTCACTGCATTTATGTGACAAATAATTAATTTTACTTCATTTCATATATAACAATATTATTTGATTTTTAAATTAAGCCCGCAAGAATCTTAAAGCGTAAACGAACGGGATCCGGTTATCTCCTACCTCCAGCCAACGGCTGAGATCGAGCCAACCTGGAGCATCTTTGCTGGACTTTTCCGGCCAGTTGAGGCGGCGCCACCCCCGGCCAACGGTGCCATCACCTTCACGGTGGTGTTGGCTATCGTTTCCCTGTGATGGGGGCGGCGGGAGACGGCGGCGACGGCGATCCCGAGGGTTAAGGAAAGCTTGGGAAAATCACTCTTTTCTCCCATGGCATGGGGCTCAGTTGAGCCTGATATCTCACCTAATCGATCTAGGATCCTATTACGGGTAGAGGTGAGGTGAAACGGACCTGGATTGGGGCTTGGCGGCGGGTCAGGCGGCGGTTTGCCATGGTGGTGGTGCACCAGCAAGCTCCTCCCCGAATGCTTGATTCTCCACCATTTACCATGCTCCAGCACTCAAATTCCACTCCTTTCTACCTCCTGAAGCTAATGGTGAAGTCGGTTTGAGCTGAGGATGGTTGTATAGGGAGATACTACCTATGTGAGCTCGGTTTGGGCTTTGGTTATGTCACCATGGGTGCCATGTGGCCAGCATGCCACCAAAATATCCTGGAATAATCAGGGGAGGCCGGCCAGCAGGTGTTGGGCAGAGGATTGCAGCTGAAGGGGTGGCCATGTGGCCACCCTTCCTCTTCATCCCCATTTCTCTCTCCTCTTCCTCTTAAAATCCCATTTCTACCCCTTTTCATACACTCTCTCTCCTAATTCAGAGGGGTAAGGCTGGTCTTGTTCACTTGGGCTGGCCATGGGCCAAATTTGGTGCGCTTGTTCCAAGGGAGGGTGAGCTTGGCCTTCATTTTCTTCTTTAGGTCAATTGTGTTGACTATGTTGACTCTGAGTTGACTTGGTCAACCATGGTGGGTGGGCTGACCCCATTTGATGGTCATGAGCTTAGTGGCACCACCCAACTTGGGTTGGGTCAAGGGGGTGCCCTACTTAGGCTAATTGGGCTTATGAGTGTGGGTTTGACCAAATTAGGCCCAAGGTTGACTTTGGTCAACTGAGGTCAAAGTGTTGACCTAATGGCATGCCCTAGGGTGCACTTAGATTGTTTTTATGGTTAGGGCAATGTGGTGGGGTCATGGTGTGGTTTGGGTCCCTATTTAGGCTAGTTTGACCTAGTTTGACTTGGTCCTATAACGGGCCCCACATGGCTACAACCCACTACCTAGGGTCAAACCTAGTTAAGACCCCTGTCACCCATCCCATGCCTAACCCAATCTAAGTGAAAGGGGCCTAGAAGTAACATGGGATGTTACACCTAAAGCTTGTTTTATGCTGTGAACCCCACTATTGGATTGTACTCCAATCCGGGAGATTTGGACGTCTGCCTCTCTCGAGGGGTGTGTACAACTCCCTTTTCTCTTGAGTACTCACTTCAAACTATCGGCCTCTCGGCTAGCCAAGAATGAAAGCAAAGGTGGAGAATATATACCGATAATATATCTCCAACCCATGATTTTTCCAAGAGTAAATCAAAAGTCTAAGTCTTACAAAGAAAGGGCGAACTAGAGCATCATAACTTAATCAACTCAAACCTCGGATCATCAAGATCGAGTACAAGGAGGATTAGTTACTCATGGTGAAATGGAGGGAGAGATAGAAGTAGAAAAGCATTTAGAACATAAAGAAAAGAGCAACCTTTTTATTTATACTGAAAGAGAGCTACAACTTGAAATAGACGATTACAAGTGCTGGAATTGAAAACCTATGCTAGCATTAACATTTAGCTACTAAGCAATTCCAACAACTAATACAAGAAAAAGTAAACTAAGCTAGATTAACAAGCTTAAAAAAGGAGGGAGAGAAGAAGCATGGAAAAATACAAGAAAACAATAAGAAAACTAAAGTGAAGAACCTCCCCTCTCAATCCAAAGATGCCTCTAAACCCTTGGAGATGGGCTCAATTTATAGATTTTTTTTTTCGGGTCGGGTTACGGCCCCCTAACACACCCGGGCAGGGCGTGTACCTGGGGCGTGACACATTCGGTGCGACATTTTGGGCTGAAATTCAATGTTGGAGGTGACGGGTGTCGTAGTTGGGTTACACGCCCATATGTCACGCCCGACCAGGGCATGTCCGTGCGGCGTGACCATATCGGTGTGACTTGTTTTGGCTTCAATTTTCTGCTGCAGTGCCTCCTCCAGACTACAATGATGCATACAAAAAAGAAAAGATTACTGGTGCAAAAGCCATGAACATACTGGCACAAATAATGTCTGATGATATATTTCAGAAAGTAGTTGAATGTGAATCAGCTAAGGCTATCTGGGACTACTTAAACCAGATGGTTGCAGGATTAGCAGAAGAAAAGAAGGACAGGAAAGCTCATCTCATGTCCTAGTATGAGAATTTTAAAAATGAAGAAATTGAGCAAGTTTCTGAGATGTACAATAGACTCAGTATCATTATTAATGAGTTGAAAACACTTGACAAAGACATCTCAGTCACAAAAATAAATGACAAGATTCTCATGTGCTTCCCAAGCTCATGGGACTCTAGAATCTGGCCTATCAGATAGACCAGAAACACACATAAGATGACTATAAAATCAGCCTTAGGAATGTTGAAATCCTATGAACAGCTGCTGAAGATAAGAGAAGCTGAGCAACAAAAGACTGCTATACCAACCAGGAATGAGCAGAATATAGCCTTCAAAGCTTCAGAAGAATCAGAAACTTCTCCATCAAATGAAGAGTTGATGCGTCTCTTTGCAAAGAGATTCTTCAAGATGGGGAGAAAAGAATTCTGAAGGAAATCATCAAGGAGTGATGATAAACCAAGGTATGACAAAACCCCTTCTAAAGAGATTATTTGTTTTGGTTGCAGGAAACTTGGACATATTCTTCTAGAATGTCCAAAAAAACAAGCATAAGGAAAGGAGAAAGGAGAAAGACTCCAAGAAGCACTCCAGCAAACCATCCTCCTACAAGCACAAGACGAAGGAGAGAGGGTTTGTAGCAGAAACATGGAGTGACACTGAAGAATCATCTTCCTCCAGTTCTAGTGAAGATGAAGAAGAAGCAAAGGCCAAAGAAATTTGCTTAATGGCTATCAATGCTTCTGAAAGATATGGTACCTAAACACCTAGAGGGGGGGGGGTGAATAGGTGACCTAATCCTTTTCTAACTTTGTTGGCAGCCAACCAGTTATATCACAGATTTCTAACTAGTTTATTACAGCAATCAGTAATAATCAAACAAACACAGATCATCCACAGCACAAACACAGCACAGCACACAGTGTTTTATAGTGGTTCCCCAAGATATGGGTACATCCACTTTCCCCCTTCGCCTATCTAGCAGTGTACTAGATTCGGCCTAACTTCTCCACTGTCTCAGAACCCAAATTGGTTCCTACCTCAGGCCCAAAGCCTTACACCTCAGCTTTCTCCAAAGCCTACACTCAGCCACAAAGGCCTACACTCAGCCAATCAAGGCCTACACTCAGAGTTCTTTAACTCCTACACTCAGGCTATCAATCCCTACCCTCAGCCTTTATAAATTTAGGCTTACAATCACTCAGATCCAATGGATCCTACAAGTTAAAATAGTATTACAACAAATAACTCAACAACTCAGAAAATAAGAGAGGAGTTGAGAGTTTCTTGCTGAGTTCTTGGAAGAACTCAGATAGATCCAAACTGACTTAGCTTCCTTCAAAGCTTCTTGAGTAGAACTGAATAAGTCTGAATCTTCTGCAGTTGTTCCTTGACCTCTGCTTCTTAAGATCCAGATGCTTCTGAATCCTTCTTCTCAGCCTAGTTCCAAAGACTGAATTCTTGATTGGAGCTCTCTCTCTCCAACTTCTTAGATCTGCCGTTGGACAGCAAGATCTTCTTGATTTGTATCACTTGGATAATTTGATCAGCAACCACTTGAACAAATCTCTTAGATTAATCCTTTCAACAACTGTTTCTGTAAACTGTGGGTGCCTATTTATAGGCCTTCTTCATGGTAACCGGCTGGTCCGGTTCATAACTGACTTCTGACATCTCTGACAAGTGCTGTAGACTGGCTGGATCGGCAGCTGTCATGTCAACCAGTCACTTCTTGAAAATCTCTAACTGTTTATAAGTGTCGAGACTTTCTGTCTTTAAGTGTCGACACTTATAGTCCAAGTGTCGACACATGTTGCATAAGTGTCTACACAAGTCTACAAGGTGTCGACACAATTCCTTGTATGTCTCGACACAGATTCTTCTGCATGTGTCGACACTAAAATTGAGTGTCGACACAAATACTTGTTCTTTTAGCTTTTGCTGAATTCTACTATGTGTCGACACATCTCCTTTGTGTCGACACAACTTCTTGTGTTGAATCTGTCTAGTGTCGACACTGCTTCTTGGTGTCGACACATAGTCTTCTACGTTGAATCTTGCTGAGTGTCGACACAGCTTCTTGTGTCGACACACCTTCTTGTTGTTGAGACTTCAGCTGAGTGTCGACACATTCCTTTAGTGTCGACACTTGTACTTAGAATAATTTGCTGCTATTTCTGTTCTTTGCTAAGTGTCGACACAGCTCCTTGTGTCGACACTTTCTTTGAGTCTTCAACTGAGTATCGACACATTGTGCTGGGTATCGACACTTTCTTCAAGTGTTGACTCTTCTGGTTGTGTGTCGACACATTGTGTTGAGTGTCGACACATACTTCAAGTGTTGACTCTTTTGGTTGTGTGTCGACACATTGTGCTGAGTGTCGACACATAATTAATATGTTGACTCTTCTGGTTAAGTGTCGACACATTGTGCTAGGTGTCGACACTTGCACTTAGTCTCTGCAGAGTTTTGCTGAGTGTCGACACAACTCCAAGTGTCGACACTTTCTGGTGTAGACACAGCTCTTCTAGGTGTCGACACTTCTGCTAAGTGTCGACACTGCTTCTCTGCATTCTTCTTCACTGAGTGTCGACACAGCTCCTTGTGTCGACACTTTCTGTCTAGTGTCGACTCTGCATCCCAGATGTCGACACATGACTCAAGTGTCGACACTGCTTGTCTGGGTGTCGACACAAGCTTTCTCAATTGTCGACACTTTCCCTTTGGGTGTCGACACATGGACTTAGAAAGTTTTAGCTTCAGTCCAGTGAATACCTAACCTGCACAAGTAACTCAAACATACATCAATACATCATGATGTATATCATTGAGTTGGGTGAGGCTTCTTCAAATCAGGTACATTTGACCAATGTACCCAACAATCTCCCCCTATTTGGAGAAGTCATAACCCTTAGTCAATGATATACACCACTCATAATTAAAAATTACACAATGATGTACAGCAGATTATATTTAACAGGGTAAACATAAACATGTAATAATGCACACATGTATACACATTAATCATTCAGAATAAACAAAAATAGACACATTTCAGAACAATTATACTATATTTATCATATATGTTCCAATATTGTTCCTTATACATTTTTAATGGTGTACAACAATGTTTTTCACTTAAAAGATTACAATAAGCATCAAGTTTAATTCCTAATCTATTTCTGATCAGGTTCTTTAATAACAATTCCTTTGCCAGGTTGGACTTGAGCTTTGACAGCAGCAGCAGCAGCTCAGCATCAGCAGGCTTCTTGCCTTTTTGAGTCCTTCTTCTTTTGTTCTTCAGCCTTGATTTTCTGCCTTTCAAAATAATGATAGGGCTTAGGAAAGTACTTGCTAGGCTCCACTGCAGTAGGAGGTAGCTTTCCTAACTTAGCCTTTCTTCTGTACTAGACAATGGCTTCCTGCCTGATCTCATGCTTTCTCCATTCTGCTTCTGAGAACCACTTGTTCCTGTCATTCATGTTATCTTTGGCAGCTTTCCAGGCAGTTTAGAATTATATTCCTAGAGGTAGGGCTCCACTGTTCAAAATCTGGCTTTTGTTCTGCTAGTTTTCCCTAAACCTCTTCTTTGACAATCTTGTCTCTTCTTCTTTGTCTAATGCCTCTTGCATAGCTGCAGTAATAGGTTGAACAACCTTTTCCAGAACAACATTTGACTTTCCTGCAGTTGGGCTATACATGTGCTGACATCTGCATGAATCATTTTCAAAATCTGGAGGTGGATAAATCACTTGAGCTACCTCTGGTTGCTCACCTCCAAGATATGCACTTTGAATCCCTGATTCAGCAACATTATCATCATCACAGAGTGGAGGATAGCCTAGAGTAGCTCTGATGGAGTTAGATATCCATTTTGCATGGTCAGAGCTAGCTTGACTAATATTCTCTCCCCCTTTATGACTTCTTGGGACACATGGTCTCTTACATCATCCTTTTGAAATCTAATCTGACTGTCCAAGTACCTGATGCCATCCTTAAAGTAAGGTTTGAGCTTAGTGAGCTGTTCAGAGATGGCCTTTTGGGAATCTGAATGGCAGTCTTGACAGCAGAAATCTCAGCTTGAAAGATTTTATCAAAGTCAGCCTTTGCAGCATCAGCAATGTAGATGGTTCAGCCGACTTATTCTTTAACTCAGTGACTATAGCATTGTGGGAGGCAGTCAAATTATCATTCATTCTTAACTGATTCTCCAGCACATATCCTTGCTTTAATGCTACATCATCTACCTGAGCCTTGATCTTCTCTTGATGAGTTGCCAAATAGACTACTGCATTCCCACCTTTGTGGAAGCAGTCAGTCATCTCTTTCTTGTTCAGGTTCATCTCAAACCTTATTGATTTTATATCTTGAGCTAAATCAAATTGTAAAGACTTTTGTCCTTCATCAATATACTTCTCTATGGCTCTCCTGTGCTCATCCAGCTTGATTTGCATGGCTACCATTAAGGCACTGTAATCAGGTGATGGAGCTTGTGTGACTGAGGATTGTTGAGCAACAGTTTGTAGAGCCTTCTTGTAGCTCTGACTTCTTCTTTTGAATACAAATAATTTCTTCTTCTTGGCCCTAGCACTTTCCTCATCTTCAGAGGCAGAGGTGCTGGCAATATCAACTCAATTCTTAGGGCTCTCAGGCCTCTCAGTTTGCACAGCAGGTGCTTGCTCAGTTTCCAGCCTAATAGGCTCTTCCAGAACTTCCATGTGCTCCCCCTCAGCAGCAGCATTCTTATCTTCAGCAGCAGCAGTCTTGTCCATGTCAAAATCATCTTGATCTAGATTTAGAAACAGATCTTCCATTGTATATTCATGAGGTGACTGTGCAGGAGAAGTACTTGGTTCTTCAACTACTTGAGTAGTATCTGGAACATTTTGCACAACAGCAGATGTGTCTTCAGGAACAACATCTGGAGCTTGGCTAGGTAGCTGTGTTTGCTGAGGAACATCAGACAAATCAGCATCTTCTATAAGATATTCTAAGTTTTTAAGTCAGTGAGTACCTCTTGGATAATGACTGTGGCTTGCTCACTGTCCAGAGTAGATAGTTCTTCTACTGCTGGAGGCTCCCCCTGGCTGTGATCCCTATGGATGGGGCTAGCTTGAGGCAGCTCCCCCTGGATCTCAGCAGGCTCTTGAGGAGCATGAGTCTTCTCTGCAGCCACTTCCTCATGGTCATCAGGTGTGAACACCACCTGTTCTTCACTCTCAGAACTACTTGAAGACTCTTGTGCCTCTTGCACAATCTTTCTCTTCTTCTTTGGAGAATTTCTTTTGCAGATACTAGCTTTTCTGGGGTTGCTACTTCCTTGGACAATACCCTGTCCATCTGGAGAATATCCTTGAATCCATCTTCCTCATGTGATTGATCTTACTTCCAGCAGCATTGCTCATCACTTCTGGTATTGTACCAGCAAGGTAGAGACTTAGTATTCTGCCCAGGTTGGGCTTCTTCAAGCTCTCCTTGATTTTCTCATACACTACTTGAGACCAATCTGTTTTCAGGGTGAAGATGATTCTAGTCCATAATTTCAAACATGGAGGTAGACACCCTGTCATGCCCTCCAGTCTTGCTAAGAATAACCTTGCCACTATCTCAGACATGAATTTCCCTGATTATTCATGCCTTTCCTGTTAAAGACTGATCCGATCTTCATTTTTGGATCCAGTCCACACCAAGTAAGAGCTTCCCTGGTCTTTGAAACAGTTACTTCCTCTTCATCATGGGCTTTAGGTAGCTGGAGTACCTTTCTCAGATTCTTTGGTGAAACTTTGACCTTAGTCCCATGAACTCTGGATTTGATCCTGAATCCAGAGTCATCTACAGCAGCTCCATGCAAGAATTCAAGAACTTCCTTCTTCCAGATCTTGGTTGGTTCTGAAACCAAATATTCTAGTCCTGAATCGCTGACTAGGGTTACCACCGATTGGATTTTCTGGATCTCCATCATCGAATACGCCGCGCACAAGTTCGTAGCCTTCGTTGACTTTTCCTCGAGCTTGGAGCCATTAGGGTTTGAGAATTTGTCTTTAGAGAGAGAAATGTCGACACAAGAGTTTTGGTCTCGAAACTTTGAAAGCATGTCGACAAGCAAAGACAGAACCCTATTTATACCTTTCTGATTTTGAAGGTGAACAGGCGGGACAGCTAGCTTAACATGTGTCGACACTGGCAATAAGTGTCGACACTGACTATAATGTCTCGACACACATGTGTCGACACAAGTTTAGTCAACAGATATTATGTGTCGACACTTGGTTATGTGTCGACACAACATAACTCGACACATCGTCGAGACTTTACTTAGAAAATTCTGAGTAAAACTTAAGTATCGACACCATATTGGATGTGTCGACACCTACTTGACATGTGTCGACACTAACATTCTGAAGTGTCGACACTACATTCCTAGATGTGTCGACACGTTTTTCCTGAAGTGTCGACACCACTATTCTGTGTCGACATAGACTTGTCTTTGTGTCGACACCTTTTTACTTAGTCAATTTTCTAGTCTGTAAACTTAGTCTAAGTTTATCATACCTAGTTCAATTTTGAATCTATTGAACTTAGCTTCTTCTAGTGCTTAGTAAGCATATCAGCTACTTGTTCATCTGTTTTAACATATTCAAGTGAAATATCTCTCTTTCTACATGTTCTCTAAGAAAGTGATTTTTAATCTCAATATGTTTTGTCCCCTACTATGAGATACAGGGTTATTAGCTATTGAAATAGCACTTGTAGAATCACAGTAAAGTGGAGTTCTACTTACCTGAAATCCATAGTCCTCTAGCTGATGTTGAATCCATAGAAGTTGAGCACAGCAACTTCCTGCAGCCACATACTCTGACTCAGCTGTGGAGATAGCCACACTGGTTTGCTTCTTGCTGCTCCATGAAATTAGTCTTCCTCCTAGGAATTGACAGGTTCCAGTAGTACTTTTTTCTATCCTCTTTGCATCCTGCAAAGTCTGCATCTGAATAACCTGTTAGATCAAAATCTCCATTCCTAGGGTACCAGAGGCCTAGATAGGGAGTGCCCTTTAGATATCTCAAAATTCTCTTGACTGCAATCAAGTGAGACTCTTTGGGGCAGGCTTGATACCTTGCACAAACACATGTAGCATACATGATGTCTGGTCTACTAACAGTTAAGTACAATAGGGAGCCAACTATCCCTCTATACAAGGTTTCATCCACAGGTTTCCCTGCATCATCCTTGCTAAGAGACTACTTGACCCCATAGGAGTCTTCATGGTGCTGGATGAATCCATATCATACTTCCTTATGAGTTCTAGGGTGAACTTGGACTGACAAATGGACAAACCACTTTCAGTCTGTTTAACTTGGAGACCCAAGAAAAACTTCAGCTCTCTCATACTACTCATTTCAAACTGACCTGCATAAGTTTTGCAAAATTTTTGCAAAGGCTGCTTTCAGTAGACCCAAATATAATGTCATCTACATATATTTGGACAAGTATGACTTTGCCTCTAGATTCCCTAAGGAATAGAGTCTTATCTATTTTCCCCCTTGAGAACTTGTTCTCAATGAGGAAACTAGATAGGGTTTCATACCAAGCCTAGGAGCTTGCTTTAACCCATATAAAGCTTTCCTAAGTCTATAGACATAATGAGGTAGAGTTGGATCAACAAAACCTGAAGGCTGCTCCACATAGACTTCTTCTTTAAGATTACCATTTAAGAAATGCTGACTTAACATCCATCTGGTAAACCTTGAATCCTTGATAGGTTGCATAGGCCAGACATCCTTATGACCTCCAGTCTGGCTACTGGGCAAAGGTTTGATCAAAATCAATACCTTCTTCTTGCCTATATCCTTTTGCAACCAGTCTTGCTTTATTCTTAATGATGACCCCTTGTTCATCTAACTTATTTCCGTAGATCCACTTAACTCCTATTACATTGTGGTCTTTAGGTTTTGGAACCAATTCCCAACCTTGCATCTCTTGAACTGATTTAGCTCTTCTTGCATAGCTTCAGTCCATTGTGGATCTTGTATTGCTTCTTCAAATTTCTTAGGTTCTATTTGAGACAGAAAACTGGAATAGATTGCAACATCCTGATTTCTGCTCCTTGTCTGAACTCCTTGTCTTGGATCCCCAATAATCAGCTCTACTGGATGATCTCTAAGATGCCTGTGTGCTGGAGGCATCCTAGCTTCAGTTGAACCTCTTCAGCATCTGCATCATGCTGTATACCTTGGATTTCTTCAGCAACTGGCACATGTAGTTCTCCCCTGGACAGCAGCTACTTTCCTCTCCTTGCTGTCTAGCAGCTGGTACTTCTTCTATAGTAAGCTTGTCCAATTTCTTATCAAAAAATGTGGGGCTGCATACATTGCTAGACAACTCATTGTTAATAAGTTTTGTCTCATCAAAAACTACATGCACAGTCTCCTCTACAACTTGTGTAGTCAAGTTGTATACTCTATAAGCCTTACTATTGTTGCTGTACCAACAAATATTCCCTCTTGGGACTTGGCAGCAAACTTTGTTATGTAAGACTTCCCATTGTTAAGTATGAAGCATTTGCAACCAAAGATCCTGAAATAGGATAGATTTGGTTTCCTGCCTTTCACTACTTCATAGGGGGTCTTGTTTAGCCTTTTAGTGATGGTAGCCCTATTTATCACATGGCATGCAGTGTTAACTGCTTCAGCCCAGAAATATTCTGGCAGTGATGTATCACTAATAGAGTTTTACCAGCCTCTATCAAGGTCCTATTCTTTCTTTCAGCAATGTCATTTTGCTGAGGTGTTCTAGGTGAAGAGAATTCTTGAAATATCCCAAAGTCTTCACATAGTTTTGTCATGCTTTCAGACTGAAACTCAGTACCATGGTCACTTCTAATTTTGACCACAGTACTATTTAGTTCATTCGAATTTGCTTGACAAAGCTGTAGAAGACACTAGGTGTTTTCAGATTTCTGCCTTAAGAAGAACACCCAGGAAAACCTTGAGTAGTCATCAACAACTACAAAGGTATAGACCTTCCTAGCTAAGCTGTGAACTGGCATTGGACCAAATAGATCATATGCAAGAGGTATAAACCCTCACAGCATCTTTGTTATCTATGCTTCTAAAGGTGGATTTAGTCTGCTTGCCCTTTTGACAAGCTGAGCAAATACCATCTTTGACACACTTAACTTGAGTCCATCCTCACTACTCTTTGCTAAAGAGTTTGCTAATAGTCTTGTAGTTAAGATGAGCTAGCCTCTTGCCACTTGACACAATGAGAGACTGTCTCATCAGCTACAAGACAAACAGGAGAACCATTGTTCTCAATCATAATGTCTAGACAGTAGACATTCCTCTTTCTATATCCTGTCAAAATGATCTCTTGATCACTTGACCTCTTGATATGACAACCATTTTTAACAAATGAGATGTCATACCCTACATCACTTAACTGACTTATACTTATAAGGTTGTGTTTCAACCCTTTAACATAAGCCACTTGAGTAATGGTAACAAAGTTTGAAGAAATGTTACCAAACCCTTTTATGATTCCTTTTTCAGAACCACCAAAGGTCACTTTAGGACCATTTTTGATTGGAATATAGTCCTTCAGTAGTCCCCTTGTTCCAGTCATATGTCTGGAACATCCACTATCAATGAATTCAAGTGGGAAAGGGGTATGCCCCTTACCACGCCGCTAGCGCATCTTTTGATGCAGGTTGCCACCTCTATGTAATTTTTATCTGCGTTATATATATATATTAGGCCACGGCCAACTTCAAGGAACATCCACTATCCAAGTACCATGTTGGGGTATGGCCACTTGGATTCACCTGCAAAACAAATTAATGAACCTTAGAACCCAAAGTAAACTTGGGTCCTTGGTGATTGTTAGTTTGCAAGATGACACAGCTACCTACTGGCTTTCCACCAGGTAGCTTGCTACTCCCTTTGGCACTTGCATTGTGCCAACAATCCAAGGCAAAGTGGCCAACCTTGCCACAACACCAACATTCAAACTTATTGTACCTTTGCTTAGGTACAGACTTTGCTGTCTTAACTGCAGCTGACTTATTGAATGTTGGGGCCTTGCCCTTGGGCTTGGACTGATCCTGAACAGTCCTGGCAGGTTTAACAAAACCAGT